>OW052242.1:72076175-74576175 GCA_932526585.2 Philonthus cognatus
ATCGGCGTACACGGCTGTGGTTATTCGGGGATCATCGTTTATAGGGATTTTATTTATAAATATATTGAAAAGTGTGGGGCCTAGGGCGCTACCTTGGGGTACATCACACAGTTGTGTTTTTGTGTGTGAAAGTGTGTTGTGTGCTGATACGGTGTATTTTCTGTTAGTGATGTATGATTTTATTAGTTTTGTTAGTATTACGGGGGTATTTATTTCATGCAGTCTATGTATTATTACATCGTGCCTGACCGTGTCAAACGCCTTTTGTATGTCTAGTGTGCCATAGCGGTGTACTTTTTTATGTTTTTGTTGTGTTTTATAGTTTCGACAACACGGAGGAGCTGCTGTGTTGTGGAGTGTTGTGTGCGGAATCCGAATTGGTGTGGTATTATTATTTTATCATGTTCTAGGTGTTTTGTCAGTCTGTCGTGTATTATGCGTTCGAGTAGTTTTCCTAGTGTGGGGAGGAGATTTATTGGGCGATAGTTGATTGGGTTTTCAGGATCTTTTTTTTTTTCTTTTGGATTGGGATTATTATTGAGGTTTTGAATTCATCGGGATAGTGCGAATATTTAAATATTGCGGTGTAAAGTGAAGCTATTTTGGGTGTAGGTTTTTTAACGCTGTGTTTGGTATGTTGTGTATTCCTGGTGTTTTGTTGTTTTTAAGTGTTTTTATTATGTGTGTGATGTCTTCTGCTGTAATAGTTGTGTCGTTGTCAAATGTCGTGTTGTTTAGTAGTGTGTTTGTGTTGTCGATTAGGTGTTGTGTGTTTCTGTCTAGTGTGTTCGGTGTGAATATTGTTTCGTATGTATCTGCCAGTAAGTTTGCTTTTTCTTTGTCTGTGTTTGCTGTTGTGTTATTGCTTTTTAATATTGGGATTGGTTTGTAGTCTTTTAGTACTTTTTTTGTGAGTCTCCACGGTGGTGTTTCTTTATTATCATCTATGATTTTTTCCCATTTTTGTGAATTGTGTTCTTTTATTAATGCTTTTATTTCGTTTTGAAGTCTGTTTTTTTGTGTTTTAAGCTGTGGGTCTAGTGTGTTCATGAATTGTTTAAATATTTTGTTTTTTTTCTTTTATAAGTTGTGTAATGTGTGGTGGAAGTGGATTGTGACGTGTGGTGTTTTTTGGTCGTTTTGATACTGATTGTGTAAGTGATTTTGTTATGGTTTGTATTATTTGTCTGGTACATGTGTCTATTTCGTTTTCGTTCGTGGGTTCGAGTATGTGTTCAGTGTTTTCTGTCAGTAGGTTGAATAACGGCCAGTTTGTGTTGTTTTCGGTGTACTTTGTTCTTGGTTTGGTGGTGTTTTGTTGCGTTTTTGTGTTAATTGAGAACATTACTGGCAGATGATCTGAGTCAAGTGATGGGTGTGTGTAGCAGTCGTGTATGTTAATGTCTTTGTGTATTATGATGTCAAGTATGTTTGATGATGTCTGTGTGTTGCGTGTGTATAAGTGAGTCGTTCGTCGGGTGTGGTTATTTGTATATTGTCGTAGTTGTCCGTGAATCTTAGTATTGCGTTTGCTGTTGTGTTGTTTTTGGGGTGATTCCAATCCGTGTGATGAGCGTTGTAATCACCCGCAGCTATTACAGGTCCTGGTATAGTTAATAAATTTCTGAGTGTGTTTTGTTGTAGTGTTTTGTCCGGTGGTTTGTAAATGCTGATAAGTGTGATTTTGTCGTGTTTGGTGTGTATTTGTATTCGTGTGTTTTCTATTACAGAGTCCAGTGGTGTGAGTGGTGTGTGTTTAATGTTTTTTTTTTAATTATGATTGCAGTTCCTCCGTATTGTCTGTTTCCTGTGGGGGCACGCGGGTTGTTATTAAGCGTGACATAGCCAGGCACGTTGAAATATTCATTATTGCTAAGGTTAGTTTCTTGTAGGAGAGCTATGTCTATGTTATGGTGTTGGAGGAATGAGGTTAATTATGTTTTTTGTTTTTTTAGGCCGTTGCAGTTAAAAGTGATAATTCTAAGGATACTTTGGTTGGTTGTATTAGCCATTTTAATTGAAAAATTCACTCACGGCTTCGTACAGCACGAAGATTTTGTCTATTGGGGATTCTGCTTGGATAAGCTTTTCTAGTGTCTTTTTTATTGTGTTTATTAGTTTTTTAAAATCAAATAGTTGCATTAAATCTTTTATTTAGTTAAAGAAATCAAACGGGTTTTGTGAGGTTGGTGAATCATTAATTGTGTTAGCTGTACCTGAAGGGTTTAACGTCGTTTGTTGCGTCGTAGGTGGTCGTGTAATTGTCGTCTGGATTATCTTGTCGGTGGGTGGTGGATGGGTAATTGTTTCTGTGTCTGAGCTTAAGTTGTTTTTGTGAATTGCAGGATTAGTAGTTTTAATTATTTTTCTTATGTCTGCGTAATTAGGTGTCGGTAATGTCCTTTTAATAGCATGGTGGTTATCGTTGTTTTTTTTGTTTGGTAGTTCGGGGAATTGTGCTGCTGTTATTTTAGGTGGTGTATTTTGGTTTTCGCTTACTACTTGTTTTTGTTGTTTTTGATCTTGATGTTGTGTATTTGTTTGTACTGTTTGTTGTCTTCTTCCATCAAGTCTTCTTTCTTGTTTTTCCTCCATTTTCTTATAGGTAGGGCACTCGCGGTAGTTTGCAGGGTGTTCTCCTTTGCAGTTAGCACAAGCCGGTTTTTGACTGTTTTTGTCATTTGGGTATTTTCCTTTGTGTGGCCCTGCACATGCCACACATCGCGGTTGTAAATTACACGTATATGAGGAGTGTCCGAATAGCTGGCAATTGTGGCACTGGGGAATTCTGTTTTTTTTTAAAGTACTCGCACTTTACGCTCACTCCGCCGAGTTGAATAATTCTATACACTAGGGGGGCACTAGATTTGTCCGTGGTGAGTTTAATGGGGCGCAGGTTTGTGTTTGTTTCCGTGTTTGGTGTTCGGGCGAGGGATAGCACTAGGATATCTCTTCTTTTTAGGAGATCTTTTACTTCTTCTAGGGGTATATCGCGGGGCATGTTGTGGATAAGAATTTTAACTGGCCGCGAGGCACTGTCGCCGTAGGTAAAGTGTTCCAGTTTGTTTGTTTTTAGGAAGTCGAGGATGATATTTCTATTTTCACTGTCGTGTGGTTTTATTGTCATGAACTTGTTTTTGATAATTATATCAGTGTCTTCGGTAAGTCTATGTATTTCTTTAATCAGGTCGTTCTGTTTGTCGCTTCTGATATATATCACTGGCACTTGTGTTCTTTTTGTGGTTTTTATTGTTTTTGTGGCACTTTTTACACTTGTGTCACTGTCGTATTCTTCGCTGTTGTGGTTGTATGTATCCATTTCTTCATTGTCTGAGAGGATATTGTAGGAGTTTTTGGTGGGCACATTTATCACGGTTTCCATGATTGGGCTGGTGTTCTCGTAGCTCGTTGTTGGGTTTTCGTGGTGGTTATTGGTGATTTCGGAGCTTGATTTCACAACACTTTCGACGGTATTCACTTTGTTTTCTTCACTGGCTATTTTCCGAGGTGGTGATTCGTCGGCAAATCGCATTATCGGCGTTATTATACGCCTCGATCTCTTTTTAAGTTTTATTGGGCCACTTGGTCCCATTTTGGGGTTCACTCCACATAAACTTTTGATTTCCACTTTAACTTTTTTATAACTGTATTTATTTTAGTTTAAATAGTTAGATGTGACACAGTATTACCTGCGCACATGAACGCTCGGGATTAACACTAATCGTCGCTAATGGTCGCTCTCAGCACGTCCGCACTCGACAAAGGTCGGAGTGCTTGTTTGTGATCCATGAACAACTAGCCTCTCTCGTATATATCTACTCCACCAACCTCCTCTACACGTGTCCGCCAAGGTTATAAAAAAAATTCTTTCATCTCGTTAATAAATATTAAAGATTTTAAAATTCTCTTTTAGTTTAAAATAAACAATGGAAGCATTGGAGTCAATTTTAAAAAAGTTTCCGTCTACGGGATTAAAAAGATTAAAAGAAGAGGAAAAATATATATTAACACCAAATTATTTAAAAACACTTTCCCCAATAATATTATCCCATATATGGGAAAAATTGCCTACCCACCTACAACAAAACAGTGAGCTACAATGTTTTAAATTATGCAATTGTCACTGGATTGAGAATGGCGATGTTGTTGATACCAATTTAACCCGGATAATTGATTGTGATAAGTGTAAACATTTATCCATTAACAATCAGTAAAAATGTTTTGTTAAATAAATATTAATAAACGAAAAAAAAAAACAAAAAATAATTACTATTCGTTATTAATAATCTCCAATAATTACATTTTCTTCAACAATACTCCCCTTACAAACTAAACAATATTGCGTTTCGCACTCCACATTTAATTTTAACCCGCAACAACTACACATGCAATCACAACTTTCTACTTGCTTTTCGATTGTAATATGTTGTGTAATATAGTCCGCCACATATTGGCCACTTACACGTTGTCTTTAAAAAACAGTCACTACACAACCGATTGTCTGGGACTGCAACATAATAAGAGTATATTACACATTTATTTTTCCCACGGGGATGATATAAAGTTGCGTGATTCTCCAAAATCTGCCCTTCCGCAGCATAGCACTCCACCGTTGGATCCTCACGTTCACCGTATCGATACGTCATCGGCTCAATGGTGTTAACCTCCTCACCCTCTTCTTCATTTTTTCCTCCACCTTTCTTAACATTCACCAACAACAAAAATGAAAATACAAATAGATGAGTTTTTATTATACAATTAATTTACTTTACCAAACACTTTTTACACCTTTTTAAAATTAAAAAAATATTTAAATTAACTTAAATTAATATATTATATATTACAACCAACTTCATTCCGAATCAATCCTATAATGACCCCAAGCAAGAGTATTAATTTTGTTAGGTAAAATAAACCGTTTAGTATCTTCTGGTGATAAAGCACATTTTTTTATTCTACATGTATACAACACATGTAAAATTGATTTAAATAAATTTTGATATGCAATGTAGCAATGTAGTTATCATAACGTATGTGTGTAGTCATTCTGTGACTCTTAAACTTTTGTTATTTCTTATTTTGTATTATTTGAATGTTAAAGAGGTATCTCGTGAATAAATAAATAAATAAATATGCAGTTACAACCGCTACATTTAAACTATCAAGATAATCTTTTAATTGTAATTTTTTTTGCACAACCTGCGATTTAATCCCCTTACATTTTTTTGTTATTTTATCCTCCGTTATCGTATTATAAACCTTCGAACGTAAACCGACAAATTGTCGCAAAATTTTACCCCCATTTTCTTCTTTCATCAACCCCACCACAGCTTTATTTTGCAGTGGGATTCCGTATTGATTATCTGGTTCAAAATTTGAGGTATCATATTTTTCTAAATTAAGAAGCATGTCCTGGTACAAGTTTTCAGTTTTTACTGAAAATATTAAACTGTCCGTGTCTATATATGCCAATTGTACACGTTCCATGTATTTTTTCTTTAAAAATTTATAGTAAAAATCATAGATCAACCACTTTGATAGCTCCAATACTACATAACCAACATAGATGGGTTTATTATAAGTTATGGATAACCGGTTCATCTGAATTGCACAGAAATTTTTATTAAAAACTGAAAGGCTGTGAAAATTTGGTTTCGAAATAAATTCTTGAGCACCCCATCTTTTTCCCTCCTTTTCCCAACGTGTAATTAATTTTACATCCACCCGTTTATCAATCGACTCCAATGATTTTCCATATACTGAATTATTATATAATTTATATAAATCTTTTTCAAACTTATTATTTGATTTTTGTCTTAAATTTGTATTAAAATCAATATACGGTTTCATCCAACAACTCTGATAAAATGATAATATTCTATGAATTTTTAACAACACTAATCCGTTTTCAATAGCTTGTTTTAAATTTTTAATATGAATAACATATTTGTATTTATCCTCTAAACTTAAAATTAATTTGGAAATCTTACAATTTGCTGTCTTTTTATTTTCTGGACAAAATGGTAAATCATTGTGCAAGTCGTGTAGTGAATGCGGGTATCTTAAATCCACTTCTAATATGTAACCAATATCTCCATCCTCCTCAACACTCATTACATTAAATTCATCAATTTCTGGTTTACTCAACCACCGAAAATTTTTTTGTGGTAATTTTTTACTCAAAGCCCATCCATATTGATTATTAAAATCCATGTAAGATAAATAAATTGAATCTTTATTTGGATCATAATCATGCATATATTTGTTGTTTGCAACTAAACTCCGTATGGAACATTGTGAAATACCTCCCCGAATAGATGATTTTATCATATGCAACATTTCATAGTCCGTAAAAAGTTCAAGTTCAACACCCGTCATTTTAAACATTGCCACCCACCCGAGACCAGGAAGAGTGAAAAACTGCGCTGGATCTAAATTAAAAGAATTTTGACATACTTTACGAAATTTTTCAAAAATATCACATAAAATTAATACATCACATTTTAAATAAATATCGGAATACTCTCCCAAATTTTTACACTTGAAATGGTTATAAACATTAAATGCGTGTATATAATCCTTTTCTTTAATATGTTTCTCATTTAGTTTATCAAAAAAAATCCTCTTTTGATGGAAAATTAACCTCATTTAATTTTAAAAATGAATCAACAAATAAGAATACGGGAAAATTCCTTTTCGTTTCAACAAATGAAAATCTTCATCTTTTGGAAAATATTTTCTAACAGTTCTTAATTCATTTTCTTTCAAATTTTCTCCCAATTGCTCTAAACTCGCTGCTAAAAATCTATACGAATCTAAAAACCGCATTTTAAAAAAAAAATTATATTCACATTCAGTTTTATACCTAATACTGTCAACTAAAACAACTTTACAAAAAGAAATGTATTTTTCCTTATTATTTGAAATAATTTCAATTTTTTCACCATCTGCAACCAATTCTTGAATAAATAAATGAGAATCATAACCCGATAAATTATGAAAAAATATTGGAAGAAATTTTGGTAATTTATAATTTAAATTACAAATAAAATGTGCCGCCCCTCTAAATAAGCCAGTAATATGATCGTGATCAATAACTTTTTCCATGACTTTTAATTCTTTTTTACATAAATAACACATTCTACTATTTAAATACATTTCTTCTTGATCTTTAGTTAACGGTTTCATGTGCCTAACCTGTTTATAATATTTTTGATAAATTTCCTTAATTAATTTCGTTATATTTTCAACAAGAACGGATGCACAATTCTCTCCACGATATGTTTCAAATCGTGAAAGATTATCATCAAAACTACATTTTAGATAAAATGCATAACTAAACGGTTTATGTAAAAATGTTTTCTCCGTAAAACAACCTTGATCAGGATTACGCATCACAAATGAAACTGGTAACAATATAGGCCCTTGTCCCACCAAAGCTACGCGACAGCGACGCGACAACGACACGATTTCGACATGACACAAGCAGGCGATATGGTGTTGTCTCACCAAAACGACGTGTTTTCTACATTCAGTTCAGTGAACAATGTCATCAAGTGAAGACGACGATTTGATTGCAATGTACTGGTACTTACAAAATAGAAACAAATCTAGAAAGTCTAAGAAAAGGAAATGGTGGGTGCATCCTTTTATTTCAAGAACCCAAAAAAACAGAATGTTTGTTGCTGCTAAGGAACTCGACAGACACCCAGTGAAGTTTAAATTATTTTACCGGATGTCAAAAGAACTGTTTCTTGAGCTGGTTGAAAAAGTCAGATTTCACGTCCAAAAGAAAGATACAAATTTCCGAAAAAGTGTGAGTGTTGAAGAAAGGCTGTTAATAACGCTAAGGTAAGCAAATAATATTATTTCTAACGTGCAATTTCTGATCACTCACCAGTGATGAGAACTGTTATTATATAAATTAACAAAAATTGTATAGTACTTACTGTATATTACTTTTATTGCGGAAAATATGTATAATCTACAAAGTTAAATTAGTAATTTGGTGGAAGGTTAGATGTGTTGTTGTTGTAGGAGAGAGGCCATTGATTTCCGCTGGAAATATCGTTTGGCTCACGCGAATTCGTGGTGCTAGTGTGGTTTGCCCACCGATTTTCAACGTCGGTATTGCTAGGTAAAGGTAAAGGTGCCCTGGTTGTATTTCTGCTGGACCATTCATTTTCGTCGTGGGTGCTTGCAGTTACAAGAGGTGCAGGAGAAGGAGTTGTAGTCAGACTACTTTCGTTTGTCCATGAATTTAGGTTGTAGGTGTGGATAGATGATGCAGATGAAGGCTTACTACTAGTATGGAATGCAGGTGATTGTCCATAATTTGCGTTGGATGCTGTCACTGAAAGTGGTCCATCTAAAATGTCGTCAATGAGATACATTACTGATGCAGATGAAGGCTTACTACTAGTATGGAATGTAGGTGATTGTCCATAATTTGCGTTGGATGCTGTCACTGAAAGTGGTCCATCTAAAATGTCGTCAATGAGATACATTACTTGTCTTTTAAATCGTCTGGATTGTTGAGGGTTCATCTGATTTACTTCTGGTAACAAACTCAATAAGAACATTTTATTTGGGTCCACATTTTCACTTCTGTTCTTACGACTTTCACAGAACTCGACAAATGTTCTATCAACATCGAGTACTTCTGACTTTCGTTTTTTAGCCTTGTTTTTAGCTGTTTTTTGAACGGCGTCTCCTCTTTTAATCACTGGCTCTGTAGGTTCAATCACATCAGCTTCAGTGTCCTCCACTGCAATCTCATTTTGCACCTCAAGATTTTCGGATTCGGATTCATTTTCACTCTCAATATTTTCCGTGCCTCTAGCAACTGGTGATGGTAAATTTCCTTGTGTGTCGGAGTCCGGGGCATTCGTCTTTACAAATGGCAATAAGAATTGCATGCTGTCGTTTAAATAGTATGGCTTTTTAGATTTAGTCGATGATTCACTTGGAGCTGATTTTAAATTCCTCACAAACGCTGATCTTATGTTTTTCCATTTTTGTTTACAGGTGTTTACTGCAACACAAAGTATATATAGTTGTTTCTCAAAACTATTTTTTTACGAAATTGAGTTTTACAAAATTTATCACATAGTTTTTTTATGTGTGATATAGTTTGTTGTTTTTTACAGATATCTTGCCACGGGATGTACCTTCAGTTCTCTTGCGTTTTATTTTTCTCGAGGACATAACACTATTGCAAAAATTGTCTTTGAAACAACAGAAGCTATTTGGAAAAGTTTACATGAGCAATATATGCCAATTCCCAATCGAAATCAGTGGAAAATAATAGCAGACAGATATGAAGAATTGTGGAACTTACCAAACTGCCTGGGGTCGATCGATGGAAAACATATACGAATTCAAAAAATGCCTAGAACTGGTTCTGAAAATTTTAATTACAAATCGTTCCACTCCCTTGTCTTGATGGCTTGCAGTGATGCTGACGGGAATTTCATTATGATCGAAACTGGGTATGCTGGGAGAAATAGTGATGGTGGCATTTTCAAAGAGTCACGAATGAGTCAGTGGATACAACAAGGATTAGATTTGCCAGAACCCATGCCTCTGCCTCGTGATGAAGAAACTGGTCAAAATTTTCCGCATTACTTAGTTGCTGACGAAGCATTCCCGCTTCAGAAATATCTTATGCGACCATATCCGAAAAGAAGACTGAATAACAAGAATCGAATATTTAATTACCGACTAAGTAGAGGCCGCAAATCTATTGAATGCTCGTTTGGCATGATGACACAAAAGTTTCAGGTGTTATTGACTGCGATTCGTTGCAAAACAGTGAAATCTGTTAATCATATTATTCGAGCAGTGTGTATCCTCCATAACTATGTTCGCATAAGAGAAGGAAGACCGTATTTAACAGAGTATGATGTAGAGGAGGAGGGGGAAGGCGACACTAATGACAGATCATCTGACATGTCTGTAAATGAGCAAGAAGTAATTACTCTTTGTGACAGATCAAATGCACAAACTTTAAGAGATTATCCCAGTACTTCCTACGGGCACCTCTATCTTGGCAATGGAAATATACCATTAACAATTAAAACCTTTTTTTAAATTTACAACGCAAGTTTTTTTTACAAATAAAGTATTAATAAATAATTTACCTGTGTCGTTTACTTTTTTGGCTACTGCCGCCCAAGCTTTTTCGGTCACATCTTTTCGAGAATATTCTGCTGACCTATAATTGTATAAGCACGTATATTCTTCTACAGCATCAACTAATTTTTCATTGAATTCCTGTTCATTTTTCTGTTGGGCCGTGATGTTCATTTTCCTTTTCGTCATTAAACGCAAAGCATCACCGCACACACAGCTTGGATGTTGCTTCGCAACTGACCTGTCGAGTCGCTCGGCAACATGAAACCAACACGCAGCTTAGATGTTTCTTTGCTGGAGCGTTGGTGGGTATACGGTGTATATAAACCATGGGTTAAACACGAAAGATGCAACCGCTTAACAATAAGCAGGCCCGGGGGATTTTGAACCCGGTGCCTACCTAACACCCGTCTTCTACGCCATGGGTAAGTCCAGGCGTGGAAAGCGGTCCCAAGACCCCGAAGCCCACTTCGACCCTGTCTACCCCTCCGGGGAGAGATCCCGGCGTAAGCAACCCCAAGAGCAACCCAAAATGCTCCCCAACATAGACTTTCGTCTTTGCGAATTGCAAGACCAAATCGTCTCCCTTACCACCTCCCTTGCCACCCTCACCGAACAATCCCGCTCCAAGGACGCGCAACTCGCCGCCTTAGCCGAGCAACTCCGTATCTCTTCTGATGCAAATCAGAAGCTTCAGCAGCAGCTGAATAATTTCTTCCGCAACCCTCGTCCCGCTGATTACAGCGAGGAAATCGTGGACATTATGTCCCCGGCCTTCCCGCCTGCTCTAAGCGGGCCCCACACGCCCGAGCCGTCGCGCACGCCCTCAGTCTGCGACGAATCCTCCTCCGACGACGAAAATTTGTCTGAAATGACATTAGCCCCGGAACTAGCTCCGCTAGCGCCACCCCAGCAACCGGCCGCCGAAGCTACTGCTCGGCGAGCCAGCCCCTCCCCACCGGCTAAGAAAGCCAAAACTACTTCGGCCTCCAAGCCGATCTCCACCGCCACTCCGAATGGTTCCAACGATGAAGGCTTCCAAGTCTACATCGATCGGAACCACCGGAAGAAGGCGATGCCTTCAACCTCGATGGCTCCGGAAAAGCTTACGTCTCACGACCGCCGCAAAACCAGCTCCCCAACCCCACCCATCGCTGTTAAACCAGCAAAAGCAAAGGCTCCGGCGAAAGCTGAGCCTGCGCCACCAACTCCGGCTATTGTTTACCACACCACCGTGGTAAACAAAAAACAACCCCTTCCGATCGATAAGATCGACGAAATCGAGGGGCTAGAGAATTTCTCTAGCAATCCTCCGCCCATCCATATCCAAGATGTCCACAAATGGGACGATATTTCCGCCCACCTATATAAGCACCTGAGAATTCCCGTCCTCAAGGCCAAAAATCTATCCAACTCGGTTAGATTTTACGTGCAATCCGCTGATAACTACCGAGTAGTTATCAAATACCTTCGGAGCATAAATGCTCAATTCTACACTTACACTCTTAACAAGGAGAAAGAGTTGAAAGTAGTTATCCGCGGAGTTGGCACGCATGTGACTGATGAATCCATCATCAGACAACTCAAAACCGAGAATTTCCCAGTCCTGTCTGTTCGCCGCATGGGCAACAGACACCGAAAATTCCCCCTGGTGGCTGTTCACCTAGAGAATACCCCCGAGGGGAAACGGATTTATAACTTAGAAACAATCAGTTTCGTTCCCGTCACTGTGGAGAAGCAAAAGCCTTCTAAACAGGTAATCCAATGCCACAAATGCCAACATTTTGGCCACAGCGCGCATAGATGCAACATTGCACCACGTTGTGTCAAATGCGCAGGCGATCACCAAACAGGCGATTGCACCCGTTCCGATCCCGATAACGAACCTCCACCAAAATGCTGTAATTGCGGCAGCGCCCACACCGCGAACTATCGAGGTTGTTCGCAATACAAAAAATCGAGCTACGCAAATGTAGCTCAACCAAAACCGGCCCCCAAACCGGCCCCACAACCGGCTCCCAAACCGGCCCCAAAACCGGCTCCCAAACCGGCTCCCAAACCGGCCCAACAACAGGCCCAAATGTCATATTACGATATGATGTTCGATGAGGAATTCATCCGAAGGGTAGAACGCCATGAGCGTCTCGCCCCCCTAATGCGCCACTTAAACGCCTCACCGCTTTAAAATGGCTGCACAAAATTTACAAATTGCCACCGATCAGATGTGCAGAATATGCACCTGGAATGCCAACGGGCTTCCATCCCAAACGTCTCAATTAGAGGAATTCATGCATCGCCACAACGTCCACATCATGCTAGTGAACGAATCACACGCCAAAAACCGTCGTGGCCTGTTTATTAACGGGTACCGACTATATCTTAATAGCCGCCCCATTGAAAAAGGCGGCGGCACAGCCATTTATATTCAAAATGGCATAGAACACACTGTTCTTCCAAATCCCCAATCAGAGCACTTAGAACATACCTCCATTTTAGCCCGTATAAACGGAGAAAAAATCAAAATTATGAGTTTATATCACTCACCTTCAAGACCATTCACTGAAAAGGACTACAAAAACATCTTCTCCGAAGATGTCCCCACAATTATAGGCGGCGACTTTAATGCCAAGCATCCTAGCTGGCAAAGTCGGCTCACAAACCGGCGAGGCCGCGAGTTATTTAACTTTATAACTCAACACCCTTACGACATCAAAGCCGTAAGCCAACCCTCCCCAACCTTCTATAGCCATGCAGGCTACAGGCCCGATATTCTCGATTTCTTTCTGATAAACCGAATCGAGTGCGACCATGACATCTGGTCAATTTCCGAACTCCACTCCGATCACAATCCTGTGTTTCTGGATATTCATGTCACTATATCCAAAGTGGAGAAAACTATAACCACGGTTAACTGGCAGCAGTTCAACCAAAAAATGCTCGAAAAACTCACTGCTATTCCAAATATAAGGAATAAGGAGGAGATAAATGAGGCCATTACTTTCCTTACCAACTCAATCACGGATGCGGTTGAGACGATTTCGAAAATCAAACCTGTCCCGAAAAACAGCCGCCCACTTCCAAATAACATCCTCGGTAAAATTCGAGAGAAAAACCGCATCCGCAGACAATGGCAACACACCCGTTGCCCGCAAATGAAAACAAACCTCAATAAACTCCAAGCAGAAATTCAGAAAGAAATCAAGTCATTTTCAAATTCCAACTGGAATCGAGTAATCGAGGATGCATCATTACACAAACCTCAAATGTGGAAACTCACTAAGAGATTCACAGCCAGACATCGAACGACCACTCCGGTTATTCACGGAAGAAACGGACTTGCCTTCCTTCCGGAGGACAAGGCAAGAGTCACAGTTCTCCCCGAATCCGCTCACAACATGTGACGAATTACTCGACGAAGTTGAGGAAGCATTGGATCGCCTTGAGCGAACCCCAACCCATACTCCGAAACCAACATCTCCTGCAGAGATCCGCAAAATTATCAAATATGCGCCAAGTAAAAAGGCGCCAGGCCACGATAGTATAAGCTACACATGCTTAAAAAACCTCCCCAACAAAGGAATAGTTTTCCTAACTACCTTGTTCAATGCATGCCTAAGGATAGGTTATTTCCCAAAAGCGTGGAAACACGCAATAGTGATTTTAATCCCAAAGCCTGGAAAAGACATGAAATTTCCACAAAATCACCGGCCTATTTCCCTTCTGTGCACACTGGGAAAACTATTCGAAAAAATTATCCATGTCCGCCTCAGTGAATGGTCGAATGATCATCCCCAATACACAACACGGCTTCATAAAAGGCCTCTCATGCAACCACCAACTTGTTAGAACCAGCGATTACATAATCGAAGGCTTTAACAGAAAGCAGAGCACGTTAGCCATCTTCCTCGATGTTGCGAAAGCATCCGATCGAGTGTGGCACGAAGGCTTGTTATATAAACTCATGTCACTTAACTACCCCACATATCTAATCCATCTGATCAGGGAATTCATACAAGACCGCACCTTTTCGGTTCGTTTCGAAAACGCCACATCTCCGCCACGCAAAATGACTGCTGTCGTCCCACAGGGGTCCGTACTTTCCCCGCTCCTTTTCAATATATATGTTTATGACCTGCCAACATTAAACAATGTAATTACGGCCCAATATGCAGATGATACTGCTTTATCTATATCGAGGCAAACATCTGCCCTTTATGATTCCGAAACTCCAGACCGCACTTAACCAACTGGAAGAGTGGACAAACGACTGGTGTATTGCTATAAATGCTGAAAAAAGCCAAGCAATTTACTTCACCCCATCTAACAGATCCCCACAAGAAAACCTCACCTTTGGAGGCACACCAATTCCATGGGTAAAACAAGTGAAATATCTTGGTTTACAAATGGATAACCACCTTAACTGGGCAAAACATGTTCAATCTGCGATCACTAAAGCTAATTCCGCCTTCGGGACTCTAAAATCATTGCTTTTAACAAAAAGCACCCTTTTCCTCGCCAGTAAAATTCACATTTACAAGGCAATGATTAGGTCAAAAATGACCTATGGTTGTCCGTCATGGATACACATCTCGAAAACGCAGATGAACAGACTGGAAGCCACGCAGAGCCGCATGATCCGCAGGATCGTAGGCGCTCCGTGGTTTGTCAGTAACGACCAAATCCGAAACGAAACGAAAGTACCGAAATTACAGGATTTTATCCTTCCTCTAAATTTCTCTAAATTCGACGTCTCCCTTTTAAAAGATACCCTCGAAGTTCCTGAAAACTTCAGAACTAGGAAAAAACGGCCACTACAACTGGACGTTACCAATTAATTTTTTAAAAATGTTTCAGTAATGATTCTGACCCTTTTTTTAAAAAGTATACCCCACCCACTCGCCACCAATAAATGCTACTCATTTTAAGTAACAATAACAGTCACTTATCCAAAGTCACCAAACACACCAACATCACTACAAAGTAGTAAAAATTCCATTTCGAATTTGATCTATAAGAGGGGGTTTTTAGTCCGTGAGAGTCGGACATAACCTACTGTTATCCTTCCCATACGTGGGTGGGATAACAGAAATTATGCATAATGCATTTTCCTCCTCTCCCGAAAAAAAAAAAAAAAAAAAAAAAACGAAAGATGCACGCTGGCGACATCGCGTCGTTGTCGCGTCGCTGTCGCGTAGCTTTGGTGGGACAAGGGCCATACTCTCAAAGTCAGCGTACACTACAAACGGGGCATTCATACATTTTTCAAATTCTTCAAATTTTAAAACATTTTCACATACCTCTTGACCAAATTTATCTTGTTTTATTGCGGTTGTCGGTAAAAATGTACAAATTTTATTACACCCCGTAGATAAATGATTATCTAATTTTGATTTTTCACAGATAAATATTTTAGATTTATGTTTTGAAACCTGCGCGACAACCAGTCTAGCAAGGTTAGAAATAGCGCAATAGTGGTATTTATTCTCAACATAATTTTCCAATAACAACAAGTTTACATGTCTCGCCCTTTTTTCACTTGTTAAATGTAATGGACCAATGACTATGTTACGCTTCCGTTTAAAACAATATTCTAATCCGAAAACATTTACACTAATATTATTATTTTTTTCAAATATTGAAATTTGATTTATTTTTACAGGAATATCTAAATCTTTCAAATTTAATACAGATTTATAATTAGGATAACTCTTTGGATCAGTTTTTTTTTGTTTCCATTACATTCAGGGTATAATACAGCTAAAATACTATAAAAAACATAAGTTATCACTATTTTTAATGTTTATAACAGCTTGTTTTTTAGAAATACCTTGTGGTAGAGGTATGTACGATGATGCCGAAAGTGGAATATAATCATTCACATTCAGAATTATATGTGAAACTTTGACCAATGCCCAGCCAGATTCTTTCTCTTGGAATTCTTCACTTTTTTTATTATTATTAAGAAAAAATCATCATATACTTCTTCTAAATCTGAAGAAATTGTAACAACTCTGAATTTAGTGTGAAATGATTTTAAATCTATCGCACCAGTTGTTGGTAATATATAATATGCGTACAATTCTACATTAATTTTCAAGGCCTTATTAATTTTTAAACGATCATTAATCACTTTGATTAATTTTGATTTCACGTTATCGCATGCATTTTTTAAATCTTGTTCATCAATATTAATCTTAAAACTACATATACGATTATTAAAACAATTATTTAATAGCTCAATACCCTCGCCCACAATAGTTGTCTCGATGTTAAAATGGTGGTTTGATGATTTTAAATGTGCAGAATATTTTTAGCTCGGAACATCTATTTTACAATCTGGACAATATCTTTTCCTCTCCTTACACGGTGACTCCCCTTCTTCACTCGAGCTTTTCCGTTTTCTTAAATGACTATCAAAATCTCTGCCAGACGAAAGCATTACTCCACAACCACTGCACAACAATGAATCAGTTGCATGAATATTTGAAATATGACGACAATAGTTGACTTTTGACACGACCTTATTACATACTAAGCACTCTTTTGTCTGAAACAAAAACACACCATACATTGATTTTTATATATTGTTAATAAAATTTAAAAAAACTTACCTTTTTAGTTTCCATCGTTTAAAATGGTTAAAAATTCCTCGGGAATCCCTAAAACACTGAAAGAATAAACATCAAAAAGAAACTAATAATTGATATGTACTTACATTGGGTTCCGTCCGATTCGGAGATTATATGAAAGATTGGTCCATTTTTTCTGCCCACCCCAAAATCTTTTATCCCCTTATAAACAATAAAATATTTACCAGAATTTATTTTATTAATTTCAAAGTCTTTCTATTTGGTAAAACGTTTCGGTAGGAAAAATTGAGAGTTCTCAAGCTCGCAAACAACCGCCTCCCCAAAACGAGTTTGATTTTTTTTCAACTCGAAAATCTGGTATTGTTTATTTGTTTCTAGACTGTCTGATCGAATAGTCTCCTTGAAACTACCCAAAGCTAAATCTCTTATTCTAACGTCCATTTTATAATTAGCCACCTTTTAAAAACTTGAATGCGTGTCCACAGTAATTTAACTGGTTTTTTATAGTAAGATCGATTGTGGAGGGAGTGGTAAATTAAAAATATCAATTATGTATTCTGATTCAGTTTTTTATTAGTTAGATGCATGGACGTATATAAGCATTAACCACAAAACAACGCGAATCGTCACCCTTTATTCAATGCCAATGACATCATAATTAGCCCAGGCGAAACGTACATGGAACTTACATTAAATAGTGTATGACTGATTTTTGGATATTTACTTCAGACCATTACTGTCAGTTAAAATCTAGATTTGCAACCCTCAGGAAGCTGTGCTAACAAAATGGTAACTGAAGAACTACAATTTTTTCGCATTTGTTTCAGATTTTTGTCAATATCTCCTAAACCATGTGGTTTTGGAAACATTTTCTACTAATCTTTTTCAACGCAAATTAAATTTGCTACAAAATGAGATCTAGAATGTTATCGTAAATCAAATAGTTACCGAGATTCGACTCTTCAAAAATCGGAAATTTTTCGTCATATTTCGAGTTAAATACCGGAAAAATACCATTAAAATGAGCTACTTTTCTCTAATTTAAGCAACCTCGTGTATCTTATTATTTTCGAGATACCAATGGTGAGAATCGAAAAATTCACCACCCTGATATGGTGTTTATTTTTATATAGGTATGGTAACAATGTCCGATTTTGAAGAATGTGAGAATCGAAAAATTCACCACCCTGATATGGTGTTTATTTTTGCATAGGTATGGTAACAATGTCCGATTTTGAAGAGCCGTATCTCGGTAACTATTTGACTTACGAAAACGGGCTGTATATTATTGTGTAGCAAATTTAATGTACTCTAAAAAAGCTAGTACAACATTTTTCCAAAACCGCACGATTTAGGAGATATTAGAGAAAAACAGGCACAAGTGTGAAAAAATCGCAGTTTTTTGGCCACCAGGGTTGCAAATCTGTATTTTAACTTACAGTAATTGTCCGAATCGCATATCCAAAAATCAGTCATACACGATTTAATGTAAGATCACGCTTTTTATGTACGTTCCGCCTGGGCTAAATAAATAATAATAAAAATCATTTTGTATTAAAAATTAGGCGCCCTAAAACGTTGCCAAGCAGCATATTTGGCGCCACAATAAACGACCGCGCCGAACCTCCTCGGTGGTGTTGCCACGTACGCCGAATGTGAGCGCGTAATTCTGCGTAATAGACCATAGTTCCTGCGTGTCCTTGTGTCAATTGTGTGGGTGTAATAATTATTAAACAGAATAAAAATATCACGTTAAAAAAACTATGAAACGAATTACCCAACCATCTCTTTTGGGATTTTTCTCTAAAAAAGAGAGACCGGAATCTCGTAATGCGGAATCCCAGCATCAAGAATTTACCGGAGAGGGCTCATCCACAAAAAATGACCATGAAGCGAAGAAGGGTAAGTTTTTTATTTGCCACTGTGGCAAACTGCTTATTTCTCAATTACCTTTCCATCTGATCTGTAGTTCAAGGGCTGTGCTAGTAGTAAAGAATCATTTTTGAATAATCTTAAATGGATCATTTGTTTCGTGTTTTTATTGTAGCTATGTCTATATTTTTATGATAAAATTATAGAATCACGGTGAAACAGGTTTTCTAATTAAGGTTAGGTTAATTAGTAAAAAACTAACTAACACTTTTAGTTTTTGTAGCAAATATTTAATTTTAAGAAATCGCTAAAAAAAACAAAATCCCGAAACGGCGTGATTTTGTAAGGCGCGTGCGCGATATTTATGAAATGAAATTTTACATTATATTTACATCGTAAAAACAAAGCCACGCCTCTTCGGGATTTTTTTTTTCTTAACTGATCCCGCATTCGGGTCTCTGGCCACGTCCTAATTTTAATTTTCTTTCTTTCCCAGCCAAGTTGGATTTTTCTGCGTCCATGGATCGTGATATTGTGAAATATGTCTGTAATCCTCCAAACAATGATGAAGAAAAGTTGAGGGCATTAAAAGAGCCTTGGACCCCACCGGATACTTTCAAGTTTCCAGTCACTGGAAAAAAAAAACCTTTCTTTTCAACATCATTGGACTATCAGGTACTCATGGCTTGTGTATTCAAACGTCATGCAGGGAGCATTTTGCAAAGTATGTGTACTACTTGGAAAAAAAGAAGGCGGTCGTGGTCACCAAGAACTTGGAGCCTTTGTTACTAAGCCATTCACCAACTGGAAGAAAGCTTTAGAGTCCTTTGATCACCATGCAGAAGCCACATATCATAAATTTGCTGTCGAGCAGGCAGCAAATTTTGTAAAGATTGCGGAAGGCAAAGCATTTAATGTTACGGAGTCCATCAATGTGGAAAATATTAAAATTGCGGAATAAAACAGAAAAAGATTAAAAGCCATTGTAGAAACAATTCTTTTATGTGGAAGACAGGAATTGGCCCTAAGAGGAAGCCATGATTCTGGAGAAATTGGAATAAACGAACCTGCTCATAATGATGGCAATTTTCGAGCACTTCTCCGTTTTCGTGCTAGATCTGGCGATGAGGCACTTAAAAGTCACTTACTTGCGCAAACAATACACAGTAGAACCATGTATACATCATCACAAATTCAGAACGAACTAATTGAGCTTTGCGGTAATGCTATTCAAACGCAGCTGCTTAAAAGGGTGAACGAGGCGGGTTTTTTTCACTGTACTGGCTGACGAAACACAAGATATATCACGGCGAGAACAACTAGCGTTATGTTTGCGATACGTAGACTGTTCATCTGGGAAATCGGGTATCCGGGAGGATTTTCTCGAATTTATCTACGTAGATAATGTTTCAGCTCCAGCATTGGCCACGACGATTATAACACGTCTCTTATCTTATAACTTGGATATCGATAAATTTATTGGGCAAGGCTATGATGGCGCTGCTGTGATGAGCGGTCGGTTACGAGGCGTGAGAACAATAATCGCAGAACGGTATCCGAGAGCGCAATTCGTACACTGTGTGGCTCACGTTCTTAACTTGGTTCTAGCGCACTCATGTGAGATAACTATGATACGGAACTGTATTGGAACCATAAACAGTGTAATAAACTTTTTTCGTCAATCTCCACTTCGGGACAGCCTTTTAAAGAAAATTGCAGACCAAATTAACTCATCTCATTCAACGCTTATCTCCCTTTGTGAGACGCGGTGGACCGAAAAGCATGTGGCTGTCGAAAGATTTGCAGAAATGCTTCCTGTAATACGAGCAACTCTTGAGGCACTTTCAGACGCTGCGAATAGTGATGTCGCCACTCAAGCATACCAACTACAGATCGCCATAGGAAATAGCCAGTTTATCGTGTCGCTAGTTATATTGAGAAAAGTTTTTCATATACATCGAACCTAAATAAAGCAATGCAGAAAGTCAATGTTGACTTGACCAGCGCTTGTAGTTATGCGAAAACAATAAAACAGACTTTACAAAATATTCGGAATGAAAGTCAATTCTCAATTCTTTTCGAGCAAGCAAAGCAAATGAGTTCAAACGACATAGTTGTTTCAAGAACGACTGGAAGGCAAACCCAGCGCAGCAATGTACCAGGAGAAACTGCTGAAATATATTACCTTCGAAATGTATTTTACCCGTTTATTGATCATGTGATTACAGAACTCGATGCTCGCTTTAAACCACATGAAGATACGATCGGAGGTATTCAAATGCTTCTGCCTGAGAAGATCAGTAGTGACGCGAGGACAAAGGAAATTCTTAGAAAAGTCGCACAAACATTTCTGGGTGAAAATGAAGGCAACATGTTTTTAAGTGAATATGAGATATGGCACAATCACTGGAAATCTATAGCACTAAAATCAACCACTGCAATAGAAACAAATGATCAGTGTGATGAACAGTTTTTCCCCTTGATAAAAAAACTTCTAATTCTAGCCACACTACCAGTCTCTACTGCGACCCCTGAAAGATCTTTCTCCACTCTAAAGAGATTAAAAACCTACATAAGGAATCAAATGGGAGACGAAAGACTGACTGGACATGCTCTTATCGAGTGTTCATCGTGACTTGGTGGTGCAACTGGATTCCGACGAAATTATAAATATGTTGGCAATAAGACGTAAAAGGCTAAATATAATACTTTAAATTACAATTATTATTAGTTACTTTATATGAACTTATGACCTAAAGTTATAGCTAAATGCCCAAACGTTGCAAACTTATTACAAATATATATTTTACATACTTACATTACAAATGTTTTATTCAAAAGTTGTACCTAACTAACGTTGTGTGAAACGGACTCAACACTAAAAGTTTATGTAATTTTTAATTTTGGTTTACCTGATTTTATAGTGGTTTGCCTAGTACAATCGCTGACCCCCCCCCCCCCCCCCTTTAAAAACTATAGCTACGCCCGTGGTTAGCTGTAATTAATTTACATGAAGGAGTGATACATTAAATATCAATTATGTATTCTAATTCCCTTTTATTAGATAACTGTAATTAATTTACAATAAATGTTTTCCACTAATCCAAGAGTTGTGTGATGAATCTAATCCTAACCATTTCACATAAACTTTTAGTTTATTTCTCTTAAGAATCTTTTCCACTAGAAATACGTCTGGATATTTAACCTTTTGCAGTTCTTGCTCGTAAAATGCTCCTTTAATTTCTTGGTTTTTAGAATCCGGCAATAAATATGTTGGTGGATTTGTCAGTTGCACTTTAATAATTTTAAAAACTTCTGTTGTCCAATTGGGGGTATAACCTTTCGAAAATAAATTTTTGTATTTACTAATCCTTACAAAATCCCCTTCTTTAAGTTTACGAAATGTTGCTATTTTTATATGAGAATAAACAGTTTTTAATAAATACTCTTCATTTTCCCTATTTACATCCTTTGGTTTAATTTTAATTGTAGAGTGAACAGTATTATTATATTCTTTTACAATATTATCTAAAATATCTAACCACCTGTATTTTCCTTGTAGACTAAATTTTTTATACAGCTTATTTTTTAACGTTCGAATCACACGTTGCGCAATGCTAGCCTTCGTTGTACTATAAGAAGAATATAAATTTATTCCAAAGTTCCAACAAAGGTTTAAAAATCTTTTATTATAAAATTCCTTTCCCAAATCAGTTTGTAAATGTTTAATAGGTTCAGGTATTTCGCTTCAAATATAATGCATTGCGTCAGTTACATCATCCGCATTTTTCGACTTGATTGGTTTTGTCCAGACAAATTTACTAAAACAATCAATTACAAGCAATATGTACTTGTATCCTTTATTTTCACGTGCATGTGGAATCATTTCAATTAAATCTGCTTGTAAAAGATCAAATAATCCTTTCACTATTGTTCGTCGTTTTGGACATTTTTTTCTTGCTGGTTTGTGCAATTCCTCTACAACTTGTACTTTCTCTATTATTTTATTTTACTATACCTTCCAGTTTTTTAATCCTTGCTAAAATTGCTTTTATATCGGCTCGAATTGAACTGATAACAAGATTTATTCGATGCTCGAAATATTTTAGTTCTCGGTTAGTAATAACATCACCTAATCCGTATGAATCCGCAACATTAACTATTCGTTTATTTTCAAAATCCCAATTATTATGCTCATCTCGTGTAATTGTTGATGATGTTCTCCCAAATTTATCAAAACTCATTGTATAACTCTAGCCTCCTTTAACTCTTCTATTATTTCCTGCGACCTTTGCAGCGTACAAGAGACGAAGACGATCTACCAATTCATTAATGGAATCCCAGTAAATATATTCCGGTTTAGTTGGATTAACCTCTTTATACAATCCAGAACCCAGTTTATTTGATCTAAGAGTTCTTGATTCAGGGTATGATAAATGTGTTGGTACTATTGTTCTTGGTGGAAACAATTTTTTTATAATTTTCATATATTTAGGACCTTTATTTCGGTTTACTTGATTTCCGGCACCATATTCTTGTTTATGCGCGTTCGTTAATGATAAAATCCTTTTATACTGTTCTAAATCATCCTGGTTGTGTGCGGTGGCATCTGGATCTCTAAAAAATAGTAGTTGAAATAAACCTTCAGTTCCCTTAATCGGCACATTTTTTATTGTTATTGTATCATTGTAAACATCAAAATCTTCTGTTCCAATTTTCCATTTATTTGTATCCGGATCCCACCTAACGCTATAAGTATAATCTATTTCCGCTCCTTGGGTCAACAACAGTTTGAAATATTTGTAAGCTAATTTTCCAACTTCCATCTCGTAAAATATGCCATCAATAGAAGATCTCCCCTCTCGGGTGGTGTAGTATTCTTGTAGGTTTGCAATTGTGGTTTCATGTCTATCCTCAATATTTGTGGATTCACTATCATCAATTTTATTGCCGAAATATCATCTTCATTGGTAAACACTTCACCATCGCTTAAAACCGAAGGTTCTCTTTGAATAGTTTTATTGGGTGATGAAGAAAACATTTGTTCAAGCTTTTTTGGATGATTATCAAACGAAGTGGGTGGTGATTCTGGTTGATTTGTTTCCTGTTTGATTTCATCTTTTATTTCTTTCTTTCTTAATATTTTTAATCGGTTCTACAATATATTTAAATCCCCCATGTAAAGGATCTTCTGACTCTTGTCGTAGTTGTTTTATGTTTTTAATTTTATTTTTTAAAATTTTCCTCGTTGCAATCAACTCCTTTTTTAGAGCAGATTGTGATCTTAACTAGTGATGGGCAAGATCGATCAAAAAAGATCGACGGCTCGATCCTTAGAAGTGATAGACCCGCTCGATCTCTTTAAATGGCTCGATCTTTTCGATCAGCTCGATCTTTTCGATCGGCTCGATCATTTCAGACCACTCGATCTTTTTAATCGGCTCGATCTTTTCGATCGGCTCGATCATTTCGGACGACTCGATCTTTTCGAGCGGCTCGATCTTTGCAAACGGGTCGAACTGATCAATGTGATAAATCGGCTCGATCAGATTAATCACCTTGATCGACTCGAGTATTTTGATCATGTTACACGGCTCGAGCAGTTTGATCTTTTCGAGTGGATCGATCGGCTTAGGAGTGATCGATCATTGAACAATCACACTATTTTTGAATTATTCTGTTTTACAGAGACAGCCTTTATTAAAAAAAAATATTATTCTTCCCTTTTTAAACAGTTTAAGACATGTAAAGAGAGTACAAATATGTATAGATTTATGACCTGTTTATGCTGGTTTACCACAAAACTAGTGTATGTTTTCAAGCCGGCTCTTCAGGGGTGCGCCTTTGTTGTTGGGCCGAGGTGGACGTGCGGAGTACGTCGCGCATCACTTTAATTCTTAAACATCAAACATCTTAGCATTGTGTTTCTATAATAGGATAGACAATAATACATTTTTCTGCACTAATCTTTACACTAAAAATAATGACGCTTAAACTGTTTTACACTTAGAATTAGAAGCGTGCTCTGCCTAGAAAAAGTGGTAGACCTTTAACATATATATATGATGAGATGAGATGATATATCTGTGGTTTTGAGGAAAAACCAGTTAAGTGACTTTTTTGGTCAAATTAAGTTATGTGCGGACAATGATAGTTATTTACGTCTATTTTCACTTGGTGAACTCCAAATGATATTGTCTGTTACACATTTAGCACAATTTATACAAAACCTATCCAGTTAGGTGTCATTTTTGAAGAAAAACCAGTTATGTGACATTTTTTGAGGAAAAACCAGTTACGTTCCATTTGAATGCATATTAAATGTATTAACATCCAGTTTTCACCATATATGGCTAACGTTTATACAATTCAGTGTATATAATTCATGAAAGAACATATATGAGTATTATAATTCGATATATTTATATATCGAATGATATATGGACATTTTTCATGTTTGAAAAAGGAAGTTACACAAGGTGTAAAAGGGTTTGAAAAAATAAGCCACAGAAATTATGAAATAAACGTAACTTTTTCTTACAGATAAAAACAATTGGCTACAATTTTCTCTACACATCATGTAACGCAGTACAGTAACTAATTAATCGAAGAATAATCGACAGGTTGACGCGAAGAAATTCGGTTAGATCGTCCGACATTAACTTCAATCGCATGTACAGTTTTCACTTTTTTAGGTTGTTCTTTAGGTGAGCGATTACAATTTTCACGCTTCCGTTTCAAACTGTTGCTTGTTCATTCGCTTCCGGAAATTCTTCAGTTGAATCGTCGTCGTCTAAATCCGGATCAAAAATTTTCGCACTAGAGATGTCACTCGTTCTGAGGAGTTTGTAAAAGTCGTGAACTTCTGATTTTAAAAGATCCAACATGAAGAGCAAGTCTTGTTTCTGCTCGCGGCTTATGTCGTGGGGCCCTGTGTATCTAAGTTGAAGCTGTTCGTTTTGAATATTACAAGTATTACGTCTGCGTACATGTAATTCAGAGAACTCTCCATCTTGAACATTCTGTTTATAGAAAATCAGATCTTGTTCTTTTAGGTATCTAATCCATTTTACGTTATACCACAAAAAACGTTAGTTTGACGGATTGTTTTGCAAAAATTTGTAGAGACATGACGCGACTTCATTGGCACCTCTTTTTGCGTCACCTTCGTGCCACATGTAACATGTCGTCTTCGGTGTCGTGTTGTCATTGACGGTCAAGTTGTAGGTCCACAGTTGTCTCTTGTAGAAAGCTACAGATGTTTGCAAGGAAGAAGGTGCAGAAGAGGTGGGTGCCCTCGGATGTTTTGGCCTCCTTCTTATCAGCAGATTTACTTGAATACGCCCTATCTGCTGCTTCTTGGTGATCTTTCTGCAGTGTCGTGTCTTTTCTCGTTGATTTTCGTCAGTTTCGTACCTTAATTGTGCATGGAACATGTCACACTTATGTCACTTGTTAAGTTGTGGTTGTTTGAATTGAAGTCCTGTTTTCTTGAACACATTATAAAATATCCAGTACTTAACAGGTTTCTGCACTTCATCTTTGTATAAAGCGTACATCTCCTGAACAGTCAGCCCGATTGGCAAATACCTTTTTGTCGTGTGACGACGCTTTCATAAGCCGGAAACTTGTCAATGTGAGCTTTAACTTCTGCAATTATTGTGTCTGAGATCTTATTTTTAAAAACTTGTTTTCCTCTTCGATCACTCAAAGGCAACTGATCCATCTCATTCCATATGTAAGACAGACAATTTTCAATGAAAGACTCGGTCTCGCCAAGAGTTAGTCGAAAACACTTACGACAAACGTTTTGGTCGATAGATTTGCTGCGCAAATAATACACCGCTATGAATTGTTTTCGCCTCAAGTTCCCTTCGCGCTTTTTTACAGGTTTGAGTGTTATCAAGCCTCTCGCAAAATCGCGTCGTTTCAAGTACATTCTCTGCGCCCAATAGGAGTCGAAAATTCTGACCTGATCCTCGTTTGATCGTCGCCTCCATCACGTACCAGAGTACTCGAATCCTGCTTTGTATCGTAACCTAGTGAAACAGTCATGAAATTGTAACAATTTTTAAGTATCTTTTGCAATTTGTTCAATATAAAATGGTTGTAAGCTGTCAATGAAAAAGACTTCTAAATAAATGACCATCTTCTTAAATAAATACCTTGAATCGTCACATCTCCAGAGGATAAACTTAAGTTTTCCATCGATAGTTCATTTTCAAGAAGACTTCTCTGCAATTGCTCGTCTTTCTTCAGAAACGGTCGGTGTCAACTGTAAAGAACCCAAGAAATTTAAGTAGGTTATCTTTTGATCGCTGTCAACAGGACCCGAGAAAAGTTACATTTACCAACCTTACGATTCCGCAAATGAGTTCTGAGCACCAACAACATAATGCCCCAACTGAACATTTTTGTTACTAACCTGGGGATTCCAAAAATGGGTCCTTCGAACTGCTCGAGTATTGTCGGATTAAATCCATTTGTTATTTAAAGTCAGGCTTTGTGTGAGTTGTTACACTTTCATTTTAATCAAAAGGTCTGTGCTATTATAAGTTGTGTTCAAATTTTGGGGCTTGAATCTCCAGAAGGTCGACGACGCCGCCAACTGGTGGTTACTTTATGAATCTCGAAGGCGTGCTTAATACCAGCGGTCGGTACAAAGTATGACGATATTTATATTGGCACGCCGGTGATACAATTTTTTTACTAAATCATGGTCGAATATATCTTGACTATTTAAAATTACGTGAAATAATAGCTAAATTGCGATTTTAAAAAAAAACCCAGTTATCTGACTTTTTTGAGGAAAAACCAGTTATCTGTTTTCCTTTCATTTCTAGCTAAATAAAAGACAAATTCACACGTTTGACATGTTTTATATACTTTTTGTTTCAATATACATACTATTAGATGGATATTTGGAGCCATTACAAGGTATTTATAAAGTTGACTTGTGAAACTTTAAACTTAAATTACTCGAAATCATGTAAAATCGACTTAACTGGTTTTTCCTCAAAACCACAGATATATGAACTGTGCGTGCCTTTAATAAGAAATGATGATGAATATGTATCTATTTATTTAGGTATTCAATTCCGTCGACATTATTTTGTTATAAAATAAACATAAAACCCATTGGGTATCTAAATTAAATACGTGCTTTTCTTCTTTTTCTTTATTAACTATTTCGATTGGAATTAAAACAGTACATGTATACTTATTTATCTCAGTCAGTAACTCGTTCTCTAGGATCTGGGGCATACTACAGTTCATATATACAAAATTCCATTTGTTTCTGGATCTCGCCTAGCTATGGAAAAGTGACAGTTTAAGTATTGTAAATGGGGCTGGTTGTGTTTTAAATCAGGGTTTTTAAATGTCACTGTCAGATGTTCGATTTTAAGGTTATAATTTCTGACTATTGTGATCTTACACTGTTGCCTGTTTTACAAATGTTCAGATATAAAAGGATAATAATATGCAGTTTTAAGATTAACAAAATTTACTACTTGGTTTTTGTACATACAAACACAGCAATAATATTGTATATAATAAATATAATGAATTCGGCTCTGCAAACTTATTTCGTCATCCATTTGTATTTCTCGCTTGGGTCTTCCCGTTAACACATTTTGATCAACTCCATCCATCCACCTTAATTTAGGTCATTCTCTCTTCTGTTGGCCCTCATTATTTTTTTGTAGAATTGCAAATTTATTCCCACCCTCTTGTGATACTGATAATTTTCATGTCAAACAATTTTGAAGCCCTCATTCCACTTTTATTATTTAGTCAAGAGAACCTGCATCTGAATCTTCTGATGTTTGTTCTGAGCCAGATTCCCCAAGCGAAATAATAAAAGGAGGAATGGTTTCAAAAGAAAGGTTCCCCATGTGTTTTGTCCAGTCATCCGAAATAAGTTTTTCACAATGATCACAGAAATTTTGCCACATATCGGATGTACATTTTGAGAGAGACTCAAGCCATAAATTCTGAACACGATCCTTAGATGGTTGCTTAGAATTTATGTGCTTATTGTAGTAAGTCTTACAAAACCCCCATGCCATTTCAATTGGATTGTATTGACAATGGTATGGCGGTAATCTAAGAACTTCGTGCCCGTTCTTTCTCAAAATGTCATCAACTACGTAAATTTTGTTATTTGATCGAAAAGGTATAAATAAAGCCCATAGTTCCTTTTTGGTTAATTTTGGATTGAATTTTACATTGTGTTTAACCAACCACTCCTGCATTTCGCATTTCTTACAAGAAAATGAAGGAGTTTTGTCTAATTGCACAGAATGGTATGCAGCATTATCCATAATAACTACACATTTCCCTGAAAGCTTAGCCAAAGCAGGAATAAGTTGATTAACCACCCAATTTTGAAAAGTATTACCATCCATTGTGGCATGGTAATCTCGGTCATTGTTTTTCGAATGTAATAAAAAATCGCACCGATCCAAAAACCCACCCCTATACCCAGCATGTAGAATGGTGAAGCGTTTGCCTTCATTTTTGAATTTAGTTGAATTACTTTTTATATCCGTTTCATGTACCCAGCGTCGAACCACGGATCCATTCTGATATATCCATGTTTCATCCAGGTATACGAGTTGGATATCTTCACTGGAATTTTGATACTGTAAAAATTTTCTAAGGAAAATAATTTAAGCTGCAACAACATGTTTTTGTTCACAGAGAATTTTGCGCCCATTAATTAATTTGAATTTATACCCCATACTTATGATATCATAAATTATTGCAACACTGTTAAAATAAGGAATCAGGAGTGCCAATTAATAAAAAATGTAAATGTTGATACTGCAACATAACAACACGAAAGCATGGCTAGGCGAGATCCAGAAACAAATGGAACGGTTTATATAATATATTCCATTTGTTTCTGGATCTCGCCTAGCCATGCTTTCGTGTTGTTATGTTGCAGTATCAACATTTACATTTTTTATTAGTTGCCACTCCTGATTCCTTATTTTAACAGTGTTGCAATAATTTATGATATCATAAGTAATCCTCTTTTTAATTTTCAAGAGGTTTATTGTTAATCTTGAAACAATTATTTCGCCACGCGGTCGCTTATTCGAGCATTTTATTATTAAATCAAATTAATCTAGTGTTGCAATGCTGTGTCAATGTCAAAGTGAAAAATAATTTCAGGCACATATTAAATATTAACATGCCAAAGATTATCTCTGAATCAAAAAGGTTACAAATTCTGAAATCCAGAAGATAGAATGACCAAAATTAAGGTGGATGGATGGAGTTAATCAAAATGTGTTAACGGGAAGACCCAAGCGAGAAATACAAATGGATGACGAAATAAGTTTGCAGAGCCGAATTCATTATATTTGTTATATACAATATTATTGCTGTGTTTGTATGTACAAAAACCAAGTAGTAAATTTTGTTATTCTTAAAACTGCATATTATTATCCTTTTATATCTGAAAATTTGTAAAACAGGCAACAGTGTAAGATCACAATAGTCAGAAATTATAACCTTAAAATCGAACATCTGACAGTGACATTTTAAAACCCTGATTTAAAACACAACCAGCCCCATTTACAATACTTAAACTGTCACTTTTCCATAGCTAGGCGAGATCCAGAAACAAATGGAATGGTGTATATATGGGCATACATAGTTGCGATAAAATCTGGAAAATTGAAGCACTTGTCGTGTATTTAATTGTAATCTAGTGGTTTATAATAAAAAATAAACAAAATAATAAGGCGTACAGTGCATCGTTCGTCGGTATGCGACTTTTAAACAAAAATCAAAAAGTGAAGTAATGTGCGAAATTTGTAAAAACGTCTTTAAATATTCGCAAAATACGACAAATATGAGAAGGTATTTATTGAATAGACACCCAAGCCATCTAAACCAAGACAAAATAAGCTGCGTGGAACGTGCATCATCACCTCGCCCTTCAACATCACGAGAGATTGAAGAAGTTACCTCCTTATCTGAAAGACAGCTTACTGAAGTAACACCAGTACCCAAGCCAAATGAAGCTTTTTTTGGCCAGTAAAAAGATGGAGTTATCAACAGAAGAAAGAAAGCAAATAGACAAAAGACTTTTACAAATTATAGTTTGTGATTTGCAGCCACTGTCAGTAGTGGAAAATGTAGGGTTTTGTGAATTTACGCAACAGTTACAACCACTGTATAATTTACCGAGCTGGAAACAAATTTCAACGAAATTACTCCCAGAAACATACAACGGCACGAAGCAAAAACTTACAAAAATGTTGGATTCTATGAAATACGTAGCAGTGATTACTGATGTGTAGACTTCTGATTCAAATCGAGCATTTATATCTTTAACGGGTCACTTTTGTATGGAGGATAAACTGCAAAGTAGTATTTTAGCAACTACAGAAATGTTCGTAAGTTATACCGGTGCAAATATATCTTCTGCAATAAACAACATTTTAACAAACTACAATTTGAACAATAAAATTACTGCTGTTGTTTCGAATAATGCGGCAAATATAAAAAATTCTATTTGTGAATATTTAAATAATTCGCATCATTCCTATGTAGCCCACATATTAAACTTATGTGTGACAGATTCTTTAAACGCGGATATATCAGTACAGTATTTAGTAAAGAAGTGCAAATCAATAGTTGGACACTTCAAGCACAGTGTTGCAGCATCTAAAAAATTAACAACAATACAAAATAAAATGAATCTTCAAGAGTTAAAGGTGAAACAGAATGTACCAACAAGGTGGAATTTCACTTTACTGATGATGGAACGATTAATTATCATCAAGAAACCTCTATCTGCAGTAATTTCTTCACTGAAAAAAGCTCCGGAGTTCCTAGTATCATCGGAATGGGAAACAATGGCCGAATTGGGTTTGCTAATAAAAGCTGTTAATCGTTTGACCACAGAACTGGGAGGTGAAAAATATATTTCTATTAGTATGATTGTACCACTCGTAAGAGGTCTATGATTGTACCACTTGTAAGAGGTCTACATTATTCTATTGAACAAAAAACGCCAGTAACATCTGCTGGAATTAAAATTCACGTCATTACTAGAAGGTATAAATAAGAGGCTTGTAAAATTAGAAAAAACTCCTCTTTGTTTAATTGCATCGTATTTGGATCCCCGATTCAAGAAGGTGGCATTTGATGATTCAAGCAACGCGGAAGCAGCGGAAAATGTAATCAAAAGTGAGCTTTCAGAGTTATTTAAATCCAGAGTAACGGACGTACATTTTATTACAATTATAAACTAACATGAAATTGATAGTGACGATATTTGGGCCCACTTTGACAAGAAGAAATCTGAATCGAAAGTGATAAAAACGCCATACTTGGAATCAAGTGTACAAATAGAACAATATTTAAATTTACCACTTGTTGGTAGATTTCAAAATCCGTTAGATTTTTGGAATAAAAATATATTTAGAGAACTTTATGAACTATATTTAAAATACTTATGTATTCCAGCAATATCTGTTCCTTCTGAACGAGTTTTTTTCCAAAGCAGGCCAAATTATTAATGACCGCAGAAACAGATTATTAGGCAAATATTAATATTATATAGTGTTTTTAAATAGCAATATAGGTTTACTATAATATTATGTAAAGGTTTTTACAAAAGTATGTTTAATCTATTTTACATTTTTACTTACTAGTTTATAGAATTTTGTTTTTTTAATAAACTTTTTGTAATTTAAATTGTCACTAAGCATCTAATTTATTTACTCCACCCTTTCTCTTTTTTATTTAGGGTGACTTTGTTATTTGAAAAGGTGTTTTTAAAAATTTACTAAGGGTAAGTATGCATAATGGGTAATACAAATCATGATTAAACAAAATCCAAAATAATGAGTTTTTTTTTTAAGTTTCATTTTTGTTAAATTTGTATGTATAATTTATTTCATTTTATTTATTATAATGTTTCATTTCACTGTAGTTTGTCTAAGCTTAAATACGACATTAGATTGACTCAATTTGGAATCACAGACTAAATAGTCATTTACAATAAAGTCTGTTAGGAGGTGTAATTTTATTATCTGTAATAATTATTTCCATGCACACTTGATTTAAATCATTGAAAAATTAAAATGAATCCAATCATCATACTTTTGATAATAATATCAAATATGATATACTAAAATATAATATAATAAAAGATAATACAAAATTCTACAAAACATTTTTTAATAAATTCAGTAAACATATAAATATTTTATTTCATATTTCACATATCAATAACTCATCTTTAGAATAATTATCACATTTATATTTTTACCCAAATTTAGTTTTTTTTTTCAGTATACTCAATCATTACATTCATCCGTTCGTTGCGGCCACACACGATTTACTCATTATTATAAATTAAGCAATGTAGAATGTAAATATTGTATAGTAGCTGGTCGGGGAAATTCTAGACTGCAATTTATTTATTAATCCTTATTTTTTCGTATTTCCATATTTGAAAAATTACAATTTCAAAATTAATTATAATTAGATCAAAAAGCATAATTTAAATTTATTATATTAATTCACCGAGTCATTAGGTAGCGAGTATTGAAATAACAAGTTTTTTTTGTAGTGATAATTAAATTAGATCGACTGCAATTGATCGATCCGCTCGATCGGCTCGATCTTTCTAAGCGGCTCGATCTTTCCGTGCGGCTCGATCATTTTGATCAGCTCGATCTTTTTGATCGGCTCGATCTTTTTGATCGGCTTGATCTTTGCTACCGGCTCGCTCCTTCCGAGCGGCTCGATCATTTTGATCAGCTCGATCTTTTTGATCGGCTCGATCTTTTTGATCGGCTTGATCTTTGCTACCGGCTCGCTCCTTCCGAGCGGCTCGATCATTTTGATCAGCTCGATCTTTTTGATCGGCTCGATCTTTTTGATCAGATCGATCTGCTCGATACTTCAACTGATCGATCATTGATTGATCGATCTTTAAGATACTCGATTTTGCCCATCACTAATCTTAACCTGTTCATCGACATAGTGATTATGAATAATTAATCATAACGATTATTATATATAAATAAATTGATCAAAACCTTTGCGATAACGCCCATTGTTTATATCACTCTCTTTATCGATTACTAAAAAATCATATCTATCTTTCCAACATTCACGGCACATTGTGACAAATTCTGGATAATTCATATCCGTATTAACATGATTGCTGTAAATATGTTTTAAATTAGTATCATCCTGTCGAAATACAACTAATAAATTTGCATTGTCTCGTATCACTTGTTTTGGAATGTTACTATAAGTTTGCGATAAGTAAAAACAATCAACGCCCAACATGTCTCCCAAAGGCAAAATATTCCCTCATATTACTCTGTGATGAACAAACAACGTCATCAAATATGAATACTGAATTTTGTTTTGCTTGAGAACAAGGAATTATTTCTTCGGTATCTTTAAATTTAAAATACCCCGCAATATTATTTAATATTTTTTTCAAATATTGATACTTTGGTTGGCTGTGGGTCTTGAAATATATATACACATTTTCAAAAAATAATTTGGATTAATAATCATCCCGATTAAAACATTTGTTTTACCACAGTTACTTGGACCGACCACTACACATCTTATATGATTTGGTAATAAATTTCCATGACATTTAGTGCTATTGGTTTGTATTAAACAATTGTCATAGTTTTTAATAGGAAATGGCTCTTTCTGTTTAACAACACGCATTATGCTGTGTGATTAAATACTATCGAGAGACAATAAAAACATACGCTTTTATAAATTTTCAGTTAAATGGCTTCAGGTAGTGGTGTAATCAACACGTTAATTGATAAAATACCGATTGAAGTACATCTTCCCACATACCTATATTGTGGTCCGGGAACAAAGTTACAGAAACGTCTCCGAAGAGGTGATTTAGGAATTAATAAATTGGATAGTGCTTGTAGAGAACACGATATTGCGTACGAAAATAAAAACTATCAACATAGAAGACAGGCTGACGAAAAACTAATAACAGCAGCCTCTGAACGAGTAAAAGCAAAAGACGCATCGTTATCGGAAAAAGCGGCCGCTTGGTTGGTAGCAAACATAATGAAAACAAAGAGAAAACTAGGAGGAAGTTTGAAAAAGAAACCAAAACCTTTAACTTTTAGGAAACATATTGTTAATCCTATTGAATTATCATTGAAAGATAGACAACATTTAAGTAATGGTGAAAAAATTAGAATTGCATTACGTGCTGCTCGAAATGTGGTAAAACAAGTGGGGGGTAAAAAAATGTTAGAATATCTCGAATTATTCCAATACCGAAAAGAGGAGGGTTTTTATTCACTCTATTTGCAGCATTAAGTGCCTTAGGAGCAATATTTGGAGGTTCAGCAAGTGTAGCTTCGGCAATTAACAAGGCAAAAAACGCAAGGAAACAATTGGAAGAAGCTATTCGACATAACAAATCAATGGAATCAATAGCTATTGGAAAAGGACATTATATTAATCGTTTTAGAAAAACTGGGATGGGTTTATATCATTCAAAAAACTAGCAAATTTGCCTCGGAGAGCTCTCACTGATATTGAACTGTATACTTTTGCCAAAGAAGAAAAGATTCCACATTTTCGGGGAGTGTTTATGCGAGTGGTTTGATAGTTTTGGAAATTTACCCCCACCGAGAGAAGTAATAAACTACTTTAAAAGATCAAATATAATTTATAATTATGATAGATTTCAAAAATTTGGTACATGGAATTGTAGACATTTATGTTTAATTTTTTGATGAATAAATTATAATAATAGTCTATATTTATTGCAGTATGTCACAAACATTTACCCTGAACGGTACAGATTCTGTACTAACTACATATTATTTCCCTCCCATTCATTTAGATAAACGTAAAAAGTATGCTATTGGTTTAGTGAGCCTCTGCACATTTAATACAATTAAAAATATTGTTGATAAATATTTTTATTATGAGGGTGGGGAAAAAATACAAATTCCAAGTGGGTACTATAATATAAGCAATTTGGAGATATATCTAAAAGACTCAGATAAAATCTCTCTAAAACCGATAGAAAATAGTGTATGTTGTATGCTTTCTTCGAAATTTGACATTGACTTCACCCCAGAAGATTCCTTGTTTCGAGAACTAGGATTTGAACGGATGATATACGAAAAACAAGTAAAACATCAATCAAATAGTGTTGATTTTGTTAAAGTAAAACTTATAAAAATTGAGTGTAATTTGGTATCGGGTTCGTGGCATAATCAAAACACGGCTCATCTCCTTCATCAATTCGTTCCAAGTGGTTCCTATGGGACAATTATATACGAACATCCAAGAAATATTATTTATTTACCGATCAACGTGGAGACCATAAACAACATCAGTGTTCGTATTGTTGATCAAGATCATAATTTAATCGAGTTTGCTGGAGAAAGAATTGAGGTTAAGTTACATTTAATACAATGGGATTAGTTTTTAATAATCGAGTGCAAGGAACATATAAATTTCCACGACAGGTTAAGAAAACAAGTAGAAAAGGGCAATCGGTTGAACGGTTAACATCTGAAAATCGAGAGTTTCTTGAAAGTTTAGGATTTACAGTTTTAAAAAGAAAAAAAAATGGTCGTCAACGTGTTTGATGATGCTCCTTTTGATAATATCATCACTAAACAGGAGTATCATACCTATAAACCATATTCCACCAACAAGTTTGAAAAATCAGATGAAATTAGGATTCCTATTTTGTCCCAAGACATTTATACGCTACCGTGTGTGTGAGAGTTATCTGAAAATTGAAGGAACATTTGATGGGGAAACAAAAACAGTTGGAGCAAATACTGTTAAAATTAAATTGATTAAAAATGTGTTTGCGTATTTGTTTGATGAAATACGTTTTGAAATAAATGGTGTAGAAATTGATAAGGTGCGAGATGTGGGAATAACTAGCACAATAAAATTATGGACTACACTCACAGAGGGGGAATCCGACACGAATGAAGCATCGGGCCGGTGCACAGATGGCTCAACAAATATATGGAATAAAGAAAAAAAAGTATTTTCAGCGTGTATTCCTTTAAAATTATGGATGGGTTTCTTTGAAATGTATAATAAAATGCTGATTAATTGTAAACAAGAATTAATCCTATTACGTACTCGTGAGGATACGAATATTTACAAAGGTGTTGGAGGAAAAATGGTTTTGGAACAAATTACATGTTCCTCATATCAGCATTAGCGATGAGGCAAAAATTAATCTGTGGAAAAATATGAATCTCAATAGAAACATTGAAATTGCTTTTAGAAAATGGGAATTACACGAAATGCCAACCTTAAAAGCGACAAACAACGAAAGATGGGCAATTAAAACGTCTACACAATTAGAAAAACCACGATTTGTTTTGTTGGCTTTTCAAACCAAAAAAAACATGTTGCCAGCGAGGATGCTAGCAAATTTGATCATGTAAATTTGAGAACATATAAGTTATACTTAAATTCAGAATGTTATCCATATGATAATCAATCGTTAAATTTTAAAACAAATAAATATGCTGTAGCATATCAAACGTATAGTAATTTTCAAAAGAGTTACTATAATAGAAATGAGAGCGACCCTCTCTTAGGTTTTGCTTCTTTTAAAGATTCTCCCATTTTCATTATTGATTGTTTAAAACAAGATGATGCAATTATTGGTGGTACTGTTGATGTACAAGTTGAATTTGAGGCAGACGAACCATTTCCGGATAAAACTGTTGCATATTGTTTAATTGTACACGACAGTAAATTTGAATATAATACAATAAGTGGGATGGTTCGACGTATTGTATAAAATTATAAATAATAAATTTTTAACATTAGTTGATTAAAGTCATTCAATCGGTTTATATCTGTGTTGGAAAACATGTTGGTTATTGATGTACAAGGATTTTACATATGTAAAAAATTTATTGTAAAAGAATTGGCTGCTTACGATGGAAATACGAAGATACATTTTGTTTTCAAACCGCCTCTTGCAAAAAGTTTTTTAAGTGAAAGGGACCTGAAACAGGTGGAATGGCTCGAAAGAAACTATAATGGACTCGAATGGGAGTGTGGATTTGGATAATCTAAATAATATACTAAAAACAATGGAACGGAACAGTGACGTAATTTATGTAAAAGGAAAAGAAAAATGTAAATTTTTAAAACAGTATATTGATAACGTTTTGGAATTTCCGCATGGAGAGGAATTCTCGTTGAGAGATTATCATGTTCGTGGAAAATGTCCATGTCACAATGGTTTATACACTCATTGTGCCCTTTCAAATGTAAAATTGATATTTAATTATGTAGAAAAATATTATTTTATTCAATAAAAGATTAAAAAAATATTTGAGGTTTTTTATTTACCGCTCCCTACCCAGTCGCGTAGTAGGGGTATCAAAGTGCATGCATATAAAAAGGGGAAGAATGGTAACTTGCTGTAGTGTGGAAGACAAAATGAGTCAGAAGGGTAAATATTATTCTTACTAATTTTTTGGAAAATAATTTTAATTATATTTTTTAGAACATTACAGACAGATTGCAAACTACTTTCAATGTTATTTTCATATAGAAAACTTCACTGCTCCACCAATAGGCATTCGTCCTCAAAGACAATATATTATCGTGTGTGGTGATTGTGTGCAAAAGGTGAAAAATTCTGCAGATTTTTTTATGATTAGACAATTTGATGTAAACTGTACAGTCGAAAAAGGGGAGATAATAAGTGAAGAGAAATATTGTTTTGTTTGTAAAAAGAAATTATTTGTATATGTGCGCTTACCAGAAGATTTTGAATATATATGGTTGAAATAATTTTTTTTTAAGGGAAAAAAGGTTTGCTTGATTACTCTGTGGCAGGGATCGTCAATTTGTTATTCCACTGAATAAGGAATAAATAATTATTTATTCCATTAGTTTGGGAATAAGGGAATAACGGTTATTCCCATTATTTCATAAAAATAATTATGTAATTAAATTATTCATTAATCCACTGTGGTGAAATAATGGGAATAAATAATTATTCTTCACTTATTAATCCGGAATAAAATTACGGAATAAATTTAAATACATTTAATAATGTGACAGTTTGGAATTTCTAAAAATTAACTATAATTGAGAGGAAATACATGTTATATAGAGAATATTTAAAACGCGTAAATAAATTTTAATACACAATTATGTTATTTGAATATAATTTATTTAAACGTAGAACTTCGATTGGCTTTGGACAATACGCGAATTTCGAAGGACTTATCACTTAAGCGGTTGTATTTTGGGAAGTTAAACATAGTCGCGTAAGAAAAAAGCCGTTCAACTGGAGCAGATGACGGCAATGGCGAATTTTATTTCATGAAGAGCTCCAAAATCAGCGGATTTTTTTTAACCTCTAGAATATTTTCGGTCTGCGGTTGTTTTAAGTAATTTAAGACTATTGGCCGGGGGCTAATAAATGAGTACAATTAATCTTTGTTAGTTAGAATGATTCTAAATTGTCTAATATTATATTTTCTCAATTATTCCAGAAATTTATTCTGGAATAACGAGTAAGGAATAATTATTTATTTCCGTTATTCCTACAAAGGTGATTGATGAATAAATTTATTCCATTATTCCAATTTGATAGATTTACGGGAATAATTGTTATTCCTTACTCCCTAAATAGTGGAATAAATTATTCCTGTATTTCTGGTCAATTCAGATATTCCGGAATAAGAATTGACCGATCCCTGCTCTGTGGTGTAATTAATTTTTCCGGTTGGTGATTGTATAAGGGCCAGTGTGTAGATATTTATAAATAAATTAATAAACGATCTAAGTCTATAATTTTCCAATAATGATGCGAGAGCATTGAATATAAATGGAATCGAATTAAAATAAACCGGGATATGCATACAAAGTTGTAAAATTGATTACAAAGTTGTACAATTGATTATCCGTATTTTAATTAATTGTTACGTGATTTTAGGTAATTGTTCAGAACAACGATTGTGGAAAAATAAGCACACGTGTGCAGGTAATTGAAAATAAATTTTAAAAAAAGATCTAAGTAGTTACGTATCTCTCTCAATGCATTCCTTATGATAAATAATTATGCTTATTCTATTAAATGTTATCTTTGCATTATTCGCATTTACTCTCATATATAATCTAATGCATGCTATTGTAGTCAGTTCCTGATAGAGTTCCAGCCTGTAATTAGTATTTGCGCGTATTGTTGTTGTAATTCAGTACTTATGTGTAGGAAAAAATATATAATTAAATAAAAACGTTTTTTAAAAAACCAACCGCTTGGTCGAAAAACGTAAATGGCGCAGTCGTAACGGATAAGTTCCAGTGAGAAAATTAGTGAAAAAAGTGCTAACAAAATTAAAACCAAAAAAATCTGTGGACTTTCGCGAAAAGTTAGTAGTGAACCCAGAAAGCGTTTACGAGCATCACTAATTCACTGAGGTATTTACCGAAGAACTTATAGAACCAGAGGCATAGTTTCCCGTGAAGGACCAGAAGGCATAGTTCCAGAGTCCAAAAATCAAGGATCGAGAGGCACAGTACTCCAAGGCATAGTTCCCATAGTCCTATCCAGCAACTTTACACAACTGTAACAACACCTGCGAAGGCAACTCAAAATCAGAACTCACCACAACTCAACTCAGCAACACCATTTTAGGATAAACATTCAAGAATGAAGACAGTGTTTTTAATGTAAGTCGAATTTAAATTTTTGCATTTTTCTCAAAAATCAGTTTTATTTTATGTCAACTAATTCTGACAGTTCACAAAATTCTATCCCATCGTCCCCTAATTCCTACGGATCGATCGGAAATAATATAAATCTTGAAGATAATTTACTAAATTTATTAGACTTATTCGATCATTTACAAGTCAACGAAATGGCTCAATTTAGCCCGGAATTTTTAAAGTGCGTTCCGGAATTTAACGGAAATTCGAATGAATTGAATCATTTTATAGAGATGGAGCAGACAATTGTGGACACATTCTATAACAATCAGAATAACTTTCAAAATCATTTTATTTTAAACAGTTTGATCAATAAACTAACAGGACGAGCAAAGCTTGTTGTTAATGTAAATACTATCAATGATTTCGATACATTAAAAAATGTTTTAATCCGAAATTTCTCAGATCCAAGAGACGAAGCATGTCTTAATAGAGACTTAATTAGTTTAAAACAAAATACAAATGAAACACCTACACAATTTTATGAGAGATGTTTGGAGATGTTGAACATCATTTCAATGAAGTTAATATTTACGAACAGTTATTAAATAATAGGAATTTGAAAAATGACTTATATAAAAGCTTAACTTTAAAAACATTTCTAGCAGGATTAAAAGACCCATTAGGTATAACTATACGTTCAATGCGACCAGCTGATTTAGCTGAGGCATTACAATTTGTCAATCAAGAAGAGAACATTTATTATTTACAATCACAAAATAAACAACAATTTAAACAACCTAATATTCAAAACAGAAATAATTTTTCAAGAGATAATCATAATAACAATAATAATGGTAGATATTATAATAATAATAATTTTAATAATTCAAATCTAAGAAGGTGGACCCAACCGTGGAATCCATCAAGAAATTATAATAATAATAATTTTCAAAATTTTAATCAAAACACACAACTTCCTAAACCACAAAATGTTTGGAAACCCAGAGGTCAAACCCAAAATTATAACCCAACACCAATGAGTGTACAAACGTGAAACACTCAACGAAACTTTCAAAATTACCAACAAACTCCAATAAGTCAACGAACTAATTTCCAAAATCAGAAACCAACACCAATGAGTGTCCAAACAAGATTTACAAATGTACAACGACCCAATTACTACCAAAATTATCAGACTAAATTAAATCATATTGCGGAAGAAATATATAATACAGAAACAACAAATTATCGAGATTTTGATCAACCTAGTGCATCTAGAAGCAATGTTAATAATAATGATGATAATCAAAATTTTCACTTGGCCGAACAAGAAAAATTACAGAGGTAGAAAATTTAACGTTAGGAGATGAAGGTTTACCATATATAGAAATTAAATTTAATAATGAAAATATTTTGAAATTCTTAATTGATTCAGGCTCTAATAAATCTTTTATGAATCCTGAAATTGCTAAAAAATATTTCTATAATGAAATTGTTGAAGAACCTTTTGTAGTTTCAACAGCATTCCATACAACACAACATAAAAATATAATAATCATTCCTACTCCGGATGAATTCAATCTTCGGAATAGTTTTTCTAAATTTTATTTATTTAAATTTCATAATAAATATGATGGGTTGATTGGAATGGATTTATTAAAAACATTAAAAGTAAAAATTGATTTTGAAAATTCTATACTGTATATATGCCACGAATAGTGTTTTTGCCGAATACCGAATACCGAATATTCGGCCATGCTCTCGGCCGAAGCGCCGAATATTCGGCGGACGAATGTTCGGCAAAATATGTGTACACATCGCAGTGACAGGCTACGACCTGTCTCACTGCGGTATGTGCGCGAGCGACACAGCGTGCGTATTTGCTTCATTTGCGATTAGATCGTGTCACGACGCGCATTACTTGTTCATTCATATATCAAATTGGGTTACAACTAATAGTCCTTAGTCCTTATTATTAAAAAATATCGCCATAAGCTTTACAAAATGGCACAATTTAATAAAAAAATCGCTTGTTTGGGAATATTATAAGATTTGTAGTGAAGAAGGAAAGAAAGCAAGTAAGCAAAATCTTATTACATGTTAAGGCCATGATCCCGTAGGCATTTTCCGTACACAAGTGAGATAAAGTTGCATATGTTATATTGGAGATTGTAAAAATTAATTAAACGAGCCGAGAAGCGAACCCATCCGTTCCTGCCAGTTGATAAACCCACGTCGACAAATTCAGCGATAGATAAAATTGAGTGTGCATACACGAGGCATGACTACCCGAACGTATTCGTCATTTCTACACACAAATATATTTATGCGATATACGCAGTGCTCGACCGGCTCAAGCATCCGAAGCAAATTTTGCTTGCGTTTTGATTTGGGCAGCGCGCGGCGTGTGCCTCGAGCCTGACTCATGAAAATACAGCGGTGGTGTGGGAAGCTAAATACAATTTATGTTTGATAAAAATCATTTATAGCATCGGCGACGCGCGGCGCACATTTATTTAAATACGGAGAGAAGCAAGATAATAATTATTATGTTTTTTTTTAAATTAAAACTGGTAATTTAGTTATTTTATGGAGCTGTATTATGGATGACACTATTTTATGCAATATATAACTGATTTACTAGTGTCTCAATTTAAGACGTGATTGCCTATTAATATAATATTAATTATATAGTTTATACGTATTTTTTGTAAACATCTGTACAAACATTCTTAAAACAACTTTACGATGTTTTTTTACGCACAACTTTTCTAAAAATGTATTGTTTGTTTGTTAAACCATTGAATTTGAAATATTCAATGGTTAAACGAACAAGCTCATAATGTCCATGAAATCTTTTATTTCCAAAATAATGTGGTATTTATCAAAAGTAGTATTCTGCTCAAGTACTGCATATAAAATTAATATTGTTGGCTAGTAATGGAATCATGGTTATAACAAAAATTATAGGATGCAACAGCCAACTAAATAACCATACAATGGGCCTTATAATTTACCTTTCGTTAATAATTAACGACTGCCGTTAAAAAAATCCTTATAATTTCCTATTCATTGTGTATGTAGAGGCTGTCGTCGTTTAAAAAAAAAACGGGGTACGTTCTCTAATCTATTCGTTTGTTGTTGTTTCAATTATGGCCGAGTTGAATGATGATTTCGAATAAATCTATTTAATAAATAACAATTTAAACATGGTTCCGCCTAATAATATGTATACCTATGGGGATCGGAAAAATCCATTTGAATAATTTTCCTCAATTGAGTTTCGAAAGCGCCATAAATATTTCACGAACATACTATTTTTACTAGTATATTTGAATCGGTAGTTTGAGGAATAAACAAAAAATGTCCTATTGATGTGTGCTCGGAAACGTTTCGTTGGTAAGATACAGGGCAGTATCACATATAGCATACTTAGTGACACATTTACACAATTCTGTGCTTACTAATGTAAATACATCTAGAGCCGTTTTAAAACGTAGCGAGGTATAGCAAAAACTGCGACGGACAAAAAATGTATATTTTATTCCTCTATCGAAATACAAATATCGAACTGGTGTCTCTTATTAGTATTAAATAAAATGCACCCAGAGACGCCCCTGGATTAAATAAGCGACCTGCAATCACATAAAAAGCAGCCCATATTACTAGCATACAACCTGCCAATTATCAATTAAAACTAATGAAACACTTTTGAAATATTAACAATTTTTAAAAGTAATTGAATGAAAAAATCAACGCCATGTATCTCGCCAACGAAACGTTTCCTCGTAATTAATTAACTGATTAGGTGAATTCGTCACCTTCTTCATACTTTGAGAGAAACGATGAAGATAAACACAAAAATCGAAAATTTGGTTTTTATTCCCTTCTTCAAACTAAAGATTCATTTCTAAGGCGGTCCTACTTTCTCGTGCGCGTAGCAATTTGCTAACATTTACAGCAAATTACTACGCATGTACGCAAAAGTAGTGTCATTGTGCTGTTTCGATATTACGTGTTGTTTTTATTCCTGTGAATATGGCAAAACAAAAGTGTAATCGTGGTTACGGTAGCAAAACCAAAAGAGCACTTAAAATTAGAAAAACAAAAAATGAACGAAAACAGTAAGTATTGATATATATTATTTTTCAAGTACCGTTTTGTATCAGTGCGGATCCACGGAGAGCAAATGGAGGAATTAACGCCTCAATGCACGTTTTTTTTTCAATTTCGATATTCAGAGTGAGTTTTTATGGGGATCTCGGAACTTATTAGATAGAGAGAAACAAAATGGAAAAATAGTACTAGACGCTTGGTGTGGACTGGCGGTGAGTAGAGGGGGACCCCCGATCTCCCCGCCAGTCCACATGAAACCTTTATCATCGCCGCAAAACTCCTTACTGTGTGTTGACCCTAAAGTCGTCTAGCTCAATAACTACTGCTAGTCCCATCATAAAATTTATCGTTTATCGAACAAAAGCTTTTTGATAATAAATACCGATGGTTCACCACAAACATCAATTTGTGATAGTAAACATATTTAAATTTTAGAATGTCTGCTACATCTCCAGATACTCCGTTTGATGCTTCAGCTTTAGAGAACGCTTGGATTAATGAAGATCATTATAACGAGTAAGTACTGAATCAAATATTCCACCCGTGCAAGGTTTCTCGAATTCGGACAATCATTGATTTATATCGATACAGATGTAAATTTGTATTTTAATTGAGGAATACATATAACCTTTCAATAATATTTAACTGACGTTGGTGAAACGCAACGACAAAAAATTATGTTTAATATATTAATTTTAGAGTTATGCAAGAGGAACGAATCAGTGAGATTCATACTCCCCAAGAAAATGATTACGGTCGCCGAATTGTTAACATTGACTTTTATACCAAAAGTGTCATACAAGTATCAGAAGTTCATGCTCGTTCTTGCACATCAGGAACTTTGAGTTTAGCGTCTGAGAAGAACTCCGGGTTGATTTCTTGTATAACACTAAAATGCAACACATGTGACAAAACGTATTCATGTTCTACAGAGAATAACACTTCCACTGATATTAACAAATCCGCCGTTTGGGGAACAATATCTATAGGGAGTACATATAAACACATGAAGGAGTTTTTATCGGTGATAAATATACCTTGCATGTCTGCGAATATGTTTTACAAAAATCAAGATGAGCTGAGAGAAGTAATACAAATGTAATGACATTTGGAAATGATATCATATCATATAATGCTTATTGAAGGTTTGGAACCAGTCTTTCCTTGACGATATGCAAAACGCTGGTGAAGAGGAAAACAAAATTGCAATTGCCAATAATCAAGTTGACGAAGATGGAATTCCCTGGATTACGGTATATTTAGATGGTGGTTGGTCTAAGCGAAGTAACGGGCATAATTATAATCCAGCTTCTGGAGTGGTATAACTACAATATTAACAAATATGTAACTTATAACTTACAAATGCGATGTTACTTTAGGGCGTAATAATAGGCCAAAACACAAAAAAGGTGCTGTACCTGGGAATCAGAAATAAGTTCTGTATGATTTGCAAAAGAGCAAATAATAAAAACGTAAACCCAGGTACTCATAAGTGTTTCAAAAATTGGTCAGGATCGTCTTCAGCCATGGAAGCTGACATTATTGTGGAAGGGTTCTCAAGAAGCATCGACGACCACGGTATTAAATATAAGAAAATGATTGCTGATGGGGATTCCAGTGTCTATTATAAAATCCAAGAAAATGTGAATTATGGGAAAGAGGTTATAACTTCCAATATAATAAATTATATTGGAGATTATTTTGAATTTATTGTTTTTAGGTAGTTAAAATTGAATGTACCAACCATGCCATTAAAAACTATGGAAAAAAATTACGTGCAATTAAAAACGACACGAAGAATGTACCTCTAAAAGCAAGAAAGCTTTTAACAGCCAGCTGTATTTTGAAACTACAGAAAATTACACAAAAAGCAATATATGACAATGCTCATGGTGATATTGGGAGCTTCATATCCGATATAGGAAATGGCCCATATCACGTATTTGAACATCACTTAAATTGCAAACAATATTTTTGTGATAGTTTAGGTGATGTTTCGAATAGTAAATTGAAAGAAGCTCGTATATCTGGCATTTTTAGTTTAATACAAGGTAAAACAAGTTGTTATATTATTTATATTTAAATAACTTATAGGTTCATTGAATTTTCTTATACGGAAAGCTGGGATGCTGATTGACAATGAAACCAATAACCGGGCGGAGTTATTTATGTCAATATTATGCCGTTTTAATATGGGCAAAAGATTAAATGTATGCCAACGTGGCTCATATAATATAAGGGCAGATGTAACTGGAAAACGATACAATGAAGGTACACACAGCAGTAATATTATAATATGCATAATCAGTTTTACCTAAATGAGTATGTTTTAAACTTAGTATATATTTTCTAAATTGATTCAATTTTAGGAGTACGGTGGCATTATAATTCTTGGAAACAAGCCTTTGGTGTAAGTCCGGAGAAGTACTTAAAAAAATTCATCAAAGAAGAAGAGTTATATGGTAAACTGAGTATACTCTTAAAAAACCTATACGCAGAAAACTGTCATTTAAAAACTGCGATTTAAAACACTATGGACCCACAGCAATTCAGCCTACTATGTCTGAATCACAACTGCTTGAAGAATGTGAGAGATATCTCCAAAATTTGAAAGTAAATATAAGTTATTTCGTTTATGTTTTTTATATGTAATATATAAAATTACGAAAATGTTCGTAGAAAATGCAAACAGTGCGTCTTAATTAATAAGACGACTTAAGATAATAAATACCCATTGAAACAACTACTTCTCGTGCAAATACACCGCCAGATATTTTAATATACAATTTTCGTAATTTTATATAGTATTTGTAAAGTGTGCAAACTATACGAAGCGTAATTTTCTCGAATTCAAATAGTTTTGAATTTGAATTATTCTTTTTTATATTATTATTGAAAACTAAACGTGTAGATAACAGAAGAGGAACAACTAGCTATATCACACAGAACAGTAGGACATTTTGATAATTCCATATATATATCAGAAAGGAGAAACAAATTGACTGCTTCTAATTTCGGAGCAGTTGTCAAACGAAGAAGCACCTCGCGCAGTATAAATTTAGTGAAGAAAATTTTATCTCCTACGACTTTTACAAATATATGCACAGAGTATAGAAAAGTGTACGAATCGGTGGCAATATCCATTTTCGAAGAGTTGAAGGGGATAAAAATAAATCCTAGTGGATTATTTTTTGGATTTAAAGCACCCTTTTCTTGGTGCCTCTCCGGATGGTAATTGAACGATTACATATTAATTATGAAAAAATAAGATGTTTGTTAATAACATTTAGGTTTGATTGGAAATGATGGAATAGTGGAAGTGAAATGTATGTGGAAAGTTTCGAAACTAGGAATTTCTTTAGAAGAAGCTTCAAAAAGAAATATGATATGCCTGGAGTTTAAAAATAATGAGTTACGGCTAAAAATAAATCATGACTATTATTATCAGGTAAAATTATAATAGCGAATACTATTGTTATTTTCTTTGTACAGTGCATTTAAGATATTAATTAATAGATCCATTCATATTTGTAGGTCCAAGGACAACTCCATATCACAAACAGGCAATTTTGTTATTTCATTGTTTATATTAACAACGCGACACCTATTTTTTTCGAACAAATTTATAAGGATGATGATTTTTGGCAATCCAAAATGGAAGAAAAACTGATTAATTTCTTTAAAATTTCAATTTTGCCAGAAATTATTAAAAAAGAGTTTCACAGCCGCTGAAACTACAAACAAATCAGGTTTTTTTAAATTATTATTTCACTCAAAGTTTCAATTTAAAACAATCATAACGTATTTTGTTAATTTTCAGATTTCATGAAATATTCCCTAGTAGAAATATTTCTTGTAGCAATATTGTGTCAACATGTATATCTTGTATATACATTGAAACTGTTATTCAAACTGCATACAACATAGACACAATATTGAATGCGAAGAATGATACAATAATAATATTCAATCTAGACACAATGATGTCGAAATCCAGAATAAAATTGATTAATATTCAAACTGCGTACAATATAGACACAATATATATTGCAAAAATAGACACATTATTTATAATTAATATAGACACAATATTGTTTATGCCCTGAATAACATCAATAGTTTGCGCATTTGTAACGGGAACTAGTTGATGTTTGACACTCTACACAGGCGTCAAGTCTGACAAACACTTGATTTTTGAATGCTGGTGAAAAGTTTAGTGTTAATTTAATGTGAAATAAGAATTTTTTTAAATACACTTGTAAATAATAAATAATTTGTATTTACTTTAGTTTGAGAATGACTACTAGATAGTCGAAACTAGTCACACAATTAAATGTAAAATTCAGTGGTTAAACAAAGTAGAAATTGTTTTATTTACAAGTGTATTTAAGATGTACCACAAAGTGAACGCCTACAACACCAAGCAGAATTTTTTAAAATTTACAATGAAGACTAATTTTATTCTTAATTCTGGGACCAGGTCCCCAAAACCGCGAAAACCTCGGTTCTTTCTTTCACATTTGCAGGTTAGGTTACACTATTGTACCAAATTGATACAATAATGTGTCAACTTGTATAATTTTTGTTTTTCAAGTTGTATTTCAATATTGTGTCAACCTAGTGTCGCCTCGGGCGCCAAGTTCAGGGGGGCGGCAAATTCAAGCGTAACAGCACCCCGTACGGGATTGACGTGTGGGCAAAACTGGCAACTGCACCGGGCGGCAGAATTACTTTTATCCTGTTATTTTAAAAAGTGAAACAGCTATAGGGGCGACAAGAGGCTGACTTGCCCCCCCCCCCCCCCCCTGAGAAATTTTCTAGATCCGGCACTGATATGTATGTTTCACCCGGTATATGCATGTTTATGCATTTGATTGGGATACATACAAGTTTAAGAATGGAGTGTTCATTTTTTTGTGATTTTTTTGTATATTTACTGATATGTATTTAATGAAATTCAATAAATAAAATTGATTGTTGCAATAAATATAATTATTAAATAATGCATCCTTCATTCATTTATTATTTATTTGTTTTTCTTCTTCTTTTCCTTTAGTACTCAAAATTTGTATACAGGGAGAGTTTTTGTTTGATGGTCTCTATTGGGATTTCTTTCAACTATAATAGATAGAGAAATGATCAAATGGGCAAAGACGTGCTGTCTTAAGAGTGTCATACAAGTTAAGGTTAACTAGACATTTTGAAAAATGTAATAATTGCCGATATTTCTCGATTATAGGAGATAGAAGAAACTGTAAACAAAACATAATGTAGAAGTATCTAAAACGCTGCCTATTACAGTTTCAGTTCTATATCTTTTAATAACCTACTCATTTTATTAAGACATTTGTATCAGAAATTTAGTTTTTTCAAATATAATTCATATTTTTTTTGATATTATTAAAAAGACGGCTTTTCTCTTTTATAGGATATTCCTTAGGGTCGTGCCTACAATTCAAAAGGTATACATTTATCTTAAAAAGATGTACGCTATACCTAATGTTAATGGTGACGATTTAACAAATTTGTTTGGCTGCACTATAATACCGATTTAACAGTTTCTCTTATTAGTATACTTTCCGAGATCCCCAGAGAAAACATCTAAAAACACACCCTTGGTAATTGAAAATTCGAAGCAGATTTATTGTATTAAAAAACAGATTATAAACAATGGTTCCTAGGGCAACGTACGGAAACGATCTACAGGCAATAATTTTCTCGGCGTATATGTTTTTATGTATGTATGTTTATATTTTTAAAGTGCCGACCTCAATATCTTTAACTTATTGACTAAATTAGCATGATAATTATTTATAAATAGGCCTGCATAAAGTTATTGAATCCGTAGCGAGTTGCTTCGCATCAGCTGCTTAATCTTGTTTTTTTTGTACATACGCTCGTCCCGCGCGTCCCAACGCTAGGCATCGGCATCGCATGATTTCATTTCTGCAATAATCCGAATGACACGAACAACCCAACGTATAGAACCGCTATACGTCGTGCGATCTGTCTACCAACAGCTCACTAGCGCTGGAAAACGGGCGGTGGACGAGGTTGTTACACATTTGTGTTTAGTTGTATATCTTCTACTCCAGCTAACATTCAATCACCTATCGGAAATCGGCTGAAATAACAGTGGCTGGTACACGATGAAAACAATGGCGCCTTTTTTAAACAAACCAGATTTTTTCCATTGATACTTGGACCATATTAAAGGGTATAAAAAGCTATATTTTGTAGTTTATTGAAGTGGATATGTAAAGAGACAGATTTTCCACATCCATTGTGATATTTTTCGTGATGATTAAATATCATTTTCTATTTATAATTAAATTTTAAAAAACATTTAATTTTTTTATTTTCAAAACTAAAAGTATTCTACCTTATGGGTAATTAAATTAAGTAACTATTCCTATTTTTTTTTTTTTTTGTAAATCGTGCTACCGTTAATATGCTTTAACTGAAACACACTCGCAGGATCGCAGCCTTAATAAGTGAAACAATTCTAGTGATATTTGGTATTTAGCCCTTGTAGTTTTTCTATTTTTTGTTAATTTTGCCTAGTACTTTATTTTACAAGTTTGATTTCGTTGAATAAACTTAATATAAATAAGTCGTATTTTTAAATACAGTCTGTTTAATTTATTGTGACACAGCACATATGTCCGTTATTAGTACAGATAGAAAAAAAAGTTAAAGACAATAGTTTTAGTATTTTTCATGATCTATTCAGTAGCATTGTCAGAAAAACAATTGAAAATCAAATAAACACGTGAAAGCTATTAGCTTCATTTTCTTTAATGGAATACTCTGTATATTTTGTTTATTTCAAATAGGTAATAACCTTAGCTTTATAATGATACCACATAAGTACCCCTTCATTATACAAATAACGCGACAATTGCAAATAAATGAAATTTATCAGTTGCCATGGATAACAATTGACATAAAACAATTTGTTAACGCTTTAATGTCAAAGTGGTGTAGTAACTTCCCGTCTTGCGTGTTGTTGATTCAAATGTTTAGAGATGGGTGATAATTACTATTCTAATGATGAAAAAATGGATATGCTAAAGGTCTTCGTTAGATGCAACGATAATTCTAGAGAAGCTAGTATCACTTATGGAAACATGTATCCAGAAAGAAGACAACCACATTATCGCACTTTTGCAAGACTTGAACAAAATTTACAGAGAAATGGGTGTTTTAATAATAAATTACGAAGGAGAAGTTAAGAAAGAGAACATAATAATGAAGTATTGATATTGGCCTATTTTATAGCACATCCACGTAATTCAATACGCGAAGCAGTGGCTGACTTAGGAATAAGTATGCATAAAATATGTTCTATTCTGAGAAAACATAAAATGAGACCATATAAAATTAAGTTAGTTCAAGGTTTAAGAGATGGTGATTCTGACAGGAGGATAGTATTCTGTAATTGGCTTAGCAACAATCAACATTTATTAAATTTAATTCTTTGGAGTGATGAATCAAATTTCAACAACAACGGAATCTCCAACCGAAAAAACGACCATTACTGGGATACTGAGAATCCACGTCAAATTCGAGAATGCAGATTCAAACAAAGATTTGCAGTTAATGTGTGGCTTGGTGTGTTAGGTGATACCATAATAGGACCATTTTTTTATCAAGGAACGTTGAATGCGGAGCGATATGCCAACTTTCTTACTATAGAATTTGAAGATTATTTAGATGATATCCCCCTAGAAATACGTCGAGATATGTGGTTCCAACAAGATGGAGCTCCTCCTCATAACGCAAGAAATGTCAAATATATTTTGGAAAGAAAGTTTGGTTTGAAATTGATTGCAAATGGTGGCCCCATAAACTGGCCAGCAAGATCGCCAGATCTGTCTATTTTAGATTTTTTTATTTGGGGATTTTTAAAGCAAAAAGTTTATGTTACTCGTCCAGAAAATCTAGACGATCTGAAAAATCGTATTCGTATGGCATGTGGCCAAATAACACCACGGATGTTGCAAAAAGCACAACTTAATGAAGAGATGTGAAGAATGTATTGCAAACAACGGACGTCACTTTGAACAGACACTTTAAATAGTTATTCATGTCAACTGATAAATTTCATTTATTGGCAATTGTCGTGTTATTTCTATAATAAAGGGGTACTTATGTGGTATCATTATAAGGCTAATATTAATGCCTATTTGAAATAAACAAAATATACAGGGTGTTCCATTAAAGAAAATGAAACTAATAGCTTTCACGTGTTTATTTGATTTTCAACTGTTTTTCTGACATTACGATTGAATAGATCATAAAAAATACTAAAACTTTTGTCTTTAACTTTTTTTTCTATCTGTACTAATAACGGACATATGTGCTGTGTCACAATAAATCAATCAGACTGTATACATTTTATTTATTATCTTTGGAATTCAGAGGGTTAAGTGAAGCCAGAATAATACTAATAAAAATAATATAATAATAATTTAAGCTAGTACTATTCAAGAATTCCCTTTTTAATTAATGTAGACATCCTGAAAAAAGGACTGAAACATTCAATAGCTCCCCAGCAGGTACCAATAGAGGATTTAATCAACGACCTGGAAATTGCCGCGACGAAATTAAAAGAAGAAGAAGCAACAGCGTTCCGCATTACCACAAAAGAAACAATACAGAAATGTTTAATGAAGAACAAAGAAAACCGTGAGCGCAGAAAATATAACCCGGAAATAAAAACTTTGAAAAACCTTAAAGAAAAAGACGTTTTCTACCTTGTAACGAACTTTACTTGCACCGATTGTCACAGCTGATAAATGTGAGATTTTTGGGTTGGCAATCGATGCTAGTCCATCTATATATTATTAACTTTATGAAAGTGTACGTCTTTATTTTAATTTATCTATTTCACAGATAATTCGTCGCGACGAATGCTGTCGTGTGAGTAGTGTTTAACGTGTGCTCCGCCTTTTTAATTATTTTACGGTGTTTAACACGATATTAATTACTTGCGACTAGACCATTTTACTCGCCTAGTATTACACTTGCTGCTGTTGCCTTTTTTTCGAAATGCCTTCCACCAGAGAGCAAAAACTCGAACTCAAATCCAAAACGGAACTCAAATCCATTGTCAAGGAGGCCGTGATGGAAATTTTCAATGACGAATCTTTGATAGCCAGCATATTTGAAAAAATTATCACCAAGGTGAGTGGCGAGCTCCAGGCTCAATGCGACAATTTAAATTTAAAAATAAATCAATTGAATAGTGAAAATATTATCCTTAAAAAGAAAGTCGATGAACTTGATCAATCTTCTCGCAATAAGAACCTCAGGATTATGGGGCTTCCGGAAGAGCCGAACGAAAACTTAAACGCAAAATGCAAAGATTTTATTAATAAAAAAATGTTAATAAACGATGAAATTAATATTTGCCATTGTTTTCGCATTGGGAAAACGGGAAAAGAGCCTCGTACGATAATTGCTTGTTTTGAAAAACGTTCGGCGATCGAAATGCTACTTAAAAAGCGCGCATTGCTGAGAAAGGAGAAGATTCGATTAATGGAAGATCTGACACCACATCGGTATCAACTGTTAAAACTCGCCCGCGATAAACTTGGGAATTTTAATGCATGGTCCTACCATGGGGGTTTATATGGGAAAGTGATAAAAGACGGGAGAGAACTAAGGAAGAAGATCTACGTAGAATCCGACATCGAGTACTTACAAGTTGAAAATAATACATCATGAACGTAGATTTTTCTCATTATATAAAAAAAATTCATGCATGCCTCAATTCTCATATTTTTTTTTTCTTTTATCTTCAGATATGTTCTGTTAATCACCTTCTTATTCTTTTGTTTTAAGTTTACAGGCGGCACACATAATGATTAATTTTTTGTTAACTCAGTTATAATTAATTATTTATAAAACATATGTCTATTACCTTATGTCATTTAAATGTTCGATCATTAGTTTCGAGTTTCAGTAATTTTAAAGCTCATGTAACTTCCAACTCATATGAATTAATCGCTGTATCTGAAACTTGGTTAAACAGCACTTCTGATGTCTCATGTGTTCAGCTAGATGGTTATACGTTTATCCATAAAGAACGAGTTTCTGGTCGTGGTGGTGGCGTTGCCCTTTATATACAAAATAATTTGAAGTTTGAACTCGTATTTAATTTAGACAATTCTATTAGTTTTGAACATATTTTTATTAAATGTAAACTTGGTGATCGGTTATTTTGTATAGGAGTAGTCTATAGATCACCCTCTTTAAATGTAAAAACCTTTATTGAATCTTTTGATACTGTGGTTAGCCATGTTCTTCCATTATGTGACGAAATACTATTTCTTGGTGACTTTAACATTAATTTATTAAATATTGACTCTAATCTTACTAAACAATTTTGCCAATTTATGGAGATATATGGCTTTCATCAGATTATTGAAGAACCTACTAGAGTCACAGATACTTCGGCTTCATTGATAGATTTAATTGTCACATTAAATAAAACAATTATCACCGAAAGTGGAGAGTGACTTATTGTAAGCTTCTAGTTGATTCTCAAAAACTTGTTAGATTTATTACCTATCGCACACTAAATAACATTAACCACCATATTTTCTTAAATGATTTATATTCTCTTCAATTAGATCAACTTTTGTATTTAGTAAATATTGATGATAAGGTTTCATTTCTTAATGATTCTTTATTATTTTTGTTTGATATTCATGCACCCCTAAAAACCTCTCGGATAACTAGAAAACCTGCTCCATGGCTAACGCAAACAATTAAGGCAATGATGTTGGATAGAGACCATGCTTATAAGATGTTTAAAACTACTAAGGAAAATAGTGATTATAATACTTATAAACATTACCGTAATATGGTCAACTCTGCAATTGTACGTGAAAAAAAAGCTTACCTAAATAATTCGATCGGCAAAGATCCTAAATTTCTATGGAAACATCTGAAAAAATCTGAAGTTACAAAGCCTAAGATACGTAATGTACCTTCTTTTTTGAAAAATGTAGAGGTTGCTAATTCCTTCTTAAACAACTCAGCCAGCAGTGTTGCCGATCCTAATCTGGTCTCATGGTACACTAAAAACTCACATCCCAATGTAAAAAATAAATTCAGGTTTTCTCTTGTTGATACTCCTGATGTCTCTAAGTTACTATTCAAAATTAAAACCAATGCAGTTGGATCGGATGGTCTTAGTGCGACAATGATTAAAATGTGCTCTCCAGTTATTATCCCGTATATTACACATATCATAAACTGTTGTTTAGAACAAAGCGTTTTTCCACAGTCTTGGAAGTTATCAACTGTTATTTTAATACCAAAAAAAGAAAATCCCGTAAACCTGAAAGATCTAAGACCAATTAGCATCCTACCCGTGTTATCAAAAATTTTAGAATCTATTATGAAAGAACAACTGACAAATTTTGTAGAGGCTAATAACATCCTGCCCACAAATCAATCAGGGTTTCGAACAAATTACAGCTGCTCTACAGCTTTACTGAATGTCACCGATGATATTATCAATGCAACCGATAGAGGATTACTCTCTTGTCTAATCCTTATTGACTACAGTAAAGCATTTGACACAATAAATCATAATGTCTTATTAGCAAAAATGAAATTCATTGGTTTAGAGTCAAATGCAGTAAAACTTTTAAGTAGTTATATCTACGGCCGCCAACAACTGGTTAAAATTGACAATATTACTTCTGATGTATCAGATATGAATGCCGGTGTTCCTCAGGGATCAATTTTAAGTCCACTGTTATTCTCGATTTACACGTCATTTATCCCTGATACATTAAAATTTTGTACATACAACTTATATGCAGATGATACCCAGCTACTATATTCATTTCCCTTTAAGGATATAAGGACAGCAAATCTAAATGTAAACCTTGACTTAACTAATATCTTAACAGCTTCCCGACAACACTCCTTACTGATTAATCCTAGTAAAACTTCAGCTATACTGTTTGGTCCAAAGAAAATACTCATCGCTGCCAAACGTGTCATTTCACTGAAATTAGATAATATAGCGATACCGTTTGTAGAGTCGGTGCGTAACTTAGGCTTAGTTATCGACTCTGATTTGCGGTTTAAATCTCATGTCAGTAAATGTATTTCTAGAGCTTACAATAATTTAAGAATGATATATGCAAATAGAAAAATTTTAAGTAGAAACACCAAACGACTTCTCTGTGACACTCTGGTACTGAGCCAATTCAACTTCTCTGATGTGGTTTATAGTGCTTGTTTGGATAAGATAACGATAAATCGTATACAAAAAGTTCAAAATTCTTGTATACGACTTATTCTAGGAATAAGAAAATATGATCATATTTCAGGTAAAGGCACTGAACTGAACTGGTTGAACATGGCTAACCGAAGAATCCTTCACTCTTGTTTGCTCTACTATAAGATAATTAATCTTCGTAAACCATCTTATTTATATCGCAGAATTGTGTATTGGACTGACGTTCACAACGTTAATGTTAGGTTCCGGGGACTTATATCGCCACCAAAGCACAAGTCTGCTATTTATACGAGATGTTTTACCTACAACATTTATAAATTATATAATAAAATTCCCCAGCACCTAAAACACTTAAAAATTAACACTTTCAGGTTTCACTTGCGTTCTATGTTGCTACTAGGTGAGCTTTAAAATTGAAATTAACTCGGAATTAGTGATGTCTAAATATGTTTGTATCTAACCTCTCACATGTTGCAATTATATTTAAGTTTAATTTTTAGTAGGTTAAGTGGAAGATCAGTAACAGGTTAAGCTGACTGAACTTCGCCTACACTTATAATAATATATATCTTTTGTATTTTTTTTTCTTTCGGTTAAATAAAGACATTTATTATTATTATTATTATTATTATAATGCCTGAAATTTACAATAAGTTGGCAATACTTTGTTGCCTGTCTTTAATTTAATAGATTTATGGGTCCGGCTATAAAAATAGTTGCCGGAGCGCTCAGAAATCAGACTGCGCTGGGATTTCAGCTAAGCATAAGCGATCTTCCAGAGTAGCCTCCTAATTGCATCTCTGCTATGCATAAGCGAGTTGAAATTAGACCGGCTAGAGTACCGAGAGGTTTCTGCTATGTATAAGCGATTCCTCCTCGTTAGAACCTAGCATTACCTGTACCCGTTCCGTTGAATTCCAGGGGAGTCCTGCTACGTATAAGCGTTCTCTCTCTGTTGAATTCAAATACCTGTAGTAGAGGAGTTCAGCTACGTATAAGCGTTCTCTCTCTATCCTGTTTGAATCAGAAGTGGCCGGAGTTCAGCTACATATAAGCGCTCTCCGGATCCCACTCTGAGCTGTATTACCCGTATATGTGTGCCACTGTTACTGCAGCGGAAACGTGTTAGTTTGCGCGTCTGCTACGCATAAGCGACCGCTAACCAACACTGGAAGTTGGCAGACCTTCCTACTACTGCTGCTACGCATAAGTGCTACAGTAGGGAGGCCTGTAATTGTATATAAATATATTGTAGATATTTAATTATTGGGTTTATTTAAACTTAACCAGCCTAATTAATTATTGGTTTATTTTCTCCTAATAGAGACACCTGACGGTCCAGAACCGAACCCGGAGCGGTACGAGGAGAAGACCGAGCCAGAGTTGGAATTTATATGTACATAGGGTTGCGTTTTGTTTATTTTAAGATTATTTTTATTTTGAATCATTTTACGAATAAATTTTATTTTTTTACAAAACATTGTTACATTATTTCTGCACTAACAGGGACTCTGATTAAACCTGAACCTGGACTAACCCGAGGTGTACCCTAAAGGAGGGTTAGAACCGTTACAACCTGAAGTCGGATAAAGGTAATGCGATTGTAATTGTCAACAAATCTGATTATTTTGACAACGTGAAACAAATGTTAGAATCCGGCGCATATGTTGAACTAACAAAAAATCCTCTAAAAACGTATACGAACAAAATCAATAACTTCCTTAAAACTCCAACATGTTTAATTGATAAAAAGCTCGCATATAAATTAAAAATCAGTAATCCAAAATTACCAAAATTATATTGCCTACCCAAAATTCATAAACCGGGAAATAAATATAGACCTATTGTCTCCAATATCAACGCACCCACGTACAAAATTGCAAAATGGCTGGTTCATGAATTCCAACAATTAAAAATAAATAACGACTTTTCCGTTGAAGATTCTTTTCAATTCACAAACAAATTAACCAACACAAATATTCAACAAAATGAACAATTAATTTCTTTTGATGTAGTCACTGTTCCCCAGTATACCTATTGATATAACCATAAACATTTTAAAAGATTTATTAATTGAAAATTGCATCCCAAAAGACAAAATAGATAATTACATTAAACTCACCGAAATGGTCATGGATTTTAACACATTTGAATTTAACGGAAAATTCTACAAACAAACATTTGGTACCGCTATGGGTAACCCGCTTTCGCCATTTTTAGCAAACATTTTTATGAACCATTTCGAAAATCAGGCCAAAAACGCTCTAGATTATTTCCCTAGAATATGGATGAGATACGTAGATGATATTTTTGCTATTATTGAACCAAACAGAGATATCAAACAATTTGTCAATAACCTCAACAACTTATACCCCAGTATTAATTTTACATTTGAATTAGAATCCAACAACGAACTTCCATTTTTAGATTTAATAGTAATTAGAAACAAAAATAAACTAGATTTCAATATTTTCAGAAAGCCCACACACACTTTCAATTATATTTACTCAAGTTCACACAGCCCATTTAAACATAAATTAGCTTCTTTTAATAGCATGATCCACAGAGCAATAAAACTCCCAATTTCAAAAGAAAATAGGAAAAAAGAATTTAAATTCATATTTAAAATTGCAGAATATTTAAACTATAATAAGAGCACAATTCAAAAATTAATCAACAGACACATAAGACATCATAACATCCAATCCACAACCACTTTAGAACCAGACAACAATAAGAAATATGTAAAAATAATTCATGAGCCAAAAACCAACCAACATTTAAATAAAATATTCAAAAAATACAATTTCATACCTGCACATTACACCAATACCAAACTTAAAATGTTATTGGGTAATACTTTTGAAAAACAAGACCAGTTGCTGAATTCAGGGATTTACTCAGTCAATTGCAATAATTGTACTAAATTGTATATTGGACAAACAAAAAGAAACGTGCACATTAGATTCAAAGAACATATGTACCACATCAAAAGCCAAAACCCTGACAAATCAGCAATTGCTTATCATACTTTGACAACAGGCCACAAATTCAACATAAATAAAGTTATATTATTAAAAGAATCCAGCAGTTATCAATTAAACATGTTGGAAGCGATAGAAATGATGAAACATAAGACAGAACTACTCAATTTCGATTTAAGCCCAATAATGAACCCCTTATTAAATTTATTACCTAACAGATAACCCTCATTAACATCATTGTGAACCCTCCCAAGTCCGAAGCCGAATAATCCCCAACACCCCCATTTCCAAGATACCGCCTCCGTTTCAAAATGCAAATTACTCTTTTGGTTTTTCCGCCTAGTCCGAGTGGGTATATATTGTAAACATTTATCGGTTTTTATTCAGTTAGCTATTGATAATGGGTACTTAGTACCCGAAATGTACATCTAGCAAGAAAAATAAAAGTGAAGAAAGGAATATAACTGTGTTTAATTAAGTCCCTTTTTGATGTCAGATTTTTCATTGTTTAATTATTGTGTTCCGTTTTTTTTTTTTTGTTCACAGCTACTACTTCTTTGAAAAACCACCTTAAAAGCAAACATGCTGAGCAGTACGCTACGTTAACTGCGGTTCCCTCGACAAGTGGTAGCAAAAATGATGGTACTCTTACTTCTACCGATTCCAAGATAATGGCAGTACCAGGTACGTCAGGAATGAAACAGTTAACTCTGAAGGAAACAACCGAAAGGAAATTGTTATGGGATATAAATGATGTGAAATCAAAAAAATATCATTATTTAATCGGTGAAATGATTGCATTAGACAATGAACCATTGTCACTTGTTGAACGAGTCGGCTTTAAAAGGCTTATGGAAAAGGTAGTACCTCAATACGAAATACCTGGTCGCACTTACATGACCGAGAAAATTATTCCTGATATATATAATAGAATTTGCTCTAAAATTGAAGTTAGTATTTCGCGAGCAACAGCTGTATCCGTGACGTCTGATATGTGGACATGTAAGCACAATAACCAAAGTTTCTTGAGTTTCACTGCGCATTGGATATCTTCAGAGTTTGTTCATGAACATGGCGTTTTAGCGATAAAGCCATTTGCTGGCTCACATACTGGTACCAATATCGCACAAGAACTCAATGCTATTGCAGAAAGATGGAATATTAATATTCCTCATAACAAGATCCATTTACTTGTCCATGACAGTGGAGCTAATATGATAAAATGTGTACGAGACGCAGAATATGATTCTGCCAAGTGCTTCATTCATTCACTGCAACGAGCTGTCGAAGTATCGCTACAGTTTTAAACGGAAATAACAGAGATGATAAATGCCGCGAGACGAATTGTTACCCATTTTAACCACTCTGGTGTAGCACAAGAAAAGTTGAAATTAATTCGCCAAGAACTTAACTTGCCAAATCATCAACTAGTACAAGATGTAAGCACACGCTGGAACTCTACATATTATTTAATGGACCGATTATTAGAACAAAAGCGAGCTGTTTCTCTGTACATAACTGATCACGAGTGTTTAAACAATTTAACATCTTCTCAGTGGGAGCTAATGGAACAATGTGTCAAACTCCTCAAACCGTTTGAAGAGATTACGAAAATAACCAGCTCAGGTATTTCCTGCATCTCTGAAGTGATTCCACATGTTGTCACATTGTTGAAATACCTGAGAAAGGAAGAGACTGCAGATAGGACACCAAATTTATTGAGAATGAGATCTTCACTACAAGTTGAGCTTGAAACACGGTTCAACTTAGATGAGAATGACAAATATCTGGTTGCCACTTTTCTTGACCCGCGTTTCAAAACCAGTTTCCTGGGATTAGTTCAAACTCAAAGAGCAAAACAAAAAATTCTTTTAGAAGCTCTGAAAATTAGTTGTGATGAGTCTAGTAGTACTGATACTGATGGTGATTCTTCTCCACTTCGAAAGAAAAGAAATATCAATGAAAATGATAAAACCATTGAAATACACGACAGTTTCTGGAACTGTTTTGAGGAAATTGCTACAGAAAATATGCAAAATGATGAGGATGTGGATAAGAAAAGTACTATTGCAAATGAGCTGGATTTTTATATGAAAACCGCTCGCCTACATCGAACGGCAGACTCTTACAAATGGTGGTCAGTAAACGCAAAACAATATCCAAGGCTGACAGAATTCGCTAAGATTTATCTATCGTCTCCTGGCAGTAGTGTGTATAGTGAAAGGCTATTTTCAGAAGCAGGTATAGTTTATGAAGAAAAGCGCAATCGTTTGCTATCAACAAACGCTGAAAAAATTGTTTTCACTCATCACAACTTACCATTGACAGGTTTTAAGTATTAAATGTAATATTTTGTGATGAAAATAAATAAAGGCATTTTTTAATAATGTGTTTTTTTTTCAAAATTTGGTATTCGGTATTCGGCCGAATAGTACGCAACATTCGGCCGAATACCGAATATTGGAAAAAGTAGCCGAATAGGCCGAATACCGAATAGTAACCGAATATTCGTGGCATCTCTATTATTAATAACCTAGAATTAAAAAGGAAAGATGGACAACAAATTTTCAAAAAACAAATAGAAAAAGCAAAAAAGAAATGTTGGCTAAATTTATGCTAAGAAGTGGATACTGATATCTGGGGAACCGGATATAAAATCGTGACAGGCCAACTCGGCATTAGAGTAAACTTTCATCTGAGTGATGAAATCCAAATAAAAGAAGCAAAAAAAATATTTCCATCCAAAAAATCTATAACATGGCCACTCCTAAACATCAATAATAACAAAATTCCAATATGTAATGAAGAAGAAGTTTTGACAGAAAGTTCCAAATTAAGTAATATAAAGCAGCAGGCCCAGATGGCATACCCCCAGAAATAGCAAAATTAGCTTGCAAAGTAAGTACAAATTATATTAGTAAACTTTTCACAAAATTACTTTCAACGGGCCATTTCCCAAATCAATGAAAATTCGCAAAACTTATCTTATTGGAAAAATCCAGAAAAAATAACATAACAAAATACCGTCCTATTTGTCTTCTTAATACAATGAGTAAAATTTTCGAAAACATTATTACCATAAGATTAAAAGAAGAAATTATGACAAATAACGGAATCTCAGAAAACCAATTTGGATTTAGAGAAGGGAGATCTACTTTAGACGCCATCAGTAAAGTAATCAACACTGGCAAAAACAACACAAAATTTTCAATATGAATTTGTATAGACGTCAAGAATGCATTTAACTCTGCTCCATGGACTCTCCATGGATATCTGTTGCACTATTTAAAAGAAATATTCCAAATAATTTAGTAAGAATAATTAGAAAGTACCTATCCGCAAGATTTATTCTAATCGGTAAAAACAAAAAAATTAAAGTCTCTTGCGGGGTACCTCAGGGCGCAATTCTCGGTCCAACATTATGGAACATCACTCTGCCTGATAACTGTACTTCGATAGCATTTGCTGATGATTTGGCAATCATCGTAAATGGTAACAACAAAGAAGAATTAGAGGGAAGAGGACATAAAGCGATGACAATTATCAATACAGGGTATCTACGCTAAACCGTTCGTTAAAAGTTTATGGGGTTGCCGTTGCACTAAAAATTTGAAAAAAATCCTTGTCATATGGTTGAATCAGCTATCCTCGTGTGAAATATTTTCAACTTTATATCACTTCCGGTTCCACCGGAAGTAGCACCAAGTTTGTTATTTTAAATGGAACACCCTATATATTAGTAATTTTTTGGGTTTCTCGTTTAAATTGCAACATATTTTATTCGAACATATGTACACTTATCTCTTATAGTTTTCAAGAAAAAAATATATTTCTAAAATTCTGACCTCTAAAAGGCATCTTGAAATCTGTCTGTAACTTTTCTCCAGAATAAGAAAAAAATATGATTTACATCTCTACTTGTACCTAGAGGATGCCTCTATAAGTGAATTAATTGGAAACTGTCAATTTTCACACTAAGTGTTCTTAAAATGTCAATATCTAAGTGCCCTCTTCAATATCTTGTAATTCAAGTATTTTAAATAGAATGACCCAATTTTTATCACATGGTACGATTAGGGGGAAAATTTCCTACAAAAAAGTATCATAAAACTATACTCCTAAAGCAAGTAGTTTTCGAATTATTTCGAAAATTCGTTTTTCGTGGCATTTATGCAGGGTAATGCGCGCATAAGTCGTAATTGAATTTTAGTAAGCCAGTAGTATGCTTTTGTTTTGTCGCGATTTTATTGTGAAATGTCAAATAATAAAAAGAATTAGTACAAAGTTTTACAGAAATCAACAAAATGAATAATTACGCAATTCAAGAAAGTATCAATTTATTCTTTATACATGGCAACTGCCAATTGGACAAAATTTGATTCCAATCTTCTAAATCTTGTTTTATTTATCGGCGGCAAATGTGGATAAGTTTCATTAAATATTCAACATGTTCGAGTACCAATTCTATCGCAGTTGCCATGTATAAAGAATAAATTGATAATTTGTTGATGGATGTATTTATTAGTTGTTAATACTTTTTTGTAGGAAATCTTCCCCCCAATAGTACCACGCGATAAAAAATGGGTCATTCCATTAAAAAAAAAATGAATTACGAGATATTGAAGAGGGCACTTCGATATTGACATTTTAAGAACACTTATTGTCAAAATTGACAGTTTCCAATTCATACACTCATAGAGGCATCCTCTAGGTAGAAGTAGAGATATAAATCATATTTTTATCTTATTCTTAAGAAAAGTTACAGACAGATTTCAAGATACCTTTTAGAGGTCAGAATTTTAGAAATATTTTTTTTTGCTTGAAAACTATAAGAGATAAGTGTACATATGTTTGAATAAAATATGTTGCAATTTAAACGAGGAATCCAGAAAATTACAAATATATAGGGTGTTCTATTTAAAAAAACAAATTTGGTGCTACTTCCGGTGGAACCGGAAGTGATATAAAGTTGAAAATATTTCACATAAGGAGAACTGATAAAACCGTTTGACAAGGATTTTTTTCAAATTTTTAGTGCAACAGCAACCCCATAAAGTTTTAACGAACGGTTTAGCATAGACACCCAGTAGATGGATGTCAAAAAATGAAATAACCCTGGCCAATGAAAAAACGGAAATTATTGTTCTAAATGGAAAAAATACTATTAAAGAGGTCCAAATTAATACTGGTAATAATATTTTTAAACATTAAAAGTGCGATTCTTTTCGCAATCTACAACAAGTTAGTCTTACAAAGACTATATCAAACACTCATTGAAACAACTACTTCCCGGGCTAATACCCCGACGGACATTGAATTATATAATATTTTTGTCAAGTCTACAAATAAATTAAAATATCTAGGAATTCATATCGGTCGAAATTGTAGTATGCGTGAACATTTTATACAAACCTCGCAAAAAGCCGAAAAGTTAATAAATTCAATAAGCAAATTAATGCCAAACATTCAGGGCCCATCCACCTGGAGCAGAAAAATTTTAATGTCCATTACAAATTCAATTTTACTCTATGGAGCTCCTATTTAGGAAGACTGGTTAAATGCAGCAAAATACAAAAAAATGTTTGAAGGCGCTCAAAGAAGAGCAGCACTTCGTATCGCCCGTTCCTACCGCACTATATCTACGAAAGCTATTCAAGTCATAACTGGTTCAATCCCCATTCACTTACTGGCCATGGAAAGATCCCTAAAATTCAAAAATAGAAACTCATGAAAATCCAAACTACGACGTAATAATTTACATTTGTGGCAAACAATTTGGAACAACGAAATTCATTTAGGCCAAAGAACCAAATTTCTAATACCAGATATCAAGATATGGATCTCTAGAAAACACGGAGATCCTAGCTACGCCTTTACCCAATTTTTATCCGGACATGGATGTTTCAACCTATACTTAAACAAATTTAAAATACGAAATTCACCAACATGTAACTACTGTACAGAAATTGACGATCCAGACCATACTTTCTTAAAATGCAACCGTTGGGATAATGGACGAAAAATGATTGTAGAAAAATTTGGAAATTTTGAAACATGTAAAGATTTATTAGAACTGATGCTAATCAATACTGATAATTGGAATTTCATACAAAATATTATTGACACAATTATTATAGCTAAAGAAAGCGAAGAAAGAGAATTATTCAATTATTAATTTATGTCTGAGGTACATTTCGGGTCGCAGGATGCTCATTATCAATAACAAACTGAGTTGTTGATGGTGAGCACCTTGTGTCTCGGGGTGTGTATCTGACGGAAGGAGGGTGATTTTTACAGGTATATTTTATGGGCGATGATCAGGTTCAAGCTGATCATCGAATCAATAATAATTTCCGATTGAATCGCGACATAATCATTCAAATGCAGGCAATGCTTGCAACACATAATCCGTATGTGCGCGATTTTAGGACCGCGTTAGAAAGACATCCAAATTTAGAGAGAAATTTAAGATTAGTTATTCACGCCGATCGAAGGCCCGCGGGGGCTCATCCGGGAAGGTTTAATGCACCCGTCGATGACGAGGTAGCTGTAATCATGGTAGGAGAGCAACACGGTACGAGAGATGTGATTTTAACATTTCACGATTCCAGGTTGACGCGAGTGTTGGAGACACATCGATCGTACGATGCTCTCCAGTATCCATTGCTTTTCAGCCGAGGCGAGGACGGCTACAATTTTTTAATTCCTCTGCTTGATGCTCAAACCGGTTTAGAGTTACCGCGTAAAAAGGTATCCGCGATGCAATTTTATTGCTATAGGTTGATGTTTAGGCGCAACTCCGTCAACATCATCCATCGCACGCGCAACTTGGGCAATCAGTACTGGATCGAAACGGAACGATTAATTTACATCGGTCAGAACCAACGCCGGCTCCGTGCCGAGGATTACATTCATCTACGTGATGAAATTAATCAGGGGACCGACCCAGTGGACATAGGTCAATTGATCATTTTACCGCCGTCATTCACGGGGGGGGGGGGCAAGATATATGCACGAGCGTACGCAGGATGCGTTCTGCTATATCCGGAATTACGGGCGTCCCGATTTATTCATTACAATGACGTGTAATCCGTACTGGGAGGAAATACGGAACCTCTTATTACCGGGACAGCGCTTTAAACACCGGCACGATATAATTACGCGCGTGTTTAGTTTAAAGGTGAAATCATTAATTCACATTTTAACAAGACGTAACCTATTCGGTGCCACCCAATGCTATTTGTACACGATCGAGTGGCAAAAGCGTGGCTTGCCTCACGCTCATCTGTTGTTGTGGCTAGAGTGTGGAATTAGAGCGGAACACATCGACCATCTGATATCCGCCGAACTACCTGACCCCGCCGTAGATCCGGAACTATTCGACATTGTCAAATGTCAAATGATTCACGGTCCCTGCGGAGCTGTCAACAGGAACGCTCCCTGTATGTCAGATGGCCGGTGCGGCAAAAAGTACCCGCGGCAATTTTTGCTACTGACAATGACCAACGACTATGGCTACCCTTTATACAGACGCAGGGAGCCAGGTTTGGGCGGAGTTTCCGCGGAAATTTGGCCACGTGCTGGCGCTGCCGACCCGATCGTCGTCGACAATCGTTGGGTGGTGCCGCATTCGCCAGTTTTGTTAAAAATGTTCAAATGCCATCTAAATGTCGAAATTGTGAATAACGTAACGGCCATCAAATACGTATGCAAATACGTCAACAAGGGTAGCGATCAGGCATGTGTCGGAATCGAAAATGCCAACGATGAAGTATTGGTGTATCACAGTGGAAGATACATCATTACTTCTGAAGCGGCATGGCGCATTCTGAGGCTGTCTGTCCACAAACGGTACCCGCCCGTTATTCACTTGGCCGTTCACCTCGAGAACGGCCAACGCGTATACTTCCACGAAACGGACGATCCCCAAAATGTACAGCAACAGGTCGACAATCCGCGCGCGTCCACGCTGATGCCATTTTTCACACTATGCGCCGCCGACGAATTCGCACGTACGTTGCTGTACATCGAGGTGCCTGCGTATTACGCTTTCAACCCGCGGACCCACATATTTAACCGGAGACGTCGCGGTACCCCAGTCGCCGGTTTTCCCGGCGTAAAACGCGAACACGTCCTCGGTCGCGTTTTCACTATTCACCCGAGGAACGTGGAATGTTACTATCTCCGGTTAACATTGCACACCGTCCGAGGTCCGACCAGTTTTGTACACTTGCGAACCGTAGAAGACGTCGTTTACCCCACGTATCAGGCGGCATTCAGGGCGTTAGGATTATTAGTAGATGATACACATTGGCATGACACTCTCGCCGATGCTTGCATCTCCGAGACACCATCCAAGTTACGTCATCTATTCGCCGTAATCCTGGTGTTCGGTAATCCGTCTGATGCCAGAATTTTGTGGGATCAATTCAAAGACGCTCTCTGTGAAGACATTTTGCATCTAATTCTTAGAGCGCACCCAGACCTAAATGACGTCCAAGACAGGTCGGACCTTTACAACGAAAGCTTGAATAAAATTCAGCGAATTCTTTACGCTATCGGAGGTCAGGAGCTCTCTGTTTACGGTTTGCCAATTGCCCAACCGTCGGCCGAGAGATTCGTCTCCGGTGATGTATTCGAAAACGAGATAACTTTCGATCCCGTACAGTTACTCGAATTCGTTGAACGTCACACACCCCTTTTGAACGATGAGCAGACGCATGTGTATCGCAAAGTGATCGCTTCAATTCACGCCGAGGAGCCTTCACTTTTCTTCTTAGACGCCCCAGGTGGTACAGGCAAAACATACCTTTCAAACTTCATTTTGGCCACCGTGAGAAGTGAAGGCCGTACCGCCATTGCCGTAGCTTTCTCTGGAATAGCTGCCACCCTTTTGCCTGGGGGTAAAACAGCTCATTCCACATTTAAAATACCTTTGAATTTGGACACGAGTGATACACCGGTCTGCAACATCAAACGGTCCGACGCAACGGGCCGCGCGATCAGGAATTGTGCACTCATTGTATGGGATGAGTGCACAATGGCAAACCGTAAAGCCATTGACGCCGTAGACAGAACTTTAAGAGATGTCCGGAACATCGACAGGCCGATGGGTGGGCTTTGTTTTCTCTTTGCTGGGGACTGCTGGGGACTTTAGACAGACGTTACCGATCATTACAGGTGGCACAAGGGCCGATCAAATTTTGGCCACAATTAGACATTCATTAATATGGCCAATGGTTCGCGTATTGACCCTCACACTTAATGTGAGGGTACTATTAGGGGACGTGGACGAAGTCCAACGACGATTCGCCGACAATTTAATTCGAATCGGTGAGGGCGTCATGGACGTGACGGAAGGCGACCGCATTGAGCTTTTGCCCTCAATGTGTAGTTTAGTCGAATCCGTTGACGAACTCATCGAAAAAGTCTACGGAAATATAAATGAACTAAATGGACGTACTAATGAATTTATGACGGAACGGGCGATTTTGTGCCCAAGTAACGAACGCGTCAAATTAACCAAAATGTCAATTTTAAATGGACTTGATGCGCAGGAAATGGTGTACAGATCGGTCAATACGTTGACAGATCTGGATAATGCCGTTCAATATCCAGTCGAGTTCCTGGATTCGATCGTCTTACCCGGATTTCCTGCACATGAAATCCGAATTAAAGTCGGTTCGCCGATTATCCTCCTACGTAATCTCAACGCACCGAAACTCTGTAATGGAACACGATTGCGAGTTCGTGCGTTGCAACGAAACATAATTGATGCTGTGGTGTTGACCGGATGCGCGGCAGGAGAATCCGTTTTTATTCCGAGGATTCCCCTCGAACCCACCAATTACCCGATTCAGTTTAGGCGGCTGCAATTTCCTGTGTCGGTCTGTTACGCAATGACTATTAACAAGTCTCAGGGACAGACAATGAAAATTGCAGGCATCGATTTGGAGACCCCAGTATTCTCTCACGGACAGCTATTTGTAGCCCTATCTCGAGTCTCCGACCCGAGAAATCTTTACATATACTGTCCTGGGAGAAAGACGCGTAACATTGTCTTTCAGGAATGTATACACCACTGAGGCCTCCAAAACTCTCTCTCTCTCTCTTTATTCTCACAATATATATATATATATATATATATATATATATATATATATATATATATATACATATATATGTATATATATATATATATATAATCAGTATTTTTTGTTACGGTCTCCAATTCCCCTTTTGTATGATTCGTGCCCGTCACGATAGATCTGCCAGATTGTTCGTAACGTGTGCGATCATCTTTAATATCTGATCAATTTCTCGATCGTCAATTTTTGTCTTAATTTTTTGTTTTCTCATCAGTCTATTTTCCGATTTGCTCGCATCCGTTTTGAATTTTTTATTATAGAATATTCTTACGGACGAGAAGTTACCCATAGATTTCAGCCATAGATTACAAAAATATTTTTAAGCAAAACTAAAAGAGATATGGATTTGAAATTTTCAGAAAAAGCCTAAGAAGACTGTCTTTTAATAGATGATATAACACCCTACCCAAACATTTCACCCCTCTTTAAATTAGAACCACCCCTATAAAATAATTCAAATTGCGCCAATTCTGCAACAATTTGCAAAAAAGATATTGGTACCATTGGATTCAGCATACACAAATTAGTATAAACAAATAATAAAATAAACCCCCGCGCCCTTATAAAACACTCAAAATATAGGGACAAATTACCCCTCCTGACTTTTTCGAATTCAATTTTCCCAACTTCTAAAGAACATAGAAAAAATCTGATGAAATCACCGGATTCAGCATAGATCAATTAACAAGTCCAACTTATAACATGTTTGTTTTCACCCCTATACCAACGTTAAACAACCCCTGTTAAAAAACTAGACATTGTTACATTAAAGCGATAATTACACCGATTCTGCAACGTTGCATAAACAATTTCTTGACGGATTCAGTTTCTCCATACTCGAATTGACTTATTTCATAAAAAAAATTAACCCCCTCGACTATGGAACAGGGTTAAAAACCCCCATTCCAAGAAATATAACTATCCGATTCAATCGAAATTTGCACCAATTCTGCAACGTTGCATGCAAAAATTCTTGACGGATTCGGATTCTCCATACTAAAATTGAGAAATTTCATCAAAAATAAACCCCCTCGACTATGGAACGGGGTTAAACAACCCCTATTTCAAGAAATATAACATTATCCGATTCAATCAAAATTTTGACCGATTCTGCAACGTTGCATAAAAAAGTTCTTGACGGATTCGGATTCGCCATACTCGAATTGACAAATTTCATCAATAAAAGAAACCCCCTCGACTATGGAAAGGGGTTAAACAACCCCCATTCCAAGAAATATAACATTATCCGATTCAATCATAATTTGCACCAATTCTGCAACGGTGCATAAAAAAGTTCTTGACGGATTCGGATTCTCCATACTCGAATTGACATATTTCATCAAAAAAATAAACCCCCTCGAATATGGAACAGGGTTAAACAGCCCCTCTTCCAAGAAATATAACATTATCCGATTCAATCAAAATTTTGACCGATTCTGCAACGTTGCATAAAACAGTTCTTGACGGATTCGGATTCGCTATACTCAAATTGACAAAATTTCTTCAAAAAAATAAACCCCCTCGACTATGGAACGGGGTTAAACAACCCCCATTCCAAGAAATATAACATTATCCGATTCAATCAAAATTTTGACCGATTCTGCAACGTTGCATAAAAAAGTTCTTGACGGATTCGGATTCGCCATACTCGAATTGACAAATTCCATCAATAAAAGAAACCCCCTCGACTATGGAAAGGGGTTAAACAACCCCCATTCCAAGAAATGTAACATTATCCGATTCAATCATAATTTGCACCAATTCTGCAACGGTGCATAAAAAAGTTCTTGACGGATTCGGATTCTCCATACTCGAATTGACATATTTCATCAAAAAAATAAACCCCCTCGAATATGGAACAGGGTTAAACGGCCCCTCTTCCAAGAAATATAACATTATCCGATTCAATCAAAATTTTGACCGATTCTGCAACGTTGCATAAAACAGTTCTTGACGGATTCGGATTCGCTATACTCAAATTGACAAAATTTCTTCAAAAAAATAAACCCCCTCGACTATGGAACGGGGTTAAACAACCCCCATTCCAAGAAATATAACATTATCCGATTCAATCAAAATTTTGACCGATTCTGCAACGTTGCATAAAAAAGTTCTTGACGGATTCGGATTCGCCATACTCGAATTGACAAATTTCATCAATAAAAGAAACCCCCTCGACTATGGAAAGGGGTTAAACAACCCCCATTCCAAGAAATGTAACATTATCCGATTCAATCATAATTTGCACCAATTCTGCAACGGTGCATAAAAAAGTTCTTGACGGATTCGGATTCTCCATACTCGAATTGACATATTTCATCAAAAAAATAAACCCCCTCGAATATGGAACAGGGTTAAACAGCCCCTCTTCCAAGAAATATAACATTATCCGATTCAATCAAAATTTTGACCGATTCTGCAACGTTGCATAAAACAGTTCTTGACGGATTCGGATTCGCTATACTCAAATTGACAAAATTTCTTCAAAAAAATAAACCCCCTCGACTATGGAACGGGGTTAAACAACCCCCATTCCAAGAAATATAACATTATCCGATTCAATCAAAATTTTGACCGATTCTGCAACGTTGCATAAAAAAGTTCTTGACGGATTCGGATTCGCCATACTCGAATTGACAAATTTCATCAATAAAAGAAACCCCCTCGACTATGGAAAGGGGTTAAACAACCCCCATTCCAAGAAATGTAACATTATCCGATTCAATCATAATTTGCACCAATTCTGCAACGGTGCATAAAAAAGTTCTTGACGGATTCAGATTCTTCATACTCGAATTGACATATTTCATCAAAAAAATAAACCCCCTCGAATATGGAACAGGGTTAAACAGCCCCTCTTCCAAGAAATATAACATTATCCGATTCAATCAAAATTTTGACCGATTCTGCAACGTTGCATAAAACAGTTCTTGACGGATTCGGATTCGCTATACTCAAATTGACAAAATTTCATCAAAAAAATAAACCCCCTCGACTATGGAACGGGGTTAAACAACCCCCATTCCAAGAAATATAACATTATCCGATTCAATCAAAATTTGGACCGATTCTGCAACGTTGCATAAAAAAGTTCTTGACGGATTCGGATTCTCCATACTCGAATTGACATATTTCATCAAAAAAATAAACCCCCTCGAATATGGAACAAGGTTAAACAGCCCCTCTTCCAAGAAATATAACATTATCCGATTCAATCAAAATTTGGACCGATTCTGCAACCTTGCATAAAAAAGTTCTTGACGGATTCAGATTCTCCATACTCGAATTGACATATTTCATCAAAAAAAGAAACCCCCTCGACTATGGAACGGGGTTAAACAACCCCCATTCCAAGAAATACAACATTTTCCGATTCAATCAAAATTTGCACCAATTCTGCAACGTTGCATAAAAAAGTTCTTGACGGATTCGGATTCGCCATACTCGAATTGACAAATTTCATCAACTATGGAACGGGGTTAAACAACCCCCATTCCAGGAAATATAACATTATCCGATTCAATCAAAATTTGGACCGATTCTGCAACGTTGCATAATAAAGTTATTGACGGATTCGGATTGTCCATTCTCGAATTGACATATTTCATCAAAAAAATAAACCCCCTCGTCTATGGAACAGGGTTAAACAGCCCCTCTTCCAAGAAATATAACATTATCCGATTCAATGAAAATTTGGACTGATTCTGCAACGATACATAAAAATATACTTGGCGGATTCAGATTCTCCATACTCGAGTTAACATATTTAATCAAAAAAATAAACCTCATCGAATATGGAACAGGATTAAATAACTCCCTTTCCAAAAATTATTGCATAATCCGATTTAATTAAAATATGCACTGCAAAAATCAATAAAAAAGTTCTCGGCGGATTCCAATCTTTCATACTCTAATTGACATATATGACATATTACGCTAATTTAAATATTTCATGAAAATTTACTCGACACAATAAAGTATCGAACAGTATTTGCCAAATCTTAATTCATTGTCTTAATCGACTTGTATTTTGATTTCAAAATTGATATTTCCGCAGATTTTTTTACTAAAACAATTATGTTGCCTTTTTAGACAATCTTGGGAATTAAGTTAGTTTATAAAATGATTAACCCTTTATTATCGATGTATTTTCTCATATATTGATTTCAAAGATTCATAGGATTTACACAAGATGGCAGCATTGTTATTTTGATAACATATGACATTTCGTTATTGTACAGCTTACAAGCGTATAGTGTTCTCCTGAATTACTGGCTATTCTAGTATTTGTTTATACCGAATCTTTATAAACAAATCGTGATATTGTTATTATTTCTGTGTATTACCGGTATACGTGTATAAAATCTGATTCTAGTCATTGCTCAAAGGCATGTGTGTTTAACCTAACATTTTATTAATATTTTGGAGTTTCATTTTTATGTTGGATGTATTTAGGTTTTGTTGTTGCAGTTTGTTTACGAATGATTTAATAATTTTAATTTGTTTTCGTTTTTTGTTAAACTTACTTCATGTTGTGTTGTTTGTTTATTTAAGTTTCGCGTTCTATTGTTTCTAAAAACCAATATAATTGTTTGTTATTTAAACTTTTTAATAGGTTTATTATACATTTAAATTAGATTTTTTTTAATAAAATGGAACAAAAATCTAATCTTCTTTATAATTTTTTTATAAATAAAAAATTGTACGATATTCGTAGACTAAAACGTTCAGACGATATAATTGGTTTAGCTTCGTTATTTATTTACGATACAGATGATAATTATAGCCGAAGAAAGATTTTGGATATCATTAAAAATAATACAAATCAAATTATTTCTAAATTAAAAAAACATGAAAGAGAATCCCGAGATAATTTGATTCAAATTACAAATTCTTATAATGTACAACCAACTAATAGCTCTGATATTAATGATTCAAATTATTCGGAAGAAAACAATGCTTCAGTTCATACAATGTCGGATATTATTGATGTTAGCGGAGAAGATTATCATATAAATAATATTTTACTAGGTATTTATAATAATCCACTTGTGACTATAACTCTTTTGCCTGAAAATACTGTTAATATTTATCCAGAAACAATAAAATTAAATGATGCATATACTATATACGAGGGTAGTTTCAGTATAAACGAAGATGAATTTAACACTATCTATAATAATATTTCAAAAAAGTTCGATTATGCCATGTATCAGTTTTTCTTTGCTGAAAAAATTAAATCAGTTAATAATACGTGTGTGTTGAACATTAAGTCTTGCAATTACTTGAAATCATCTATTGTAATATATGGATATTGTGGACACAGTGGATGTAAAAAGTTCAAATTAACTATTAATATGAATACTTATCATATTATGTTGTACAGCAATTCATTAAATTTTTTCCATTCTGATAATTTAACTCGACAAGTTCGGGGGATAGAAAGAATTTTACTCGGAAATAATATGAAACATTCAACTGCTTTAAATATGAGAATGCAGAATATTAAGAAATGCAAAAAAAATTTAGAAATAACATTGAATTTGCAGCGAATAAAATCAGAATCTGTTTATAGAAAGAACAAAACTGAAGAGCGTGCTAGATTTGACAGAGATAAAAATGATGTTTTTGACTATATCTTTATGACAATCGAACACCCAGAATATATTCAAAGAGCTGGCTTACCTCTTTACATACATACTATAAGTAAGGAACAGATTGAAGTTATTAAACGTTATATAGATATTACAGATTCAAAAACAATATATTTAGATGCGACAGGGAGTGTTGTAAGGAAACCTTACATAAAGTCGAAAAGAGTTTTATATTACGCGGCCATAATACAAACCAATAATAAAAGATTATTTCCTGTATTCGATTTAATATCATCTAAGCATGATACGTCGACATTGATTATATGGTTGATAGAATCAAAATACTTTTTTATACGACATAATTGTTGGCCAAAATTTGATGTTGTCGTGACTGATTTTAGTTTTGCATTAATGAATGCTGTGTGCGAAGCTTGGAATGATATGGAATTAAATATGTATTTAAATGTAATTTTTGATTATGTTAATGAAAACAAGCCTGTGGGGAATATCATTGTATTAAAATTATGTTACGCCCACATGATTAAATTAATGACTAGGGACGTTAATAAATATTTTAATAATAAAAATGTACGAACAATTATGAAAGAAATAATTGCTTCAATATATTCAATTTCTGATTTTCTTCAGTTAAAATCAATACTGCATAGTATATTTTATATATTATCAAGTAAGTATAAAAGTGAAATGGTTAAGAGGCACTTAGATACATTATTAAATTTGAAATCTGTTGAATATGACGAAGAAGATAATATCAATATAGATCAATATTCTACTAATAATGACACGTTATACGAAAACAACAAATTTTATAAATACTTTAATGAAATGTTTGCTTCTATTGATACAGATGACAGTACCAATGAGACCGAAGTAAATATGTATTACTCTACAGATTTTATATTGCTACTGTTAAAACACTATATTCCATACATACCCTTATGGACAAGTTTAATATATAACAAGAAAAATAATGCACTTGTAGAGAATTGGTTTGGGGTCTTAAAAAATAATATTGTAGAAGGTAATTTGCATGATAAACCATCGAGGTTTATAAGAAAAGTGAGAGATTATGTAATAAACGAATATAGAGTTACACTACAACATAAGTAGAAATAGATGTGCTACCAAAAAAATAAATAAAGCAGAATTACAAGAAACTTGGAACAAAAAGAAAAGAACGCAACATAGTTATTTTAAAGCGAACACTTTATCAAGAATGAGCTAAAAGAAAGTAGAATACATAACTAATGATATACAGATTCATCAATTAAGTAAAAATTATGTTGTTTCTAAGATTGATGGTGACAAATTGTATGCTAAAAGTATGCTAACTCTGAATGTGAATTCTAATCAGACATGGGATATGTGGCTTGATAATTTTGTTGTAGATTTTGTATTAAAAATATTTTCCAAAAATAATAATAATTTAAAAGTCTTCATGCAATATGAAGTTACAAATTTGTTGTCCAATGCAATTGATTTTAATTACTCTCCTGGAAATGAAACACAGCTGTTACTGCCTATTTTGCTGATTGATCATTAAACACTTATGTCCGTTAACGTCCAAACAAAAGAAATTCTGTATTTCGATCCACTTACAAGAGATAGTGGCAATGGCAAATCTTTAGTAAGAAAATTAGGGCCATTCCTAAACAAATTTGGAATTGCAACTGTTTTAACAAAAAATAGAATTTATTACCCTCTTCAAAGTGATTCGTGGAATTGCGGAGTATATATTATATATTATGCTGACGTTATTATCCATGGTTTATCTTGGGATCACGAATTAAACTATAATGCATATCGCAAAACTTTAAAAAATATAATTATAAATAATTCAGACGACATTACAAAAAATTGTTTATATTGTGGTGAGAAAAACAGAGATATATTATGCCAACAGTGTGGCAGATACTGTTGTAAAATATGCATTAGTGACAAACAGTATACCAAGAACTGCGAACTCTGTTTAAAACAGCGTAAAAGTTAAATCCATGTGAATCACAGTCTAATGCCCATTTCAAACCCCTGTCGATTAAATTAATCAGTGGCGAAACGGTGGAGTGTGTTTGGAGGGCGGAGGGGGAAGGGGGTACTGAATTTACTCGGTTTACTCAATTTTTTATATTCAAGGTTTTTATAAAAAAATCATTTTAACGGTGTACAATGTCTATTATACATTTCGTTTTTTTATCGACTTTACAGATCTTATAAGGCCGTCTACACACGGAGCTACTCATAAAACACTGATTTTGGACGCAAGTCACTAATCAGTCCACTTTGAGTTGCTACCTATGTAATAAAATGGAATGACGCAGACGCGCAACTGGTTACTAACCAGTTACTAACGCGTTAGTTATAGGTTCCAAGTGATTCCACTGTCGAGTCACCTTCGAGTTAAGTCACTTCAATTTCTTCCTGGCCAACGAAGCTTCGATAAAAACATAAATATGTAGGCCTTCTTCACGCGCAGCTATTTATAAGAAATCTAATCCGTTACTAACGCATTGGTGACTCGGATCCGTGGACCCCTAGTTGACGAGAATTCGCTGAATGTGTCTGGCAGTCTCGACTTCCATGTTGCACCCTCTACAAGTGGTGATAGCATACTACTATTACTGATGAAATAAAAAAAGACAAGGTTTTGGGTTCATCCATATCTCAAAAATAATTTCCATCGTCGATTCTTGCAAGAGAACTGAATCTTTCAGATGCTAAATTTTTGTGTTTTTATCGAAGCTTATTGGCCTGCAAGAAATTGAAGTGACTCAACATAAAAGTGACTCGACAGTTGGAACTTATGACATAGGTAACAACCCAGCGTGGACTGAATAGTTACTTGCGTCAAAAATAATCGGCGATGGAAATTATTTTAGAGGAATGGATGAACCCAAAACCTCCTTTTTATTTCTTCTGTAATAGTAGTATGATATCACCACTAATAGAATCATATCAATACCCATGGTGCAGCAAAATTATGACCATGGCCACACAGAACAAACTACCTATTTCGATCACGAGTATCTACTGAGTAGCCATGTATGGATCCGAGTTAGGTGATGCGTTAGTAACGGATTAGTGATTTTAATCAAAACCAGTTATATTTCTTATAAAGACATTATACATTCTCAAGTTCGCAAAGCGAAAACAGACACTCGTTTCGAAGTTCGCTTAATAAATTCATTCATCAGTTTCTCAACAACTGCGCACCGCGCGCGCAGTTTAAAGCTTAATTTAAACTCTTAGTCATTTTCAAAGTAATTTTAGAGTCATTTTATGACATTTTCAATATTCCCAGACATCTTTCAAATGTTTTTCAAAATGTCCATACATAGTTTTCAAAATATCAAAGAATTTCTTTCAAATTTTCAGGTGCGTAATTACCCACCTAGGAATTTTTCAGGTGGGTAGTATTACCCACAGTACCCATGTCAGCCGCCGACTCTGATAGAACTTTGAATTAATCAGAGGTTTATCAAAGATTAGTTGTTAGATTAATGTTAATCGGTCGGCGACTTATGATTTGTTAAGAGAAATTAATGTTTGTTATACAGAACTTACTTTTATTTTTGTGATGTCAAATCGAGTACAATCAATAGCATTATATCAATATCGTTTTAATTTTACTTTTTATAGGGAATTGTGTATGCCTGTTTAAAGTTCACAGGGCTTCATTTATTATTGTAATATGACAATTCAACACTGTCACTCCGCCGTTGCAGAAATGCATTTTCTTATTATATTATTACCTATGTCTTATTTTGTTGTAAGAGGTTATTTGATCATCCTCAATGGTCAAAGGTGGATAATATGTTAATTTGAGTACGAAGAATCAGATATAGTAAAGACACTTTTCCTGTCACAAAGCATGTTAATTTTTTTATGAAATTTATCAATTCGAGTCTGGAGAATCCGCAGCCGTCGAGAACTTTTTTATGCAACGTTGCAGAATCGGTCCAAATTTTGATTGAATCGGATAATGTTATATTTCTTGGAATGGGGGTTGTTTAACCCCGTTCCATAGTCGAGGGGGTTTATTTTTTTGATGAAATATGTCAATTCGAGTAAGGCGAATCCGAATCCGTCAAGAAATTTTTTATGCACCATTGCAGAATTGGTGCAAATTTTGATTGAATCGGATCTTATATTTCTTGGAATAGGGGTTGTTTAACCCCTTTCCATAGTCGAGGGGGTTTCTTTTATTGATGAAATTTGTCAATTCGAGTATGGCGAATCCGAATCCGCCAAGAACTTTTTTATGCAACGTTGCAGAATCGGTCCAAATTTTGATTGAATCGGATAATGTTATATTTCTTGAAATAGGGGTTGTTTAACCCCGTTCCATAGTCGAGGGGGTTTATTTTTGATGAAATTTCTCAATTTTAGTATGGAGAATCCGAATCCGTCAAGAATTTTTGCATGCAACGTTGCAGAATTGGTGCAAATTTCGATTGAATCGGATAGTTATATTTCTTGGAATGGGGGTTTTTAACCCTGTTCCATAGTCGAGGGGATTAATTTTTTTTATGAAATAAGTCAATTCGAGTATGGAGAAACTGAATCCGTCAAGAAATTGTTTATGCAACATTGCAGAATTGGTGTAATTATCGCTTTAATGTAACAATGTCCAGTTTTTTTAACAGGGGTTGTTTAACGTTGGTATAGGGGTGAAAACAAACATGTTATAAGTTGGACTTGTTAATTGATCTATGCTGAATCCGGTGATTTCATCAGATTTTTTCTATGTTCTTTAGAAGTTGGGAAAATTGAATTCGAAAAAGTCAGGAGGGGTAGTTTGTCCCTATATTTTGAGTGTTTTATAAGGGCGCGGGGGTTTATTTTATTATTTGTTTATACTAATTTGTGTATGCTGAATCCAATGGTACCAATATCTTTTTTGCAAATTGTTGCAGAATTGGCGCAATTTGAATTATTTTATAGGGGTGGTTCTAATTTAAAGAGGGGTGAAATGTTTGGGTAGGGTGTTATATCATCTATTAAAAGACAGTCTTCTTAGGCTTTTTCTGAAAATTTCAAATCCATATCTCTTTTAGTTTTGCTTAAAAATATTTTTGTAATCTATGGCTGAAATCTATGGGTAACTTCTCGTCCGTAATATTCTTTTGATCTCCCAAACACAACAGCAGCTTCTTTTACATTTTTTATCAGATTTCGTATGAGGATATTTATTTTTTATTTCGAATATAATCGTTTAAATCCATTACGTCAAATATCATTACTGAACTTTTTTTTAACCGACACTGACTTTTTCGACTGGCAAAAATATTTGTTTATTAATTATTACAGCAGTTCATTTATATTATTGACAATAAATTTGTACAAGTATTCATTATACTCCTGTGTCATTGTAAGACATAGCTTGGGAAGGGTAATAATATTTTATACCGTTTGCTTATTTATGCGTCGTGCCTTAATAGATTGCGTCGGTTTATGCGTCGGTTTGTGCGTCGCTTTATGAAAGTAAATTAAAATATTATTACAGGAGAAAATGTATTATTTTTTATTCAAATTAAATTAAACAAGATGTAGTTTGTATTATCAATATAACATTAATATAACATAACATTTACATTTAACATATATATTTTTAAGTCATTATATACATTTACCACTTATTAATACTTTTAATCAATTTTAAATATAAAACACTTATAATTTTAATTTTTTGATAATACCTTTAAATAAAACTTTTTTTCTGTGGTAATAATTTCGTTATTGCTGTTACTTATGCGTAGTAATCTCCCAGTTAATACACTATCCTGTTTCAGAATCACATAATTACTTTAAAAATTGTTTTCAGGTAAATTCATTTTTTGTATTGTCAAATTTAAACATTTCTTATTCGGTTAAAGGTACTTTCATTCTTAGATTCTTTTTATGATTTACCGAATAAGTTACATTATTCTAAATTCAAATTTATAATTATATTGTTCATATTTTTTTATTTCAAACATATTATTATATTCTGACTACTACTACAGAGAATTTATCTATCAGTATACATATCCTGATATGTACATTGCGAATTTTCGAGTATTTATTCATTTTAGTAAAAGTTTATTTTGAAACTTTTAACGAGTGTTCCCACTCCCAGGTTAAGCATAAAGTAATATTTCGAAATCTTACTTCATGCGCCAAGCGTATTAAACACTAAAATATTATTACTACTCCAATATATACAGTCTTGGCAAACTGTCTTAAGGGTATATTCAGAACTTACAATATTTAAAAGTTTTATGCGCGTGGCGCATGAAATAACATTTTACTCCATACTTAATCTTCTGAGAATAGAAACATATACTATAGTTTCAAATGTAACCCTTGAAAAATATAATAAATACTCGAAATTTAACAGCAAATATATCAAGATTTGTATACATTGCTAATATTCTTCTGTTCTGTATCTTTCGTTTCTTTTGCGTCGGGATAGCCCAGTTGATGATTGCCCACTTTACTACGCTGTATACGATTATTAATGTGCTAATTTGCCTTATATACCGCCTGCATTTTTTTCCACCTATTTTCTAAATAAATTCACAATGAATAAACTATTTTGTTTTTATTATTCTGCGCCATTAATCTTGATTCCATTACATTTTTGTTTCTTTCTATTCAATTCATATATATATATATATATATATATATATATATATATATATATATATATATATCTTTGAAATACAAAGAGTATTTCTTTTGAGTATACATATGTTAATATATACGTTATAAATGTTTGAATATTCATTGATTTTAAAAATGATTAAATCGTATGTTCGGTACAAACAAGCGGTTTTTCAATCGGTTGGCAACATATTCTCCTTTCCATATTTTCACCCTTTTTTGCCGAGCACAACTCCCCACCCCATCCTTGTTCGATCCGCTAATCGAGTGAGGGACTCGTAAAAACACAGTCACACGCGACGGTCGATCTCGCGCCACCCTGGCGATTCTGTGAAGTAGTGCCGATCGTGCCAATCACCCCGAACCGGAAGCTGTAAGGACTCGGAGCTTGACACCCAAAAGGTCAGATCCCTTTTCTATTCCCTTACATGTTCTCCTACTTTGTTGTCGGCCGCCGCAAAAAAAAAAACCGCTACGCGTTTTACGGCAGCTCACGCTGCGAGTTACCAGACTCCGTAGGGCACAAACACCCCCCTTCAAACATTGGTCCTTCGAACCGGATCCGGAGAATCACCCGGATATCCCAGGAATCATTCATTTTTCCTCAAATTGATTTTGCATATTTTTTTTGTGTTAGCCATTTTTAAAACATCTCATTTTTCTTTCACCGTTGGTTGTTCTAATACGAAGCTGCGCGAATCGCTGGACTCGGCGCCTGCGCGATTCACTTTACTTATTGGTGCGTGCGTATTCAGTTCGGCTCCTCGTATCGTATTTTCTCTCGCGCCGTGTTGCACTCAGCGACACACACACACACACGGCCGTAGCCGCGCGACAGCTCGCTCACACATACGCATTCGCACGTTTAGCTTCGCGGAATCGCACATCTGTTTCGCCTTTTTTTTATTGTTTATTCGCTTTATAAATTTGATTAAAATTATTTCCGTGTTTTAATTTAATTTATAATGGATCCCCCGAGCGCAAAAAACCTCGATAGATTTAATTTATTAACATCTAGAAAAGAAAGATTGTGGCTTAGGTTACAATCATGTTTTGATTTGATTGCTTCACTTCCACACAATATTGATATTTTCAAAGTGCGCGCATCGGATATTCAAAACACTCGCGAAGAATTTTCAAAATTAATGGACGATTTCCTGCTTATGAATAAAATCCACCCAGATTTTAACACAAATGTATTAGAATTAACTTCCTCCTTTGATGCGCTTTATTATCAAATAATCGCGCAATCCGCAAAAATTACTTCACATACTAAGTCTGAATCGAATGATAGCGCTACTTTACCCACGATTCAATTAGCTAAATTCACCGGATCATATGAATCATTTCCCGCTTTCAAAGCACTTTATGAAAATTTGATACATAACACAAACTTACCCAACATCAAAAAGTTTTCTTACCTTTTAGGTTATGTTGAGAATAGTGCTTTAAAATTGCTTCAAACTGTAACTTTTTCCCCGGATAATTACCCCAGTGCGTATAATTTACTAATAAAAGAATTGCTGCAAATAATCACTTTGCGGCAATTGTTAATCTTAAACCACTTAAACGCAATTCTATCGAATCTCTGCGCGCGCTGGTAGAGATTTTACACTCTAATGTGACGTCATTAAAGGCGATGCATATCGCAAATTTGCACGACTATTTGTTGTTGGAAATCTCTCTTCGTCTGTTGGATACTAATACTAGAAGGCGATTTGAAGCACGTCATTTAGACGTAGATTTTCCATCTTTTGATGATTTTATAACATTTATAAGAAACGAATGCGCTATTTCTGATTTATCCACGGCCGCTTCGAAATCGTCCAGCAACAATAAGTCAAATTTCACCATCAATGATAAATCACATGATCGCAAACGCATTTCAATGGGATTACAGGCAGATAATAAATCCCCAATTAAACCAACTTGTCCACATTGTTCAGATTCTCACCGTTTAGTGCTGTGTCCTAAATTTCTGGCTGCGACTGCGCAGCATAAACGTGACTTAGTTATCAAATTTAAGCGCTGCTTTGCTTGTTTGGGTTTGCATAACGTTTCAAAGTGTACTTCAAAATATTCTTGTCGTATTTGTGGACACAAAAACCACAATACACTCCTGCATTTTGAGACGGCACCGCAATCCTCCCCGTTGCCTCCTAACCTACGCGAGGACAACTCCGGTGGTGCCTCGGTTTCTTTAACTAATTCATGTTCTCCCAATTCACTTTCCAACACTTTGTTGGGCACCGTACAGGTAAACATTCTGAGCGTCACTGGCCACTGGCAAGTTTGCCGTTTAATTATTGACCCGGGAAGCCAAGTTAACTTTATAACAAATTCCCTGGTCGAAACTCTTGGTTTATCGCGCCGCAAATGCCCTTATGACTTGAAGGGAGTGGGACAAACCCCTCTAGGTCAAGCGCAGGGACTTGTAAGTTGCAGTATCGCCCCTTTGACCGCTTCCAACGCTACCCTAAATTTTAACGCTGTAGTACTACCACGTATTACTGCTGATCTGCCAACAACGCCTTTGCCTAATGATCTTCGTGATCGATTTTCTACCCTTCAGTTGGCAGATCCATATTTTCACAAGAAAGCACCTATCGATTTATTACTAGGAGTAAGCACATTTCTTGATATTACTCCCGGTACTCCGGCCCTTATTAAAGGAAGCCCTTCTGCTATCCTCACTTCGCTCGGTTGGGTCATCATGGGCACAATACCACAAGCTAACCCTGGTTCTATTGTTGCCATGCATGCGCAGATCGACTCCCCAAATTCACTTGATAATTTATTTCAATCTTTTTGGGAATCGGAGGAATTGCAGAATAAATCCTTTTCTTCGCCTGAAGATGAATTTTGTGAAAATTTCTATACTACTACCACAACACGAGAACCCTCTGGACGTTACATTACTCGATTGCCTTTTCGCAAAAACTCTCCCCCAAATTTGGGGTGCAATCGAGATATTGCTATAAAGAGATTTATCAACCTGGAAGCTAGATTCACTCGAGATCCAGAATTTAAAAAATTGTACACAGATAATATTCAAGATTACATTGCTCAAGGGCACTTAGTCCCTTCTCAAAATATTTCCCCTTACATTCTCACCCATCACGGGGTGAAGAAGCTCACTTCGAAAGGCGCACAAGTCCGTGTTGTCTTTAATCCCGCAGAAAGGGATCCCAAGGGCGCTAGTTTAAATGATACCTTATTTAGTGGCCCTAAACTGCAGTCAGATATTGGGGAAGTTATTACCAGATTCAGACTGCCTCAGATCGCACTCACGTGCGATATTAAACAAATGTTTCGTGCAATTTCACTCCACCCAGCTGATAGAAAATATCAGCACATTTTTTGGCGTTTTTCATCCGATCAACCACTTTTAGAATATGAACACACTCGAGTAATTTTCGGTGCTACGTGCAGTCCCTTTCTTGCCCAACGCACTATCCAACAATTAGTACTCGACGAAGGTACTCCGTATCCCTTGGCCGTTTCAGCTCTGAAACACTCTATTTATGTTGACGACATTTTGACGGGTGCGGATTCCGAAGAGCAAATTATGACTTTACGAGACCAGCTTATTGAACTTTTCCGGAAAGGAGGCTTTGAATTGGGCAAATGGTCTTGTCAAACCCTCAGTTAATTTCTAATCTTAATTCAGCTTTGCACGATTTCTCTAAAGAAACTCTACCAATCAAAGTGTTGGGATTGGTATGGAATCCACATCTAGATTCATTTTGTTATCAGATTGACATCAACAAAGAAACGCCTACTAAAAGAGGCATTCTCTCTCGCATCGCACGTACCTACGACGTCAACGGATACCTAAGCCCTTTTATATTTATTCTCAAAACTCTCATGCAGCGACTCTGGCTGTTGAAAATCGGATGGGACGAACCTTTGCCCTTTGCTATCGAGAGTCAATGGACTCAAATTCTATCCGAATTGCCCCACTTAGAAAAAATCTCTATCCCTCGTTGCATTCTATCCGAGGGATGGATTCATGGACGCCTCATTTGCTTTGCGGATGCGAGTGGGGCAGGCATGGCAGCAGTAGTATACTTGAGACTACAATCGCTTAACACAATCTCAATTAATTTAATCGCTTCAAAAACTCGCGTTGCGCCCCTTAAAGCGTGGACAATTCCCCGCCTAGAACTAGGAGCAGCTTGCTTATTGTCCAAGCTCACTCATTGTATGCAACAATCTCTATCAATGTTGTCACTTGACAACCCCATATGCTTTTCGGACTCTTCTACGGCCCTTGCTTGGATCGCAACTCCCCCTTATCGGCTCAAGACATTTGTTGCAAATCGCGTTGCACAAATATACGAGCATCTTCCCAATGCTTTTTGGAGACACGTCCCAGGCAAGGAAAACCCTGCTGACGCGGCCAGTCGCGGTTTGCTCCCTTCTCAATTGTTAGAACATCCCTTGTGGTGGAATGGTCCCTCTTTTCTTTATGAAGATGAAAAAGATTGGCCACTTATAGTTGCACAACCCCCTGTTTCGTTGCCTGATCTCAAGGCCCCGGTGGTACAATCACATCTTGCCTCTCTCGACCTTTCTGAATTCACAAATTTATTTGACCGCACCTCCTCATTATTAAAGTTACAGCGAATCATTGCTTACGTGAGACGATTTGCGCACAATTGTCGAGCTAAAATACACCAAAAGCCTGATTTAAAATCCACAAATTTTATCACTGTTTCAGAATACAGGCAGGCTTTAGAATCGATAATTAAACTTACACAGGTGCATCACTTGCACACTGAGATTACTTTGATGGCCAAGGGCAAATTGTGCTCAAAGCGTTATCGCTCACTTACCCCCTTTGTCTCTCCCCATGGATTCGTCATGGTGGGGGGGGCGCTTAAAACATTCACAATTGCCAGAAAGGTCACGACACCCCTACTTAATTCCAAGAAATAGTCAGCTCGCGAATCTCTTGGTGGATTATTTCCACATTTACTCAGGTCATGGAGGCCCTCGATTGGTGCAGTCACTCCTCCATAGACAATACTGGATTCCTTCCGCGCGAGGCCTGATTAGGAAACGCATTTTTAGATGTTTGACATGCTATCGTTTTAAAGCTACCCCTTTGCAACCCCCGATGTCAGATATCCCCGCATATAGATTGCAACCCTCGTGATGCTTTTCACATACGGGTATAGATTTTGCAGGACCTTTTTCCGTAAAAGCTTCCCTTTTGCGGACGACTAAATCAGTTAAATGTTACTTCGCACTGTTCGTGTGTATGGTTCCGAAAGCCATACACTTGGAAGCCACCTCCGACCTGACAACAGATTCTTGTCTTGCTGCGTTAGATAGATTTATTTTGCGCCGTGGTCTTCCCTCACACATTTATACTGATCAAGGTCGTAACTTCAAGGGCGCTGCTCGAGAAATATCAGAAATTTCTCAATTTCTCGCCAAATCGAATGAACCGATCGCTCAATATTTAGCTACGAGAAATGTTGAGTGGCATTTCAACCCACCCTATGCGCCTCACTTTGGAGGGCTCTGGGAAAGCGGCGTGAAATCGGTGAAACACCATTTTAAACGGATAATAGGTGCGCAAATACTCACGTTCGAAGAATTCATAACCGTACTCACCCGCATTGAAGGCATTCTAAATTCGCGCCCCCTATACGCACTACCCAATTCTCCCAACGACGGTTTCGACTACCTAACGCCCGGGCATTTTCTCACCGGAGGCCCCATTTTAGCCAGGCCTGAAGCGTCATTACATGACGTATCGGTTAATCGTCTCACGCGTTGGCGATTAACACAGCACTTGGTGCAATCCTTCTGGAAAAAATGGAGCAAAGAGTACCTACATACGCAACTGTTTCGCCCAGAGTGGGTCGCGCCGGCCCGTGAACTTGCGGTGGGTGACCCAGTTTTTTGGTACAGCCCAGGAACACTTCTTACGCAATGGCCGAGAGGCAGGGTTACTGAGCTCTTACCCGGTCCGGACGGAATTACCCGCGTCGTGCGTGTTGGAACAACCACGGGAGACGTTTTGAGGGCTACTAACAGGGTAGTACCTCTACCCTTGGCGTAATCACCAAAATGATTCATTTATTTTTGTTTACAATTTATTTTTTATTTTTTACTTAATTATTTCTGTTGTCTTTGTTAATTTACCTACAGTAAATTCTCGTTGTAGTTAATTTGAGCATCGAATTAATGATTACTATTTAGTTACACAATTTCGGTTGTGCTTGCAAAATATTTCCTATTTTGGATGGGGGGTATGTTCGGTACAAACAAGCGGTTTTTCAATCGGTTGGCAACATATTCTCCTTTCCATATTTTCACCATTTTTTGCCGAGCACAACTCCCCACCCCATCCTTGTTCGATCCGCTGATCGAGTGAGGGACTCGTAAAAACACAGTCACACGCGACGGTCGATCTCGCGCCACCCTGGCGATTCTGTGAAGTAGTGCCGATCGTGCCAATCACCACGAACCGGAAGCTGTAAGGACTCGGAGCTTGACACCCAAAAGGTCAGATCCCTTTTCTATTCCCTTACATGTTCTCCGACTTTGTTGTCGGCCGCCGCAAAAAAAAAACCGCTACGCGTTTTACGGCAGCTCACGCTGCGAGTTACCAGACTCCGTAGGGCACAAACACCCCCCTTCAAACATGTAGATGTATGTATTTTTACTATTTGATTAAGCAATGAAATATTGTTTCATGTGCTACGCATTTAATACAATCAAATATTATACTTTTCAAAATATACAGCTTCAGTGGTATATATTGAACTTTACAATATTTCAGTGTTGTATACGCGTGGCGCATAAAGTAAAATTTCGAGTTTAGAAAAGCCTAACTTGGATAGGTTGCTCCGCTTCGCTACGCAACCTATCCAAATTCTTCAGGCTTTTCTAAACTCGAAATTTTACTTCATGCTTAGTCTGGGAGTGGAAACACGCGTTTCAAAAGTTTCAAATTTACTACTTTTAAAAACAATAAATATTCGAAATTTAACAACATATGCATCAAGATGTGTGTACTCAAAAGACAATTTATCTATATTGCATTCTTTATCAATTAATAACTGTACTTATTTAATATTCATATTTGCACTTTCTTTTAATAAGTAATTAACCAGTCAATTTACATTTCAATTTTTATTATTCGGCGCAATTAATATTAACAAAATGTATTCATTGCATATACCTGACTCGACTACAATTTTTTTTTTTTAATATACTTATTCCAATACATACGTTGTAACTTTTAGGTCATCGGTTGATTTTGAAATGTATTCAATTTGAAGTTTCCAAAGAGTGTTTTCAATCCTTGGTTAAGTATAAAGTAAAATTTCGAGTTTAGAAAATCCAAATTTTCAGAATTTTCTAAACTCGAAATTTTACTTTATGCGCCACGCGTACAAATCACTGATTTAATATAAAGTTCAAAATATACAAACTTGACAGACTGTTAATTGTATACATTTTGAACTTTACAATCTTTCAATATATTATACGGATGGTGTATAAAGCAATATTTTTGAAATATCACTTTATGTTTTATCAAAAAATGGAAATAGTCGTGAAACGTTTTGATTGAATGCTTCAAAAATCAATTGATGCTTACAATTTGACAACGTATGAATTAATGAATGTATACTTAAATGAAAAATCACTCTCTGCGTTGACTATTGTGTACGTTAATATATCTCCATTCATTTTACCTGATCAGATATTCTGATCGAGTGAGAGGGATGGGATATATTACAATAAATACACACATTACCGAATTACGACAATTAAACTATTCTCTGTGTAAAGTTATTGAAAGAAAGATACTGTCAATGACTTTATATGGTGCAATATGTTTCTTCCCGCGCCAGATGAGAACTTAATTCAAGACGTTGAATTATTTTCTCACTGTCATGTCTGTCCATTTTGCACATGTACCGTGTTGCGACAGTAAATTCAACATTGACAGTTACATTTTGTTATAGACATTACCTGTTTCAAATGTAAATTCAAATTTATTCAATTCAAATAGTTTCTTTTCCAAAATCACATTAAATTATCACATTTGAATAGATATTTTGAAATGTTTTTATTTTATTTTTATTCAAAATATTATTAGTTTGTTGTTGTTTGCGATTAGAAATTTTATTTATACTATTTGACATATGACTGAATGTGGCTCTTCTTCTCTTCGTACAACCATGCAAAATTATTCCACTGCGACTGCGTAATCAGAAGAGAAGATATACATCATGTTGCAGTAAATGAATTGCGGTAAGATTGCTATGTTACTTCTTTAACACTAATATTATTGTTTTATTAAATTATTCACATTAACTAATATTTTCAATTTCAATTTTATATTTACATCAATTTTAATTTCAAACGTTGATATGCGTATTATTTCATTACTAATTTCATTAGTTTTTCTTTTGTAATACTACGCTCTCAACTCTTTCACACATATTTTTTCATTTTGTTTATTTAATTATTAAAGCAATTACTAATTACCTATATTTCTTTTTTACATGTATCATCGGACACCAACGGAGATGGACGCGCCCCCCGGGTAAATTTTATTCAATTATTTTACATTTTCAATTGTTTTAAAAAATGTCTTCTTTTAATTTTGCAAAGTTCAAAGTTTTATACACAAATGATATTATTTCATCTCTAATTTTTTAAATTTTTTTTGTTACATGTAAACACCTACGAACGAGTCGGCTGCACCTTCCCGGTAAAGTATATTTACGCTTTCAACTGTTTTGAGTCATTGTTTTTTTTTAATTTTAAGTATTTACTTAATACACAAATGTTATCATCTTATTTCTAATTTAGTTCATTTCTATTTTGTTGCATGTAATTCCACCGGTAAACTATCTTCACGATACCAACTATTACAATCATTTGTTTTTTCTTCCTTTTAATTTTGGTAAGTTCATTTTATAATACACAAATTGTATCATTCCATTTCTAATATTCCTTATTTCTATTTTGTTGCATGTACACTCCTGTGAAAAAACCAACCTGACATCACAAGTTAAATGCTTTTTTGCACACTCTTCTAAACAAGCCGAATATCACTTATAATGTAAGTTCATTTCGTGAAATATAAATTATTAAATGTATTAAATTAAATTATATTCACATTAACTAATATTTTCAATTTCAATTTTATATTTACATCAATTTTAATTTCAAACGTTGATATGCGTATTATTTCATTACTAATTTCATTAGTTTTTCTTTTGTAATACTAATTATTAATTATTTTTATACATACTCATTATCATTTTGGTAAGTCAATTAACTTTTGAACAATTCAATACTGATCCTTTGTATTTTCTGTTTCAGTTACAATTTTCATTTAAATTAATATATTTCAAAATTGGTGATGTTAAATGGATGGAAATACTGTTCTTGGATGGAATCTACAAATTTTAAATTATATTGAAAACAATTGTACTGTTCTATTTTAATTGAGTTATTTTAATTTACATATTTTTTAATATCAAAACTTATAAACATTTCATAATAGTTTACTTTTTACCACACCTTTCATAAATTATAATATTTTTTCAACAATAATGTATTCATTCAAAATAATACATATTGTAGAAAATGCAAAATAAACTATAATAATTATTAATAGTGTGCTTCCACTCCCAGACTATTTACTTCATGCGCCAACCGTACTAAATACTAATTTAAATTCAAATCAAAATCACATCAATTATTCAATAATAACAATGATTTTAAATAGTTATCAAATTATTTTAAATCTTTAAAACTAATTCAAATGTTAATGCATTAATGTTTACATAATCACATAACAAAAAAAAGGTAATATCAAATCTTGACTATAAAAACTATCCTATATATATATCCTTTTAAAATTCCTTTTTTTTTATAGAATCCTGCCTCAACACTAAATCCTTCGCTCCCTGACAAACTTAAAAGCAATGCAAGCTGTATCGAAGTCACACTACATACAATTGTTGGCTTAAGTGTGCGAACAAAACGAGCTAGATAGGAGCGAAGCGACCATCTCTTCCAACCTTTTCACGGACCTTTACATCCATCCACTCCATAACCACTACAAAACAACGATTTACCTTGCAGTCACCACCACTCGGCTCATGCACCAACGCCTCTCCCCCTCCCTTTCCCCTTGCTACTATTATACATATATTTTTCTTCAACATCATTTATTTTTTTTTTAATTATGCAATTCTCTTTACATTTTTATATTTCCTTGATTTGGCTCTCGGCTCCCCAGTTGGTAAACCGGGCTAAATGCCAGTCTTATAATATAAACATAGATGAAGCGGTTTTACAAAAAAAAATAACATTTTGGCAATTTGACACCAAAAGTCAGACAACTAAATTAAATACAAAACATAAATGGTATTACAAAGTACAAGGCCAATTAGCTGTGAAAAACAGAAAGGGGTGTAAATTTGCAGTTTGGGTTGGGCATAATTTTCCTCTCAAAGTTGAATATATAAGGAAAGATACACAATTTTGGGAACAAAATATGATAAATAAATTAGTGCAATTTTATAAAGAATGTATTTTGCCTGAGCTTGCACATCTTACGACATCCACGTAAAATGCCGATCAGAGACCCTAAATAAAAGGCCCAGAAAATAAAAAAAGTGTTTTAATGGCCTCGGGAGGCTTACTGAAGAACTATGCAAAATATATATTTGTTTTGGTGTCTATTTTAAACCAATATGGTGAAGTGTAATTCATTGTACTTTTAATACTTTTATGCATCGTAGAACGTCGCCTTCAAACCACACGATAAAATATAAATCAGTAATTATAATACAAAGTAGTTTATAAACACCATGAATTAAATTTGCACACAGATCAATTGATTTATATTGTGGTATATTTAAAATTACACAATTTCAATTGATAATGTTTGTGTTGAGATCTGTTTCAAACCATTGTGGTGAAGTGTAATCCGTTGCACATTGCAAACTTTTTCGAGTTGCACAACGTCGCCTTCAAACCACATGGTAAAACTTACATCACCGATTACAGTTTACGCTTGTAAACAAAACTTCTTTTTACTTTGTTTAAGCACCCTATTTAAACTTAACCTATGACTATAAATATAGTGTCAAACAAAGTTAAAAAGTGTTTTATTTAAAAGTGTAATTAAAATGTACCACAGAGTTAACACTTGTAACACAAAACATTAACACGTTTAGAATTAAATTTTCCAAGTAGATCAATTGATTTGTTTACTGGCGGGCGTGCCTTTTTGGTGAAAACGACTCAAAATGTAAGCCATATACTTACACATGTCGTAATTGTCGTGAAGAAATGCGGCCATTTGCTAATGCTGTCATGTTATAATTCTTTAGTGACTGGCAAAAGCCAGTGTTACATTATGCCAAATTAGAATGAAACGTAGCTAAAAGAGGAAAACTACGTTTTAACGTGAAACGGGAAATATGAAATAATTAAATTATTCTTGTTAAATGTGTTGATATAATTAGTTGAAAATAAAAATCAAGTTTCGCTAAGCAAAACTAATTTAAAACAAGTTGAATTTTCTCTGTGTGTGCCTATCTATAGCGTGAAGTAAGGCAATCTATCAGAAGATGGCGCCAAAATAAAAGCTATTTACGAAAATTGCTCGGATTACATTGAGAAGGACCATTTATATAATTATAATACTTGAATCAAAGTACAACATTATTTTTAAGTGAGCACAGAAACTTATTCCTAATAATTATTTTATCATTAGTTATTTTCTGCTTTATATTACGTCGTTTTGTTCTTTTAGCTAATTGTAATCATAATTTGGTCTAATGTAAAACAGGCTTTGCGAAACATATAAAATGGCCGCCAGGCGTTCACAAAACAAAACAGACCGAACGATCACATCAGACAGCAAACAAGTCAGTCAGTTGTTCTTGCAAATTTAATTCTTTGCGTTTATAAACAAACTTGTGTGATTTAATTGGTGTTTTAAATTGTACCATGTGGTTTGAAGGTGACATTGTACAACAAGTAATAGTTTTAAATGTGCAATGGATTGCACTTCACCACATTGGTTCAAAATAGACACCCGGACCTAAAATTACCAATTGAAATTGTTTAGATAATTTCAATTCAACCAGTTCACAAGAGCGAGGGGCTCGTAAGTAGGAATACAATTTTCGAGAAAGTATGTATGCAGCACAGGTGAAAGAAATGTAAGAAATTATGGGTCTGTGACAAGTAACAAAATGGAAATGCGGACAGGTGGATGCCATTTTGTTACAAACACATGACCGCTCCAAAAAAAACAACACAGTTGAAAAATAGCTAAGAATATTTGAGACATGCATAGCAAACCTTGCAGAGTTAATTGTGCCAAATGAATCCCAGATTCATACAAGTTGCAACAATAAGATGTTTACAATACATGGTTGCTATTACGATCGGAGGAAAACAAAAACCTCCCCGCAAGGATAGATGTGCTCACGTTGTTATGTTACCGGCTCAAAGGATTGTGAAGATTGAAAGACCCTTGATGTTTGTTCATAAACTTCTAAACAAATGTCCCCTTTATTTGGAAATACGTTCAGATTATATACAAATAATTATCAATAAACCAAATATTTGAAAGTGATGTCGCGTGTCAATAGCGTTCCTGCACGTACGCATAAAAGACCTTGCACTTTCAAATATTTCGGTGATTAGAAATACAAAGATATATCTTACAGGAAAATTACAAGTGAAAATATAATTAATAGGTATAAGTGAAAATAGGTAAAAATATACAATACAAATATAACAATAACATTAATATTAAATACTAATACAGTATAGAAATATGGTTCATGAAAACGTGTTCTGTGTTATGCTCAGGAGAATGAACCTTTGATGAACCGTTTTTGTTGGTTGGCCTGACGATGCGCGGGTTTTTCCCGCCGTAAATTCAAAAGTAGGAATTTGATAATATTCATTGATGACGAAGAATCGACTGAATTAATGGAACCCTGGCTTCAGTTTATTATTATTTTTCAAGTATCTAACATAACAAAACTTTTTTGTTCAATAATTTAACAGCTGTCATTATATGCATGTTATTAAATTCCGGCATGTAAGAAATAAAGTTGACAATTACGAAATTACGAATATTTTTTTAATTTGAAAAAATAAATAATTCTTTTTATCAATTTTTCTATTAAAAAAAATATATTTTTTTCACCCTAAATCTCGAGTGGGTAATTTACCCACTCGGAATTTTTCGAGTGGGTACCGCTACCCACCATACCCATATTATCCGCCGGCCCTGAAACCGTTATGATCCTTTCGCCACATTATTGTTTTATATTACAACAATAATTGTGGTTGTATTGTTCACGTTAAATAGAAAATAAGAACTTTCATTAACTTACCTATTTATTCTGTCAGGTGTAACTGCGTAATGAAGCCACGCCGTTTTTTTACAAATATTTAGAGCAGGGTTGCACAGACTTATTAAGACTAGGGGCCACTCGGGCAAATTATGAACTGATGGCGGGCCGCCAGAACTATAGGTAATTAAAGACAATAAAGAATTGATAATAATGTATTAAAATTGAAAAAGAATTTATTAATTTGAAGCGTGGCACTGCATTGTGCTTACAATCTTTTTTATATTTGGCTCAAGTTTACTTGTAGCAACACGTAAAACTGCTTGCAAACTTTCGTTTGCAAGGCGGTTTCGATTTGTTGTTTTATTATTATTTAGTATTGAAAAGGTTTTTTCAAATATATAGGTAGAACCAAATAAGCTGGCACATTTCAGAGCTTTTATGCGCAACTCTTTGTACGTATTTTTATCAATGCAGCGGTAAAAGTTCAGCAAGTCTCCTTCGTTGAATTTGTTTCGTAAATCTTGGTCGTTTTGAATGTCGATAATTTCTAACTGCATTGACTCTGGCGCATTTTCAACTGAAATCGTGAAAGGATTGCTGAATATGTCCAACAGAGGTTTCACTTTTTTAAACTCCGAAAATCTGTCTTGAAAAGATTGCATCAAAATATATAGCTTTTCTACATAACTGAAATTAATCGCAGTTTTGTTGAATTTTTCAGCCATTTTCTTATAATTCGGAAAATGATTGTAATTTCCAGAATTCAATTGCGATCTGAAAAGTGTCAGCTTGCATTAAAAGGATGATACATGAGCGTAGAGCTGGGATATCAGTTGATTTTTGCCTTGAAGCCGTGTGTTCAAGACATTCAAATGATTTGTAATGTCAACTAAAAAAGCCAAATCACACAACCAATCAGGATTTTTAAGTTCCGGGACATCCCTTTGCTTTTCCGCCAGAAATATTCCAATTTCTTCTATTAAATTTAGAAATCGTTCCAGTGTCAATCCACGACTTAGCCACCTTACTTCTGTATAATACAGTAAATCTCCATATTCGCTTTCGATGTCATCAAGGAATTGTTTGAATTGCCTGTGATTGAGTCCTCGTGATTTTATGAAATTTACAGTCGAAACTACCACTTTTATGACATTTTGAAATTCATTTTTTTTAGAACAGAGGGCTTCTTGGTGTATAATGCAGTGAAACTGCATGAGATCTTCAGCGTTTATGTTTTTTTCTTGCAGATGCTTTTTCAGCAAAGTAACTAGCCCAGAATTGACACCAATCATCGAAGGAGCACCGTCAGTCGCAACTCCCGATAATTTTGATAAGTCCAAATCAGTTTTTGAACACTCATCCAAAAGTACATTGAGTATATCAACTCCTCTGGTTTGACCTTTCAATGAACACATTCCTAATAACTCTTCTAAGACTTAAAAATCTTGAGTAACACCTCGTATGAATATGAGAAGCTGAGCTGTGGAACTAATATCAGTAGATTCGTCGAGTGCTAATGAAAAAAATTCAATGATCTTAGTTTTTTCATTTAATTGTTCCGCAATATTACCTGACAAAGACATAATTCGTCTTTGGATAGTCATACGATTCAGTTGAATTTTCTCAAACTTTTTTGCTGCTTCTGGACACATTTTCTTAGCGGCAATTTCTATGCATTCTTTTACAAAATCCCCATCATTGAAGGGGCGACTTCGCTTTGCTATCATTCGAGAAATTTCATAACTAACTTCTGTAGCTGTTTCTGAATCTTGAATGGGTTTTGTAAACATAGCTTGCTGACCAGTAAGCTCCCGTTTTAAAGACAACATTTTTTGCTTTCTTAATTCGCCTGTAAACTTGGATGCTGCGTTTCATAGTGCCTTTTTACATTATATTCCTTTGCAATCGCAACAGAATTCTTGCAAATTAAACAAACGACTTTGTTATGCGACCATACAAAAAAGTATTTCTCAGTCCAAATTTCTTGAAACTGCCGATTTTCATCTTTAACCTTACGTTTTTTTACTAGGCCCTGGCTTGTCCATGTTGCGTTCTAATCCTGGCTATGATTAACACAGCACCTAAAAACAATTACAGTACATGTATGTGAAGTTGGCAATATTTCTAGCAATAACCCGGCGCATCCACCATTTAGGAAAATTCATAATTTTCCGTAGTTTTGATCACAAATTCAAATATTCTATGCATTTATTATACTATTTATAATAGGATATATCCTCTAAACATAGAATTTAGTCCAACACATAATCATTTCCAAAAACAACAGAATTTTGATGCTACAAAATATTACTGGCTAGTTATGAGTAGAAAAAACATTTTTTTTCGACTGCACATATGAGTCGGTGACAATATAGATGCAATGCAAAAATAATCAACCCTATGGAATATGTACTTTGATCGCTATAGCCATACTTAGGACGTTTCTTTAAAGAAACGTCAACTCCTTCCCTGAAATGGTGATTGTCTGGTAGTTACAGGTCAATAAAACATTTTTTTTCGGCTGAAGTTCTTGGTTAGTGACCCAACGGAAGCAATGCATAAAGAATTATCCATATGGGATATGTACTTTGTTCGCCATAGCCACACTTAGAACGTTTCTTAAAATTAGCGTATTTCTCTGCCAAGAAATAGTTAATGCTGGGTAGCTACAGGTCGATAAAACATTTTTTTCCGACTACAGTTATTAGTTAGTGACCTTATAGAAGCAATGCAACAAGAATTATCCATATGGGATATGTACTTTGTTCGCTATAGCCACACTTAGAACGTTTCGTAAAATTAACATATTTCTCTGCCCAGGAATAGTTATTGCTGGGTGGTTACAGGTCGATAAAACATTTTTTTTCGCCTACAGTTATTAGTTAGTGACACTATAGAAGCAATGCAACAAGAAATATTCATATGGGATATGTACTTTCTTCGCCATAGCCACACTTAGAACGTTTCTTAAAATTAACGTATTCCTCTGCCAAGGAATAGTTATTGCTGGGTAGTTACAGGTCCATAAAACATGTTTTTCCGACTACGGTTCTTAGTTAGTGACCCCATGGAAGCAATGCAATAAGAATTATCCATATGGGATATGTACTTTGTTCGCTATAGCCACACTTAGGACGTTTCCTAAAATTAACGTATATCGCTGCCCAGAATAGTATTGCTGGGTAGTTACAGGTAGATAAAACATTTTTTTTCGACTACAGCTATTAGTTAGTGACCCTATGGAAACAATGCAATAAGAATTATCCATATGGGATATGTACTTTGTTCGCTATAGCCACACTGAGAACGTTTCTTGAAAATAACGTATTCCCCCGCCCAGAAATAGTTATTGCTGGGTAGTTACAGGTAGATAAAACATTTTTTTTCGAGTAAAGTTATTAGTTAGTGACCCTATGAAAGCAATGCAATAAGAATTATCCATATGGGATATGTACTTTGTTCGCTATAACCACACTTAGAACGTTTCTTGAAAATAACGTATTCCCCTGCCCAGAAATAGGTATTTCTGGGTAGTTACAGGTCCATAAAACATTTTTTCTCGACTACAGATTTTAGTTAGTGACCCTATGAAAGCAATGCAACAAGAATTATCCATATGGGATATGTACTTTGTTCGCTATAGCCACACTTAGAACGTTTCTTAAAATTAGCGTATTTCTCTGCCAAGAAATAGTTATTGCTGGGTAGTTACAGGTCTATAAAACATTTTTTTCCGACTACAGTTATTAGATAGTGACCTTATAGAAGCAATGCAACAAGAATAATCCATATGGGATATGTACTTTGTTCGCTATAGCCACACTTAGAACGTTTCGTAAAATTAACATATTTCTCTGCCCAGGAATAGTTATTGCTGGGTGGTTACAGGTCGATAAAACATTTTCTTTCGCCTGCAGTTATTAGTTAGTGACACTATAGAAGCAATGCAACAAGAAATATTCATATGGGATATGTACTTTCTTCGCCATAGCCACACTTAGAACGTTTCTTAAAATTAACGTATTCCTCTGCCAAGGAATAGTTATTGCTGGGTAGTTACAGGTCCATAAAACATGTTTTTCCGACTACGGTTCTTAGTTAGTGACCCCATGGAAGCAATGCAATAAGAATTATCCATATGGGATATGTACTTTGTTCGCTATAGCCACACTTAGGACGTTTCCTAAAATTAACGTATATCGCTGCCCAGAATAGTATTGCTGGGTAGTTACAGGTAGATAAAACATTTTTTTTCGACTACAGCTATTAGTTAGTGACCCTATGGAAACAATGCAATAAGAATTATCCATATGGGATATGTACTTTGTTCGCTATAGCCACACTGAGAACGTTTCTTGAAAATAACGTATTCCTCCGCCCAGAAATAGTTATTGCTGGGTAGTTACAGGTAGATAAAACATTTTTTTTTGAGTAAAGTCATTAGTTAGTGACCCTTTGAAAGCAATTCAATAAGAATTATCCATATGGGATATGTACTTTGTTCGCTATAACCACACTTAGAACGTTTCTTGAAAATAACGTATTCCCCTGCCCAGAAATAGGTATTGCTGGGTAGTTACAGGTCCATAAAACATTTTTTCTCGACTACAGATATTAGTTAGTGACCCTATGAAAGCAATGCAACAAGAATTATCCATATGGGATATGTACTTTGTTCGCTATAGCCACACTTAGAAAATTTCCTAAAATTAGCGTATTTCTCTGCCAAGAAATAGTTATTGCTGGGTAGTTACAGGTCTATAAAACTTTTTTTTCCGACCACAGTTATTAGTAAGTGACCGTATAGAAGCAATGCAACAAGAATTATCCATATGGGATATGTACTTTGTTCGCTATAGCCACACTTAGAAAGTTTCTTAAAATTAGCGTATTTCTCTGCCAAGAAATAGTTATTGCTGGGTAGTTACAGGTCTATAAAACATACAGTAATTGTTTTAGGGAATGCCCAGCCTTTGAGCGTGTATACCAAAGAGGCAGTGCCCCGTGATGATACCCACTGACCTGGATTATCTCCAGGATGGTGGACGGGTAGGAGGGTTCCGCTGGGATCCAGGTGCTAGATCTCGGTCTGTTTGGGATCTGGTCCCTTGATACAGACTCTATTCTAGTCCCGGACCATACTTCCCCCAGTTCCCCGATGGCTTGCATGTATAGCTCAGCCGATCTTTGATCAGCACAAGCTACCAGCTTGACGTGTCCCTGGTGCCAACCTGCGTTTCTGCACCTGAGAGCGGGACCTGGATTCTTCCGGAGAGTGTCCAGGTACGCTTTGAGGAGTCCCGTCTCCACCAGCTTCCAGTTAGCCGGTGATATGGTTCCCTCCTTGTGGCTCCTATCGATGACCGCCCACACTAGATGATCCTTGAGGATGTCACTGTATGAGCGGTTTGGGGGCCGTGAGGATTTGGGAGAGGGGCCTACCCTCGCTTTCTTAACCACAGGAGAAGCCTCGTCTAGGGAACTCGTCCTCTTGGACGAGCCTGCCTGACTCGTACTTCCCTCATGATCCTTAATGATTTTGAGGGCTCATCCCAGAGTAGCTTTATCCTCTCCGGACAGCTGTGCATCTGGGATGGCACCCAGTTTGTCTCGGAGCCTGTAGGCCGCTCGCATGTTGCGAAACGACCCAACTGAAGGCCTAACCTCGGTCTCCTTATAGGTGGTAGGCCCAGGTTTGGTGGCCGCTGGCTTTGCAACTGCTACGGAGTCCTTTTTGCAGAGTTTCCCTTCAAGGATTGACTCTTTGGAGGGCTGTTGCCCGGGTAATGAATAATTGCCCACACCAGATCCGACTGGGCTGCCCGCTTTGGCGGGGTGGGATTGCGAACCCACCTGGTGACTTTTCTCTCGTTTTGGATTATTCATTAGGAAGGGTGCTAGTTTTGGTCCGCCCCTCCCATTACTGGGAGGCAAGCCCCTATCCGCCACCTGGGGAGGCGCCAGATGGGAGACTAGCAACTCCACACGGGAAAAAAAAAAATAAAAAGTCGAAGTATGTATTACCTTAAAAAATTGACAATACATAGTGAATTTCTTGGTCAAATCGCCGAAGTTTTTAACGGTGTGGATAACATAGCAAGTCGCAAACACATTCTATTAATGATAAATAGAAATACTGGCAATATAATTACCATTTTAAATAGAATGTAATCACAAATAAATGCTTTGAACAAAGATAATTCCATTCAGACAAAAGGCAACGAAATATGTACTTTAACTGATTCAAAACATGTTAACATATAAACTAATGATGATTCACACCATTCTTCCATTCATACATCGTCTAGTGAATCAAATGTCAATATATTCAACAATAACAGTTCTGATATTAACAAGAGCATTCACTATTCATCTCAAATAAATTCAAACGTATATAACGAGGATAAATCTATAAATAAATGCTTATGTGTAGGACTAAATTCTATGTTTAGAGGATATATCCTATTATAATCAGTATATTTAAAGCTTAGAATATTTGAATTTGTGTTCAAAACTACGGAAAATGATGTATTTCCTCAAATGGTGGAGGCGCCTTTCATTGCACCCCCTGCCACCAACTGAGGAAAAAACATGTTCCTGATTTAAAAAAATCAAACTTTGACAAGGTGCACCGGTTGGAAAAAAAATTGTGGACTCAACTCACCAACACGAAATCAAGTTCATTCATTTTTCTTTCAAGCGCACAAAAAATGTAGTCGAATTAATAAATAAAAATCACAATTTGCGCTTCTTCCGTCATAACTTGGCTAATTTTGAACAGAAATTGATGAAATTTTGAGTTCTGAAATGTGTAAAGTTGATTTTCAACGGTATGTAAATTAATGTGTTGCAACGTTTTTCAGAGAATGAGAAATAATTGTCATAAGCAAAACAAACTTCCTCAAAGACATTGTTTATCTCGGTCGAGGTACGTCTGTATTCATTGCTTGGAAAAAACTCGATTGAATAATACAAGCTTCGACGTCTAAAGTAAACGCTTCTCAAAACAATGTTAGAACATTTTTCTATGGAAATGGACTTCGATGAATTTTTTGAGGAACTCTGATTTGCTGATAACATTTTATTGTCACTTTCGATAAGTCATTTGATCGTGCAACAATGCATCAGTTAAATGAAGTGCAACATGCTCGAATTGTCGCTTTATCGGAAGAAGGACTGAGTAGAAGACGAGTCGCCTTGAAATTTGGTAGCTCGTACTTCGCCCCGACACCAAAAGACGGGTAATTTTCGTCGTCGCCGAGGCTCTGGCAAAAAGTGATTTTTTTGTTTAATCTACAACTTCGCGCAAAATCTTCGCAGAAAATCGATTTTTTGCGCGCTCGAAAGGAAACATTCATTTTCACTTGATTTTGATTTTTTCACCCGGTGCACCTTGTCAAAGATTGAACATTATTGACATCAGATACATGTTTTTTTTATCAGGGGGTGGCAGGGGTGCAGGGGCGTCAGATTAACCTACATGCCCTTGAAGAGAAAACTTCAAACCCTCCAGAAGTCAAAGATTCATCCATTTTCGACCAAAAGCAACCGAGTTAATGCGGTTTCAAAAACCGATATTTTTGGTGCATTTTTAAGTGTTGCGTTTTTTTTGCCGAGTGTATTTAGGAACGTGTACCTACTATTTTATTTTCGTTAACAGTACAAATCTAATATTTTTGAGACGTAGGATTCAATTTGAAAGTGCACATTTCGCACTTATAATCTAGGGGTATGTTGTTTTTCTTTATGTTAGCGCATATTAAATGATTGTCTCTTTGACAATGTCTGCATTTTATTACTACCTCATTATTGTTAGATATACCACAATACAGGCAGGCTGTTTTAATATCATCAGAAACGTACATAATTAAATTTTTCAAGTAATTTCTGTAATCTATCGGATTGAATTGCGTAGATGTGTATTTATTTATTATAGAATGTGCATAGTAAAGTATATAAATACCACAATTCCATTGATCAGTAGCAATCTGGTAAGGAACGTTGAGTACAATTTTGAGCTCTATTTTTTTCTGCAGATGCCGTTGGAAATATTCATAAATTGATGGAAAGTATATATTTGCTCTTTCGGCATTTTGCTGGGGGTCATAGAAATATGCAATATTTTCACTTACATTGATATGAAAAAGCATGAAATGATTGCTGTCCAAAATAGGGAGTAAAATATCATCAAACATATTCTGAAAATAAAAAGTATGTCCATTATTCAATATATTTGTCACTCTATAATTTGGAACACATAAGAATGGCTTTTCGTAACTAAATATTTGTAAGACATAATCAACTAATATATTGTCTAGCCACTCTCTCTTATTTAATGTATAAAAATTACTGAAGTACAGCTTGTCTGAATTAAATTTGCTCACAACATAATCTGATTTCAATTGTGGCAATGTTGGAATTTTATAGTCTTCAAAATATAGAGGAATAATTTTTTTATTTGGTTTTGGTGGTAAAATTACAGTTTGTTTTATGTTATTCTCTTTCTTAATTATTTGACAAATGGTATTTCCCTTTCTTCTTTTTATTGAAGTCTTGATCTTTTTAGACCAGGTTTCCTCAACATGATCATAAGGAACAATTTTACGTTTAGAGGCACATCGCTTCCTTTCTACATTCAATTTAAGGCGCCTATATTCCCCAATAACATGTTCTCTTAGTTTTCTAACTACTCGAGATGCCTTTTGATGATGATCCCCTTTCAAAATGGTGTTTTTCACAATGTTAAACCAACCTTCAACAGAAGCATTGCTATGGCGTTCATCTGTGAGAATATTCGTCCACAAAGGTAGGAAGGGAATATATCTTCTGCAAAATTCATCAAAAAATGTGTTGGAATAAAACTTATTGCGGTCACAGGAAATGTTTTTAGTAGTCGATATGTCAATTGATTTTGATATGTGTTTAAAATGCTGATAAAATTTATTATTTTCGTAGTTTGAAAGATTACTATTAATTGATTCGGTGTTGATCATGAACTCCTGTTTAAAATCATCTGAATATAAACTATCGGTAGTTGTTAACTTGCATAAGAAGAAATTTTTGGAATCTTGAACGTCTATATTTTCATATTTTGAATTCATTAATATAAATAAATGTTTGAAATTTATCTCAAACATTTTAAAATCGTTAATATTAATCAACTGCCAAATTATTTTTTTATAAATATTTTGAATATGTACTTCAGCAGAAAAATTCTTTTTTAAATCTTTAGTTGCAATTCTCATAAAATGAGCGCAACAAATTTTCAAAATTGCAGGAAAATGCATTGTTTGATTAGTGGTCAATACTTCGTAAGTTGCATTTAAATAATTAAGCAACGTAGTTTGGTTCCAGGAGTCCATTATAGCATTTATTATGGCCATACTAAAATCAGTCACTACTACATTGAAATATGGCCATATGTTATTCATTACACAAAAATATTTTGAATCAAATAACCAAGATGCAATTGAACCAGTATCGTGTCTGCTGGAAATGAACTCAAAGATAGGTAAAATTTTATTATCTACACTTTGTATGACCCCTGCATAATATAGAACACGTTTTGAATTAGCATTGGGTTTTCTAATTATAGAGCCTGTTGCATCTATGTATAATATTGGGTTGCTTGGTTTTGCTAACCAGTTTTTAACAAAATCTATTTGTTCCTTACTGAGGATGGTTATCATGAAGGGGTCTGACACTTTGAACAAATAATTATAATTTTCCCTTGCCATTAACATTAGGTCATACGTGTCATCATGAGACCTGTCAAGAGCTGCAGCTGCTTCAGATTTCAGTTTTCTATAAACTGGATCGGATTTTACATTTAACAGATTTTTTGTGCTCTGCAAGTTCCTAGCACATAGTTTTATATCTTCATTAGCAATAGATAATGCATTAGATTGTTTCAATCTATCTCCTAACAGTTTTCTTTCTACCCTTTTAACATGTTTTGTTAATTGATGCTGGTGATTAAAATTTTGTGAAGAACTATGTACCAATACTTCTATTTTTGGTTCTTTGTAATAAATAGAAATTTTGAACTTTTTACAATTTAGATGTGCACAATAAGCATTAATAGAAAGAGATAGTTGATTATAATTAATATTTTTTATATTTATTACACATGTAGTGTTGACGTACATTTCAATTTTTGAAATAATTATAAATTTGTACGTATCTTTAATTACACAATTAGACGTTTTGTTGAACATAGCAGCAAATTCTTCTTCGGTCAAATAAAAACGTCCTTCTATGTAATTGCATTTACTACTGGGAACAAATATATCATTTGGATAAAGGTTTCGGCTACCTTTGGGTAAAATTTCTGACACAGCTTTTCTTTCATTATAAATTTTTTTAATAATTGCATTAATCCCGAAGCTTGTGTCCGACACATCATTGATTGAATTTGATTTATTCATAGATTGATCCTCGTTATTTACGTTTGAATTTATTTGAGATGAATGGTAAGTGCTCTTGTTAATATCAGAACTGTTATTGTGAAATATATTGACATTTGATTCACTAGACGATGTATGAATGGGAGAATGGTGTGAATCATCATTAGTTGAAATGTTAACATGTTTTGAATCAGTTAAAGTACATATTTCGTTGTTTTTTGTCGGAATGGAATTATCTTTGTTCAAAGCATTCATTTGTGATTTCATTCTATTTAAAATGGTAATTATATTGCCAGTATTTCTATTAATTATTAATAGAATGTGTTTGCGACTTGCTATGTTATCCACACCGTTGAAAAATTCGGCGATTTGACCAACAAATTCACTATGTATTGTCAATTTTTTAAGGTAATACATACTTCGATTTTTTAAATATCTTTCAAATATAAATTCTGCTAAATTTGTCATATCTGTCTTGAATGGGGCCATTGTTGCAAAAAATTCAATAAACAGAGATGACTAAATGCAATGTGGAAAATGTAATAACGCACGCTAGCAGCTACCGACTGACTGTTATGAAAGTGCAGAAACGAGTGATGGGGAAACAGGCGAGTGTGACCATAGCGACTATTGGCTACAGAAAATAGTGGGAGAGCGAGCAACCAATCACAATTTACCAGCAAGGTCATATTTGAATTTCCCGGTGAATAAGACTTACGTCATCCAGATTTAATTCTTATTGCATTGCTTTCATAGGGTCACTAACTAATAACTTTACTCGAAAAAAAAATGTTTTATCTACCTGTAACTACCCAGCAATAACTATTTCTGGGCGGAGGAATACGTTATTTTCAAGAAACGTTCTCAGTGTGGCTATAGCGAACAAAGTACATATCCCATATGGATAATTCTTATTGCATTGTTTCCATAGGGTCACTAACTAATAGCTGTAGTCGAAAAAAAATGTTTTATCTACCTGTAACTACCCAGCAATACTATTCTGGGCAGCGATATACGTTAATTTTAGGAAACGTCCTAAGTGTGGCTATAGCGAACAAAGTACATATCCCATATGGATAATTCTTGTTGCATTGCTTTCATAGGGTCACTAACTAATATCTGTAGTCGAGAAAAAATGTTTTATGGACCTGTAACTACCCAGCAATACCTATTTCTGGGCAGGGGAATACGTTATTTTCAAGAAACGTTCTAAGTGTGGTTATAGCGAACAAAGTACATATCCCATATGGATAATTCTTATTGCATTGCTTTCATGGGGTCACTAACTAATGACTTTATTCGAAAAAAAATGTTTTATCTACCTGTACCTACCCAGCAATAACTATTTCTGGGCGGAGGAATACGTTATTTTCAAGAAACGTTCTCAGTGTGGCTATAGCGAACAAAGTACATATCCCATATGGATAATTCTTATTGCATTGTTTCCATAAGGTCACTAACTAATATCTGTAGTCGAGAAAAAATGTTTTATGGACCTGTAACTACCCAGAAATACCTATTTCTGGGCAGGGGAATACGTTATTTTCAAGAAACGTTCTAAGTGTGGTTATAGCGAACAAAGTACATATCCCATATGGATAATTCTTATTGCATTGCTTTCATAGGGTCACTAACTAATAACTTTACTCGAAAAAAAAAATGTTTTATCTACCTGTAACTACCCAGCAATAACTATTTCTGGGCGGGGGAATACGTTATTTTCAAGAAACGTTCTCAGTGTGGCTATAGCGAACAAAGTACATATCCCATATGGATAATTCTTATTGCATTGTTTCCATAGGGTCACTAACTAATAGCTGTAGTCGAAAAGAAATGTTTTATCTACCTGTAACTACCCAGCAATACTATTCTGGGCAGCGATATACGTTAATTTTAGGAAACGTCCTAAGTGTGGCTATAGCGAACAAAGTACATATCCCATATGGATAATTCTTGTTGCATTGCTTTCATAGGGTCACTAACTAATATCTGTAGTCGAGAAAAAATGTTTTATGGACCTGTAACTACCCAGCAATACCTATTTCTGGGCAGGGGAATACGTTATTTTCAAGAAACGTTCTAAGTGTGGTTATAGCGAACAAAGTACATATCCCATATGGATAATTCTTATTGCATTGCTTTCATGGGGTCACTAACTAATGACTTTATTCGAAAAAAAATGTTTTATCTACCTGTACCTACCCAGCAATAACTATTTCTGGGCGGAGGAATACGTTATTTTCAAGAAACGTTCTCAGTGTGGCTATAGCGAACAAAGTACATATCCCATATGGATAATTCTTATTGCATTGTTTCCATAAGGTCACTAACTAATAGCTGTAGTCGAAAAAAAATGTTTTATCTACCTGTAACTACCCAGCAATACTATTCTGGGCAGCGATATACGTTAATTTTAGGAAACGTCCTAAGTGTGGCTATAGCGAACAAAGTACATATCCCATATGGATAATTCTTATTGCATTGCTTCCATGGGGTCACTAACTAAGAACCGTAGTCGGAAAAACATGTTTTATGGACCTGTAACTACCCAGCAATAACTATTCCTTGGCAGAGGAATACGTTAATTTTAAGAAACGTTCTAAGTGTGGCTATGGCGAAGAAAGTACATATCCCATATGAATATTTTTTGTTGCATTGCTTCTATAGTGTCACTAACTAATAACTGCAGGCGAAAGAAAGTGTTTTATCGACCTGTAACCACCCAGCAATAACTATTCCTGGGCAGAGAAATATGTTAATTTTACGAAACGTTCTAAGTGTGGCTATAGCGAACAAAGTACATATCCCATATGGATAATTCTTGTTGCATTGCTTTCATAGGGTCACTAACTAATATCTGTAGTCGAGAAAAAATGTTTTATGGACCTGTAACTACCCAGAAATACCTATTTCTGGGCAGGGGAATACGTTATTTTCAAGAAACGTTCTAAGTGTGGTTATAGCGAACAAAGTACATATCCCATATGGATAATTCTTATTGCATTGCTTTCATAGGGTCACTAACTAATAACTTTACTCGAAAAAAAAAATGTTTTATCTACCTGTAACTACCCAGCAATAACTATTTCTGGGCGGGGGAATACGTTATTTTCAAGAAACGTTCTCAGTGTGGCTATAGCGAACAAAGTACATATCCCATATGGATAATTCTTATTGCATTGTTTCCATAGGGTCACTAACTAATAGCTGTAGTCGAAAAGAAATGTTTTATCTACCTGTAACTACCCAGCAATACTATTCTGGGCAGCGATATACGTTAATTTTAGGAAACGTCCTAAGTGTGGCTATAGCGAACAAAGTACATATCCCATATGGATAATTCTTGTTGCATTGCTTCTATAAGGTCACTAACTAATAACTGTAGTCTGAAAAAAATGTTTTATCGACCTGTAGCTACCCAGCATTAACTATTTCTTGGCAGAGAAATACGCTAATTTTAAGAAACGTTCTAAGTGTGGCTATGGCGAACAAAGTACATATCCCATATGGATAATTCTTTATGCATTGCTTCCGTTGGGTCACTAACCAAGAACTTCAGCCGAAAAAAAATGTTTTATTGACCTGTAACTACCAGACAATCACCATTTCAGGGAAGGAGTTGACGTTTCTTTAAAGAAACGTCCTAAGTATGGCTATAGCGATCAAAGTACATATTCCATAGGGTTGATTATTTTTGCATTGCATCTATATTGTCACCGACTCATATGTGCAGTCGAAAAAAAATGTTTTTTCTACTCATAACTAGCCAGTAATATTTTGTAGCATCAAAATTCTGTTGTTTTTGGAAATGATTATGTGTTGGACTAAATTCTATGTTTAGAGGATATATCCTATTATAAATAGTATAATAAATGCATAGAATATTTGAATTTGTGATCAAAACTACGGAAAATTATGAATTTTCCTAAATGGTGGATGCGCCGGGTTATTGCTAGAAATATTGCCAACTTCACATACATTTACAGTACCTACTTAAATTACCCATCCTTTTTTAAATTACCAAAAATAATTGATTAAATATGTAGGGAAACACTTATTAATAACAGAGTTTTACTTACGATTTCACAACACAATTATACACGGCACTTGACGGAAAATCTACGTTGAATGTGGATCAAAATATATGACACCGGCTAGTCGAGTTAAAATCTACACTAGAACTATTGACACTTCACTCAAATTAAAACCGAACTGTCGGTCGCTGCGGTTAGCGTGGCTTTTATACCGCGCGTATAGAGTCGAAAACTGTCTGGAGAAATCTCGAAACCGACTCTGGAAGCTTCGTGTATCTACCTACGCGAGCAATCGGGAATTCGGGACTATTGCTATCTCGCTTGCTCTAACAATATAACCCGTGGATAAGCCGCCACCGCGCTGCCGTCGTCGCCGCGCCGCCGGCCGCGGTGCTTCCTCAAGAAAACGAATTTAACCGAGATCGGCACGAACATTACCGACCGTTGTTTCCGACGCATGCACGGCGCACCAGGGGGTGTCGACTCTTTTGGGCACTTAAGAGCGCGCGCGCGAGATTCCAATTACTTTTCGAACATATTTTTTTTTGGTTTTATTCTGGAATAGAATTCAATATTTTTCGAATGTATGAGAGTATTATTTTTGCTGTCGGCGGGCCACCAGTATTCGACCGGCGGGCCGTGGTCTGTGCATCCCTGATTTAGAGTTTCAAAGATTCCAAGAATCACTGATTCGTTGCGCATGTGCCCGTCTTCTCAATTATTATAAAATATATTAAATTATTATTTTCTTAAATATATAACATAAGAAATTCATTTATCAACAGAATAACAATATTAAATGATAGAATATTAATTAAATAAAGTAAAATTAAACATTTATAAGTAGACATTTAGTGTGTACATTTGGTTGCCTATAATAACATAGGTACATCATAGAGTTAGTATAGTATTATTCTTGGTTTGAGAAGGACATGTATCTATGCCGTTTTCCATTGAAATAAATATTTGATTAATCACCGTTTTGTTATGTAACATAATTAATTAGTTACATAATTAATATTAGTATTACATTTCAAATTAATTTGATTATAAAAATGTTTAAACTCTAAGGTTGGTACTATTTTCATTTCAAAATTTATCACTACTAAGTTGGCTAATTTTTCTAAACAATAAATAAAAAACGACGTTTTTACTACACATAAATTAACTTCACGTGCTATAAACTGTAAGTATAGTATTTTTAATACCCATTTGGAATAACCCCATCCTTATTTATCAATCATGAATCAGATGAAACAAAAAACTACCAACAAAAATGAACGTCGATTACTAATTAGATGGTACGTCAAAAGTTTGATGTCTGTCAATAAATAACGCGAAAATACACTACTAAGTTGCGATATTCCCATGAATCTAAAAAGTGTATGCTTAATGTAGTAAGTTATTTTCAAAATAAATTAGGATCTCGATTTAAGGCAATTCAAAAAGCATCTGAAGTCTTAAAAGTTCCACAAAGCACATTATTCAACCTACAAGATGAAAACAGAGCAACGGATTTCAAGTTTAGAAGGATAACGTTTCCCTGAGAAAAACTCAAATTACGAAGAATACTCTGCATTTTTTAGGGGAAGTGATTTGCAAAATGTATGCCACAAAGGAACATATTACTTTAGAAACTATTTACTGGCAATTTATGGAAGAATCACTAGAAATTGAGATCTTAAAAAGTTCTTTATGTTTGGGAATTAAGAAAATGGGCTTTAGCTTCAAAAAGCAGGACGGAAGAAAACATGTATTGAAATTGACTGGAATCAGATTAAAGAGAATTTTATTTCTAAATAAATATCAAGTTGCTAAAAAAAGAAAACATTTATAAACTGCTTTTTCTGGATAAAACGTGGGTTTTTATCAAAATAGATAGAAGATTGTGGCAAGATGGCAGTAAATCCAGGAATTTTAGAAAAACTGGAAGTGGGATACGTTATTGTGCATGCAGAAATGAAAATGGATCAAATGCATCCGTAATTTTTAAATGTAATAAGAAAACAGGTGATAGTTTCTAAAGTAATTCGAGTTTTGCTCAGCGAAATGTTTGCAGACATATTCCATCTAAATTCGAAATCCATTACGTGTTCGGATCTTCTGGGTTGTATCATATATTTTCTGTAACATTTAGTTGTATTATAATATTATAACGTCCATATAAATTATTATGTTCCATATTATGAAATTATTAATATTTGTGATCCTACGCCGCCACTGGTTATATTGAATGTCAAGTTACTCCACCAATGCCCTAAGAGTAATGGTTTAGACGTCAGTCATTTGATATGACAAGTTCCTAACCTAATTTTGTGTGTGTGTGTGTTCAAGAAGCCGCATACGTTAAGTCACTAAAACGACTGGTACTTCCAAATAGGTATTAAAAATACTATACTAATCAGCATTTACAATTATTTCACTCAAATAGTTTGCATTGTTTCATTCTTCATTTTGGTTCTGTTTAATGTAGGGCTCGTTATTATACGTTTAGACGTGTACACGGATAAACGTGTTCTTAGTAAGCCAGCGGTTTTTAAACGTCTAAACGGATATGCGCGTTTAAACGGATATTTATGTTTACACGTGTTTGCGTTTAAACGGATATTTGCGTTTAAACGTGTTTTCTTCGTTTACCCGTGTTGATGTTTAAACGGATATTTGCGTTTAAACTGTTTTCTTCGTTTAAACGTTTTGAAGAAAATCGTTTAATATAGAAACGTAAAACCCATCCAGCAAATATCGGTTTTAAGGGTCGTTTACATATATAAACGCAGTGTGTGCATGCACAAGCAACAGGTAATTCGTTTCTACTATCCGTTTCAAGATTTCTGGCCCCCGTCTTTAAACGTTCATAAAACGAAAACTGTTTGTCCAAACAGAATAAATCAACAATAAATATGAACAATATTCATTTCTGTGTAATGTGTTTTAACCCTTTGTGTACATTTGCTACCTGACGCTCGTCATGCGATTGTTTTGGCTTATTCACGATTGCCGAGTCTAGCTGTAATTTCATTTAAAGCAAGTTTTATGCTGTCTTGTGTGAATCAAAAAAGCGGGCGACGCGGCGGGGCGACGCATATTTATAAAAAAAGGAAATGTATAGAGCTATCGTACATCGCGTCGGTTGTAAATGCGATTCGTGTTCGTTTAGATCGTAAATGCGTTCAAATTATTTTGTTCACGAAAATCGTTTAATATGTGCATTATTTACGCTTAAAGGTAACATTAATGGGATGCATTTATCACTCATTTCATTAATCACTAATTTGAGTGATTAATATGGCTATTAATCACGCTAATTCATTTTCATTTTCTTAATAAATATTGTGTTATGTTGTCATGAACAAAGTATAGTGTTCAACTCGTACATATTATAGGATCACGACTACGACTTAAGACATATGACATGTGACATTTGACATGAGATATGTGATATGTGACATGTGACATATGACATGTGACATTTCACATGTGACATTTGACATTTGATGTGTGACATGTGACATTTGACATGTGTCATTTGACATGTGACATGTGATATGTGACATTTGCCATTTGACATTTGGCATGTAACATGTGACATTTGACATGTGACATTTGACATGTGACATGTCAGATATGACACGTTACATATGACATGACATAAGGCATGTGACATATGTCAAGTAATTTATGACAAGTGACATATGACAAGTGACATATGGCAAATGACATGATAAGTGGCATATGACAAGTGACATATGAGAAGTCACATATTACAAGTGACATATGATAAGTGGCATATGGCAAGTAACATATGACAAGTGACATATGACCAGTGACATATGACAAGTGACATGTGAAAAGTGACATGTGACAAATGACATATGACTCAGACTCAGACTCTGTCAGAGTCACGACTTACGACTCAAGACTCACTCACGACTCATGGATTTTCATGAACAAAGTATAGTGTACAACTCGCATATAATGGCTATTAATCACTCGAACGACTTGCTTCACTCGCTTAGCGGCTTGTTTCGCAAACATCGTTCGCGTGATTAATAGCTATCGTTATATGCTCGTTGTACAATATACTATTGTTTGCCGTGCGCTAATTGGTTTGTATTTGTAAGTTGTCAGTACCACACGATATTCTAGCCTTGCGGGTATCAAACAGATGATTTGTAAATAATCTATTCTATAATGTCGAAAATAGAAACTGAATTTTATACAAGTAATAATGAACGTGAGTTTAAGTAGTGTGTTGAAAAATTTAATAGTGATGCTTCAATTAGGGAACTAGGATTTACCTGTTGCACAGCTAAACCGCAGCAGTTTAAATTTTTACCCATCATTAACTTTATGATAGTTTCTAATAAATAAAATTTATCAAAATGAAGCCTGGAATTTGTTTATTCTTTGAAATCATGTACACCTTCGGATAGCGGCAAATGTAAAAGCCGCTTTGTAGCGTAAACGTACAAGCGCTGCATTCTGAATCTTCTATTAACCTTCACTGCATCTCTCCAGCAATTGTTTAAATTTTGTTAATGTACGAAGTGGTTTGTTCAAAAAGCATTATGTATTAATTTTGTAATTTAACATATTTCGTAATTTAAGAAAAACTTGAACTCCCTACATCTTATTAAATGAGGTTACACGTCTACATAAAAATATTAATATTAAATAAAATCAAAATAATTAAGCCAAAATAAGTACATTATCCGAAAGCTATTTCATTCCTCTACACATCTTTTTATTTGTAATGTATTTTATGACACAATAAAAAAGTTACAAGCAGGTAACGCTTCAAAATTTAGAAAAACGGCCTTTCCGCATACATTTTTAAACTATTGAATAAGTTGCCCATTAATATTGAAACTTTAGTATGTTGTTAACATGTGCCCAATAGGTAAAGTGTGTTTTTTTTTTTAATTTTTGGCCGCTCATTCTGCTTCCTACTCCCTGCCAAACACAGGACCAGAATTTTTAAAACGGATAATAGGGATCGTGGCGATTACATATTAATAAATAAAATAATAAGAATTTTAAATATTTATTAAGTAGACAAAATCAGCTTAATGAATTTTCTTTTAGAGTTTACGTAAATAAATTACGATTTTGATACAGGAAAACAAGCATGTTTACATTTGAAGGCTTTAAGCAGTTACGTTTAGGGGTCACTATATTTCCTGCCGTTGAAAATGTACGCTCCGAACTAGCTGACGTAGCCGGTATACATAGATATCGCTTGGCAATAGCAGACAGGGACGGATATTTGTTTTCTCGAATTTTCCACCAATCCCATGGATTTAGATCAAATTTAAGCTGAGGCTCAGCCAAGTACCCATAAAATTGTGTTTGCACGTCATTTAATGACGTACTTTCTTCATCATACAGATATGCCAGTGCTTGGTTGCTGACTCTTTTTTCACTCTGTGACTGAGTGGTCTCGACATTTCCTGTACTGTTTAGTTTTTGTAGGGCGGCGTTTTTTACTATTTCCCTAACTTCTAAAGCCTCATCTTCGAGGTCTTTGTAGCGTGGATCTAGAAACGAAGCAATAAGACGAGACATAATCGAGTCTATTTCATTAGAAAAATCCATGTCCACTTTGAAACGCTTTCTTAATTCTTCAGCCACAAGTTGTTTTAATTCTGAAGTTATAATAGAATCGCTATGTTTAGGTAGCATGTGTTTTTTTACTATTTTGGAAATAACCGGTCGAACCATTGACACCGGTGATTGTTTTTCTCCGCAGAAGACCGTAGTTGCCATTTGTAGCGGCTTAAGCAGAACTATTAGCTCTTCGACGTCAGACCATTCTTTTTCAGTCATTTCAAATTTAAAAGCTGTTACATTCGTGGTGATGCTCCGATCTGCAAGAACATTTGAAACTGGAAGCCTGTTTAGGAGCAAGCGCTCAAACATTTCAAATGTTGAGTTCCACCGTGTCTTTACACTCTGGATGAGTTTCTTTTTCTCCAATCCCAGCTGAACTTGCTTGTTTTCTAAAGCCATGGTAGCAACACTTGAATGGTGAAAGTGTGCCACTAATTTTCTACTTTTGTTGCAAATATCAATAACGGATGCATGCTCCAGTACTTTGTTAGCGACGAGTTGCAAAGTATGTGCAGCACACGTGAGACCAGAATGCTCTTCGATCATACTCATCAAACTTACAGCCTTGACGGCGTTTAAAGCATTGTCTGTTACAATTGCGATGGTTTTGTGTTGAATTTGCCAGTCTTGTAAAATATTACCCATGACTTTACATAGGTTTTCAGCAGTATGGCGTTCATCCATGGCCTGAGTCGTAAGAGTGTATGCTCTGGTTTCCCAATGCTTATCTATAAAACGAACATCCAATGTTAGATATGGCTGCTGTGTTCTCGACGTCCAACAGTCTGATGTGCAGGAAACAGAGGTTGCCTCAATTAGCTGGTCCTTTATTTTTTGTTTCACTTCATCAGTTAGCATCTGAAGCCTTTTTTTCAGAACACCTTCCTTGATGGGCTTATACTGAGGTTCTACCGCTGCCATAAACTGAACAAAGCCTGGACTGGAGACGAAAGATAGTGGCAGTTGCGACATCGCAATCATTTTTGTAAGTGATTTATGAATGAACTCCGATCTATTTGGACTGCACTGCCGATGGTCTCCTAAATTTGAGCCTGAAGCTGAACCTGGCAAACGACGAATACGTTTGCTCGTTCGCCCACGTAGGAGAGATATGGAGCTCTCTGAAGCTTGCGTTGAAACGTTTTCAGGAGATAGTAGTGGTAGTGACACAGTAGAGACTGATACATTTTCCCCGTTAAAATCAAAATCTGCAGTCATATTATGCACATCTTCTTCTGTACCATCTCTAATAGTTTCACTGAAACAGCAATAGAGTATTCTAGCATTAGAAATCATGATTTAAATTTATTGGCAACCAAAACCCAGCATGCTAAAGTCAAATGTGCTTGAGTTTTTTACGCCAAAAATATCAAAGACAGCGTAAAATGGCCGGTTCAGTTTTCATCTCTTTATAGTTTAAAGTTTATGTGTTGTAAACGTTTATTAAACTAAACGTGTTGTAAACGTTTATTAGGCTAAACGTTTTGTAAACGTTTATTAAGCTAAACGTGTTGTAAACGTTTATTAGGCGAAACGTGTTGTAAACGTTTATTAAGTAAACGTGTTTTATTCGTAAAAAATAAACGGCAAACGTTTATACGTCTAAACGTTTATACGAAAAACGGAGTATACGCCGAGCCCTAGTTTAATGTGAACATTCAGGACTGTTTAACCTCACAATTTAAGTACACACACCAATTACCAAATTCACTTAGACTATAGTGTTGAGCCAACGTCGCTAGACTGTATTGTATTATACAAGGTTATCTGGCGTGAGTTGGAGGTGAGTTGCGGGGAATAGGAATCTGCAACGTCACAGGCGTACAGGGTTGCCAGCTTGCTAAAGTTGCACGACGGATACTGTAAATTATTAATAGGGATTTGAACATGTTTTTATAAAAAAAACTGGCTACTGATCGTTTTTCCAAATTCTTTATAATATTTGTATACATCGTGAGTAGTAATGTACCATAGTGGACACATTATGTTGTTTATACATACTGGTAATCGGCAAAATGCAACGTCGGTAAATTATAATGGTATACAGGGTGTCCCACTTTGAGTAGGACAGTATGGGTAACTTTGGAATTATTAATGATTTATGATTTATTTATTTATGTGTTTATTCAGATCCCATCGACAAAAAGTAGACATTTAGTAAAACTTCGAAGTTATTGAGAAAAAACTGAAAATAATCTGTAAAACCATTATCAATTTAAATGCTATGCCGCATCAGACGATTTTTGACCTGATTTTATGTGACGATTCGTTTTTGTTTTATTGATGTCAATATTAGTTTTCCAAATAAAAACATATGGTGATATGAATATCGTTGAACAGCATTTCTTGCCCTGATTTGAATGATATGAAACACGCGTCCATTTAGTGATTTTTCATTTGTTTACAAACAATCCAATTGTTTCTTTAGTTGTTAGGATTCATATGAACCCTCATTTGAAAATATACTACTATCGATAGGTTGTTATTTGTTTTGTCAATAAGCACTTTTTAATTAAATAAAGTGTTCGTTTCCATGGTTACATACGTTAACAAATACCTATATGAAAATGTGCATGTATGGTATACCGTTGAAATCGGCGTAAAAAATTCAGTTTAATGATATGCATATCGCCACTTAGAAAAACAAAAATTGTTATTATGAAAACAAAAATAAATCAAGTAGCTAATTGAAATAAATTAAAAGAATAACTACACTATTACTGTTATCTCTTCAGTTCTTTACACTTTAAATTGCAATATCCTTACTTTGTTAGCTGTGAGTACATAATTTTGTATCACACGTAAGGTGTTGTTATCAATGTTTAATCTGTGAAAGGATAGCTAATTCGTTCTAACCAAATCAAGTTTGAAATTGTCACGCTTTGTCAAAATTTGACGTGACTAAGAAAAATCGTCGCTGATACTACTGTCGACATACTCTCAAAAAAATTTGAATCACACATATCACATCGATGAGTCATAGGACACCTCTCCCGAACACGACTGTATCTACTTTAGCAACGTTGGGCAAAATGTAGCATTTTCTAAACCGGATTAATTTCAGACTACGATTTACTTGAATTAAAATAATTTTCGTTAAATATAAGCCTTTTAAAGAATTAATTGATAGAAGTATTCCTTTCTGAAAAGTTTGTAATGTCCTTTTGTTTTTACATTTTAAATTTAAAATTGTATCATGCATTTTATCTAATATTTTAAGTTGTACGATTTCATTACACCCAAATGCTGATTTCATTGGAATATCAGCATTTGGTATGTAAGAATTCATTACATCAAACCATTCATTAATAGTTTCGATAAATTCACTTGTGTCTATAGACAAAGAATCATTAAAATAGTGTCTTAGTGCGGTAGCTACATTGTGCGACAATAACTGGGCAGCAAGTGCAACATTTTGTCTCGATGTTTTTTGGCAATTTATGTGTTGTTCAGACAACTTGAAACAACTACTAACTTCTGAATGTGTTCTATTAAGGGGAATATAACAGTGGTCTGAAATTTAATGTCAGGTTTATTTAAAAAATAAAGATCCTAGAGAGTTGAAATTATGACAGCGTATATTAAGCTCAATTATCTAGTAAAATATCGAAGTACTTTTTTTTTACAATTTGCTTTCAGAGGTATGAAAAAAAATAATGTTAAATTTTTCAAAATTAAAACAAATATTCCCATATCTTACTAGTTTATACTATAAGGAATATAATGTGAACATTTCATAAGGATGCGATAGCTCATGCCCGAGTCAGGTTAAAATAAAAATCTTGAAAAATAAGACCGTAAAATACCGCCGCCTTGCGGATCTTCTCTTAGTTGAACGCGTTGTATACTCATCTGCACAATTATTGGAGGGGCGAGCAGCATGCGGCCAGCGTTTATCCCTGGGCCGGTGAACGCTGCGCGGCTTCGCGTTTGTTTTTATTTTCTTTTCTCAATCATAGTTAACAAAAACGGCTCGCGTCGTTAGCATTTATTCTCGTAAAATTAATATTTCGCAATTATAATCGATATTTTATTGTACTAGTGTTTTATTTTTATGCTTTCTGACTACTAATGGAATAAGTATTTTTTTATACTGCATGTTCACTAATATAGAAATCACCAAATGTTTCACTAATTTAAATAAAGATGTGTAATATACCTTTAATATTGTCTTTCCTAATTATTTGACAGTGTCGGTATTGTTAAATTATTTTTAAAGTGTTTTAAGCTGATTAATAAGCAGAAGCAATCGAATAACAATCAGTCTTGTTCAAATCATTATTTCGTCTTAAATCTTTCGTTGTTAAAACAGTTGTTAAATACCATTAAACTTCTCGCAATAAAACTATTAAAGTAAATTGTAAAGTTTCTAGCAATCGGACCTATTTGAACCAACTGCGACTTCATCAACGAATCAATGATATCAAAACTATAAGAATAGTGAGAATAACGTCACCAATATGACGTTGTCGTAGATTAATGTTACAATTTTTTTACTGAGCACAGGTAATATATGTTTGACGAATGTTTACAAAAATGTAGGGTTTAACTGCGTGCATATTCATTGTTAATTATTTTAGAAAAATTAGAACTATAATAATAATAAGGTAGTTATTATAATGCATTTCAAATAACAAGCTTCTTGCTCAACATTGCGCCGAACCCAATATATTTTATTTCAAATTTGGCTGATTTATGATGAGTCATATTTTGATAGTAAGTAAATAAGGAATAAATGAATTGTAATTGAATGTTATTGCAATCCTCTATTTATACACATCATCATTTTGTAAACCCTGTACTAATTATAAAAAAACAGGGCAGCTCTCCGTTTATTTTTTTTTAATCTATTATTTATTTGTTGCATTCATAAAAACTAGAATATTGGATAAAATAAAAATTGAAATTCTCCCCAAAATCTGGGGTATTTACCCAATTTGGCAGAGGCCAAATTAATACACATTATTTTCATGGCAATAGCAGTTATCAAAGATAATATTCCTATATAATCATTGAAAATCCTATGTTCCGTTTTTTTTCATATACAGAGAGTTTTATATAACACCGAACATGTTCATCCAATACAATTTTGACACCTTTATTTTTTAAGTTATGTGTAAATTGGGTTGCCTCTATGACCATTAGAAACTGTAGCCAATCAATCGCAATTAATGCCTCAACTTGTACACACAGGGAGTTTTTCTTTCAAATATACATGTGAGAATTACATAGTATATGTCGTAAATCTTTAGATGCTCGTTGTTAAAAAATATAATTTGAAACTTGAAATGGGTGTGTTCCACTCCCAGACTAAGCATGAAGTAAAATTTAGAGTTTAAAAAAGCCTGAAAATTTGGTTTGGTCGCGTAGCGCGAAGCGCGGAGCGGCCAAACCAAATGTTCAGGCTTTTCTAAACTCGAAATTTTACTTCATGCGCCACCGGTACAAAACACTGACAAATTACGAAGTTTAAAACACACCTATAAACTTTCTATTGCATCAGTGTTTAGTACCGGTAGCGCATGAAGTAAAATTTCGAGTTTAGAAAAGCCTGAAAATTTGGTTTGGCCGCTCCGCGCTTCGCGCTACGCGACCAAACCAAATTTTCAGGCTTTTCTAAACTCGAAATTTTACTTCATGCTTAGCCTGGGAGTGGAAAACACTCGTTTAAAGCTTCAAATTAAATTCTTTTAATAAACCTAGCATCGGCAAATGTTCAACGTATGCTTCTGTATACTTAAAAGACAAATTCTCGTTATGAAAATGTTCGGTGTTACATAAAACTCTCTGTATATCCGGCATATAAATATTCACAAGGAGCTTATGAACATGAATTATTTTATTATTATATTTTTAAGAAATAATCTCTAATTTAATAAAATAAAACATATAGTTTGTTCAGCTGTCAAAACTGGAGTATTAAAAGTAAAAATAATTAGTTATAATGACAAGAATAAGAATCATCGGTTTTGTAAATACCGAAAAATAACACAGGATCGCTTTCTAACGAATTGAAAACAATACATAGCTTGTATGTATTATCAGCGTGTTTAAATAATACGACTCGACACTTTCCTTCGATCCGTCTTTTTTATACGCTTTTTTTCGTCTATTCCACGCGACGCGAGACCCTATCCGTTCATGCCAAGCAGCAATGCACAGTGAACTGCCGCTTTTCTCTCTGACTGTATTCGCCCCACTTGTCCTGTAAATTTGGCATCGGATGAGCTACTGTAAACTATGTGGGTCTTTCCAACACGATCGGCGTGTTACACTGCGATAATCCCCTTAAGCAAATTCACTAACGGTTTTTTGTTAATAATTTTGCCCTTTATATTAAATTCAAAATCTTGTAGCCAATTTCTAATTAATTTAAGTAAGTGTGGTGCATCAGCAAAAAAATATATTTTTGTGTTGGTAATGCTATGGTATACTACATATGAATGATCATAAGTAATATTTAAGTCACGCCATAAACCAATATTGGATGCACCACAATCACACACACATGCCACCACTCTGAAACCTATGCCATGTAATTTATTTATTATAAGGTGTAATAATGTAGGTGTCATTTTCTTGTCAAAATCACAAAATATTGGTTGCTTCCAATTACTAAATAAACCTCTAACATTTACTACCTGCATTTGTGAGTAAGGTCCAATAACTTGGTCAATTTTTTTATCATATTCATACTCTTCTGCCACTTTCATCTCATCAAATTGTAATACAACAATTTTTTCATTATCTTCCATTGTTTTACCAGCTTCTATTAAAAACATAAGAACTGAATCTAATATTCCCTTTCTCATGTTTATTTTTGATGCCCACCCTTGAAGTGTTGAAATACCTAAAATAAAAAATAGGTTTATAATATTATAGATATAAATATTTTTCTATTTAAAACATTTACCTGGCAATGGAAACTGTAATTCTTCTCTTAAAAATTTGTAACATCTGTGGCTAAAATACCTGATGGTAAATGCAATAGTTATATCCTGTTCACTCCATTTCTTGACTGCTTTTTTATTATTAATTAAAAAATCTAATTGAGTATTGGTGAATATTTTGCCAAAGATAGTTTTACAATCATCAATAACAAGATTTTTCCTCTTTTTATTTCCTTTTGTCAGTTTTTGGTGGCGATGCAACAGTGATAAATACTTATTTTTCATTCTGCGAAATTTTTTATCTTTTTCCCATATCTGTTGTTTTAAATTCATAATTTCTTCGTTTAATTTTTCAACCTCATTACCTGTGGTGCTTTGGACTATTAAATTTGATCCTATGTCTTGATTAATCTTATCGGTTGAATCTTCAGTTGACATTTCTTCCAAAAAAATAATGTCATTACAAACATTATTTTGTTGTTCGTCCACTGCACTCTCTGTTGACATATCCTCATTGTCCCCAATCTCACGTAAAACAGTTGCAATGTATTGTGATGCATATTCTTTTTGCAATTGTTCTTTACTGTTAAAATAACGTATACTCTCCGATTCGTTAGAATTCAAACAAAGTGAAGCGATTGATCCTCGTTTAAGAAGTTTTTTTTTAGGAGTCAAGTTAAGGAGTTCAGATTGTAGATCTCTTTCAAAATCTTCTTCTTTAAAGTGCAATGAACAAATCCGTGCATTCTTTACATTTACAGTTTTGACAATATTGCATTTCTGCATCCAAACATCCCGAATCTCTGGATTTGTTGGAATACGGAAAAAAGATACCTTTTCCGTATTATAATACGTAGTTTTGCACGATACAATCGAACAACTGCTAGGCATCTACAAATAATGATGTAAAAAATTATTGAATGATTACTTTTTTTAGAAAAGATAAAATTCTGTTTCTAACCTAACTTTGTGTTGACTTACCTTGTTAATCAGGAACAAACTCACTACTGTGGAAAAATAACGCAAATAATGTCTATCACTCTCCACAATAATTCAATATCACCTCTCACATCAAAGTACTGTAATATTAAATAAAACTATTAAACAATATATGTATGTCAATGCGCATGCACTACCCCAGCTACGTCACGAAATCACGCTTCTGGGCGACTATAAGGTGCAGGTTTTATTCCATGCGCGGAATACGACGCCAGACAACCTTGTACAAGGTGTCCAGAAAGAGTATCGGGTATTTGTAAGTTCAATGAAACAAAAATTATTTGTATGCAATAAAAAAGTTTATTGTTTATTATTAGCATATGAATTGGAGAATTATTTGGAAAAGATGATGTTATCCAAATGATGACCGTTACGTTGCTGACACTCTTCTAAACGGAAACGAAGATTGGCGATAACACGTTGACACATAGCTATCGATATTGCTGCCATTTCTGACCTGATGTTTTGCTTTAACTGGGTTAGATTCGTCGGATTGTTTTGATAAACCTTACTTTTAAGGTATCCCCATGCAAAATAGTCAAGCGGGCTAAGGTCGGGGCTTCTGGGAGGCCAGTTGATGTTACCCCTTCGCGAAATGACTTTATTAGGGAATAATTCGTTAACAACTTCCATTGAGTTATTTGAGGTATGGCAAGTGGCCCCATCTTGCTGGAACCACGTTCTTGAGTTGAAACCTGCAACTCTGGGACCAAAAAATTTCGCAACATATCGCAATAACGGTCACTATTCACATTAATTGCTCGGCCTCGTTGATCTTCATGAAAATAAGGACCAATTATGCCTTTAGCAGACATAGTGTAACGGGGCGCTCGAACCGGGGATGGCAATGCGTTGGATTTAAATGTGTTTTAACATAGTCTAAGCAATATCTTTTGACACATGCCACTTCCGTTCCGAACCCTATCACTTTCGGTTAGCTCAGAACAATAAAAAAAAATCAACGATACTTACTCTGTTTCCTCCTTGCTCCATCTTGTCATCACTTTCACAATTTAATAAGGGTTTACGAGATTTAGATTTGTTTATGAAATAAAATTCTTCGTTTTCAATAATAACAACGATATATATATTCAAAATTAAATCAGTAAACAAACGAGTAACAAATCAAATCCACAAAAAAAAAAATAGAGAGATTAACTATGACGATTAAAGTTACGACTAAAATTATAAGGCAATTCGACAAACACTTTTAAAAAAAAATAGATCTCGTAAAATCTTGAATTATTAAATACAAACTATTTATCACCAACTTTCATTTAAAACTACTGACTGGCACTTTTACAACTGTCTCCCGTTAACACACTCGACTATTTAAACTTTGCAATACACTTTAATAACTCTGACGATTGTTGAACACCAACTGACTGACGAATTCGGGCTGTCCGTTCATTATAAAGACAGCGTTTTTGCGAAAGGTTAAGTTGGGGGTAGCAGAGCCCTGGAAGGGTATTTTCACCCGCACCTCATTGGCTGAGGCTGTGGTAGGGGTTGCTAACTCTTCCGCTTATTGGTTACCGATACGCTTGGATGATCACTCTCAACCGTTATTGGTCAGCTCCTTACTCAACGCCAATTGGCCGAGCGTCATTTGGGCAATATGCATTTTGAGAGTGACATCTTCGGAATTTGTTCAACAATTAAATTAAAAAGAAAATAATAATGTAAAGTAAAATGCCAGTATTAAATAATAAGTTATTGGTAATTAGATTTTAGGTTGGTGAGAAATAGAATGACTTCTGCTCATTTTGCAGGAGAGAAAAAAAAAATAAGTATTTAAAGAATTAAATTAATGTTTTAAAAATGTTTGTCTAAACTGTTTGTTTGGGTTAATATATACATACAATATAATATAAATGAAATAAAGACTACGTCCTAAGAAAAACAAAAGAATTGAAGTTCTGAATTACTAAAAGAATATAATTGAATTGAAAATGAATCTTGCAATTCTAGAATTTAACTTAAGACTTATTATAAATATAAACTCATATATAATACACATTGCGATATTCGGATGTGAATTCATATCGCGCTTAAATTAAATTAATTCGCAAGTATCTAGAATTAATTTAATTTACTTTGAATTGTGATTTTTGAAAAAACTGTACAAACCTAAGAAATAAACATTATGGTGCTTTTATTACGGTCAGCGTATTTTCGGGACTCGAACACCGGGCGGTAATGAAAACTAATCCACTCATTGTTCGACACTGAGCCGGCGTCCTTTTGTTCTCGTCACGTTCGGGATTTATATAATCCCGTTCGGACGGATTTGGGAATTTCGAAGATTTCGGAAATTTTGTGTTTATTACTTATCCAGAAAATACGCTGCCGGTTCATTGCTTTATTGCCCTAGGATTAAACAGAACAAAAGGGCAAACATTTCTATACGGACTTAACGGATTTTCAAACTAATACAAGGTTTAATTTTTATGCAAAATGTAAAAGGAATGAAATGCAATGAGGTCCGATGTTACATTAAATCGCGACTGAAAATTTAACGTGTTACGACGTGTCGAAGTGACACGCCGGTAACAATAGCAGCCCAAACAACGACCTTTGGGCTATGCAGGGGTCGTTCATGCTTTCGTCTCGGATTCTCCACTGCCCAGTACCGACAATTCTGCCTATTAACATGACCATTCAGGTGAAAATTTGCTTCGTCACTGAACAGTATGTTGTTAAAGTTGTTAAATCGCTGCAGCATTTCGTTCGCAAAATTCAGTCGATTAGCATAGTCCGTATCCTTCAATTCTTGAACCAACTGAATTTTATAGGCTTTTAGATGTAAGTCTTTCTTTAACGATTTTTTGATGTTCAACGCTTGGCTTCGCTTTCGGATGGATAAAGACGGATTTTGACGAACCGACGCCTCAACTTCTTCAACTGTTCGCGAACTGAACGAGGACGACCAGAGTTTTGAATTTTAACTGTCGCACCTGTATTCTCGAACATCCTGATCCATTTCCTAATGCTATCGTCACTTGGCGCGTGGCGTGTACGATATTCCGCACGATAGAGACGTTGAGCAGTCACCATTGAATCACCATTACGATAATACGCTCGTATGCAAAATGCGCGATGCGTCCCCGAGTACTGTTCCATCGTGACTAAAACTCCACAAAGTGGCGGACGCCACGAACCCCTCCCTGCACCCTTTAGACGCCCCGTTTCGAATATGGCGCGAAAACAAATACCCGATACCCTTTCTGGACACCTTGTATAATACAATACAGTCTAGCGACGTTGGTGTTGAGCAATAACATGCATGGTAAATTCAATACTTTGTGTACAGGGCCCGTATTCCCGAAATCGGCCGTACGTTTCGGTCGTATGAAATTTGTCATTTAAATAGATTAAGCTGAAGTTGGTGCCTGATACATTCTATTAAAATTCCTTAATAAATTAAGCTCTTACTACAACACCAACCATAATGTAATCTACACTTGTAAAATTAACGACCGCTACACTAACTGGCAGTTGCATAAAGCATTATTAACTACGTAAATTGGCCAAGGTGATCAAAACGATTATAATTTTGACACTACACATCAATTGATCGTAGTGTCAAAATATCGATTGCGTTATTCACCTTGGCCAGTTGATCGGCTGTTAATTGATCACATAGTTAACAACGCTATATTCAACTGGCGGCGGTAATACATGCACGATCCTCAAAAAAATCCTCAACAGTTGACAATAAACTCTCAACTATTTTATTTGAAGAATAAGCCTAATATGATTGTAAAACATTTCAAACTCTAAAGCTGGGATTATTTTTATTTCAATATTTATCAACACTAAGTTGGCTAATGTTTATAAACAACAGAAAAATAATAACACATGAGCCGTACATATTGTTCTATCCAGACATAAATTTATTTCAAATACTATAAACTGTAAGTATTAATCAACATTTACTTTTTATTTCACTTGAATAGATTGTGTTGTTTCTTTCTATATTTTAGTTTTATTTAATATGAAGATTCAAGGCTATTTAACCTCACAATCTAGGTATACACATCAATTATCAAATAAGCTTAGGCTATAATATTAAAGAATAACATGCACGTTAAATTTAAAATTTTACATTATGAATATCTGAAAATCAAGTATAGTCCAACCTACTGGAATGTTAGATAAATTTCCAATGAATTCTGTGATTGTTATGGTGCTTTTATACTTGTACATTTTCAGCTGCAACTTTTTGTTGCGCAATTTTTCAATAGCAAGTTGCATTTGCGAACAACAAAGTGTCAGTTTAAAGTCACTCAAATCGATCTGTAAATTGATAATTTATTGCTTGTGAACAAAGTATGCTACTTAAAAATTGCGCAACAGCAAGTTGCGCCATAAAATTGTACAAGTGTATTTGCTTCATTAGGCTATGTATTTGTTTTATTTTGTTTAGAAAACTTTTTTTTACTTACAATGCAGTGCAAACATGCCACGCAAAAAGGTTTCGCATTTCGACAAACGAAAAGTTCGAACTGGAGAAAGAAATCAGGATTGGAAAATTAGGCTCACCAATTTAAGAAAACAATTGGATACCACAAACGACGAGCATGCTACATCTGATAGTAAGTAATGAATTTTTATGTCAATTTTTTGATCCTGCTATATCTTTTTTCAAAAGTGGTCAAGTGTACATGCACATTTAAAATGTTCTATTTTTATGACATTTCTATAAAAAAAACATGCAGAATTAAGATGTAGTAAACTTAGAATTCGCATTCATCCGACATATGCACTTTTATTTTTCATTGAACATTGAAAATGTAATTCTTAAATCATTGATGAATCTGAGAACGAATAAAACATACCTAAAAAAGATTCGATTCTGGAACGTTCGTTCAACTTTTATCTCTGACAAGTTAACAAAACACAACATTTTTAAAACCTGATACAAGAAATAAAAGTGTTAATACAATTGGAATAAACTTTACTAGCGTACTCTATCATTAAACGTAACAAACTAAAAGCTACAGGAAGACTATAAACTGAATACTCGAATAAAATAAAATAATAAAACTCACTTTTCATTCTAGAACCTTAAAATATTTTAGCAAAGACCTTAATTACTTACCAACATGTTTATCATTGACAATAAATAAATAACCTCCACTGTCTCGAAAACAGCATAAGTAAAGCATCAATTCACCTAAACTGTGCAAAAATTATTTTACAATTTCCTTTATTTGATATATTATTTTATGTATACTAATTTAAGGTTTCATTTTAGCTATTAACACACCATCAATATCTTCATCAGATAATATGTCCACAACCAGCAGTAACATATCTGGTAAGTATTTTCCTAACAATACACAATTTAAATTTTTTTTATTAAAATCACTACAACAATCAATTCCTCTGTTACAAATTTCATAGATTATAATTTTACATTAGTTGCGCTTTATTTCGTAAGTTAGTGTTTTTGAATCATGGATTAAATCAAACATACTTAATAATTAATAATTGTATTTTATGACACACTACATGAGCAATTTTATGGAACTGGTGCTAAGGCGTATTGTGTAAATTTACTCAATTCAAGCTCGATTAAAAAAGCTAAAGGTGTTAAAAAATATGTAATAAAAAAACATTTAACGGTAAATGATTACATTACTGTAGTGGAGAATGGGGGTGCAGTTTATAAAAAAATGTACAAATTTAGATCCAGTTATCATAATATGTTTACAGAACTTACAGAACAAAATTGCATTGAATTCAAACGACGACAAAAGATACATTTTAAATGATAAATATCATACATTAGCATGGGGCCATTTACGTATAGCGGATTTAGAAAACGAAAAGGTGTTGGATAAAATGATTAACGATGCAATTCAAGAGCTTGATTAAACATTCAATTATATTTTTATTTTTTATAAACCTGGGTAAGAAACGCTTACTCTTTCGATACAATTACATTATAAGTATTATAAAGTTATTTGTATCTTTAATAAATGTATGTCTGAACAATTATAATTTCAATTCTATGTTTATGTATATTTGTTTTATTTTAAATATATTGCTTCAAATATTACTTTTGTCTACTTTATTATAAAACCACTATCCATTATAAATACTTCCCCAGGTTACTGCTTTTAAATATCTGATTTAATTAATTTAAAATATATTTTTTATTTTATTTCATGAAACATCTCTACAATCTTACTTAAGTTGTTCAAACACACACCCTCATTGTAATTAAAAAAAAAAATAAGGAAAAAACTAAAATAAATAAAAAAAAAATAACAAAAAAAATATAAAAAAAGTACTCCCTCTTCTTCCTTGTTAGCCAAAATTCAAAAACCTCCTCATCCTCCCCATCGTCCTCCTCATCCTCCTCCTCCCACGAGATAGCCGATTCTAGAACCTCCTCCTCCGCGAGGAGGAGGAGGTTCTAGAATCGGCTATCTCTCCCTACTAAAGCAGCATTTAATTTTATTTCTTATAGTAAATTACAGATATAACAATACTAAACAAACATGTCTAAATTATATTATTATAAAATTATTTCATGCAATTTTTAATAGGAATGGTGAAACTGGGTTTTTTCCTGGAGAGTTTCTTCAAAGTCGGGAATCAAATCGGAAACACCAATTATTAGCAATGATTGCAAATGATCATCCGATAAATTTGCCCTATATTTAGATTTCAGATACTTCATCCTGGAAAAAGTTTGTTCGCACATATAGGTAGTGCTATACATAGAAATAAATTTACCAGCCAATTGCTTTAAATTTGGAAACTCTTGCGTCCAAAAATTTGTAAAAATCGATCAAGTTTTCTTCCTTGTATTTGTTCTCGATTTGATCGCTAACTTGAAGATCAATTATTTCCATTTGAAACTTACTTGAAACGTCGCCAAAGTTGCAGTTGTAAGGATTTTGAAACAGCCGAATTTCCCTTGAATTTATGTCAAGATCAGAAAAACGCTTTTGAAATTCTAGTTTTAAATCCGTGATTACTTTTACTGCAAATATGGTGCGAAATCTTTCGTCAGTTTCTGTACTACATTTTTCGCAGCACGTGAAATGGGAGAAATTACATTCATTCATATGACTTTCGAGCAATATCAGCTTGGCTCTGAATGCCTTGGAACCTTGGAGCTTTAAATTCAAATTATTTACGTCTGCAAAAATTGCCAACTTCCAGAGCCACTCTGCATCCGATAAAAGCGGTTCAGGGTGATTCTTTTCCGCAAGAAAAATTTTAATTTCCTTTCTGAGTTTGAAGAACTGCAATAACACTTTTCCACAGCTAAGCCATCGAACTGTTGTATAATACGACAAGTCAACAGCTCAGATTCAATTTCTTCGAGGAAAGATCGAAATCGGCGATGATTGAGTGCACGTGATCGAATAAAGTTTACGACAGAAACAACTGGTTTCAAAACGCAACTCATGTCGACATGTTTTACACATAGGGCTTGTTGGTGGATTATACAGTGCAGAAAAATTGGTAATGTTGCTCCTGCGCTTTCACAAGCTTTTCTTATTAGCCCAACCACTCCAATATTTGCACCAGAGATGTTTCTTCCTCCGTCAATTGTCACACCTTGGAGTCGATTCCAGTCCAAGTTATATTTGGTCAACGTCTGTTGTAGTTCCTTAAAAATATCTGCTCCAGTTGTAGTGCCATGCATGCTGTTAAACGATGCTAATTCTTGGGTGACATTAAGATCGTCGTCAACTCCACGAACAAATACTAAGAGTTGTGAGGTGTCACTAACGTCGGTCGATTCATCCATCGCGATAGAATAGTGAGTAAAACGCTGTGCTCTCCCAGAAATCTGGTGGAGTATATTATTGCCAATATCGTCAATTCGACGAGCTACAGTATTGCGGGAAAGACTTATCGTTTTGAAAAGTTTCACCTTTTCCGGACATAATACCCCAACAGATTCCATCATACACTCTTTAACGATGTTTCCATCCATAAAGGGTTTCCCTTTTTTCGCCAACAAATAAGCAACTTTCATGCTAACTAAAGTCAATAATTCATTTTCCGAGTTTGCCTTCCTAAATAAATTTTGCTGAGAAGACAAACTACGACTCATTTTTTCAAATTTTTCAGTACGCTGCTTGTCCTTAAATTGTGAGTAAGCTGAAGCATGTTTTGTTTCATAATGTCGACGTAAATTGTATTCCTTCGTTACAGCAACAGTGTCATTGCAAATTACACATATAGCTTTGCCATTCTTTGACTGCGATTGCACAAAGAAATATTTGAATCCCCAATCTTCTTTAAACAGGCGGCACTCGTCATCTACTTTTCTTCTTTTTGTTTCCATGTTCAACTTTAAAAAATAATATTAACATAATAATTAAGTTATAATATTATATTAAATATAAATCTAAACATACCAATTTACAACATATCAACTGTAAATAAAATAGCCTGCCGGGCCGGGTTTGGCCCGCGGGCTGTAGTTTGGACACCTCTGGTATAAAGCATTAATTGTTAATAATTTCACTACTTCAAATTCTCCTTATTTTAATTGCGAGACAGATGGTTGTGAAGGGGCACTAAACGTTTTTCAAATATTTTTAACAAACGACTTTTTAGCTCCAATAATTACTTCTCCCCCAAATATCTCTGATATGTTTGAATTTAAAAATTTATATAATTTTTTATCTGATAATACAAATGCTTACATAGCAGGATATTTGGGAAGACATGTATTAAAGTACGGGACTGCAATACATGTAGAAAAGAGTTAGTATCCGACACAAAAGAGTCTTGCCATTGCTACATTGATTGTCGGCTCGGCTTCAAAAGAGCTTTTCTATTGTAGTCCCTCAATAGAAAAACTGTTTTGAAGCCGAGCACTAATTTTTTCAGATATATTTCCAAATTTTTTCAGATACTTAATTTCTTTTTGCCAAAAATATGTATTTTTGGTAATATTGTTGAATTTTTAAAAACAAAAGTTAATTTACTAAATTCAAATATTTCATCCTCCTTCACGGACCATAATTTGATTGATATTGATAATTACATGATCACCTTTTACATTCATATGTGGGTACAAATTATGTAAAGTTAATTAAAGGAAAGGCACTTGGTATTGTTTCACAATTAAATCTTTATTCCGACTAGTTTCGGTTTGTTAGACCATTTTCAAAGGAATGTACAGAAAAAAATATTTCCTAAGTATATATACAATATTTTTGTTTCAGGTAATAAGAGAAGTCAGAATTGGGGAATTCCAAATTTCGTTGTCGTTTACGATATTTTTCCCCATTTTTATGGCCCTGTTAATCTCCAGGCCCTCTTTGAGGTTTAGTGCGTATCCCTTATTACCTGAATGCAAAATCTTAAAATTATGCGGATTAAAGAAGTGATTGAATGCGATGCAATGTTTGGAAAAGCCAGTTGTTGGTTTATTATCTAAAACAGATTTTTTATGTTCTTTCATTCTGATTTCGAAAGATCTGCCGGTTTGTCCAATATAAATTGCATCGCATTCATCACACTGTATTTCATAAATTCCACATTTCTTTAAATTATCAGTTTTCGATTTATTGTTTATTAATAGTTTGCCTAAATTTAAAGGGTTTGAACATATAATATTAAAGTATTTTCCCCTACAATGACTGACTATATTATATGACAGGTCATTAACAAAATTCAATTTATGCCATTTATATTCTATTGTTTGCTCAGGTGCGTAAAAGTATTTAATTAAATGTTTTTGTTTATGCTTTTTTAATAAATTATTTATAATTTCCTTGTTATAACCATTATTTTCGGCAATTTTTGTAATAACGTTTAATTCTTGTCTGAAATCAGATTCACTTAGAGGAATGTTAATTAATCTATTGATAAATGAGTGAAATGTACTTAATTTTATTTGTTGTGTGTTGTTTGAATTGGCTGGAATGATTGAGTCCGTATATGTTTCTTTTCTGTGTATTTTAAATTCTAGTTTTTTATTATTTTTAATAATGGTTATGTCAAGGAAGTTTAAGCTATTGTTCATTTCTGTTTCAGTAGTAAATAATATATTTTCATTGATGTAATTTAGGTATTTTTCAAATGTATTTAATAGTCTTGTCGTTCCAGTCCAAATACAAAAGATATCGTCTACGTACCTTGCCCAGTAAAATATTGGTTTAGCCTCTGTCTTACTGAGAAGAGTCACTTCAAAGTCAGACATAAAGATTTCAGCTAATAGAGGTGATAATGGTGATCCCATTGGCAACCCTTCCGTTTGTGAGTATATTATATCATTAAATTCAAAGAACATACAAAATCTGTTTTAGATAATAAACCAACAACTGGCTTTTCCAAACATTGCATCGCATTCAATCACTTCTTTAATCCGCATAATTTTAAGATTTTGCATTCAGGTAATAAGGGATACGCACTAAACCTCAAAGAGGGCCTGGAGATTAACAGGGCCATAAAAATGGGGAAAAATATCGTAAACGACAACGAGGAGATTTGGAATTCCCCAATTCTGACTTCTCTTATTACCTGAAACAAAAATATTGTATATATACTTAGGAAATATTTTTTTCTGTACATTCCTTTGAAAATGGTCTAACAAACCGAAACTAGTCGGAATAAAGATTTAATTGTGAAACAATACCAAGTGCCTTTCCTTTAATTAACTTTACATAGTGTAATATGTTTCACCAAGTGCCAGATGAGAAATTAATTCAAGAAATTATGTGGGTACAAAACCTAAATAGGATTCTAAAAGGAACCGAACATGTAAAAATCAATGATGTTGTCAAAAATTTGGCCTCAATAAAATATAAAAAAATAAAAGCGCAGAATTTAGCAGTTCCAAAAAAGAAACAATTGATCAAAATTTAATTTAATTTTAAATATTTGTAAAAGGTTACTTTAAGCTGTTAAAATATGGAACAATTTATAATGAGATTATTAACAATAGTCCTTAAAATTGGAACCTGTTTTGATGAATCAATTATATTATCAGTAATTTGTTTCACAATATCCACCAATAGAATAATTTAGTTTAGGATTATGTGACTTTTGTTGTACAATAATAAAAATGTATTATTATTTTGATAATTATAAAAAGTTTTATTAACACATTACTTTTATAAAAATGTAATTAATAATAATGTGTATTTATTATTTAGCAATGATAAATCATATTTTTCCAAATATGGTTAAATAATGTATTTAGTGTAAAAATTAGGTTTGTACTGCACTAAGCTGAACTAAGTTTAAGTTTGTGACGTCACAGTTCAAATTAGTGTATCTTTGCATTTACAAATGCAGTGGTTCGGTTCATGTAACGAACAGATTTAGTGCAAAAAGTGCTGCACTACTTTATGTAACGAAGCTATTGCTAAATTAAGAGAAGCGTTATTATATTATTAATATTTTTACCTACTGCACACTAATATGTAAGGGAGCTATTGTGATCGGTAAATTTTGGACCCCAATTTTTTTCATGGAAATATACATTCTTATAAAATGTTGTATTTGAGAACTATTCTATATCTGGAAATGAAAAGCTTTCGGGTTAAGTGCGAATCTGAAAGTGGCTGTTCACTCTTAGCGTTTTCTTCGTATCGTGGAAATTATTAATATAATTGGAAAAATCTTAAAGAGAAGTTGTAGAGAATTAAGAATTAAACATTTAATGTGTTTATACGTTTTGTCATAGCTCTTTTAGTTTTAAAGTTATTTTTAAAAAATATGAATTTATGAATTGTTTAATATTATGTTATTGCTATATTTCTGTGATAGAAATAATAGATACAATAATTCTAATTTGCGGTCGGTACCTGTGTTAACTTCAGCACATTTTTTTCTATATACTTAATTTTGTATAATTCTGTATATTTAAATAAAACACTTGGTTTGTTTCACTAATTTATATTTTCTCCGACTAGTATTATCCAATGGTCGAAACTAGTCGGAGAAAATATAAGTTAGTGAAACAAACCAAGTGTTTTATTTAAATATCCACAATTATATTCAAAAATGTTTTACCACGGGTTAAGTGAGAAATTAATTAAACATATACTTAATTCTGTGTTTTATTAGTAATAATTTGTGTTTTATTCATAATACTTCTTGTTTTAACATTAACTACTATTTTTAAGAATTAGAAGTATTAATAAGACCAAATAAGATGGAAAACAATCCACGCAGTCATCTTAATGGAAATAAATATTGTTATTTTATTTATATTCGTAAATTATGTATAAGGTGATATTTAAAAGATATTTCAATGGTTACTAAAATTCTTCGTTCACTAATTCACCGGAATTGCATTGCTTAGTAACTATGATCTTATGGTTAATAACAGTTAATTCTTGAAACATGTCTAAGAGCGAATTTTCATAAAGTGAATTAATGTAATCAGTGTTTTATTAAATGTAATTGTAAATATTTAAATTAATTAATGCAAACAATGTTTTTTTTTGAATGAAATTGTAAATATTTAAAATGTCATATTTTTTGTATTATACATTTTGTACTTTAATTATTTTGTTATTACTTCTCGCATCGCGCGGTGATTCAAACACCGCGCGATGTTCCCCGCTCCGCACCACACCACAAATAGTATGACCCCCCGCACAGCAAGAAGCCCCCCCGCACCGCGCGTCCCGCTCAGAAGAAGCCCCCTCCGCTCCCCTCGCTCGTGACATCATTGGCGATTGCAGCGCCCCGCATCGAGTGGTCCGGTCAACTAATCTTACGATACGTGGAGCCCCCTAGGAGTTAGCAATCTAATTTAATCTATGTGCTCTCTTACTCGCTCAGATGCTTTCAGATTGCAGTCCCTGCGTGAGCTAACCTCACTATCGACCACTACCAGCCGCCGAATTAAAAACTTAATTTACTTTGTCTATTTAAGTTTAGTCCCTGTCTTTTACATGTTTTCCTGTTCTTCTTTACTCGTATTTCACTCTACTCTAGTCCGATGCTTATTGAAATAAGGCTTGCGAGTTTACTTATCATTATTATAAAAATTACATTACATAAATGTAATGCATTTTATTTTTATTATTTATTGATTCTATTTATTCTTAAATAATTTTATATAATATATGTATCTTTGTTGTTTGTTAATTCAATTCAAGTCTACGTAATTTCCACTGCATGTTTTCATCTGTGATAATTTGCTTTTGCAAATAACACTTTGTAGTGATACCTTCTGTGATATTGGATTTTAGTTTTGTTTCATCTATATTATTTACTATTTTAGGTTATTTATTTATTTATTGCATTTTAATTAACTATTTTATTTATTTTATAGTCTTGTTGCTTTTTATTTAATTTTGCATTTATTTATTATCGCTTGAAGATGGGGTATATTTTTCTTTTCTTTTATATTTCATGTATTTTAATTTGTCAGTTTGATGTATTATATTGTTGTGTTTTGTTCTCTCTCTCTCTCTCTCTCTCTGATTTCTGTACAGCGTGTAAACGAACTACTGTACAGGCTCTCTACCACATAAGGGGCAGCGTTTAAATAAACAATACCTGCATTTGAAATTACCATACCTTTAGTAGATAGCTCACAAATAATTATTAAAGATAATTAATAATAATAGACCACATGTTTGTGGTATCTGGTATACGCGCACATTGCGTATTTTAAGAGAGATTCCACATAGACTGGTAGTTTTTAAACGATTTGGATATCGAATTACACCATCCAGAGAAAAGTGGGTCAGATTGTGAAGAATTATGTCTATGTTATCATTTTCATAAGTACCCATTGCTGACTAAATTCCGAATGTTTTCTAAACGTGTTAATGAAATTCAACATTTTTCCTTATTAGGTTCATACTTCACTTTATCTCCACTCTTATTGAAATGTTTATATAAGAGCGGCGAGGGTGGATGATTTTTAAACATAAAAATAGTTTGCTGTTTAGTCTATGGTGAAACTTATTCCATGAAACATCTACATTTTGTAACATGGCGCGATACGTTTATTCAAACATTGAATTGGCAGACATGTTTCTTATTTACGGTGAAACTCGGTGTAATTCCGCGGAAGCTGTAAGAATTTATCAAGAGCGATTTCCTGAACGACACTTACCACCGCCAAACCGATTTAGAAATTTATTACAAAGAGCACGCGACACTGGAAGTTTGCAGCCCGTCGCCGTCGCCGGAGCCGCCGGAGGTGGTGACCGTCCATTGCGATATTTGCGAGCGGAAGAAGAAATTTTGAATCTGTTGGAAGCGGATCCTGGTTTAAGTACCCGTATTATCGCCGCTCAGCTAAATGTATCGCACACATTTGTCAGCAGTGTTATACGAGACAATAATTTTTATCCGTATCACTACCAGCGTGTACAACATCTTCAACCCCATGATTTTCCCAAAAGAATTGCTTTTTGTCAATGGATTTTGGCACAAAACGTTCAAAATCCTAACTTTACCAAAGACATTTTAGTGACCGACGAATCGTGCTTTACGCGTAATGGAACTTTTAATTTCCATAATATGCATGTTTATGCAATATAAAATCCTCGTGTTACGCGTACAACTCATTTCCAGCATCGCTTCTCCCTTAATATGGGCAGGTATTTTAAATGATCAATTAATTGGGCCATTTATGTTCCCATTTAATTTGAATGAGAACGATATTTACGATTTTTTTAGAAAATGTACGCTTAGCGGTTCTTAGAAGAATGTGGTATTTGCAAGATGGTGCGCCAGTTCACTATGAAAGGCGCGTTAGAAGATATTTGAATGATGAGTTTCCAGGACGTTGGGTTGGTCGTGGAGGCCCTGTACCATGGCATCCAAGAAGTCCGGATTTAAACCCCTTAGATTTTTTTCTTTGGGGATATTTTAAAAGTGAAGTCTACACTACGGAAATTGACAATGGTGAAATGCTGATACAACGAGTAAACGCCGCGGCTAATATTATTCGTGAAAAACCTCGTGAAATGTTTGCTACTGTTCGTGCAAATTGGATACGTAGAGCCCAAATGTGCATTGAGTGCGGCGGACGTCAATTTGAACACTTATTGTGATTTTTTTTATACGTGACCCAGTTTCATCTAGTAATTCTAGACAGTGTGTGTGTGTGTGTAGTGCGTGCTAAGTGATTTATACGTCTCGCAGTAGTAACAGTAAATAAACAATACCATAAATGAGTGACCTAGTTTCATCTAGTCATTCGAGACAGCGTGCGTGTTTAGTGCGTGCGAAGTGATTTATGCGCCTCGCAGTAGTAAAAGTAAATAAAAAATACAACAACTTACGCATCCACGAAAAATATCATGAACACAGGTAACCAGAAGTTCTCAAAAAGTAAAAAATGCATGAAAAATTATGAAAAATCCAATATTTTTTTCCGATTTTATTTTTGCTGCAATTGGTGTCAAAATATTTTGTGTATACGCCCTTAAGAGGATGTACATTAGTTCGATTACACGCTGTATTTATGTTATATTGATTTATTATTTCTTAAAATGGAAATGAGCTGGTTGCAAATTGCTTTGACTATGAACTGTTTGTGATTGAGAAATAACCATTTTGACGTGTGTCTTGTGCCATTTTGGTTTTTGTTTTTAGTGTTGGGCACACTTTTCTTGTGTACTTTTAATATGTATTTCTTGTATATTTTAATATGTATTTATAAATGTATTTTGGAAGTGGAGATTCCGTTAATAAAGTGAAATTGAAATTGAAATGTTTCTTATTCCTGATAAACGTAGTTCATACTTAACCTGGGAGTGGAATCACTCGTTCAAAACTTCAAATTGAACTCATTTATAAAATCGATGAATGCCTCAAAAAATTACTTAAAAAAATTTGACTAAATATCATTAAACCCGGGAAAGTCAGAGAAAAGTCATAGAATTTCATTCAAATTAACCAAAACACTGAAAAAAGCGTTTAAATAAATCGCAAAAAGTAACGAAATACACAGATATTATTAAAAATATCTAAACTATTGACACTCATTAAGAATCATTAAACAATAAAAAAGCACGATACGAGACGTTCATGACACGACTGTGTTGGACGTCCCGTGCTCGTCTCGTGTCGTGCTCATCTCGTGTCGTGCAGGTCTCGTGCTCGTGTCGTACTCGTCTGGTAATTGTCTAAAAGAAGTGAAGTAAAGTCTATAAGATATCATGAGCATCATGTTTAAAATTCAAGCAATGTTTAAAATGTTCCGTGTTCAGTGGGTAGTTACCAGTTACTTAGATAGCTTATAAAATCGTTCAGTTCGAAGTTTTAAACAAGTGTTTTCCACTCCCAGACTAAGCATTAAGTAAAATTTCGAGTTTAAGAAAGCCCCGCGTAGAAAATTTGTCAAGGGTCGCGCAGCGACCTGAGACAAATTTTCACGGGGCTTTTCTAAACTCGAAATTTTACTTTATGCGCCACGCGTATATAACATTGATTTAATGAGAAGTTTATAGACACACAAAAGAAATGTTCCATGTTAATCTTCACAATTAATTTAAATTATTTTTGAAACTGTTCACTGTGGAGGCCTCTACTTCGTTATACATCATTATTTACACAAAGAAGACAATTAACTTTGTTTGTATAACTGAGGATTTTATTGTGGCTATAGTTTCGACAACTTTAACTTGTCATTATCAAACATACTTTATGTTTGATAATGACAAGTTAAAGTGGTCGAAACTATAGTCACAATAAAATCCTCAGTTATACAAACAAAGTTAATTGTCTTATTTGTGTAAATTATTTTTGACGATTCGAATCCATTTATAAGTATTCGAATCCTATTATAAATATTCGAATCCTTTTATAAATATTCGAATTCTTTTATGAGAATTCGAATCACCCGCATTTGGATTCGAATACAAATCCTTTTAAAAAAATGTAACGAATCCGGATCACGAATCCAGTTTAACTAAAGTATTCGAATGCCTCTTTTGAATCCTCTAAAAGGATTCGAATCCAGGATTCTAATCCTGAATGATTCGAACCCTGCCCAGCTCTATTCTTTACATTATTAAATCTAAAATTTACTATAGAGTGTGTCCAAAAATTAAGAAAAACAAAATGTGGGATAAGAAAGAAGTACCTCTAATTATAATTTAAGAGCAAAATGTTATTGCGAAAAGTTATTTGCAATCGAAAATTATATCTATGTGTAAAATTTTAGGTCAATAGGATTTTTTTTAAATGTGTCTATTTCTGATGCTTAATTGTTTAAAATAATGCCATTACTAATATTTTTATGAATGTATTAAATAAACTTAAGTGGCTCATATCAAGCTGAAATTAATTTTTCTGTAGTAGTTTTGATGCAAGGAATATATTCCTTTAGGTTCGTTCTAGAGAAAACGGTTATGGTCAAATGTTCCTAATCATTATTTCTAGTAGTATTCGCAGTTTTAAAATTAATATATAGAAAAGGTACATGGCAAGTTCTACTGATTATAATTAACACATATTTCCAGGAAACAAGGTAAAATAATAAATGTATGGGAAAGGTCGTTGACCTTAACACGTTCGCTACCAGATCCTCAGAAAAAATTAAACAAACAATTAAACAATTGCTTAAAAAGCTATAAAAAAGTAATTGTCATTTAGCCCATTTTTAATTTTGAATTTTAAATTTAATCAATCTATTTGCGATATGATTTTGTAAAGCTAATTATAATGATGATGTCAAATATTTAGTATCACAATAAAAGGACAAAATGACTTATTTATATGCATATACGAAATCACATCAGACTTTATCAAACTCTCAAGTTTACCTAATCAACAGTGAGCTAAACAATTAAAATGTTCAATCATTTTTCTATAAATGTGAACCGGTAGCGCCATCTATTGGTGCATTGATGAAATAAACGGTAAAGCCTGTTTTACACTGGTATATTTCAAACGACTTTAAATCTGTTAGGGATTGTAATTTAATGTTTTTTTTTTCATTATTTCCATATTATGACCTTAAAATATCTTTTCTAAGTGAGGAGGAGAGATTTGTTTTGTTGTTTAGTCTAATATAGCGATGTAAGAAAGGTATTTTCTTATTTTTGAGCAGCTTGAATTGGAATTTATTTACAGCCAGGTATAAAAGCGCTACCGTTAGCCTCTAAAAAGCCAGTGTGGTAAGAATAATCTCGGTGCTTTTATCTGGATTTAATTTATCAAACGCTACTTTCTCTAAACCGTGTTGAAATATGGAAAGTAAGATAAATGGCACAGTTTTTACAATTCCTAGTCGACACTTTATAAATAAGAATTGTGAAATGGAACTAATTTTGAAATAATACAAAATCACAGATGGAATTTACATTCAACCAAGGTCAAGGTTAACATTGTCGCCATATGGGTTGAGGGGGAGACATTGCACAAGTCGCAGTAGTATTACATGTACGATGGTTTTCACTTTCCCATATTGGTTTGAAACATATAGTTATGTAATGGTATCCACATACCAAAATGCTGAGAAGACAGTTCCCAGGAATGATGCGCCTTATCGCAGGCACGTTCCAGAGCGTCCCATTCTTCATCATGGACAATTATCTCATGCATGAATTAATTACAATCGTACTTTCGTTCGGAAAGCATCTCCGTGTCCTTTATCGTTATAACCGTTGCGACAAATGAAATACCTTTGTAACTCAATTAATTAAGTGAAATAAAAACTTTTTAAAAAATTAAAATTTCAAATCGTGAAATTTAACTATATAAAGACCTATTGAAATTTGTGCAAGTGAAGAATTCACTAGATACAAAATGGTGGAAACTTTTTATTGTATTAAACCACCATTACTACAACTGATGTCCAACGAGTTGAAATATATACAAATTTTAGAGTTTTTTTTTTTCCTGAAAATCGACAATTTGACAATGTGTCAAAAGCAACTCAAAAATTTCGCCTCTTGGGTCGAAGGTGACGTCGCACAGCTCTCAATAGTGTTACTTGTGCGATGGTTTACACTTCCCCATATTGGTTTGAAATATATGATGACCGATTTTGTTAATTTGGTGTGAAAATTTGCAAAGCAACTCAAACATTTTAAACACTTGAGTTTTCATTGAAAAAAATCGCCTTATGGGTCAAAGGTGACGTTGCACAACTCGCAAAAGTTTTATTTGTGCGATGGTTTACACTTCCCCATATTGGTTTAAAATATATAAAGATCGATTTTGTTTAACCCATTAAGCGCCATTGATGCATACACGCAACTTTAATTAATTTTTGTTGATTAACTAATTAAAATACTAAATTAATTAGTTTCATATATTATATCATTTGACCTGGCTTAAAAATGTATGAAGAAAAATGTTAATATTTAGTTATTCAAATATTTTGATCATTACTCATTTAAAAAAAAAAACAAATGATAGTGTATTTATAACTTAACAATATTTCAGTGTTTTATACGCGTGGCGCATGAAGTAAAATTTCGAGTTTAGAAAAGCCTAATTTGGCTCGGTCGCTCCGCTTCGCTACGCGCCCGAGCCAAATATTCAGGCTTTTCTAAACTCGAAATTTTACCTCATGCTTAGTCTGGGAGTGGAAACACTCATGCTAAACTTTATATTGCACGTTTTTATATAAAATCGACGAATGACTTAACATTTACACCGTATACGTTATGTATATTCAAAAGAAAAATTCACAGTATATAATATAAGTCATTCTTAGAAATCATAAAAATTAGTGCAGAATTTTACTTAAAATCAACTTTTACAGTTAACTCTATATTTGTTTGGCTGTTAATGGGTTAGTGTTTTGAAAAATTTGTACAAATGAATGTATAGAAAGAATATTATCAAAACTATTTATTATTTTGGGGTTGTTATGTTCTTTTGCGGCGATCAAAACAGAAGGTGGTTTAACACAGTTTATTTACAACAATTACAATTACAATATGTACATTTCCTTTAGTCCGTGCGGGCGTCCTGAGCGCGGCGGTACTGGTTCCTCACTCCGAACCTTCTGGGGTCGTCCGGGTGGCGTAGATAGCTTTTTGCCATGGGGGGGATAAGAATTTAGTTTCATAGTTTCACAATATTGTTCTAAAGCTATATTAAAAAGTACCAAAAATTAATTGAAGGGCCGGATCGAAGAACCGGACATGCGCTCGAAACCCGCCCGGCCGTTACTCGAGACCGAGGGAAAAAGTGATTTTTCCAAAGTTCGTCAAATCTTGTCGAAAAAAATACCAGTCGATAGAGCATAAAATTATCTATGTTTCTATATTTTTTTGGTATTTTTCTGACGTTTCAATTCGAAGAAAAAAAATAAAAACTGACTTTCTGAGAGCACGTTTTTTCGATAGAAATCCCGTGTTTTTATAAACTAAACTCGCGATATCTCCGACAAATATTAACAGAATCCATTTATTCTTCGACAACCTTACAGAGGACACTTCAGCGATGCGAAATATCTGCGCAAACTTGATAGCAATGTCTAATTTGTTAATACAAATTGAATGTGAAGTTAAAAGTGTTTTAATCCACGTTTTTTTTTCTTTCACTGAAAAAAGTGTGCGACGAAAGTTGTCTGTCAACAAACTTCCAGCGACAAAGTTGCTCAGTATTGCATGGAGATTATTTTGGCAAAGTTTCAGATTAAACAAATGAAAACTTTGGAAGTTATGAGCATTTATTTACGGACGCGCCCGGCGCGCACGGGGCGCCGCGCGCGGCGTGCCGAGCGCGGCGTGCCGAGCGCGCCCGTTCTACGAAGGCCCGGGCCACCAAAACATTAATTCAAGGAGAAAACAGTAACATTTTCGCCGCATAATCATTGCGACTTTGGAGGCGCGAGGTCTCATCTAATTGTATTTCACCATGGAAAACGCTAAACGTGGGCGTAAAAGAACTTGTACTCCAGATATGTGGAAAGCGACAGTAGCTAAAAAGAAGAAAAATGAAGTAAGATAATTTCTGTTTATGTTCGTTTTGTCCTTGTCTTACCTGTCTTGTTGTGTCTGCCGTATTTGTATATGTTATGATATATGTTTGTCCTTGTCATTCCTACTGTTATTCTTAATGTTATTATGAATCTTATCGAAGATGTTATTAGTGTATTTATTTGTGGTGTTGTGGTTGTTGTTATTGTTTTTAACATTGCATTTTTTATTAAGATATTTTTTTTAGATTATTAAGATCAATGTGATTTTATGTTTTTTATGGTTTGATGTTTCATTTTTCCTTGTACTATAAGATCTTAAGGTGAAATGTCAGTGCTAAAGTCACAGAGTTAGAATCTTTTTTATTGATTTTACTAAGACGTCGAATTGAACCTTGCGACAAGATCATTCAATTCCTTAATTATGGAAAAACGTAATTCTATAAACAAATTCGACTTTCTGTTTCTTCAAACTTCTACAAATGATTTTTCTTGATTTCGCTCACCTCGGAAACGCGAAACAAACTTTTAGCAATAAGATAATACAAAAAACATGTTGGCATGTTTTGCAACAATCTCTCACAATGAGAAAATTGATTGATCTCGTCTCAAGTACCAAATCAACTTCCAACGATAATAAATAACAACACCCTAATCCAGTAACTTATGACTGACAAATCACCTTAAACGATTATTATGTTTAATTTGTTTTGCAAAAATGATAATTGTATAATAAATATATGTTTGTAATGTATTCTTTAAATTTTACACACATTTTAAATAGACAACTTAATTTCAGAACAATTTCATTTTTTCTCATTTTTTGTTAAATCGGTTATGGTTTAATTTGACTATTTCCCGTTATTGTTTATTTGACGATTTTATTTATTGCATGTGGGTAAATATTGTAGGGCATGGAATATGTTTCCACTTCGGGAAAGTTGGTTCCTGAGAAGCAATTTGCACGGATTGAGTCTTGCTGTGCGAATGAATGTTTCAACGAGATCGATGCATCAAAACAAGAAGCTGTGCATGATAGATTTTGGGGACTTGGAAACTACCAGTCACAAAACGTCTTCATCAGCGACTTTATGAAGATCCAGCATCCCCAAGTGGAAAATGAGAATCGACAGAAGACGGCCTATCAGAGATGGAAGTATTTATTCCCGACTGCTGAAGCAAATGTTGCTGTTTGCAAAGCATTCTTCTGCGGTGTGCTTTGCATAACCAAACATCGTATCGCGAGCGTCCAAACTAAAGTACTGAAAGACGAATCGTTGGGAGACAAACGCGGTAAACATGAGGGCCGCACAGTTAAACTCACAGAAGATGTAAAAATCTTGATTCAGTCTCACTGCGAGTCGATTCCGCATTCCGAGTCGCACTATGCGCGGGAGAGCACGAAATTGAAGTATTTTGATAACCCGGAACTGTCACTGACAACGTTGTACAACCTGTTCGTTGACTATTACTTAGCGGTAACTGGGGATGAAGAAATTCCCCTCGACCAGTCTACGTACGCGAAACATTTCAATCATAATGTGGATTTTTCGTTTTCCCTGCCCCGCACTGACGTGTGCAATCTCTGTTTTGAGAACGAAAAAGAAGCAACCTCCAGCGCAACTTACTCGGATCACAAGAAGCTTGTTGAGGAATACCGCGTGCTTAAAAATAACATGCTTAAAGATGAGGGCGTTCTGTCCCTCGAATTCGACTTCGCACAAAATTTACCTCTACCAAAGCTTCCTGTATCAGAGCAGTTTTATCGGCGACTACTGTGGTTGTACGTGTTCAACGTACATGTGCACAACAGCGACAGAAGCTACATGTTCCCGTTTTTGGAAGGCCGCGTGAAGAAAGGTTCCAATACCGTTGCCAATTGTCTGCTGTACATTATAGAGCTCGAAAGGTCAGAGACTTGTTATAACAAAATCTACCTGTTTTCGGACGCGTGCGGCGGCCAAAATAGGAATTACACGCTACTCGTTTTGTTATCCATGTTATCAGCGAAACTGCAAATTGAGATTACCCACGTGTACCCTGTACGCGGTCATTCGTACTGTCAGTGTGACAGGAACTTTGGTTTGTACGGGCAGAAAAAAAAGAAAGTTGAAACATTTGAGACGGCTGAAGAGTACATTGATATGATAAAGACGGCGAAAGATCCGAATTTCATCATTGTAACGGAGGAAGATCTGGCGTTGAAAGATTTGGAAGTTGCTATTGCGAAAAAATATGCGATTCCAAAAAATTTCAAAATAAGCAAAGCGGCAAAGATTGTTTATTGTCCAAATGGGACGATCGATGTTTATGACAACTACACAGGAAAGCCTTTGAGCTATAAAATTGCGATTACTGCGTCCGAGGATGATTTAAAATCCGCGCCGATTCCGACGCCTCCAGGAATCACTTCTGCGAAGTTGAAGGATGTTGAATCTTTGGTGCATTATTTGTCCCCTCGAGGACAGGAGTTTTTCAAAAACTTCTTCCATGATATTGCGATAAAAAACACGTAGATTTAGACCACATATTCGACCCAAGTTTTGTACACATATTTATAATATTTATAAATTACAGATATTATTAAACAGAATCGAACATCAACTTTTTACATAATAATTGCTTACCTATTAACCTTGAATTATTGTTTTGGTGGCCCGGGCCTTCGTAGAACGGACGCGCCCGGCGCGCCGTGCGCGCCGCCCCGTGCGCGCCGGGCGCGTCCGTAAATAAATGCTCATAACTTCCAAAGTTTTCATTTGTTTAATCTGAAATCTTTGCCAAAATAATCTCCATGCAATACTGAGCAACTTTGTCGCTGGAAGTTTGTTGACAGACAACTTTCGTCGCACACTTTTTTCAGTGAAAGAAAAAAAAACGTGGATTAAAACACTTTTAACTTCACATTCAATTTGTATTAACAAATTAGACATTGCTATCAAGTTTGCGCAGATATTTCGCATCGCTGAAGTGTCCTCTGTAAGGTTGTCGAAGAATAAATGGATTCTGTTAATATTTGTCGGAGATATCGCGAGTTTAGTTTATAAAAACACGGGATTTCTATCGAAAAAACGTGCTCTCAGAAAGTCAGTTTTTATTTTTTTTTTCTTCGAATTGAAACGTCAGAAAAATACCAAAAAAATATAGAAACATAGATAATTTTATGCTCTATCGACTGGTATTTTTTTCGACAAGATTTGACGAACTTTGGAAAAATCACTTTTTCCCTCGGTCTCGAGTAACGGCCGGGCGGGTTTCGAGCGCATGTCCGGTTCTTCGATCCGGCCCTTCAATTTAAATCTATATTTTAAAAAATCATCTTAATAATAATTAAAGCAGAAAATCGTTTTCGTTTTTTTCTTTGATAATTCACATATCACTTCATCAACTGTAATTGAAATGTCACGATGCATTGCCAGAGCAGCCAAACCATTCAACCGGTCCTAAAATTACAAAAAAATAACTCGAGGTTTTAATTTTGCATTGCAATTCCGATTATCAGAAAAAAACTTACTTCCCCTGTTGTGTTTCGATGAATAGTTTCTATGCGATTTAAAGCAGAAAAGGTGGGTTCTGCAGTTGCTGTTGATACCGGCAATGTAGCTAAAATTCTTAGCAGCACATTAATGCTAGGGAAAGGCTCTAGCCGGGTAAGGGGGTCCTCCGGCCCCCGACTGCGATTCGCCTGAGATTTTGTCCACCTATTTGAATGTAAAAAAGATTATTATCTACCGAGTATCAGCCAATATCACAAATAGTTATTGTGAAAAAACCGTTTTTTTCACGTTTAAATTAAACATTCTCATAAAATAATTTTTTGTCGGAATTCATTGTGTCTGGTGGCAACTTTTTATTAATGAATGCATTAAATACATTCAAAATTTGATGTTTACGTGATTTCCGATGTACAAGTGGAGTACTAACTTGAGTGAAGTCGATTTTTTCTTGAAAAAATGGGTACGAAAAATGTGTTTTTTCATCTTTATTCACCTAATTTTTGGACTTCCTGAACGAATATAAAAAAGGGTTACTCATAAAATGTGCAGAATTTCATAAGCTTTCGAGTCCTGGAAACCGCAACCTTGTATGATTTGATGTACGACCTGGCGAGCCTATTTTGTAATCGTACTTTTTGTCAAATTTTTCATATTTTCCGTATTATAAAATGTTATTTTACTTCAGTTTATTTCTAGAACTTTCATGTTGTTAAAATTAAAGTAACTTGATAGATAAATGATGGAACCTTATTGTATAATTAGCTGAATGTTTATTACTAGCGCATTTTACATTTTTTGTCGAGAATGGTTTGTATACATGTACCCACTAATTAGCCTTATTCTAATCGTCGTCGCTGTCATCGTTAATCACAGGATCAATATTGTTTCGATTGAAAATCTTTGATAAAATCGCAGCGGGCCTAACTATGCGCGATAGGTACCTTGCATGAGATAAATAGTAAATCACAGTCGCAACATGCGAACAGCAACCAATGGTTCGCAATCCATTTGCACAGTCGCATGTGTATTGTCGAATACTGTCAACCCCAAATAAATCCGGGTCATATTCAATGAATACTTTGTACTGTTTTCGATTGATGTGACGTGATTGGATGATAATTTTTAGCACATTTTGTCTCGGTTTATAATAGCTAAGGTGAATCTCATCGTTATCCCCCATCATTTCAGCCAGATAGGAGACCGACTGTGCTAGTTGATATGTCCCCGTGAAGAAAATAATTAATTCTTCTTCGGTTAATTCGGGGAAATCTAAGATATCAGAAGAACTGATTTCTTTAAAAATTGAACGCTTTCTTCCCCAGCTCGCAACCTCTTCCGTAAGTGTATTTTCGAAATCTTTTCTCGCATTGATATACCTTACAATATCATCCTCCAACCCAACATCTGAATTTAACCGTTTCCCGTACAAGTTATTGATAAAACAAGCTATTTTAACGTATGTTCCGACAACAGGCAAGAGTTTGTTATCTAATTGGTGGTGTAGTAATTTAAACTTTTTGCCAATAATGCCGTGAACGGCTTCCACAACCCATCTTAATTTTGTTACAAGACGGGAATCGTTTGACTCTTTGGCCGTCAGCTGATTCCTCTTGCCTTTTAACGCTGGCATGAGGACAATGAAACCATCATCTTCAAGCTGTTTATGTATGTCCCTGAATCCCCGATCTAGTATAAAAACGTCGCCTTTCTTCAAAAGTTTCCTTATTCCGTTAGGATCTGACAACATATCCTTCAGTATATAAGCATCGTTTTGAGTCCCTAAATAAGGACCACCAATTTCCACAACATACCCGTCAGTAGCGCAAATCGTAAAAGGTTTGCATAAAGGAACCTTTTTCTGCCCGGAATACGAAATTCTCTGATAGTGATTATTTGCGCTCTTCTCGTGTCTGATGTACGTACCGTCCATTATAAGCACTAATCTGTTTTCCAAATTATGCAAACTTTTTACATAGGAGGATGTATGGTTCGCAATAAGATCTTCTCTGCTACATGAATCAACACCAAACTCGCGCGGTAAAACATCTTTCTCGAATGAATCCCTAACAGATTCGCAGAAATGCGATACACTCTGAACACTTTTCAAACCCAAAATTGAAGCTAACACATCATTCGAGTTTCCGGTTTTTAGCTTAAACAAAAACACAATTAAGGCTTGCAAAGAAGATCTGTTTCCCGTATTCCTCATGGAAGTCAACTTTTGTTGCAATTCCTGAACTTGATTCCAGTCTAACCCGGTGAATGCACGCAAACGTTCGCCTGAAAGGGAAAACTGTCCAATCTGCTCGTGCATAGTACTGTTACAATTATTGGACATCTGGTTAAGAAACTGCAACAATTCAGATTTCTCGATGTGTGATACATTGGAATAGGTCGCAATTTTGTCAATTTCGTCTTCATAAAAACTGGTTTTGATCATGTGTTCTTCGCAACATCTGTTACCTTTTGGTATAAAAATACGCTTTTTAACAAAAACTTGAACACGAGCGTCAAGTGGGACGACTTTCATCTGACGACCACTTTGAAGACAAACGCAGCAGCGTCTGTGGGAGGTAGCGGTTCTGTCGATTAGCATTTCAACCGTTTCCTCTGGAACCTCTTCTAAAGATTCAACAAAACTTGGATCGTTGAGCGAAGACATTGAATCAGGTGTATCTGTGGTAGTAGTCGACTGCGATGATAGGGGTTCTGCCGGTGGCGCCGTGCTGAGAGAATTGTCATCTGCACTCTGTTGTAGATCATTCCCGGAGTCAACTGATGATCGTGTCGATGGCCTAGTGGTCCATAACCGGCACTTCGAACATAGCTGATCATATTGTGAAACAGCTTGGTTCAACAATCGAGAGAAAAATTCGACTTCCTCGACTGTGCCAATTACTTTTCTTTGACCAACTGTAGCACGAAGAAGAACATTGCATCGTATACATCTTCGACCATCCCGAACCTGTTTGTCTGACATTTCAAACCTGCAACAATTATAGAAATAGAATAAAATTATTTATACAAAAACTCATGTTTAATGAAAGAACAAATTAACGTATTTTAGGTTATAATTTAATTTCCAACTATTGAAATTCCAACTATTACGACATTTACGTAAGTATATCGAAAACAACTTAATAATAGATATTTTAATTACTCACGTCGAGGATGGACTGCATGTGCTTGCCGGTGACCAGGACCTTCAGGCACTTCTCCGAGGGGTCGAACTCCTGGGACTCCAGCACGTTGCCGTTGTACCAGGTCAGCAGGCCGTTCTCGAAGCTGGAGATGAACGAGTCGTCGTCCTGGCCCGGGAGGGTCGAGACAAGACGTCGTCTTGGCCGCGTTGTTCCCCCCGTGCTTGAAGCCCTGGTTCAGTATCACCGGCGGTGCCTGGTTGTGGTTCCGGCCAATCCACTGTAGCACGTCGGCTTTTGGTCCAACTGGAATGGAACACTTCCACAATCCTTTACTTTATTCCTTTTTATAATCCACAGCCTTTTACAATAAAACAAATAATTACTCACCTTGACGGTCATAAATATCTGTTGAGAAAAGGTTCATTGGCGTGTGCTGCACGAAACCAAACAAAGTGTGTATGGGAGGCGGTTGTGCGCGAACGCGGGCAACGCGCAGCGTGATTGTGTCGCCCTCTGTTGACTAGTGCTAGGGAGTTACCACTCGGTCGGTAAGCAGAGCGGACCGCACTCAAGTATTTGAACAATTATAATCGCACTGGTGCAATTAGCGCGGAAGTTTGAGGGGATAAAAATAGAAAACCTGCCAATATGTTCAAATATACACTCGAAGCTTGAAATAAGCAACTTCGAATTAGGCAACTGCTTAAATTAGGCACCAAAACGCGTTTGAATTAAGCAATACTTACTGGTTAAGCGCGCAGCGTAGGGTAATTTGAATTTGAAATGGGTGTTATCATTATATGACTAATTATTGTTGTGTAAATTGATGATTACATTTTTTAATGAATCAAAATAATCATTGTAATTTTATTGAATCATTATTCTATTGATTTACATTAATTTCAACAATATGAAAGTTCTAGAAATAAACTGAAGTACAATAACATTTATAATACGGAAAATACGAAAAATTTGACAAAAAGTACGATTACAAAATAGGCCCGCCAGGTCGTACATCAAGTCATACAAGATTGCGGTTTCCAGGACTCGAAAGCTTATGAAATTCTGCACATTTCATGAGTAACCCTTTTTTATATTCGTTCAGGAAGTCCAAAAATTAGGTGAATAAAGATGAAAAAACACATTTTTCGTACCCATTTTTTCAAGAAAAAATCGATTTCACTCAAGTTAGTACTCCACTTGTACATCGGAAATCACGTAAACATCAAATTTTGAATGTATTTAATGCATTCATTAATAAAAAGTTGCCACCAGACACAATGAATTCCGACAAAAAATTATTTTATGAGAATGTTTAATTTAAACGTGAAAAAAACGGTTTTTTCGCAATAAATATTTGTGATATTGGTTTTTCAGGCTGATACTCGGTAGATAATAATCTTTTTTACATTCAAATAGGTGGACAAAATCTCAGGCGAATCGCAGTCGGGGGCCGGAGGACCCCCTTACCCGGCTAGAGCCTTTTCTTCAATATATCAAATATTCAAATATCTAATATCTAAAGCTTCCAAAGCATTTTCAGGTTTGAGATCACCTTTTCCAACCAAATATCTCTTCCACATCTTTAATTCTCCAAGTACACTAGTTGGTCCAACAACAAGAAATTGCTGATAGAACTCAGCAGTTTTGAGAAATTTATCTGCTGCTTTATCAGTTTCTATTTGAGTATATTTAAACATTGCATCAAGAAGAGTTCCTTTGTGTGTAATCGTCGACGCCCGACACGTTAAGACTATTCGCGAAGCTCTGAGACGTTTAATAAAAAAGTTGAGTTTTCGACGAAAACGGCGACGTTTTTCCCTTTCGTGCGGGATGTCGTAATTAATAATTTAAAAATTTCTAGCGCCCTTCTGGCTCCACGTACTGAGCTGAGATTTTGCACAGACACGCTCCGGCATTAGGCCTGCAATCTTTCAAAATTTCGTTCCGATAGCCTTTTATTTAAATGAGATATGATTTTTTCTAGCGCCCTTTCGGTTCCACGTACTAGGCTAAAATTTTGCACAGACATGCTCCGGTATAAGGCCTACAATCTGTCAAAATTTCGTTCTGATACCTTCTTATGGAACCGAGATATGATTTTTTTTCGATATTTTATTACTAATCTCGAGAAATCGCCGCAAAATTCAGATTTTCGTAGTGACCTCTCTTTCGCACCAACGAAACCGCTCCATACGGCCATCTCCCTTCCACTCATTGAAAATCATGATCAAATGGGTACGTAACCCTTTGGATGATTTCCCAAAATTTTTTTTTTCAACTAATACTACCAAAAAAATCCTCATTGTCTTTAAATACATGCATGCTGATTTTAATTTTTTTGGACATCGGAAAGTATTTTTATTTTTAGTTACAAAGTTGAAAAAATTGTATTTTTGTTATTCAAATACAGTAAATGGTAAATTTCAGCTCCTTTTCGTTTTTTCGCGGAAAGGTGAGCTACATATTGGGGCCTATAATCTGCAACTTTCATCCCTCTATCACTTCGTCCAGTCGAGATATGATTTGTTTTTATTCTCGTCGATTACATTTAATAGTTATTAAAAATGTCTGGCGCCCTTTTGATTCTATGTACTGGGCTGAGATTTTACACAGACATGCTGCGGCATAAGGCCTACAATCTGTCAAAATTTCGTTCTGATAGGTTTGTATCGAACCGAGATATGCATTTTTATATTCTAATTGATTGCGTTAAACAATTGTTAAAAAAATTTCTAGCACCCTTTCAGTTCCACGCACTAGGCTTATATTTTGCACAGACATACTTTGGCATAAGGCCTACAATCTGTCAAAATTTAGTTCTTGTAGCTTTTTATCGAACCGAGATATGCATTTTTCATTCTAATTGATTGCGTTAAATTATTATTAAAAAAAATTCTAGCACTCTTTCAGCTTCACGTACTAGGCCACATTTTTTTTGTACCATTTCTGATAGCTTCTTAACGAACCGAGACATGCATTTTTTTCGATATTTTATTACTAATCTCGAGAAATCGCAGCAAAATTCAGATTTTTGTTGTGACCTCTCTTTCGCACCAACAAAACCGCTCCATACGGCCATCTCCCTTCCACTCATTGAAAATCATGATCAAATTGGGACCCCTTTGCATTATTTCGCAAAAATTTTTTTTTCAACTAATGCTACCAAAAAAATCCTCATTGTCTTCGAATACGAGCATGCTAATTTTTATTTTTTTTGGACATCTGAAAGTATTTTTATTTTTAGTTACAAAGTTGAAAAAATTGTATTTTTGTTATTCAAATATAGTAAATGGTAAATTTCAACTCCTTTCCGTTTTTTCGCGGAAAGTTGAAAGTCTGCAGAGGTGATCTACATGTTGGGGCCTATAATCTGTGCAATTTTCATCCCTCTATCACTTCGTCCAGTCGAGATATGATTTGTTTTTATTCTCGTCGATTGCATTTAACAGTCATTAAAAATTTCTGGCGCCCTTTTGATTCTATGTACTGGGCTGAGATTTTGCACAGACATGCTGCGGCATAAGGCCTACAATCTGTCAATATTTCGTTCTGATAGGTTTGTATCGAACCGAGATATGCATTTTTATATTCTAATTGATTGCGTTAAACAATTGTTAAAAAAATTTCTAGCACCCTTTCAGTTCCACGCACTAAGATACTTTGGCATAAGGCCTACAATCTGTCAAAATTTAGTTCTTGTAGCTTTTTATCGAACCGAGATATGCATTTTTCATTCTAATTGATTGCGTTAAATTATTATTAAAAAAAATTCTAGCACTCTTTCAGCTTCACGTACTAGGCCACATTTTTTTTGTACCATCTCAAATGCTCTACTAAAATATTCGTAATTGTTTTTTATGACCAGTGTTGTAATTTTGTCTATAAACGGTTTGTTTTTAAATTTCAGTATTATATCAAGAAATAAAAAACACGGACGTGAAATAATATTCGCTTATTGTATATCGAGGGAAATAAGTCGATCATGACTTCATCAAATGAACTACTTACTATGTTTAGATGTAATTATATTTCAAACATGTCTACGTTTTAATTTAAACTTAAGTTGAGTTCAGATGTGTTTTTCGTTCTATCAACAGATTTTGAGAAAGAAGTGATTGATTTTTACATTCATCTACGTTGATATATTGATTTGAATAACCGTACGATGTGTCAAGTGAAAATTTAGTTTGGTCAAAACAAGTAAGTAATTGACATCAAATGGTGTATTTTGGAGGAGGTCATCTAAGAGATTTGAAGAATCCATTAAATGACTTTTGAACTATATAATGTTTTATTATAAAATAGAATCAATAAATGGTATTTTTTTCTAAATTAAATTTTATTCTAAAAAAAAAAAATAACAAATAAAAAATAAATAAACAAAATCACTTTCACGCACATTAATTATTGTTGATTGTTATGTGGCACTGGCCTTTAAAAAAAAAATTTGGCCCGCTGCCGCCACCACGGCCACTCCCACGGCCACCCCGGCCAGCTCTGCTGCGACTTCGGCTTCACATATTAAAACATTTATTACATGAATAAATAGACATTTTGGAAAAAATTAAATTAAAAAAACAATAGGTGTTGGGATTAATTTTACGCCAACAGTTTAGAGAAGATGAATAAGAAATAAAACATTTTTTGAAATATATTAATAAATTGATTAATAAAATAGTAGTAATTATTTCCATTGAAGGGTGATCTTCTTTTATACACATTTTTAAAACAAAACAATAAATATTTTTTCGAATAACTAATGGATTAATTACTATGTTTGATTAAAACTTACTTTTTGTTTTTTAAATAAGTACAAAATAATTATAGGTATTAATTATTCAATTGATTTATTATTAAACGATTTGTTAATTAAATCTTAAATAGGATTATTGCTATTTATTACAAAAAAAAAACATGGAATAATATTTACTTCTATGTTATGGGAAAATTAATTATATTAAAATGATTCTTACTCATTATAATTACGTTTTGAAGTATCATCGCCGGCCGGTTTCGTTCCCATATCTGTCTCACTGAAATATTTAATAAATCATTTTAAATATCTGCGTTTTATTTTAAAAATGATTATTATTAATTATTCTAAATATCAAAAAATTATTTCACTAAAGTGGAATGTTAATTCGTAGAAAAAAATTTCCCTACAGCTGATCAGTCTAAAGAGAAGGTAAGAGAGATCAAGAAATTATTTAAAATTTATTCAACTAATTAGGAAAAGACGACAACAACAATAACAACAAAAATAATTCAACAAACTGTTATATTGATGTGTCAAAATAGTGAGATTATTTAAAAATGTATTCTTATGTTTTATTGTTGAGTGCTCCTTTATTTTTATTTTTCTGGCTCCTGCTCTTTCGTCTAAAATATTCATTACATGAATGACAAGTTGAAATAAAAATTTCGATAAGAATAGGTATCTGGGTAAAATTTCTGTCTATGTCTTTCATAATATGATTAACAAACAAAACGTTTAAAATTTCTTAAATCGATTAATAAAATAAATAATTGAGAAAGTATATTTTACTGTAATGATTCTTACTTGCTTGGTGCTTTTTTTGGGGGGGGGGGGACTCCTCACCACCGGTCATCGGACGGGTGGTTTCTTCTCTAAAATGTTTAAAACAAAAGAAATTGTATATTTCAATTGAAACAATCATGAAAATTGATTCGTTTCAATTGGAATAAATATTAATTATTCATAATATCAGATGAGTTGAATAAAATTCAATGTTGATTTATATAGACCAGTTTCACGTGAACATTAAAGAGATTAGAATTTTTAAAATTCATCAAAATAATCAGAAGAACAAAAAATATAGGTATTTATAATAAAAGAAATACATTCATTTCAATAAAGCTTAATTCTTACATGTTGTCCTTCGCGTGGTGGTCGTCTCTCTGAGGGCTTGACATTCTGTTTGTTTTTTTCTTTCTTTTTTTTCTCTCAATATATCTGTAATTATTATCAAAAATATTGTTGTTGTTGACACTCTAAACATCAATTTTATTTTTTGAAAAATAAAAACTTATCAGCAATATAAAATTCATTCATAATAAGAAACATTTAATAAATTGAAATTTGTGTTCAGTATTCCGGCACCGGATATAGATGGCGTTAGCTATTCAGATATGTATTTAATAATTTGTTTAAATAAACGTCTCCACATTTCAAAATAACATTAAAATAATCGTAATAGAACAATCACTTGCGAAAATGGTGCAACTGAGCCTGAGTTATTAAAATACAAAGTCACATATAATCTAAATAATTGCTTCAAGACTCTCTGTGTTTCATTTATTTATGCAATGACGACATAAAATTCAAAAGTAAATGCAAGTAAAAAGTAAAAATATTTCATTAAATGTGCAAGCAATCTGCACTTACAATTACTCTTTTTTACAAATGTACAAAACAAACCACTGTATAAATTAAACATTATTGTTTTATATTACAACAATAATTGTGGTTGTATTGTTCACGTTAAATAGAAAATAAGAACTATCAATAACTTACCTATTTATTGTGCGAGGTGTAACTGCGTAATGAAGCCACGCCGTTTTTTTTTTTACAAACATTTAGAATTGAAAAGATTCCAAGAATCACTCATTCGTTGCGCGTGCGCCCGTCTTCTCAATTATTATAAAATATATTAAATTATTATTTTCTTAAATATATATATAACATAAGAAATTCATTAATCAACAGTATAACAGAATAACAATATTAAATGATAGAATATTAATTAAATAAAGTAAAATTAAACATTTATAAGTAGACATTTAGTGTGTACATTTGGTTGCCTATAATAACATAGAAGGACATGTATCTATACCGTTTTCCATTGAAATAAATATTTGATCAATCAACCTTTTTGTTGTGTAACATAATTAATTAGTGACATAATTAATATTAGTATTACATTTAAAATTAATGTGATTGTAAAAATGTTTAAACTCTAAGGTTGGTACTATTTTCATTTCAAAATTTATCACCACTAAGTTGGCTAATTTAGTTATTTTCTGCTTTATATTACGTCGTTTTGGTCTTTTAGGTAATTGTAATCATAATTTGGTCTAATGTAAAACTGGCTTTGCGAAACACATAAAATGGCCGCCAGACGTTCACAAAACCAAACAGACCGAACGATCGTTCTTGCAAATTTAATTCATTGCGTTTATAAACAAACTTGTGTGATTTAATTGGTGTTTTAAATTGTACCATGTGGTTTGAAGGTGACGTTGTACAACTAGTAACCGTTTTAAAAGTACAATGGAATACACTTCGGGCGTGGGTTGAACCCAGAATCTAACCGTTTGTTGGTTGAACACGTGTGCGTTGGTCACGGTAAGCGTGGGGAGTGCTCTCGTCATGCGAGTGACTAGTGGGCGTTCTGCGATGGGAATTTCAATGTTGGTGTGACGTGAAACGTAGTTGCAGATAGCGTCGAAGCTACCACTTGCGGCTTCTGCAGCCGTGACAGTTTCCGCATCGGTCTTGGGAAGTAGCGGGACGACTGTTTGTCCGTCCATTTGGAAGTTTCCGATATGGCTGTGGATCCACGCAAGGAATTTTGGGATCGTTTGACACTTGCTGTCATACGTTCTGGCATCATCTGATGTTATGGTGCCTGCGAGATCCAAGGGGAGTCCAACGACATAAGGGTGCTTGTCCTGTGAAAATGCAACTCTTGCAGTCACAAATTTCAGTTCTACCTTTGTGTAGATGGGGATGTTTCTGTCAGTTAGAAGTAGGGCCAATGGCCGGTGAGCTATGCCACGAAGTCTGTGGAGCATGCGGTTGATACACTCTGCTGATCCTAGCAAATTGATGTGTAGTCCTCCTGGCCGTAGTGCGCTAGCGGGTTTGAGGGACGTCAGATCTTCGGACTCTGTCGGTCCAAGACGGTTCATCGCTGCTGTTGTAGCGGATGAATGTTGACACTTCACCATATTGGTTCAAAATAAACCCCAGAACCTAAAATAATCAATTCAAGTTGTGTAGTTGACGTCAATTAAACTACTGTTCTAATCAATTGACCTTTGTGCAAATTTAATTTAATATGTATAAACTAATGTGTGCAAATTAATTGGTGATTTAAATTTTACCATACGGTTTGAAGGTGACATTGTACAACAAGTAATAGTTTTAAATGTATAATGGATTGCACTTCACCACATTGGTTCAAAATAGACACCTGGACCTAAAATTACCAATTGAAATTGTTTAGATAATTTCAATTCAACCAGTTCACAAGAGCGAGGGGCTCGTAAGTAGGAATACAATTTTCGAGAAAGTATGTATGCAGCACAGGTGAAAGAAATGTAAGAAATTAAGGGTCTGTGACAAGTAACCAAATGGAAATACGGACAGGTGGATGCCATTTTGTTTCAAACACACGATCGCTCCAAAAAAATACAACACAGTTGAAAAATAGCTAAGAATATTTGAGACATGCATAGCAAACCTTGCAGAGTTAATTGTGCCAAATGAATCCCAGATTCATACAAGTTGCAACAATAAGATGTTTACAATACATGGTTGCTATTACGATCGGAGAAAAACAAAAACCTCCCCGCAAGGATAGATGTACTCACGTTGTTATGTTACCGGCTCAAAGGATTGTGAAGATTGAAAGACTTTTGATGTTTGTTCATAAACTTCTAAACAAATGTCCCCTTTATTTGGAAATGCGTTCAGTTTATATACAAATAATTATCAATAAACTAAATATTTAAAAGTGATGTCGCGTGTCAATAGCGTTCCTGCACGTACGCATAAAAGACCTTGCACTTTCAAATATTTCGGTGATTAGAAATACAAAAATATATCTTAGAGGAAAACTACAAGTGAAAATATAATTAATAGGTATAAGTGAAAATAGGTAAAAATATACAATACAAATATAACAATAACATTAATATTAAATAATAATACAGTATAGTAATATGGTTCATGAAAACGTGTTCTGTGTTATGCCCCGGGTAAATGAACCTTTGATGAACCGTTTTTGTTGGTTGGGTAACAGATTCAAAATGTAATTCTCTTTTACATTAGAATGTATCTAGTACTACCTTTTAATAGGCTATGCTCCGCTACAAAGCTAAAGCGCGAAGAACTAAAGCCCGCAGAAAGTGTGAGGAATTGCTGAAATCAAAACTAAAAATGTTTTACCGAATTGAAAATACAATAATAGCAAGAGTGGAGGGATGAGGGGGGAAGGATGGGTGCGTAGGCCAAATGGTTGTGGTTGGAGAATGATGTGTTGTTGAGGTAGTGAGGATGCGGTAGATGGAGAAAGCAGTTTGTATATTTAAAAAAACTCTGTAGCTCGCTGCTGCTCACCCGAGCTCGCTTCGCTCGCTTGCTTGCAAAAGGCTCGCTTTGCTCACAAATTCAATCGCACAGGGTTCGCACTGTCCGTAAGACAACAATACATAATTATTTTTTTTATTGATAAATTGGCATGAAGGTTGTTATTGTTGAGAAAAATGACTATTTTTACAATTCATTAAAATGAACAATACATAAATCATCTTTTAATTGATAAATTAGCATGAAGTAAAATTTGAAGGTTTGTTACCATTAAGAATAATGTGGTGTGTTTTTAGGCTAGTGCCATTGTCTTACTTGCAGATGTTATCTTAGAACACACACACACACACACACACACATTACCAAATTCACTTAGACTATGGTGTTGAGCAATAACATGCATGGTAAATTCAATATTTTGTGTACAGGACCCGTATTTCCGAAATCGGCTTATATTTTTAATTTATATAATTTATATAGTTTCAAGCTTTCGCGGTTAGATGTCACTGATTGAGATTTAATAATTAATTGCAAGCGATTCTTGCATATTTACACTCATAATAAAATAAAAAAATTAAAAAGTGTTTTAATGGCCTCAGGAGGCTTACTGAAGAACTATGCAAAATATATATTTGTTCTGGTGTCTATTTTAAACCAATATGGTAAAGTGTAATTCAGTGTACTTTTAATACTTTTATGCATCGTAGAACGTCGCCTTCAAACCACACGATAAAATATAAATCACTAATTATAATACAAAGTAGTTTATAAACACCATGAATTAAATTTGCACACATATCAATTGATTTATATTGTGGTATATTTAAAATTACACAATTTTAACTGATAATGTTTGTGTCGAGATCTGTTTCAAACCATTGTGGTGAAGTGTAATCCGTTGCACATTGCAAACTTTTTCGAGTTGCACAACGTCGCCTTCAAACCACATGGTAAAACTTACATCACCGATTACAGTTTACGCTTGTAAACAACACTTCTTTTTACCTTGTTTAAGCGCCCTATTTAAACTTAACCTATGACTATAAATATAAATACAGTGTCAAACAAAGTTAAAAAGTGTTTTATTTAAAAGTGTAATTAAAATGTACCACAGAGTTAACACTTGTAACAGAAAACATTAACACGTTTAGAATTAAATTTTCCAAGTAGATCAATTGATTTGTTTACCGGCGGGCGTGCCTTTTTGGTGAAAACGACTCAAATTGTAAGCCATATACTTACACATGTCGTAATTGTCGTGAAGAAATGCGGCCATTTGCTAATGCTGTCATGTTATAATTCTTTGGTGACTGGCAAAAGCCAGTTTTACATTATGCCAAATTAGAATGAAACGTAGCTAAAAGAGGAAAACTACGTTTTAATGTGAAACGGGAAATATGAAATAATAAAATTATTCTTGTTGAATGTGTTGATATAATTAGTTGGAAATAAAAATCAAGTTTCGCTAAGCAAAACTAATTCAAAACAAGTTGAATTTTCTCTGTGTGTGCCTATCTTCGGCGTGAAGTAAGGTAATTTATCACAAGATGGCGCCAAAATAAAAGCTATTTACGAAAATTGCTGGGATTACATTGAGAAGGACCATTTATATAATTATAATACTTGAATCAAAGTACAACATTATTTTTAAGTAAGCACAGAAACTTATTCCTAATAATTATTTTATCATTAGTTATTTTCTGCTTTATATTACGTCGTTTTGGTCTTTTAGGTAATTGTAATCATAATTTGGTCTAATGTAAAACTGGCTTTGCGAAACACAAAATGGCCGCCAGACGTTCACAAAACCAAACAGACCGAACGATCACATCAGACAGCAAACGAGTCAGTCAGTTGTTCTTGCAAATTTAATTCATTGCGTGTATAAACAAACTTGTGTGATTTAATTGGTGTTTTAAATTGTACCATGTGGTTTGAAGGTGACGTTGTACAACTAGTAACCGTTTTAAAAGTACAATGGAATACACTTCGGGCGTGGGTTGAACCCAGAATCTAACCGTTTGTTGGTTGAACACGTGTGCGTTGGTCACGGTAAGCGTGGGGAGTGCTCTCGTCATGCGAGTGACTTGTGAGCGTTCTGCGATGGGAATTTCAATGTTGGTGTGACGTGAAACGTAGTTGCAGATAGCGTCGAAGCTACCACTTGCGGCTTCTGCAGCCGTGACAGTTTCCGCATCGGTCTTGGGAAGTAGCGGGACGACTGTTTGTCCGTCCATTTGGAAGTTTCCGATATGGCTGTGGATCCACGCAAGGAATTTTGGAATCGTTTGACACTTGCTGTCATACGTTCTGGCATCATCTGATGTTATGGTGCCTGCGAGATCCAAGGGGAGTCCAACGACATAAGGGTGCTTGTCCTGTGAAAATGCAACTCTTGCAGTCACAAATTTCAGTTCTACCTTTGTGTAGATGGGGATGTTTCTGTCAGTTAGAAGTAGGGCCAATGGCCGGTGAGCTATGCCACGAAGTCTGTAGAGCATGCGGTTGATACACTCTGCTGATCCTAGCAAATTGATGTGTAGTCCTCCTGGCCGTAGTGCGCTAGCGGGTTTGAGGGACGTCGGATCTTCGGACTCTGTCGGTCCAAGACGGTTCATCGCTGCTGTTGTAGCGGATGAAGGTTGACACTTCACCATATTGGTTCAAAATAAACCCCAGAACCTAAAATAATCAATTCAAGTTGTGTAGTTGACGTCAATTAAACTACTGTTCTAATCAATTGACCTTTGTGCAAATTTAATTTAATATGTATAAACTAATGTGTGCAAATTAATTGGTGATTTAAATTTTACCATGCGGTTTGAAGGTGACATTGTACAACAAATAATAGTTTTAAATGTACAATGGATTGCACTTCACCACATTGGTTCAAAATAGATACCCGGACCTAAAATTACCAATTGAAATTGTTTAGATAATTTCAATTCAACCAGTTCACAAGAGCGAGGGGCTCGTAAGTAGGAATACAATTTTCGAGAAAGTATGTATGCAGCACAGGTGAAAGAAATGTAAGAAATTATGGGTCTGTGACAAGTAACCAAATGGAAATACGGACAGGTGGATGCCATTTTGTTTCAAACACACGACCGCTCCAAAAAAATACAACACAGTTGAAAAATAGCTAAGAATATTTGAGACATGCATAGCAAACCATGCAGAGTTAATTGTGCCAAATGAATCCCAGATTCATACAAGTTGCAACAATAAGATGTTTACAATACATGGTTGCTATTACGATCGGAGAAAAACAAAAACCTCCCCGCAAGGATAGATGTACTCACGTTGTTATGTTACCGGCTCAAAGGATTGTGAAGATTGAAAGACTTTTGATGTTTGTTCATAAACTTCTAAACAAATGTCCCCTTTATTTGGAAATGCGTTCAGTTTATATACAAATAATTATCAATAAACTAAATATTTGAAAGTGATGTCGCGTGTCAATAGCGTTCCTGCACGTACGCATAAAAGACCTTGCATTTTCAAATATTTCGGTGATTATATCTTAGAGGAAAATTACAAGTGAAAATATAATTAATAGGTATAAGTGAAAATAGGTAAAAATATACAATACAAATATAACAATAACATTAATATTAAATAATAATACAGTATAGTAATATGGTTCATGAAAACGTGTTCTGTGTTATGCCCCGGGTAAATGAACCTTTGATGAACCGTTTTTGTTGGTTGGGTAACAGATTCAAAATGTAATTCTCTTTTACATTAGAATGTATCTAGTACTACCTTTTAATAGGCTATGCTCCGCTACAAAGCTAAAGCAGGAAGAACTAAAGCCCGCAGAAAGTGTGAGGAATTGCTGAAATCAAAATTAAAAATGTTTTACCGAATTGAAAATACAATAATAGCAAGAGTGGAGGGATGAGGGGGGAAGGATGGGTGCGTAGGCCAAATGGTTGTGGTTGGAGAATGATGTGTTGTTGAGGTAGTGAGGATGCGGTAGATGGAGAAAGCAGTTTGTATATTTATAAAACTCTGTAGCTCGCTGCTGCTCACCCGAGCTCGCTTCGCTCGCTTGCCTGCTTGCAAAAGGCTCGCTTTGCTCACAAATTCAATCGCACAGGGTTCGCACTGTCCGTAAGACAACAATACATAATTATTTTTTTTATTGATAAATTGGCATGAAGGTTGTTATTGGTGAGAAAAATGACTATTTTTACAATTCATTAAAATAAACAATACATAAATCATCTTTTAATTGATAAATTAGCATGAAGTAAAATTTGAAGGTTTGTTACTATTAAGAATAATGTGGTGTGTTTTTAGGCTAGTGCCATTGTCTTACTACATTGTCTTACTTGCAGATGTTATCTTAGAAGCTAACTGCTAGTATTGGAAAAAAAATATAAATAATTATTTGTAAATTAAACTTTGTTTAACCACTGTATTTATACTTGTTTTTGTGACTATAGTTTTGACTAGCTAGTAATCATTCTCAAACAAAAGTAAATAAAAATTGTATATTAAAAACTATTTATGCGGCTTTGAAGAGAGGGGTGATTATGTCAACCTGGTCATTAAGGAGGGAAATTCCGGGATTAGTTTGGGCTTTGTGTATTTCTAGTGCCTCCAGTAAATCCATTTTACGGCCCTTTTCAGCAAAATGGATTACTGAAAGTACATCCTCACCAAAAGTGTGATTCTCTTCTAAAAGGTGATTAATATTGAATATCTGTTCCACACCACCCTTGAGGTCGAGATCTAGGCGCGTTTTTATTAATGGGGTAACCTCAATAGGCATGTGATTGACCGTGGCAAATAAGTTCGGTCGCCATAAAAAATAAACGATGGTAGTTTGGTAAATTTTTATTGTTTTTTCATAAACTTAATACTGTTATAAACATCAAACATTCATAGCCTAAGTAAACTCAAACAGTTTCAAAAATTCCTCCGCGCGCGTTAATACAGGCCCTCAGTCTTTTCTTAAAATGATTTACCGTAAATCGCAACACTTCCTCAGGAATAGCAGCCCAGGCGGCCCTTAAATTACGCTTTAGGTCTTCAACATTGGCATGACGTTTTGCACAAGCCGCTGCCTCTAGAATAGCCCGTATAGCGTAATCCATTGGATTCAAGTCTGGTGAATATGAAGGCCAATCTTCAGCTGAAATGAAGTCTGGAAAATGTTCTCGAATCCAAACAATAGTGTTATTCGCTGTATGGGGCCTTGCAGAGTCTCGCTGGAAAGTCCACCGAAGGTCTCTAAAATGTTGACGTGCCCATGGTTCTACCACGGCCTCCCAACACGTCCCTACGATATATTTCTGCGGTCGGTCATCCTAATGCCCTGGTCGATAAAAACACCAAAGGTGTTTTTCCATCCGCTGTAATTCGTGCCCAGACTATTACTGACGAAGAATGGGCTGACTTAAAAACGTGTGTAGCCTTATCATTAGCATCTTCTATAGGGCGAGAAATTATTCGAGAATTTTGTTTATTCAATTTTTCATCTATAGTAAAAACTTTTTCATCTGTAAATAAGACCGAACTGTGTCAATTTCCAACAGCGCGCCGAAGCAATCTCCTGCACTTTATTACCCTGTTAGCCGTTGCATTAGCAGGCAGTAAATGGACTTTCTGTCTTTTATAACACATCATTTTGAGCTTCTTTCTAACAATAGTCCGGACGCTCTCTCTACTTATTCCAAGTTCCATAGCCATCTTTCGTATCGATCGTCTTGGATTTCGTCGAATTCTATCCCTGATGTTACCAATTTTTCGACTTGTAACAGCAGTTCGCGGTCGCCCGCTTCTTGCACGGTCACTCAAGTTTCCTAATTCTTCGTAACGAGAAATAACTCATTAGACTGTTTTTTTTATGAAAAGCGAATTCACGAACAATGTCACAAACACGGTTTCCGCGCTCATAAGAGCTTATAATAGCGGCTCGTTGCATTTGGCGATCCATATCTTACTAATTGTTTTACGAAATGTCAACAGATTAGGCCTACTTGTTAAATACATTTCAGGTAACAAAACATTGGAAGTTAATAGCAAAGGCTTTAGTACAGGGTGTTTAGGACTGTTTCAAAAATGGGTAACAAAACTTAATTGTCACCCTGTAAATAAGAACGTAAAACAATTATGAATAACTTAGTTGTCGAATCACTATTCGTGGCTAGAAAACGAAAAAAATAGTACTTGCGATTGAGATTGGACTAGATATGTTGTGGCCGACTTGATGCGTCAAGTGTTAAATCTCAATGCTACGTTGAGCATTTATAATGGATTTATTATTAACTGAACGATACATAGGACGGTGCACATTTTAGTATTATTTGCTCATCATTTTAAGCACAAATTCAAATTCGGGTTCATCACTCATTAATAATGTAAAATAGATCCTGGGAGGGGAGGAGCAATCGGAACGGCTGTCGGTGTCCAGCCAGGAATGGAAACGGTTATACCGTTCAGCAGCCACATATAACATAAAAATGCAATTAATGGCAGACATGCAATGTACACATACGAATTATTATGGATATCAAACCAATAACTTGAGTGGTTTTGTAATCACATACTATACCATGATAAAAAAATATCACGGAAGCTGTCTTTGCTGCTCTAGTCTCCGAAGCAGCTCTACGGGTGCCAAGCTCCTCGTGAATACACGCGGATCCCCTCGGATGAGTCGGCCTTGGACCGGTGTTTCATCCACTTGCACTTGAAATGAAGACATAAACACATTTCATTAATAAACTTGCAGATTGTCGTTGTTTTCCGTTAATAGTTACATTGACTGACTCGAAGTTGACCGTTCTCGAAAAACCAACATAGAGTTGGCCGAAAGCGAAAACAGGTTGCGGCAAGTAAATGCCAACACGCTTGAACGTTTGTCCCTGTGCTTTGTTGATCGTCATCGCGAAGCAGACTTTGACTCCTCTTCAGTGTGAACGGAAAATGAGAACCTCGGGAGGACAAGTCCAACCTGGGAATGACGTGGTATACTCCTCGATGTGTCCCACTGATTATTTCGCCGGTCAGCAGGTGTTGCGACACGGCTCTCACTATCATCCTCGTACCGTTCACCAGGCCGTCCGCCATGGAAATGTTTCGTAGGAGAATGATGGGTACGCCAACTTCAATTCGTGCTTCGGCAATCCACTGAAGTCTCTGGCGTTGAGTACTTCTTCCTGGTACTTGATCCGAGCTTGTATAACGTCGCACAGTGGGCGGAAACGGCCAAAAACCCGCGCATGGGGTATTTCTTTCGAATTTGAAACGAAACATCTTGAAAAATAAGGGTTTTCTAGGGTGTTTGGGATCGCTGATAACGAATTTGAACCTAGATTTGAAAAATTCAAAATGGCGGATACAATATGGCAGCCGAAAAAATTAAAAATGATCTAAAACCGCTAAAAACCTGTGTATATGTGTTTTTGAGGTTGCTGATAACGAATTTGATACTAGATTTGAAAAATTCAAAATGGCGGATCCAATATGGCTGCCGAAAAAATTAAAAATGATCTAATACCGCTAAAAACCTGTGTATATGGGTTTTTGAGGTTGCTGATAACGAATTTGACACTAGATTTGAAATATCAAAATGGCGGATCCAATATGGCTGCCGAAAAAATTAAAAATGATCTAAAACCGCTAAAAACCTGTGTATATGGGTTTCTGAGGTTGTTGATAACGAATTTGACACTAGATTTGAAAAATTCAAAATGGCGGATCCAATATGGCAGCCAAAAAAAATTAAAATTTATCTCAAATCGTTCAAGTCTTGTGTATAGGGGTTTTTGGGATCGCTGGTGATGAATTTGACTCTAGATTTTAACAATTCAAGATAGTGGCCGAAAAATATTTTAGTTGTTCAAAATGTTGCAATCAAAAGCAATGAAGCGCCACAAAAAGGAACAAATAGTGTTTTTAATGCGCGCTATTTATAATAGTTTCTGCTACTGGACCATTGTCTGTGTTCAATAAAATTCTGAGATTAAATATTAATGAACTCAATCCGTTTAATAATGATCCAATCCCATTTTACATGATAGGATGTCTTCATGGTATATCATCTTTCATCATGTGCTGCACATCGACCGGAAGCTCCTTTTTGTTTGATTTCGGCGGGGAACTTCTGAGACTGTTGATGTAAGGGTCTGATGATAGCAGAACCTATTGAAGATATCCGTCAGATTCTCTTTTCGGGACATTTGCCTTGCAAAAGTACTCCGGTATGTTTTGAAATCTTTGTTTCTATGCTCCATGGCCTCCTCAGACAAGAATCCTGAAACATATTAATTTATCAACATTGTATTTAATTTGCCATCAAAAAATAAATATAATTATTTGGTACTTAGTTATAGTTCATTACTGAATAATCTCATATTTTACGATATGTATAAGAATATTGTTAGATTCATTACTTGTTTTTCTATTTCGACTCGAATACGCAAAAAACGTCAAATTTGTTAGTTCTGTTGGTTTTTTAACATAAGTTCAACGGCAGGGTTTCAAAATTTATTTTGTTCGGCTAATTTTGAGTCTCATTATGCACGTATGTATACTAACCGGTCGGCAAGATTGCATGTGAGATGATTTCGTCTCCGTGAAGAAGTACTTTGTGCACCGTTGGACTCATAGGCCAAAACGCGTACTCCTTCACCAACAATTCAGTTGTTTCGTGCGCGTATTTCCTGAATTTACCGGCATCAATCTCCTTAAATATATTAATTGCTGTTAAAATGACGTTCATCCTATCCAGGATCACCTTGTCGATGCCGAGAATCGCAGAAGAGACTTCGCGCTTCTCAAAAAATGTCCTGGAAGTGTTCCCGTCATTCGAAGATCCGAATCCTAGAATAAAAGTAACTTCCTTCTTAATTGATTTTATTTTACATAATAGTACGTAAATATGAAATCTTTCAAATAAAGAAGAATCGAAAAATGAAATGAAAAACAAATGAAGAAAGAACGCTCTGAGAAAAAAAGAGAAACCATCCTTCAATCGTCACAACTAATTACTTATGTTCATACCTTGCTTTGGCATGTCAACTGTAAGGCCAAGTTGTTTTCTGAATGCGTCTTGGATCTCTGTTTTTTAGGCTTGCAAGATCGCTTTGTTCTCACAATCAAGTCTTGTGTTTTTAGGTCGTAAAGTTTTAGGCAACCCAAGTCTACACATAATATAATACAGATCAATTTTACGTTTTCGAATATATGGATAACAATTTAGATAAAAAAAATTATGATATACCTGTACGAAATACGTAACAGATACTCCAAAAACTTGATCCTTGCGTGTAAGGGTGAAATGCCGTATTTCAAGCGATCAGTGTGAATGGTTCACACCATTTTTGGCAAATCGTTCAAGTTCTTCTGACCGGCATCACAGATGTAGCATCTCTAAGAAGTAAAAATTAACAAAAATCGTATTAAACAGTATTAAACGTCAAAGGCAAATTCTTCATTTTGTTAAAAATTTAATTTCTGAACGCGTAGAAACGAAATTCAGAGAACGATTGAAAAATCAACATTTCGGACATGACGCGTGCTAAATCGTGTATTAAAGGGCGCGAGAAGCCAGAATACAACTTCAACTAGAGGGGATACTGAATTATCCATTTCAGTCAGTGCTACACTGCAATATAACGAAACGATATATTTGTACAGCATAATTGTTTTACCCACTGAAGTGGCTTTGTTCCCTTCCAAAGTATTGATGACTTTGCCGTCTACCATGGTTAAGAGCAGTTCATGGCAAACTGTAACCGATTTTCCTTGGACTATCAGTGTAGTTGGGTTGAGTTGCGAAATCTGTGTCATGACACGATCAGCCTCTCGTTTGATGCTGTCAACCGATTCCTTCTCAAACGAAATTCTAATGGGTCTGCAGAAACTGTGCAAAATGTAATGAATTCCACAATGAGTATAATGAAATATTGACATTATTTGTTGAAAAAATTCTATAGAGGAAAAACCCAACAACCTTAAATATATTGATTTAAAAGCACTTGCACTGCTGCTAGTTAAATGATCTTAGTTTTTGGTCAAAATTACAGATTCTTAATAATGCACAGATTATAATAATGTTCTGATTACCGTGTCGATGAAGGAGTGTTGTTTTCCCACAAAATCAGTGACTGGTCGATTGCAGACAGCCTTAAAGGCACGAGAGTGGTAATCAGTACCGCAGAATCTGAACCGGACGCGGCTTCGAAGACCTGCTTATACTGCGAGTGTCCTGCACTTCCGTCGAAGCCCCACTTGTGATGCAAAGTCATCTTCTCACTCTCTATAACATTTTCATCCAAAGTCAAGATCAATCTAGTGGCCGTGTGGTCGACTAAATCCTGAAGCTGTACAAAGGCTTCCGTCTCCTGAACAAAAACGTTTTCGGGATAACACTTCAGTTTGGCCTGTCCGAGTTTTTCGTAGCTTCGAATCTGATGAGTAGCTGAAATATTAAAATATTATTAGATATTTGTAGGTTTAGAATGGTAAATTATTGAAAATAAGTGTGAGATTGAGAAAACGAGCCATCACACGTTGTTTATACTGAGCCATACAAGATGCACATGATATTTTTGACGATAAACTTGGGAAAATAAGTAGTGTCCGACCGCTTCGCGTGACAGAACTATATTGAAATATATTATACTATATTTTGTCAGAGATTAACCTCTGTGCAATTTTGTTTTTGATTATTAATCAAGAACAATAATCGTATGGGGGCTGATTTTCACCGGCTTCACATAAGATGAAATAATTATTGTCACAAGGAAAATACACCTTGTTCCAGGGAGTTTCGTCTCAGCCTCAAGTATTTCTCCTTGGTTAGGCCACAGTCAATGTAGATGGCTAAGGCTTTATCGCTGCTGATTTCCTTAGGGAGCTTTGATAATTCATCACGATGTTTTAAGAATGTGACAATATCACGTGCTGATTCCGGACACTTTGAAATCGTGTCGATGACTTTAGCCTCTTTGCGTCGTCCTTCCTTCTTCAAACTCGATGATGCAGAGAAGAGCAATACTTCTGCGTCTTCTTTTCTCATCTCTAAAAAAGTTGGAACATTTTGGAAATGTTTTAAAGAATTTGATTTTGCGAATTTAAGGATCGGTATTTTTTTTAAGGAGAGCCCACCCAGTGTTTGTTATTAGTAAATCTAGGCACTCAAAAATATTCCTGGATTATAAAAGACATTTATAATTACAGTGATTGGTGAATGTTAAATTTCACCGGACTCACCCGTCAATCTTCAAACTTAAAATTTTGTGTTAATTTGACAGTTATTAAAATTAAAGTAATTTTTAAAAAAGTAAAATATATAATGAATATGAAGAAGTAAAATATTTGTCAAAAATCACGGTAGAAATAAAATGTATAAAATATAATCCACGGTTGTCTTGTCAGAATCAAAAGGAGTTGAATTCCGAGTATAAGAAGAAAATAGTAAACCTTACATGTGCAACAACAAACTTATTTTTGAAACCATTAAAATCATACGAATTCGAGGAAAATTGTTGATCCAGTAATCTTGTTGTTTACACTACAAATAGGTTTGCCCAAAGTGAGCAATTTTTAAATGATACTTATAAACCGTATAAAAACAAATATTCATAAGATTGCATGTAAAAGTAGCTAAACGTCATAACATTTTTCACATGCTCTATTTTGGTAAAAAAGTTAAAATTAATCAAACTGTCATCTAAATTTTAGACATTTATCACTATATTGAAACCTCTTGAAATGGTGTCAATTAGCATTAAGTACTTACCAATCGTCCTGCGTCTTTTCTGCGAAATACTGCAAACGCCGAAATCCTTCACTGGTGGTTGGGCGGTGGTTTCACTTGATCTTTTTCGCGAACCGTATAACTCTCCGTTTAAGTACTCTGAATGACTTCTTTCAAGAGCAGATTCCACTCGCGAACATTTTTTCCACAGTGCTGTTATTTTTGCCACAAAATTTTTCGCTTTATTTTCTTCGAAAACACCTTTTTCTCTTGCAGCATGTTCGATATCTTTGATTATTTCGCATTGTTTCTTATTTGCTGATTTCACATATGTCTTAAAAAAGTATCTGCGATTCAAATCGGAAACGTTTTCGACCGTGTTATCCATGGTACTACGTGATGAACACTGACTTTTAACATTTGAAGAAGTTTGTTTACAGACAGAAATGGGTACACACTACATGTAGAGAGTTTGAAATTCAAAACATTTTAGTTAACGGGTAAAGATGGAGCCACTCTCCATAGCGCGATACAAAAATTTGAAATTCTATATGGTTTAAAAGATAATTGTTAAAACGATTATTATAAATGATCACCCTCAATTTTGTTGAGTTGAGGGTGCCAGTCGACTCAAGAAATTTGTACCATTTATATCAATGATTTATAATTTTCAATAAGTTAAAATGTGTTTATTTTTCCTAATAAAATTGGTATATATAGATTTTTGATCCGCCATATTGTATTCACCATTTTTAATTTGAAACATCTGAGCTTCAATTCATACTTAAAGACCCCCAAAACCCCGTGGAAGATACATTTCAGGGAATTTTACCCTGAAACATAGTTGGGACGTTTTCTGTCCCACTACGAGTGAAAGGGTTAATGAGGGGATTCGCAATAAAAAATGCAGCGAAACGTATCCAAAAATGTGTAAATAGGTCTCTCTTCAATTCCGCAAAAGTCCTATGATATATACCAATTGTATAATTAACTATTGTTTAAACAATTAATTTTGCCAAGCAAAAACATACTGGTAATTTTGTTTTCAGTTACGTTAAGAATCATTCAGATAGTTTGTCTAAATATAAGCTGGGTTCTGCTTGAGCCTTAATAGGGTAAAAGCTTTAAAAGATAGTTCTTGCTGCTTGCTTTTTTTTTGAAAAATTCGCCATTTCTAAGCTTGCAGGACATTGCAGATGGCACTATGTGAACAACGCAGGAAAATGTCCATATTTTAGCGGAATATAAGTGACGCGGAGAAGTTTTGAGAAGTTTTTGAGATCTGCTATTAGACAGGGGAAGATTAAAAAAATTAACAGTCTAAACTAGCATGTTGTATTGTATCAGTTGGCAACAGCCTTTGGCCAGAAAAATATGTAAAAAAAAAATATGTATATATATCCCAGAGAAGGTATTGGTTATCGTAGATGTGGTAGAAATCAAGGTATAGTGCTGCAAACAACGATATTCCACATTCTCGAATTATTCCAGTTTCAGACCAATTTCAACTTAAAGTAGTATTTATTTCGGCACTTTTGGGTTTCAAACATCAGTTAGTGGAAAATCTTACTTCTCAATGATTCTAGAGACGGTATTTAGACGTACGAATTATTCGGTGAACCTTTTATTTTTCATCCGATGCGCGCATTTTCACCTCTTTCCGCCCACTGTGCGTCGGTTTCGATACTGTCGACACTTAGACTGATTACGACTTCTCCGGGAAGTAAGTCTATCAGTTGATCGTTCACGATGTCGCAGGTCCGATTCAGCGAACAGAGAACCAGGCGTTCGGTGAACGCTTGTAAACGTTTCGGTTCGCTCATTCCGAAGACGTCACCGTAGATGCCATCGACGACGTTCCTTGTAACGCATTGTTTCGGAATCTAAACACTACACGGTGATAGAATGTCGCGTCAGCAGTGGATCGGGCGTCTCCTTTCCGTTTCCCAGACGTAGCAGCCACTCCGCAAAGTCGTGGGCCCTCGGGTCTGTGCGCATGGTAACTGTGAGTTCCATCACGTTAAAATACCGCCACGCTGCACCATTGATGAAGTTGTGCTCCAGTTGAACAACACTACCTTGATTGACCAGCAGCAATTGTCGCAGGTCACCACCGAAAAGGATGCACACTCCTCCTAAGGGAATGTCTTTCTTTTCGTGTAGATCCCGCAAGAATCGATCGACTGTATCGATGATGTAGTGGCTCGTCATCGAGATTTCGTCCCAGACGATCAACCTCGCTCGTTTGAACGACGTAGACGACTCGTTTATTTCCAGAGGTAACTTGAACGTCGAGTGTGCCGTTCGTCCTTTGCGCAACAGCAGCGCCACTATGCCGGTGTGAGCGACGGCAAGCCTTGGTATCCCGAAGTGTTTAAAGGATTTCAGTAAAACGTTGTAAACGAAAGTTTATCCAGTTCAGCCGACTCCTTGCAGATAGAAGCACTTGGCCCCTCTGACGGTGGCATTCGTGACGGCTTCGAACAACGTTTGATAGACATGTGCCTGCTGATCGTTAAACATGCCCATTTCTCGTTCGACTTCATGCATCAAATCCAAATGAAGTCTCTATTCGGGGTTAATGTAGAAGTTTTCGATGGATTCGTCAACGTCCACATCACCTCCCGTGTAAACCACCTGGTGTTGACAGATAGTTTTGTCAATGTTGAACGTTCTCAGTACATCGGAGAAATCATCCAACGTCGACAGAGAGTTGTCCAGATATCGTAGAAACGACTCTATCCGTATCAAAGTTTTTTTTTCAGCTTCGTATTCAGAGAGTCCTCAGCGAACGTAGTCCTCCATGAAGTGTTCTCTGAATTTGTCGTAGAGTGCTCTCGGTCTCACGACGTTCGAGTACGATACCAATTAGCAGTAAATCTTCCTCACTTGTCCTAGTACATTGGAGGTACTGCATTCTTATAGCGTACGTTCCCACTCGAGATCGTCTTCCCCGGTCAACAGCCTTCGCCTGGCCGATTCTCGGAAAGAAGTACACGGGATTGAGTTGCCATCTCGTGGATCGAACAGGTCGTCATCGGAAGTTGCACCTGTAACAGTGATACATAATTACTAAAACATAACGCTACACGGCATCGTGTAATAATTATTTAATGAAATCAATTTAAATTTGAAAAACGCTAGTACGTGTTAATGTTACACACTGAAACTTTGAGTTTACCTTTAATGTGAAGAAGAATTCGCTAGTGAAACTTCTCTATGTTTTGAGGATTGATGGAATATATTCGTCTCATCGTTTTCGTCGTCTTTGACGTCGATGCCAGGATTTATCACGAAATACATAATATTCCGGAATTTCGATGTAGGTACAGTGTTTTGGCGAACTCATCTCTGGCGTTCAACCGGAAATATTCCTCGAGAAGGGACACTTGACTGTCCGCTCGGTCGATGAGAACTTCTAGATCATAGTTCTCGTGGAAAAATACCGTCTTCTCGTTGGGAAGATGGACGGGGAGCACTTTGTGACTCTTTTCCACCATGTTCATGGCGAATATCCTCCACATCGATTCGCACGCCGAGACGTACCTGCTTTTGTCGTATTCGGAGATTTCGTCGAAGATGACACCTGGAGCTGACCTTCTATTCTGGATGAGATAGAGCTCCGCATCGTGTCCTTTGGTAATGTACTTGTACAAGTACTTGATACACCCGACGTTCGCAACGAACAGCACATTGATGTGCCATCTGTACTTCCACATGAGTTGCGGATTGTACGAAATAACCCACTGGTTGTCCACCTCGTGTCCTCGGACAGCGACTAGAAAGTTGTGGGATTGCCTTCGCCGGTACGTGATCCGGTCTTCGTTCAATACAGTGGTTTCTGCAAAAGAGAACGGATATTTTTTTGTACACATGCCGTCCGTCATGCACGTAGAATTTGGGTACTTATCTCCGCAAGGTCCATGCGTCATAAGTTCCAGAACTGCTTGGTGTAATTCTGGTTGGTCGGTCTTCTTCGGAAGTTCAGCCGAAATCAGCCTGCCAATCTCCTCGGGAGAGTTGGGACTGTCGGCTTCGTCGACCGTGATGGAAATGTGGGCGTGCGGAAGACCTCGTTTCTAAAACTCAATCACATACACCCAACACAATACGTTGCCAAATATTTTGCCATTGAGCAAATCGTCAATGAGCATTTTCAATTTTTGTTGAAATACTCGGACTATGAGATCTGAACGATCGGAAGATACTTGACCGTGGCACAAGTTCTCTTCTATTTCCGTCCATCTGGCGTTGTACGTCATGGTGTTGTCCGTCAAGTGTTCCGCGCGCAGCGCGGCTTGGTTGTTTCGGACAAAGTACAGCCTGTCGCCCTCGATTTTCACGTAGCTGTCCACCACGAACTGCTGCGTCAGCTTCCCCGCTCCGATTTCGTTTTCGTCGGTGGGCGCGTTGTACCTTCGCCTGTCCGTTGTAGGATTCAAGTAGAAGTTTATGTACAGATTCGGCACTTGCTCCCGGTGCACATGTTCGTACTCGTCTATCAGTACGCTCATCTGTTTGCACGTTTTGACGTACGGATTGATGGCCATTAATTCTTGCCGCAGTTGCGTCAGCAGGAATGCGTTCAGCGCTGGATTGTCGCAGGATGGATCTGTTGCTCCCGCACAAATATCTTCACGACGCACAGTGGTTCCAAATGCCGAAAAGGTGGTCATAATATGAAGATGTTAATGGATTCGTTTGAAACTTTGTGTATAGGCTGCTTTAAGGAAAGTAATGCAAAATCTTTATAAAAAACTGACAAAAACAAAATGGCGGTACCAATATGGCGGACAAAAAGTTCAAAATTGCAATATTTTTGTGAAAATTCGGTATATTGGCAGTTTTAAGTACACTGATGTAAAATATGAACTAAAAATTAAAAAAAAACAAAATGGCGGATCCAATATGGTGGACAAAAAGTTAAAAATTGCCATATTTTTGTGAAAATTCGGTATATTGGCAGTTTTAACTACACTGATGTAAAATATGAACTAAAACTTAAAAAGAAAACAAAATGGCGGTTCCAATATGGCGGACAAAAAGTACATGTAAATTAGTATTCATCGTCGGACGAATGCGCAGATTCGTCGTCGGCGTCGCTGCTCTCAGTTTCCAAGCTCGGCGCTTTTAACATATCCACAGCTTCAACGTGTAACGCTTTCAGCTGTTTCAACGGCAGTTTTCGGAGGCTCGATATTACAGAGTCTAAAGCTACCAAAAGCCTCTGAAATACATCCTGCATGTTTTGGACGCGACTAGATTTCCGCGCAAAATCCTGCCTATATTGTTTAATGAATTTGTTGCAAGATTCTTGCGCTTCTTCTGACATTTGTCCAATAGGCAGGATCGACGCTTCAATAATTTTGCTGCCGTGCATCAGAACCTTATGCACCATAGTTGGCATGCAGAACCAGGGATATAGTTCCACGTATAATCGAGCTGTTTCGGTGCAATATTGATCGAACTTGCAGAGATTCACGTCGAACCCGCACGCAAGAACTTGTAGCACAACGTGAAATCTTTTAATCAAACGTTTGTCCAATCCAGTTATCGATGCCGTAATTTCCGCATTCTCGAAGAAACGACGTGCGGTATTTCCGTCGTTTGTACTTCCATACCCCTGTTTCGGCATGTCAATCAAGAGCCCCAATTCCTGACGGAATCCTTTCTGAATGTTTCTCTTACGCGCTTCGACCTTTTCCTTATCTTGGCCCCGGTTTTGCCATTTTTTTACTTCAAGCCTGTAGGAAATGTGCAAAAGGGCCTCAGAAAACCGAATCCAGGCATGCAAAGTGGAAAGGCCGAACTGCAAATGATCGTCTTTGATCGGTTTTTTCAGTATGGCATCAATATCGTTGAACTGCTTCGATGTGCAGTCGCAAAGATAGCATCTCATACTCGAAGTAGTGTCAGTCAACGCATTGCACACTTTTCCATCTATCATGGTGAGAGATAAGACGTATGAAACATGCAGCTCTTTTCCATCAACAATTGTTTCGAAAACAGTCAAGTTGCGCTCTTGCTTTTGAATGTCATCTACCAAAAGTTTCGTCGAAATGACAGTTTCACGTAGAAATTCGATTTTCAGAGGGCGACAAAATCGAGGAGATGACGGACGCGGATTTTTCCAGATAACGATTTCTTTCTGCGATGACTTCTCCACAGTTACAAGCTGAAGCGGCACGAGAGAAACAAAAAATATATTTGCGTCGGTTTTTGAGCCATCATCCCCTTTGAATTTTTGCTTGAACGTGCTTTGTCCAGATGTTCCGTCGCATCCCCATTTACAAATCAAATCGACATTGTAAAGATTGTCGACGAGGCTGCGAATGACATCTTCTTGGACCAGCAATATTCGTTTGACCGTGTGATCCAGCAGTGCTTGAAGGTTTACTTCAGCACTACTCTCTGTGATACGCATATCGGAAGCGGGGGGGTAACATTCTTTTTTAGCGGTCAAAACATCCTTGTAAGATGGATATAATTTACAGTTATGATCAATACTCGATGCTCTGATGTTATTGTACATATGCTTTGACAATCTGTTGTCAATAAGCAGCGATAGAGCCTCATTTTTGGTCATTGGGTTTTCACGAACAGCATGTAAGGCATCTCTATACCTCGTTGCTGTGCTTGGACTCCCTTCGGCAATCTCTTTCACCACCTTTGCTGCATCCAAGTTCCCAGAATTGCGAAAGCTCATCTGCAATCCGTAGGCGAGCTCGTCGATGTTATGTTGGTCTCGCATGGACTGCGTTCTCCTCCTTTTTGACCTCTCACTGCAGCCTTCAAAACTAGTAGATGGACGCCCTGCGGCACGTCCAGGCGTGGCTCCGGCTGTACTTGAAGTCGCTTTTGCGTCTTTGGGAGGCTCTGTAAAAATGATTATCATTTAGGCGTTTTGGACAGAGACCAATGATATTATGAATTTGTACTAAGATACCTTACCGTGCACAGTTTTTGAAGAGCATTCGCTTAGATTGTTGATAACGACGTCTAGCCACAGCGTATTATTTTCCAAAAATCTGTCGTGCATACTGTGGTTCTCGTTAAATTTTTGCCGAATTTTATGGAAAACTTTCCGCAAGACCCTTTTTCCATCGGCAGACACAGTGATCGGGTTTCCAGTTACGGTTTTTAGATGTGTTTCGACCAAACCGATAAGGGTATTGTTGTCTTTCGTAATAGAGTTCTTGATTATATCGTAAATTGTTTTTCTTTTTAAGGATGTGGAGTCTACAGATTTATCTGAAAATGATTGTAATTTTGAATTATGAATTTTTGTTATTACACTTAGAGAACAGTTTATTTCATTTGATAAATTTAATTTTAATTCTTTTCCCAGCAGCTGTTTGTAATCATATTGGGAAAAACCCATCCCTTTCCCGAGATTCTGATGACGTATAACCGAGAAACTTCTACTTTTCTTCTTCTTTTTTTCTATCTACTTTTTGTCGTTTCTATTACTAATATTGACAATGTTTACATTTAAATTATTTCAATGAAACCATGTAATTGTAATTGTAATTATAACGTAATTATTCGATTATCATTATGATTTTATACATTTGTAATTATTAACTGTTACTATTTTATACATAAATTGTAATAACTTTAACTGAAAAGTAACACGAATTTGAATGTTACACGGAAAAAACTGGTTGGCTCAGAATAGGTAAACATGTTTACCTGTGAGTTTTACTCAAATTGGGAAAAAATTATACTTGATATACACAGATGGCGGATACTTAACCTAGGTAAACAAGGCGTAAGTAAACATTCAGTCTAAATATCGCCCAACTTTTGGGCTGATTCTGGTATATCCGCGGATTGAAACAAGTAAATGTGCCGTGGTATATCTGTTGGGTTAACCATAACCTAAAATGTATACCTGTATCAATAGCAGCCCAACAGTTTACCTATCGTAAGTAAATATATACGAGTAACAAGCCAATATTTTTTTCCGTGTATATATTGAAATGTCATTTACAGGAGTTAACGAACTTCTGCACAGAAAATTCAATTAAAAAAAAACGGGAAAGTTTGGGAAGCTAATTTTACTTGGACATGATTAAAAATGTGTTACACAATAAGGGGCAAGTGGTCCGAGCGTGGGATCTCGTGGGACTTTTCACTTATGAACATTGCAACATTAACTTTGAAAACTGGCACTTGGAAAAATCCATACTTTACTCGTCACGTTGGTTAAATAATGACCAAAATTAATTGTTGACATCTTATATTGTTAAGAAGTACTTACTTTCTTGAGGAGAATCCATTTCGATCGAATCCAAATCACTGTGGCAGGTATAAACTTGTTCAGGATCTCGGTCTCGCGTCGACCCTACTTCCCGAGGCGCTCGAGTAACAATGAGGGCCCAAAGCCCCCTATGCACATTTGACCGTTGTTATGGGTGGTTTCCAATAGGCCAGGTACCAACCGACATAACTAAAGTCTAAAATGTCCCCAAATCGAACGTTCGTTTTTGGGTATTTTGGCCACGTTTTCGGCATTTGGAACCAATGTGCGACGGGCGATCCCCTGCCCGGGACGGTCTCGTATTTAGCACTGACCGACGCCATCGCTACGTTGGAATTGTAGTCTCGGATATTTTCTTTGAACTCCTTTGATCACGGATGATCTTTGACCAAAAGTGCCCGTAAGAATTCCGGATATATGTCCAAAACCGGTATGGAAATTTGGCCCTGTTTGCAACAGCCGATGGCCGTCTCTTGTGCAAATTTAAGAGCCCCACAGAATTTACATACATCGGTCATGGGTCCCAAACTGCATTTCGATGCAGCCGTCCTCGCCGTAACGACAGTTTTCATTGCGAGTACAGGACGTGGGGGTTGATGTTTACTTCTAGTTGTTCTTCGCTGTCTCGCCCCCGCGGTGAATTTGAAATCATCACTGGGCGGTACGATGGCTTCCTCTGGTTCGATTTCAATATTAATGGAGTTTAGGGTGTACTGCACGTTATCTGGATACTGCCCAATAGCGCCAACGTCAGTTCTTCTAATGATGGACATCTCATCAGGAACGCATTGAAAGAGCCAGCTCGACTGCCGTTTTTCAGGCCTTCTCTGGTATGTGAGTCAATTAGGCAATATTCGCCAATATTTACTACGACTGTATAATTGCCCTTGAATATATAATTTTGAACAATTGTTCTTGATTCCTGCTTCCTTATTCGAATCGTTTTGCGGTTTTCTTTTTATTTCTGAAAGAATTATTACATTATTATTATTGAAGTAACAGCGACGATATACATATTTACTATTTTTTTATTATTATTATTTTGATATACATATATACATAAATATTTTATTAAACAAATATTTATTTGGGGTTTAATTCTGGTTTTGGTTTATTTGACACACCTTTGATTATTGTTATGTTTGTTTGAATTACTTGATGATAATTGGTCCAACATTAGTAAAATAATTTGTAACCGGTTATTTTATGTATTTAGGAGCCAGGGTGTAAATGGTTACTGGCGCCCTTAATAAGTAATTTATCTTAGAATATACCTACGACCAAACTCTTCGACAGTGAGTTAGCTTGGTTCCTATTTATGCCAACTTATTGTGGACCATTTATTTGTGAAGTTTTTAATTTATAATAAGCTGTGGCATCCTAAATTGTTTTTTTAAATTGTTATTACATAAATAAAATGACATGATGAAAAAAAAATATTTTAATGAAATTACATGTTTGTATTAACTTTCTCTTTTCAATCTTTAAGAAAATTAATAAAACACTAACAAAAATAAATGTCAACATTTTAAAAATTTTATTTAATAAAATAATAACAAACAAAATGATTCTTACATTTTTATGAATTCGCCGCCCTCGTGTGTGGGTTGTTGTTTTTCCATGTTTTCTCTAAAACATTGTGTAATAAGACTAAGATGTTGTAAATCTGTATTTATATAACAATTAAATATTATTTTTTTTTTATTTTATTAAATTTAAAATAAATCTTAAAAATTAGATTTATCCATTTTTTCATTAATTATCTGCACCCCTTCACTTATGGTTAATTCATACTTTTTATTTGAAAGATAAGAAAACTAATTATATTTAAATGATTCTTACAATTCATTCTTCGATCGCTTTTCTAAAACATTTATTACATCATTACAACCAAACCCCAACATTTTACTTCATGCCAATTTATGAATAAAATTATGATTTACGCATTGTTTATAATAGAATTTTAATCATGGTTATTTCTTATTTTAGAACTAAGTCGTCGATTAAAAGACTGTTCTAGACCTGCAGCATTACATCATTACATCAACATATTATGTATCAATAAAAAAAGAAAAAAACAACAATTGTATTAATAGCACAGCCAACTATAACTTCTGTTTAAAAAAATATAACTTTGGGCTCTATCTCTTCTATGAATGAAGATAGAAATAATCTGTAAATTGCATTCGATTCTCCTCGAAAAAGTACCTTTAGAGTTGTGAAGGCAATTAATACAATTCCCTACCTCTTAAAAGTACTATAATCTATATAATATATTATCTTCCTCTACCTCGAGTCTAGACTGCACTGCACTTTAACCGGTTTTTCTGGCTCTACATTGCCAGTCTCTGGCTTTCCTCCCCCTTCGCCTTCTTTTTCCACTCAAACGAAATAATATTATTCAAAGGACATTCTTCTGTTAGATGAATATTGTATACCTACTTACTTTTATCACACTCAAATATTTAAAAAATAATTCTAATAAATATTAAAAATATCACTTACCTTTCTACCAATCGTCGGTTTCTTCGACTTCTATCACTTGGATGCCCTCATCCACTCCTGGGTCTTGGCCGCTGTGCAACACCGCCGGTGTCTCGCGGTCCTCCCACCGCTGCGTCTGGGGTTCCTCATTCTTCTGACCCCTATCCCTCTGTCTCTCATTATTTGGGAGGAATATTTGAAGGATGACGTTTCATTCCCTCCTGCATATTACACAGCGGCTTGTTTTGACCATGCATCGGCCGCAAAACAGATTCCCACACATTGCTGCATATTTCACTATGTTTGTTAAACAAACAAGGTATCTGCCGCAGCCGGTGTCCTCCATATATTCTGCAAATCAATATACAGATCTTTGAAAATTAGTTCTTGTTAATGTTTAAGATTACCGCTTACCTACATCTTTTACCGAGTTTGGTGTCAATTTCGCAGACAGGACGTTTATTTCATAAGCCATTTCACTGTTACACGTTAAATACACAAATACTTAGAAATGATTACCCTTCTATGTAATTAAATGCGTCACAACTTCGTATTATCATGATCCTCTCGCAGCAATGCGTTTTAGTCAGCGATTTTGAAACATTGCACTTTGTTGTTCGTTTTGTAATGTTAAAAAATTCAATTAATAAACCGGTCCTCCAAAAAGGAAAGACCTAGTAAGGGGTTATGAATGTACACAAATTCCATCAAGGTGTATTAAAGGGTGTTTCAATAAAAGCGCAAGATGTTAAAGTTCAGTAGAACATGGTTTTCTGTATCAAAGTATTGAAATATATATTAAAGTGGTTTCAACTCAACTTCGAGGTGGCCAAAATTCTGAATTCGCAAATCGTTCTAAAATATTTAAGTCAACAGGAGAAAAATTGTTCAATTACACAAGTATACACGGTTTTGGACCTGAGCAACCAAAAGCTGTTTATAAGGTAAAGGTTGTTTTTTTTTTAAGAGCTTCAGAACTTTAAATAATAACACAAGATAGAAATATTGTTGTAATTATTAATTACTATTATAATCTATTAGATAATTTCAGGTTTTTTTTATTTTTTAAACATGATTTCCGGCATATGTCCGCCGCGGCTACGAGTTACATGATCCATTCGATCAGTCCAATTTCTCACTACTTTTGCCAATAAATCTGGCCGTATGGCGTCAATGGTGGCTTGAATATTGGCTTCAAATGCTTCAAGAGTTGCTGGTTTGTTGCCATAAACCAACGACTTAACATAGCCCCATAAACTGCTACTCTGTTGTATATAACAACAAGTACTTTTTTTACAAAAGTATACAAGTGGCATATCGTTCAAATCGACATCATATGTACCCTTAAGAAAAAAGTAAATTTGGTGTAGGAAAACAAAAACGAAACGTCCTTGAAATAAAACACGTACGTCATTGTAATAAGCGCAAAAAGTTGCCATAAATAAGTGTTTACAGTTTGGTTATAACTTTTAAAACAAATGAGTTACAGTAACTTCATAGAAATGACCTTTTATCAACTTCCGGCTATAGAGCGGAAACGGTTAGAGATAGTTCAGTTTTCTTTTCGCCATTGATTAAAACACAGAAAAGTGACCCTAGCTCGCGAAAACGGTTTTTTTTAATATCTTTTCAAATACAAATGTTTTCCATATGTCGCACCTCCAAATGCACCATCCTGTACGTTTAGATAGCGGTCGGCCTCCTCATAAGACTCTGGCTCAGTAGTTATTTTAATTTATTATTGAGCACTGGAACAAACTGGATTCATCAGGCAGATAATGTTGTGTTCAACAATATAGTGAAAGAAATCCTTCCAACTCACTCAGTATATTTGTTAATTTAAGTGTTATAATGGGGATTCATCATATCCACACCATCAATTAAATAAAAATGTATAAGTTAATAAACATTGATTTAATAATAATAAACTTACGAAGAATTAAATTCATTATATCATCGTCGTCTTCCTGTTTAATATCACTGCTACTGGGAAAAGTCAATGTTCTATCTTCCTCAGTATCTGTAGCCATAATACGAGTCGAAAAATGTTGAATGGTTAAAACAATAAGCAACAATGAGTTAACGGTTAGTTTAAGCTTTAGATAATTAGGGGTTAGTACATTAGTTAATTACTAACTGATAAAATTATTGCGAAAGCAGAGAAATGACTGGTGGTAACTCTATGTCTATATCGTCCGTATAATTATGGCGATCATAATTTCATCAGTATCTATGATCAATTTTTATTATAATAATCTGTTTAATTTAAACCCATTAAGGACCAATAATGCAATAACGCAATATTATTTTTTTTTTAAATTACTAACTAAATAAGTTAATTTGATACATTGTATCATCAATAAAAATAATCAAAATATATAAATAAATATTAATATTTGCTTTTTTTCACATATTCTCAAGTCCGGTAAAGGACTTGAGAATATGTGAACAAAAAAGTAAATATTTTTAATTATTTCGATTATTTCCAATATAAATTTAAAGTATTTTTCAGTGCGTAATATTTTCCGTGTATAGGGGAAATACCTCCCCTACCATCCCCTCGTGAGTTTATTATGGTTTTGTATCCCTTGACTCTGATATAGTCCGTCTGCTTGGTATATGTTTCTGATAAACATATTATGCGGGGGGAGTAAGTTTCTATTGAATTTAGAAGGTTCGACTTGTTGCTGTTATAGCTTCTAATATTCCAATTTATTATTTTCATTAGTTTGTTGTTGGGTATGAGAGTTGTGTTTTTTTGAGAGTATCGACTGGTATGAAGTTTAAGAGTGATTGGATGAAGGATTGTGGGTCATTGGTATATAATAGAAGGTTCTGGTTCAGGTTCTTACGGGGGTGAAGGGGGAGATGTGGGTGAAGGGTTATTAAAGCAAAATTTTTTTGAAGTGGGGTTCGGTGATGGATTGATGATTTCGTGATATTTTTGAGTATATTTGTGATGAAATTGGAGAGGGGATGAGGGAAAATTTTTGAAATTTTAAAACTCGTTTAACTGTCCGTTTTATACTGTTCACGTCGCATTAAATGTAAATCTTTTACTAATTTAAAATGGTTTAGGCATTTAAGTAAGTTTTCGTAATTAAAATACTATTTTTATTAAATTGACATTATTGTATGCGGAAAAATATTCTCTTTCAAATATGTCTAGTAAACATATTCTACTTCTATTTAAAAAAAATGGTCGATGACGTCATAGCTTTTACATGAATCACCCTGTATGTGATTTCGGTATTTGACCAACCGTACATTTAAAAATTAAAATCGACCCGTCCGTGGATTTTTCTTTAAACTTCATAATTTAGATTTTAATGAATTTAAACATTACTTTTCAGAAGAACTGTAGATATTACTCATTGTCCTGTTCATTTTCGATTCTCCATCTCTCCTGTTATTCTTACGTTTTTTTTTGTATTACGTTTTTGTATAAATTGTAGTAATTGTGTCATTTAAGGTAATTTTAAATTAACTATGACTGAACTAATCCAGTAATAAACTAAATGAATAACGAATTTGTATGAGTTCTTAAACCTGAAATACTAATACTATAATATTTTACTTTGTGGTCGGTACCTGTGTTGATCACAACAATTATATTCTCAATGTAATCACGTAAACATTAATTTATCTTAATGATTAAAGATTGCAGACTCTCCACAAACAGAATACTGCCCAAGTACACCGTCACCATGTTATTCAAATAGTCCTTCTGAATATTGCCCAAGCAGTAAATCAGAGTCAGAGAGTGACTCAAGTTTGTCTGAAAATGAAGATTTTACCGAGGAAAATTTAACAGGCAAACTAAATTCAGTAAATAAGTCAACATCTACTGCAAATCATTCAATTAAAAATAAAAACTTCTGTTATTTCTGCGAATCAGACGTGTTGAATTTCGCAAGGCACATGTACAGGAACCATACGGGAGAACTGGATGTACAAAGGATATTAAGTACACCTGCTAACAGTAAGAAACGCAAGCAATTGCTTACTTTATTAAGAAAAAAAGGAAATTTTCTATGTCGTTCGGAACAAGGAAAGCCCGTAAGAAAGAATAATGATACAAGATATTTACCTTGCCCCGACTGTCTTGGTTTCTATTCCGCGAAAAATCTTTGGAAACATAGAAAAATTTGCTCGGAAAATAAAAGCAAAGGCCGGACATCGCAATCTGATGCTCAAAATATATTAGTGAAACATTTGAAAATAGACAATGATCTTGTGTTAAGAGTATTTCCTCATATGCGCGCAGATCATGTTTCACTAACTGCCAAAAAAGATAAACTTATTTGCGCTTATGCTGCTCGTTATATTAAGCTACATAGAGAAAAACATTTCGTTTCTGTCGCATCCAGAAAAATGCGCGAACTGTCAAGAATTCTAATATCGGTAAGAAATAGAGAGCCCCAAATAATGACTCTATTTCAGGCCCTAAAACCTCAGCATTACGACCTACTTGTAGAAGCAACGAAAGAAGTAGCTAAATATGATTCTTCTGTAGAATGCTACAAGTCCCCAACTTTTGCAATAAACATTGGCACAACATTAAAACAGTGTTGTGAAATTGCACTCATGCATGTTTTAAAACGTTCACATGGAAATAATAACATCAACACCGCCGAAGCTGAAGCTGATATCAAAACATTAATTCAGCTAATTTCAGCTCATTGGCGATTTGATATTTCGAATCAAGCAGCCAACGATTTAAATATAAAAAAATGGAACAAAGTTACTTTAATTCCTCTGGCCAGTGATTTGAAGATATTGAAAGATTATTTGCTTAAAACTGCTCAAACTGCCCTAGCAGGTCTAGAAAAAAATAACAATGACATCAGCTGTTACACAAAATTATTAGAAACTGTATTTTGTCGTGTAATTCTCCTGAACAGGAAACGACCAGGAGAATTACAACGATTTTTGTTAAGCACATATTTAAATTCGAATTCCGATTCTCAAGGTAATTACGAAGAATTTTCTGAAGCAGTAACGAAAAATGAAAAGATGTTAATGAAATGCTTCAAAAGAATTGTCATAAGGGGCAAACGCGGAAGAGGTGTTCCTGTTCTATTTAGCGCTGATGTTAGGGATCACATTGAAATATTATTAGTACACAGAAATAATATAATCAAAAAACCAAATTTGTATCTTTTTGGCAATCCAAATACCTCTGAGCCAATGCTGGGTTACAAAATAATTAAAAAATATGCTATTGCTAGTGGAGCTAAAAATCCCGAAGCAATTACATGTACAAAGCTGAGAAAACATCTTGCAACATTGACTCAACTATTTAATATGACTGAAACAGATATGGAGCAATTGGCTGCTTTTATGGGACATACCTTAAGTGTACATCGATCCTCATATAGACTACCAGATGATATATACCAAACTGCAAAAATTTCAAAATTACTGGTACTTATGGAAAAAGGCGAAGCAGGGCAGTTTAAAGGAAAGTCGTTGGAGGATATTGAGATTAATTTAGATCAGGATTTAATGGCTGATAATGGGGATAATATAGGAGAGTTGGCTGATGAGGAAGATGCAGGAATTTTAGATGATCCACCAGAGATGCATATTCCACCAGATGTACTTGATATCCCTTGTGGATCATCATCATCAATGACAAATTTGGAACGTATATACAAAAATAATTCGATACCAGAAAAAAATGTGACCCTAAAAAAGAACACTAAAAGAATTTTAGTTCCTTGGACCGAACAACAGAAAAATATAGTCATTGATTTTTTTAAAAAGCAGATTAAGGAGAAGCGGCCACCAAAGAGACATGAATGCGAAGAATTAAAGAAAAAATACCCAGAAATACTGAATAATAAAGACTGGCATAAAATTAAAGTCTTTATTCAAAATAAATATACAAAATAATAATATAATCAGATATAAGGTTTAGTTGTACCAAACCCTATGAAGTGTTTTCATCTCTGAACTCGAGTTCAAAATAATAGTTTCTATGATTGTTTTTTTTAATATTACGTTTGTTTGTTCTATATGATTATATATATTTGCTTGTTTTTTTTATTATTAAAATAAATATGTTTCTGAACAAATTGTTTCTCTTTCTCTCCCAATTTAATTCCTTTTTTGCAGGTTGTGTTTACCAAAAGCTATGAATAACAAATCGGTAAGTGAAAATTAAGTTTTAGTTACTCTTCAGTGAACGGTAAATAAAACTTGCCATTCATCGCAACTGATAAAAACAACTCGATTCGAATTTAAAACAGTCAAATTAAAGTGAACAACTTCACGATACTTAGTATATATTTCCTTTTTGTTTTCAAGTTTTAAATATAAGCCTTAAAAATTTAATTAAATGTTTATTAGTTCAAGAAATGCTGTTTAACCTAGCACAAAAGTTACCTTTAATTTTACACGTTTATATCAGTAAATATTAAAAAAAAAATTATTAGCGGAAATATTACGATTATATTTACACACATTTTATATTGTTAATATTTAATATACTTTAAAAGTGAATATTATTTAAGCCCAATGATCCTGTAGGAACCAAGTCATCTTGCGGATCTAATGTTTAACATAATTATAAACATCAATTATATGTAAATTGTTTTTTAATTAATTTTTGTTTTCCTTACAAATTATACATTTTACTGGAAAGAATTAAACACTTTAATGATTCCTTTGATTTTCAAATAGATTTAAATAATTTACTAGTCAATTACTCAATTACCACTCCATAAAATATACAATACATTATCATATTTTGATTAACTAAAACTTTTATTTGAAACATTTTTCAACAGTAATAACTAGATAGACAGATTAGGTATATAACTAGTTAAAGCACCAAGAATATGATAAAAAATAAATATATCTTATAGCTATTTTTTTTCATTATCTACAACTTGTATTTAAAACATTTTTTGTGTAATGAATACTTAACAAAATATCTGGAAAAGTATTAAAAACGCTAAGAGTAAAGTACCACTTCCGGATCTCCAATTTTCATCAAAAGCTTTTCAAATCCTACCATTGTAACAAAAAGCTTAAGTTTTAAGTTTCATCTCGATATCTTTAGCGGTGTTTTGCAGTACAGCGCCAACAGACATTTAAAAAATATGGTCTTATTCAACTCGGGGGACATCAATATTTTTCGGATATTTCCGCTAAAATTTTTTATTTGAAAATGTTCACGAAAACAATACTTTCCCTTTGTATTACATACGTGGGAAAGTAAAAATACAAGGGCTACTTTTTATTATCATTATTAGATTTAAGATGTATGCATTTCTTTATAAGAAAGTTGAAAACTCCTAGTCGAAGAACTTCCAACAATACTGAAAATGAACACACAGCGTGTAGGAATTGTCGGTTAATCCCAATTCGATCGTGGCAACACCGCCGGAAGTAGGATTCGCTGTTATTTAAAAACTGTATATGGCATGGTTTTCATATAAGCGATTATATGAAAGAAGTGTATATATTAGTGGAAGTCACAAAATTGGTATCTTTGAAGGATGTTGGATCATTTTTAATTTTTAAAATTAAATATTAAATTCAACATGTTACGATGAATATACAGTATGAAATTTGTCAAATATAAAGTATTCGCAAATAAAATACTATATACTCTTTCGCTTCCCCTGGATGCCATAAGTTTGGAGTTTGTAAGGATTCCATATACATATCAGGATGTATATATATATATATGTATATATATATATATATATATGTATATATATATATATATATAAATGTATATATATATATATATATATATATATATATAAATGTATATATATATATATATATATATATATATATAAATGTATATATATATATATATATAAATGTGTATATATATATATATATATATATATATATATATAAATGTATATATATATATATATATATATATATATATATATATATATATAAATGTATATATATATATATATATATATATATATATATATATATATATATATATATATTAATGGTAACTCGAAGCGTACTTTCCGTTTAGGTTTAATAGCTTGAGGTCCGTTGATGGAAGGTGAGCTGAGAGTATCCAAAGTGTATGCTGATTTAACTCTATCTAAACTAACACAAACTGGTTTTCCATTACATAGGATGGTAATAGTCTTTTCGCCGCGTTTAATGACATCATAAGGTCCAGTATAAGGAGACTGCAGTGATTTCCGAATTGCGTCATAACGAAGGAAGATTTTCTTACAGCTTTTAAGGTCTTGAAAAATAAATGGTTTCACGCTTAAATGTTGAGAGGCTTCTACCGGGCGAAGATTTTGCATAATATCTCTTAAGCGTGATACTAAATGTTGTGGGTCATTCCTGGATTCGTTTTGTTGAATGAAAATTTCACCAGGGAGGCACAGAGGCTCGTCGTAAACTAATTCTGCTGGTGAGACATTAGTTTCATCTCTGATTGCAGTGCGTATACCAAGTAAAACTAGTGGTAATGCTTCTACCCAAGTTGCGTTGGAGTGGCACATCAATACTGCTTTTAGATTCGATGGAATCGTTCAATGATACCATTGCTGATTGGATGGTAACTTGTTGTTCGTATTTGCTCAATTCCTAACAACTTATTTAATTTGGAGAAAAGATCGGATTCAAATTGTTGACCTCGGTCTGTAGTGATCTATATACTGAAAAAAAATAGAATAGTGCAGAAAAATGTATAACATAACCTAAATGTAAAGTTTTAATTTAATTATGTTATGTATTAAGTAGGTACTGATAAAACCCTTTGATTGAAATGGAAATTAATTCATCTATGTAAGGTATGGTGAAGAAGTCAGTGTCGTACATATAGTACTAATTAACTATAATAATAAAACAATAATAATAGAAATAATACATTTTATTGGTATTAAATACTAAACTTTATATTGTAAGTAATGATTTTATTTCTGCCTTATCTGGCCTAGATCCGCTGTGTTTTGTATAAACAGGATTACCTCGTGTAGGATATGACTTTTGTCATGCACAGACGGTCTTGATTGAGGAGAGGCTTTATAATACGCATCCTCAACCCTGAGATTATATATCTTAATCCAAAAAATGTTGTTTGAATTTTATTTGCCAAACAAAAACACACCATAAACCTCTGCCCTGTACATCAGCCACAACGATTCCCTCCTCCCGCCCCTCTCCACTCTAGTTGATGCCAGGTAAATCTGTGAAGAATAATAAAAAAAAATTAATAATTAGATATCTCCGGGACCTAGCCGAGTCCACAATTGAATTTCTTCAAGGCGACCAGACCTTCAATCTTATGTATTATAAGAACCGGTCGGGCTATAGACAAACATTTTTAATATTGGGCCCCATGATTAATTTTTTTTTTAAACGAAAAATGTTTGGCTAGACCCAGGATTTGAAACTGTGCGTGCAGTTTCAAACCCTGGCTATAGCCAAACATTTTTAGTATTGGGCCTAGAGCAGCGCTCAGCCCGGTACTGGGCCGATCTCACTCTTGAACCGGTCGGGCTATACCCAAACAGTTTTAATATTAGGCAACATGATTAATTACATTTTTGTTTTAAACGAAAAATGTTTGGCTATAGCCAGGATTTAAAACTGCGCGCGCAGTTTCAAATCCTAGCTATAGCCAAACATTTTTAGTATTAGGCCTAGAGCAGCGCTCGGTCCGGTCCTGGGCTGGCTCACCAGGCCGGGCAGGGCCCGGCCTGGTGAGCCAGTGCAGGACCTGGCTGAACTCACTCTTAAACCGGTCGGGCTATAGCCAAACATTTTTAATATTGAACCCCATGATTAAATTTTTTTAAACGAAAAATGTTTGGCTATAGCCAGGATTTGAAACTGCGCGCGCAGTTTCAAATCCTGGCTATAGCCAAACATTTTTAGTATTAGGCCTAGAGCAGCGCTCGGTCCGGTCCTGGGCTGGCTCACCAGGCCGGGCCCTGCCCGGCCTGGTGAGCAGCGCAGGTCCGGGCTGAAGCGCAGGTCCGGGCTGAAGCGCAGGTCCGGGCTGAACTCACTCTTGAACCGGTCGGGCTATAGCCAAACATTTTAAATATTGGACCACATGATTAAATTTTTTTTAAACGAAAAATGTTTGGCTATAGCCAGGATTTGAAACTGCGTGCGCAGTTTCAAATCCTGGCTATAGCCAAACATTTTTAGTATTAGGCCTAGAGCAGCGCTCGGTCCGGTCCTGTTCTGGCACACCAGGCCGGGGGGGGCCCGGCCTGGTGAGCCAGCGCAGGACCGGGCTGAACTCACTCTTGAACCGGTCGGGGTATAGCCAAACATTTTTAATATTGGACCCCATGATTAATTTTTTTTTTAAACGAAAAATGTTTGGCTATAGCCAGGATTTGAAACTGTGCGCGCAGTTTCAAATCCTGGCTATAGCCAAACATTTTTAGTATTAGGCCTAGAGCAGCGCTCAGTCCGGTCCTGGGCTGGCTCACCAGGCCGGGCAAGGCCCGGCCTGGTGAGCCAGCCCAGGACCGGGCCGAACTCACTCTTGAACCGGTCGGGCTATAGCCAAACATTTTTAATATTGGGCCCCATGATTAAATTTTTTTTAAACGAAAAATGTTTGACTATATCCAGGATTTGAAACTGCGCGCGCAGTTTCAAATCCTGGCTATAGCCAAACATTTTTAGTATTAGGCCTAGAGCAGCGCTAGGTCCGGTCCTGGGCTGGCTCACCAGGCCGGGCAGGGCCCGGCCTGGTGAGCCAGCCCAGAACCGGGCCGAACTCACTCTTGAACCGGTCGGGCTATAGCCAAACATTTTTAATATTATGATGCCCCTCAATTTCATTTTTTTAAACAAAAAATGTTTGGCTATAGCCAGGATTTAAAATTGAGCGAGCAGTCTCAAATCCTGGCTATAACCAAACATTTTTAGTATTGGGCCTAGAACAGCGCTCGGCCCGGTCCTGGGCTGCCTCATCAGGCCGGCCTGGTGAGCCAGACCAGCAGCTGGCCTAACCCATTCTTGAACCGGTCGGGCTGTAGTCGAGCCTACTCTTGACTTTTCTGAAGCCAGCCTGTTCGGGCTTATATGGAATATGGAATTTCATTATACATCGCTTCACTCGTTTGTATGAACTGTGACAATAGTTTTGTTTGTTTGTACTGCATTAAGTTGAACTGACTTCAAGTTTGTGACTTTACTAGCTTAATATTATAAAATGTTTGCAAAAAATCCTATGTATGTAGGAGTATGTCTACTAACCAAACCGGGTATGCCAAACGAACAGCATTAATGAGGCTAGCAAACTTGTCAACATTTCTACATTGCCTTCTCCACTGATATTCAACCAGCACTTCGACAAATCCTTCGCAGCCCTCCAACAGGACTCAATTCGTTGAGTATGTATACCATCCTCCGAAACAAAGCAATGCTCGGGATCGCTGTGGTTTACAACCCTATGCTGGAAGCCATACTCTGGTAGACTGGAGTACGCACGCCACATATCAGTGCGTATTTCCGTGCCTTCAGCCACATGATCTTTAATTATAGGAATGAGCGTTCGTGCATCTCTCACATTTCCTGGGCAGACCACCAGACGGAAATCTTCCGATTCATCCTCGATCATTCTGAGGACCCAGTGACCCTCAATTTGTCTTCCCCGATTGTACTTTCTCTTCCCAAACTTTGATTCGTCTATTTGTACGATTCTGCCGGGACCACCAATCTTCCCACGATTCTCCTCACAGATGAGGAAGTCATCAATCACAACTTCGCGGCAAAAATTGTACCTTTATATAGGATTTTAATGATTTACTTTTTACTACTACAGCAAAATGCTTTATTTTATATTACCAATCGCAAATAGTCTTATCGGATAAAGAGGGTTCGTCCTTCATCTCTGACCTCCTTCCGACACTGCTCGTACGAGTAGTCCTCGCAAAACGAATACACAATGCTATAATATTATTTAATTTTTGTATATTAGGTATTTAAATTAAAACACTTATTTGTTCCTTTCTTCACTTATTTTATTTTACTTGTTAGATGTACATTTCGAGTACTACGTACTCATTTTCAATAACAGAATTCTGTTATTGAAAATGAGTACGTAGTACTCGAAATGTACATCTAACAAGTAAAATAAAATAAGTGAAGAAAGGAACAAATAAGTGTTTTAATTTAAGTTTACAACTTCACATAACTCGAAACCAATTACTAAATATATTAGGTATTGTTTAAAATCATTACCTAAACACTTTAGTCAGTGGTAGCTTGGTTCCTGCAAACCATGTGCCCCTTGCCATAGGCACATATAAATTGTGGCCCCCCTTACTGCATCGAAATGCACCCAGGCCCGATTGTGATGAACTGTAGTTCATCGGCTTTCGATGCCTTGGGCACATTTTGATGTATGGCAAAAACCCATTCGCCTGGCACCATCTGAAGGCTTACTCATCGGTGCCAAACTCCTCCATAATCTTCTTCTGGTTCCACATTCTAGTCATTAAGTTTTACAAGGAATTAAATATTTGTAAAGTGTTATAAGTTTAGTATGTGATTTTAACTGCTTACATATGCAGAATAATTAACTTACCTTCAATTACACAATAGTCCACAAAGTAGCACTTAAAAGTACGGTTTTTGTAATAAATTTCACTAAACACAATAAACTGAAGTAAAGAAATAAATTACACAAAATGTTTTGTTATAAACAACAAAACAAATCAAAAACATTCGAAATTTCCTCCTCTTCCTTTCTGAGAGCGATACGTCGCCGTCGTTACGTGTCGCTGTTGTAGTTTGTCGACGGAGAAGGCTTAAATGCACAAGGGCGGGTATACTTGCGGGCTTCATTTTCATAGTGACGGTGGTACCAGCATATACGCGAAGGCGAAGAGTGTTGATCTACTGTGGCGAGAGAACGACGACGATCTGCTCCGTTGCTGGTAGTTTCGGTCTGACAGTTTGGATTGAATTTTCTTCAATTGCTTCGAAATTTCTGAAATCTTATTTTGAAGGAATTCGTTTGACGTATGGCTAGAGACAGATATCGACGTTGACGCAGCGAAAACGGGTGGCATTGTGGAAAGGTTAGGGGCGGGTTGAACTTCGACGATTTTGTCAGCAGTTACCGCCAATTTTTCAAGTAACAGATCTGGTTGGGTGAGTCGGTAAACGTTGCAACCATATGTTTTTTAATAGGGACATTTTGTCCCGCTAGAAAGCGTAGGTGACGAAGGAATTGTGATGGTTTTCGATCACCTAATTCTTTTTCACTGATCAGTTGTTTCACCTTTTTCGCATCAGACATAGATAAACGGGTAATTAATTCTGACTTCAGTTTAGTCTGGGGTTTTCCGTAGGAACGTTGTTCAATATGTCCTCGACTTCATGGGCAAGCCTTTCTTCTAAATTAGCCATTACGTATGAAAACTTTGTAGCTTCGTTGATAATGATATGCGGTTGATTTCTGGGATTCCTTGTGTGGGATTTTCTGGTTGCTCTCCTTGCATATCTATTCGATTTAAAGATTACGTCGGGGTCACCAAATGTAAGGAGATCAATGAGATGAGTTATAATTCAAAACTTGTTTTGTATTTTCACTTCTCAAAAAGAATAACTAATTTTTACATTTCTATGACGACGTTAATTTCCTAAAAAAACGCAGCTGCCATACACTCATATTACCACAATGAACAGCCTGGATTTTTTATGAATGAACACACACATTTAACTATATTAACACTACATTAAAAATTAAAAAATCTTAAACACAAAACAATGCACGGGTTAGGCGCCTCCACCAAATGTCGCGTGGGGGTTATTCACGCTAACCAACCCTTTTATATTTATTTATTTATTTATTTGCAAATAAAACATACATCAATATAAAGACTTTTATAAATAATAAAATAATGTGTTAAATTAATGCTTATCTGCAAAAGGACTAAGAGCAACTTAAGTTGATCTTTTCGTTGTAGTAATAGAGATATGAAACTAATATTTACTTACCTTAATTATGCCCTGAAAACCAAAGATGGGCAACACAAAACTCTCTGATTCGAATAATTACTTAACATTTATTCTTAACTCTACCGTGTCTGGACACCGACTCCCCGTTTCAACACGTCTCGCGGACTTCCTCGATCTTCCTTAATCAGCAAAATATGTTTTACATAATCGACGAAATCCACGTTGAACGCCGCTGACTTTGCAGAAGCAGATGCGGACCGGATGCAACTCTACACTTTCTGTACGGGTTGATCCGCTTCGCGAAAATATCGGCGTTTAGACTTTGAATGTGGATCCTTAAAAAATCTTCGGCAGGTAAAGGTAGCTTTTTATGGGAAAACACTCTGTGTTTGATTATATTAAAATCACTTTCGGCAGATGCAGATGATGAAATTTCGGAGGCATGGGTAAACTATTTCGTCATAATCTCACTCCATAGGGTATTAGTGGAATAATTTTTTGAAGGTCTTCAACAATCTCGGGCAGAACTTGTTGGTTTCCACGATTGCCTTCTTCTTCGGGATCAAATGTAATATCTTTCGCTGCAGTTTTGATTTGGATTGATTTTCACAGAGTTTTTTTGATTTGTAATATTTCTCAAAACTTATTATAGTTTCTGTAATGTATTTATATTAAAATAATATTATTTACTTTGAATTTCGTGCCAATAATAGTATTTACTTTTTATGGTCTATTGGCACGAATATACACTTTTTTTTGGTAATGTGTTCGCCTCGCCTTTTCGGGCAGTCGAGTATTAGCGATCTTTGCATTCGCACGCCGCGCCGAAAATTTATGTTTAATTGTAATTTAATTAATTAATAAATATTAAGTTAAGTGTTTATGTGCGTTTTAATTAAAAAAAACACCACATAATTTCATAACACATTGACGGGACAAAAGAATTTCATTCTAAAAAAGTTTTTAAAAGGCGTTTGATCACAATCTGAGTGAACGTTGCTTTAAAACGGCAGATCATTGGAGAACAATTGCAAAATATCTCAGAGAAAGATCAATCTTCAGACCAACACAAACAGAATCAGAAGGAGAGCTGGTTTTAAGAGCCACTTTCTTAGGACAGGCTAGAGACACCACTTCAGCGATGGACTTCACATCTATCAATGATTAGTTGGAATCCATAGACACCACTATAGATGCTCATGACTGCACTACCCTTCTCAAAACAAACCTTGCGGGTCTCCAAGACTATTTAATTTGCTTTCAGTACCAAGGTTTCGATCCAAAGATCATCATCAAGGCCTTAACCAAGAGTGCTAGAGACTACAATGGGGCTAACCAAAAAGCTGAGGTTGCTTACAACATTCCAACAGGCAATCAGGAGTCCTTCAAGTATTCTATTACTAGGACTTGGATGGAGGATGTTAAATTAATTATCGCCATCTTCGCCACGAGAGGAGCTAACTTGGGTAAGATTAAAGACAAATCTGCCCAAGATGTTGGTGCTATACATGACAAAATATTCGATCAGTGTAAAGGCAAATCAACCAGGAACTTCACTGAAGCCTGACGCCATAACACTTCCCAGAGTGGCAAGTTGCTTCCCGACCATTTTCCTTCAACATTTTGAGAACGGTACTGCAAAATACTTGGTGCAAGCCTCAGAAATTGGAACTGTCAGAAAGTCCAGAACCTTGCTATCACCCATGCTAGCCAGCTGCATCCCCAAGAAGACTATGCCAAACAAGCCTCTCATGGTGATCTTCTTAACCTATGTACTAGTAGACAACAAAATTGCCATCGGGAGTAAGGTGACTCTTTTAGACAGGATGCTGAATTACTTTAAGGCCAGTTATGGATCAGCATCCACTCCTGAGGGAGCTAGAATCTCTGCATGCGAGCAATGGAAACTTACAGTGAACTACGTTTTTCCAATTGATTTTCAAGCAGCCAACGCCAATGCTCGTGCCACTATTGAGAGACTCAGGGACCAAGATAAAAATCTTGTAACTGTGTTAGATTCAATTGAGGCCATCCTCTAAACATTTTTTGTGGTGCTTCAATTGCCTCGGATTGGAGCATGGAACAAAAACTAAACCAAAAAAACAAAAAAACTGAACAGATTAACTTACTGTAATTTTAAATAAAGTATTAAAGTTTCATCTTCAAAATTCAAAGTTTCCTGGGTTCCTGTAGCTATTCTAGTGTTCAACCATTTTTTTTAAAGCTCTGCATTACTGCTATTTCCTGTTGTTGTGGAATTCCCTTCGGTGTCAAAATAAGCTACAATACAGAGTGCCGACAATACTGCACGTAGATTATCAATGTGTTTACATTGAACATCTTGCCTCAAAGTGCGTAGATAGAATTTTTTTTGTTAATCTGAAGGGGGAAGGGGGTTCTTCAAACTTTTCCACGTTGAACACAGTTTTAACAAATGCGCAACATCATTGCGAACATAGCAAGTTGGTCTTTCTTCTGAATTGTTAAATAAGATGTTATAGCAAGCTTTAATGTAGCTATTTAAACTAGAGTACTGTGTAAAACTATTTACAACAGCATACATTAAAGCTTTTGAAATGTCTAGTACAATTTCTTTTGGGCTCGCTGAGGCTGATTTTAATCACACTTGTAGCCAATGTGTTAGTTCTTCTGTTGTATGGCAACTTGTTAGAAGATTTCCAACACAATACTGTTTTTTTAACATCATTGTCGCGAATAACAATATTATACAAAAATATTGCGTTGGATTTCATATGGCCATAATTAATTCTTTTAACCAGACCTCCGGTTGCATCAATTGCTAATTTTGAATGTTTGGTTTTCTCGCAATACCGGCGAAATATATAGATTTGAGAGTTGCTCCAATAAAACACTCTAAATGGAATAGGGCTGATTTGTCTAATTATCCCGTTAAATTCCAAGGTATGCTTTATTTTCACAATTGCCATAATGACATTTTGATGAATTTTTGTTTGTTGTAATCTTATATATTTTGCATTCCGAATGGTCGACAGAGATGGAAAATCAGCTGGTTAAGAATCTCCAAGCTCCATTATGGAGTTTGGTTTGATCTTTCTATACATGCAAGCGGACATGTTCTCATTTATGAGCTTATTTAAGCATTTTTCCCTTTTATTTCTTACCAGAGGCCTCTTTCTACTTGAAATGTATGGCAAGGAATAATTTCCATTAAGTATGCAATGCAATGTAACCTCCTTATCTTGTAATGGTTCGTTTACAAGGGTACACTGTAGTGAACTCTCACATTCTCGGCAAGTTGCTGTAATATTTAAAAAATTTCAGTATACTGTAATCTGGCTCCTTTAAAAGATAGGATACAACTGATTTTTGTGGTCTCTGTTATTTTTCTACTTAGGAATGTCGACCAGCACTTTCTTTGTAAAATGTTATATTCGCGTGACGAATTATGCCTTTTATAAACTATTTTTCTTGGGTTAAAGAATTTCAGATATTCGTCATAAGTTAAATTAACTTTGAAATTAAATAACGTTGATTCAGAGTTTGTTGATGATTTTACAGAACCGCTAGATAAAGATCTAATTGATTCACCCTCAGCTCCAGAATGGGACTCATTTATAGATTAATGACATTGACTTTTAAGTATATCCCATAACTTCATAATACTTTTTTGATGCTATTGTATATACTGCCAGAGGTGATAATGATAGTGTTGCAAATGCATTTATTTCTGATGCGATATTCGTCCATACTGCATCGTTTTTTGCAACGAACTTTCTGTCAGAATAAATTAATTTATTATCAACTACGGAAAAGCATGCTTTAATATGCTTAATTTCATCATCAGTCCTCCGCTTAACCATCTTAAATACTAGAAATTAAAATAAAATAAACTAGAGTATTGGCTATTTGCGATTTCCAAATTAATTTTTTACTTTTTTTTTAAATGTGTAAAATGCTAAGCATTATTTTAAGGAATCTATTCATTATATTACGTGACACACAGAAACAAATTATATAAAATTTCATTATTTACTTTGTTATACCGTTGGTTTGTTTTATCATGGTTATCATTGAGATTAGTATACTATTAGAGACGGTTAAATAAGATAAATCATACTTTTTGTTACAAAATAAAACTACGTTAAAAAATCATCTAGCGACGTTTGATTTATCCATGAATGAAGGCAAATTTTACAGATTATATAAAGGGTATCCCATTTTCAAGATACGATGTTAAAGTTCAGTTTTCTTATAATAGTATTAGATTTTTATACTACTAAATAACGCAGAAAAAATGAATTTATAATAATGTGTCATATGCCAAATTAAAATAGTAATGGTTATTTGTCTTATTAAATGAAACACCCTGTATAAAATCTGAATTTTTTTCTATTTCTACTGTTCGGTGTTCAATTCAGAATTGGAATAGTCGCGAATAGTGGGTGGTATACGCGTACAATAAAATCACACCGCGCCTGTCCGCTTTTTTTGCCCTTTTACCCGAAACTCACACGCCGGAGGAAGAAGCGCGAGAGTTCGTTACTAATTGTCGTTTAAACCGCATGTGTTCGTCCAATTGTCGTTAAACCGCATCGTAACACCCGCTTTTGTTACACCGCCTCGAGATACGATATTGTTGGATTGTTGCCGCGTGGTGTTTTGTGCATCACCCCCGGGAGCCCACGGGATCGAAAGGATTATCTACTTTAGATCAAAGGTGAGTTGAGTTCCTATTTGAACCCAATCCCTCTATCTCGTCGTATCTACCACTCAGCGCCGTAGATCATCCCCGTTAGGATCAATTAAATTAAAACTATACAGTTCACTTCGAATTTGTTGTCTACGGGCTTATCGCCCTCAAACATCTACAACTCATTTAGGTTAAGTACAACATTTTAGCTTAATATCACATCAATAAAAAATGGTACGAAAAATATTCAATTAATAATTTTATATTGATTTTCACAGTATTCATCATATCTTTAAAACACATGATGCTAAATAAAAATTATAAATTAGAAGCTTCTGACCAGTTTTTTTATTTCTTAATTAAGCATGAAGGGCAGAGCCTGGACAGGATGGACGGAGATACTGAGGACAGCGCCGACATGCACACCTCAGAATTCCAGGAGGTGGTTATATCCAAGAGACGTGGCCGGTCACCAAAATACTCCACCGTAAAACGACCAAACATATCAGGTAATTTACCAAAAACCACAAATAAACTACTGCAGTCAGTACTGAAACAAATCACAACACAACACAGCCAACAACCACAAAAACAACACCCTACATACAATACACAATCACAAGTCAGACTCACACAATCACAGCCATCAACAAGTACAACACCTACGACACAAGTACAACAAATGCCATTATCATTCAACAAAAAACACCATCACGAACAATACAACAACACATTCATATTTACCACTATCAACGACCTCACTCGCATCTAATTCCCCATGATATGGAATGAACGCAACTTTGATAATAATGCGTTAATAATCAAGACACATTCGGGGTATATATCAAAATCTAACGAAAATAAAAGCAACCTAGAAAAGGCCATAAGATCATTACAATCGGAGCGCATAATACACGAGTTCCGACCACTCCACTCAGCCGCCCCCCCATATGATCAAACCAACACGGCCGTATCATCTCAGCGCAGCGAGCCGGCGCCCTTCTATTGCTATATTATCAAAGGAGTGGAGCCGGAGATCACGGAAATCACCATCAGTGCGCGTCTGCATGCACCATTCCAAAACTCATATGTAAAAATCGGAACCAAAATTTGTTCCTTGTCTAACACGTTAAAATGCTATATATCTCTATCCCGTAAATCTATCAAACCGTTCAATATTAATGGAAACTGTAAATATGCTAGAAAGTCGTAAAAATAAGCACTAGATGTCTCTACATATTTCTCTTTACCTCCAATTTTACGGCCTAACCCAATTTTTCGCCATTTGCAATTAATCTTCTGTTCTGATTGCAGGTTCAGCTGATTTTCGCAGATTAATCTGAATTTCTTGGGAATTTTACAATATGGATCGTAAGGGGACTAAATATTGTAAGATTTGTGGCTGCAGTGAAGGTGAGGTGGAGAAACTGTTCTGTTTTCCCCGCAATCCAGAATTGTAAGTACGACAAATAATTTCTAATTAATTATTCCATTGTTTTAAAAAAAATAATTACTTTTCTTGAAAACACTATTACTACAGATTATTCGAGTGACGTAAGTGAATTTTTATATACGGGTTGTGGCTTCATTAATATTATTAAATAAGCATGCTTTTGCACAAAAATTAATATTTATTTTATAATGATATTATTCACGTATTGTATTTAATATTAACGTATATTATGTTTATGTTGATTAAAATGTAGTTTATAATACATGTTTACGGAAGTTGATTTATAGAAACAATTTCAAAAATGTAGATTATCGGTAATGTCAGTAGAGTTAATTTTTGTCAACTGGTTTAATAATTCAAAAAATTGATGGTTGCTGGTATTGAACTCTGTACTATTTGACAGTTGAATTAGTTTACTAATTATTTATATGACCGTTTTTTTATTGTAACGAGGTGATATAGACAGTTCCCAATGTGTAGCTTTTTTGCTATATGAAAACAGTATTTAATGTAATGTATTATTTAGATGTATTATTTAGATGTGGCCTGGTGAGCCAGCCCAGAACCGGGCCGAACTCACTCTTGAACCGGTCGGGCTATAGCCAAACATTTTTAATATTATGATGCCCCTCAATTTCATTTTTTTAAACAAAAAATGTTTGGCTATAGCCAGGATTTAAAATTGAGCGAGCAGTCTCAAATCCTGGCTATAACCAAACATTTTTAGTATTGGGCCTAGAACAGCGCTCGGCCCGGTCCTGGGCTGCCTCATCAGGCCGGCCTGGTGAGCCAGACCAGCAGCTGGCCTAACCCATTCTTGAACCGGTCGGGCTGTAGTCGAGCCTACTCTTGACTTTTCTGAAGCCAGCCTGTTCGGGCTTATATGGAATATGGAATTTCATTATACATCGCTTCACTCGTTTGTATGAACTGTGACAATAGTTTTGTTTGTTTGTACTGCATTAAGTTGAACTGACTTCAAGTTTGTGACTTTACTAGCTTAATATTATAAAATGTTTGCAAAAAATCCTATGTATGTAGGAGTATGTCTACTAACCAAACCGGGTATGCCAAACGAACAGCATTAATGAGGCTAGCAAACTTGTCAACATTTCTACATTGCCTTCTCCACTGATATTCAACCAGCACTTCGACAAATCCTTCGCAGCCCTCCAACAGGACTCAATTCGTTGAGTATGTATACCATCCTCCGAAACAAAGCAATGCTCGGGATCGCTGTGGTTTACAACCCTATGCTGGAAGCCATACTCTGGTAGACTGGAGTACGCACGCCACATATCAGTGCGTATTTCCGTGCCTTCAGCCACATGATCTTTAATTATAGGAATGAGCGTTCGTGCATCTCTCACATTTCCTGGGCAGACCACCAGACGGAAATCTTCCGATTCATCCTCGATCATTCTGAGGACCCAGTGACCCTCAATTTGTCTTCCCCGATTGTACTTTCTCTTCCCAAACTTTGATTCGTCTATTTGTACGATTCTGCCGGGACCACCAATCTTCCCACGATTCTCCTCACAGATGAGGAAGTCATCAATCACAACTTCGCGGCAAAAATTGTACCTTTATATAGGATTTTAATGATTTACTTTTTACTACTACAGCAAAATGCTTTATTTTATATTACCAATCGCAAATAGTCTTATCGGATAAAGAGGGTTCGTCCTTCATCTCTGACCTCCTTCCGACACTGCTCGTACGAGTAGTCCTCGCAAAACGAATACACAATGCTATAATATTATTTAATTTTTGTATATTAGGTATTTAAATTAAAACACTTATTTGTTCCTTTCTTCACTTATTTTATTTTACTTGTTAGATGTACATTTCGAGTACTACGTACTCATTTTCAATAACAGAATTCTGTTATTGAAAATGAGTACGTAGTACTCGAAATGTACATCTAACAAGTAAAATAAAATAAGTGAAGAAAGGAACAAATAAGTGTTTTAATTTAAGTTTACAACTTCACATAACTCGAAACCAATTACTAAATATATTAGGTATTGTTTAAAATCATTACCTAAACACTTTAGTCAGTGGTAGCTTGGTTCCTGCAAACCATGTGCCCCTTGCCATAGGCACATATAAATTGTGGCCCCCCTTACTGCATCGAAATGCACCCAGGCCCGATTGTGATGAACTGTAGTTCATCGGCTTTCGATGCCTTGGGCACATTTTGATGTATGGCAAAAACCCATTCGCCTGGCACCATCTGAAGGCTTACTCATCGGTGCCAAACTCCTCCATAATCTTCTTCTGGTTCCACATTCTAGTCATTAAGTTTTACAAGGAATTAAATATTTGTAAAGTGTTATAAGTTTAGTATGTGATTTTAACTGCTTACATATGCAGAATAATTAACTTACCTTCAATTACACAATAGTCCACAAAGTAGCACTTAAAAGTACGGTTTTTGTAATAAATTTCACTAAACACAATAAACTGAAGTAAAGAAATAAATTACACAAAATGTTTTGTTATAAACAACAAAACAAATCAAAAACATTCGAAATTTCCTCCTCTTCCTTTCTGAGAGCGATACGTCGCCGTCGTTACGTGTCGCTGTTGTAGTTTGTCGACGGAGAAGGCTTAAATGCACAAGGGCGGGTATACTTGCGGGCTTCATTTTCATAGTGACGGTGGTACCAGCATATACGCGAAGGCGAAGAGTGTTGATCTACTGTGGCGAGAGAACGACGACGATCTGCTCCGTTGCTGGTAGTTTCGGTCTGACAGTTTGGATTGAATTTTCTTCAATTGCTTCGAAATTTCTGAAATCTTATTTTGAAGGAATTCGTTTGACGTATGGCTAGAGACAGATATCGACGTTGACGCAGCGAAAACGGGTGGCATTGTGGAAAGGTTAGGGGCGGGTTGAACTTCGACGATTTTGTCAGCAGTTACCGCCAATTTTTCAAGTAACAGATCTGGTTGGGTGAGTCGGTAAACGTTGCAACCATATGTTTTTTAATAGGGACATTTTGTCCCGCTAGAAAGCGTAGGTGACGAAGGAATTGTGATGGTTTTCGATCACCTAATTCTTTTTCACTGATCAGTTGTTTCACCTTTTTCGCATCAGACATAGATAAACGGGTAATTAATTCTGACTTCAGTTTAGTCTGGGGTTTTCCGTAGGAACGTTGTTCAATATGTCCTCGACTTCATGGGCAAGCCTTTCTTCTAAATTAGCCATTACGTATGAAAACTTTGTAGCTTCGTTGATAATGATATGCGGTTGATTTCTGGGATTCCTTGTGTGGGATTTTCTGGTTGCTCTCCTTGCATATCTATTCGATTTAAAGATTACGTCGGGGTCACCAAATGTAAGGAGATCAATGAGATGAGTTATAATTCAAAACTTGTTTTGTATTTTCACTTCTCAAAAAGAATAACTAATTTTTACATTTCTATGACGACGTTAATTTCCTAAAAAAACGCAGCTGCCATACACTCATATTACCACAATGAACAGCCTGGATTTTTTATGAATGAACACACACATTTAACTATATTAACACTACATTAAAAATTAAAAAATCTTAAACACAAAACAATGCACGGGTTAGGCGCCTCCACCAAATGTCGCGTGGGGGTTATTCACGCTAACCAACCCTTTTATATTTATTTATTTATTTATTTGCAAATAAAACATACATCAATATAAAGACTTTTATAAATAATAAAATAATGTGTTAAATTAATGCTTATCTGCAAAAGGACTAAGAGCAACTTAAGTTGATCTTTTCGTTGTAGTAATAGAGATATGAAACTAATATTTACTTACCTTAATTATGCCCTGAAAACCAAAGATGGGCAACACAAAACTCTCTGATTCGAATAATTACTTAACATTTATTCTTAACTCTACCGTGTCTGGACACCGACTCCCCGTTTCAACACGTCTCGCGGACTTCCTCGATCTTCCTTAATCAGCAAAATATGTTTTACATAATCGACGAAATCCACGTTGAACGCCGCTGACTTTGCAGAAGCAGATGCGGACCGGATGCAACTCTACACTTTCTGTACGGGTTGATCCGCTTCGCGAAAATATCGGCGTTTAGACTTTGAATGTGGATCCTTAAAAAATCTTCGGCAGGTAAAGGTAGCTTTTTATGGGAAAACACTCTGTGTTTGATTATATTAAAATCACTTTCGGCAGATGCAGATGATGAAATTTCGGAGGCATGGGTAAACTATTTCGTCATAATCTCACTCCATAGGGTATTAGTGGAATAATTTTTTGAAGGTCTTCAACAATCTCGGGCAGAACTTGTTGGTTTCCACGATTGCCTTCTTCTTCGGGATCAAATGTAATATCTTTCGCTGCAGTTTTGATTTGGATTGATTTTCACAGAGTTTTTTTGATTTGTAATATTTCTCAAAACTTATTATAGTTTCTGTAATGTATTTATATTAAAATAATATTATTTACTTTGAATTTCGTGCCAATAATAGTATTTACTTTTTATGGTCTATTGGCACGAATATACACTTTTTTTTGGTAATGTGTTCGCCTCGCCTTTTCGGGCAGTCGAGTATTAGCGATCTTTGCATTCGCACGCCGCGCCGAAAATTTATGTTTAATTGTAATTTAATTAATTAATAAATATTAAGTTAAGTGTTTATGTGCGTTTTAATTAAAAAAAACACCACATAATTTCATAACACATTGACGGGACAAAAGAATTTCATTCTAAAAAAGTTTTTAAAAGGCGTTTGATCACAATCTGAGTGAACGTTGCTTTAAAACGGCAGATCATTGGAGAACAATTGCAAAATATCTCAGAGAAAGATCAATCTTCAGACCAACACAAACAGAATCAGAAGGAGAGCTGGTTTTAAGAGCCACTTTCTTAGGACAGGCTAGAGACACCACTTCAGCGATGGACTTCACATCTATCAATGATTAGTTGGAATCCATAGACACCACTATAGATGCTCATGACTGCACTACCCTTCTCAAAACAAACCTTGTGGGTCTCCAAGACTATTTAATTTGCTTTCAGTACCAAGGTTTCGATCCAAAGATCATCATCAAGGCCTTAACCAAGAGTGCTAGAGACTACAATGGGGCTAACCAAAAAGCTGAGGTTGCTTACAACATTCCAACAGGCAATCAGGAGTCCTTCAAGTATTCTATTACTAGGACTTGGATGGAGGATGTTAAATTAATTATCGCCATCTTCGCCACGAGAGGAGCTAACTTGGGTAAGATTAAAGACAAATCTGCCCAAGATGTTGGTGCTATACATGACAAAATATTCGATCAGTGTAAAGGCAAATCAACCAGGAACTTCACTGAAGCCTGACGCCATAACACTTCCCAGAGTGGCAAGTTGCTTCCCGACCATTTTCCTTCAACATTTTGAGAACGGTACTGCAAAATACTTGGTGCAAGCCTCAGAAATTGGAACTGTCAGAAAGTCCAGAACCTTGCTATCACCCATGCTAGCCAGCTGCATCCCCAAGAAGACTATGCCAAACAAGCCTCTCATGGTGATCTTCTTAACCTATGTACTAGTAGACAACAAAATTGCCATCGGGAGTAAGGTGACTCTTTTAGACAGGATGCTGAATTACTTTAAGGCCAGTTATGGATCAGCATCCACTCCTGAGGGAGCTAGAATCTCTGCATGCGAGCAATGGAAACTTACAGTGAACTACGTTTTTCCAATTGATTTTCAAGCAGCCAACGCCAATGCTCGTGCCACTATTGAGAGACTCAGGGACCAAGATAAAAATCTTGTAACTGTGTTAGATTCAATTGAGGCCATCCTCTAAACATTTTTTGTGGTGCTTCAATTGCCTCGGATTGGAGCATGGAACAAAAACTAAACCAAAAAAACAAAAAAACTGAACAGATTAACTTACTGTAATTTTAAATAAAGTATTAAAGTTTCATCTTCAAAATTCAAAGTTTCCTGGGTTCCTGTAGCTATTCTAGTGTTCAACCATTTTTTTTAAAGCTCTGCATTACTGCTATTTCCTGTTGTTGTGGAATTCCCTTCGGTGTCAAAATAAGCTACAATACAGAGTGCCGACAATACTGCACGTAGATTATCAATGTGTTTACATTGAACATCTTGCCTCAAAGTGCGTAGATAGAATTTTTTTTGTTAATCTGAAGGGGGAAGGGGGTTCTTCAAACTTTTCCACGTTGAACACAGTTTTAACAAATGCGCAACATCATTGCGAACATAGCAAGTTGGTCTTTCTTCTGAATTGTTAAATAAGATGTTATAGCAAGCTTTAATGTAGCTATTTAAACTAGAGTACTGTGTAAAACTATTTACAACAGCATACATTAAAGCTTTTGAAATGTCTAGTACAATTTCTTTTGGGCTCGCTGAGGCTGATTTTAATCACACTTGTAGCCAATGTGTTAGTTCTTCTGTTGTATGGCAACTTGTTAGAAGATTTCCAACACAATACTGTTTTTTTAACATCATTGTCGCGAATAACAATATTATACAAAAATATTGCGTTGGATTTCATATGGCCATAATTAATTCTTTTAACCAGACCTCCGGTTGCATCAATTGCTAATTTTGAATGTTTGGTTTTCTCGCAATACCGGCGAAATATATAGATTTGAGAGTTGCTCCAATAAAACACTCTAAATGGAATAGGGCTGATTTGTCTAATTATCCCGTTAAATTCCAAGGTATGCTTTATTTTCACAATTGCCATAATGACATTTTTATGAATTTTTATTTGTTGTAATCTTATATATTTTGCATTCCGAATGGTCGACAGAGATGGAAAATCAGCTGGTTGAGAATCTCCAAGCTCCATTATGGAGTTTGGTTTGATCTTTCTATACATGCAAGCGGACATGTTCTCATTTATGAGCTTATTTAAGCATTTTTCCCTTTTATTTCTTACCAGAGGCCTCTTTCTACTTGAAATGTATGGCAAGGAATAATTTCCATTAAGTATGCAATGCAATGTAACCTCCTTATCTTGTAATGGTTCGTTTACAAGGGTACACTGTAGTGAACTCTCACATTCTCGGCAAGTTGCTGTAATATTTAAAAAATTTCAGTATACTGTAATCTGGCTCCTTTAAAAGATAGGATACAACTGATTTTTGTGGTCTCTGTTATTTTTCTACTTAGGAATGTCGACCAGCACTTTCTTTGTAAAATGTTATATTCGCGTGACGAATTATGCCTTTTATAAACTATTTTTCTTGGGTTAAAGAATTTCAGATATTCGTCATAAGTTAAATTAACTTTGAAATTAAATAACGTTGATTCAGAGTTTGTTGATGATTTTACAGAACCGCTAGATAAAGATCTAATTGATTCACCCTCAGCTCCAGAATAGGACTTATTTATAGATTAATGACATTGACTTTTAAGTATATCCCATAACTTCATAATACTTTTTTGATGCTATTGTATATACTGCCAGAGGTGATAATGATAGTGTTGCAAATGCATTTATTTCTGATGCGATATTCGTCCATACTGCATCGTTTTTTGCAACGAACTTTCTGTCAGAATAAATTAATTTATTATCAACTACGGAAAAGCATGCTTTAATATGCTTAATTTCATCATCAGTCCTCCGCTTAACCATCTTAAATACTAGAAATTAAAATAAAATAAACTAGAGTATTGGCTATTTGCGATTTCCAAATTAATTTTTTACTTTTTTTTTAAATGTGTAAAATGCTAAGCATTATTTTAAGGAATCTATTCATTATATTACGTGACACACAGAAACAAATTATATAAAATTTCATTATTTACTTTGTTATACCGTTGGTTTGTTTTATCATGGTTATCATTGAGATTAGTATACTATTAGAGACGGTTAAATAAGATAAATCATACTTTTTGTTACAAAATAAAACTACGTTAAAAAATCATCTAGCGACGTTTGATTTATCCATGAATGAAGGCAAATTTTACAGATTATATAAAGGGTATCCCATTTTCAAGATACGATGTTAAAGTTCAGTTTTCTTATAATAGTATTAGATTTTTATACTACTAAATAACGCAGAAAAAATGAATTTATAATAATGTGTCATATGCCAAATTAAAATAGTAATGGTTATTTGTCTTATTAAATGAAACACCCTGTATAAAATCTGAATTTTTTTCTATTTCTACTGTTCGGTGTTCAATTCAGAATTGGAATAGTCGCGAATAGTGGGTGGTATACGCGTACAATAAAATCACACCGCGCCTGTCCGCTTTTTTTGCCCTTTTACCCGAAACTCACACGCCGGAGGAAGAAGCGCGAGAGTTCGTTACTAATTGTCGTTTAAACCGCATGTGTTCGTCCAATTGTCGTTAAACCGCATCGTAACACCCGCTTTTGTTACACCGCCTCGAGATACGATATTGTTGGATTGTTGCCGCGTGGTGTTTTGTGCATCACCCCCGGGAGCCCACGGGATCGAAAGGATTATCTACTTTAGATCAAAGGTGAGTTGAGTTCCTATTTGAACCCAATCCCTCTATCTCGTCGTATCTACCACTCAGCGCCGTAGATCATCCCCGTTAGGATCAATTAAATTAAAACTATACAGTTCACTTCGAATTTGTTGTCTACGGGCTTATCGCCCTCAAACATCTACAACTCATTTAGGTTAAGTACAACATTTTAGCTTAATATCACATCAATAAAAAATGGTACGAAAAATATTCAATTAATAATTTTATATTGATTTTCACAGTATTCATCATATCTTTAAAACACATGATGCTAAATAAAAATTATAAATTAGAAGCTTCTGACCAGTTTTTTTATTTCTTAATTAAGCATGAAGGGCAGAGCCTGGACAGGATGGACGGAGATACTGAGGACAGCGCCGACATGCACACCTCAGAATTCCAGGAGATGGCTACATCGAAGAGACGTGGCCGGCCACCAAAATACTCCACCGTAAAACGACCAAACATATCAGGTAATATGCCAAAAACCACAAATAAACTACTGCAGTCAGTACTGAAACAAATCACAACACAACACAGCCAACAACCACAAAAACAACACCCTACATACAATACACAATCACAAGTCAGACTCACACAATCACAGCCATCAACAAGTACAACACCTACGACACAAGTACAACAAATGCCATTATCATTCAACAAAAAACACCATCACGAACAATACAACAACACATTCATATTTACCACTATCAACGACCTCACTCGCATCTAATTCCCCATGATATGGAATGAACGCAACTTTGATAATAATGCGTTAATAATCAAGACACATTCGGGGTATATATCAAAATCTAACGAAAATAAAAGCAACCTAGAAAAGGCCATAAGATCATTACAATCGGAGCGCATAATACACGAGTTCCGACCACTCCACTCAGCCGCCCCCCCATATGATCAAACCAACACGGCCGTATCATCTCAGCGCAGCGAGCCGGCGCCCTTCTATTGCTATATTATCAAAGGAGTGGAGCCGGAGATCACGGAAATCACCATCAGTGCGCGTCTGCATGCACCATTCCAAAACTCATATGTAAAAATCGGAACCAAAATTTGTTCCTTGTCTAACACGTTAAAATGCTATATATCTCTATCCCGTAAATCTATCAAACCGTTCAATATTAATGGAAACTGTAAATATGCTAGAAAGTCGTAAAAATAAGCACTAGATGTCTCTACATATTTCTCTTTACCTCCAATTTTACGGCCTAACCCAATTTTTCGCCATTTGCAATTAATCTTCTGTTCTGATTGCAGGTTCAGCTGATTTTCGCAGATTAATCTGAATTTCTTGGGAATTTTACAATATGGATCGTAAGGGGACTAAATATTGTAAGATTTGTGGCTGCAGTGAAGGTGAGGTGGAGAAACTGTTCTGTTTTCCCCGCAATCCAGAATTGTAAGTACGACAAATAATTTCTAATTAATTATTCCATTGTTTTAAAAAAAATAATTACTTTTCTTGAAAACACTATTACTACAGATTATTCGAGTGACGTAAGTGAATTTTTATATACGGGTTGTGGCTTCATTAATATTATTAAATAAGCATGCTTTTGCACAAAAATTAATATTTATTTTATAATGATATTATTCACGTATTGTATTTAATATTAACGTATATTATGTTTATGTTGATTAAAATGTAGTTTATAATACATGTTTACGGAAGTTGATTTATAGAAACAATTTCAAAAATGTAGATTATCGGTAATGTCAGTAGAGTTAATTTTTGTCAACTGGTTTAATAATTCAAAAAATTGATGGTTGCTGGTATTGAACTCTGTACTATTTGACAGTTGAATTAGTTTACTAATTATTTATATGACCGTTTTTTTATTGTAACGAGGTGATATAGACAGTTCCCAATGTGTAGCTTTTTTGCTATATGAAAACAGTATTTAATGTAATGTATTATTTAGATGTGAGAAGTGGAGACATAATCTTGCTATTGTGTGTGATGTGTCTCGCTGCCGCTGGAGAATCTGCAACAGGCATTTTTCCAAAGAATGCTTTGATGCTCGCAGTGACAGCTTGCGATTAATTCGTACTGCTGCTCCATTTGTTGTGGCTGGTAATGAAGGTGAAGGTAATATGTTACAACATGATCTGGATATAAAACCATCCACATTATCTGTTAACATTTGCACTTCCCCTATTACAGAGACCGGGGAACCTTCATGTTCAAATATTGCAATTTCTCAAAAAAATGTAGTTGCATCATCTACTAGTAAAATGTATACTCCCCATATTAGAAAGACCAGGAAACCTTTATTTAGATACATTAAAATTAATCCTCAAACTGAAAATTTAGTCGAAATTATTAAAACAAAAGAACGTCATATTAGATTATTAAAAAAGAAATTTGAAAAGCAAAAGTTTGATATCAAAAATATTAGTTCAGTTAATGATTCACCAATCTATAAACAAATTTTTAAAGGAATGTCTTCTACTGCTTCACAGTTTTTAATATCACAAATTAGGTGCAGTAAACAACAACCCAAAGGAAGAAGGTGGACTTTGGATGACAAAATAATGTCGCTTGCGATATTTAAAAAGAGTCCACGGTGTTACAACTTTCTTTGTAAATTATTTGCATTGCCATCAAGAGGAACTTTATTATCTGTTCTAAATAACGTTCCATTTGATGTTGGAGTAAATAATCATCTCTTAACTCACCTATCTCAATGCTTATCAACGTCCGACAGTAGAGATCGGTTATGCATTTTATCTTTTGATGAAGTAAGTTTAAAAGAACACATTTCTTATAATACAAAAACTGATTCAATTATTGGAATTGAAGACTTTGGTAATTTTAAAACAAATAAAATTGCCAATTATGCTTTGGTTTTCATGGCACAAGGCATTTTTAGAACTTGGAAACAACCAATAGCTTTTTATTTTGCCAATGGGGGAGTAAAATCAGATAAGTTAGTAGATATTTTAAAAGATATTCTATCTGCTCTGGAAAGAGTCAATATTACTGTAATTGCCACAGTATGCGACATGGGTACAACAAATGTAAAAGCTTTAAAGGACTTAGGTTGTACTGCCGAAAACCCTTTTTTTAAACTAAATGGTAGGACTATTTATTCTATTTTTGATGTACCTCATCTTTTAAAATGCACCAGAAATTTATTTCAAAAATATAATATTCAAATGCCAGTTTCAGAAACTATTACATTAAATTCTGAAAGTCAAGTTTTCCAAGCTCGTTGGTCAGATATACAGACTGTTTATAATAATGATAAATGTAGTCCTCTAATTTTCAGATCATTGTATAAACTGACGGATTACCATTTAGCACCCAAAAGAGAAAAATCCATGAAAGTTAAGTTAGCTGCTCAGGTTTTAAGTAAATCGGTATCACTTGTCGTTTATGCAGCTGTCAAAAGTAACATCCTACCTCCGAGAGCTGTAGCTACAGCTGTTTTTTCATTGTCAGTAGATACCATCTTTGATAGCTTGAACGGTTCTACTGATAATGCTCCTGAGGCCAAACAATTTAAATGTTCAGTATCGGAAGGAACGGGTCATAGCGAATTCTGGCGAAAGTCTAGAGAGGATATCAGTCAATGGCGTTACATGAGAAATCCCAATTCAAGGCATTCAATGTGGAAACCACCTAGTCAAATAGGTTGGTTACATACATTGGAGGTAAGAAAATAATTGAGTTATATTTGACTGGTCAAGTTTCAATATGTACAAATTCATACATACATACAATAAATACATTATTCTTTGCAGGTACTAAGTTAGACAAAACTAGTTACTAGAACTTACACAATTCCATGAAAATTATCCCAAATGTCTAGGGTCAATTCTATTAAATTGAACGTAAGTATAAATGAAATTGCCAATTCTTAGTTGCAGAATACTTCAAACATTAAAAGTGCGATTCTTTTCGCAATCTACAACAAGTTAGTCTTACAAAGACTATAGTAAACACTCATTGAAACAACTACTTCCTGGGCTAATACCCCGACGGACATTGAATTATACAACAAGTGTTTGCTGTTACATACAGTAACCTACTGCAAATGTAACAATTTGGGTCAAATTATTCAGGCCATCTATAGACGCGTTTCGAGATTTATCTCTCATCAGTATAGCTTTGCCATTCCCTCTAAACAATTTGACACCTTAGACTGGCGGTCACGTTACCGTTCAAACATAAGTATAAATGAAATTGCCAATTCTTGGTTGCAGAATACTTCAAACATTAAAAGTGCGATTCTTTTCGCAATCTACAACAAGTTAGTCTTACAACGCATCTATAGATGGCCTCAATAATTTGACCCAAATTGTTACATTTGCAGTAGGTTACTGTATGTAACAGCAAACACTTGTTGTATAATTCAATGTCCGTCGGGGTATTAGCCCGGGAAGTAGTTGTTTCAATGAGTGTTTGATATAGTCTTTGTAAGACTAACTTGTTGTAGATTGCGAAAAGAATCGCACTTTTAATGTTTAAATTGAACGTATCTATTAATTTAAACGTTTAGCTTAAGGAATTGCCTCATATATATCTAATATATACATTGTTTTATTTCAGGCCTTCATTGGGGTTGAAAAGTTGCTGAAGGAGCATGGAGTAGAGTCTTTCAAGCCAAGGTCATTTAATCAGGATCCATTGGAAAATCTCTTTGGAGCTATCCGTTCCAGTTGTGGGTGCAATGATAATCCTACAGTCCCACAATTTATTGATTCATTTAAAACACAAGTTATAAATAATTTGGCTAATCAATCTTTTAAAAACACTAATTGTGAAAAGGATGAATTTGAATTACTCTCTGATTTAAGATCACTAATTGAATTGAATTTACAACGAGATTCTGAAACAAATTTAAATAATTTACGTTTGTCACCGAAACCACAATTGACTCTTGACAGTATTTCATTAGATATTGAAGATTTTGTTAAAAGTTGAAGTATGGAATGCTTGTCAGTAGCGAACGTTGCTGGTTACATCGTGAAAAGATTATTTCTCAAATTTTCCTGCGATATTTGTTTAACTGTATTATGCTCTGATGAATTTGAGCCTTGTAATTCATTAATTTTTGCTAAAGAGCCAAATCAAAATAACACACAATTTCATTATCCATCAGAAAATTTAGTTATTTTTGTCGGTAAAGTTGTAACAGGCATCGAGGAATTTATGAAAACTAACAAATCAGAAATAAATTTAACACAGAAAATCTTAACACATTTAAGCGAATTGATTGATTATAATTTTCTAAATAAATGCATAGACCATTCATTACTTATGAGAGATCATATTATAGTAAGTACTTGTAAAGTGGGTTTACCTTGGTATTGCAAAAGATTGTCGAGAGAACTTAACCAGCAACGTAAGTTATCCAAAGCAGATAGAAAACTTAGAATTTTGCAACATATGTGATTTTAAATAAAACGATGATGTGGATGGTTCAATGTATATACTGGTGAATTGGATAACGGGTCATATTTTACAAGTAAAATTTGTCTGCTATATACAGTCTGTTTGATTTATTGTGACACAGCACATATGTCCGTTATTAGTACAGATAGAAAAAAAAATTAAAGACAACAGTTTTAGTATTTTTCATGATCTATTCAGTAGCATTGTCAGAAAAACAATTGAAAATCAAATAAACACGTGTAAGCTATTAGCTTCATTTTTTTTTAATAGAACACCCTGTATATTTTGTTTATTTCAAATAGGTAATAACCTTAGCTTTATAATGATACCACATAAGTACCCCTTCATTATACAAACAACGCGACAATTGCAAATAAATGAAATTTATCAGTTGCCATGGATAACAATTGACATAAAACAATTTGTTAACGCTTTAATGTCAAAGTGGTGTAGTAACTTCCCGTCGTGCGTGTTGTTGATTCAAATCTTTAGAGATGGGTGATAATTACTATTCTAATGATGAAAAAATGGATATGCTAAAGGTCTTCGTTAGATGCAACGATAATTCTAGAGAAGCTAGTATCACTTATGGAAACATGTATCCAGAAAGAAGGCAACCACATTATCGCACTTTTGCAAGACTTGAACAAAATTTACGGAGAAATGGGTGTTTTAATAATAAATTACGAAGGAGAAGACAAGAAAGAGAAGATAATAATGAAGTATTGATATTGGCCTATTTTAGAGCACATCCACGTAATTCAATACGCGAAGCAGTGGCTGACTTATTAATAAGTATGCATAAAATATTTTCTATTCTGAGAAAACATAAAATGAGACCATATAAAATTAAGTTAGTACAAGGTTTAAGAGATAGTGATTCTGACAGGAGGATAGTATTCTGTAATTGGCTTAGCAACAATCAACATTTTGTTACACTTCATTTTCGGCATTGAGGATTGAAGGCATAATTAAATAATTACGGTGACAAAATTCTTATAATTAAATTCATCTTTGTTGTCAGAGGGAAATTGTCGCTACCCGAAAGGACTGTTCCTTTGCCGTTGATTTCATCAGGCCAGCATCGTTGACAGTTTTTGCTTCGTCCATTATCATTTCATTAGTATGCTCTAAAAGTGTATAGGCTTGATTAGAATTGTGCAGTAAAACACTATGCAATTTGATGGATTACATGTGTGATATTAATTTAGGGTTAGGTCACTGTTTTGCTTCACATAAATTCTACAATTAGTCCAACGATAATTCAACCTACCGTAAATAAATCACATAATTACTGCGAGACCCCGCATAAATACAATTCAGTCACCGGAAGAATACAAACATTTATTTATTGTACATCACATTGTTTACGTTTGCCATCAGCTGTCAGAATCGCCGGTCGAGATTATAAATCATAGAGGTGTACTTGCGATTCATAACTACCTTCGGATCGATGTTATCGAATTATTTTATCGACGTTTATGTTTATGTTCACTGTTGATAGTGTTACATAAAAAGGTCGTTTGAGTACGCCCCAATACTTTTCTAGCTCATTAATTGCGTTAGTTAAATTAATAAGATAACTATCGATATGGATACGAGTGCAGCGCCATCTATGAGATGCAGACAGAAACTCTTGAACATTACGCAACATAAATAGTCATATTCAAATAAGTTGCGTGTTCAAATAGGTTGCGATTTTAGGACGACTGAAATGATCGTGGGACTTTTAAAAAAAGAATTGTATTTTGAATTTTCACATTCTACCTTATTTTCGAACTATAGCGAGTGTTGGCAATGGTAATTTTCCATTGGGAAGCCGTGACCTAGGGGATGTGCTCGTGATAAAGCCGAAACGCTTTTTCTTTCTTTTTCCTCTTTGACCGTGAAAGAGTTCACGTCGGAGCTACTATTCTGAACGAAAATAAAAATGTATTTAATTATTTTAACACAGTGAAGTGTTCCTCGCGTGAGGGAATTATTAATTAAATAAAGATATTCTCTAAGTGGAATATTAGTTTTGATTGAGTTTTGTGGGTTTGTGTTGAATTCCACAATTCGATTTATTCGGATTACAAATTAAGTTCAGTAGTTCTCTCTGTAGGACCACACAACAACTTAGGTGAGTCGTCAAAGCTGCTATTTATATTAAATTCGTAATTTTAACTAGTGGGGAATTTATGTAGGTCTTTTAAGTTCCGGTTCAATTTGCAACGTTAAGTTCTGGTTCCACCCACGTGTTAAGTCCCGATTCAAACTACGACTTCAGTTCTGGTTCGAGTTCTGGCTAACTGTTGTGCTCAACTTCCGGTTCGACTTATTTCGGTTCGGAAGAAGATCCGTGGCCGACATTTCGTCTTCCTACAGTTTGGTTCCGCCCCCATAGATTTTCCGAGTGTGTTAGGAAACCCTTCCCGAAGAGCGCTCTGAGCTAAACAACCACCGCAGGACAACCAAAATAAAAAGGTCGGATGAATTTTAATCCTAATATATATTTTTTTTATCCGAAAGTTCAGTGTTACAAGTACGTTTTTTTTTTGTATCGGTTCATTGTGTAATTTCGCGACATCTAGTAATAGAAATAACAAATTAAATTAAATTCAGTATTTATTCACAAAAATAATATAGTATATATAGGGTGAAATAATAAAATATGTGTTTTATAAGCGCTTCAAATTTAAAAGGAAACAACATCATATAAGTAATAAATTCTGACAACTCATATTTAATTGATTATTATGAAACTAACATTCGGTTATGATTTTGTTTTCTCTTAAATAAATATTTCTGTGTACTTCGATTATTTGGGGTTTTTTTTGTAATGGGATAACGTTATGGCCAAGGTACCGGTTAGCGACAACTAAAACGCATATATATATATATTTTTTTTTTTTTTCTTCAAGCATCATTATTGCGCCCTACTATAATACCACAATTTTCTTATCTGTTTACCCTATTTTTTTTTTCAAATAAAACTTATTATTTCTTTGTCTCAGTAAAAGGTTGTTTAAATATTTCGATTTTGCCCCAAGTTTCTTTCTTACTTTCTCTAATAAGGTTCATGGTTACTTATTACCATTTCATCCTTATTTGTTGATTAACCATGTGGCGCCCCTTTTTGCATCGTTTAAATCAAATTAAACCCCCCCTACTCTGCTGACTTTAGCTAGGCCAAATAAGGGATGAAGTATTGGTAAATGGAGACGGTAAGTAAATTTTAGTATTGGATTGTTAAGAGTAAATTCGGGGCGTAGCAATTTATTAAATTTAATTCTTTGGAGTGATGAATCAAATTTCAACAACAACGGAATCTCCAACCGAAAAAACGACCATTACTGGGATACTGAAAATCCACGTCAAATTCGAGAATGCAGATTCCAACAAAGATTTGCAGTTAATGTGTGGCTTGGTGTGTTAGGTGATACCATAATAGGACCATTTTTAATCAAGGAATGTTGAATGCGGAGCGATATGCCAACTTTCTTACGATAGAATTTGAAGATTATTTAGATGATATCCCCCTAGAAATACGTCGAGATATGTGGTTCCAACAAGATGGAGCTCCTCCCCATAACGCAAGAAATGTCAAAGATATTTTGGAAAGAAAGTTTGGTTTAAAATTGATTGCAAATGGTGGCCCCATAAACTGGCCAGCAAGATCGCCAGATCTGTCTATTTTAGATTTTTTTATTTGGGGATTTTTAAAGCAAAAAGTTTATGTTACTCGTCCAGAAAATCTAGACGATCTGAAAAATCGTATTCGTATGGCATGTGGCCAAATAACACCACGGATGTTGCAAAAAGCACGACGAAATTAAATGAAGAGATGTGAAGAATGTATTGCAAACAACGGACGTCACTTTGAACACACTTTAAATAGTTATTCATGTCAACTGATAAATTTCATTTATTGGCAATTGTCGTGTTATTTCTATATAAAGGGGTACTTATGTGGTATCATTATAAGGCTAATATTAATGCCTATTTAAAATAAACAAAATATACAGGGTGTTCTATTAAAGAAAATTAAACTAATAGCTTTCACGTGTTTATTTGATTTTCAACTGTTTTTCTGACATTACGATTGAATAGATCATAAAAGATACTAAAACTTTTGTCTTTAACTTTTTTTTCTATCTGTACTAATAACGGACATATGTGCTGTGTCACAATAAATCAAACAGACTGTATTTTGTATGCTATATATTTTTTGTCTTTCTCTTACTTCAGAAAATCCTATTATACTGTTTTAACCTATAGATTTTCTACTAGATCGGTAGAATGTTTCTCATGTTTTCTATATAGGTTTAATTGTTTTATTTAATATGTTAATTACATTTTCTTCGAGCATATTATTTAAAAGGAGGATGACTATGATCTATATAAATTTTTAATGTATTAATTTTTTATAATCAATAATTTTAAATGTATTAATTTATTTATGATCAATTTTTAACCAATTCCGTTCTAAAAGTTTATAATAATAGTAACAATAGTTTCATATTAATTCATTAAGTTTGATTCCTGAATGTAGAAAATTCTCACCCTCCGCTTAATAATACAGTTCAGATTGGTTTTTATGGGTTTCCCAATCTTTTACGACAAATGTCGGAACTGGATAGCCCATTTTTTTTTTTTTTTTTTAATGACTTGTTATAGTATTTTTTTACAATTTTCAATATAAAATTAAATAATTATTTTATATATTTATATTTTAATATATATAATTTATTTTATACTCTTTAACATTTTTAAATTTAGATTGCTTTGCTTTATTTAACAATTATATATAATTTCATTATATTGCTAACTTCTTTTTTAATTATTTTCGTAAATAAACAAAGTTAAACTGATATATGCTTTTTATTCTATTAAACCCTTCTGTGTAATTTTGCTGTCCATAATAGAATTATTGCTTACTTCAATGTAAGCAATAATTTTATTATGGACTTAGAATTGAAAAAATTATTATTGAATATATAACATTTTAAATATACCGCCATATTTTGGATTGCGCGACTGTGGCGCCACCCAAATGGTTACCCCAACGGGGCATTTTTTTTTTCACGTAGTTGTGCATCTGTAATCTGTGACGTGAAGTTAATTTGTGTTTACTACACACAAATTAACTTCACGTCGTTTTTTATTTATTGTTTAGAAAAATTAGCCAACATAGTGGTGATAAATTTTGAAATGAAAATAGTACCAACCTTAGAGTTTACACATTTTTATAATCACCTTAATTTTAAATGTAATACTAATATTAATTATGTAACTAATTAATTATGTTACACAACAAAACGTTGATTGATCAATATTTATTTCAATGGAAAACGGTATAGATACATGTCCTTCTCAAACCAAGAATAATACTATACTAACTCTATGATGTACCTATGTTAATATAGGCAACCAAATGTAAACACTAAATGTGTACTTATAAATGTTTAATTTTACTTTATTTAATTAATATTCTATCATTTAATATTGTTATTCTGTTGATTAATGAATTTCTTATGTTATATATTTAAGAAAATAATAATTTAATATATTTTATAATAATTGAGAAGACGCGTGCACGCGCAACGAATGAGTGATTCTTGGAATCTTTTCAATTCTAAATGTTTGTAAAAAGAAAACGGCGTGGCTTCATTACGCAGTTAGACCTCACAGAATAAATAGGTAATGTAGCGAGCACGCCGAGACGCGTGACCTTCGCAGGTAGCGTAAGCACCCGCACGTACCGCGTTCGCACCCACCACTTCCCTAGAACTGCCCCTTCCAACTCCCACTACCCTGACCACCCCGAACAAAGGGCCAACGCCCTATAAAACACTCTGCAGCCCCGGCAATCGTCAGATTCTTTGAGCACGTCTCGACGGCCTTAGAACTCAATCTCTACAAGCAACCGACCTACCCTACACTAACGTACCTTTCGGGGACTTAGTGCTAGCCGCATCACAACACGTTATCGCGTTCGAGCCAGACTCCGCACCAGTACGAGCCACGCCGCTCCAAGCCACTACGCCGCTGTGCAAGCACCCAAGACCGCACCACGCCGCACCAGGTGAACAATTCACGCCCAAGCTCCACCGCATCGCCGCCCAGAGCCGAGCCAAGTCCCGCCGCCCGAAGCCGAGCCAAGCACTGCAGAACCGCCCTAAACTATTTGTACATAACCACTGTATATACTGTTCTCTCCTGAATAAACTTGTTAAACAGCCACGAGCATTATACATTGAATTTTATTCAACTCATCTGGTATTATGAATAATTAATATTTATTCCAATTTAAACGAATCAATTTTCATGATTGTTTCAATTGAAATATACAATTTCTTTTGTTTTAAACATTTTAGAGAAGAGACCACCCATCCAAGGACCGGTGGCGAGTCCCCCCCCCCCCCCCAAAAAAAAGCACCAAGCAAGTAAGAATCACTATAGTAAAATATACTTTCTTAATTATTTATTTTATTAATCGATTAAAGAAATTTTAAACGAATGGTTTGTTAATCGTATTATGAAAGACATTGACAGAAATTTTACCCAGATACCTATTCTTGTCGAAATTTTAATTTCAACTTGTCATTCATGTAATGAATATTTTAGACGAAAGAGCAGGAGCCAAAATAAAAAAAATGGAGGACTCAACAATAAAACGTAAGAATACATTTTTAAATAATCTCACTATTTTGACACATCAATATCACAGTTTGTTGAATTATTTTTGTTGTTATTGTTGTTGTCTTTTCCTAATTAGTTGAATAAATTTTAAATAATTTCTTGATCTCTCTTACCTTCTCTTTAGACTGATCAGCTGTAGGGAATTTTTTTTCTACGAATTAACATTCCACTTTATTGAAATAATTTTTTGATATTTAGAATAATTAATAATAATAATCATTTTTAAAATAAAACACAGATATTTAAAATGATTTATTAAATATTTCAGTGAGACAGATATGGGAACGAAACCGGCCGGCGATGCTGCAGAACATAATTATAATGAGTAAGAATCATTTTAATATAATTAATTTTCCCATAACATAGAAGTAAATATTATTGCATGTTTTTTTTTTGTAATAAATAGCAATAATCCCATTTAAGATTTAATTAAATTAACAAATCGTTTAATAATAAATCACTTGAATAATTAATACCTATAATTATTTTGTACTTATTTAAAAAACAAAAAGTAAGTTTTAATCAAACATAGTAATTAATCCATTAGTTATTCGAAAAAATATTTATTGTTTTGTTTTAAAAATGTGTATAAAAGATCACCCTTCAACACGAAATAATTACTACTATTTTATTAATCAATTTATTAATATATTTCAAAAAATGTTTTATTTCTTATTTATCTTCTCTTAACTGTTGGCGTAAAATTAATCCCAACACCTATTGTTTTTTTTTAATTTAATTTTTTCCAAAATATCTATTTATTCATGTAATAAATGTTTTAATATGTGAAGCCGAAGTCGCAGCAGAGCTGGCCGTGGTGGCCGAGGAAGAGGCAGCGGTGGCCGTGGTGGCGGCAGCGGCAAGGGCCCAAATTTTTTTTTTAAAGGCCAGTGCCAAATAACAATAAACAATATATATAATTAATTTTAAATGTGTTACGAGTAATTTTGTTTATTTTTTTTAGAATAAAATTTAATTTCGAAAAAAATACCATTTATTGATTCTATTTTATAATAAAACGTTATACAGGGTGAGTCGGGAGGAGCGCACCAAACTCTAGGAGTGTATTATACACGTGAAAATAATGTAAAAAAACTCATTTGTTCTTATCCGATTTTTATTTGTTTTCAAGTTATAGCATATTAACAAATAAACAAGTTATTATACAAAAAAAAATTCTCAATCATAGCGTTCTTTCAACAAATGTTCAAAAATACCGCCGTTGACTTCTAAACATTTTCTGCTTCGTCTACGAAGAGCGTTTGTTGCTCTCCCAATTGATTAATTTCTTTCTTCTTTTATATGGGCTGCAGTATTCTCAATTCGTCTAGTTAGTGATTCCCGTGTGTCCACTTTTATTTTGTAGACTTCATTTTTCATCCAGCCCCATAAACAAAAATCTAGTGGTGTGAGGTCTGGAGATCTTGCAGGCCAATTAATAAGACCTCCACGACCAATCCAACGCCCTGGAAAACGTTCGTCCAAATGTTGCTTGACTTGACGAGCGACATGTGCAGGAGCTCCATCGTGCTGATAGAACATCTGCATTCTAATATTTATAGGAACATCTTTTAGCAGGCCTTGTAATTCATTTTGTAAAAAATTGAGGTAGTTGCCTCCTGTGAGACGATTCTCCAAAATGAAAGGGCCGATTAAATAACTGTCAACCATACCACACCACACGTTTACAGAAAACCGATGTTGAAAATTGCTTTCGACTGTTGCGTGGGGATTTTCATCAGACCATACATGAGAGTTACGAGTGTTGTTAATGCCATCACGGGTAAATGTAGCTTCATCCGTAAAGAGTATACTCGATACATTACGATGATTATTATTTATCCACCGACAAAATTCCGTACGGTTAGCGTAATCCCCTGGTTGTAGGTGCTGTACTCTCTGAACGTGATAAGGATATAAGCCTTGCTCGTGTAGCGTGTTCATCACTCTTTTTTGTGGAATTGCCAATTGAGTGGCAATTCTCCGTGAGCTAGTAGTTGCATCTTCTTCTACTAGATGCAGAATATTTTCTACTTCTACAAAACCTGTCGAGCAGCGCGCTCATATGTTATGTTAGCACAATTTGTTGAAAACTCTAATAAATATGTTTTTATCAGGATGTCTTTGGTGTGGAAAACGTTCACGATATTCTTCAACAGCAGCTGTAGCATTTCCATTACAGAAACCATATACAAACACCATATTTGCATATTCTAAATTTGAATAAGTATGTGGCATTTTGCAACACTAACAATCACATTAATTCGAACTTAAACGTTCAGTTACTGTTCACCGTACACTGACAGTTCATCAAAACATCAGAATTATCAAATGTTTATAAGCCTCGAACATGGCATACTTTGATAATGTTAAAATTCAGATAGAAGTGGAAAGCTAGATGAACATTTTTAATTACGCCATAACTTGAAAACAAATGAAAATCGGATAAGAACAAATGAGTTTTTTTACATTATTTTCACGTGTATAATACACTCCTAGAGTTTGGTGCGCTCCTCCCGACTCACCCTGTATAGTTCAAAAGTCATTTAATGGATTCTTCAAATCTCTTAGATGACCTCCTCCAAAATAAACCATTTGATGTCAATTACTTACTTGTTTTGACCAAACTAAATTTTCACTTGACACATTGTAAGGTTAATCAAATCAATATATCAACGTAGATGAATGTAAAAATCAATCACTTCTTTCTCAAAATCTGTTGATAGAACGAAAAACACATCTGAATATCTTGTTCAACTTAAGTTGAAATTAAAACGTAGACACGTTTGAAATATACTTACATCTAAACATAGTAAGTAGTTGATTTGATGAAGTCATGATCGACTTATTTCCATCGATATACAATAAGCGAATATTATTTCACGTCCGTGTTTTTCATTTCTTGTTGATATAATACTGAAATCTAAAAACAAACCGTTTATAGACAAAATTACAACACTGATCATAAAAAACAATTAAGAATATTTTAGTGGAGCATTTGAGATGGTACAAAAAAAATGTGGCCTAGTACGTGAAGCCGAATGAGTGGTAGAATTTTTTTTTAATAATAATTTAACGCAATCAATTAGAATAAAAAATGCATATCTCGGTTCGATAAAAAGCTACAAGAACTAAATTTTGGCAGATTGTAGGCCTTATGCCGAAGTATGTCTGTGCAAAATATAAGCCTAGTGCGTGGAACTGAAAGGGCGCTAGAATTGTTTTTAATAATTGTTTAATGCAATCAATTAGAATAAAAAAATGCATATCTCAGTTCGATACAAACCTATCAGAACGAAATATTGACAGATTGTAGGCCTTATGCCGCAGCATGTCTGTGCAAAATCTCAGCCCAGTACATAGAATGAAAAGGGCGCCAGTAATTTTTAATAACTATTAAATGCAATCGACGAGAATAAAAACAAATCATATCTCGACTGGACGAAGTGATAGAGGGATGAAAATTGCACAGATTATAGGCCCCAACATGTAGATCACCTCTGCAGACTTTCAACTTTCCGCGAAAAAACGGAAAGGAGCTGAAATTTACCATTTACTATATTTGAATAACAAAAATACAATTTTTTCAACTTTGTAACTAAAAATAAAAATACTTTCCGATGTCCAAAAAAAATAAAAATTAGCATGCTCGTATTCGAAGACAATGAGGATTTTTTTGGTAGCATTAGTTGAAAAAAAAAAATTTTGCGAAATAATGCAAAGGGGTCCCCATTTGATGATGATTTTCAATGAGTGGAAGGGAGATGCTGCGATTTCTCGAGATTAGTAATAAAATATCGAAAAAAATGCATGTCTCGGTTCGTTAAGAAGCTATCAGAACGAAATTCTGACAGATGTAGGCCTTATACCGGAGCATGTCTGTGCAAAATCTCAGCCTAGTGCGTGAAGCCAAAAGGGCGCTAGAATTTTTTTTAATAAATAATTAACGCAATCAATTAGAATAAAAAATTCATATCTCGGTTCGATACAAACCTATCAGAACGAAATTTTGACAGATTGTAGGCCTTATGCCGCAGCATGTCTGTGCAAAATCTCAGCCCAGTACATAGAATCAAAAGGGCGCCAGACATTTTTAATAACTATTAAATGCAATCGACGAGAATAAAAACAAATCATATCTCGACTGGACGAAGTGATAGAGGGATGAAAGTTGCTGTCTAATCTCCATAGACATAAATTAATTATTAATTATTAAATACGATTGCATCACTCATTTCAATAATGCAATCGTAACGTACACACAATTCCAGACGGTCACCTGATGCCCCACTTACGACAGACACGGCGACCGCCAGCCCAGCCAAAGGACTACGCAACTCCTGCAAGTCAGCGATTGATGCGATTAATACGGATAACATAAACAGCATTACTCACTTCAATAATGCAATCGCAAACAAACACAATTCCAGACGGTCACCTGGTGCCCCACTTACGACAGACACGGCGACCGCCAGCCCAGCCGACGGATTACGCAACTCCTACAAGTCAGCATTTTACTCCGTGAACTTGTGACCATCAGCGTCCAAATCACCTCGAGTCAGCACCAACATCTAATATAAATACCACCACGGAAGACGACAAGACGAGAGTTCTTCTGACTCTCAACTCGTTACAATATTATTGTCATGTACTTATCAATTATGCAATATATCCTATTTAAATCCACTACTCTACCCTGAACTATTACATGGTCCTTCGAACCGGATACATGGTCCTTCGAACAAAAAAAGCTAACTTGGGTCAGCCCGTACCAAACCTAAGCGCCAGTTAGTTCCCTTCAATCCAAAAGCTTGGGTCAGCACGCACCACGCCAAAGCGCCAGCTTTCTTCCAAAAATCAAACAAAAAAAAAAAAAAATCCAAATTGACTTGGGTCAGCACGCACCAAGCCTAAGCGCCGGTCAATTTTCCTTCCACATCCGAAAACTTGGGTCAGCACGCACCACGCCTAAGCGCCAGTTTTCATTCCAAACATCAAATTGCACCCCATTGACGGTCAAAACAATGGAGCGTGCCAACACAATCGCACAAGAGCAAGAGGAGTTGGGCCAGAGAATCAAACACATAGGCATCAACACTAAGAAAGACGCAATTTCAAGAAAATCAAAAGAATATTTCATTAAACGCCTGGAGGCAGTGGAAAATTTCTGGGGTGTAGTTCAAGACAACGACGTTCTCCTAAATGATTGCAACGTTTCCGAAGAACATACCTATTTCACGACCAGTTATTTTCAACAAATCAAGATGTTATACGAAGAAACAAAGAATTCCATTATATCCGATGCAAAACGTCTAAATATGTGGGATGATGACGATAATTCATCTCACGATCAGAAGGCAGAAACGATAAACAAAACTCCTTCGCTAACAGAGCAGCAAATCCGTTTACAACGGCAGCAAGAAAAATTCAATCGTCTCACGAGAACGATGAACACAATCAACGATGAAAAAAATCACGGAAAACCAAAAGAACGATACCAATCAACACTGCCTTACAAAAACAATGGGACAGTGCGCAAGAACTGCATGAAGAAATAATGGGGCACGAGCAAGCGTACATAGATGACTACTTTGTGAACAACGAATTTGAATTGGTAGAAACCAACGTCGATGCATATTCAGAAATTCTACAAAAAATGATGCACGAAATTCCAGATGCACGGCCAGCAAACTTGCCAAAAATCGAATTATCGACATTCTCGGGCAGCTACGAGAAGTGGACATCATTCAAAGATTTATTCAGTAAAACAATAATCAACAACAGTTCACTAAGCAAAACTGAAAAATTGCAATACCTTAAATCATACATAAAAGGTGAGGCTGGTGCACTAGTTCAGCACATCGCCATCTCCGAAGAAAATTTCGAAGCGGCATGGCAGATTCTCGATGAAAGGTACGAGAATAAGCGATTACTGGTTTCTAAATTGCTGAAACGAATCCTGCATCTTCCGCAAATACAACACGAATCAGCAGAAAGCCTGAAACGTATGCATGATCAAATCAAAGAAAGCATTTCCTCACTATCAGCACTGAAGTTAGATGTTGTCGCGATGGGACCGATGATAATAGAAATTATGCACGAAAGATGGGACGCAGAAACCCGAAGAATATACGATCAAGGTTTGAAAAATCCAAATGAAATCCAATCGCTGGAATTTGTGCTACAATTTTTAAAACAACGGTTCCAATCGTTAGAACACTCCAATAACAGACAGCATCAGCATCAATCAAAAGTTACATCTCAACACCCAACAAACTACCTAAGGGAGAAAAACGGGAACAATCAAAAGCGTGAGCAATTACCCTACAATAAAAAATGTATATTTTGCTCTGAATTACATTCAATTATGGATTGTGATAGGTTTAAAAACCTATCCGTAAAAGAACGAAATGCCGAGATAAGACAGAGACGTCTATGCATAAACTGCCTCAAAGATCACTCTGCATCACAATGCAGAAGTAACAAAGTATGCTGGCAATGCAAAGGTTTCCATCACACATTGCTACATTCGGAAAGACCACAAAACAATACAGCATCCCGACAAACAATCCAACAACAACCGAGAAACAATGCAAGAAGTGCATGTACAGTAACGGCAAATGAAAGAAATAATGAAAAAATACCTGTATTAGCGACTGCCATCATACAAGCAAGAGCTGCAAATGGTGAAAACAAATATCTACGAGTTCTCATCGATACAGGTTCACAAATATCACTAATTACAGAAGAAGCTGCACAAAGATTAGGGCTCCCAAAACAAAGAATCCAGGCCACAATTACAGGCATCAATGCAACATCAATTCAAAATGCAAAATGGAAAATTAACGTAATTATGTTACCGAGATTCCCAAGCGAATTTAATATGAATTCAGATTTCATTATTATTCCGAAAATTACAAATTCTCAACCAATAAATAAACTGTCGAATTTAGATGATTCATGGAACAACAAATGGATAGCTGATCCCACCTTCAATATTCCGGGGCAAATTGATGCACTGATAGGAATAAAAGAATACGAAGAAATCATTCTTGAAGGTTTAATCAAAACAGACAACTTAATAGGACAACATTCCGAATTAGGATGGTTATTAAGCGGAGCCTCACGAACGGCAAACAGCCAAATAGCTCCTAATACCTGCGGCATGATGGTGGTTATCGAAGATCAGCAACTTACCAAATTCTGGGAAACAGAAGAAATAACTACACCACAGCCAGTAAGCGATGCTGACAAAGAATGCGAAGAATATTATCAAAACACAACCACTCGAGAATTGGATGGAAGATACATGGTACGAATCCCGTTCAAATCAACAACTCTAACATTGGGAGATTCTCGCAGCCAGGCAGCAGCACGCCTAATCCAGCTGGAGAAAACATTTGAAAAAAATCAAACACTTGCTCAACGGTATGCTAATTTCATACAAGAATACATTGACTTGGGGTATATGACAAAAGTTCCGAAACAATCATACAATCATGGAAGATACTACATTCCACACCAACCAGTGATCAGAGAATCAAGTATTACGACAAAACTCAGAGTTGTTTTTGATGCATCTAGTAAAACAACATCCAAAGTAAGTCTAAACAATATCATCCACACTGGTCCCCCACTACAACAAGATCTTTCTGAAATTATGTTACGATGGCGTATGCATAAAATCGTAATCACGGCAGATATAGAGAAGATGTACAGACAAATCAATATTCACCCCAATGATCAACAATATCAACGAATATTATGGCGATTCAATCCCAAGGAACAAATTGAAGAATATCAACTTACGACAGTAACATATGGAACGGCATCAGCACCCTACCTAGCAATTCGCACTTTGCAACAACTCGCACGTGATGAAGCAGCAAACTTTCCAAAAGCATCAGCAATAACTCTCAACGATTTCTATGTAGACGATCTTCTATCGGGAGCCGACTCCATAAAAGAAGCAATTGAGCTACAGCATGACCTTATAAACATGCTCAAGACAGGCGGTCTGGTACTTCGGAAATGGTCAAGCAATGCACCCGAACTACTAGTATCACTGCCTGAAGATTTAAAACTGAAAGAACCCATTGAAATTCAACAAGAAGAGCTTCGGAAATCACTTGGTATATGGTGGTCCCCTCAACAAGACACCTTCCAATTCAAGGTGTACATAACTCACAGAGAAGCTCCAACAAAACGACACATAATTTCCGAAATTTCAAAACTATTCGATCCACTGGGATGGCTATCACCAATCATTGTACGTGCCAAACTACTAATTCAAGAACTATGGAAGCAGAAATTAGATTGGGATGAAGCAACCCCTAAAACCGTTACAACGTATTGGCATCAGTTCCAGCATGATCTTAGAGATGTGGAACAAATCATCGTCCCTCGCAGAATTCAAACGGCACAATATACAGAATTACATGGGTTTTGCGACGCTTCAGAAAAGGCGTATGGAGCAGTAGTGTATGCAAAAACAATTATCGACGGTATCGCGTTCACAACAATACTTCAATCAAAATCCAAAGTGGCTCCAATCAAATCAAAACTAACTATTCCCAAATTAGAATTGAGTGCCGCCCTGCTGCTAGCTCGTCTCATTCGCAAGATAACAAAGACACTTCAGTTTGAAAATATTTTTGCCTGGACCGACTCCATGATCACACTAGGATGGATTCAAGGTGATCCGGCGAAATGGAATCAATTCGTATCCAACAGAGTAACTGAAATAATTCAAACCATTCCCAAGGAGAATGGAGGACATACTACAAAAAAAGCAATCCAGCATCTTATTCCACTACCCAAAGACGAAGATTATGCAGAAAGAGAAACAGTTATCAAAACTGAGCTGCACACGCATGTGGCAGTAACTGAACAAACACGGTTTAGAACAAAGAAAAAACCAATCACAATACTATTATTTATTCTTCTACAGCTTTTTCAAGGTGCAAACAGCTACTACACGATTAAATATCCCCACGGCGGATTATATGTTGAACATTTTGGCAGCGCACAAACTGAGAGAGGAACCTTTCGGATCCATGCTGAATATAATCGGACCCTGTTGGAGGATGAAGTACGTCGAGCTGGTAACGTCACAGTGCAATTTCTACAACTATGCAAAGAAACGCACAAAGTGACAACAGAAGTGGAATGCACGAATCTGGTACATCATTTGAGGGAAATACTAAAAAATATTAAAGTTACCTTCTCAGGCATAACCAATCAAGAGAGATCAGGTTCACGCTCAAAACGAGGTTTGCTAGGAAAATTAATGACCGCAGTATTCGGAGTCAATGACGAGGTCTACACAGACATTGACCGCCTCGATGCCAATCAGAAGCAGCTCATCCATACAGCACAACATCAAACCAAATTGATGATATCAGCCATGGCAACATTCAACAATACAGAAGAAGACATGGCACAGAAGTTACAACAATTTCAATTAAAAATTAACCAAGGTTTCCAACTAATTCAAGAAATGTCAAAATGGTATGCCGCAATCAACTCAAACAAATTAAATATCAATCTCCTTGGTGCTTATCAAATAGCACACAATTACCTCAGCGAAACCTACCATCATCTTTCCAAAATCTTAAACATCCAATACAGCGAAAACAATTTCCATGCTCTAATCCCTCCCCTTCAGATACAATCCATCATAAAACGCGCAAATGCTAAGCTCCCATCCAATCTACAAATTCTATCCTCGCCTATCGTCAACGATCAAAGCAAACAAGAGAACAACACAATACACATTCATGGGCACTTCCTTATTGTGGATACATCGCAATTCACTCTAATGAAAGCAACAGCAACACCATGTCAAATCAACAGTACATATTACGAGGCACTAGTCATATCGCAAGATATCATCGCAGTTGACTACAATCAACAACTGTACTTCCATCTACAAGAAGCAGAATTTTCCGCCTGCAGAACTCTGACACGACATGAGTACCTCTGCGCACCTACCCAAATCATGGACATCGAGACGCATCCCGAATGCGTTATTAGTCAAATATTTGATCGGGAAGATAAGTTACAATGCAGAACAAAAAAGTTTCCATTACACGCAATTACATGGAAGCAACTACACATGTCAAACACATGGCTTTTCATCACACCGTCGCCCACAAAGATAGCCATATCCTGTAATGGTACACGGGAGGATATTAAATTAAACACCACGGGTGTAATCCAAATAACCCAGGATTGCTCCATTCGCACACAACATGTGATTCTCACACCAAACCGAATAGACTCCACACCAATCTTGGCAACATATTCCAAAAAGGCGGACGTTCCATTTATGGGTGGACAAACATTACCACCTATGAAGCCGGTCGATTTTAAATCCATTTTAAGATCAAACAATCATATAGCAACCAACATAATCGGCGAAGAAGTGGCACTCGGGGAACAGCTGTCGTCCATCAACTGGAAGCACATTAGATATCACGCTTCATGGACCAGTGCCGTCACAACCTTGTGCACAGTTTGCATGTTGGGGGTGGGAATTGCAATTATCCACACAATCTGGAGGAAATATCGGAAAAGATCACCAGCGGAACGTCAAAACGAACCTCCAAAGACGCCCATTCCAGCATCCAGAAGAAAAAAAAAATTTGCGAAATAATGCAAAGGGGTCCCTATTTGATCATGATTTTCAATGAGTGGAAGGGAGATGCTGCGATTTCTCGAGATTAGTAATAAAATATCGAAAAAAATGCATGTCTCGGTTCGTTAAGAAGCTATCAGAACGAAATTCTGACAGATGTAGGCCTTATACCGGAGCATGTCTGTGCAAAATCTCAGCCTAGTGCGTGAAGCCAAAAGGGCGCTAGAATTTTTTTTAATAAATAATTAACGCAATCAATTAGAATAAAAAATTCATATCTCGGTTCGATACAAACCTATCAGAACGAAATTTTGACAGATTGTAGGCCTTATGCCGCAGCATGTCTGTGCAAAATCTCAGCCCAGTACATAGAATCAAAAGGGCGCCAGACATTTTTAATAACTATTAAATGCAATCGACGAGAATAAAAACAAATCATATCTCGACTGGACGAAGTGATAGAGGGATGAAAGTTGCACAGATTATAGGCCCCAATATGTAGGTCACCTCTGCAAACTTTTAACTTTCCGCGAAAAAACGAAAAGGAGCTGAAATTTACCATTTACTGTATTTGAATAACAAAAATACAATGTTTTCAACTTTGTAACTAAAAATAAAAATACTTTCCGATGTCCAAAAAAAATTAAAATCAGCATGCACGTATTCAAAGACAATGAGGATTTTTTTGGTAGCATTAGTTGAAAAAAAAATTTGGGAAATCATCCAAAGGGGTACCCATTTGATCATGATTTTCAATGAGTGGAAGGGAGATGGCCGTATGGAGCGGTTTCGTTGGTGCGAAAGAGAGGTCACTACGAAAATCTGAATTTTGCGGCGATTTCTCGAGATTAGTAATAAAAAATCAACGAAATTTTGACAGATTGTAGGCCTTATACCGGAGCATGTCTGTGCAAAATTTCAGCCTAGTGCATGAAGGCAAAAGGGCACTAGAATTTTTTTTAATAAATAATCAACGCAATCAATTAGAATAAAAAATTCATATCTCGGTTCGATACAAACCTATCAGAATAAAATTTTGACAGATTGTAGGCCTTATGCCGCAGCATGTCTGCGCAAAATCTCAGCCCAGTACATAGAGTCTTAAGGGCGCCAGAAATTTTTAATAATTATTAAATGCAATCGACAAGAATAAAAACAAACCATATCTCGACTGAACAGAGTGATAGAGGGATGAAAGTTGCACAAATTATAGGCCCCAATATGTAATTCACCTCTGCAAACTCTCAACTTTCCGCGAAGAAACGGAAAGGAGCTGAAATTCACCATTTACTGTATTTGAATAAGAAAAATACAATTTTTTCAACTTTGTAATAACTTAAAATAAAAATACTTCCCGATGTCCAAAAAAAATAAAAATTAGCATGCATGTATTCAAAGACAATGAGGATTTTTTTGGTAGCATTAGTTGGAAAAAAAAAATTGGGAAATCATCCAAAGGGGTACGGTACCCATTTGATCATGATTTTCAATGAGTGGAAGGGAGATGGCCGTATGGAGCGGTTTCGTTGGTGCGAAAGAGAGGTCACCACGAAAATCTGAATTTTGCGGCGATTTCTCGAGATAGTAATAAAATATCGAAAAAAATTCATATCTCGGGTAGATAAGAAGCTATTAGAACGAAATTTTGACAGTTTGTAGACCTTATACCGGAGCATGTCTGTGCAATTTTAGCCTAGTACGTGGAACCGAAAGGGCGCTAGAATTTTTTTTAATAATTAAATAAAGCAATTGATTAAAATAAAAAAATCATATCTCATTTAAATAAAAGGCTATCGGAACGAAATTTTGAAAGATTGTAGGCCTAATGCCGGAGCGTGTCTGCAAAATCTCAGCTCAGTACGTGGAGCCAAAAGGGCGCTAGAAATTTTTAAATTATTAATTACGACATCCCGCACGAAAGGGAAAAACATCGCCGTTTTCATCGAAAACTCAACTTTTTTATTAAACGTCTCAGAGCTTCGCGAATAGTCTTAACGTGTCGAGCGTCGACGATTACACACAAAGGAACTTTTCTTGATGCAATGTTTAAATATACTCAAATTGAAACTGACAAAGCAGCAGATAAATTTCTCAAAACTGCTGAGTTCTAGTAGCAATTTCTTGTTGTTGGACCAACTAGTGTACTTGCAGAATTAAAGATGTGGAAGAGATATTTGGTTGGAAAAGGTGATCTCAAACCTGAAAATGCTTTGGAAGCTTTAGATATTTGTCCTGAAGAAAATTTCCCTAGCATTAATGTGCTGCTAAGGATTTTAGCTACATTGCCGGTATTAACAGCAACTGCAGAACGTACCTTTTCTGCTTTAAAGCGCATAAAAACTATTCATCGAAACACAACAGGCGAAGTAAGTTTTTTTTCTGATAATCGGAATTGCAATGCAAAATTAAAACCTCGAGTTATTTTTTTGTAATTTTAGGACCGGTTGAATGGTTTGGCTGCTCTGGCAATGCATCGTGACATTCCAATTACAGTTGATTATGTGAATTATCAAAGAAAAAACGAAAACTAGATTTTCTGCTTTAATTATTATTAAGATGATTTTTTAAAATATAGATTTAAATTAATTTTTGGTACTTTTTAATATAGCTTTAGAAAAATATTGTGAAACTATGAAACTAAATTCTTATCCCCCCCCCATGGCAAAAAGCTATCTACACCACTGCCCAGACGACCCCAGAAGGTTCAGAGTGAGGAGCCAGTACCGCCGCACTCAGGACGCCCGTACGGACGAAAGGAAATGTACATATTGTAATTGTAATTGTTGTAAATAAACTGTGTTAAACCACCTTCTGTTTTGATCACCGCAAAAGAACATAACAACGCCAAAATAATAAATAGTTTTGATAATATTCTTTCTATACAAACTCTTCATTTGTACAAATTTTTCAAAACACTAACCCATTGACGGCCGAGGAAATATAGAGTTAACTGTAAAAGTTGATTTCAAGTAAAATTCTGCACTAATTTTTATGATTTCTATGAATGACATATTATATACTGTGAATTTTTCTTTTGAATATACATAACGTATACGATGTAAATGTAAAGTCATTCGTCGATTTTATATAAAAACGTGCAATATAAAGTTTAGCATGAGTGTTTCCACTCCCAGACTAAGCATGAAGTAAAATTTCGAGTTTAGAAAAGCCTGAAAATTTGACTCGAGCGCGTAGCTAAGCGGAGCGACCGAGCCAAATTAGGCTTTTCTAAACTCGAAATTTTACTTCATGCGCCACGCGTATAAAACACTGAAATATTGTTAAGTTACAAATAAGAATAAGAATAAGAATAAGATAAGTTAATCAACAAAAATTAATGAAAGTTGCGTGTATGCATCAATGGCGCTTAATGGGTTAAACAAAATCGATCTTTGTATATTTTAAACCAATATGGGGAAGTGTAAACCATCGCACAAGTAAAACTTTTCGAGTTGTGCGACGTCACCTTTGACCCATAAGGCGATTTTTTTTCAATGAAAAATCAAGTGTTTAAAATGTTTGAGTTGCTTTGCAAATTTTAACACCAAATTAACAAAATCGGTCATCATATATTTCAAACCAATATAGGGAAGTGTAAACCATCGCACAAGTAACACGTTTGAGAGTTGTGGGACGTCACCTTCGACCCATAAGGCGAAATTTTTGAGTTGCTTTGACACATTGTCAAATTGTCGATTTTCAGGAAAAAAAAAACTCTAAAATTTGTATATATTTGAACTCGTTGGACGTCAGTTGTAGTAATGGTGGTTTAATACAATAAATAGTTTCCACCATTTTGTATCTAGTGAATTCTTCACTTGCACAAATTTCACGTAGCACTAATTTCACGAAATAGGTCTTTATATGTTTCAAACCAATATGGGGAAGTGGAAACCATCGCACATGTAATACTACTGCGACTTGTGCAATGTCTCCTTCAACCCATATGGCGAGAATGTTAACCTTGACCTTGGTTGAATGTAAATTCCATCTGTGATTTTGTATTATTTCAAAATTAGTTCCATTTCACAATTCATATTTATAAAGTGTCGACTAGGAATTGTAAAAACTGTGCCATTTATCTTACTTTCCATATTTCTATATTTCAACACGGTTTAGAGAAAGTAGCGTTTGATAAATTTAATGCAGATAAAAGCGCCGAGATTATTCTTACCACACTGGCTTTCTAGAGGCTAACGGTGGCGCTTCTATACCTGGCTGTAAATAAATTCCAATTCAAGCTGCTCAAAAATAAGAAAATACCTTTCTTACGTCGCTATATTGGACTAACCAACAAAACAAATCTCTCCTCCTCACTTAGAAAAGATATTTTAAGGTCATAATATGGAAATAATGAAAAAAAAACATTAAATTACAATCCCTAACAGATCTTAAGTCGTTTGAAATATACCAGTGTAAAACAGGCTTTACCGTTTATTTCATCAATGCACCAATAGATGGCGTTACGGGTTCACATTTATAGAAAAATGATTGAACATTTTAATTGTTTAGCTCACTGTTGATTAGGTAAACTTGAGAGTTTGATAAAGTCTGATGTGATTTCGTATATGCATATAAATAAGTCATTTTGTCCTTTTATTGTGATACTAAATATTTGACATCATCATTATAATTAGCTTTACAAAATCATATCGCAAATAGATTGATTAAATTTAAAATTCAAAATTAAAAATGGGCCAAATGACAATTACTTTTTTTATAGCTTTTTAAACAATTGTTTAATTGTTTGTTTAAATTTTTCTGAGGATCTGGTAGCGAACGTGTTAAGGTCAACGACCTTTCACATACATTTATTATTTTACCTTGTTTCCTGAAAATATGTGTTAATTATAATCAGTAGAACTTGCCATGTACCTTTTCTATATATTAATTTTAAAACTGCGAATACTACTAGAAATAATGATTAGGAACATTTGACCATAACCGTTTTCTCTAGAACGAACCTAAAGGAATATATTCCTTGCATCAAAACTACTACAGAAAAAATTAATTTCAGCTTGATATGAGCCACTTAAGTTTATTTAATACATTCATAAAAATATTAGTAATGGCATTATTTTAAACAATTAAGCATCAGAAATAGACACATTTAAAAAAAATCCTATTGACCTAAAATTTTACACGTAGACATAATTTTCGTTTGCAAATAACTTTTCGCAATAACATTTTGCTCTTAAATTATAATTAGAGGTACTTCTTTCTTATCCCACATTTTGTTTTTCTTCATTTTTGGACACACTCTATAGTAAATTTTAGATTTAATAATGTAAAGAACAGAGCTGGGCAGGGTTCGAATCATTCAGGATTAGAATCCTGGATTCGAATCCTTTTAGAGGATTCAAAAGAGGCATTCGAATACTTTAGTTAAACTGGATTCGTGATCCGGATTCGTTACATTTTTTTAAAAGGATTTGTATTCGAATCCAAATCCGGCTGATTCGAATTCTCATAAAAGAAGTCGAATATTTATAGAAGGATTCGAATATTTATAATAGGATTCGAATACTTATGAAAGGATTCGAATCGTCAAAAATAATTTACACAAATAAGACAATTAACTTTGTTTGTATAACTGAGGATTTTATTGTGACTATAGTTTCGACAACTTTAACTTGTCATTATCAAACATAAAGTATGTTTGATAATGACAAGTTAAACTTTAACTTGTCATTAGCAAACATAAAGTATGTTTGATAATGACAAGTTAAAGTTGTTGAAACTATAGTCACAATAAAATCCTCAGTTATACAAACAAAGTTAATTGTCTTATTTGTGTAAATAATGATGTATAACGAAGTAGAAGCCTCCACAGTGAACAGTTTCAAAAATAATTTAAATTAATTGTGAAGATTAACATGGAACATTTCTTTTGTGTGTCTATTTCTTATTAAATCAGTGTTTTATACGTGTGGCGCATAAAGTAAAATTTCGAGTTTAGAAAAGCCCCGTGAAAATTTTCTACGCGGGGCTTTTCTAAACTCGAAATTTTACTTAATGCTTAGTCTGGGAGTGGAAAACACTTGTTTAAAACTTCGAACTGAACGATTTTATAAGCTATCTAAGTAACTGGTAACTACCCACTGAACACGGAACATTTTAAACATTGCTTGAATTTTGAACATGATGCTCATGATATCTTATAGACTTTACTTCACTTCTTTTAGACAATTACCAGACGAGTACGACACGAGCACGAGACCTGCACGACACGAGATGAGCACGACACGAGACGAGCACGGGACGTCCAACACAGTCGTGTCATGAACGTCTCGTGCCGTCTTGTATCGTGCTTCTTTATTGTTTAATGATTCTTAATGAGTGTCAATAGTTTTGATATTTTTAATAATATCTGTGTATTTCGTTACTTTTTGCGATTTATTTAAACGCTTTTTTCAGTGTTTTGGTCAATTTGAATGAAATTCTACGACTTTTCTCTGACTTTCCCGGGTTTAATGATATTTAGTCAAATTTTTTCAAGTAATTTTTTGAGGCATTCATCGATTTTATAAATGAGTTCAATTTGAAGTTTTGAACGAGTGATTTCACTCCCAGGTTAAGTATGAACTAAGTTTATAAGGAATAAGAAACATTTCAATTTCAATTTCACTTTATTAACGGAATCTCCATTTCCAAAATACATTTATAAAAACATATTAAAATATACAAGAAATACATATTAAAAATACACAAGAAAAGTGTGCCCAACACTAAAAACAAAAAACAAAATGGCACAAGACACACGTCAAAATGGTTATTTCTCAATCCCAAACAGTTCATAGTCAAAGCAATTTGCAACCAGCTCATTCCCATTTTAAGAAATAATAAATCAATATAACATAAATTTCTATCAGAGAGAGAGAGAACAAAACACAACAATATAATACATCAAACTGACAAATTCAAATACATAAAATATAAAAGAAAAGAAAAATATACCCCATCTTCAAGCGATAATAAAATGCAAAATTAAATAAAAAGCAACAAGACTATAAAATAAATAAAATAGTTAATTGTAACGTCGCTTCTGGGTTTTATCAATGTATCTATTAATAACCGATCGTTACGTGTTCATATTTTTGTATTTTCCTCAATTTACCTGTGTAAATGACTGGGTACCACTGGAGAGACTGGAGTGAAACACGATGTATGTGCACAAACTGGATTTATAATACTTAAATCTTTGTATACATAAACACTACAACCGCGAAACAACACTTAAAGCTATTTGTGAACCGACTTGACTTCTTACTCGAAGGGTCTTTTCGAGACTGACGCCAAGAAGTGATGTTGGTCTCCTCAACACCAGCACAACCCCACTTCTTTCGTTCATAATAAATAGTATTAAAATCTAATTAAGGGCACGCATAACATTGGGGAACCAAAGACAATAATATTTACTTTATGATGATGTGTTTTTGACTGGACCTTAGTGGTATTTACTAACGATAAAATAGAAAATGTGAACAATGTTTAAGAGTTGAAGATAATGAGCTATTTGTTTATCCCAATGTTATCTGTGCGACAGCTTATCTATAATGCTAATAAACCTACTTTTATCACATCAGTTAGAAAGGAGGTATTAGACATCTCCCTAGCTGATAATTACATAAGCCAGTACATACAAAACTGGCACGTCTCAGATTACGTCTCACTATCAGACCATCAGCATATACGGTTTGACATCGATAGTGGTAATAACCACATCAATGGATTCAGAAATCCCAAAAATACCGACTGGGAGGCCTACCAAGAGCGCCTTACGTCGGAACTTGCGGGACCACTGAATCCTATTGAAACAGTCGAGCAGCTAGAAGCAGCATCGACACAATTACAAGATGTAATCAACATCGCTTACGAAAGTAGTTGTCCACTAAAGCAAAGGGCTGTTGTTAGAGAAGTGCCCTGGTGGAACAGCGAACTCGCGAGCCTAAAGGCCAAAACCAGGCGTACTTTTAATAGGGCTAAAGCCTCTGGACAGTGGGAGGAGTACAGAAAGGCCCTTACGGAGTACAACAAAGAACTGAGAAAATCCAAATGGAAAACTTGGAGGACTTTCTGCGAGGGGATAGATGATCTACCTCCCGCACAACGCCTCCAAAAAGTCCTTGCAAAGGATCACACGAACGGTATTGGACTACTAAAAAAGTCCAACGGTGAATACACTGGAACCCTAGAAGAAAGTCTAAGAGTACTCCTAGAAGCTCACTTTCCTGGGTCCCAGGCAATTAACAGTGAAGATTTACCTGCCACCGGCTTTGAGGTAGAAGAACGCCCTACCAGAGAAAGCAAAAAACTGGCAACAAAGATCTTCACTCCAAGCATAATAACATGGGCGATTAACGGCTTCAAGCCGTTCAAATCCGCGGGGGCAGATGGCATCTTCCCAGCCCTTTTGCAAAGGGCAGGGGAGGAGTTATTACCACGTCTCACGCAAATAGTCAGAGCTAGCTACTCTCTTGGGTATATCCCCAAGCAGTGGAGGGAGGTGGCGGTGGTGTTTATACCAAAGGCTGGCAAACGCCAAATTGACGAGCCTAAGTCATATCGCCCCATAAGCCTCACCTCCTTTCTCCTAAAATCAATGGAGAAAATCATTGATAGAAATATCAGAGGGAAAGCTCTTCAGTCGTTTCCCCTTCACAAACACCAATTTGCCTATCAAGCAGGCAAATCAACAACAAATGCCCTTCACACACTAACAAGTGTAATAGAGAAGAGCATCGCAAGCAAAGAAGTGGCTCTATGCGCATTCTTGGACATCGAAGGTGCATTTGACAACACCTCCTATGAATCCATAGACACGGCCACCAAATCAAGAGGAATTGATGCCTCCACATCCAAATGGATCCATGCTATGCTCAAAGGTCGTAGGATCATACTGTCCATTGGCGATGAGTCGGCAACTGTGTTCGCAGTAAAGGGGTGCCCACAAGGCGGGGTTCTATCGCCCCTGCTGTGGTCACTAGTTGTCGATGAGCTAATATCGGTGTTATCCAACGACGGTTTTGACGTACAAGGCTATGCTGACGACATCGTCATCATAGTTAGGGGAAAGCATGACGATACGGTGTCCAACCGCATGCAGTCAGCCCTTCGGAAAGTAAGTACATGGTGCGTGCAGAAGGGGCTCACTATCAATCCCAACAAGACTGTAATTGTCCCATTTACAGGTCGTAGAAAATTAAATCTTAAGGCACTAACCATGAATGGGACACTCATTGGGCTTTCCAACACAGTTAAATATCTCGGCCTCACCTTTGACCAGAGGCTAAACTGGAAAACCCATGTAGATAACATCACTGCCAAAGCAGTAAGGGCAATATGGGCTTGCCGCAGGCTATTTGGCAAACGATGGGGTTTACACCCCAAGATGATATACTGGCTTTTCATTACGGTGATAAGACCAATAATCACCTATGGTTCCGTCGTCTGGTGGACGAAGACAACGGAGGTCACAACCCAAGCAAGGCTCAGCAAGGTTCAACGGCTGGCATGTTTGGGCATCACAGGGGCTATAAACACCTGCCCCACTGGAGCAATGGAGGCTATGCTAAATCTCACACCTCTGCATCTACACGTGAAAAGGGAAGCAGCACTAGACGCATTAAGAATAATCCAGACAGACACACCAAAATATGGATACTTTAACGGGCACCTAAAAATCCTCAACACTGTGTGTGAAAGAGCGATATACATGCCCAAAGACTACATGTCAACTGACTACGACTTCGACACAACGATTGAAGTGGCCATCCATGGCCGCCATGATGTTGGAGCGAGGGTCAAGCAGTTACAAGGCTCCTCGATAGTTTGGTTCACTGACGGATCCAAAACTGAAAACGGAGTCGGAATCGGTATCACTGGCCCTCGATGCGAGTTATCAAGGGCCTTGGGACGATTCCCATCGATATTTCAGGCAGAAATCGAGGCCCTGAACACATGCGCCCACACATGTTTAGACAGGGGATACAACAAACAGAGGGTTTGCATCTGCTCAGACAGTCAAGCTGCATTAAAGGCAATAAAATCGCCTACATGCAAGTCTAAATCTGTCTGGGAGTGCAAGCTATCCCTAAAGCAGCTGGCTAGGAACAACAGAGTCAAACTGGTCTGGGTTCCGGAACACGCAGGGATCAAAGGCAATGAAATTGCCGACAACCTTGCCAAGGAAGGATCCAAGACTCCATTTGTCGGACCAGAACCTTACAGTGGAATAACTAAAGTCCGCATCAAGGGGATGATCCGGGAATGGGAAGATGCTGCCAAAAGTGCTCACCTGAGAAACACACCTGGTCTGCGGCAGGCGAAAAGGTTCATCGCCTTCTCTGCCGTAAGAGCGGGACAGTTTCTCAGGTTAAGCAAGGGCAACCTAAGGCTCATAACCGGCCTTCTAACTGGACACTGTCCTCTGAAGTACCACCTCACCAAGATGGGTCCGACAACTGATGCCAACTGCAGGTTCTGCAACGAGGCACAAGAAACAGCAGAGCACCTACTTTGTGAATGCCCTGCCTTGTCCCTTCAAAGAGGGAACTACCTGTCATCGGCCACATTAAACACCGAGGAACTGGTACACATTAACCCTCAAGTTATAGTGGACTTCATAAGAAGTCTAGACATTGAGGGACTCAAGTAGGTCAGGGATAGTTACAAAAGATCTTTTAGGTCGAGGTAACTTCGAAAGGCCCAGAGGCCACACGACCCACCGACCCCCCCCCCCCCCCCATACCATATCTATAATGCTAGAGAATAGCTAATGACAGAAAAGTAATGAAACGTTGAAAGCAAAATATATTTATGTCATTGAACAATATTTACTCCACAACAATGAAGACGCCAATATGCACTAATAGTGTTTACTTATGAAATTAATGTAAACGATGTTTAGAATAACGGTTGATAAGATATTTGTATCTCTAATGTGTTTCTTCGAATTAAATTAATCGTCTAGTGATTTAAAGGAAAAACAACTAATGCTAAATTAAATAATGTAATATAGGATAATAAATGGATATTAAAATATGTAATAATAATAATGGTTATTATTATTAATAAATGTATTGGGATACATTACATAATTAAAATGCAATAAATAAATAAATAACCTAAAATAGTAAATAATATAGATGAAAAAAAACTAAAATCCAATATCACAGAAGGTATCACTACAAAGTGTTATTTGCAAAAGCAAATTATCACAGATGAAAACATGCAGTGGAAATTACGTAGACTTGAATTGAATTTACAAACAACAAAGATACATATATTATATAAAATTATTTAAGAATAAATAAAATCAATAAATAATAAAAATAAAAATAAAATGCATTACATTTATGTAATGTAACTTTTATATGATAACGGTGAATCGGTGTGGACGGGCGATAAGTAAACTCGCAAGCGAGCCTTATTTCAATAAGCATCGGACTAGAGTAGAGTGAAATACGAGTAAAGAAGAACAGGAAAACAAGTAAAAGACAGAGACTAAACTTAAATAGACAAAGTAAGTCAAGTTTTTAATTCGGCGGCTGGTAGTGGTCGATAGTGAGGATAGTTCACGCAGGGACTGCAATCTGAAAGCATCTGAGCGAGTAAGAGAGCACATAGATTAAATTAGATTGATAACTCCTAGGGGGCTCCACGTATCGTAAGATTAGTGACCGGACCACTCGATGCGAGGGCGCTGCAATCGCCAATGACGTCACGATCGAGGGGTGCGGGGGGGCTTCTTCTGAGCGGGACGCGCGGTGCGGGAGGGCTTCTTGCTGTGCGGGACGCGCGGTCATACTATTAGGGTGTGGTGCGGTGCGGGGAACACCGCGCGGTATTTGAATCACCGCGCGATGCGAGAAATAATAACAAAATAATTAAAGTACAAAATGTATATTACAAAAAATATGACATTTTAAATAATTACAATTTCATTAAAAACAACATTGATGCATTAATTAATTTAAATATTTACAATTTCTCACTTAACCCGTGGTGAAACATTTTTGAATATAATTCTGGATATTTAAATAAAACACTTGGTTTGTTTCACTAACTTATATTTTCTCAGACTAGTTTCGACCATTGGATAAAACTAGTCGGAGAAAATATAAATTAGTGAAACAAACCAAGTGTTTTATTTAAATATACAGAATTATACAACATTAAGTATATAGAAAAAAATGTGCTGAAGTTAACACAGGTACCGACCGCAAATTAGAATTATTGTATCTATTATTTCTATCACAGAAATATAGCAATAACATAATTTGAAACAATTCATAAATTCATATTTTTTAAAAATAACTTTAAAACGAAAAGAGCTATGACAAAACGTATAAACACATTAAATGTTTAATTCTTAATTCTCTACAACTTCTCTTTAAGATTTTTCCAATTATATTAATAATTTCCACGATACGAAGAAAATGCTAAGAGTTAACAGCCACTTTCAGATTCGCACTTAACCCAAAAGCTTTTCATTTCCAGATATTATAAAATAGTTCTCAAATACAACATTTTATAAGAATGTATATTTCCATGAAAAAAATTGGGGTCCAAAATTTACGGATCACAATAGCTCCCTTACATATTAGTGTGCACTAGGTAAAAATATTAATAATATAATAACGCTTCTCTTAATTTAGCAATAGCTTCGTTACATAAAGTAGTGCAGCACTTTTTGCACTAAATCTGTTCGTTACATGAACCGAACCACTGCAATTGTAAATGCAAAGATACACTAATTTGAACTGTGATGTCATAAACTTAAACTTAGTTCAGCTTAGTGCAGTACAAACCTATTCTTACACTAAATACATTATTTAACCATACTCGGAAAAATATGATTTATCATTGCTAAATAATAAATACACATTATTATTAAATTAATTTTTATAAAAGTAATGTGTAAATAAAACTTTTTATAATTATCAAAATAATAATACATTTTTATTATTGTACAACAAAAGTCACATAATCCTAAACTAAATTATTCTATTGGTGGATATTGTGAAACAAATTACTGATAATATAATTGATTCATCAAAACAGGTTTCAATTTTAAGGACTATTGTTAATAATCTCATTATAAATTGTTCCAAATTTTAACAGCTTAAAGTAACCTTTTACAAATATTTAAAATTAAATTAAATTTTGATCAATTGTTTCTTTTCTGAAACTGCTAAATTCCACGCTTTTATTTTTTTATATTTTATTGAGGCCAAATTTTTGACAACATCATTGATTTTTACATGTTCGGTTCCTTTTAGAATCCTATTTAGGTTTTGTACCCACATATGAATGTAAAAGGTGATCGTGTAATTATCAATAATGTCAATCAAATTATGGTCCGTGCAGGAGAATGAAATATTTGAATTTAGTAAATTAAGTTTTGTTTTTAAATATTCAACAATATTACCAAAAATACATATTATTGGCAAAAAGAAATTAAGTATCTGAAAAGATTTGGAAATATATCTGAAAAAATTAGTGCTCGGCTTCAAAAGAGCTTTTCTATTGTAGTCCCTACAATCAATGTAGCAATGGAATTTGTGTCGGACACTAACTCCTTTCTACATGTATTGCAGTCCCATACTTTGTTGAATACATGTCTTCCCAAATATCCTGCTATGTAAGCATTTGTATTATCAGATAAAAAATGATATGAATTTTTAAATTCAAACATATCAGAGATATTTGGGGGAGAAGTAATTATTGGAGCTAAAAAGTCGTTTGTTAAAAATATTTGTAAAAAGTTTAGTGCCCCTTCACAACCATCTGTCTCGCAATTAAAATAAGGAGAATTTGAAGTATTTACATTACGAGCAAAATAACACCTTATACTTCCAAAGAAATTTTCCAAGGGATCTTGGTTTATGTTTCGAGGATAAACATATTTAAAACCAATACAGGATAATTTTTTCCATATGCATTGAAAACCATTTAACGTACTTATCCAGTTTGCAATGCACGGTGGAGTGAAATTACCCCTAGGTCTTTTAAATTGGATTGTCCTCAAAACATCAATGGCTTCAGAATAAAATCTAACATGTTCACTCTCTTCGTGAATCGCACATCTTAAAGTTTTGTCACCTGTTTCTGATAAACCATTTACACTATCAAATAATTTATCAAAAAATAACAAAAACTCTGAAGTGCCAAGCATTGTTTCTGTCTTTGATAACTGATTGCCATAGCGTACGAGAAATCTTAAGGAAGATGAGGTTCGCTGTGAAAATACCTGAGATGCCAATTTCACTTTCATCTTGTTCATTTTATTTTCATAAACATGGCAATCAGTTATTTTAGGCAGAAACATACTATCAGGGTCTCCATTATGTAATTCATGTAGTTTCACAATATCTGACCAGCAAGCCGTGAAGTTTGTGCCCTTCCATTTAAATGTGGCATTATAATTAAAAATAAATTGTTTCTGACACATTTAAGAAGGTGAGGAGGAACAAATAAGGGTGTTATTTCCTGATTTCCTATCAGGAAACCACTAGTTTGATTCTCTTTACCTTCCAAAATATGTCTACGATTTGATTCCTCCCTTAATTGTTTTATAACCCTAACATTAGTTGCATGTTGGTCACATATTGTGCAAACAACATGCAAACCAATGTCTTGAAGTTGTTTAATAATGATTTTTATGTTCCTGGTTAGATCTGGAACACCCATACCATATTCCACAAAGAAATATGCTACGGGTTGTTTCCATTTGATCTGTATCCCACGAACCATAAAAACCATTACATGGTCAGCGAAATGTAATTTGTTTTGCTCACCACAACATACAAAACCATCAATGGAGGAATCAATTTTATTAAAATACATTCCTGTACTCAGGGACATTTCATCAAATAAAAGGGCACAATACTTCTGGGCTTCATACATCTTGTCACAAGTACTTTTTAACAAATCCATAACGGGTTTATTAATTTCCTGGTCAATAGGAATGCGATTCAGTAAACTCTGAAGACATTGTCTCGATGGAAGAGCAAATACTTTTGCCAAAAATCTATACAATTTTGGGCTTTGTTTATACATAGCCAAAGCAAAAGTTTTATCTTCCATCGAGAAACGTCTTCCACGAGCTTTAAAATGTTGCAACTTTATCTGTGACATGAAAAAGTTAAAAGATGTTTCATTCATATGTCTCCGAAACATTCCTCCAGTTTCAAGAGCATCAAGTGCATGATCAAGACGCTCCTTATTAGAAGCATTTTAAGCATGCAATTGTCTTGCAACCTTTTGAATATCTCGGGCATAAGAATGCAACATCTGTGCTTGAGGGGAAAGCTTTCTTTTTCGTGTTACATTTAATGTTTTTAACAATTTTACTTTCAGACATTCCTTCATGTTCAAGGATCGTACTACTTTGTGACTAGATGAATTAATATGAAGGGGTGTAGAACTGCTCCCAGCGACAGATTTATCCCGATGGGATTTCCTGCTCGCACCAGGAGAAGGCGAAAGGGAATTCTTGCTGTCCTGCATGATGGGAGAGTCTACGTTTAGGCATGAGGCTTTATTTCCACCAGCATTTGATTTTTGCAGAGTCTGGATGGATGGCCACTCGTCCGATGTGCTTGGAAACTCATTAACATTGCATGGTCCAATCAACTCCGGATCGTCTGGATCATCCGGATCTTCAACGAGGGCTGTGAACAAAATATGTATATATAAATATTTAGATATACTATACTTGCGCGCTTGCTCAAAAAAATATTATATAAAAAAAAGTAATTTATTGTTCTTATTTGGTACTTAGAGATATATGTGAATATATAAAAGTAATAAATAAATATTCAGCTTACCAGCCGGTGTATCAAGATATAATGTGGGGACACTCCCTGGCTTTAAATTAGATTTGCTGGAAAAGCATTTCATCCCCTCATCGAATGCCTGTCACAAATAAATGTGGATTTAACGACTTGACATTTCGATTTTCTTCGAAGCTCTTCTCGGCCAACAGCCTCTAACCACTTCTCATACACCTAAAAAATGTTGGTAGAGCGCAAAGCATATTAGTAGCGCCATCTATTATGTATGCTAAGAGGTTCCTTTTAATAAACGGTCAGTCTCTCGCTGACCTCCAGCCAAGCTACACGTCTTTTCTTTTCCTCACCCGTCTCCCGCAACAAGGTTCAACAAAAAAGAATATCAATCTTAGATTAATGAATTGATAGAATTATTTAAAAAAATAGAGTAGTAGTTATGAATAAAATGTAAAATATTAATAAAATAATTGTTTATTAGTTTTTCATTTAATGATATAAACTTATTCGTATATTTTAAAACAAAAATTAAGGATTTAATAAAAATAAAAGACCAAAAGCCTAATAACAAAAAACGAATTTGTACGAATAAAAGTAAACTTAACATATCGCGTACAAAAATGGGGGGATTTTATACAAAAGTTATAGATTCTATTTTGTTAAATTTTTATATGTACTATATATCTGTAAAACAAAATGTTAAATTTAAAGTATGTTACTTTTTAAATTCACCATCCAAGTTTAAATAACATACTTCTATTATTGAATCGGCACGAATATCATTAAATTAGAACTTACAACTTCCATGAAATAAATTTAATAGTTTTATTTTGATGGATTCCAACAAAAATTATGTTTATTTTAATATTTAAATGAACTAATATAACAAATGTTAAAGCTTACCCCATTTTTTTTCTTAAATCTATGCATACGAATATTTTTCTCGCAATTATTGCATGATTTTATAACACAAAAATGAGACATTTTTACAAATTTAAACACAAGTACAGACTTAATGGCATTGGTAGAATGAAATGAATAGCTTAAAAACTGAAAATTTTCCAATACTTAGGGTTTTGTTTATTTATATTAACACTCGTCCACGCCCGTCTTCAAAATATTTCGTGTAATCAGCACTTTTGAAGAGGTGCTGATTGAAATATCTTTCTCGCAGAGTTCGAAACTGCGGGAAATTTGATTTTTGTGCCATCAGATGTTCGACGTCGCGGGAAATTTGAAATTGCGACATTTGCGCCCTCCTATCGAGTGGTCCGGTCAACTAAATATGTGAACTTACAGATATATATGGAGGCGACGGGCCCTGGTTGGGATACTTAGCCATCGAGAGCTACCAAGAAAATCCCTTAAAAAATTCCAACCTAATTAAGCCAAATAATATAGGCACCTATAAATCAACGGACAGACAAGCTACAGGAAACTGTGAATTGATATATAGACAAATTCAATACAGGGATCTGTAAAGATACGTTATATACCGGTAAAACTACGGACAGACAAGGTATAGGAAACTGTAATATAACTTGTGAACACACACAATACAGAGATCTCTAAAAATACAGTATACACACACTACAGGAATCTGTAAATTATTTAGTTGTACAATAAAGGAATCTGTAAAATCACTTAATTATTTAGTTGCACAATAGAGGAATCTGTAAAACACAACCGGGGTACAATACAGGAATCTGTAGTTTCCTGGAATTAAAATAAGAAATCCAGATACACAAAAGGTCTAAGAGACTTGTATTAATGTCGGGAAACAGAAAACGTGATAAGGAAGAAACAGAAAGACAAGCATTCAACAGAAGCAAAAGGGTGATAAGATCACCAGAGCAAAATAGGGACCTTATAGTAGTCAAGGAAGACCATAGAAAAGGGGTGAAAGATATACAGGAGGCAAGTATGGAAGAGCTAAAGAGAATGTTTACGGAAATGATGGATAAGATAGAGGAGAGCAATAGTGAGATTTAAGTACAAATTAAAGAAATGAGAGAAGAAATGAAACAAAGAGAAGAGAAATGGGAACAGGAGAAGAAGGGACTATGCAAACGCATTGAGACTTTGGAGAATAGACTGGAAAAGAAAGAAAGAGCTCGTAAGGAAAAAAACATTGTTATAAAGGGGATTAAAGTAGAAAAGGGGACGGAAAAGGAAAAGGTGGTAGAGTTTATACACAAACAATTGAATATTAGCGCTCAAATAATCAGAGCTAGAACCATTAAAGATGATTTAGTCATCGCAGAGCTGGCCAACCTTGACAATAAAATAGATATAATGAAAAACAAGAATAAGATCCAAGATAAAAGAGTTTATATCAACAACGACCTGACAATAGAAGAGCAGAAAATGCAGGCAGAGATACGAAGCAAAGCAAGAGAACAAAGAAATAAGGGGGCGAACGTAAAAGTTAAGTATGGAAAGATAATAATTGACGGAGAGGAATACGTTTGGAATAAGAAAGAAGAAGGAGTTACCAAAAGGGAAGTACAACAAAATCAAAAAACTAAACAAGACCTATCGCAGAACAACTACAATGGTGACGACAGCGGCGCGGAAAAATGAACATATAATAGACATGCAAAATGGACAAAATAAAAAGCAAAATCAGTTAAAATGTAGTAGACTAAATGTGGAACCACCAAGAAAATGGCCCGAGGAAGAAAAGAGCACAGATTGCAAAAACCGAATTCTGGAAGACGACGAATATGAAAAAGTAACAACAAAAGTAAAAATTAATACAAAAGTAAAACAGAATGCAAATAATAAGAATGACAGAGAAAAACATAAACTATATAGTAAAGAGGGTACAGGAATATACAAACCGTTGAGAATAGGTACATGGAACGTAAGAAGCATTAAAGGGAAAGAAGAAGAAATAGTGGAAGAAATGATAAAACGCCAAATTGAAATATTGGGAATCACAGAAACAAAAAAGAAAGGTAAAGGAATGAAGATAATACATAAAGAGTACTGGATGTTTTGGTCAGGAATAGAAGAAGAAGAAAGGGCGAAAGGGGGGTAGGATTAATAATTGCTCCAAATAGAATTAATGATATCATATATGAAAAATATATAAATGAAAGACTCCTGATGGTAGATACAAATATATATGACGAAGACACATGGACTTTAATAATAGCCTACGGGGAGAACAGAGCTGGGCAGGATTCGAATCATTCAGGATTCGATTCCCGGATTCGAATACTTTTAGAGGATTCAAAAGAGGAATTCGAATACTTTAGTGAAAACGGATTCGTGATCCGGATTCGTTACATTTTTTTAAAAGGATTCGTATTCGAATCCAGACGTAGATGATTCGAATCCTTATAAAAAGATTCGAATTCTTATAAAAGGATTCGAATCCTTATAAAAGGAATCGAATCCTTATAAAAGGATTCGAATCCTCATACACGGATTCAAATCCTCCTAAATAATTCGAATCATCGCTATTAAGGCTAAGATTCGAATTTGATTAATTCAAATAGTTAAATATTCTAATATTTAAATCACTAAATTATTCATATTTGAATATAAATATTTAAATTTTCGAATAATTAAAATATTTGTGAATGCATATTTGGTTACTTAACCATGAAAAATGTCCAACCTTAATAGTATATTTTTAACTTCACTTGAAATCAGTGTTTTATACGCGTGGCGCATGAAGTAAAATTTCGAGTTTAGAAAAGCCCCGTAAAAATTTGTCTTGGGTCGCTGCGCGACCCTCGACAAATTTTCTACGCGGGGCTTTTCTAAACTCGAAATTTTACTTCATGCTTAGTCTGGGAGTGGACAACACTCGTTCTTAGAAGTTTCGAATTAAAGGAGAACTTTAGATTACTAAGTTTATTACTATTTTACAAAGGCTACAGCTCGAAAGACCAATCATGGTCTTTGGAGACCGAAAGACTACAGGGAATCGAAGTTTCTTTACAAGAAAACAAAGAATATCTGAAGGTTTACACCATGGATAGGAAAGAAAACATCCAATTGTGAAAAAATATCGAAGTTGGGTTGGTTTTCAGTGCATTTTAGACTTCACTTTAAATCAGTGCTTTATACGCGTGGCGCATGAAGTAAAATTTCGAGATTAGAAAAGCACCGCGAAAATTTGTCTCGGGTCGCTGTGCGACCCTCGACAAATTTTCTATGCGGGGCTTTTTTAAACTCGAAATATTACTTCATGCTTAGTCTGGGAGTGGCCAACACTCGTTTGAACTTAAAATTTAACTCTTTTCTAAAATCGACGTATGTAATATAATAAATCATTCATTGAAATCATAGAAAAAGATGCGAAATTTTACCTAAAATTAACTTTTAGAGTTAACTTTATAATTTGGTCGGCTTTTAATGGGTGAACATTCTATTCCTAAGAAAAACCGTATTTATTATTAATTATTAAAGTTGCATTTAATATAATAACAAACTGTGAATAAATCGACAAAAATCTAAAAATATCGAAAATCTCGACATGTAGAAAATCTTGACGGTCCACTCCTAGACTAAGCATGAAGTAAAATTTCGAGTTTAGAAAAGCCCCGCGTAGAAAATTCGCCGAGGGTCGCTAAGCGACCCGAGACAAATTTTCACGGGGCTTTTCTAAACTCGAAATTTTACTTCATGCGCCACGCGTACTAAACACTGATTTAAAGTGAAGCTAAAAACGCACTGAAAACCAACTCAACTTCGATATTTTTTCAAAATTGGATGTTTTCTTTCCTATCCATGCTGTAAACCTTCAGATATTCGTTGTTTTCTTGTAAAGAAACTTCGATTCTCTGTAGTCCTTCGGTCTCCGAAGACCATGATTGGTCCTTCGAGTTGTAGCCTTTGTAAAATAGTAATAAACTTAGTAATCTAGAGTGATCCTTTAATTTGAAGCTTCTAAGAACGAGTGTTGTCCACTCCCAGACTAAGCATGAAGTAAAATTTCGAGTTTAGAAAAGCCCCGCGTAGAAAATTTGTCAAGGGTCGCGCAGCGACCCGAGACAAATTTTCACGGGGTTTTTCTAAACTCGAAATTTTACTTCATGCGCCACGCGTGTAAAACATTGATTTAAAGTGAAGTTAAAGACGCACTGAAAACCAACTTAACTTCGATATTTTTTAAAATTGGATGTTTTCTTTCCTATTTATGCTGTAAACCTTCAGATATTCGTTGTTTTCTTGTAAAGAAACTTCTATTCCCTTTAGTCCTTCGGTCTTCGAAGATCATGATTGGTCCTTCGAGGTGTAGCCTTTGTAAAATGGTAATAAACTTAGTAATCTAGAGTGATCCTTTAATTTGAAACTTCTAAGAACGAGTGTTATCCACTCCCAGACTAAGCATGAAATAAAATTTCGAGTTTAGAAAAGCCCCGAGTAGTAAATTTGTCGAGGATCGCTGCGCGACCCTCGACAAATTTTCACGGGGCTTTTCTAAACTCGAAATTTTACTTCATGCGCCACGCGTTCAAACACTGATTTAAAATGAAGTTCAATAACACATTTATCATTATTAAATAAAATCATTATTTAAGCAGATATTTAGTCGGTAAATGAACATTTTTGTTAATAGAAACTGATGAAATAAAATGTTACTGGTTGCAAATAATAGATTCAAGTTTATTTTTAAAGGATTTGTACCCGTGATTCAAAAATGAGCATTCGAATCTTTGATTCGAATCATATTTTTCACTTACGAATCCTTTATTCGAGTATTCGTGATTCGAATCATATTAGGTGATTCGGATTCGTGATTCGAATCCTTTTTTTGAGGATTCATCCCATCTCTGGGGGAGAACGAAGACGCTAAGAAAGAGAATAAAGACATATTTTATGAAAACCTGCAGAGAGAAATAGATGAGGGACGAGAGGCAATAATAATAATGGGGGACTTAAACGGACGAGTAGGAAACCAAAATACGGGAATAGAAGAGTATATGGGCAAAGAAAGAGAAACGATGAGAAATAACAACGGGGAAAGAATAATAGAAATGTGTATAGAAAACAACTTGATAATCGCTTATACAAAATTTAAACATAAGATGATACACAAATATACAAGAACTCAGCCAACCAGAAATGAACAGTCAATAATACATTATTTCCTAATAAGCAAAAACAAATGCCAAAACGTGAAAAATGTCAAAGTGACAAGACAGGCAAACATCGACAGCGACTACCACTTAGTGAAAATGGAAATGAAGCGAAAGAAAATTAAAAAAACCAGACAAGAGAAGAAAAATTGTAAAAGAAAAAATAAATAGCTACAAACTAAAAGAAACACAATATCGAGATAAATACCAAGAGAATCCATAGGAATTGAAGAAATATGGGAGACACTTAAAAACAATATACTAGAGGCAGCCAAAGAGAGCTGTGGAACAACAAAAATCACGAATAAGGAGAAAAAGAGGACAGAGTGGTGGACGAAAGAACTAAGAGAGAAAATTAAAGACAAAAAAGAGAATTGGGCAAGATACCTAAGTACAAAAAAGGACGAAGACTACGAACAATACAAAATAAAAAGGAACGAAGTTAAGATAGAAGTCAAGAGAGCCAAACAAGAATCATGGACACAATTTGGAAATAAAATGACAAAGAATTACCGAGAAAACCAGAAACTATTCTACGGAACATTAAAAGAACTGAGAAAGAAAAAAGAATATAATATAATGAATATAAAAGACAAAGAAGGAAACATAATAACAGAAGAGGGCAAAATAATGGAAAGGTGGAGACAATATTTTGAAGAACTTACCGAAGCACAGGAAAAAACAATAGAAACCCTAGAAGAAATAATAGAACTACCAGAAATAGATAAAATTCAAGAACAAGAAGTAATAGATGCCATACAAAAGTTAAAAGCCGGAAAAGCTCCAGGAATAGATGACATAACACCCGAAATGATCTTATATATTAACGAAGAAGGTATACAACAGCTAACACACCTAATGAATGATATCGTAAAGAATATAAAAGTACCAACAGAATGAAATACAGGAATAATCTTACCAATATACAAGAAAGGAGACAAAAGAGACTGTACAAATTATAGAGGAATAACACTGACAAGTGTCCCAGGAAAGATACTGGCAAGAATAATGGAAAAGAGAATTAGAGATATGATTGAAGAAACAATAGAAGAAACGCAAGGTGGCTTCAGAAGAGGAAGAAGCACCCACGACCTCATATTTACAATAAGACAAATCAGTGAAAAACTTATAAATAAGGGAAGAGAGATACATGTATGTTTTATAGATCTGGAAAAGGCGTTTGACCGAGTGAGAAGAGAAGGCATATGGAAAGTGTTAGAAATTAGAGAAATAGACAGAAGGACGATAGAAGTAGTTAAAACTATGTACAAAAACAACTAAAACATAGTTAGAACAAACAATGAAGAGTCTAGAGAGTTCATGGCAAAGATAGGTGTAAAACAAGGGTGTATTATGAGTCCGCTACTATTTACATTGATACTAGATGAAGCTATAAAGGAAGCAAAGAAGGAAATGAAGACGTTAAAATTAGGATACTGGAAAATGGAAGAAACACACATAACGGAAATGATGTTTGCAGATGATATGGCGATAGTGGCAGAGACAGAGAAAGACCTACAGCATAACATAGAAATACTCGACAAGGCATTAACAAAAATAAATATGAAGATAAATATAGACAAGACCAAAACAATGATAATAGCTAGAGAAAACAAATTGCATACAATAAAATTACACAATTACAAGTATTTAGGAACAATAATAGAAAATAATGGGAAGATAGACAAAGAGATAAATGATAGACTGGGAAGAGCGGGAAAAATATTCAATATGATGAAGACTACGTTCTTTGCTAGGAAAGAAATAAGTAAAAACATAAAAGCGAAAATAGTAAAAAAGGTTATAAGACCTACAATAATATATAGCAGTGAAACATGGATCATGACGGAAAAACACAAAACGAAAATTAATGCAATAGACATGAGATTCTTAAGGAAAATTGAAAATAAGATCAGACGAGATAGAATAAGGAATGAGACGTACAGACAAAACTTACAGATAGGACCTATTAACGATACCATTGTAGAAGGCCAGCTAAGATGGTTCGGACATGCGTGTCGCATGAAAGAAGATAGAACAGCAAGAAGAATATATGAAACAAGAGCGCACGGAAGAAATTACCGGGGAAGGCCGAGAAAAACATGGCATGACAGAATTAGAGAAGAAGCAGAAAAAAGGACATAGACTGGAAGGACATCAAACAATTAACCAAGGACAGAAAGGCATGGAGAGAAAAATATAAAAACAGACACTAAACAAAAACTCCTTACACCTAACGGTAGAAAGGAAAAAGATTAAAAAAAAAAAACTATGCCCTGTTCAGTCTTTTCTAAATATTTGCATGAATCGAGTAATTCAACAGGACCCTCTTGAATACCTTAAAATAAAAAAAATACAATGTTACATATAAGTATTAGCTAACATATTCAAACCTGCATAATGGCACTTAATTTCAATTAATTTTGTTGGAATATTATTTTCATAAATAATACCATCTGGTGAAAATCCCAACCAAGGATATTGTTTAGAAATAATTAATCCAAAATTATTATAAACTTCGAGATTTGTCAATGATTTATAAATAGAAAGAGCACTTCCTTCATGATTAATCCCATGCCGGATATATTTATTTGAAATGTATTTTCGATTAAAAAAATCCTTTGATTTTTTTTCCATTCCTTTCCACGATAGGTATAAATGGAATAGCAAATTGATCCTAAAATACAAATTACCATATAAATAGTCAAAACATAGCAATTATTAATTGTATAAAATGTGAATATTTGTATCAGATTTGTTTAATGTAAAAATTATTTCAAATATATTTACATTTATCTAGAATTAAACATGTGCAAGTCAGTCAATTTCAAATAAGAGAATTTTAACTTACCAGTAATACCTGTAATCCTTGGTTTTCTCGCTTCTCGCCGTTCAGGGTTTTTTTTGTTGTGAACAAGCTATCGAACAAATATCCACATTATGAATTCGTTCCAATTGTTCCTTAGAGCAATCATCAAGATTAAATTGATCATCTGTAAGTTTAAGGTTTTCTAAAAATAATGATTTTTCTGCGTGTTCCAAGCAAATACGTATATTCGCAGGTATTCTATTCTGAGTTATTTCTAAGATTGGTAGAGTTACACAACGACCAGATCTAAAATTTAAAAAATGCGGCTGGTTTTCAAGAACGTTTAAACCTAAATACGTTTAAACATGAATATTTCAAATTCAAAACTGAATTCGAGAGAATAAGCTTACACTTCTTTTAGTTTGAAATACTTTAAAAATAAAATCAAGACAATGTTCATATAAAATGTATTCTATATGAATATTGTTGCAATTTCATTTTATTTCTAAATATGTTTAGTTTGTTTTTGAAAAAAATTGTAAAAGTTAATTTGTAAGAATAAATACAGCGTGTAATCGAACTAATGTACATCCTCTTAATGGCGTATACACAAAATATTTTGACACCAATTGCAGCAAAAATAAAATCAGAAAAAAAATATTGGATTTTTCATAATGTTTCATGCATTTTTTACTTTTTAAGAACTTCTGGTTACCTGTGTTCATGATATTTTTCGTGGATGCGTAAGTTGTATTTTTTATTTACTTTTACTACTGCGAGGCGCATAAATCACTTCGCACACTCTAAACACGCACGCTGTCTCGAATGACTAGATGAAACTAGGTCACTCATTTGTGGTATTGTTTATTTACTGTTACAACTGCGAGACGTATAAATCACTTAGCACGCATCACACACACACACTGTCTAGAATTACTAGATGAAACTGGGTCACGTATAAAAAAAATCACAATAAGTGTTCAAATTGACGTCCGCCGCACTCAATGCACATTTGGGCTCTACGTATCCAATTTGCACGAACAGTAGCAAACATTTCACGAGGTTTTTCACGAATGGTATTAGCCGCGGCGTTTACTCGTTGTATCAGCATTTCAGCATTGTCAATTTCAGTAGTGTAGACTTCACTTTTAAAGTATCCCCAAAGAAAAAAATCTAAGGGGTTTAAATCCGGACTTCTTGGAGGCCATGGTACAGGGCCTCCACGACCAACCCAACGTCCTGGAAACTCATCATCCAAATATCTTCTAACGCGCCTTTCATAGTGAGCTGGCGCACCATCTTGCAAATACCACATTCTTCTAAGAACCGCTAAGGGTACATTTTCTAGAAGATCTAAAAGGTCATCTTGCAAAAATCGTAAATATCGTTCTCCATTCAAATTAAATGGGAACATAAATGGCCCAATTAATTGATCATTTAAAATACCTGCCCAGATATTAAGGGAGAAGCGATGCTGGAAATGAGTTCTAGGCGTAACACGAGGATTTTCTATTGCATAAACATGCATATTATGGAAATTAAAACTTCCATTACGCGTAAAGCACGATTCGTCGGTCACTAAAATGTCTTTGGTAAAGTTAGGATTTTGAACATTTTGTGCCAAAATCCATTGACAAAAGGCAATTCTTTTGGGAAAATCATGGGGTTGAAGATGTTGTACACGCTGGTAGTGATACGGATAAAAATTATTGTCTCGTATAACACTGCTGACAAATGTGTGCGATACATTTAGCTGAGCGGCGATAATACGGGTACTTAAACCAGGATCCGCTTCCAACAGATTCAAAATTTCATCTTCCGCTAGCAAATATCGCATTGGACGGTCACCACCTCCGCCGGCTGTTAACTTGGCTCTTTCGCGCTTGATTCGAAAGCGGGGAATCCTTCTGAGGGTTCCCACCGGGGACAAACAATAATTATCTTTAAGAATAATTTAAAAGAAAATACTATGATTTGTCTGTCCCTGCCTTTGTCTGTCCCCCGCTCGGTTTACTCAGGGGAAAGCACAACACAAAATATCACCAAATAAATGAACTGCTTACTTACCCGACTTTCTTGATGTTCTTCGGGAACACACTTACACTTATGATTGTTGGGAAGTTAAAGTGAAAAGAATTTAGTGAGTTTGAATGAATTTAAATTAAAAAAAAATATATATATATATATATTAAGAATATTATATACAACAATTAACACAAGAACAAGAAATACAATTAAAAAAAAATAACACGTACGACCACTGGGTCGTAAAGAATACTGGTAAAAACTTTCACGGACGCGGACCGAAATTTAGCGTCGTGATGTTGACGGGTCAACACACTTTTTTGAAGTCCCTTTTAGCCCTTGAGGCCGGCGGTATTTATTTGGTTTTTGGTCAACCCTCTTCCGTCTTACCCCTCTGGCGACCACCAACTTTCGTTGGCCGAAAGAAAAATGGCCAAAATAAATATTAAATATTAATATTTTGAAATACAAAATATGTCATTATATGCGCGATATGATTCTGCGTCCGGGCATATATGACATATTTTGATTCGAGCTAAGAACGGGGTTTAATAGACGTTTAATTTAATTAAGCCGAAGGGGTTGACAGAATTTGCCGAAAAGTAATACCAACGATCTGGAATGATAAAGCGCATCGTTTGGTATACCTAGCAACAATATGCATAAACAATTACGCCTACCAACTCCAAAAAAACAATAGGGGTGTTATGCCTGGACTTAGGAAACTTCGTCCTAGCATAACGGGGAGCATAGTAATTGTTTATACATATTTGTTGCTATGTGGAACCTCGTCTAATTGACGAGATTCCACCTAGATAGGCAACCTATCTAACTTAAATAATATCAATGTATGGCGCGAACTTTACTCATTTGGAAAATAAAAGAGAATGAAGCAATATTGTGTACTGAAAAATAGAATGAGGTGAATTGGGACCGTTGTTCCGAATATTAAAATATGTAACAAAATAACGCCCGTAGTTATGTTGCAGCTGAAATATTGCTGAATGAACAAGTTGACGACGCTTACGGAAAAGCGCCGGTGTTGTGTAATAAACTGTGTAGTGCTGTGCAATGGACCAGACAACACAATATAGACCTTTGCGATTATTATTATTATTAATATTTTTACTATTATTACTTTTACCCATTATTATTATTTTACATTGTTACAATCACGTATTCTTCCTTATCATATACTTTACTATTAATGTCATTTTGTTGTGCTTTATCAAAAGAACTATTTAAAGTTATTAGCCGGTATAGAATTCCCCCTTAATGCATTCTATACCTGTGCGCCCACACACCTTTTCGTAGGATATTCTCTCGAAACCCTCGGTCAATAATAAATACCATTAATGTCACCATAAGGGATGAGAAAATCTTACGTAAGGAATTTTTATTACTTTCTTGGGTGGTAACCTATGTCGGTTCCCACGCCAGTTTCCATATATATACTAAATTTCTTAGATATGTAGTTAGTCTAGTAAATGAATTCCGCGCGACTGTTACGTATTATTACGCTAGTTGATTGTTCATACTAACTCCGGCAGTTAGATCCAACATAACGAATAGTTGTAATTACTTGTACTTGTATTTCGAAGTAAATAAATTAAGGTTAAGTTGAACTGTCGTTATTTTACTTTACGACAAGTAAAGTTGGTGTCAGGTGACAAACAAGATTCCCAGTTCCACAACACCGGTAACACGGCTCCGGCGACGGGCTGCAAACTTCCAGTGTCGCGTGCTCTTTGTAATAAATTTCTAAATCGGTTTGGCGGTGGTAAGTGTCGTTTAGGAAATCGCTCTTGATAAATTCTTACAGCTTGCGCGGAATTACACCGAGTTTCACCGTAAATAAGAAACATGTCTGCCAATTCAATGTTTGAATAAACGTATCGCACCATGTTACAAAATGTTAATGTTTCATGGAATAAGTTTCACCATAGACTAAACAGCAAACTATTTTTATGTTTAAAAATCATCCACCCTCGCCGTTCTTATCTAAACATTTCAATAAGAGTGGAGATAAAGTGAAGTGTGAACCTAATAAGGAAAAATATTGAATTTCATTAACACGTTTAGAAAATATTCGGAATTTAGTCAGCAATGGGTACTTATGAAAACGATAACATAGACATAATTCTTCACAATCTGACCCACTTTTCTCTGGATAATGTAATTCGATATCCAAATCGTTTAAAAACTACCAGTCTATGTGGAATCTCTCTTAAAATACGCAATGTGCGCGTATACCAGATACCACAAACATGTGGCCTATTATTATTAATTATTTTTAATAATAATTTGTGAGCTATCTACTAAAGGAATGGTAATTTCAAATGCAGGTTTTGTTTATTTAAACGCTGCGCTGCCCTTTATGTGGTAGAGAGCCTGTACAGTAGTTCGTTTACACGCTGTATACAGATGTTTTCCCAAGTTAGACGTCGGTTCCAAATTAATGAATTCCTTTAAACCAGTGGTCTCCAAACTACGGCCCGTGACTTGCATGAATCCGGCCCGCGATTATTTGTAATTTTGTTTGTAAATGTCATATTTTGAAATATTGTGACAATTGTTCCTTAAATTTTTCATAATTTTATAAAATTAATCGGATCTTGGCCGACTTTATTATGTAGAATTGTATTTGTGGCCCGCGAAGAAGATAGTTTGGAGACCCAGGCTTTAAACAATCTGCGGTCTCTACTGGTGTTAATTGGCGTACATCATTCCTCTTTGGGATGCAGGTGTATTCGCACACAGGAATTGGTGCATAACTATCCTGCACATTTGTCTTTACCTTGGCCCAGTAACACTCTACATCCGTTGAAGATAATACATCAAGAGATAGTATATCACTCCTGAAATTAAAAAAAGAACAGCAAAACTACCCAATAACAAATATTTAAATATCTCATTCCAATCGTCAGGGCGTTGATGCCTCTTATATATTTTATTTAATACAACCTGGCATTATTTAATAAAACTGCAGAAATATGTTTACAGGTTCCAGATAAACCTGCTTTACAAGTGCATTCAAATTTTATTATTGAAACAATTTTTCCTAATTTTAGTTGGCCTTTAATTGTATGGGGTTTTCCCTGTAGATGACTTGTTTGTAAACATAGCCCTAATATTTGAACTGGACTATTTAGCTCACTATTTTTGCGGCCACAAAGTATTAAATGCTTGGCATTTAGAATCTTCTCGCCCTCAATAATGCACCTACTATCTGGATTAGCATTCAGATATTTAAATATTTGGCTAAGGCTTAAAAATTATTTATTTTCCATTATATAACCTAAAAAGGGTATGAGCCATTTATGAATTATAAGTAAGTTTTTAAAATGTTTTCAATACAATTACCTGCTTAATTATAAACGAAATACACCACTACACCAATGCCACAAGTTTCAAAAGTGTTAATAATGATAAATTCTGAAATAAAATGGAAAAGATTTATACGTATTTAAATGGGAATTCAGTGTTATTACTCGTAAACTTCCAGCTGATTGCCGCGATCGAAGCGCCCTCATCGGTAGGTATCGAGGCCAATAGCCGTTTCCAGTCTATTTAAGGTAGTAGTTTGTGATTCTGCCTGACTTCTTTTTCGGGGCTGGAGTTTTATTTTTATTTCCAAGAAAGAATTTAATATTGGAAATTCTTCTCTAAATGGAAATGTGCTGAGTTTTACATATTGGAATTCGTGTGTGGGGTTTGCGTACCTGGATTTAGTGGAGGATTAATCAATTCAGTGGCGTTCACTTGTTCTTCAGTGGTTATGTTGCGTGTTCACAAATTCCTGGACGAAGTGTAAGCGGTCGAGTCTCAAATTCCATTGGATTTCTGCGAGTCCTAGTTGTGTGAAGAGGAGTAGAGTGGTAGTCGGTGGAATTAAAATTCATAAAGGATGACTGAAGTCAAGAAAACGTTCGCTCGGTTATGTATATTTTTATATTTGAATTTCTATTTTGAGTCAATTCAACTAGGTTGATTTTTTTTTCTTTTCTTTTCTATCATTTCACATCATAGATATTTAAAACACTTAATTCAAGTCTAAATTTGGTCAACTTGTCGAATATGGTCTTCACCTCCGATTTCGACGAAACTTTGCGAAAAAATTCCTCTCAGCAAGCACATTATGAGAAAAATAATAACTAGTGGCGGTCGGAATCGTATGACCTTGAAAAACATTTTTTTGTTTATTTACCTATTTATTCAATGTACCGTGTGTGTGTGTTCGCGTGCGTGCGTGCGTGCATGCGTGTGTGTGTGTGTGTGTGTGTGTGTGCGTGTGTGCGTGCGTGTGTGCGCGCGCGCGCGTGTTCGAGTACATGCGTGTTTACGCGCTAAACGTCTCGCCGATTTTCAACTTTCGTCCTTGTTTATGCACTGGAAAAAATTCCTGGTAAAGTTCGACGCCGACAATTTTTGGAATAGCAAGAGTCGTCTGGTTATATTTTGTTTTACATTCAGTATTTCGCTGTTTGCCATGAGTGTCACATTTACCGCATTTGTCCGTGAAATTTCGGATGACGAAAAGTGCTTGCAATTTTTAATTGATAAACACGTCTTTGCGTCGTTTATTCTTTGTCCGCGATGCGGAAACAATCTTTCGCTAGATCGCGAAAACTTGAGGTATCGGTGCCACGCAACGATAACCGATTCCGACGATTCGAAAACGAAAAAGAACCTAACCTAACCTAACCTAATTCGATTCCGACCGCCACTAGTTGTTATTTTTCTCATAATGTGCTTGCTGAGAGGAATTTTTTCACCAAGTTTCATTGAAATCGGAGGTGAAGACCAACCTAACCTAACCTAACCTAACCTAATTCGATTCCGACCGCCACTAGTTGTTTTTTCCCATAATGCGCTTGCTGAGAGGAATTTTTTCACCAAGTTTCATTGAAATCGGAGGTGAAGACCATATTCGACAAGTTCACCCTAAATTTAATTGTGGATTTTTGTTATTAACAGAGTTAGAGACCAGCATTTGAAGTTCACCTGTTAGTTTACTCGTCATGTATCTGTCGTAGGTATTTTACAACAGCTGCGCGGAATCATCAAAGTAGCGCTACCAGTGATTCAACGTTTGACAGTAATTATTAATCATCTTTGGTAAGTGATACATATTTTATTTCTGAGGGATGAACTTGACATGTGATATTTAAATGACGGGTCATAAAAAGTTTGTTTTAATTAAATGTGAGTGACAATTGGGTTGTTGGATATAGGCAACACAATTAACTTGACAGAATTTCTGGTAGCGATAAGCAATATTTTGTTTACATTGACTTATTGTATGCTTTAGCATTGTTATCAGTCGGGTAACATAGCTATCTTAAATCTTATTTGAATAGTTTATTATACAATTCATTTTATAATGGAAGATGTGAAATAATTCTAAGAAGGTCAATTAAAAGGTTAGGGTTTATTGCCAACAGAATTTGTTCCTTATTTACAATTAATAGTTAAGTCAGTCGGTTGTTGTGAACTTGTTATAAATTCTCGATATTTTTTTTGTGTTTAAAGCAATTAAAGCATTTGTCATTTGGTTTTTCTAATTGCTGGCGTATCACTTTAACCATTATTTATTTTCTCTCCAACTTGGTTTCCGAATTTTTCCAAGGTAGATTCCTGACGGACCGAAGGATTTTAATTTAATTACAATTCGGTGACGCTCTTTTATATCGTTGGGACCCAGCCACTTTATCGGCTGACAGCGGGGTAAATCGTTCGGTTCGGGGACTTGCATGCCACATGGATATTGAATCATAGCGTTTGTTTTTAAATTGTGATTTATATTAGTTGATATAAGGGAGTGCTGCCCAGGAGGTAACTGGGACGGTAACAAATATTTCGCAATTAGAATTTCGTTCGTCACTAGCTAGTAGCTGTATGAAATTTGATGGAACAGTAGGACAAAATAATGTGGATCAAGTTCCCAATTCAACACACGGTAGACACTTAAAACAAAGTCTGCCGGAATGCCTACAATTTGACAATATAGGACATCTTATTAGTAGAGCTGAAAATAATGCAAGAAAAAAATGCAAACTTTGCAAAAGCCATACAATTTATTTGTGAAAAAAGTGTAAAGTGCATATACATCCTGATTGTTTTGCTATATTTAATTCAAAAGTTTAATATATTCATTAATATAATTATAGTATAGTTGTATTATTATATTATATTACACTGTAATATGTAATTAAAAAAATATATTTTTTGATAGCAGTATTTTGCACCTTCAATTATTTGAGCACTGTTTAATTTTTTTTTCAAACAACTAAATCACAATAATTGAGATATTTTGAGTGATATTTAAGAAAAAATATACCAAAAAAATAAGTATTTGATGTCTTGGCCATTAATGGGTTAATATATCATAAACAAACTGTAGCGCATGTTGTAAGAGACCACCCCAGTGTAACCACTGGTCTACCCCACCTGTAATAATAAACGAATGTACTGAACATGTAATAATGGCATTATGAGTCAGTCTCTGCCTAGCAGCAAACGAAAAGAGTTGAATAAAGTTAGTGTTCGTGTAATATGTTTAATTCCACAAACGCACACAAGCCATCATCCTGATGTATCAAAAGAACAACTCCATCAGTTCCACACCGTGCCGGAAAGCATGTAATTAAAATACTTCCTAGTGTCACAACAATACTATTCAATATTGAGTGTTGATATCAGGGTTGGCAAAAATCCGGGTTTTTTCAAAAGTTATCTACCCAGTGGGTTTTTCGGTGGGGTTTTCCGGGATTTATTGGGTTTTTTCGGTTTTTATTGGGTTTTTTCGGGGCTTTTTAATTTACGTCGAACAAAAACAAAAATGATTCAATTACGATTTTCAGGTCTTTTATTAATAACTCAAAAACCATGTATTAACGAGAATATTTTTAAAAATATAATATTCCAAATAATATTTTCATTGAGTATTAGCATTAGCAGTATCATTAACAAAAATCTCGAATACTATAGTAGCTCCCGTTTGCTGGGTTAAAATTAAAATATGTAATTGTGTACAAACATTCATGCATAAATTACAGTTTTTTTTTAAATATAATATATATTAAAAAAAAACTGTAATTTATGCCCATCATAATAAAAAAAAATGTCTTCAATAAAATTTTATCGTATTAGTATTTATAATAAGGGACATTTTGTTTGTTAGAAATAGAAAAGTGTATGCAACGTACTTTTTTGTTCCGCGGTAAAACAAACACAGGCGCTCGTGTAAGATTTTGTTTACCTATAAAAAGTTAAAATAAATACGAGCGCACATTAGGTCTGTGAGAGCAATTAAGATGATTTTGCTTTATTATTTTAATTTTGATGTATATTCTTAAGTAATACAGTTTCGTCAGTTTCAATCTAATTTGTGCAGAGTGAACACGTATAAGTTTATCCAAAAATATGCCGAAAATTACGGGAAGTGGTAGAAAAGGAGCACCAGAATGGAGTGATGTTATACAAATAGATAAAAGCAAAGTTGAGTGTAAAAACTGTAAAATTCAAATTAGTGGAAAAATTGAACGAATAAGAACACATTTGAAAAAGTGTACATTGCGTCGACGGGAACGAGAACCATTAGATGAAGCATTAGCTTCGGCAAGTTCGGTGTCATTAGACTCATTGGTATCATCCACCGCCGTCCCCCCGGGAACATCTCGCTTAGTATCCGAATCGTCAATGGAGCAGTTTGCAAGTGACAGTGTCAGTGAGGGCTCTAATTTAATGAAGATAAAGCAGACTACTATGAATGAGTTCGCTATCAAAACTACAGAAGCTCAAAAGGACATACTAGATCGTAAAATTGCGTCTTTCTTTTATTCCTGTAATATTCCCTTCAATGTAATTGAAAATAAGGAATGTGTAGATATGGTTGAAGCTCTTCGTCCTGGATACAAACCACCAAATAGAAAGCAGCTTGGAGGGAAGCTCTTGGACGAAGCGGCGAGTGAAATCGAGGGACATTTTAAGGAGGAATTGGAGAATGCTACAATTACTTTAATTCAAGATGGATGGTCCAGTGTAACCAATTATCGCTTCAAGTTTGGCAACTGGTTCCAAGGTATACCTCGTCGACGCCATAGACACAGGAGATAACAAGAAAACAGCGAAATACTGTGCAACAATTGCTGAAGAAGTAATTAAAAAAATTGAAGAGAAATACAACAAAAAGGTGTTTGCGCTCTGCACGGACAACGAGAACAAGATGAAGCAGATTCTCAAACAACCCGAAAAATTCCCCAAACTGTTAACCTACGGCTGCAATGCGCATTACGTGAATTTGTTGGAGAAAGAGGTGTCTCCTGCATCGGTTGTAAAACAAATTGTAATAGTACACAAATATTTTCGCAACCACCACCAACCTCATGCATGGCTAAAGAAGAAGGGTGGCTTGATGCCGCAACTACCCAACGATACACGGTGGAACTCACAGGGGGATTGTCTCAACACATTTATTACAAACTTCCACAAGTACATTGAGATTCGTATGGACGTTGAAGCTGATCCCGATCCACAGGTGAAGTTTGATGAAGGGGTAGCCCACGTACTGAACAATGTTGGGCTTCATACACAAGCAATACATCTTCACAAACAACTTAATCAAGTATCTGTGACACTTGATAAATTGCAGGCCGACAACGCAACAATTTCAGATGCTGTTGAGATATGGCTCGATCTGTTGGAAAGTCATGAACTGGAGCCATACAAAGAAGTTATAAGAGCGAGATTTCAAGATGCCATGGAACCTTTCCACTTCTTGGCTAACATGATGGATCCGCGGTATACAGGTAGACGCCTGACAACTAAGCAAGAGGAAGCTGCAGAAAATTGGGTTAAGGATCAATACCCTCAGTACCTGCCTGGGGTGATGGCATTTACAATCAAGGATACAGATGTTTTTCCACCTACGCTATTTCAAGAAACGGTAGTTTCAAACATCTTGCCAACAAAGTGGTGGAAAATAGCTCGGCTGAAAACAGACAAAACCAATACCTTGCCTGAAGGATTTTGCAATTTTTTTTCTTCATTACATACTTGCCCGGCTAGTTCAGCTTCCATAGAAAGATTATTTTCAACATTTGGTGCGGTGTGGTCAAAATTACGAAATAGGCTGGGAGTGGAAAAGGCGCAAAAGCTTGTAACTGTATATAGATATCTTCGTGATAAGAATCAGTGCGAGAGCGAGTGGTAGAATTAAATTAAACGTTATAATTATGATTACATTTTCTTAGTTTAGTTTTACAATTCACATTTACCAGATTTAACTGACAATGAACATTACATTACATATGTTTTATATGTCTTTCACAAGTATTTTCGTTTTGAAATAAATATGTACCTACTAGGCTTATGTAACTTTTTTTGTATTTTCTCGAGTTTACCTATTGTTTATGTGAAAGTTTAGAAGGAAAAATAAATGATTGGGATTTCAAACAAAACATGAGTTAAACATGTTTATTTCAATATGTATTTTTCAAAATAAGAAAAATTCCATTAATTTAATTTCCGTTTTTATTAAAATGATTACTTTCTATTTTAAAAAATCCGGTGGGTTTTATTCGAAAAAACCCAGGGGTTTTTTCAAGTGGGTTTAATCCGAAAAAACCCACTGGGTTTTTTTGGGTTGGGGAAAATCATGCCAAGCCTGGTTGATATTATTATTATTATTATTATTATTTTTTAAATCTTTATTTCCACTATAATGCTTTTTATAATAATTAAATTAACAATACATTACACAAAATACGGCAGCATAGTGAAAAAAGGCGGAGTTCAGCATATACATCTCTAGGAGATATTGCTGATCTTCCACTCAACCTTTAAGAACAAAACAAGAATATTTACTTAATTACTATATTACTATTGCTCATGAGACTTGTTGTTAGTTGTATTTTTTTTTTTTTTTCATTGCGATGTTTGTTATTATTACGCTTGAGTGAGATTTAATGGTTGTTGTTATACTACGTTGCTGTGTTATGTTTATTTTCTAAACCGTTGTTTTTTTTCCATGAAATAAAGGTTATTGTTCTGTAACTATATTTATTCTATAAAATTTACCTTTGGTTTTGAGCTTTTACCTGCACTTCCTTAATGCTGGAGGGTTTTCAACTTTTGAAGCTCGTGGTGCTCCCTTTACATCTGTAGAACCCAGCCACTTTGCCGGCTGACAGCAGGGTAAGCTTTTCAGTACAACATATGCCCTTGGTTAATAATTAATAATTCTGTTATGGTTTTGTATTATAAATTATTAAGTTGGATGTGAGAGAGAGCCCCGGGGGTTCCTTGATTTAAATATTGAGAAATCACTGGTGACACATGTTGGCTGGGAGGAGTGCCAACCTCTTACTTCCTGAGGGCCACATTCGACAAAGAACTTTTTTTTAGGCCAGACAGGGTGATGAGCAACAACAAAAAGGATTTACATATTTCCATTCACAATACGAGAACGAAAAAAAGACTGTCCACTTATTTGCATACACAATAAGTGAAAAGCAAAAATAAAAATGGTATTCTAAGGCCATGGGCTGGGCGCCCTTGCCGTCCCAAAAACATTATTGGGGAACACGTACGAAAAGACCATTTTATCTGTGTAGTTATTTTCAGAAAACATCGGAAATTTAGATTTTACATTTACATTTTAACTAATGACCGTATTTACTTAATTTCCATTAGTTACATTTGTTTTGGTGTCTATTTTAAACCAATATGGTGAAGTGTAATTAATTGTACTTTTAATACTTTTATTCATCGTACAACGTTGCCTTGAAACCACACGATAAAATATAAATCACCAATTATAATACAAATTAGTTTATAAACACAATGAATTAAATTTGCACTCAGATCAATTTATTCATATTGTGGTTTATTTAAAATTACACAATTTCAATTAATAATGTTTGTGTTGAGATCTGTTTTAAACCATTGTGGTGAAGTGTAATTCGTTACACATTGCAAACTTTTTCGAGTTGCACAACGTCGCCTTCAAACCACATGGTAAAACTTACATCACCGATTACAGTTTACGCTTGTAAACAAAACTTCTTTTTACTTTGTAAAAATAATCACCGTATTTAAACTTAACCTATGACTAGACTATAAATACAGTGTTTAAAAGTGTTTTATTTAAAAGTGTAATTAAAATGTACCACAGAGTTAACACTTGTAACACAAAACAATAACACGATTAGAATTAAATTTTTCAAGTAGATCAATTGATTTGTTTACCGGCGGGCGTGCTTTTTTGGTGAAAACGACTCAAATCGTAAGCCGTATACTTATACAAGTTAGCTACCGCCCACATACCTCACACCTGGGCATAAGAACAAAGGAGCATAATCGCAGTATACGGCGTAGAACTGCATATTATGAAGAAGTGCTGAGTTGCGTCTGGACGCTTATCACTTTAGAGTTATATTACATTTTCTTATCTTTCTTCTTCATGTATTCTGTATTTTATATAATTATATTATTCAGTTAGTATTAAGACGTGAATCTGTAAAGACGTAAAATAAAGCTTTTTAAAAAGACTCCTCGAATATAATTCAACGTAATTGGCGCAGTCGGTAGGATTGTCCGCGAAGTTTTGTGAAGTTTTTGAGCGAATATCAAAAAATCGCGCTTCGTTCGTGTTTACGATTTACGGACAGTTCGAAAAAATTGGATTAAGTTCGACAGACACTCACGGCACATCGGTCCAGGACAGCGTAACCTGAGATGAAATTCATCGGAGTTGTCTTGTAAGTGATTCTTTATTTAGAGGCTTAATTGTAATTGTACCGAACAAATTACCGTTAAATTCAGACTGACTTACTACTAGCTCAACCTAAAAATTAAGTAATACATTTCCCATAACTAATAAAAAAAAAATGGCTCAATTAAAACCTGAATACATAAACATGATTCCCGAGTTCGACGGAAATTCCGAACTCCTTTCCAGATTTATTGATGTATGTGAAAAACTCGTCGTTAAGTTTTATAACAACGCAGACCCTAATGATTTTAGCAATACGTATTTAATGTCTTCAATTCTCGCAAAAATAAAAGGTGAAGCCGCAATAAATATCGCGTCTTCCGTCATAACAAATTGGAAAGATTTAAAAACTGCTCTCGTTAATAGCTATGCCGATAAGAGAGATCCTCTTACTCTCAACATCGAGCTTGCCCATCTTAAACAACTTACGAACGAAAGTCCGTTCGACTTTTATAAAAGAGTAAACCACTTATTGAACCTCCAAATTTCGTATGTCACAAATCATATGCCTATTGCCGAAATTAACAGGAGAGACCATCTAATCGGATTCTTTCGAGAAAACGCATTGCGTATTCTCTTACGCGGTCTTCGCGAACCCATTGGTAGCCAAATGAGAATAAAAAAACCCGCTGATCTCAATACCGCTCTAAATCAGCTGACAAACGATTTCCAGCTGGAAAGCACGAACGCTCAAGTTCAAGTGCAGCGACGAGATAGGAGGAATTGGCCTACTGACCAAAAAGCTCACGTTACACCACAGAGACAATTTAATTATAGACCCCAATTTGGCAACCTTCAGCCACCACGACAATTTTATAATAATAACCAAAATTTTAATTCTTCCTTCCCTAATCAAAATTTCCCTAATAATAATAATATTAGGCCAACTAGACCATATCATAACAATAATGATAACAAAAGGTTCGGTGCAAATAATTATGCACCTACACCAATGTCCGCCAGGACACAGAGCACTATTCCTCAGTCAAGCTATAGAAACATAGTAAAACAACCTCGTTTGAACGAATTCTATCAATTCGAAAATGAAAATAATAAAAATGATGATAACAATGATTTTTTAGACGAGACAGCCTTGGCAATGAGCAACCCCTCTTCGAATATTTAAACATTAAAAATAATGAAAGCTACCTGCCTCATTTATATGACCCAAAAAATAAAATTAAAATTCTCTTAGATTCAGGTAGTTCTCGTTCGTTTATCAACCCAAAATGTGCATATAAACTTTTCAATAATTCTATAAAACCAGATCCATTTGATGTAGCCACGATTCACGGCACAAGTCATGGCACTCACAGTGCAGAAATTAATTTAGTACACTTATTTAAATCAAACGAATCCCAAAATTTAAAATTCTATTTACTTAATTTCCACTCAAATTTTGATGCACTTCTAGGATTAGATAACTTAAAATATTTAAAAGCTAATATAGATTTTAATAAAGATATAGTTTTTAGTACAAATTGCCAAATAAATATTGAATATTTAAAAAAATTTGAAGATCTGCAGTACAATAAACGAATATTATTACCTGCTAGATCCGAAATTATTTTACAAATTGACGTTAAAAATATTAAAGAAGGTGACGTAATAGTCCCATATGCAAATTACGGGCATGATGTAGAAATGCCACAATGCTTAACAAAAGTCAATAATTATAAAGCTTTATGCTCTGTTGTGAACCCCACAGAAAAAGATTTCGTTTTTAAACCAAAACCCATAGTCGTTGAACCGATCAATGCACATGATTGTGTTCGTACGCCTGATCTTAATATGTTAGATTCTCGAAAAATTGCATTTAACCCTTCGCTCATTCGTTCAGAGCATATGAACAGTGAAGAACGGAAATCAATCATAAATCTTGTTAGAGAATATTCAGATATATTCCACTTAAAAAATAATACATTATCTTTTACAAATAGAGTGAAACACTCAATTAAAACGACTGACGAAATTCCAGTCTATAGTAAAACTTATCGCTATCCCCAAGTACATAAGGAGGAAGTAGATAATCAAATTAAAGAAATGTTATCACAAAAAATTATTCGCCCCTCTTACAGTCCGTGGTCATCACCTATTTGGGTTGTCCCAAAAAAGTTGGACGCCTCTGGTAAACAGAAATGGCGTGTGGTGATAGACTACAGGAAACTTAATGAAAAAACGATTGGTGATAGGTACCCCCTTCCCAACATCGAAGAATTACTAGACAAACTAGGCCGTTGTCATTATTTCACCACATTAGATTTGGCTTCTGGCTTTCACCAAATCGAAATTGAAGAGCAGGATATTCCCAAAACTGCCTTCAATACCCCCAACGGTCATTATGAATTCCTTCGCATGCCATTCGGTCTCAAAAATGCCCCTGCAACCTTCCAGCGTGTCATGGACGACATTCTGAGAGGCATACAAAACAACAAATGTTTAGTGTATATGGATGACATCATTGTCTTTAGCACGAGTCTCCAAGAACACATTAACAATTTACGCGAAGTATTCATCCGTTTAAGGAATTCCAATTTTAAAATACAGTTGGATAAATCAGAATTCTTATCTAAAGAAGTTGCTTATTTAGGGCACATCGTCACTCCCGATGGTGTGAAACCCAATCCTGACAAAATTATTGCTGTTCAAAATTACCCGATTCCAAAAAATACAAAACAAATAAAAGGATTCTTAGGCTTGCTCGGTTATTACCGAAAATTTATTAAAGATTTTGCCAACCTCACAAAACCATTAACTAAACGTTTAAAAAAGGGCGTTGTAATAAATATTAATGATGATGACTATGTAAAATGTTTTAACTTGTGTAAGAATCTATTAACTAATGCACCGATCCTCCAATATCCGGATTTTTCTAAAGAATTTACCCTAACTACAGATGCTAGTAATGTCGCGCTAGGCGCCGTACTTTCTCAAAGCAAATTAGGTTCTGATTTACCTGTGGCTTACGCCAGCCGCACCTTAAACGATTCCGAAACAAATTATTCTACGATTGAAAAAGAATTGCTAGCAATCGTATGGGCCGTACACTATTTCAGGCCTTATATCTTCGGTAGACATTTCACAATTCAGTGTGACCATAAACCCCTTCAATGGCTGATGAACATGAAGGAACCCAACTCTAAATTATCTAGATGGCGAATAAAATTAGCGGAATACGATTATGAAATTAAATATAAAAAGGGAAAACTTAATCAAAATGCAGATGCATTATCTAGACTAGAATTAAATACTTACGAAGAAAACGATTATTATATTTCAAATTTTGATCCAACACTATTTGACTCACCCGATCAAAATCACGATCCTAAAAATGATAATTTATCCATTATTGCTAATTCAGGCAATTTAGACAATATGAATGATTTTAATGACGAAAACGTTACAATTCATTCCAACTTAGAGGATCCGATCACGAACATTCCAATAATAGATAAACCAGTAAATTTCGAAGACAATCAATTAATTATCAGTGAAGTAAATTATTCCCCTTCTATCCCCAAAAGAGAAATGCTATTCAATAATAATAAGATGAGACTAAGTGTTCAATTTTCTAAATCAAACTTCGAACAAGATGTAATTAAATTTATTAAAGAATTTACTGTCCCAAAAATTAAATATCACCTATATTTTAATAGCCCTATTTACGAAAAATTCTGCAATATCATTCAAAAATATTTTAAACATTCCCAAACTTGTTTTATTAAATGTACTAAAAAAGTAACCGACGTACAACTCGAAGACGAAATCAATAAAACAATTCATATATATCATGAAGGCAAACAAAATCATCGTGGAATCGATGAAACCGAAGCAGAACTTAAACGATATTTTTATTGGCCAAATATGCGTCGTTCTGTCCAAGAATTTATTAATAATTGCGAAATTTGCTTATCAACTAAATATGATCGCCAACCTTTAAAATTAAAATTTAATATTTCTCCTACACCTACAAAACCGTTTGAAATCGTACATATCGATTCAATTGCATTAGAAGGATCAAAATTCTTATCGATTGTTGATGCTTTCTCTAAGTATACACAACTATATAAATTGGACTCATACCAAGCTATAGAAGTTGCCAATAAACTTATTAGATTCTTTTCACACCACGGTGTACCCTTACAAATAATTGCAGATAACCATTTAGAATTTAGAAATTCAGTTATTAAAGAACTATTAGATTTGCACAAAATTAAGCTACACTACATTAGCTCTCAGCATCCAGAGTCTAATGGAATAATCGAAAGAGTACACTCAACTCTTATAGAGCATTTAAGGATATTAAATCTTCAAAAAATATACAAAAATGAATCCACTGAAACCAAAGTAATGTACGCTGTTTTAGGATACAATCACTCAATCCATTCAGTTACAAAATTGAAACCAATAGAAATAATTTCCGGTCATATGGAAAATAATTCATTTTTCGACATAGAAATTGGAAACCAATTATTGAATAATTATGTCTTAAATCATAAGGAAAAAGTGAAACTGTTATATTCAAATATTAATGAAATGCTCATAGAAAATAAACATAAAACAATCGATGCTCGTAATAAATCAAGAGAAGATACCCCAAAAATAGATGATATTGTCTATGTTAAAAACAAACAGAAACAATCTAAAACTAAAATTAAATACAAGCAAGAGGATATTGAATCTATTGATGATCAACTGAAAACTGCAAAAATAAAAACAAAACATCATACCACTGTTCAAAGAATCCATTTATCAAATGTGAAACGCCCACCGAAAACCAATAATAAAGATAAGATTAAAAATAAATACATTGATTTTGAGAATAACTATTTAGAGTATAAAGATAATTCTTATGATAATATTCATGAAATAAAACATGATTTATTCTCCGCTAAGAAAAATGTTTCTCTCGCACATTGTGTCAGTGCAGATCTTAGAATGAACGCTGGAATCGCTCTGGACTTTAGAGAACGATTCGGAAAAATCGATACATTAAAAGCTCAAAATCCACAAGTCCATTCTCTTTGTTTCCTGAAAGAAAAATCAAGATATATTATATATTTAATTACTAAAATGAACTATTTCGATAAACCCACACATAGAGATTTATTTGACACCTTATTGAAATTAAAACAATTTTGTTCTAAAGAAAAAATTAAAAATCTAGCAATCCCCAAACTAGGATGTGGCCTAGATAAACTTGACTATGAAATGGTTAAAGGTATGATTAACTATATTTTTGGTGATTGTGAAATTAAAATTAACATATATTTAGGAGAAGTAAAACCAAGTAATTTTCTTCCAGGTACTTCTCGGTCGTCGTAATCCGAGCGACCTCTATACAAAATATCACCACCAATTTAGGAGTATTACCAATTAAATTAGGCAATGCAAAATTGCAAAATTCAGAGCACACATTTATTCATTATTATAATCTATCTCCACTATATAAAGAAATTTCAAAACTAAATAAACAATACGATTTCTTAAAAACCACTATAAAAAATATATCCACATACAAGATCGATTTCTATAATTACGATCAAATTATACAGTATATTCAAGAAAATGTTAACGAAAATATGGACATCATTGCAACGCAATCGGCAAAAATAAGAAACAAAAGAGGTTTAATAAACGGCATGGGCACAGTAATAAAAACGATTACTGGAAACTTAGACGCAAGAGATGGCGCCAGATATGATCAGATTTTAAATCACCTCCAAACTAATCAAAATAATTTAATAAACCAGCTAAAGATTGGTTACACATTGAATAACAATATTATTGACAAATTTAACGATACGATGATAAATATTCAACACAATGAAGATGTATTGAAATCCAGAATTATGCAGCTTCACGTTTTATTAAAAGAAGAAGTAGAACACCAACACATTCTTTTCACCAAGGACCTATTTAATCAATTAATAATTTTATATAATACTATACAGGATATCTTGGAAACAATTATAAATTCAATAACATTTTGTAAACTTCATATGCTACATCCAAGCATAATAAAACCTAAAGAGATGCTTCAACAATTAGAAAAAATATCAGCATTTTACGAAAAAATACTTCCTTACGAAATAAAAATAGAAAACCTATTAAACTTAGAATCAATCATGAATATTGACTGTAAGATTGAAGAATCAGTCATTACTTATTTTATTACACTTCCAATAAATTTACCAGACGAATTTGACTTATATTATCTTCACCCAATTCCCACAAAGACAGAAACTGGGTTCATGACAATCATTCCGGACGTAAAATTTCTACTAAAAAATAAAAATAAAGTAATGCCTCTAAGTACTGAATGCACAATGCAAAATAACTACTACCAGTGCCCATCTAAACTGCTACTGACTGGCAAATTCAAATGCGAAGAAGACATCCTGAGGTCCAGCAGCACCAATGAATGCCGATATACTACACTAGACATTATTGGAAATCATCTAGAACCAATTACCCAAATCAACCAATACCTCGCCGTGTTCACTACACCCGACACAATAAAAATACAATGTCCACAAGGAACAGAAATCAAAGAAATATCTGGAATATTTTTAATACAAAACGATGGATGCCAGCTTTTCTATCGGAACCACGAACTTAATCTACAATCTTCAAGCCACGGAGGACCCGTGATAATCAATAATCAAAACTTCAAAATTAAACCAAAAAACTACACTATGTTCAACATCGAACTAAGAAGATTAACCCTTCAGGACTTGCCTGCCGCGCAACCCCTTCCGACGATGGAAATCAACGACAACATCCTCGTACCGAGCATCTGGACATCATTCCTATATACAATAATATTCTTGGGAATATTGTTCGTCCTTATCAAATGGTGGAAACAAAGACAACAGAGTTTCGTCCCACCTTCCGCATCAGAAGTTCCTCGCCTTCACCTTCTAGGAGAAGCCAAGGTCTAGGGGAAGAGGAGTTAGCTACCGCCCACATACCTCACACCTGGGCATAAGAACAAAGGAGCATAATCGCAGTATACGGCGTAGAACTGCATATTATGAAGAAGTGCTGAGTTGCGTCTGGACGCTTATCACTTTAGAGTTATATTACATTTTCTTATCTTTCTTCTTCATGTATTCTGTATTTTATATAATTATATTATTCAGTTAGTATTAAGACGTGAATCTGTAAAGACGTAAAATAAAGCTTTTTAAAAAGACTCCTCGAATATAATTCAACGTAATTTACATGTCATAATTGTCGTGAAGAAATGTGGCCACGTGGCCACAGATTTGCTAATGCCGTCATGTTATAATTCTTTGGTGACTGCAAAAGCCAGTTTTACATTATACCAAATTAGAATGAAACGTAGCCAAAAGAGGAAAACTACGTTTTAATGCAAAACGGGACAAATAAAATAATAAAATTATTCTTGTTGAATGCATTAATACACTTAGTTGGAAATAAAAATCAAATTTCGCTAAGCAAAACTAATTCAAAACAAGTTGAATTTTCTCCGTGTGTGCCTATCTTGGGCGTGAAGTAAGGCAATCTATCACAAGATGGCGCTAAAATAAAAGCTATTAACGAAAAGTGTCTCTGATTACATTGAGAAGGACCAATTTATTTAACCTTATTACTTTCAAGTGAGCACAGAAACTTATTTCCAATAATTTATTTATCATTAGTTATTTTCAGCTTTATATAACGTCGTTTTGTTTTTTAGCTAATTGTAATCATCATTTGGTCTAATGTAAAACTGGCTTTGCAAAACACATAAAATGGCCGCCAGTCGTTTACAAAACAAAACAAACCGAACGAACACAGACAGTAAACAAGTCAGTCAGTTGTTCTTGCAAATTTAATTCATTGCGTTTATAAACAAACTTGTGTGATTTAATTGGTGTTTTAAATTGTACCATATGGTTTGGAGGTGACGTTGTACAACTAGTAATTGTTTTAAAAGTACAATGGAATACACTTCACCGTATTGGTTCAAAATAAACCCCAGAACCTAAAATAATCAATTCAAATTGTGTAGGTAACCTCAATTAAACTGTTATACTAATCAGTTGACCTGTGTGCAAATTTAATTTAATATGTATAAACTAATGTGTGCAAATTAATTGGTGATTTAAATTTTACCATGTGGTTTGAAGGTGACATTGTACAACAAGTAATAGTTTTAAATGTACAATGGATTGCACTTCACCACATTGGTTCGAAATAAACACCCGGACCTAAAATTACCAATTGAAATTGTTTAAATTTCAATTCAACCAGTTCACAGGAGCAAGGCGCCTTGTAAGTAGCAATACAATTTTCGAGAAAGTATCTATGCAGCGCATGTGAAAGAAATTATGGGTCTGTGATAAGTAACAAAATGGAAATGCGGACAGGGGGATGCCATTTTGTTACAAACACACGATCGCTCCAAATAAAACAACACAGTTGAAAAATAGCAAAGAATATATCGACATGCATAGCAAACCTTGCTGAGTTAATTGTGCCAAATGAATCCCAGACTGATAGATGTTACAACAATAAAATGTTTACAATACATGGTTGCTATTACGATCAGAGAAAAACAAAAATCTCCCCGTAAGGATAGATGTTAGGTTATGTGCTCACGTGTTCTGTGTTACGCCCCGGAGAATAAACCTTTGATGAACCGTTTTTGTTGGTTAGGTAACAGATTCAAAATATAATTCTCTTTTACATTAGAATGTATCTATTGTAACACATGATGAATTAACTTTTGTATGTCTGAGATTTAAATAATAAGTCAAACACTAATTCTTTTAACTTTTAAATATTTAGTTCTTATGTTTTGTACAAATAAGTCTTAATTATTAGACGATTTGTAATGTAATTCCTGCTTCTAAAACGTAACCTCTTTCCCCACTCTGATTACGATTAGGCAGGCCAATCACAAAAAGGCCTACGTGACGTAACACGCATAAGATCGGACAGGAAGACGCTCACTCAAAGATAAACATGATTAGGATCCGAACATAGAATTTGAATAATATTTACATTTCGCATTATTGAGTTTGAGTGATTAATGCTAGCGCCTGCTGTCTCCGATTTTATCTGCGTTTCAATAAAGTATATAAATATAATTAAAGATATGTTAGTAAAATGTGAGTATGCTACAATGTCATGATTTGACACGGTACAACGCAATGCTTCCTCATCTCCACTAGGTTCAACCCCGCAACATTACGGTGACACGCAACGGGCAAATGTTCTATCAATATGGGCCTTTACACAGACATTTTATTTAAACCTCATATATTGTTGCCAGAAATTACATTTTCTTTAACCATCATTTTGTTCTTCTTCTTAGACTTTTAGAAGATCGGTTTGGTTTACATCTTTTGGTTCTCACCTTTCGCACCATTTATTTTCTGTTTGTTTATTAAACGCTACCCGTTTTTTCCCCGCACACGTTATTCACCACAAACTACTACCTTTAATAGACTGGAAACGGCTATAAGACCCATTAGAACACTGCAAACAGCGACCTCTTGTGTTGGTTACACTCGTAAATTGATATAATACAGATTTTGCCGCCTTAATACAGATTCCTATAAACTAATATTTCGGCGGAATTTTTAAATACGGTACTTAAAAAAAAGGAACTGAATATTTATGTAAATTTATTATAAAGTAAAAGAAAAACGGAAAAAGGATTATGTTGAATAAAAACGTTATACATAAAATCAAATTTATTGTATATATTAAATATTATAGACATACCGGGCTTTCATTAATTCCCGAACCCCACGTGACCAAAAATACAAGGTGGTATGGCTCACACAAAAATTCCCTAGATTTAAAAATATTTATTCGCCGGCGTATTTTTATGACGACTGAAAATATTATATTTAAAATAAAATGATTAAAAAATAGGCTCATCTTCAAAAATGTAACTAATTTTTATTAATTTTTTTTCTTAATCACGAAAAGAACAAATTGACTCTGCAAAATAAATAGAAATATAACTCAATGTTTCAGAATAATTAAACAATTTTTGCTTACCTGAAAATTCCGGGCGAATCTTGTAAGATCTCAAAGGTTGGTTTAACGATGCACCGCGCACGTTTATGTCAAATTTGACTTTAGTAACGTTTGGTTACTTTTTTCAAAGCCTCCAACGTACAAATACAATAATTTACGCAATTTTAAATTTAGTCACGTGGGGTGCGGGAATTAATGAAAGCCCGATATAACAGAATAATACATTTTACGTCGTGGCCGCGTAAAAATAAGTTTTAAAAAATGTTTAAATAATTTTATTTATTCAAATGAACACTTAGACATTTAATTAAAGTTTGTGTGTGATTACAAAAATTATAAGAGTAATAACGCTTAATAATTAAGTCGAGGGAAGTAGATGTTAACGCGTTGATGTTTACGAAAAGAGTGTTTTCGTGTGATCCTCTTCGAAGCTCCTCCGGGTGGTGCGATGGTGGTGGTTTCCACTTGGTCAGCAGTTCCTTTGTTTCGGCGTACAGGCTGGTGATGTCATCTGGGACGATGGCGTTTTCATCCAGGTTCCCAGGACAGGATCGAACTCGTCCGAGCACGTTTTAGATACTTTGTTGCAGAACGCGAATACGTGATAAAACGACAATAATAATAATACGAAGTGTGATGTAATGTGTATTAAGCTCTTACAAATTAATGCGTAAAATTATAGAATAATATAATAAAATAAAATATTAAATATAAGGGTTATATGATATAACATCTCCCCCCATTATATTAATTTTTTCATTTAAATGTGTTTAATGAAAACATTAACAAACACAAATAATAATAATTATAATTTCTTGGTGCTCCGTCTTGCTTCCATTGTCGGAATACCAGATCTCTGAAAACTGATTTCATCACTTTCTCTAGTGTAATTAACAAATGTTTGTAAAGGTAAATTCCTTTCATTGTTTGATTTGACATTGCAAAAATTATATATTTTAGGACAGCATGAGCGTGAGTTATGCCCATCGTCTGGGTTTGAGGGACCAACAAAATATCCAATTAATTTGCGTTTAAAACAACATTTACAAATATAAAATACAACTAATAGAACAATACTAATAATAATAATGTACGTAAAGATACTCCAATGACGCGTAACAAATGGTTCGTTAATCATTTCATTTAAATTATTATCGTATTCTTTTAATTTTTCATCTGCTATGTTTAATTCATCTAAATTTAAGTGATTGATTTTAATTGGTTTCAAGCCAACAATTTCATTTTTCGGAGGCAAATGTTCACAACAATCGTAATTAATGCTAGGAATAAATAAATCGAATGGAACAGTACTGTTCTCGTCGATATTGGCGTACACTCGTGTGGTGCCAATAAAAGCATTGCATTTAGAATTAAGAGTTAATAATGAGTTTTCTTTAATAATTTTGGTTTGTGAATTTTCATTAGGACAAACCGTGGTAATAGGCAGATTATTAGAGATAGTGATTAACCATTTGTTATTCGTCAGTTGTTGAACATTATAATCTTCAATATCTGTAACTATTTTGTTACAGTTTTCTGAAATTTGAGAATCGAATAAAATTACGATCTCACGGGGAGAGTCCATTGACATTGTCTTTGGAATATGATTAAAACACACGCGCACTTCACTTTTAATTTGTACACTGTCATTTTTATTTAGCGTGATATATTGTTTGTTATTTCTTGAAATTGCTACATACTTATAAGAGGGAACGATATAATCAAAAAGATGAGTTTTTTCATCCCTAGTTGGTGCGGCGAAAACATGGTAAAATGCATCAAGTTTTATTAATTCAATTATACTCGAGAGATGGTCATTCGTAGGGGTAAAAGCTAAATTTCCATGAGTTAATTTCAAGGGGATTTTTGACAATTCTCTTAATAATATGTCAGGATGGATAACGGAAGGATGAAGAATTTTCAATCGGGCAAAAGTAATGCTCTCAATTATATTATTGAGTTGATCTAAAATAATACTATTTGCTTGCATAGTTTCCTCTGCAATTAAAATAGCCTTTATTTGTAATTCATAAAAATGTTTAGTTTCCCTATGTTCAATTAATTCTCCCTTAATTATCTTTAAGTTTTCATTAAATACGTTTTCATCAATATTTAATTTATTAATCGTTAAATTGAAATTTTTTATTGTTTCTGACACTATCTGAATTTGGTTTTTCATAAGCAACTGGAGTTGTTTATCATCGCCCTGTAAATGATTAACGCAATTATTATAGAAATCTCCGTCTGACGCGTCTAGATTTCCTGTAATTATTTTCCATATGGAACCTAATCCGTTTATTATTCCTCTCTTAGACCTATTAGGTACATTTAAAGTGACTTCTTTTAGTTTCTCTTGAATCTCGTTATTTATAGTGTTAATGATAGCAATTTGTGATAAAAACGGTATTTTAAAGGATGGATTTACTCCGTCGTTGTTTAACATTTGTGTAAGATGCTTGACGGCATTTACACTTCCTTCGTGCGCTTTCCTAATTATAGTAATATTTTTAAACGTTATTAGTTTTCAATTGTCGTTGGACAGCTTTATAACGCCTTTTTTTATAAAAGATTCCTGAAGCGGTGTTTAATCGCTCGATTCGAGCACTGGCTCCAAGGAGGGCCCTGTAATTTTAAAACACGGCTTCAGCCTATCGAAATTTATGTTTGAGGTTTTATTTTCAGATAATTGTATTTCAGCAGTGTTTTGATTAAGCAACTTAAATATCTTATACGGTCCATTATATTTATTTTTCATTTTATTCCCAAATTGAGATTCTCTTACATAGACTTGTTCGCCTTCTTTATATTTTGGTCTATTTTCTTTTACATTTTTATCAAAACGGTTCTTTGCTTTTTCCTTACAATTCCTTAAATTTTCTTTAATATTATTATACATAAAATTCGATACGTTTTTTATATCATTTATATAATTAGTCTGTAAATTTTTTTCATTAAATAATCCTTCGATTTCGTAGTCTCTAATGTGACCAAATATAATTTTTTCAGGGGAATATTTTGTGAAAGACGATTTGCTTCTATTGTATGCCTTTAAGCAATACGGTAAACCATGCATAATTGATTTATAAGGTTGATCATAATGATAGCTTCTTAATGAATCGAGTGAGGTGGCGTGAAATCTTTCAATGGTGCCATTAGATTGAGGATGTGCTACGGCACTATGTGTTAATTTGAATTTATATAATTTTGCAAGGTCTTTCATATATTGTTTGTCAAATTCTGCTCCAACGTCAGAATGGATTTTTTTTGGTGTGGGAAAATGTTGGAAGTATATTAACAATCCATTTATTACGGACACAGCTTGTTTATTCAAAAGAGGGTACGCTTGTGCGAATTTAGAAAAATTATCAATAATGGTTAAAATTATATTATTTCTGTTTATTTCTAACAAATCAATATTTATAAATTCGAAGGGTTTATTCGGTGTTTCCGTAATTACCAACGGGTAATCGTTATTTTTACGATTTGTTTTCGTTTTATTACAAACGTCGCATGATTTTATGAATTTCTCAACGTCGATTTTTAAATTTGGCCAAACGTAACGGTCTCTTATACGTCTAAAAGTTTCGTTTATTCCTTTGTGTATAGACGTTTTACTACTATGATATTTTTCGATTATTTCCAGTTTTTCATTTTCTGGAGGAGTTTTTACAATATTATGACAGATGGTAAATGAAATATTTTTTTCTTTAAATATGTAACTAAGTACATCTAACAAAGGCAAGTGTTTTATGCTATTAATAAAATAGTTATTTTCTTTTAACTCATTTTTTATTAAATAAAATAATCTAAAAGAATCCTTCAAACTTAGAGAGGCTAATTTGAAGGTGGGTAATTGAACGATGAAATATTTCCTATTTTTACTTTTAATACTAGATTTTATTGTTAACACATCGTTTAAATTTAAATCTTCGTTCTCGGGATCCGGACAAGTATCTTTAATTAAGTCCTTAATGAATTGATCGTTGTAATCGATCACATTCGGAATTGTTAAAATGATATTATTATGATTTTGATAAAGTACATTATCATTTGTTTGCTTGATTATATTACAATCTATCAGAGAGCTATCCTTTTTAAGTGTCATGAAATTTTCGAATTCTGTCTTAAATTCATTGGTATCGTCTTGAGATAACGAATCTGATGAGTCATCAGTACCAAAGAATGCTGTTTGAGTTAACATTCCTAATTTAGGGCTTTCATTGTTAATTTCGCCAAGATGATAAATGTGTATTATAATATCGGTGTCGTTAAAAATATATTTTAACATTTTTAAGATGTTTTCGAAGTTTAACTTATCTAGTCCGCAACTTAATTTTGGTACGGCTAGTTTCAATATTTTATTATTTATACAAAATTGTTTCAAGTTTAATAATGTTTCGAAAATATCTCTAAATGTAGGTTTATTAAAATATCTCTCTTTTACAATTAAATAAATTATGTATCTATGATTATCTTTTAAGTAGACTAATGAATGCAGTTTGGGATCTTGATCTTTCAATTTTTCGATTTGATTAAATTTTTCTCTAAATTGGGTTGCGATTCCAGCGCCCATTTTTAAGTCTTTACTCACGTTATGAGCTAAGGAGAAATCTTTTGGTGCGTTAAAAATATCACCCTGTATATTAATGACTTTTAAGTTGTCTATGTTTTCTGGAATTAGTTTATAGAAATTTTCATGAGTAATTGTATCGTTATTTATTTTTATTGTACTCAACGCATCGGCTACTTTGTTAGCACAAGGAATTTTTAAATTTTTATTAATTATTATTTCGTTGCAAAGACCTTCTTTCATGGAGGTATCTTTTACCATAACTTGAATAGTTGTGATCGTTCTTGAAGGAACGTAATTTTTGTCTTTTTCACACGTTTTTATTGTTTTAAAATTTTCAAATTGAACATCATGGTCTAAAGAAGATGAATATAAAGGAATATTATTATTAAAATTTGAAATTAACCTATTATTAGGAATATCTAAGATACAATTGTGTTTTTCTAGTAAGTCTAAACCAAGAATTCCATCGAAATTTTGATTTAACTCAAATAGGTAAAATTTATCTAAAACGTTGGGATTTATATTTAAATTTACACTTTGAGTAATGGTATGTCCTGAAGGGATTATTCCTTCAATTAGGAAGTTTTCTTTATTAGTTGATAATACGTGTTTTTCTTTTAATAAAGTACTAGGCTTAATCAAATTTATGGGAGAACCTGTTGATACAGGTAAGTATTTTCTTTTATTTGCTTTATCAAAAATATAAAAGCTATTGTTGTGCGGATTTAAAACTGTGCTAACGAATACTCTTGGTCTTTGGAAGTTCCCGCTTGAGGAACGAAGGCGACCTTTTTCCGTTCCTGAGTCGAGTTTAAATGGTTAACTCTATATTGAGATGAAGAGTGTGTGGTTCACTCTTTATTTTATTTTTATTATAATTAGGATAATTATGATTGAAAGCATTACCCTGACTTTGGTTATTTTTCTGTCTCGAGAAACAACTTTCGATTAAATGACCTGCCTTTTTGCAGTAATTACAAAATTTTTCATCCTTTGGTTGTTAGGGATTTCCGTAATTTTCTCGGGGATAAAATTTTCTTTGATTATAAGTTTTATTTACGTTATCTTTCTGAGTTTCGGCAATCTTGCCGGAAATTCGGAAGTTTTTAAGATAAGAGATATTTTCTTCCTCAATTAATAAATTTTCTGCTTTGTTTAGGCTTTCAGGTTTTTGTGATCTAATAATAGATCCTAATGGGTCACTTAGTCCCGCTAAAAATATTTTTAATGCAAGTTTTTCATGTGATTTAATTATAATTTCTTATCTTTAATTTGGTTAACGTTCACTTTGTGGTACATCTTTATAAAATAATATTAAAACACTTAACTTTGTTTTACCACTTTAATTAACTTTTTACAGTGACTATAGTTTCGACTACAAGCTAGTCATTATCAAACTGAGTACCTAAAATACATTGTACATTGTTTTTATAATACAGCATCAAAGAGGGGAGTATACATTATGTCGGTCCGGTCGTTGATGAGGGGAATTTCCAGATTAGCTTTCAACTTGTGAATTTCCAGCGCTTCCAGTAAATCCATTTTTCGGCCTTTGTCCGACAAATGGATTACGGAAAGCATGCTGTCTTCTGTGCAGGTGTGGTTGTTTTCTATTAAATGAGTTGCAAAAGTGGACTTGTTATTCTTTAAACGGACTGAATTTAAATGCTCTTTTAATCTTATTTCAAAATTTCTACCAGACTGACCAATGTATGCTCCTTTACATGTTTCGCAAGTTAATTTGTAAATACCTGATTTTTTGTTTCTATTTATAATTGTTTTTGGATTATGAATAATATTTGCTATTTTAGAAAATGGTTTAAAAACTACGTTGACGTTGGTGCGATGGTGGTGGTTTCCACTTGGTCAGCACTTCCTTTGTTTCGGCGTACAGGCTGGTGATGTCATCTGGGACGATGGCGTTTTCATCCAGGTTCCCAGGACAGGATCGAACTCGTCCGAGCACGTTTTAGATACTTTGTTGCAGAACGCGAATACGTGATAAAACGACAATAATAATAATACGAAGTGTGATGTAATCGATGGTACACTTGAGATTACATCATACTCGATTAGGAATTACGCTCTTACAAATTAATGCGTAATATTATAGAATAATATAATAAAATAAAATATTAAATATAAGGGTTATAGGATATAACATGCATGCATTTATCAATTTCATTTTTTTTTAATTTCAAAAAGAAAATCTAAATAATTTATTTGCCAATAGAGTTTTGTTTTTAAGATAATCGGATTTAAAAATGTGCACTTAGTAGCCTATGTATTACGTTAATGAACAAAAATTGAGTGATTCGAGTTAATCTGTTAGTAAACTTTTGTAAAAAAAAAAATCAGTTCAGTTGGAAACATAACGAGATATGCAAAAAAAGTTATTCAGAATTTCAGTTCAAAATTTTAAAATGTATACGTTTCATTTTTCGTCTTTTTCGTCTTCAATCAAATTTACTACCACAGAACATTAATACATATTATAGGTTCGTCAACTATTAAATAAAATTATTAGATAAAAACATTAATAATTAGAGGTAATTGGTACAATAAAACAAAGTATTCATATGTTAAAAAGAATATACATAGAAATCATTGGGCACTAAAGAAATCAGATTAGGAATAAAAGCATTTTTCTGTTAATAATATTTTTAGTTGATTTTTAAACACTCTTCTATTTAGCAAATCTTTGAATTGTTTATATGTATTTAATAATTTATTATAGCATTTAAGGGGTGATACCTACCTGCGAGGCTGAAAAAATGCGGAATTTCGGGATTTTTTTTTTTCTCGAAAACGAAACAAGATAGGAAACTGCAATTATACCAGTTTATTGGTTGTATATTGGTCTTTAATTACGAATTTTTTCCACCTCTTTGGACTACCCGGGGGCCCGTGGCGCAGCTCCCTGCAGAAGACCTTTTTCAAAAGGCGTTTGGCGGTGACCGCGCTTGCATGTGCAAAAATCATCTGAAATCAAAATTTTCAATGGCGCTGCATTAAGAATGAGTAAAAGCGGTCCTTGATCGTTGGGTTTTGAAAAAAATTTTTTTTGAGAAAATGGCGGCTTCCTGAATGAAAAGTCATTTTTTCGAGGCAAAAAAAGTGTCTTTGATCGGCTGTAAAAAATCGAAAATAAATAATAGGCAAAATCCGAACGATCAACGACTAGAAAAAAACGTTTCTGATAGGAGACGCAAAGGCTCGTTCAAATTAAATGAATACACGTTGAGTTATCGCGGTCACCGACTTTGAAAAAGTGGTTTCGAGATAATCGCGTTTGAGATGTGTTTTCGGTGTTATAAGTGATTAATTGTTGGCACTTACACGGAATCATCGATCCCCGGTCCATAAGAAACTCCTTCCACGTCAATGATGGCCTCCAGGAGCTTTGCCTGTTGCTGTCTTCGAAGCATTCGGGCCTCCCGGGTGTTTTCGTGCGCTCACTGCTCACCGACTCTGACTCGCGCGCTGTCTTCTTTCTGCATGAAGTTGTGCATGTTGCGTCCGCAGTTGACTCCCATAGCCTCGAACATCTTAAGTAGTCCAGTGTGCCCCTCGTTGAACATCGTAGAAGCTGCGAATGCAGCAATGTCAACGTTCAGCTTGCCAGATGACGAGATTTTGGGAGCTATTATCCAAATTAGTTGGTTCAGACTTTCGTTGCGTTTTAATCAAATCCTCCGACGCACCGCTCCAAGAAATCGTCCTTGCTGAGGTCTGCATATATGGGCTTGATGACCTTCAAAACATCGGCCGGGAGAGGATTATAATCGTGCTGGAAGGTGTCCAATGTTTCCTCGGCACGCGCGCGTTGCCACGAGCACCAAGAATCGCATCCGGTTGGACAATTGTTGTGGAATGGACGTTCGTCAGTGGATCGATAATGATGAAACGTAGCCCAAATATCGTTTATCATTTTGTCCACGGAGTCACAGTTACGTTTGATAGCCAATCCGTAGTATACGGTCAATTTGTCTATTAGTTTGCAGTAAGCTTACCCCTACCACCGATTCCTTTGTTATTCTTCTTACAAGCGCGAAGTCAACTGCCCATCCTCTTCTGCACATGTCCGACGCACTCCTTCTTGACAACAGCTGTATCCTTGTAGGGATTCGACTTCACAATTTGCGAGTAAGTCTTGGAATCGCCGTCACCTACGTAGAATTTGTACCTCACGCCATGTAAACTTTCGGAACGTTGGAATATTTCGACCATTGCATCTCCCTCCATTTTTCCAGACGATCCTGCGTGATTTATGTGACATTCAGCTGCATGACTTTCTTTCCATTCTTTGTGTTCAACCGTGCCCTCCTTTTTGCTCCAGAACTCGCATTGCTTACAGAACAAACTTTTGGTGAGAACGTCCAAAACTTTGCCAGTGTAAAAGCCAATAATGGAAGAAACGCCGAACAAGGAAGTGAAGCCTCGTTCCATTAAAGTTCCATCCCCAGAAACAACTAAATCGATTGATTGTGGATCACCTGTCTGCCTCCGAGTTTCGTTGACTTCTTGTTTGGCAGCTTCATGGAAAAACCCTTCAGCAACGAACTTCACCGATGCATGGATACTTTTTACAATCAGATCGTATGTACTCTGACAGAAAAGTCGGCATATCCATCAGTCCACAAAATCGTTGAGCTCCTTTCAAGCCGAGTCCCAGTAACCGCATCGTGAAGATAAATCGCCGGTTGACTTCGTATGTATTTTTGATGAGAGGGCAGGATGTAACGAATCGAGTTGGGCAACTTTTGCAGGATATAGCGATTATGAATCCAAGTCCTCGAGTGCTGGCGGTTCCAAATTCCACTGTTTCCCCACAGTCTTTACACCTGATGAACGAACACGACGGTTAATAATGTATTTATAATATATGTCGCATATATTTTTACTAGTACTATTTTACCTGACGAAAGTTGCAATTGCAGCAAAAACGGTGATAAAATTGATGATACGATACTCCACGGAGACATTTTCCGGAACATCAGAATCCAGTTTCAATTTCTTCGCTGACGCGCTGAAACTCTCAGGATCACTTTCCATCAATTTTGGGTTGATCGGGTGCCGTTTGTGTGGCCGACTTTTGCGAAACGCATCGGATGATCGAGTATTTCGCGATCCTTTCCGTTTCGAACACCCGGGACTCATATTTTCCGCTCAAAATAACACTAAAATGCCACCTCGTTTCGCGCGCGGTTAACTCAGTTTTTGAGGTTATGTCGCATCCCAGTGCGCATGGGAAGAATGCCGATGCCTTTGGGCAGCAGTACGCACGCTTTGTTCCGCGCACAGCTGGCGCGCGCTACCTGCTCCGGCAGGGGTGTCGACTACCTTTACATAATCTCGCATAACTTCGACAATTTGCTTCCAATCGACATGAAACTTTGGGAAAATATTCTTCAATGTGTACACTATCGAATTCCGCAATAAACAAAAAATCGATTTTTTGAACCATTGCAGGTATGTATCAGCATTTATTGCCGACATATGCGGCACTTATATTTAACCTGATATTGGTCAAATTAAGATCTTCTTTATTGCGTATGTTATGATTATGAGTATCTTGATGTGATTTTAGGGTATGTTGTGAATCAAATGTATATAAAATTAGATTAAAATTGTATAAGGAAGAGTCATCAACTGCAAATGTTTAAAAAGTTGTCTACAAGGGGCATTGAAAGGCTTATTGCACATTGCTGGCACAATTCTTTTTTGTAAAATGAAAATATCATCGCAGGTTGAACCCCAAAATATGAGTCCATATTAGAGGACTGATTGAATGAGTGCGTAATAAATTATTTAAGACACTCTTTGAGACTAAATGTTTAATATTCCTAATTAAAAAAAGACGTCTACTTACAACTGAAACTACGGAGTGGACATTATTTTCCAGGTTAATTTTCTATTAATATTTAGGCTGAGAAATTTGAAACAATTTACATCTCTGATGCTCTTATTGCCAATTTTTAGCAGTGGGGAAGAAGTAATACATTTATTTTTCCCACAGAATTGCATGAACACTGTTTTATCTTTATTAACAGTCAGTTTGTTTTGATGTGACCACGATTCTATAATATTGAGATACTCTTGAGCTTTAGCGATAGCTTCAAATTCGGTTTTTGCCACAATAATGGCGCTAACATCATCGGCATATAACAAAGGGAAAGCTAAATGCGCTATGTTATCAGCTAAATCATTAGTAAGTAAGTAAATTTATTCTTGCTTATGACCAGAGGTTTACAAACGTCAATAAGAGTGGTAGAAAAAATATAAATATAAAATATAAAAAATACAAATATAAAATATAAAAAATACAAATATAAAATATAAAATACAAACAGAAAATATAAATATAAAATACAAATATAAAATACAAATATAAAATCCAAATATAAAATCAAAAAATAAAATCCAAATGTAAAATATAAAATCCAAACATAAAATGTAAAACACAATAAAATACAGAATAAATACTATATATGATACAACATATTAAAAACATTTAAAAAAATGGTATCAGTTACTTGGCCCAAAATCCGCGAATTGGTGATTAATACATTCATCAATGCTGAAAAATGCTTTGGATACTAAATAAGACTTAACATGTTTTTGAACTTTATATGGGGGAGAGATTTTATGGCCTGAGGTAAATAATTGAATAATTTTGGCCCATAATAATTTTCTCCACTCCTAGACTTAGATAGTCGTAATCTATCTGAATAAATATGCTCACAGCCTCTCGTGCCGTATTTATGTACTTGATCATTTTTTTTATAATTATTAACGTTTTTATGAACATGCAGCAGGCATTCGAATAAGAACAAACTGGGTAAAGTAAGTATCCCAAGATTCCTAAAGACGTCGACGCAATTATCTCTGTAGCCTATGCCCGCTATTAATCGAACTGCTCGACGTTGTAGGCCGAATATCCGAGGTGCTATACTGGAGTGTCCCCAAACAAGAATGCAATATTGAATTTTCGACTAAAAGAGAGCATGATAGGCAGTTAGTAGTGCGGGTTTAGGAAGAGTGTTACTTAAAGTCCTAAGCAAGAAAGTTACCTTGCTAAGTGCCAAACTAAGTACTTTTTCATGCTCTCTCCAGCTCAATTTAGAGTCGATGTTGATGCCTAAAAATCTACAATGTCCATGTTCGTTATTGCCTGATTTAAGTGTGAAAATAAGGTGAACAGTCTTTGAAGTGTTTATCGAGAGTTTGTTGGAATTAAACCACGCCAATGTTTTATTGTTTATCACCTCTCTCTGTTGCAGGGTGTTTTGCAAATCAGTACTTCTATTTATAGAAGTCGTATCATCCGCGGACATTAAAATGTTTCCTTCTTCGATGTAGGCCGGTAAATCATTTACGTATATTAAAAACAGGAGTGGACCTAATATCGACCCCCTGCAGCACACCACATGATACTGTTGCAAAACTTGATGTTTGCTCCTTAAATTTGACTTGCTGAGTTCTATTTTGGAGGTAAGAAGTCATTAAACGGCAACTCTCAGGACTAAAATTATAGAAATATAGCTTCCGTAGTAGGACGTCATGAGGAACGCAGTTAAAGGCCTTACTGAGGTCAAAAAATAAAGCTGCTGTATATTGGCCAGCTTCTAGACCATAGATTATTTCCTCAACAAGAACTCGAACTGCATCGGCTGTTGAACGTTCCTCTCGGAAGCCATATTGTTTGGTTATTACTAAATACCTCATTTTCCACCAGAAAATTCAGTATTTGTTGAAGGAGTATTTTTTCAAAAATCTTAGATAGTATAGGCAATAACGAAATTGGACGATAATTACCGACATCAGCATGCGAGCCCTTTTTATGCAGGGGGATGACAGTAGCTATTTTTAAACTTCTCGGAAATACGTTATTTCGAATACAGTTATTTATTAGTTTTATTAGCGGACATAGGATTGCATCTTTTACATATTTAATGGCCCCACATGTCATACCATATATGTCTCTTGAGTTAGAATTTTTAAGAGACACAATCGTCTCCCTAACTTTGACTTCACTTACCTCTCTAAAGGAAAAGTAATTATTTCCGATAGTGTGTGAATTTATTAATGTCAGCGGGTCTAAATTTAACTGTGGATGACTAGTTAAAATAGATTCAGCTATTGTAGTAAAATATTTGTTAAAATTATTAGGATCTATATCACAGTTTAGTGTATCACAGTTGTTAGGGTTTCTTTTTATTAATGACCACATTGCCTTTGGTTTGTTATTTGAGCTGTTGACGTAATTTAAATTTGCTACATTTTTTGCATATTGAAGTGCATGTTTATAGTTTGTTTTGTATTCTCTATATGTAGCTTTTAATTCGGGCAATCGAGAACTAGCCTCTTTGATAAAAAATAGAGTTTCGCGCATTTGTTTAAGATCATTATTGTACCAGACAATATTATTGTTCCATGTTTTTATTTTCTTGAGAGGAAAACAATTTAAAAAATGTATTTCCAGCAAGTAAATAAAATCTTGGAATGCTGAATCTGGACACTGGCATTTATCAAGGTAAGAGAAGTCGGTATTTTGTAATATATGGTATAACTTAGATTTACCCCTCTCCGTGATAGGTCTTATCATTTTAACAAAGTTTGTTCCCATTCGGGCAGTTTTGTGCACTTTTATGTGTATTCCAACGTGGTCTGATAGGCAGCAATCAATTGGATAAGTGGCTATTTCTGCTGCTGGAATGTTCGTAATAACGTTATCCAGGCAGTTGTTGTTTCTCGTGTAAAAGGAAACCAAACCTCGGAGATCAAATGACAGTAAAAGACTAGTCACGTCGTGGGCACGTTGATCATCGGAGAGAAAATGGACATTAAAATCTCCCCCCAATATAACGTTTTTGTTTAAATTGATGTAGTTCAGCATAGTTCCTAAAACATTGATAAATGTATTAAAATCACCGTTAGGTGACCTGTAAATATTAATAATAGTAATATTCTGCAGAGGAACGTATGTTGCAGCTATTTCACAATGAATTTCCACTGACAGTGAATTTATATTATTAATTTCAGTAAATTGCGTACTACTTTTTATTAGCTGCATCACACCTCCATGGATGTGATTTGATCTGGAGAAGTTAGATGCGCATTTATAATTTCTAATATCAAGTGCAGGAATTTCAGAATTTTGCAACCAATGTTCACTGATACATAGTACATTGAATAAGCATGCATATTCCATTAAAAATACTTCTAATTCATTTATTTTGTTACGAATACATTGAAGATTTATAAAATATAAATGAAAAAAATCACTTTCCTGAGTAGTGTTTGTTTCTAAGTGAGTTGCGCCTTTGCCGATTCGTTTATAAAATTTTCTTTCTGATCGGGCATTTTCGGGAAGTTGAATCTTCTTATTCTTAGACGCTCAGGCCACGTATCATCTGACATTAATAAATCCAAATGCTTGTAATCAGTACCCAATTTAAATGCTTTATTATTTCCTTTTGTATTCAATTCGCTTATTTCCTTGATTTCAATGAGCGGGAGTGTTTTTTTAAGATAGTCAGTAATTGTTTGCTTCGTGACCGTTTGCAAGCAATTTCCTATATATATCCATGCATTTTTTTGTGGTGCCATCTGTACACCGCTGTTAGAGCCCACTATCGTTTTTGCGGAGTTTCGTTTTTTGTCCCTTCTTTGTACGAGTTTCCATTCATGGTTAGTTTGTTTATTTTCTGGTTTTGCGTTGCTATTTTTTATCGCTGTTGGTGGAACCGTCTTATCACTAGCGTCCTCGTTGACCGAGCGAGCGGAGGATGATACTTTTCTAGGTCTATTTACTGGAGCCGGTGGAGCCTCTTGATGTTTCGATGTAAAATTTGAGGACTTCATTTCGTTTACTTTAGTACACGATGAGAGTTACTATTATTGTTGGCAATACCGGTGTTGTTTGCATTGCTAACTTCGGTGTTGTTTATTTTTGATATTGGCGGGAAAACTTGGAGCCTATTGCGGAGTTCTTCATTTTCCTTTTCCGATCGGCGGTTTTTCTCCATCAATAGCAAATTATTAGATTTTAATTCGCTTACCAGGTCTTTTAGGTTTAAATACGCTTCCATTTCGAAGTTCTCCATCTGCTTTGTTTTAAGGTTAGTCCCGCAGCACAATTTCACTTTTCTTGTGCAGCTCGCGTGATAAAAGGTTCCGCATATTGTGCACTGGCTACCTGATTTTGCCACCGCACCGCAAACACAGTTTTTCCTGTTTATATCTTCGATTTTCGAGGCTATATTTGCACTTGTTATTCACGACGGTTGTCACTATCAGCCGCCAAGTTATAAATAAATTGACGAATATATTCAAGAGAGTAGGCGATAGGCACGAACCTTGCGGCGTACCCACTCCTACACTCCAATTCTCAGAACAGACGCCATCGATCTCCACCTGCTGGGATCTGTTTTCTAACTATAACCTTATAATGTCATTGGGTATACCTCTAACACCAATGTGATCCATCTTTTCTAGCAGCAAGTGATGATCGATAGTGTCGAATGCTCTGCTAAAATCTACAAATATTTCTAGAATTATATTTTTATTGGCTAGAGCTGAGTGGATTTCCTTTATTGCAGATAGTATAGCCTTTTCCGTTAAAAGGCCGGGTCTAAAACCGAATTGGTATGGTGTTAACAGTTTGTTGTTCTCGATAAATTTGCTTAATCTGGCGTTAAAACAGTATTCAAAGATTTTTGAAAAATGTGTTTGAAGTGCTAGTGAGCGAAAATTATCCATGTTCTCACGGCTTCCTTTATTCTTAAATATTGGTACAATTTTTGAGTATTTTAAACAGTTTGGATAGAAGCCTTCTTGGAAACATTCATTAATTAAGTCTGATATAGGCTGTGCTATAATTGAACCAACATGAACTACAATAAAACCAGGAATATTATCAACTCCTGATGATTTTTTGTTGCAAATTGTTTTGATCACTTTTTTAATTTCAAGTCTATTAGTAGGCTCTAAGAAAAATGATATGTTTGATTTTTCGGTATATTTTAACATAATACTACTCACGAGATCACAATTTGAAAGTTTTGACAAATTAATAAAATACTCATTGAACTTTCTGGCTATATCATTCTTTCTAGAAATTACTTTTTATTTATTTTAATCTGAGTAATATTATTTTTATTATTACCTCTGTTGAAATTTTCATTTAATATATTCCAAGTTATTGGGTAGCAATATGGACTAACATACGGAGGGTAGCAATACGGACTTAATTACATTTACCTTTTAACTTATGATATATTTTATTTTGTCACCCTTTCGTTGTTTTAATTCCTTTTAAAAAACTCGGCCAATGTTTACAGTGATTTACTTTCGTCTATATGAACTGTATTTTTTCTTCTTTTCCCATAATTTAAGGGCTTTTAATTTAATTGGATGGATGAGGTTTTTCTTTTTACAAATTGCTACAAATTGTGTGAACTTATTTCTCTTTTCCTTTAATATTTTGTTCACACTTCTTGTCCACCAATATAGGGAGCATTGAATTAGCAATGAACATAATTTATTTCCCAAGTTATGTTCTGAATGTTGGCAATTTATTGTCTGAAACATTATTCTATCTTTAAATATATTCTTTAAAATTATTGATAAATTGTTTTCCGCGCAAACGGGCGGAATACTATAAAATAAATAATTTAGAAAACTTGATACTAAAAAATTAAATAATGTCCCAGGCACAATAAGATTACCCTTTTCATATTTTCTTGCCTCTATGAAATCCTCATCGATTGCATTCCCATGTTTAATTGTGAGATTTTTAAGTCAATCGTCACATTTTACAGATTTCTTTAAAATCTTCATGATTGCCCCACTCATATATTTAACGGTGCATCGACCAATTTTAGTTTTTTCTAAAGAAATAAAACCTTTAGGTATTTCAACAGAATCTGTTCTGGATTCCTCGAAAGGAACTACCCCAGAAATAACTTCACCTGTTAATAGTTCCCTCAGATTATCCAATCCCATAGAATAAGGCTCTTTCCTATAATTGGCACCAGGTGAATGGTTTGCCATATAATTGTTTATTACTAATGTTTTGTAAGAGCTTATAAAATGGGTTGGATCTGGACTAATATCCCTAACTCTATGGGCTCGAATATAGCTAAAGAAATTTTCAAGAGCATTTTGGTTTATTAGCCCAGTTAAAAGACATTTAAACTTTTTTTGCGTTAGTAGCATTTTACTTATATATAAAATCCCCTTAATTGAGAATTTTAAATTATTTAGAGAAGGTACACTCACAAAACAATTTTTGCTTAAAGAAAAAAAATTCATTTCTGAAATAAATTTCACGGCTTCCTCCCATATATCCATATGTGTGGAATTCGTTGACACTGGGCATTTTAATGGTTTTGCTCCCTGAACTTTAGTGTATTTTATAACATTTACACTGTCAAAGAGATTATCCAAAAATAAAATTAAGTCAGCAGTGTCCTCACTCTCTGGCGGAAGTTTGTTGTTGTCCATTACATCTAAAAAAAAAAGAAAGTACAAGCTGTATTTATTTTGATTATTAATTCATCTTGATCTGTTCTTGTGGCTATTATTGTTAGAAAAGTGTTATGAAAAATGAGTCTATATTTCGTTATATATACACAGTGGCGGATTAAACAGTTTGGAGGCCAGACGCAACTCGATTTTGAGGCCGCCATTTATTTAAAAAATAAAACAAAAAAAAACACCAAATTTTTTAACAAAAAATGCACGCAAAAAACGTGTAATAAAAAACAATATAACATACAACATATAATCACTTCTGCATTGGTAAACAGCAACACTAACAAACATAAAAGTATAAAATAAATATTTAAATTAAGCAACATTAGGGGTTTTGAGATATACACTGGCGAAAGAAATGAACGCATCATTTGTGATTTTTTTGATATCTTGGAATCGAGTTTTCTTTGAACACAAACATATTTTTACAATAAGAAATCTTATCAAGCATGCTGTTTTACATGTTGTGTTTTGTCTTTTGTTTTCATGGTTTTCTGTCAATAAATAAAATGAAGCACTTTTCATTATTCTGACTGTAAGAAAGGTTCATATAAAATGTCTTTTTGAGTTTGTTTTCAAGTAATTGTTAAAATTAAGTGCTAAATAGTGAAGAATGAATATGGATAGACGTCCGAATCTTAATTTAAGCAGTGAAGAAGCTGTGATTGTGGTTACACTTGCAGAAGAAGGTAGGAGTCAGCGTTACATCAGTCAGCGTCTTGGTGTTAATCAATCGACCGTATCCCGTGTCTTGAAGAGACATCGGGAAACTCAGGCATACTCAAGAAGGCCAGGACAAGGGAGAAAAAGGGCCACAACTGCTGTTCAAGACCGTTTTTTAATGATGCAGACGTTACGCGAACGGTTTATTACGGCTCCTAGGTTACAAAATATGCTCGCAGAGATCCACAATGTTCATGTAAGTTCCGTTACCATCAGAAAAAGGTTACGTGGTTTTAATTTAACTCCGAAAACAGCGGCAAAAGGACCACAATTAACCGCAGACCATCGCAGAGCCAGGTTAACATTTGCGCATGAACATGTAAACTGGTTACAGGCCGATTGGGCTAATGTTATGTTTAGCGACGAGTCCAGATTTTGTCTTTACGGCAGTGACAGACGAATGCATGTGTACAGACGGCCAGGTGAACGTTATGCGCAGTGTAACATTGTTCCGACTGTTATGTTTGGTGGAGGCTCTGTTATGGTGTGGGGTGGTATCACTTTAGAGGCTCGTACGGAGTTGGTGGTCATACCAAGAGGAAGCATCACGGCAACGTCTTATATTGCAAACATTTTAGAATCATCCGTAATGTCTTTTGCTCCCTTTGGAGGAAACGATTTCCTGTTTATGCATGACAATGCAAAACCACACAGTGCCCGAATTGTACAACAGTATCTTGACCTAGTGGGTATCAACACAATGCAATGGCCAGCCAGGAGTCCCGATCTTAATCCGATCGAACACCTATGGGACGCGATGGGCAGACGCCTTAGAGCACTTCCTCGGTGTCCAAGCAATCAACAAGAGCTTGGACAAAGATTGCAGGAAATTTGGGAAGATATTAACCAGGATGAAATTAGATCATTAATTAACAGTATGAGCCGTCGCTGTCAGGCAGTTATTCGAGCAAGAGGAGGAAACACTAGATATTAAGTCTTATAATCACATGTTAACTTTTTTCCTCTTTTTATTTATGACATTATTTTAGTCATTAATGAAAGAAAATGTGTTGAAAATCATTATTATAGTTCAGTTGGTTTTGTTGTTATTTTTTTTGTTTTTAAACATCAAAACTTTATTTTTAAATTAAAAAAATTAATGTGATGCGTTAATTTCTTTCGCCAGTGTATATTGCACTTTTTTATATTGGCACTTTTCTAGCCCTTTGTTTGGTAAATTTATCAATTATATCATCATAATTTATTTGGTGAACAATATCACTTTCTATGAACATAATTGATAAATTACTTACATTCAATTGGCCAAGACTATTACGTAAGTAATTTTTGACTCTTTTTAATGCAGAAAATGAGCGTTCGCCGCTAGCATTACATATTGGCATAGTCAAGAACATTTTTAAAATAGTTTCCACGTTGGGAAAGGTGGATTGCAGCCCGTCCATTAATAATTTATACATATCCATCGGATTGGATACATTTTCTTCCTTAACAAATGCAATGAACTGAAGAACTTCATCTCTAAAGTAATCAATGTCGATATCATTTTCATATTTGTTGCACAGCCGAGTTATACATTGTATTGCATCATTCTCGTTCATTTTGAAATTAAAAAATAGCTCGAAATCACTAAAAACATCATTATAAACCAAACTTCTTGCAGATATTTCAGAAATAAAATTATCACATATAGCATTGTATGTGTTGATTTTGAACGCATCTCTACAAGTGAAGATCGTGTCACCTTCACGAGTTTCGTCAAATTGAAATTTTCTTTTCTTTTGTCTGATTTCCTTGTAATTACTATTAGTTAGCAAACCTGCCTCTAATTCAATATTTTCGAATTTATTTCTAATGTCCTCCACAAACTTAGAGAGTGATTTAAGAAGCGTTACTCCTTGTAGCAAATTTGATTGTATATCTTGTAGCGATATGCTCGTACAATTTATGCGCTGCAAAAGTGTATCCCATAGCACCGTTAATATAGCTATTTCGTATTCATCAAAATATTTTGATAATTTTTTAGCTTCCAATTTGCTCAAAGGTTTTTCTTGCTCACATTCGCTAATGTCTATTAGCACTTGCTGGGTTTTTTTTAAATTCATTCTTAGGGCAGAAACAGCATCTGCTCGCGCTGACCATCTCGTATCACTCAATCGCTTAATATGTTTTGATTTATCTGAAAAACTACTTGTAAGCAGATTCCACCGACGAGTTGATGAAGAAAAAAAAACATAAACATTTAGAATAAAATAGAAAAATTTTTGACTTCCCGAACAAGACTCTGCAGCACGATTACCTATCAAATTTATACTATGACTAGCACATGGTATGTAAGTGGCCTTTGCATTATGTTCTTTAATTCTGGCTTGTAATCCCCAGTATTTGCCAGACATATTTGCAGCGTTGTCATAAGTTTGACCTCTACAATTGTTTATGTCTATGTCTAAGCTATTTAAAAACGTTAATATTACATTGCTCAGATATGCAGAGTCGTGTTGTTCAATTTGAAGAAAGCCAAGAAACCTTTCTTTTACCTCTCCTTTTTTATTCACAAATCTTAAAACGAAAGTCAGCTGGTCCACATGACTAATATCAGGAGTAGAACCCACAATAATGGAAAAATATATCGCTTCCTTTACTTCAGAAACTATATAAGATTTAGCTTCGTTGCCCATCAAAGTTATGAATTCGTCGCATGTACTATGCGACAAATAATTAACATTACCCTTACCCGAATAACCATATTTTTCAAGATGATTCTTTAGAAAATTGTCGAATTCACTCAAAAAACTCAAAAAATTTCCTCTTCAATTAGAATTAGCGCATTCCCTATGTCCTCGAAACGCCAAACCCATAGTGGACAACAGTCGCACAGTAGCAACTATTCTTTTTAGCACCTCCCGCCAGTACTTCTTTTCGGAGTCTATCTGCTTTACTAATTGCTCATCAATACGCCCAATTTGTGTTTTTCGTTTTTGAAAGGTTAACATAGCTTTGATGTGATCGTTGGAAGATTCGTGCTGCTTTAATCGGCGCTTTACATTTTTCCAGTCACTAAATCCTGTTGTAAATTTCGTCTGCACATTGGAAAACATTTTGCATATGTTACAGTAGACACACTTATTACTTTCCTTAAATATAAGCCATTCGCGTAATTCCTTAGAGCCGTTTATTTTGCGGCAATAGAAGTCTGATTCTGATATATTTCTATAATAAACTCTATCTCTATCAGTATAAGGTATTTTTAAATTATTAATGTCCCCTATATTAAGCGGTTTATTTATTAAATAGTACTCAATTTCTTGGTTGGACAAATTTTTCGGCCATAATCCAATATTATTTTGAAATGTTTTAGGTTCTAAATTTTCTTGAACTTGAAGGACATCATTTTCAGGTTCAGTTTCTTCTTTCACGACTATCACATTTTTTTCTATTTGGTTTTCACTTTCCACTTTCACTTCATTTTCTCCAACTGCAAATTCTATATCACCGTCATAAATATCAATGTCATCATCATCATTATCATCGACAGAGTTTTTAGAAGAAGAAGCATGATTAAAAAACGACACATTAGACACAGAAGCAGAATTTTCATTTGGGCTTAGGAAAGCGAGAAATGACGCAAGAGAATTCCTCTGCTGTTCTGCGCATTTTTCTTTCGCATTTTTTTTCCGTAGTTTGGCAGCGCCACCTTCAAATCTTCTTTTCATGGCCTAAAATGAATGAATAAATGATAGTTGGTATTAAGGGGCAATAATTTTCGGCATGATGGATGGAAATCACTGTCAATAGTGTAAATTAGAAAAATTGATATTTCACACATTTTTTTCATACTTAATACGTAATTACACGATACACATACACGATGCCACAATATTCATTTGACCATTTAACAAACAAACAACAAACAGCAAACAGCTTTAATTAATTAATTTAAATTTTGAAATATTTTAATATTTAGAAATCAAAAATGTATAATGTATTACTACTTACTTTTTTACGTACAGACAGCAGATACAATGATTTATACGTTATATCGTAGTACCTATGTAGTTGTAGTCGTTCACAATTCAAAGGACACAGGATCACGGTTTGTTTAATCGAACTTTTAAATATTAAACATTATACACAAACTGACAAACATAAGTGAGGAAGTTAGGTTAGACTAGAAATGTTCGCCGGCAGGCCGGTGCGCATATTTCATGCGCGTCATATCACTAGGCTCGCGTGGTATTTGAAGGAGGCTCTAGCCGCTCCTTAGCATTTCTCGTACTAGCACACATTTCTCATTTCGCTTAATTTTGAGTTTTGAGGCCGGTCTGACGCTGGTGCTATTCAGACTTCCGCACTTCCACGCATATTGCCTTTTTTCATTCCGCTTAATTTTTATTTTTGAGGCCGGTCTGAGGCCGGTGCTATTCGGAGGCCACAGGCGAGCGCCTCATGCGCCTGTGCGATAATCCGCCACTGTGTAGGCTGTGATTGTGTGGTGTATACAGGGTGTTGTTTTTGTGAATGTTGGCTGTTTTGTGTCGTGATTTGTTTTAAAACTGATTGCAGCAGTTTATTTGTTGTTTTCGGCATGTTACCTGATAAATTTATTCGTTTCGCTGTTGCAAATTTTGGCGGTCGGCCCGGTCCCCGTTTCTTTGTTAAGCTCTACCTAGACCTCTACGAAGTCTCGCTCGCGAATGTCAATTTTTATATAAATACAATAAATTATAATAAATATTTCATTTCTTAATTTACTCTTAAAGAATGTATACATTTACTTTAACTGGAAATACTTCAGAGCTGATTGCCCATTACAACCCACCAATTAATCTTAAAAATAATAATTATGTAATCGGACTAATTAATTTTGAAGCTCACAATGCTATTCCTAGATATAGGAGCAAATAAATTTTATCTTATCTTCTTATCTCCCTTAATAAAAACGTTAAATCAGTGGGGATCCGAGAAGGCTGCGATTCCGTCGCCTTGGCAACCACTTTTACATTGCTCTTATGGGAGAAAATTTTCGAGAGGCCTTAAAAAATCGAAAAATTCATTACATCCACCTGTAATTCGAACTGAGCACAGATCGTGTCGCCCCTCGCACGGCGCACAGTGGGGCCGGGAGGGTCCAAAAGCGCGCATCGGTGTTCTTTCTCGTTTAATTATACTTTTATTGTTAATATTGATATATATTGTTTATAAATTGTCTATAAACTATTTCTCAAAGCTGTTCCGCATCTGCGGAAATTTTTCCGCCACTATTCCGCACATGCGGCAATATATGGAAAAACGCTCTAAAATACATTTTTTGGTATCTATAAAAGCCGTGTGAATAATTTTGAAAGAAATAATAAATTGTACATAAAACTTACATAACATATATATATATATATATATACACCACAACTATATTTACATTTTTATTTACATTTACACATTTACATATTTACATATTTACACGTTATTACGAGATTCAAAACTCGTTTCAATCACTCGTCAGTATCGTCGTCCGACGAATCCGACGCGTCGGATTCGTCGGACGTCTGAAGACTCGGTTCTCCGGTGTAGCCTCTGAGCATGGTCGACACCTCAGGGGGCAGGTCCTGCTTTTTCGGCTTCGCTTTAGAAGACGCACGAAGATGCGTGATGTAGGGGTCAGATGTCACCAAAAGTCGGTGGAAGACATCGAACAAGTTGTCAGTCCTCGAGGTTTTTCTGGAGAACTGGCTTCTGAAATTTTTCATGTCCTTATTCCGATGTTCCAAGGGTTCTTCTGATAACGTTCCTGAAAGAAGTACTGTTGAATCGTACATTTCATCCATATGAAAAAAATCAACGTAGTATTTTGGTTAAAGTGAGCTTATGGGTAAAAAGGAAGCCGAGTTACGAATGAATCAAGTGAATAATCAATTTTTTTGCTAAACGGTTAACGATAATTTTAATTGAAAAATCGCTGAATGCCCAATTTCCCCTGATAGGGTGGATAAGTGAGAATTCACTTCCCGATTGCGGAAAACCACATCTTTGGAGAAAGTGCGTTCTAAATTAACCAACAATTTTTTTACCGTATAATGTATGGTACAAATTGCAGTTCTTGTAGCTCTATAGATAGTACTAATCAATATTTCACTATATTTTAAATTTTCCATACCTGTGGGGAGTATGCAATGAGCAATGATGTCTTGTCCATGGCAAAGAACTTTGTGGACAGTGGGGGTCATTATCCAAAAAGGATATCTATCCAGCATCAACTCCAAGGTCTTTTTCGCGTACGAGCCAAATTTTTCCGGATCTAAGAGGCTCGCTACGTTAATTGCGGTCAAAATTATTGCAAATCGTTTGACCAACTCTTCGTCAATGTTTAAAATTTGAGCAGTGATCTGGCTGTTAATGAAGAATTTCCTGGCCGTATTGCCATCGTTGCTTGACCCGAAACCTGACAAAATATTGCAATGTCAGACTTAATAGTATGGTTGTACACAGTATTTTTAATATTTTTAATATTTGTTTGCATTGCGTAAAACAAAAAATTGCACTTTATGCCTACTCCAATGAGCGATACATTCATACTTATTTTTAATTAGAGAAGTAAGTATTCCACTTGTTCATTAATAGGGACATAATGCACAAGTGTAACAAATGAGTGCAACTAACATTGCAATTGGTGCAGAAACAAATATAAACCGTGGACGGTAAGCCATTAGTAATGGCTAACATACCGTCCTTCATGCTTAAATTTCTCTTTTTCACATTAACAATTATTTGATTAGGAAATTAGTTTTGAAATTACCCTGCTTAGGGATGTCCACTATCAATCCGAGTTGCGATCTGAACTTGTCCTGAATCGACTTTTTCGTAGCTTGCATTATCGCTTTCTCGTCTGCTGTAAGCCGGGAACGTTTAGCGCGGACATCTTCGGGCAAATCCATCCTAGTTAATTAATTAAAAGATATTAGTATCATGAATATTACCCTTTCTGTCTTGATTTAAAGATGAAAAGTGGTCATTTCAGCGCATACATGTGGAAAAAACTAATTACCTGTATCCAAGATGCAGTAAATGCTCAAACAATTTTATCCGGGCGTGTAAAGGTGATATTCCATAAAGGAACCGAGACTCGTCAATCTCATTCATGCGGGAATGGACCATACTGAGGTTGTTCAAATCTTTCGGTCCTGCGTTACAAATGTAACATCTCTGAAAATAATAGTAACCGCATATTGTATATTTCAATCTATGAGCATTATTTTTGAAGAGTGAAATATATTATTACCGAAGATGCCACATTATTCTCCAACGTATTGATGCATTTTCCGTCGACCATCGTGAGAAACAAGCGATGTTGAACGGAAATTTTATCTTTTCCCACATCAATTTTGGTCGCTGTGAGCTGCGATATTTCCTCGTGGACTCGCTCGTACTCCGTTTTAATCGACTCGCTCGTTTCTTTTTCGTGGCATAGTCGTACCGGCCGACAATACCTGCACAAATTATGTTTATCATAGTCATTTTACACATGTTTGTCGTGATGTTTTCTGTCGCACTTTAGCATGCCGATAAAATCCGCACATATTTCGCATAAATTAAAAATACCTTGTCGATGAAGGAGTGTCGTTCTTCCACACTATGGTACCCGTAGCTGTCTCGGTTATTTGGAGAGGTACAATGGTGGTCATGAAGACGGAAGCATCGCTCGTGGAATCTGCGTCGAATTTCTGTTTGTACTCCGAGTGATTCGAACTTCCATCGAACCCCCACTTGTAAAAGATGGTCAGATTTTCGTTTTTTGGCTCACTCAGGTTCAGCACAAGTCGCTTGGCAGTGTGATCGACTAATCCTTGCAAATTCACAACTGCTTCGGTTTCCGTGACAGTTATCCCGTCGGGATAACATTCCAGCTTTGCTCTCGCCAGCTTCTTGTACGACGGAAACCGATTCGCTACTAGAAATGCATAATAATTATTAAACTCGAATAAATGTTGCATAATTTGTAGACAAGTTTACATAAATTTAAGCGCATAATTAATAGACACTGAGACTTACTTTGATCTTTAGTGTTCATTCTCAGTATCTGGTATTTGTGTTTGGTCAAACCACAGTCAACAAAAGTTGCCAATGCTTTTTGTATGTTCATTTCCGCAGGAAGTGTTTTGCCCTTGTGATATAGCTTTACAGCCTCCGCGGTGACTTTGGGTTGTTCAACTGCAGCTTCTACCATTCGGGATGATTCTCCTTTACCCTCGCTTCTCAGCACGGACTCAGTGGCGAATGCTAACGTGGAACTGTCCACTTTCCGAAGGTCTAAAACATGATTAAACAAAACTATTAATACAGTTTGCAAGCAGTATATAATTAGCTAACAATTTTACAAACCAGCAGTTCGACGTCTTTTTTGGGAAACACTCAAAGCTTGGAAGTCTTTGAGTATGTGCTGGTCTGATGCAGGACGTTTTTTAGGCGACTTCTTTTCGTACAAATTTAGCTTTAGCCAATCTGCGTACTTCTTTTCGAATTTAGGCTTCGACAGACCACATTTTCGGAAGTATTTTTTTAAGTCGGACAAAAACCACTTTGCGCGAGTCGGAATGACATTTGCACCAAGGAGTATCGCATGCTTTTCGATTTTGTCAACGAGAACACTAGACTTCTCCTTGTTGTCAAAAAATGTCTCATAAAAGAGCTTCCTCGAGAAATCTGTCAAGATAATGTGTTTATTGTAGTGAAATTTGCAAATGTATGTATAGTTGAGTGTATAATTAAAGATATAGTAAAAAAATAGTTAAGTACGACAATGCAATAATAGCAATAAATATTTAGATTAAGTTAACAATTTATGGTAAGGTTTCCAGTATAACACCCGTTTTCTAAAATTATTGATAAACTGAACTTTACTGGTTTCTTCTCAAAACCCCTGACATAAAACACACATTAATTATCCATCAAGAAAGACTAATTATTATACACATTGTATAAAATGTCATGTCAAATTGTTCCGGTTATTGTACGGTTTACAACAAAATTATACAAATTTACTTACCTGGTTTTGCCATTTCACTATAACCGCAAGAAGAAACTGACCCGTTACAGTGTCACACACTTACTGAAAATTGTTTTTCGAATTTTGAGTTTCGAGCTCAACGTCGCCCGAGACAAAAAAATAAACAAAGGAGTCTGAAATACCAGGATAATATAATCATTTATTAATTAAATCATTCATTAGTGCGTTTGCTTTAATTTGTCCGGAATTGTGTTGTGCTAGTAGAGACATTTTAAGTAGTTGTAAAATTATCGTTTTTCAAAAAATCCCGCCATTTTCGCGGGCGGTGATTGGCGGTAATGAAACTTTACTGACATATTCCTCTCTTCAGGGCTTTCCACCCATGTAAGTTTTGTCATCCTTCCTCATCCTTCCCATAAGTTATAACATTTCAAAGATGACGGAAAAATGTTCCTTAAATTATACCATTAAAAAAATGGTGCCATTTTGTTAGGTAGCAATTTGCGGCAATGAAAGTTATATGAAAATATCTCTGGTTCAAGGGCTGTCAGCCCCTAAAGTTTCATCCAGATCCCTCAATGCACTTACAATTTATTGCTTTCTAAAGTGGTCAACATATTCCCATGATTTCGGTTGGGACTTCAAAATCGAAGCACTTTAAATTGTTCACACTTCGACATAAATAAAAATGGAGGTTTCTGATGTTTGCAGTGCTTATCTATGGGATCTTCTGAATGGGATACAACCTGCAAATCGAAATTTGTAGGACTTTTTTGTTTCATAGCCATGCGCGCTTTTGGACCCAAACGGCCCCACTGTGCGCCGTTTCATCGCTGGGCCAGTTCATCGCCGGCCGTTTCATCAGAAAGAAAGATCATATCTAATGATAACATTTCAAATATTACCCAATTCTGGAAATTGCCCACTAATTTAATATTAGGTTTTATAACAAAGCAATCGTTACTCAAACTTAATAAAAATCGAATGAGAATGATGTCTTTTTTTGATATATGTCATTGAGTGCAATTCAGATTAAGGTTTACTATTATCAAGTATAGAAACACAAATTTTGACCAAAAGAGGGAAAGAAACGTTTATCCACGGAGGACATATGTATATTTTTGACAAAAACAGTAAGTCTGACCAATGTGCTAAATTTTGGCGGTGTGACCACGTAGGAAGTTGTACCGCCAGGATACACACAAAAAATGGAAATGTTATACATGAATTAAATGTACATTCGCATGATTCTTCAGTAATAAACGTGGAAGTAGCTGCCACTGTTACTGCTATAAAGCGACATCCTAACCCATCCTAACATACCCTTACATATCCTAACCTATCGTAACCTATGGTAGCCTATCGAACCCTATTCTAACCTATCCTAACCTATCCCAACCTATTCTAACCTATCCTAACCTATCCTGACCTATCCTAACCTTTTTTTTTTTATTATTATAGAGGGGATTGGGAAATCTGCTAACAGACACTGGCCTTTGGTCTTAACGGCCAGTAGTGTCGGGTTCTGATACCGACTAAAACCCTTCCCCCTCTCTTCCCCGGTATCGCCATCACGGCATTTCTTTGGGGGTCATTTTCAGCACGTCGCCGTACTTTCTGCCCATTACGCAGTTCGCGAATGCAGTCACTGCCTCCCACGCATCCTCGTTTTCCAGCATGCAGCCTATAACGGTCCTTTCGTCCAGCGTGCCGATCCTACTCTCGAGCGTTCTTCTCTCGGGCTGCCATTCCGGGCATCTGAGCAACGTGTGTTCGGCCGTGTCGTCTCCGTTGTCGCAGTATTTGCACTGCTTGCTCTCTGCTTTTCCAATTCTATGGAGGTACGAGCCGAAGCTCCCGTGCCCAGTCAGCAGCTGCGTCAACTGGTGGCTTACCGTCCCGTGCTTTCTCTCCACCCATGGTCTGATGTCGGGGATGAGAGATCTCGTCCAGCCATCACCTGCCGACCATCTTTCCTGCCACTTAGCCAGGGCTCTGTCGTACGCCTCCTCCTTAGCCTGCTTCCGGTTTCCCTGCCCGTCCGGTAGGCTTCCGCCCTCCCCACCACGTACAGATCTCCAGGCAGCGTCGATGCCAGGACTTCAGCCGCATCTGTAGAGACCGTCCTGTACGCCCTGATTATGCGTAGGGCACCGGCTCTCAGTACGACCCTTGCTCTGTGCCTGTTCCTCGCCGACGTCATTGCTGCTTCCGCCCATACTGGTGCTGCGTACGCCAGCTTCGCTCTGGCCACCGTTGCCAGCAAGCGCCGTCTGCCTTCGCTTGGTCCTCGCACGTTCGGCAATAAGCGACCCACCGCTGTATCAGCCCTAGTTGCAGCCTCCGCTGCCTCCGCGCAGTGCCTGCTGAGTCGTGGATTGGCTTCCAACCAAACCCCCAGGTACTTTGTGGCCTTCCCGATGAGTACCTGGACGTTCCCAATCTGGAGGGTCTCCTCTCGCTCTTTCCCCGCTCTCCTCGTAGACAGCCATACCGCCGTGGTCTTATCGGCGGCTACATTCAGGCCGTTCAGCTCCATCCACCGGATTAAGATGGAAGCTGCCTCGCTGACAGTCTGTCGTACCTCGTCCATGCTCCTGTGCCTCACTATCAGGGCCAGGTCGTCCGCAAACGCTATGGTGGTAGCACCGTCCGGCAGTTCCAGCCCTAACACCCCGTCATACACCAGGTTCCAGAGTGTCGGGCCCAGCACTGACCCCTGTGGGACACCCTGGTCCACTGCTCGTACCGTCGCTTTGCCGCATACCATATACCGGATGGCCCTGTCACTTAGGTATAAATTCACCATCGTTGCCATCCCCGCGGAGAGCCTTTTCGCTGCCTCCTCCTTCACGACCTCCCACGGTAGTGTGTTAAAGGCGTTCCTGATATCCAGGCATGCCATGACGGCGTGTTCCCTTTTCCTGAGCGGCCCCTCGTTGGCACCACGAGCGATGTTCCTGACCGCGGTGACAGCATCCGTGGTCGATTTGCCCTTCCGAAAGCCGTATTGGTTGGGATGGAACCGTCCTCGATCTCATCCAATATGTTAGTTGTTAGCGCCCTCTCAAACACCTTCGCGACGCCGTCCAGGAGACAAATAGGTCTGTATGTGCCGGGGCTATCTGGTGGCTTTTTCCCCTTCGGGATAAGAGCGAGATTAGCGCATTTCCAGATTTCCGGGAAGACTCCGTCCCTGATGCAGGTGTTGAAGACTCCGGTAAACAGACCCGGGTTGGCCTCGATTGCTTCCCTTATAGCCTCGTTCGGCAAACCGTCCGGGCCCGGTGCCTTTTTGTTCGGGAGGTTTCGTGCCGCTCCTAAGATTTCGTCCTCGCTGAAAGGGTGCGCCTGCGTTCTCGCCCGTGGTTCCATTCTGAACGTACCGCTCCCCAGCGGGAAGAGAGCGTCCACGACTGCCTTAGTACCGCCCGGTACAACCGCTTCCAGGTTAGTGGTCCTCTTGCGCAGTTTGCCCATAACGAGCCTGTATGGCTTGCCCCAGGGGTCGGCCTCCACCTCGTCGCATAGCTCGTTCCACTTGGCCTCCTTGCACCTGGCTATGGTGACCCGCAGCACCTTACAGCACTGCTTGTATGTCGTCGAAAGGTCTTCTGAGCTGGTCCCCCTGCCCCTGGCCCTAGTTATGGCCCGGCGAGCCTTCAATGCCGCGGCTCTGGCTGCTGCCACCACAGCAGTCCACCAGTAAACGCCCTTCTTGCCCCTTCGCTCCATCTTTGGCATCGTTTCCACGCAAGCTTTAGTTGTTATCCTTATAAGTGAGGCAGCCTGGTCCTCGGCGGTTGCCCCGGTAGGTTTGCTGCCCGCTAGCGCTCTTCTCAGCTTGTCCCTGTCCAGCCTGTTCACGTTCCACCTGCCCTCCGCGACTTCGATGGTGGTGCCGCCGTGCTCGGTATCGAACCTGATTAGGCGGTGGTCGCTCATGGTTTCGCAGTCCATGACGCACCAGTTCCTGGCCAGGTGGATCCCGTCTACAGCAGTTATGTCGATCCATGAGCGAGCTTCCCCCCTTGAGAAGGTGGGACTTAGGCCTTGATTTGCCACCGACAGCTCTGTGGTCGCAAGCATGTCGACCAGTTCCCGCCCTCTTCTGTTGGTTGTCACCGACCCCCAGCAGCTGGATTTGGCGTTAAAGTCCCCTGTGAGAACCCTCTGAACGTCTCGATGCTGATTTAGTTGGTCTTCCAATTGGGTTAGCCATGTCCTAAACTCGTCCATGGAGACGTTTGGCGAACAATAGCAGCTGTAGAAGACAACCTGGTCAACCTTCACCCAAACGATTCCCTTTCCGGGCGTACCCCATCCTGTTGCCTTCTTCCCCGCATCTTCTCCTAGCAGAATCGCCACATCTCCTCCTGCTTCGTCCCTGTAGCCTCCATCACCCATCCTTGCATTGTTCGGTTCGGATAGCAGGATGATGTCTGCCCCCTCCTCCACCATGGTCTTCTGAAGCAGGTCATGCGCGGCTTTGCACCGGTTAAGGTTTAGCTGCAGCACTCTCCAACTGTTCTTGGGCCCTCCTGTAGGCTGTACATCCCTTACTCCCACGAAAGTGGTTAGCATCCTCCCCCTTTTCGGCACATAGTGGGCACTTGGCTACGCTCTCGCACTCCGCCTCCTTATGCCCCTTAGTGCTGCATCTACGGCAGTGTTCCGTTCTGTCCGCCCCTTTGCACTCTTTGGCCCAGTGCCCATACCCTAGGCACCTCCCGCATGTAGTCGGTTTCTCCGGTCTCTCCTGAATTCTGCAAGATGTCCAGCCCATTTTGAGCCTCTGCAGGCTCAGCAACGTCCTTGCATCCCCCCTGGTGCACTCCACCATGGCGATACGCAGGTCGCTGCCGTATTCCTGGATACGCCTGACGCTGTATCGTCCTTCACCGTTAGTGGCTTTACTAATCGCAGCCAAAACTTGGTCCGGGCCTGCGGACGCCTCCAGCCCCTTGACCTCGACGGTCACCATGCTTCCCCTGGTGATCCTGGCCCTTTCCTCGCCAGCTATGGCATTCATCGCCTCAGTCAGCACCCTTCCGTCTACTCCTTTGTTAACTTCGATGACGAGGTTGCCGGCCTGGCTTTTCTTGACGCCTTTAACGCCTCCACTAAGGTCCTCCGTCATTCCCTCCTGCATCTTCCTCAGCACCTCACTGTAGGTGCTGCCCTTGGTGTCGACTATTATCCTGGTCGGCTTCACTCTGAATGAGGTCTTCACCGCGGTACCCTCTGGCTGTGTGTTCCTGGCCCTTCCATGCCTTGCCTTGCCAGTTGCGACGATTTCCGCCAAGGTCCTTGGGTTGCCTTCGCCTTCGTCCTCTCCTTGGGAGCCTAGGGCCCTCCTCGCCCCGCCATTCGCGGTCGTCCTCGCCCCTGTGGCGCCACCTAGCCTGTGCACGACGACTTGTGTGGTTCCGTCAGCAAAGATGTACGCTAGCATCTTCCTGGTGACCTTCCAGTCCATCCTGTCTAGCCCTGCACCAATCCTAGGCATCGCCACCTTGCTATGGCCGTGCTTGTTTAGCAAGGCCTTCAACTCCTGTATGCTCCTGAAAAGCGACTCTCTGGTAGGCTTGTCGCCGAACTGGGCTTTCGTCACCAGGTAGTAAACGTCCTGGCTCACTGTTTCCCCTTCCCCGTTCTCGTCCAGTGCCTCCGTGACGCACCTCAGGTGCGCTACACCGCCGGGTTGAGTGCCTTGTCTCAGCAGAGCACCCTGCCCCCTAAACCGGTCCTTAAACCTCACCGCAATGCCACTTCCCATTTTGAAGTCCGCTGACACACAGTGCGCCAGGGGGCATCCCTCAGGGGAGTCCATGAGATCGCCCTCGACCTCAACGATGTTTTCGAAACATTCGTCGTGCCACTTTTCGTCGACTGTTTCGCAAAACCCGCTAAATCCCCTGTTAATATTTAGCAACTCTTCTGCAGATATGGCGGGGCGTCCATCGTTTGTTGCTCTGCGGGCCGACCTTTCATCTTCGTTCCATTGCCGACCTCCTCGCTTCCGCCTAACCTCAGCCCAAGCACCCATATTGGTGGGCTCCTCTTCCTGCAACACCCTCGGGCAATCCGTCTGGCTGCTCCGTGTTTCCTGGGAGGCAGCACCGGTGTCCAACTCCGTGCCGGTAGTGGCTGTGCACTTCAGCACTTTGCCCAGCAACTTCCACAAGATCTTCATATTTTCCTTAATCTCTGTCTTAGTGTTGCGAGCCTCCGTTTGTTTTAGGAGTGCTGTCGCCATCTCCATGGCTCTTTGGACATCGTTTTCGTGGATGTCCCCCATCTCACCCACGGGTAAGACCCTTCCCGTGCGCCGCCCTTCCATCGCCTAGCTTTCTATGCGGCCGCTCCCATCGCAACGGTGGGAAAAACCGGTATTGTAAATAGCTCTAATGAAATCGTTGAGGTTTTTTTTTTAAGCGATCGACGAAATATGGTGCGGGATCGTTAGCCCTGGTTGCCTTGGCTATGCCTTTCGAGTTTCAAGCCCGTGGGACCACGGATGGCCCCGATGATCGCGGATTTGTTCGCCGCCACCTATCCTAACCTATCCTTACCTATCCTGACCCGTCAAAACCTATCCTAACCTATCCTGACATATCCTATCGCAATTGGCCTGGCGATGAACTGGCCTGGCGATAAACTGGCTTGGCGATGAAACAGCCGGCGATGAACTGGCCCGGCGATGAACTGGCCAGGCGATGAACTGGCCCGGCGATGAAACATGGGACTATGTGCCAGAAAGTGAACCAATGTTTTCACCAGCAGAATTTAAAGAGAAAATTCCATTAGTATCGATTGTACGTATCAGGCAGACACTATTCACAAAAGTGGCGTTGAAATTAAAATTGAATTTACTTCAAAAGAACCAGTTCCGGCTAATACAACAGCATACTGTTTAATTTTGCATGATAAGGCGTTTTATTATGCACCACTAACAAAAATGGTAAAAGAATTGTTGTAAATGAGGTGTTACCCGTCCTGCTGCAATTCCCTGTTGCTATAAAACAAGGAGGGGCGATTGTCATTATAAAAGTAGTGTAATTTGCTTTACACATCAGTCAAATACAAGAAGTGAATGAATTAACAAGTACACAAACAAATTATGGATACATTGGACTATATCATAATCGACATTCAAGGTTTTTACGATAGTAATGATAAATTACTACCGAAAGAAGTGGCTATTTGTGATTATTTGTTTGAGGCTCCCCATTCTGTAAATTGTTTACCTGCTAAGCAACGTCGAACAGCACATTGGTTAACTTCAAATTTCCACCATTTGGAATGGACTAATGGAAATGTACCACTCAATAAAATTGATAAAATTATTCGAGTGTTTAGTAAAAAAGCTAAAAACATTTATGTGAGAGGTGAGCAAAAATCACAATATCTACAGAAAATATTGGATCGGCCAATTGAGGACATTTAAAGATTGGATATAAAGTTGTCAGCGTCTCACCCAAAGTGTATGTATCACAAAGATACAGATTATACAATGTGTGCATTAACAAATGTGTATTATATCTACGATAAATTGTCAAATCTTATCAATTATTACATGCAAGATGGAGAAGAAGAAGAAGAAACAGCTTTATAGAAGAGGTTGCGACGAAAAAACCTTAAGCAAATGGAGTAGAACAGAAAAAAGAACAAATCTACAACAAACTTGAATGCATATAATTGAGACGGAAAGTGAAATAATATCAGACGGCATTGGTTCAAAACTGTGTTAACATGGAAACAGTTCGACAGTATACTTGTAACTTAAAGTATTATGTTATTAATTATTTAAGAAGAATTTACAATGCATTATCAAAATATATCGGGACACCATTTCTAGAAGATCAACGTGCTAATTCTACATTAATTTATTTGCTGAAACGAATGAAACCGTTGGAACTCGCTACTTTATGGCCCATATTACCGGACCACATACGCACAATGAAATGTTTACAAGGAAGATTGCCATGCAATGAACATCTCAACACGGCTAATTGGATGACACATGTCGATGGACCACCACCAATGAAGAAGGATTGTTTCTTTTGCAAGAGTATCGTAAATTGTGATTGCTGTTATTGTTATTGTTCAATGTATATTGTTTAATAAATATTCAATGTATCCATGATTAAGAAATAAAAAATGTTTTTTATAATATAACTTGTTTTAAACTAAAAAAAATAAGCAAAAAAGAAAGAAAAAAAAAGAGAATGATGGTTAGAAGGAATCTCCTCTTAGTCTCCTCCTACTTTCCTCCCACAAAGAGAGATGGAAAAGTGGGGGTAGGAGTGGGGAAAACGTCTAAAAATACGTTCGCATAACATTTTTAACATATTTTGGATATTCTTATTTTGTGTGTTTGTTTTTGCTTTTAGGTAACAAGATAATTTGTATTGACGATTTTCTGAACTCCAGCATGGATGGGAATATGTTAGGTATTTGGTTTTTCTTTAATTCTATTTAATTAAATGTATCTTATTTATTGTCTATTGTTTTAAGGTGAAGTTGAGAAAAAGAGCACCACCAATTCAGATGCACATCCTAACATAATTGGACCTGATGTAAAAAGTATTTAAAACACGTGTTATATAAATGTTTCTAGATTATCTATTGTTATTGTTTTCAGTTTCATTTGATGAATCATGGGATGATTTTGATTTGTTTACAAATGACAAAGAGAAATCAGTGGCAGATGATTCATCAAATAAATTGCTTTCAAAGGAGAAAGGCGAACCGGCAACTGATCGATCGTTGAAAGCGAAAAAGGAACGAAAGACTAAAGGTTATTTCCGGGTTGATTAGATATTTTATCATGCATTATTTTCTATTCATAATTATAATTTTAATGCATAATTATTGTGTACAGGGCGAACGAATCCTATGTGTTCAATGCCGTTACTTGTTGGATCGCCTTCTAACCACCAACCTTCGACATCATCCAAGCAGGGCCAAAAAAACAAATACAGCAGCAGCACACATCAACCACAACACCCTCAGAGCATACACCTAGTCGAACCGCAAATAAAAAAAACCTTCATTCCAAATCCAACAAAATATGCAAATCCAACCACCACAACAACCCTCATTCCAAATTATTGCACAACCTCAACCCTCAAACCAGTTTGTCATCGTGCAAAACGATTCCACGTATTACGCGATGCCGACTGGACAAAATTATGTCGCGGTACCGACTGGGCAAAATTATACATTTCCTCAGTCATTGGTAAACTTGGTGGTTTCCCAGCCAGGTTTTGATGCATCACTTGCAACCAATGACGTGAGAGGTAAGTCCTGTATTTTTTGTAATATTTAATGATATTTATTAATTGCAATGTTTTTTGTTTAATTGTAGGGACAAAATCGAGCACACCTGGTCCACAGCAATCAGCTCAGATGACTCAGTCTCCGTTGCGATTGTGGCCTGCAGGTGGGTGCCAAAGATCTTCCAGCCAAGTCGAGTCGGAAAATAATACTGATGGTCGATTTGCAGTTTCGGATATGGGAGACAGTGAGCTGGGTGGCTTGTTTCAATCAGTGCGGTTATCACAAGAAATTACACTTACTCAAGATAACGGTGCTGTTCGATCTTCTGTCCGTGAATTGCAAATAACCAATACAGTTTTACCTGGAAGATCTTCATCAGCAGATGTAGTAAGAGCAACTAACCCCAATCTTAACGCTCCTCCACCGACATTTATACCACCCAACCAGATTCCTCCCTTAACCACTACTACTAACAATTTCGAAGAGTTTATGCGAGCCATCATTTGTGATAACGGAACAATTCGTTCTATGCAAGCTCGCAAAGACTCTTTCATGACATCCATTGATGATCGATTGGAAAGAATTGATAGTATAATCGATAATTTGAATAGTTTTTCAAAGCCTGATGTGGTTGAGTCCGTTGTGCAATCTACTAATTCTAACACCCCTGACGTTAGTAATTACTTAGCTGCAAAACGAAATCAGCTACGAGAGGAGCATTATTCATTGACAAGTTTAAAAAAACGTTTAAAAGAAATTTAATTGCTAAAGCACATTACATTTTTGTAACTATTTTTTAAATTTGTCAATTTGTTTCAAGTCTAATTCTTTTTAAACAATTGTAATGAGGTGTTTGATTGCTACATTTGCTTTTGTGGTCATTGTCTGTTGCTAGTCGTGTGTGGTTGATGTGTGTCGCTACTAGTCATTTGGATGTGTGTTATCATCTGTCAGGGAATTATTTTATAGTTATTATATATTTAGTATTAGTTTTTTTATAGTTATAATTTAGTATTAGTTTGTATATTTAATTATTAATATTATTTGTAATATATAATTGTTGACAATTCAATTTCTTAGGGGATACTGATTATATATATATTTTATTATTTGTAATATATAATTGTTGATAATTCAATTTCTTTTCATTCACCCTTCACAAATTAAGTTGTACGCAGGGTTGGGTTTTTTATAGCATTATTATGTCGGTAAATGTTGAAAATCACTGCTTGTCATTACCAATAATAAATTTGATCTTAACGAGTTTCGATATAAACGACATAGTGATCTATTTGGAGGAAATTGCAACAGAGGTCTTATTATAGGCCCTTCTGGCTGCGGTAAAACAAATGCAATGCTATCATTATTACTTGCAACCAACGGTTTACGTTTTAAAAACATATACTTGTGTTCAAAATCATTATTTCAAAATAAATACGCGTATCTACGATCAATAGTAAACGACGTGCCAGAATGTGGTTATTTTGAGTTTTCGGATGTTGAATCACTTGGACCGCCTGAAAATATTAAAGAATATTCCATTGTTATATTTGATGATATTCCACCGACCGGTCATAATGTAATTAAGGAATTTTTTTCATACGGTCGACACAAAAATGTTGATTGTTTTAAAATATGCCAAAGTTACAGTGCCATTCAAAAGCAATTGGTTCGAGACAATTGTATTTTATTGGTAATATTTAAGCAAGATGCAACAAACTTAAAGCATATTTTCAATGATCACGCAATAGGTGACATGACATTGAATACATTTCTAGAAACTTGCACAGAATGTTGTAAGCAACCTTATTCTCCATTCGTAATTGATTTAGATTGTCCTGTAACGAATGGTCGTTATCGAAAAGGTTTCGATGAATTTCTGACTATTTAAAAAGCACTGTAACGATGCAGATGTTATCAGTGTTTACAAACACTTTGCGTTCTTAACATGGATAAAGACATTGCAAAGCAACTCGTGGAAGCACGTAGTGCTTTGCGTGATAAAATTAGATTGTTAAAAACAGATATTGCAGACTCAAAAGAACATCTTGCCGCAGCGTTATTACCCTTAAGTGAACCACTGAAACAAATCGCTAGTAAATTCAATGAAGAATTTGTTCCTATTGATTCTAGTTATGTTAAAGAAAAAGAAACGGGATTAGGTTCAAGTAGAAAATCGCAAATACGCGGAAAAATATTTACTACACCGCAATCCAATGTAACCTTATCTGAGGAAACTATTACGAAACGTCCGTTGAAAATTAAAGTACACAAACGAATATTTACACCCATTAAAACGTCATCATCAACACCCAGAAGACCGAGACATCAATTGCATTTGAAAAAAGATATTATTACATCAACACCGATGGAGGATACTGCAACAGAATACACTCAAGAAGTTTATCAAACTTCACCGCCAAGAACAGGAAACCTCACACATGATGACGATGATGATGAGGATGATGAAGATGATGAAGAGATCATAGATTCTGATGATGACGCTACAGTCCTACGGACTGCTACCACACGTTTAGATGAAGCTCATGATAGACTGGTAGACGAACTTAATACTTCGTCAGTACTACAACAAACCCTGAAACAATTTCATCATATACCTCGCGCATATTTGATTGACTTTAAATTAGATCGTGGAGATAAATTCGATACTCGTTATGGAGTTCGTCAAACATTTGATGTATATATCGGAAACGCGGCACTTAAGTTTGATGGAGCAAATGTTGTTATTAACGATGTGCCATATAAGGGCACTACCGGTCTATACGAATTACTTTTCAAAAAGGACCCTTACACTTTTAAACCTGACGATGTTCGAAATTATAAACGTATTTTAGAGCAAACATCTGCGACGCGATTTAATTATGATCCAAGCGGAAAACGTATTGGTAGTAAAGCTTTGAAATTTGTAAACATTATTAAGCCAATTTTAAATGGTCAACCTCCAAAAGTGTGGTGGACTAAAAAATAGAAAGTTGGACGCGGTTTGCAGAAAAAAATTAATCCCAATTCATCCTTAGAATTGCAATATTGGGATAATCCGAATGAACTTGTAGATAGATTACGCTTATTATTAGCTTCATAAAGTGCTGGCAATAATGCGCATACAAATGAAATAATTTCAATAATTGAAGAATTGAAGGAAGCAAACATTATAAAGTAATATAAGTGTGGCTCCTGAAATAAACATATGTTATTATCTCATTAGACACCAGACGAGCAACCGGTGTATAAAATGAGTTTAGACAAATTTGGAAATTCTATTTTTGGTGCAATGACTGTTGACAAATTTGGAAAACATGTACATGGGCATAGTGTCTCGAGCTATATTAAAAAATCTAACAATTTAGACAAGATACATCAGAGGTATTTTAAATTCGATGAAACAGATAAAGATATAGGTTAATTTTGACACTTGCTGGCAACGGAAACGTATCTTCCGATGGATTCTATACAATTGATAATAAGGGGGGTGATATATTATATAAAAACACATTATACGCTGGAAAAGTTCTCAAAACAATTTACCTGGGAAATGCAATTCTATTCATTAATGAAAAGTATGTATTGTCTGAATTAACAAACCTTAAATTGAATGATACAATACAAATTAAGCGCAGATTTGCAGCGACTCCAGAAGGTGTCGATAAGAAGTTTTGCATTGAGATATTAATCGAACAAAATACTAATGAAACCCAACATTAAACCCGATGTAATTGATGAAATTCACGCCCCAGTTCGGAAACATTTTCGTAGACGTCGAGTAATATTGAAGAGTTTAAATGATTTATACCAAGCGGATTTAGTTGAAATGATACCTTATGCCAAGGAAAATAAAGGATACAAATATATATTGATGGTAATAAATGCTTTTTCTAAATTTGGATGGGCTTTACCGTTAAAAACAAAAACTGGAAAAGAAGTTGCCTTACAAATGGAAAAAATCTTGAAAAAGAGGCAGATTCCTGCAAATATTCAAATAGACAATGAGTTTTACAACAATTTTTAAAACTATGCGAAAAATATGGAATTAATCATAACAGCACATTTTCATCTTTAAAAAGTTCAATTGTTGAACGGTTCAATAGAACTATTAAAGAACTGATGTGGGAGGAATTTAGCATGCAAGGCAATTATAATTGGATTAGTATTCTACAAAATATAATTAATAAATATAATAATACAAAACATAGAACAATTGGTATGAAACCAAAACAAGTAAATAAAAAGAAGGAAAAATTATTGTTAAATTCTGTGTACAGTAATTTAAAAGTTGTTGATGGATTTAGGAAAAAATTTAAAGTTAGTGACCACGTAAGGATTAGCAAACATCGTCAAGCATTTGATAAAAATTACACTCCAAAATGGTCCAACGAAATTTTCACAGTATCCAAAGTTCAAAACACGAACCCCAGAACATATCTACTACGAGATATAAAAAACCAGGACATAATTGGAGGATTCTATGAGGAAGAATTAAAAAAAGTTCAACATCAGGATGTATATCTCTTCGAAAAAGTTATTAAAAGAATGAAGAATAAAGTTTTAATAAAATGGTTGGGTTTGGATGATTCACATAATTCATGGATATCAAATAAAAATGTTCTATAAATATTTAGTCTTAGACCTCTGGATGATGATATTGGCCCGGGTCTAGAGGAATTGGCGGTATCGAGTTATCCAGTTCCATTATGGTAACCTGTAAATTATTATAATCTCATTTTTCTCTTATTTACATGTACGTATTAACTTGTTTACTCGCTTGTTGTTGAATCTCCTGCAATATTCCTCTCTAATTTCGTTGTAGATTTGTATGCGGTCTGTAATAAAAAAATATAATATATAAAATATATGTAATACAAATGTAAATGTTTCTTTATAAATACAAAACATATTTTTTTAAAATGTTGTTTTATTTAAAATAAATTACTTACCCATGATTCACTTTAACACTTTAAAACCGCTGTTCAGTTTGTTCCTTTCAACTTAGTGTGTTGGTGCTTAAATAGCTTGTAAACCGAGGAGGATGTATAAGGAGGAGGGGTAAAACACCTCTTGAAAGATTTTGAGTTAACTTCTACTCATAAAGGTGTGGTAAAATTAAAAGGTGGGACTAAAATTACCTTTACTCATAAAGGTGTGGTTAAATTAAAAGTCGAAGCAAAAATTGCAACACTTTTTGAAAATTTATAAGGCGGAGCTAAATTGCAATACTTTTGACCGTTACAATAAGGTTACAATATTAATATAAAATAACCGGCTATTTTTGCATAGATCAAATCAATTTTTGCATTGTCAAATATAAGAACACAAATTTAAGTTTATCTACAATGAGTTTTGTTAAAACTTTACAAGCAATCGCTCTAAAACAAGTGTGTTTAAATGTAATAGACGATCGGTTAGATGTAAAAAAAATGGTGATGTGTCCATCATAGTACTTTCCCTCGTAAATTGCGTATTAAATCACTTTTAAAATATTTGTAGCATTATTATTTTCAAAATATCTTCAACTTTTTGATAACTACAACTTTTATTTGAAACATTTTTCAATTAGATCAACACATACTGACACGAACCAATGACTAGATAAAAAACACTATTTATTGAATATCTTAAAATCTAAGAGTGCTATGACAAAAAGTGAACATACAAAAAATCTTTAATATTTTATTACCTACAACTTTTATTTGAAACATTTTCCAATTGTATCAACACACACACTGACACAAATCAATGACTAGATAAAAAACACTATTTATTAAATATCTCAAAAACTAAGAGTGCTATGACAAAAAGTGAGTCCACAAAAAATCTATAATTTTTTATTTCCTACAACTTTTATTTGAAATATTTTTTAATTGTATCGACACATACACTGTCACACATCAATAACTAGATAAAACAAACAACTTTTAAAATTCTGTATTGTGGAGGCTTCTACTTCGTTATACATGTTAATTACACAATGAAACACTTTTAACTTTGTTTGTATAACACGTTTTATTTAATGTGACTGCAGTTTCGACAAATTTAGCTTGTCATTATCAAACATAGAGTAACTTAAACTAGAGGTTTTACAGGTATATATACACAATTACAAGACAGCGGTAAAAATGGGGGTGTACATTAGGTCAACCTGGTCGTTAATTAAGGGAATTCCCGGATTAGCGCGGGCTTTGTGTATCTCTAGTGCTTCTAGCAAATTCATTTTACGACCCTTTTCGGCATGATGGATTATGGTAAGTACATCTTTTTCAAAAGTGTGATTTTCGTCTAAAAGGTGTTTTGCAAAAGACGACTTATCACTCTGTTTAAGCCGAAAAGAGCGCAAATGTTCCCTCAATCTTATGTTGAAATTACGACCAGATTGGCCAATGTATATCCCTTGACAATCTGCGCAAGTTAATTTATATATTCCGGATTTATTAAATTTATCTAATTTTGTTTTACTATTAAAGATATGGTTATTGATTTTACAGTACGGTTTAAATGCAACTTGAATATTATGCTTTTTTAGGATATTTTTAACTTGAAAACTGACATTACCAAAATAAGTTAACGATTTATATTTAATTGTTTCTTTTTCAAATGATATTCCAGCGTATAATAGATGTTTGATGTTATTAAATTTCTGTTTTTTAAGAAGTCTATCAACCAAATCACAACCATAACCATTGTTAATAGCCATAGCTCTAATCAAGTTAATTTCCTTCTCGAAAAAATTAGCTGACAAAGAGATTTTTAAGGCTCTATGAATCATTGAATTGAATGCAGCAATTTTATGTTTATAGGGATGTCTGGAATGGTTAGGGATAATTGAGTCGGTAAAGGAAGGTTTTCTAAAAATGTCAAAAGAATAAATAACAAACTCTCTTTTGACATTTTTAGAAAACCTTCCTTTACCGACTCAATTATCCCTAACCATTCCAGACATCCCTATAAACATAAAATTGCTGCATTCAATTCAATGATTCATAGAGCCTTAAAAATCCCTTTGTCAGCTAATTATTTCGAGAAGGAAATTAACTTGATTAGAGCTATGGCTATTAACAATGGTTATGGTTGTGATTTGGTTGATAGACTTCTTAAAAAACAGAAATTTAATAACATCAAACATCTATTATACGCTGGAATATCATTTGAAAAAGAAACAATTAAATATAAATCGTTAACTTATTTTGGTAATGTCAGTTTTCAAGTTAAAAATATCCTAAAAAAGCATAATATTCAAGTTGCATTTAAACCGTACTGTAAAATCAATAACCATATCTTTAATAGTAAAACAAAATTAGATAAATTTAATAAATCCGGAATATATAAATTAACTTGCGCAGATTGTCAAGGGATATACATTGGCCAATCTGGTCGTAATTTCAACATAAGATTGAGGGAACATTTGCGCTCTTTTCGGCTTAAACAGAGTGATAAGTCGTCTTTTGCAAAACACCTTTTAGACGAAAATCACACTTTTGAAAAAGATGTACTTACCATAATCCATCATGCCGAAAAGGGTCGTAAAATGAATTTGCTAGAAGCACTAGAGATACACAAAGCCCGCGCTAATCCGGGAATTCCCTTAATTAACGACCAGGTTGACCTAATGTACACCCCCATTTTTACCGCTGTCTTGTAATTGTGTATATATACCTGTAAAACCTCTAGTTTAAGTTACTCCATGTTTGATAATGACAAGCTAAATTTGTCGAAACTGCAGTCACATTAAATAAAACGTGTTATACAAACAAAGTTAAAAGTGTTTCATTGTGTAACTTTTAAAATATCTCAAAAACTAAGAGTGCTATGACAAAAAGTAAATGAACAATATATCTTCATTTTGTTATTATCTACAACTTTTATTTGAAATAATTTTTTGTTTGATGAACATTTAATAAAAAAATCTGAAATAACTGAAAAACGCTACGAGTAAAGTACCACTTCCGGTTTTCCGATTTTCACCAAAAGCTTTTCAGTTCTTCCGATTGTGACAAATAGCTTAAGTTTCAAGTTTCATCTCGATATCTTTAGCGGTTTTCGCTGTACAGCGCACACAGACACACAGACAGACATTTTTCAAAAATGGTCTTATTCGACTCAGGGGACCTCAAAACGGATATTTCCGCTAAAATTTTTGATTTGAAAATTTTCACGAAAACAATACTTTCCCTTTGTATTACATACGGGGGAAAGTAAAAAAACATTACAAACAATATATACGACTGTAAAATAACAACTATATAAAATTAATATGTATGTAACAGGGCTTGTTACTTTGGAGGATCGCCCATTCCTCGAAAGCATTATTAATGATTTATTTTTTGTAGTTACTAAAATAATTTGTTGATTATTAAAATATACTGAATTCTATAAGTTAACTATCGCAAAGTAACAAAAAAGGTTAAACAGAAGGCAGAGAACTTTTGTCTTTGAATACACATGTGAAGCAGTTTAAGGGAATTGAGCATCTGTGTGCATTTATATTCCACCTTTGCCACATACTATGTCAAAGTTTCATACCTCTTGTTCAGCATTCTTTGATACTTATTATTATTGCATTATTTTATTCATACAATGTTAATCTATAATGAATGACAACTCATTATTTTTACACAACTACTTTGTTTTAAAGAGTATATATGTGTATAAGACATTTATTTTATTTATATATAGTGGTTGCAAATAAATCAATAAGTTTTTTGATTAATACAAAAGCACTATCTTTCTTTGCTGTGTATTTATAAATTTACAAATATATTCATAATTATGGCAGAACTTTTGTTTGGTGGATATACATTCTGTAACTGCTTTTTTAAGAATTTCAGCCTTTATGCTCTATATACAGTAGTGGAAAAAAGTAGAGCAACTTTTGAAAATCGTTTATTTCTTTAATCAGTAATGTATGACATAGCAATATTTTTTTTATAATAATCCACAACTACAAAAGCAATTTATTTTGGGGGTAAAAATAAATATTTTTTGTATGAAGTATTTTTATATTTAAAGATAATTTTTGGGTGGAAAAAAATAGAGCAAAATTGTTTTTTTTTAAATACAAATAGTTAAAAAAATATATTAATTAATATTTTGTAAAGTACCCGTTATTCTTAATAACATGTTGACAACGTTTTGGCATCGATTTTATCAGTTTAGAAATAATCGCAGTATCCATATTGACCCATGCTTCGTTCAAGGCTTCAACCAATTCTTGGTGATTGCGATAGAATTTTCCTCTGATTTTGGAATCCAAAATGTCCCACAGATTCTCAATTGGATTGAGATCTGGGGACTGTGAAGGCCATTCCATAACAGTGATGTTTTCCTTTCTGAACCATTCTTTTACGAACCGAGAAGTATGCTTAGGATCATTGTCCTGTTGAAATAAATGTCTTAAAGGCATAATCTCGTCGGCGTATGGGACCATTTGGTTCTCTAATATGTCCTTATATTTAAATCGGTCCATAATACCTTCTATTTTATAAAGGGGCCCCATACCATATCCCGAAAAACAGCCCCAAACCATTACCGATCCACCACCATGTTTTAAAGTTGGACACGTACTTAGAGTTGAGTCGTTCATTGGCAGGACGTCTTACATACACAATACCATCACTTTTAAATAAAGAAAACTTAGATTCATCGCTTCAGATAACCTTTTTCCAGTCATTCTCAGTCCAGTGTTGATACGTTTTGGCAAAACTTAAACGGGATCGTCTGTTTTTCTTAGACAGCATGGGTTTTTTTGCTGGTCTTCTAGCAAATAATTTAGCTTCTAGTAGTCTGTTTCTCACTGTCCTAGAGGTCACATTTACTCCAAGTTCTTCAAATATACGGTGCTTTATCATGTTAGATCCGAGAAAAGGCTCGGTTTTGGCAATTTTTATAATTTGTTTATCCGTAAAGTGAGTGGTTTTTCTAGGTCTCCCTGATTTTTTTTTTGAAGGATGTATCTCCCTTTACACGATATTGCTTAATTATTCGCGACACAATAGATTTATTTAACATAAACATGTTTGCAATGGTAATCTGTTTTTGACCACTATTGTATAAATCAACAATCCGATTTTTAATATAAGCGGATAAATGTTTGCCTCTGGGCATGTTGACAAGTGAAATACGTTAAACTGATGAATTTAAACGTATACTAAACTAAATACATTGCAAATTTATCAGCTTATTGAAAAAGTTGCTTTATTTATTTCCATTCTAAAATATTCTTTTTTATATCCAATGGAACAACGAAAGAAGAATGGGGATTTTTTATCAGCAAACTATTTATAAATATCGTATGTTTTTATCTACAGACAAATTATGGCCAAAAGTAACATCAGAAATTTTATTTTAGCAATATATTAAAGTTGCTCTATATTTTTCCACTACTGTAATTCCTTATTTAGCAAATTTACATCACTTGTCCATTTACCAAAGATTCATGCCTTCTGTTGAACATTTATAATAATAATAATTATTATTACATATAAATAATGGTCACAGCTAAAAGTAGATTTATTACAATAATTGAATTATTTTCTTGTGTAATTGAAACATGCTTTCACATATAATTATTTGTTCAATTCTTTGTAGGGAATGGTATTAATAACTTGCTATTAAACATTTCTGCAACATGTGGTCTCATTTTATTTTCAATATATTTTTCATTCTCTGGATTTCTATTATGACAAATGGATGTTGCAAAAGCCATTGAAAAAATACCACAATCATATGAATTTCGTTGCTGTTGTACTTTATGGAAGACAATGTTTTTATTTGGTGTGCCATAAAGGTGTGATATATACATTTTATGATTTTTATGTAATCGTCCATCATGAAGAAAAAGAGGATTCTGCATTTGAAACTCGGTATGTGATGATACAATTTCAATAAATACATTTATATGTTGATCTTCCATATATCCATTTATGGACGCTAAAACGATATTCATTTCTTGATCAGTAAGTTTAATTGTAACTGTATTGTTTCGAGTTTACGTGAAGTGATTAATCACAAATAGAAAGACTGTTATTCCTTACTTCACTTTTTATTGAATTGAAATAAAAAGTGAAGTAAGGAATAACAGTCTTTCTATTTGTAAGTTTAATTGTATAATTCATTTTACAAATTTTTTTTTTAAATTAGTTTTATTATTTACATCACTAGTACTGACACTAGGACACTGATGCTGTAATTCAAATTCTATTTTAATTGGCGTTTTATAACAAACTGACTTATTTTCTGCACTGATTGGATTATTTGAGTTCCTATCACACAATGAATTTTTATTAATTGGTTGAACATCTTCACACTTTTGATATACATTTACTATGTGATCTTTAACAATTGCATATATTGCTTTATGATATGAAAAATAAGTTTCATACACATCAGCTTCTATGTTCGACATTGTTGAAAAAACAACATCAATCTGAGTCTTTAAATTTGTGGTTGATATACCACTTGCCAATTTTGTTGTAAGCTTATATGAAGATAAAATTCTACTCAGAAATTTATTATGGTTATTCATATCAACATTAAAATCGCCCATAAATATAATGTTATTAAGGTTACTTGAAATTACTTCATTCATTATATTGTTCACTCTAGTTTCAAATAATACTTGTGAAGCATTTGGAGATTTATAACCTGTCACTATAGTCTCATTCAAAATATTAAATCTTAACAATTCAACGTGACTATTTACTTGAGTATCAATTATGTGATGAATATGGGTGATATCAAGACCATCTTTACAAAAACATATTAAACCTCTTGAATTATTGTTACAATCTGATCTGAATGCTATGTTAAAATGAGGTATATTAATTTGATCTTGTGGTTTAGTTAACGTTTCACTAAAAATTAAAACATATATATTATATACTGGAGTTTTGTCATTATTGAACAAATATTTAAGTATATAATTTTTAAACTAGTTTCTCCTTTTAAAGTGTTGAATGATAATTTAAGTTGCTTAGTGCTCCTTAATATTGATAATTCAATCATACTCGGATCTTGATTTTTGTTTGATGCAGGTTTTTTGAATTTGCCTAGGATATGCAATCCAGATAATTTAGTAACTCGACTTAAAGCAACGTATAACATATTACGAGTTATTCTTTCTGACTTTATAAAATCGACACAAATATCAGCATATGTTTGTCCTTGGCTCTTGTGAACTGTCAGTGCTTCAGCCGGGACAAGCGGAAATTGTTGCCTTACTATTTGGTGCTGCAATTTATTTGATAAATTTAATACATTACTTATCATTGAAATGGGTGTCAGTATACAACTAATATTTTCATTATGCATTTGTTCAGAAAATGGCAATCTGGCTTTATTACCTATTGTTGGTAAGTCAAAATTTAACCATACTTTATCTGGTTCTGATGTATTGCCTTTAAACGTAATGTGTTCTAACATGCCACATGCGCCATTAACTAATCCATCTTCTACGTCAACATTATAAGTAATCATGTATTTGATACCAATTTTAAATATTATTTCATGTGGCAATCCATTAACTTCAGACACTTTCTTTTTAAGTAATGAATTTAATACTGATGCTCGAGTTGACTCGCTTATTTTGCCTAAAATATTATCTTTAGCAGCAGATCTGAATGCTTCCCCTGGGTGTTTAGTAATTTTCATTTGATTATATAGGTCAACATTCCGATTTTCAGCAAATAACCTAATTGATTGGTTGGGGATTTGACTCTCAGCTACTTGACGTGAACATATTAACTGTACATCTCTTTCTGTCATTATTGCTGCAGCTAAATTATTTAATGCTGTTATAAATTCTATTTCATCTTTCTGTCTCATTATTTGAGTTAGTTCAAATATGTTGAATTCATCCCAAAGTGGATTTGAATCAAACAAACTACTAAGTTGGTTGCACTTTGGCATTTTAAAAATATATCTGCCCATAACAGGAGGTAGTTGATTTAAATCTCCTACACAAATGACTGAAATTCCTCCAAATGAACTATTTTTTCCCATTATTTGTCTAAGTCTAGTATCTACACGATTGAATAGAGTACTGCCTACCATTGATATTTTGTAAATTATCAACACATTTCAAATTAAACAGCTTTTCTCTAATATTATTAGCAATATCACTTGAAAGTTCAGGCATATTACCCGCAAATACTGGCAGTGCAAATGCTGTATGTAATGTCACACCATTTATAAGAAATGCAGCCTTCCCTGATGGGGCACATAACAGAACAACAACTTTATCTTCATTTCCTCCAGGAAGATTATCAAAATAATGTGTCACTAATTGATATAAACAATTTATTACTGTACTTTTACCTACACCTGCAGATCCACTTAAAAAGTATCTTAGTGGATCTGTTTCTGATTTTATACATTTCAAAACGTGCATAACAAATTATTTTTGTAACAAATTAAGATTTTTAACCAAGTTAGACATGGCATCTTCAGAAATACGTTTTGGGCATGCAAACCTGTTTAAATACTTATTATTGTTAGAATAATCTGTGCCTTCTTGTACAGCTATATCAATTTGTTGGTCATGAGGAAGTTGATTATCTATGAAATTTTGAATACCTTCATCTTCAATTTCAATTAATTCATTTTGAACATTGACTAGTGCATTATCTAAAATTTCATCACTACAAATTAAATACTTTTTACGATTAAACTCAATAATTTCTTGGTGAAGATTATATTTTGTTTCACAAACAATATTTTCAATTTCATTAATCTCATTACGCCATGGATAAAATAAGAGTAACTGTTCACGATAATAATTAACAGGATGTTGTAATAATTTGTATTTTCGATATCTAATTATTGATTGTTTGTTTTTTATTTTGACAGTTTCTATCATTTCATCGTCATTGATATCATCTTCATGGTGTTTTTGTTTTGGTGAATACATTGAACCAAAATCAGCTAAACACGTATTTTCCATGGATACCGGTCTTTTACTATATTTTAAGAAAATAGTATCCATAAATATATCTGTTGAATTTGGATTTAATTTTTTAAAATCTTTATTTAATTTTAACATCATGACTCTTTCATTTATTGGATTTGTATTTATATAGATAAAGGCAATGAAAGAGCATGATATGAAGCCTCTTGAGCAGACATCATATTACTATTTATGAAAACATTTGTAATTTTTGAAAATTTTTCTTTAATACTATTATTACCATTGCTTATATAGGAAGCGGCATCCCTTAATGGTTTTGACATGCCGCTTTCCATTTTTGCAATATAATTGACGATATATGAAGCTAGTCCATATTCTTCAACAATTACCTGAATATCCATATTTGATTCAAACAATTCTAATATATCTTTATTATAACAATTTATGGCTACTTCTAAACTACTTCGCTTCAGAAATACCTGTGTTCTTTTTAAAGGATACCTAAGGGATAATATCTACTGAGCCTCTGATAATTCTAAATGCTCCAAAATATCATCAAATGATACAAACTGATCTGTCATGAAATAATGGTGCATTAAATTTTTGATTTTTTTATTTGATGCTTTTAGGGACTCCTTTTTTTCTGATTCAAGTAAAGGTTCTAATACCATCGTCCTAGGCATCACCGGAATTGGATAATTGAACCTGCACTTTTGTTCATTTCGCTTACCTTTGTGACAGGTGTGTGTGTGTTTGTGTCGCTGTATGACTACATACGGATTATTGGCATCATATTCACATGTAATGAATTCATTTATAAATGACACATAATTGTCTACAGATTCAGGATTAGCGACATCATAAACTAGAGCATCTTTTAGCCATAACAAGATATGTTCATGAGGGGATCCTCTCATCTGAAATTCAACTTTATTGTAGCTATCAATCAACACGTACTTACCAAAAATGCTATTCTTTTGACGTAAAATAATCATCAGCTTCTTAATTTTGTAGTCAAAATAGCGAGCACAAGTAACTGGATCGTTTTTGATCAGAAAAATTTTTTCATTGTCGCTTAATTTAAATGCTTCTTCTGCGGAAATACGTTTATTATATTTTAAATTATACAAAGCCTTTAAAAGTTCTGGCCACATTATCTCTCCAGCTGAAAGAGTCAAAAAGATTGTTGGTTTGCCCAACTGTCTAATCATTGCTAACAAATCCTTCTTCTTCGTTTCCCAGTAGCTTGGTGATGATCGAACCTGTTTTAATATCCTGTAACCATCATCAAATTTAATTAGAGAATTTACAAATTCAGTTTGTAAAACATTAGATGCTGTTACATCTTTTGTTTTTTTACTTTTTCGAAGACACATATTAATACTAGAAATGCAAGACATTTCTAATTTTTTCTTTGCCATGTACAATACGCGAGTAGGCACGCAAGACCTTCGATCCTTTTGTCTACATTCAGACTTTACCCTGTCACTGTAAGATATGCTTGAATTAACTCCAAAGGGGTAACCTCCAAATATTGTTGGAAATGAAAGTTCTTCTATATCTTCAATTTTATGCCATGGAACAGGATTTTTTCCTTGGCCAGGCGCAGTTATCTTTATTTCCTCATTCATTTGCATGTTTGCATCTAAAACTAAAATATCCTCATCAATATTATCGTTGTCATTACCGTCTGCCTCAGCAATTTCAATTTGTTTTCCCTAAAGTACTTCAGGTGTGTCAATGAGATCTTGTTCATCAACAAATTAGACTGCTGCTTGGAAGTCATTTTCATACTACAATAAATATTGTTGGTCTATTTGAATATTATGCTTTTGGTAAAGCGGTGTATTTAATAAATATTTTAATGCTTCAAATACAGCAGCCGGTCTACCGATGAGAAGTTGGCCACGACTTTCCAGCCACGGATTTTGGCGCCTCCACCATCGCCCGATTTTCAATGAATAATAAATTATTATCAATCGGCTGAAACCACAACATATTTTTGGCACAATTGCATTCCTGAACAGCTAGGAAAAGAATACAAATAATCTATTTACAGTTTACGTTAAAATTTTCCGATAAAATGAATTTTTCGGACATGTTTAAAAAAAATCATATCTTCTGTTTGGACAAGGAAACCCTGAAATTTCTCATCAAATATGAACTAAGCACACTCTTATTAACTATATTAAGCAATTTATTTTTAGTGGCACTCAAAAATTACGACTTGGTATGACTTTGAAAGTGACATATATTCCCAGCCACGGATCGGACGAAATGTTTAAAAAAATCATAACTTCTGTTTGGACAAGGAAACCCTAAAATTACTCATCAAATATAAACTAAGCACACTCTAATTAACAATATTAAGCAAGTTATTTATAGTGGCACTCAAAAATTACGACTTGGTATGACTTTGAAAGTGACATATATTCCCAGCCACGGATCGGACGAAATGTTTAAAAAAATCATAACTTCTGTTTGGACAAGGAAACCCTAAAATTTCTCATCAAATATGAACTGAGCACACTCTAATTAACAATATTAAGCACTTTATTTATAGTGGCACTCATAAATTACGACTTGGTATGACTTTAAATCTGGCATATATTCCCAGCCACGGATCGAACGAAATATTTAAAAAAATCATAACTTCTGTTTGGACAAGGAAACCCTAAAATTTCTCATCAAATATAAACTAAGCACACTCTAATTAACAATTTTAAGCAATTTATTTTTAGTGGCACTCAAAAATTACGACTTGGTATGACTTTGAAAGTGACATATATTCCCAGCCACGGATCGGACGAAATGTTTAAAAAAATCATAACTTCTGTTTGGACAAGGGAACCCTAAAATTTCTCATCAAATATGAACTAAGCACACTCTAATTAACAATATTAAGCACTTTATTTATAGTGGCACTCATAAATTACGACTTGGTATGACTTTAAATCTGGCATATATTCCCAGCCACGGATCGAACGAAATATTTAAAAAAATCATAACTTCTGTTTGGACAAGGAAACCCTAAAATTTCTCATCAAATATAAACTAAGCACACTCTAATTACCAATTTTAAGCAATTTATTTTTAGTGGCACTCAAAAATTACGACTTGGTATGACTTTGAAAGTGACATATATTCCCAGCCACGGATCGGACGAAATGTTTAAAAAAATCATAACTTCTGTTTGGACAAGGAAACCCTAAAATTTCTCATCAAATATGAACTAAGCACACTCTAATTAACAATATTAAGCAATTTCTTTATAGTGGCACTCATAAATTACGACTTGGTATGACTTTAAATCTGACATATATTCCCAGCCACGAATCGGACGGAATGTTTAAAAAAATCATAACTTCTGTTTCGACAAGGAAACCCTAAAATTTCTCATCAAATATGAACTAAGCATACTCTAATTAACAATATTAAGCAATTTCTTTATAGTGGCACTCAAAAATTACGACTTGGTATGACTTTAAATCTGACATATATTCCCAGCCAAGGATCGGACGGAATGTTTAAAAAAATCATAATTTCTGTTTGGACAAGGAAATCCTAAAATTTCTCATCAAATATGTACTAAGTACACTCTAATTAACAATATTAAGCAATTGTAAAGTGACATATATTCCCAGCCACGGATCGGACGAAATGTTTAAAAAAAAACACAAGTAATGTTTGGACAAGGAAACCATAAAAATTCTTATCGGATGTGAACTAAGCACACTCCAGTTATCAATATTGAATAATTGGTTGGTGTGTATATTTTATTGTGTTTCGATCTTCTTAGATCTGTTCAGTGCGATATATCCAATTAAAGGAAATCGCAGACACGCGCTTTTTAAAAATTATTATACTATTTACTTAGTAAAATAATTTCAAAAAAGCAGATTTAGGTTTTCTGAATAGATATACTGGGTATTTCATAATTTGGAGTGTCGCCTTGGGAATTTCGCTTATTATAAGAAATAGATTGCCAGTAAAGTGTTGCTGATTTTTTTTGTTGATTACTATTCCGATAAAAGGTACGAGGTAACTCTTAGCTTTAATTATTCTAAGGAAAGTCAACTATTTGTTGTATTTAATGCAACCACGGAAAGTGATACAATATTTAATTGCAATCTAGAGACAAGAATGTGTTACTCTTCATCAAATTAAGAAGATAAATCTAATATAAACTTACCAACACTGCAAACTTCACAAAGGTAATTTGAATTTGTAATTTTTATAAATATACAAGAGTTGTGATAAAAATAGCCACAGTTTCGACACATGGTTTCGTTAGTATTGCCGCCACATTTTCTACAATTATTTTTGGTCATTGTTGACGAATTAATTATTACTGACTTTAAGTACTTTCGATAAATTTCAGGATTAAAATTGTGAAATATTGTAATATTGCGGATTATACATTCTGCATAATATATAATAAATATTCCGCAATTCCAACCATCAGTTTGTGTTGGGTATGTGATTTTAGACAGAGGGATACGGTTAGAGACAATATTTTTAATCTTATGCCAGTACAAATTTCTATAATGACTTTTGATTGAATTGGGATCAAAAAACTAAAGTCCTTCTGGATTTGTGTAAATCAACATCCAGTGATTATTTTCGAAAACCGGCATGAGCTGGCTTCGTGTTCTAAAAAAAACGTGTATGGATGGATTGTGTGACGAAAATATTTTTAATATATAATCTATTATAAAGTTGTCTAACCACATATCGTTGGATGTTGAATGTAAATTCATAAATGTAAATTCAAAGTATTGTAACTACTATAATATAATATTTCTTGGCCATACATAGTCACGACATAATCTTTTGTAAAGTTCAATTTTGGAATCTCGTCATATTTAATTAACTCGTAATAATTGTCTTTAAGCGTCAAGTTCTGATGTACATCACTTGCATCAAACATTTGTTTTGTGAATGCTTTTTTAAAATATGAATGTTTATTTTTCCTTCTTTTATTCCATTGTTCTTCTACAACATCTATATTTCTTTTCCTTGCGCAACCCTCTCTTGGAATTTCTAATTTTAATTCTCTATATGCAGAAATAATATATTTTCTAACTATTCTAACAAAGCGGGAACATTTTTGTAGAAGGTTTCCATTCAAGATATTATTTTTTAATAAACCAAACCAATTTTCTACATTTGCATTACTGCATCGTTCTCCCCAAACACCCGCCCATAAAGGGAGATATGGAATGTATTTTTTTAAAATTAGTTCGCCCAAAGTCTTACAATAATAATCATTAAGGGTGCCACTATTGCTTTGTAATCTAATTAATTCTTTGACGTCTGTTAAAATGTTATCAAATTTCTGGTAAAATTTGTTATCTTTATAAAACAAGTTTTGATGTTTGATTGCAAGTTGTAAATCATACTCTTGATGGTCATCTTCCACATCTTTATTATAAATACAATTTAATAAATATTGCTTTGATTCTATTAAAAGTTTGTGCTCGTACTTTGAGTTGCAAATTATAAAAATGCATCTAATTATGTTTGACACAGTTTCAAAGCAATTGATGTCATATATTGATGCCAAGACTTTCTTATAAAAAGTGCTTATAGATTTATTGGGCGAGATGATGTGTGTATTAACATCCTTACACATGATCTTCATTAAATGAGCACAACATAATTTTAAAGTTACATTATCATCCTCTTTATTTTCATTTGTAATTGAGTTGAACTTGGAATTACAGTATGATAGTAAAGAGGAGTTATTAAAAACTTCGCATGTAGCATTTATTATGGCTAAACTGAAATCAGAAACAATTGTTTTAACTGGTGGCCAACAAACATTATTCTTTTTACCAAAACTTTTATAGGCAGAAAGCCACAATGATATTCCTTCAGTATTATGTACAGATAAGACCATTTCAAGAACAGGTAATATTCTATGATTGCGTGTTTTGATAACACCACAATAATATAGAATTCTCTTATTATTACTAATTTTTCTAACAACTGATCCAGTTGCATCTATATATAATGTTATTTGATTGGTGGAATTTTCTGCATATTTATAAAGATATAACTGCTCTTTACTGTAAATATATACCTGGAAAGGACTAAGCACACGCCTAATATAATTTTTATTATCTAGGTACATTAGATGCATATCCCACGCATCATTTTTTGATCGATCATTGTATGTCATTGTCTCTGTTTTAACTTTTCTATATACCGATTCGGACTTTATGTTCCCAAGGTTCTTTGACAACTCCATTAATTTTATATTTGTGTTATTAATATCGGTACTTCTTATATTGAGTGCTGTACTATATTTTAATTTATGACCTAACGCAATTCGTTCCAGCCCTTTAACATGACTTGTACATTTGTGACTATGCGAAAAATTTAAATGTGAACTCAATACTGTAAATAATAATTTATCATGATTTCTTAAACATTTCAATTTAAACTTTTTACATCCAATAAACCCACAATTGGCATAAATATTGATATTATATTTTGTGTAATTACATGACTTTATATTAATTAAGCAAGTATTGTTGACCTTTTTCATGAGTTGTTTAATTAACGAAGGATACACAAAAGGATTTAATTTATTTTTTGATTTGTCGAAAATGGAAGTCATTAGATTCTCACTAACTGTGATATTGCCCTCGGTAAAATTATAGTCATAGTTCAAAATTGTCGCAGGATATATGTTTTTACTTCCAGGCGGAAGTACTTGATTGGATTGCATAGGAAGGATTTCCATTTGATAAGGCAGATGTGGAAGCTCATTTGAAACATCAAGAGTTGTATTAGTAACGTCTGTTATGCTATTATCAAATTATTCAACGTTAGCACTATCCGGGACTTTAATAAAATCATTAAGTAAAATATCCGATACACCTTTATCAATATTTATATCCACTGACTCGTTATTTATTATACTAACCGGATATAGGTTTGTCATCTCATCTTTTTCAATATTATTATCATTTTTAATATCTTTATTTTCAGCAGAAGAGATTAACTGCATCTGATGCCGAATATATGACACATTTCGCTTAATCATTGAGTACACTTTTTTTTTTAGATAAATCAGAATTGTCATTGTATAGAAAAGTACTGGCCGTTTTAATTATTGGATTTGAAAATTTTATTGTCACTATAAAACGATCTGAAATTTTTCCCACGAAAAACTCGGCCAGATCATCAATTGTTTTGGCCATTATAAACAAATTTAAAAAAAAATGCTTGTAAATGAACTTAATCCAAAATATATCTGATAAGGCAATCAATAATAAACTCATGCAATAAACAAAGAAAAATACTTAACTTAAGAAGAGAATTCTTGTAGCAATATCTGGCACTAGATTAAAATCGATGTGATCAATCTAACGATTACAACAAGAATGAATTCGTTTTCAGTAAATTACTCAAACTGGCTAACGTACACTTTGCCTCTTATAAATGAATGATGTTGTAATAAATGTGCATGCACATCAAAATCCGAAAAAAATTGATAAATATCGCCTCAATAAGTGATCCAATTCAATTCTGTGTATTATTTTATCATTAATAATATCCTTTTCAAGTGGGCCTCTCGAACACCGTATTTTTTTCTATTTTCTGGTAACATTCCGAATACTTTTCTATTATATAATAAACCTCCAATTTTACACAGGAGTGTTTAGTAAAAAATAATATAAATAATATATAAATTCCTATAACTTAGAGTCTACTCTTATCATTTTTCATTTTTTACACGAACTAATTTAAAGTCGGGATTATGGTGAGTTTTCACTATGGGAATCTCGGCTACTATAACAGCTACAGAAACTTGACTTATTTAAAAAAAAAAAAATAGAAACGGTTAGCAAAGTGGTGCAGATTAACGAGGAGAATAAAAATACTCTTGTAAAATGTTCCCTGTTCAAACAGAAGTTATGATTTTTTTCTTTAATTTCATCCGATCTTTTAAAGTCATGCCAAGTCGTAATTTATGAGTGCCACTAAAATTAAATTGCTTAAAATTGTTCATTAGAGTGTGCTTAGTTCATATTTGATGAGAAATTTTAGGGTTTCCTTGTCTAAACAGAAGTTATAATTTTTTTAAACATTTCGTCCGATCCGTGGCTGGGAATATATGTCACTTTCAAAGTTATGCCAAGTCGTAATTTATGATTGCCACTATAAATAAATTGCTTAATATTGCTAATTAGAGTGTGCTTAGTTCATATCTGATGAGAAATTTTAGGGTTTCCTTGTCTAAACAGAAGTTATGATTTTTTTAAACATTTCGTCCGATCCGTGGCTGGGAATATATGTCACTTTCAAAGTCATGCCAAGTCGTAATTTATGAGTGCCACTATAAATAAATTGCTTAATATTGGTAATTAGAGTATGCTTAGTTCATATTTGATGCGAAATTTTAGGGTTTTCTTGTCCAAACAGAAGTTATGATTTTTTTAAACATTCCGTCCGATCCGTGGCTGGGAATATATCTCAGATTTAAAGTCATACCAAGTCGTAATTTTTGAGTGCCACTAAAAATAAATTGCTTAAAATTGTTCATTAGAGTGTGCTTAGTTCATATTTGATGAGAAATTTTAGGGTTTCCTTGTCCAAACAGAAGTTATAATTTTTTTAAACATTTCGTCCGATCCGTGGCTCGGAATATATGTCACTTTCAAAGTCATGCCAAGTCGTAATTTATGAGTGCCACTATAAATAAATTGCTTAATATTGGTAATTAGAGTATGCTTAGTTCATATTTGATGCGAAATTTTAGGGTTTCCTTGTCCAAACAGAAGTTATGATTTTTTTAAACATTCCGTCCGATCCGTGGCTGGGAATATATCTCAGATTTAAAGTCATACCAAGTCGTAATTTTTGAGTGCCACTAAAAATAAATTGCTTAAAATTGTTCATTAGAGTGTGCTTAGTTCATATTTGATGAGAAATTTTAGGGTTTCCTTGTCCAAACAGAAGTTATAATTTTTTTAAACATTTCGTCCGATCCGTGGCTGGGAATATATGTCACTTTCAAAGTCATGCCAAGTCGTAATTTATGAGTGCCCCTATAAATAAAGTGCTTAATATGGTTAATTAGAGTGTGCTTAGTTCATATTTGATGAGAAATTTTACGGTTTCCTTGTCCAAACACAAGTTATAATTTTTTAAACATTTCGTCCGATCCTTGGCTGGGAATATATGTCACTTTCAAAGTCATGCCAAGTCGTAATTTATGATTGCCACTATAAATAATTTGCTTAATATTGCTAATTAGTGTGCTTAGTTCATATCTGATGAGAAATTTTAGGGTTTCCTTGTCCAAACAGAAGTTATGATTTTTTTAAACATTTCGTCCGATCCGTGGCTGGGAATATATGTCACTTTCAAAATCATGCCAAGTCGTAATTTATGAGTGCCACTATAAATAAATTGCTTAATATTGGTAATTAGAGTGTGCTTAGTTCATATTTGATGCGAAATTTTAGGGTTTCCTTGTCCAAACAGAAGTTATGATTTGTTTAAACATTTCGTCCGATCCGTGGATGGGAATATATGTCAGATTTAAAGTCATACCAAGTCGTAAGTTTTGAGTGCCACTATAAATAAATTGCTTAATATAGTTAATTAGAGTGTGCTTAGTTCATATTTGATGAGAAATTTTAGGGTTTCCTTGTCCAAACACAAGTTATAATTTTTTTAAACATTTCGTCCGATCCTTGGCTGGGAATATATGTCACTTTCAAAGTCATGCCAAGTCGTAATTTATGATTGCCACTATAAATAATTTGCTTAATATTGCTAATTAGAGTGTGCTTAGTTCATATCTGATGAGAAATGTTAGGGTTTCCTTGTCCAAACAGAAGTTATGATTTTTTTAAACATTTGGTCCGATCCGTGGCTGGGAATATATGTCACTTTCAAAGTCATAATAAGTCGTAATTTATGAGTGCCACTATAAATAAAGTGCTTAATATTGTTAACTAGAGTGTGGTTAGTTCATATTTGATGAGAAGTTTTAGGGTTTCCTTGTCCAAACAGAAGATATGATTTTTTTAAACATTTCGTTCGACCCGTGGCTGGGAATATATGCCAGATTTAAAGTCATACCAAGTCGTAATTTATGAGTGCCACTATAAATAAATTGCTTAATATTGTTAATTAGAGTGTGCTTAGTTCATATTTGATGAGTAATTTTAGGGTTTCCTTGTCCAAACAGAAGTTATGATTTTTTTAAACATTTCGTCCGATCCGTGGCTGGGAATATATGTCACTTTCAAAGTCATACCAAGTCGTAATTTTTGAGTGCCACTAAAAATAAATTGCTTAAAATTGTTAATTAGAGTGTGCTTAGTTTATATTTGCTGAGAAATTTTAGGGTTTCCTTGTCCAAACAGAAGTTATAATTTTTTTAAATATTTCGTTCGATCCGTGGCTGGGAATATATGCCAGATTTAAAGTCATACCAAGTCGTAATTTATGAGTACCACTATAAATAAAGTGCTTAATATTGTTAATTAGAGTGTGCTTAGTTCATATTTGATGAGAAATTTTAGGGTTTCCTTGTCCAAACAGAAGTTATAATTTTTTTAAACATTTCGTCCGATCCGTGGCTGGGAATATATGTCACTTTCAAAGTCATACCAAGTCGTAATTTTTGAGTGCCACTAAAAATAAATTGCTTAAAATTGTTAATTAGAGTGTGCTTAGTTTATATTTGATGAGAAATTTTAGGGTTTCCTTGTCCAAACAGAAGATATGATTTTATTAAACATTTCGTTCGACCCGTGGCTGGGAATATATGCCAGATTTAAAGTCATACCAAGTCGTAATTTATGAGTGCCACTATAAATAAATTGCTTAATATTGTTAATTAGAGTGTGCTTAGTTCATATTTGATGAGTAATTTTAGGGTTTCCTTGTCCAAACAGAAGTTATGATTATTTTAAACATTTCGTCCGATCCGTGGCTGGGAATATATGTCACTTTCAAAGTCATACCAAGTAGTAATTTTTGAGTGCCACTAAAAATAAATTGCTTAAAATTGTTAATTAGAGTGTGCTTGGTTTATATTTGATGAGAAATTTTAGGGTGTCCTTGTCCAAACAGAAGTTATGATTTTTTTAAATATTTCGTTCGATCCGTGGCTGGGAATATATGCCAGATTTAAAGTCATACCAAGTCGTAATTTATGAGTGCCACTATAAAGAAATTGCTTAATATTGTTAATTAGAGTGTGCTTAGTTCATATTTGATGAGAAATTTTAGGGTTTTCTTGTCCAAACAGAAGTTATGATTTTTTTAAACATTTCGTCCGATCCGTGGCTGGGAATATGTGTCACTTTCAAAGTCATACCAAGTCGTAATTTTTGAGTGCCACTAAAAATAAATTGCTTAAAATTGTTAATTAGAGTGTGCTTAGTTTATTATTGATGAGAAATTTTAGGGTTTCCTTGTCCAAACAGAAGTTATGATTTTTTTAAATATTGCGTTCGATCCGTGGCTGGGAATATATGCCAGATTTAAAGTCATACCAAGTCGTAATTTATGAGTGCCACTATAAATAAAGTGCTTAATATTGTTAACTAGAGTGTGCTTAGTTCATATTTGATGAGAAATTTTAGGGTTTCCTTGTCCAAACAGAAGTTATGATTTTTTTAAATATTGCGTTCGATCCGTGGCTGGGAATATATGCCAGATTTAAAGTCATACCAAGTCGTAATTTATGAGTGCCACTATAAATAAAGTGCTTAATATTGTTAACTAGAGTGTGCTTAGTTCATATTTGATGAGAAATTTTAGGGTTTCCTTGTCCAAACAGAAGTTATGATTTTTTTAAACATTTCGTCCGATCCGTGGCTGGGAATATATGTCACTTTCAAAGTCATACCAAGTCGTAATTTTTGAGTGCCACTAAAAATAAATTGCTTAAAATTGTTAATTAGAGTGTGCTTAGTTTATATTTGATGAGAAATTTTAGGGTTTCCTTGTCCAAACAGAAGATATGATTTTTTTAAAAATTTCTTTCGACCCGTGGCTGGGAATATATGCCAGATTTAAAGTCATACCAAGTCGTAATTTATGAGTGCCACTATAAATAAATTGGGTAAATACTTTGTTCACTGCTCTCTTGATGAAACGAAATTGTAATATTAGGTAAATTAAAACACTTGTTTGGTTTCATATTTGTATATTCAGTTTCCTGACACGTGTTTCGGTCAATAACGACCATTCTCAAAGGAATTACAAGAATATGTTATTCTTCTAATTCCTTTGAGAATGGTCGTTATTGACCGAAACACGTGTCAGGAAACTGAATATACAAATATGAAACCAAACAAGTGTTTTAATTTACCTAATATAAATAAATTGCTTAATATTGTTAATTAGAGTATGCTTAGTTCATATTTGATGAGTAATTTTAGGGTTTCTTTGTCCAAACAGAAGTTATGATTTTTTTAAACATTTCGTCCGATCCGTGGCTGGGAATATATGTCACTTTCAAAGTCATACCAAGTCGTAATTTTTGAGTGCCACTAAAAATAAATTGCTTAAAATAGTTAATTAGAGTGTGCTTAGTTCATATTTGATGAGAAATTTCAGGGTTTCCTTGTCCAAACAGAAGTTATGATTTTTTTTAAACATGTCCGAAAAATTCATTTTACCGGAAAATTTTAACGTAAACTGTAAACAGATTATTTGTATTTTTTCCTAGCTGTTCAGGAATTCAATTGTGCCAAAAATATGTTGTGGTTTCAGCCAATTGATAATAATTTATTATTCATTGAAAATCGGGCGATGGTGGAGGCGCCAAAATCCGTGGCTGGAAAGTCGTGGCCAACTTCTCATCGGTAGCCGGTCTGATTGTTTCAAACATATAGTCAGTTTTATGTAGCATGTGTTTTTTTAACTTTATTTGAATTGTAGCCATATTATCAAATTTCCTTGGCAAGACATGCAGAATATTATTTATTTCAATTGGTATGTTGACTATACTTCCTTTTAAACCTAGCTGTGGATTCAGCGTATAATATTTTAATGGTCGAATTTGCATAAAGTTTATAAAAGGTGAAACCATTCTTTCTTCAAGTGGAGACAGTTGTGTTACACAATCAGGGAGATTTTTAAACTTCAAACCATTGCTTGTAGCTAGTTTTGGGACTGCACCTTTCGATATATACCTGAAACAAGTTCGACATACATGCGCAGATGTGATATTATAAATTTTATTGTAAAAACTTTCATCAAACATTGTAATTAAATAATCAGAATTGTAATTTATTACAGAATGTTTGAAGAAAATATTTTCACAACAGAAACAGACTATATCTGGAGTAGATTTGCGATCCCTTATAAAGTTCAATTTCAATTTATTCAAAGATGTCGACGTTGTTAGGATACTGTTATGTAAATTATCTCTATATCTGAATAAATTGATATCTCTCTTATTTTCTTTTGCTTGCCTATCCAATTCCTTTTCGTTTTTTCTATAATCCTCATCTTCTCTAAACTTTTTCTTTGTAGCTGCATTCTTTTGTTTTTCCTTTTCTTTGTATTCTTCATCTTGTCTTAACCTTTTTTTTTTGCAGCTATGTCCTTTTCTCTTTCTTTTTCTTTGTATTCTTCGTCTTGTCGTAATTTTTGCATTATTGCTGCATTCTTTTCTTTTTCCTTTTCTTTGTATTCTTCATCTTGCCTTAACCTTTTTTTGCAGCTATGTCCTTTTCTCTTTCCTTTTCTTTGTATTCTTTGTCTTGTCGTAATTTTTGCATTATTGCTGCATTCTTTTCTTTTTCCTTTTCTTTGTATTCTTCGTCTTGTCGTAATTTTTGCATTATTACTGCATTCTTTTTTTTTTTTTCTTTTCTTTGTATTCTTCGTCTTGCCTCAACCTTTTCTTTGCAGCTGCACCTTTTTCTTTCTCTCTGTATTCCTTATTCTCTCTTCGCTTTTTTATATTCAGGCATTTTTCAGAATTCTTTGATTTTTTAGACTTTTTTTACCCTCATATTATAAAGGTAAACAATTTAAACTGAAAATAAATGTATAACAATTCGTCACTCTGTGCGCTGTACCTTTTAAACGGTAACAGATAGCGAATTGTTTTATGGGAGAATATTGAGCACTATTAATATTTGGCATAAAACTAACAAAAAGAAAAAAAACAATAATAATAATTGAACATTCACAGCTTAATGCGAAAAAATAACTAATATAATATAATAATTTTCTTATTATTAAAGATATTTTGACATTGTTGGGGCACATTTTTGTTAATGTTGATATATTTACCAACTTAATTTTTTCAAATTGAAGTCCATTTTCACGAATAGCTCATTTTACAGAATACTTAATTCTCTTCAATTTGACATATTATGTCATGGTAATTTTTACTGACGCTAAAATGTTTTGACATCAGTGCATTTAATGCTATAATTTTATTAAAAAAAAACTTATTTTAAATAAATAATTCAAATTATTCTTTTGTTCTAATATAAATTTTATATTAGAACAAAAGAATAATTTGAATTATTTATTTAAAATAAGTTTTTTCAAGAAATTTTTTAAATTTATTTATTGACATTTGAAAAAAAAATGCATGTAATATATCAAATTAAAGAAAATGAAAAACTAAACAAAATGAATTCATATAAAAAATAAATAAAGTTGGTATGCGTATCTCAGAAAATACTCACTTAATTACAAAACTATTTACGTATTATTAAAACGCACAAACGAGTGTCTTAATAATGTCAAAATCTTATCCATCATTAACAATATCCATTATATAAAAGAAAATGAAAGATCATCAAAATCGTTTTATTTTTTCGCAGTAGGCTCTGAACCTAAAACTTTTCTCATAGTTTTATACCGGATTTTAAGAGTACTCATTGTCCTACATATTTTCCTCCATTTAACTGTTTCTTTATCTCTTATCATTTAGAAGATACCCATGCAGGTCCTGCTTAACCTGTATATTATTATTGTTTAACGAAACTTTCAATACATTCATTACTTGTATTTGAGAAATCAACATAAAAGAAACTAATGGAACTTATAAATTGTTTAGTTACTTTTGATTGGCTTTTTTTAAAATAACCTATAAATATACAATTAGATGAGTGCGAAATGTTTGTACAAAATACAACACAAACATTGTCCCGTCAAAAATACACATTAAAATACGAAACTATTTGTTGATATTATAATTATTACAGACTTATCAAGAACACCAGAAAAAAACATACCACATTTATGCAGTTGCTAATAGTGACAATTTTCAGCGCATTGAAAAAGATAAAAGTAAATCTGTTGATAATCAAATTGACGATTCTCGGATGCAACAAATCTTAAAAAATAGACAAAACATCGTTCCTATTATTGAAACGATCATTGTTCTTGGACGGCAAGAGTTAGCTTTACGTGGGCATCGTGATAGCGGTAAAATCGTTATTCAAAACGATTTTACCGGCCCAAACAAAGGTAATTTTAGAGCTTTGTTGCCAACGGGGATGCTATTCTTCGTAGCCATTTATCATCGTCAGGTAAACGTGATAAATATAAAGTATAGAGCCAACGGGGATGCTATTCTTCGTAGCCATTTATCATCGTCAGGTAAACGTGATAAATATAAAGTCCTTCTATGCAAAATGAGGTAATCAATTCATGTTATGAGATATTGACTCAAAAAGTAATAACTAAATTCAAAGCTGCAAAAATTTACTCAATTTTGATTGATGAAACGCGAGACACAGCTACAATTGAACAAGTTACAAATTGCATTCGGTACGTGAGTACGAAAGACGACGGCCTGCATGTTACACGTGAAGATTTCCTAAGATTTATCCCAACAACATCCACTACAGGTATAGAAGGACCAGAGATATAAAGGGATTACGACCTGAGCTGGCTACTTAACTTTTACAAATTTTATTGCGGTTCAACCACGAGCAAATAATCTTCACCCCTCATAAAATACTCAAACGGTATAGAACACATTTGTTTGGGTTTGTTTATTGTGGGGGGTAAATCGTAAGTTGTAGTCGTACCATTATACAAATTTATGAACGATATTAATACTATTAATATCTAAAAATTGGTAGTTCATATTGTATATTAATATGAAAAGTTATTATAAAGCTACCAATGAAACACATAATTAAGTTTAATAACTTTAAATCCTCGACACCCGAAACTAGTCTAGAATTTAAAGTTATTAAACTTAATTTTGTGTTTTATTGGTAGCTTTATAATATACTTTTCATATTAATATACATTATGAACGTTAAGTACCAGATTAAGTCATAAACACGGTATATCTCTAGCCAGACTTTATTAATAGTTTCGCAACTGCATTTTGTCGCTTTACGCACGTATTCTTATCTGACTATTTATGTACAAATTTACAGGTGATGTTCTTGCCAAACTAATAATAGATAATATTCAAAATAGCACACTACATATTTCGTTCTTGATCGGACAAGGTTACGACGGTGCAAGTAATATGTCGGGAAAATTTAATGGCGTACAAGCAATTATTCGTAACAAGTATGCGCCACATGCTATATACGTCCATTGTGCAGCACATTCTTTAAATTTGGCTATATCTGTTACCAGCAAGATACCAGCTATTAGAGATTGTCTCAGCACCATAGAATCCATTTACGATTTCTTTCATACCCCTAAAAGACGGGCAATTTTGGAAACAACTATAGATAAATCTGATGAATCTCCAAGAACAAAAACGTTGAAAAGATTGAACCTTACTAGATGGATATCAAAATATGAAGCCGTAGATGACTTTTGCGAGTTATTCCCGCTTGTTTACGAAACTTTAGATACAATGAGATCCTCAGAAAGTGACGCAAACAAATTTAGAAACTGTATGAATTTTGAATTTATAATTAGTTTACATGTTATTAATATGGTGTACCAAATTTCGTTACCGTTGAGTCGTGAATTCCAAAAAATAAATTTAGACTTGATGAATGCAATGGCTCTTGCCAAAGATTTACGCGATGAATTGAAAAGATATCGAGTAGATGATAATCAGTTTTCTAAAATTTTTGAAGCTTCGAAAAAAATTGCTGAATCTTTTGATATTGAGGTCAAACACAAAAGAATAGTGGAATAGTCGCGCAAACCCTGAAGTTCAGAGTACAGAAGATTACTTTCATGTGACTGTGTATAATCCATTTATCGATTTCTATATCATGGATCTTGAAGATTTACCAATCATGAAAGTGTACTTGAAGGATTTTCGGCAATGTTTAAATATACTCAAATAGAAACTGATAAAGCAGCAGATAAATTTCTCAAAACTGCTGAGTTCTATCAGCAATTTCTTGTAGTTGGACCAACTACTGTACTTGCAGAATTAAAGATGTGGAAGAGATATTTGGTTGGAAAAGGTGATCTCAAACCTGAAAATACTTTGGAAGCTTTAGATATTTGTCCTGAAGAAAATTTCCCTAGCATTAATGTGCTGCTAAGGAATTAACAGCAACTGCAGAACGTACCTTTTCTGCTTTAAAGCGCATAAAAACTATTCATCGAAACACAAGAGGGGAAGTAAGTTTTTTTTCTGATAATCGGAATTGCAATGCAAAATTAAAACCTCGAGTTATTTTTTGTAATTTTAGGACCGGTTGAATGGTTTGGCTGCTCTGGCATCGTGACATTGCAATTACAGTTGATGAAGTGATATGTGAATTATCAAAGAAAAAACGAAAACTAGATTTTCTGCTTTAATTATTATTAAGGTGATTTTTTAAAATACAGATTTAAATTAATTTTTGGTACTTTTTAATATAGCTTTAGAAAAATATTGTGAAACTATGAAACTAAATTCTTATCCCCCCATGGCAAAAAGCTATCTACGCCACTGGTTCTAGATGGCAAACATTTGTTGCCAATAGGGTAGGGGAAATACAAAACATTACCAATATCCAAGATTGGCACCACGTAAGAACATTTGATAATCCATCTGACCTAATAACTCGCGGAACTAATGCGCTTACTTTAAAAACAACTAAGCTATGGCGGAACGGACCTTTATGGTTGCAAAATGAGGCTAATGAATGGCCAATTAGCGAAATCGATGAAACTATTGATCTAACTAAATTAGAAATTAAAAAATCGCACACATACAATGTTCATATTTTAAACGATTTAGAATTAATATCAAAATATTCAAATTTAAGTAAACTTCTACGCGTTACTGCTTATTGTTTGCGTTTTATACATAATTGCAAATCTAATGCGAATCAACGACGCGTCGTACAAATCGATTGACTGTTAATGAGTTGAACTTTGCAGAAACAGTCTTAATCAAGTTAGCACAACAACCTATGTTTAGTGCTGAATTAAAAGACATTCGAAAGGTAGGCCATGTAAATAATAAAAGTAAAATTTTGCCATTGAGTCCGTTCATAGACGATAATGGTATTATACGAGTAGGTGGAAGATTAAAACATGCAAATATGTTATTCAACAAAAAGCATCAAATTTTACTTTTACCAAAACATGACCTTACTAAATTAATTATACAAAATGAACATCAAAGAATGCTTCATTGCGGCCCGCAAACACTACTATTCAGTCTGAGAAACAAATATTGGATTGTATCTGGTCGTGATGCTTGCAAACGATGTGTTCACACTTGCATTACTTGTTTTAAGAGCTGCCCAAGGCCTATTGTTCCTCATATGGGAAATTTGCCAGCCTCACGAGTAAATATCGCCCCGCCATTTTACAATTGTGGCGTTGATTATGCTGGACCCTTTCTAATTAAAGATAGGAAATCGCGGAAACCTAATATAATTAAATCATACATTTGTCTATTTATCTGTTTTGCAACCAAGGCAATACATTTAGAATTGGTTACAGATCTATCCAGCGAATCATTTATAGCGGCTCTAAGACGATTCGCGTCGAGACGCGGAGCTCATATGAATATGTATTCTGATAATGGGACTACCTTTGTCAGTGCTAATTCAGAGATTAGAGAGCTATATACCTTTTTAAACAACGACGAACATCACGACAAAATTATAAACTTTGCAACCACACAATCAATTCAGTGGCACTTTATACCTCCTAGATCACCACATTTAGGCGGGCTCTGGGAATCAGGTGTAAGTCTGTTAAAACGCATTTGAAACGAATTGCCGCAAATGCTTTATTAACATACGAAGAATTTATAACAGTTTTAATTCAGATTGAAGGTGTATTAAATTCCCGTCCAATCTCACCTCTCTCCAATAACCCGACTGACCTCGAACCCTTAACTCCTGCACACTTCCTCATTGGACGACCAATTATGTCTACTCCAAATCCTGATACCACACATTTACCGCAAAACAGATTGAATCGGTTTCAACTTTTACAGCAACTCACTCAGCAATTCTGGAAAAGATGGTTAAATGACTACCTAACTACTCTGCAACCAAGAGGAAAATGGAAAAGGGAGCCAACTCAAGACATCTCCGTCGGAACGATGGTTATCCTTAGAGATGACAATCTACCACCCTCGAAATGGCTTCTGGGCCGAATAGTTGAAGTGCATCCTGGAGACGACAACCACGTACGAGTCGTGACAGCAAAAACTGCTAACGGCACATATTCAACGTGCTATTAGCAAGATATCAATTCTTCCAATGGACACAGCAGATCAAGATGCAGCAATTAATCACGAAAACCTTTGAAACATCAAGATATTTCAAGGGGGGCGGCATGTTGCGGATATCTCGCGACAATTATTATTTGTGAAATTGTGTGTTTCTTGAAATGTGAATTTGTAAATACGTTTTTATTTCTAAATACTTTTCCACGTATAACTATTCTTAAACATGTTTCAACCTTATTTTTATACTATTGTGCTGAATTGCTTTCTATTTATTAGTTCTGCTTGCTGTCACATTGTATTGCTCTATTAGTCTATTTAATATTTTAAGGAATGTAAGCTAACAAGGACGTGTCGAATTTCTTCTCGGTTAATGGGCTTTTGTAAATCTGCACGGACCCTTTTTATGACGAGGGGGTGTCGTTTTGGTCACGGCGTATTTCGGAGAAAGTCTGCGTTCAGATATGTACATGGCCATGTGGCCAATTTTCAGAAATGCATCCCTTAACGGAAAATTACAAGTTTAGGTAAACGAAGGCACCTCCTTTCTTTTATCTAATTGGTAACTTGGAAATATACGGCACAACGCACCCCCACTCTTTGCATACTTCTCGAATTTAGAATTTCAAAATGTAAAGCACTTGCTTCAAAAACCTCAAACTATACACATCGCGCCTTGTTAACTTTCACTACATTCAACTTATAAAAATACTTAAAACGCATTCAAATTTAGTTAAACTTTATTCTGTATATATTGTGTATATATTATTTACGTCGAATATATAACGTTAAGTGCTACGAATTTTATTACTTCACTTATTCACCCGCATCGGAAACAGAGAATTATCTTCATTCATTAAAAACAAAACGATAATTTCTCTAAAACAGAAGCGTATCGGCGAAAAAGAACCGACGAACTCCGAAACGTACTAGCATAAACTTAAGCGACGATGACTGACAATTGATCGATGATGTATGCCGTGCCTTAAACCCTGCAAAGGTAGCCACTAAAGTTTTTTAGGAGCAGCAGTTGACCGTTGGTGACTTTTATGACGCGTGGTTACGTTGCAAATTGGACACTGCAAACGTCGATGTGGGGTTAGTAACTAATCTTGTAAAGCATATGAATGTTAGAGAGAAGCGTCTGTTATCTACCGAAGCGGTTGCGATGGGACTGTATATGGACCCCCGCTATAACTTTATGCTAACTCCGGAGGACAAATGTACTTGCGCGATCTGTGGACTCGTTTGAACCACAGGGAACCGGGAGACGAGAACTTATCCAGCCGCGAAAACTTCGGCCTTGCGAGCGACGAAGAAAGTGATGATGTGGTAGAAAGATATCTTAGCGAGAAGGCGAAGGAAGTTGCTGGCTCCTCAAGCTCTCAACCAACCGGTGGTATCGATGAGGCACTGAACGATTACAAAGCTTGGCCGAGGTTAAAAAAAAGTAGAAATATCTTTGACTTTTGGGAAAGTAAGCGGGAAGATTATAAACTGTTACATCTGTTAGCGACGACCACGCTCGCGCTGCCCATCTTCGTCAAGTCCTCTCAGTTCTGAGGTACAATTTGTCGTCGTCTATGAGAGATGATATTATGTTGCTGCGTTGCAACAACTACTTCGGAACCGCAAAATTGTAAATAATTGAAGTTTGTGATGTACGCCAAGAATTTATTTTGAAATTGCTGTACTTTTGCTCGTTGTATCTCATTAATATTCCACCGCACGGTCCGTACCCGAGCAAGGGACCCGCAGGTAGCTGGCCGCGCGCAAGTAGGTACTCGCGCGCGACACTAAACCCGCATTTGCCAACAACCCCGGTCCCGTGAGCGGAAGAGAGATCGCCTCAACCCTGATGCAACGAAGAGAGAAGACATCCAAAACTCACCCCACCAGAAAGGGGGACAGCACGAGCAAAACACCCCATAAATGCCGGACGCAAAACCAGGAAACGCCCTCTACGAGCTGGACATCCACTCGAGTAACCAGAGAATCTTCTAACACCACGACAGTAAGCCGATCTCGGACATCCGAATCGCCACTCAAAACACAAATCGCCGCTATTTCACCTACGACGGAGTATCCGTCACCGCTACGAGGAGTACCCTCACACCAGGTGGAACAACCTCAGCCGACGAATTGGACATCCACCACGTCGCCCACCGCTTCCAAATCTCGCTGTACCGTTCGACGATTGTTGCGCTCCGACTGCCCACGACCCGTAACCGAGCATATAAATAACCAAAAGCAACTGTATATATATTGTGAATAATCATTAGAAACACACCATCTTTTTCTAAACCAACCTTCACAAGTTGTAATTTATACCCAATGTTCTGTTTATAATAATTTCTTGTTATGTTATGGATCGGTTGAAAATAAAGCATGAAATAAATCGAACACATCAACAATCTTTTCGCCGCCCTTCCCTCAAGAGAAAGGGGAGGCTCGAACACCCACCAACCTTCAGATAAATAATTTGGGACAATTTTAGACAATCAGTTTTTGGAAAAACATATACAATCATATGACAAAATATTTCACAAAATTACGACAGGTGGATTGCTGAAATAAAATACATGGGTATCTAGCCTAATTCCTGAAACAATAATGATTGACATTCACATTTATTTATAAGTTTTCACTTTTCAAAGGATTCAGGCTTGATACCCACATATTTTTTTAATTTTAGCAATCGATCGCTGTTAGTTTGATCAACAACATACTCAGTTCTTATCAAATTGTTGAAAAATGACCTTTACTCAATTTCTACTTGAATTTAAATTCTGGCCCGAAACGAAACTAAATTCCCCGTGTCAATTTAGTTTCGTTTCGAAACGAAACGAAATTCCCCGTGTCAATTTAGTTTCGTTCCGAAACGAAACTAAATTCCCCATGTCAATTTAGTTTCGTCTCGAAACTAAATGGTTATTTTCGTTTCGTTTCGTTTTGCGTCGCTGGTTTATAACAGTATTAAGTTTATGAAAAAACAATAAAAATTTACCAAACTACGATCGTTTTTTTTATAGCGACCGAACTTATTTGCCACCCTGTATAAGAACGGTCAATCACATGCCTATTGAGGTTACCCCATTAATAAAAACGCGCCTAGATCTCGACCTTAAGGGTGGTGTGGAACAGATATTCAATATTAATCACCTTTTAGACGAGAATCACACTTTTGGTGAGGATGTACTTTCAGTAATCCATTTTGCTGAAAAGGGCCGTAAAATGGATTTACTGGAGGCACTAGAAATACACAAAGCCCGAACTAATCTCGGAATTTCCCTCCTTAATGACCAGGTTGACATAATGTACACCCCTCTCTTCAAAGCCGCATAAATAGTTTTTAATATGTAATTTTTATTTACTTTTGTTTGAGAATAATTACTAGCTAGTCAAAACTATAGTCACAAAAACAAGTATAAATACAGTGGTTAAACAAAGTTAAAAGTGTTTTATTTACAAATAATTATTTACATCTTTTTCCAATACTAGCAGTTAGCTTCTAAGATAACATCTGCAAGTAAGACAATGGAAAGACTTGTAATTTGCCGATGAATACATTAAATAATAAAGAACCAATTTATAATTTTGACGATTATCCCAACGAATTAAAATTCAGATTACAAAATGCATGGGATGACGCAGGAAGAAACTTGATAGAGGCAAAGAATAGTAGGAAATGTAAGTTAGATACTAAGGTTAATAGTGTTAATTATAGATTTAATGATAAGGTGTTAATTAAACGCGAAGGACAGAATAAAATGGACGCGATATACAGGGTGAGTCGGGAGGAGCGCACCAAACTCTAGAAGTGTATTATACACGTGAAAATAATGTAAAAAAACTCATTTGTTCTTATCCGATTTTCATTTGTTTTCAAGTTATGGCGTAATTAAAAATGTTCATCTAGCTTTCCACTTCTATCTGAATTTTAACATTATCAAAGTATGCCATGTTCGAGGCTTATAAACATTTGATAATTCTGACGTTTTGATGAACTGTCAGTGTACGGTGAACAGTAACTGAACGTTTAAGTTCGAATTAATGTGATTGTTAGTGTTGCAAAATGCCACATACTTATTCAAATTTAGAATATGCAAATATGGTGTTTGTATATGGTTTCTGTAATGGAAATGCTACAGCTGCTGTTGAAGAATATCGTGAACGTTTTCCACACCAAAGACATCCTGATAAAAACATATTTATTAGAGTTTTGAACAAATTGTGCGAGACTGGTAAGCTTCCCAGTGCTAACATAACATATGAGCACGTAGAAAATATTCTGCATCTAGTAGAAGAAGATGCAACTACTAGCTCACGGAGAATTGCTACTCAATTGGCAATTCCACAAAAAAGAGTGATGAACACGCTACACGAGCAAGGCTTATATCCTTATCACGTTCAGAGAGTACAGCACCTACAACCAGGGGATTACGCTAACCGTACGGAATTTTGTCGGTGGATAAATAATAATCATCGTAATGTATCGAGTATACTCTTTACGGATGAAGCTACATTTACCCGTGATGGCATTAACAACACTCGTAACTCGCATGTATGGTCTGATGAAAATCCCCACGCAACAGTCGAAAGCAATTTTCAACATCGGTTTTCTGTAAACGTGTGGTGTGGTATGGTTGACAGTTATTTAATCGGCCCTTTCATTTTGGAGAATCGTCTCACAGGAGGCAACTACCTCAATTTTTTACAAAATGAATTACAAGGCCTGCTAGAAGATGTTCCTATAAATATTAGAATGCAGATGTACTATCAGCACGATGGAGCTCCTGCACATGTCGCTCGTCAAGTCAAACAACATTTGGACGAACGTTTTCCAGGGCGTTGGATTGGTCGTGGAGGTCCTATTAATTGGCCTGCAAGATCTCCAGACCTCACACCACTAGATTTTTGTTTATGGGGCTGGATGAAAAATGAAGTCTACAAAATAAAAGTGGACACACGGGAATCACTAATTAGACGAATTGAGAATACTGCAGCCCATATAAAAGAAGAAAGAAATGAATCAATTGGGAGAGCAACAAACGCTCTTCGTAGACGAAGCAGAAAATGTTTAGAAGTCAATGGCGGTATTTTTGAACATTTGTTGAAAGAACGCTATGATTAAGAAATTTTTTTTGTATAATAACTTGTTTATTTGTTAATATGCTATAACTTGAAAACAAATAAAAATCGGATAAGAACAAATGAGTTTTTTTACATTATTTTCACGTGTATAATACACTCCTAGAGTTTGGTGCGCTCCTCCCGACTCACCCTGTATAAGGGACCCTATAAAGTGATCAGTGATCAAGCGCCTAATATAAAGTTTAAAATAGATAATAAGAATGTATTAGTTCATAAGAATAGGGTTAAACCATACTACTGTTAAAAAAAAAATTACACCATAATGTATTTTTTTTTTTTAAGAAATTCGGGAGGTGTAGTGGTAAAAGTTGGACATTGCGAAATATGCTTCAATCGGCACATTTCTTAATGTGTGCCATAAATTATTGTTGAGTGCGTGAATGATTGGTACGACAGAATTGAATTGTAACCTGTACGTGTAAGACCGAGAATAAAAAGTGAAATGGTAATTTAAAGTGTTTCGTCTTTGATAAATATACCTAAAACTTTACAACATAACTGTATGTTCAACTATAACTCAGAATAATGTTGTATAGTTAACCCATTAGCGCCTTGCGTGCCATATATGGCACGCAAAAGAGTCGCATCATAAAAGCCCTGTGTATTATCTGTATCCAGTATTGTGCTATGCAATTTGCATCACATGTCGCGCGAAGGTGTTGCCTATCTAGTGAGTCAACACAGAGCCGTCAAAATAAACAAAATCACAGCACGTGAAGTGTTTTGTTCAGCGTCTGCTCTCCTGTTTGTTGTTTTTACCAAAATGGACGACCGACGACCACAAGTAACACCTTTTTACACCAATTTATAGGGGACTATGTCCCGAACTATCATAGTTATCTTTCAATTGTATTATGGATATATACAGCACCTTTACTTGAAAGTATTATGATTGCGACTATATTGAGAGTTCAAGATAGGTGTTCCATATATGGAACACTAGGCTAAAACAACCGTATATTATATTTATTATATAATATTATTTTTAGGTTAACTATCAAAGAAATCACTGACATCATAGAATCTGAAGAGTTTTGGGAAGATAAGGTTTCAAACATTTATATAACTCCTCCAGGAGGAGACATTTCAGAAGAAAACTCTGCAGATGAAGATGGTGGAGGACTGGTGGACAGTTTATCAGGAAGACAATTACAAGCTCAAGCTGAAATTGTCTTCACAAATGGAAGAAGAGCATCAACAACTAAAGCAATCTCTGAAATTGCGAATGAAGTGGAAGGTGGAAATAAAGACAGTGTCGAAGAACGTTACTAACTAAAAGTGTCAGTTCCTATTACCAACAAGCATAAGTTCCTCAGGTCAAAATCTGACATCACGGTAAACCAAAACATATTTCCAGAAGCAAATTACTCACATTACCGTGATATGACATCAGTTCCTGCTTTTGAAACATTTTTTGATGAAGAAATTTTCGAGTTCTTACCAGATCAGAGTAATTTGTATGCCGCATTCAAAAACTGTAATATATCTCAAAGTATCACGGCAAATGAAATAAGATGTTTCATCGGTATCCTATTTGTTTCAGGCTATAACAACCTCCCGTCCAAAAGATCATTTTGGGACTCAAAAGACGAAATGAGGAACCAAATGGTTTATAAAGCTATGAGGAGAGATAGATTTGACCTGATCATGCGTTACATGCACTGTGTAGACAATAATAAATTAGACAAAACTGATAAAATGGCAAAAGTGAGACCATTCATGGATTTACTGAAACTAAGGTTCAAGAACCATTTCATACCTGAACGTGAAATTGATTATGATGAAAGTATGATTGAATACTATGGACGACACGGATGCAAGCAATTCATCCGTGGGAAACCTATACGATTTGGGTACAAAGCTTGGTGTGTCAACACAAAGTCTTGATACCTTATAAATTTTGACATCTACCAAGGAACAATGCCAGGAATACCAGAAAATGACAAGAAATTGTATGGCAAAGCAACTGCTCCATTACTGAAGTTCATAGAAGAGCTTACTCCAGAAATCAAAGTACTTCCATTCAGATTCTACTTCGACAATTTGTTTACCTCAATGGCTACACTGATTCACTTGAAAAGATTAGGCTATGGAGCAACTGGCACCATGCGTGAAAATAGAGTTCCTAAAAACTGTCCCATAAAAACTGTGAAAGAAATGAAGAAACTGAAAAGAGGCACCTTCGACTATGCAAGGACCAATGTGAACAATACTTCAGTAGTCATAACTAGATGGATGGATAATTCGGTTGTAACTGTTGGATCGACATGCCATGGAGTGTACCCACTTACAACTGCGAAAAGATATTCAGCAGCAGATAAAAAACATATATCCATCGAAAGACCAAGGAATATCTCTATCTACAACAAGTTCATGGGTGGCACTGATCAGATGGATGCTAATCTGGGAGTTTACAGAATAGGTGCGCGGTAAAAAATGGTGGTGGCCAATATTCACTTGGCTGGTGTATGTGGACGTACAAAATGCATGGTCACTGAAAAGAACTGGGGGCAGTGATATTAGTCAGCTAGAATTCAGACGACAGATTGCGCAGTATTAGCTAACACGATATGCAGTGCTGCCTAAACATGGAGGCCGACCGCAAAGTTCTGGATCAACGTCATCGAAGATTCTGCAAGAAATTCAGCTTGTTAGAACTGATCATTTCATCGAAAATGTACCTGGTGGAAAAAGGCGCAGGTGTGCAAGCAAAATCCATAAGGGAAGTGCGGTTCGCACACAGTGTCAGAAATGTGGATTAGGTTTATGCATTGATTGTTTTGCTGCTTTCCATAGAAAATACCAATGATATAATACGATTTTTGTAACCTGTTCTCGAATAAAAAAAATTATTCATACATTGTTTTTTCACTGCTCAACGCCTAGCGTTTCATATATGGAACACTCAATATCTCCTAAACTAAAAGTGATATAAAAGAAAATCCTTTTTTAAAACGTATTTATAAATATATGTAATAGAAGGACGTAACAGGTAATACATTCCTGAACAAACAAAAATCTCAGGCGTTAATGGGTTAATATTTTATTGAATTTTCATTAGTATACAATTTTTCAAATTTTTCTCTTTTCTTCCGGTTTTGACTAAAATGTGGTACGATGGAAGGGGAATAAATTTCTCTGACAAGCGTGAATGCGTTATTTTCTGTTTCACCGGTCGAGGTGTTAACATCATAATTGCACACAAGTTTTGAGATAAGTGGTTGATTACATTTTTAACACTAGTGTAGTGTTCCTCGTGTTGTGAGGGATTTGTGTTAATCAACTATCTTCGTCGTTTGTTGAATTTAGTAATTTAATTTGGTTTCCAAACGATAACGTCGTTGGACGGATTTTTAAATATCTCAAACTTGCAATTAATTCAGTAGGACCGCACAAGAACTTAGGTGAGTTGAAAATATTTTTCTATTTCACAGCTCTTTATTCTTTTACGCGTTATTCTTGCTTGGTACGGCAAATAGTACAATAACTGGGAATTTTCAGGTCCCTTATTATTCGTTTTTTTTTCTACTTCGACGTTTCTTTTATCGACTTTCACTGCTGTTCGATTCCACAACTTTTCCTTTGGATTCCTCCTGGCGTGAGTTTGGGAGCGCCTTTCTTCTACTGAAGAAAATCGCGTTTGCGATTTTGTGGTCTTCGCCGGTTTCGACCTAAGAAGATGCGTGGATGTTGAGGGTCAGCGTGACGTAACACGTGGTTGGCAGTGGACGTGAGAAAGAGGAAAAATTAAGGTTGGATAATTGGGGGGCTCTATCGATTGTGCTGGGTTCGGTAAGTAAACAAAGGTAGGTTGACTTTGAGGTAAGGGAGGAAAAGGGAGGTAACAAATTACATATATATGGATCACTTTGAAAATAATTTATTAACGAAAACAGAAAGCAAACACATTTATTTCTGAGCAAGATATGTAGACGATGTATTTTGTATATGGACAGGTACAAATAGACAACTGGAAACATTCACAAATTTCATTAATAAAATTAACAAAAACATTTAGTTTACAGTTGAAAAAGAAATAAATAACAGCCTCAATTTTCTTGACATTACATTCACGAAAACAGTAAACAATAAATTGTCATACAAAATATATAGAAAAGAAACTTGCACAGATGTCATCATACCAGAATGTTCAAATACACATAGTCAGATTAAATACAGTACATTCCACGCCCTTTTACACAGACTTATCAATATCCCTCTAAATAAAATAGACTTTGAAAATGAACTAGACACAATAAAAACAATAGCAGTTAACAATGGCTACACTGAAGATTTAATTAATAAAATGTTAAAAAAGAAACAACACAAACAATTACGGAATTACTTTTATAGTGGGACAAATTCAGACACAATAACATGGAATAGATTAGAATATATTAAGCCACTGTCTTTACAAATCAAAAATAATTTAAAAGGAAAGAATAACAACATAATTTTGACAAACACAAATAATTTAGGAAAATTAATAGTTAACAATAAAATCAAAACTAAAAATTGTAAATTGAAGAAAAGTGGTATTTATGAATTAAAATGTGATGATTGTGATGCAGTGTATATAGGACAAACCGGCAGGTCTTTTGATATCAGGTTAAAAGAGCATAAAAAAGACATAGAGAATAAAAAACAAACCACCGGTTTTTCTAAGCACTGTATCACATCTAATCACCATTTTTCTTCAAACGATTTAAAAATTCTGCATACAGGTAATAAGGGAATAACGTTTAACTACCGGAAGGGTTTAGAAATTTCAAAAGTCATAAAGGCAAGTAAAAATGTGGTCAACGACAACGAAGACCTTTGGAATTCCCCGATATTAAATGCCCTTATTACCCAATAAAACCTAAAACTCGAAACTGTATATATTCCCAAACAAATCCATTTGTACATCATTCTTGATAATGGCATTAAGCCGAAACTAGTAGAAAATAAAATACATATAAGGGAAACAAAACCAAGTGAATTTAATTTACAAACCATTATATTTCAAAATGTTTCACGCAAGTGATTAATGAGAAAAAAGTGTCCGATATGTAACAAATTACATTTTGAATCTGTTACCCAACCAACAAAAACGGTTCATCAAGGTTCATTCTCCTGGGCATAACACAGGACGGACACGTTGTCATGAACCATATTTCTATACTGTATTATTATTTAATATTAATGTTATTGTTATATTTGTATTGTATATTTTTACCTATTTTCACTTATACTTATTAATGATATTTTCACTTGTAATTTTCCTCCAAGATATATTTTTGTATTTCTAATCACCGAAATATTTGAAAGTGCAAAGGTCTTTTATGCGTACGTGCAGGAACGCTATTGACATGCGACATTACTTTCAAATATTTGGTTTATTGATAATTATTTGTATATAAACTGAACGCATTTCCAAATAAACAAACAAATGTCCCACATTTGTTTAGAAATTTATGAACGAACATCAAGTCTTTCAATCTTCACAATCCTTTGAGCCGGTAACATAACAACATGAGCACATCTATCCTTGCGGGGAGGTTTTTGTTTTTCTCCGATAGTAATAGCAACCATGTATTGTAAACATCTTATTGTTTGGTACAATGAACTCGGCAAGGTTTGCTATGCATGCCTCATATATTCTTAGCTATTTTTCAACTGTGTTGTTTTTTTTCCATTTGTTACTTGTCACAGACCCATAATTTCTTACATTTCTTTTACCTGTGCTGCATAGATACTTTCTTGAAAATTGTATTCCTACTTACGAGCCCCTCGCTCTTGTGAACTGGTTGAATTGAAATTATCTAAACAATTTCAATTGGTAATTTTAGGTCCGGGTGTCTATTTTGAACCAATGTGGTGAAGTGCAATCCATTGTACATTTAAAACTATTACTTGTTGTACAATGTCACCTTCAAACCACATGGTAAAATTTAAATCACCAATTAATTTGCACACATTAGTTTATACATATTAAATTAAATTTGCACAAAGGTCAATTGATTAGAATAGTAGTTTAATTGACGTTAACTACACAATTTGAATTGATTATTTTAGGTTCTGGGGTTTATTTTGAACCAATATGGTGAAGTGTATTCTATTGTACTTTTAAAACGGTTACTAGTTGTACAACGTCACCTTCAAACCACATGGTACAATTTAAAACACCAATTAAATCACACAAGTTTCTTTATAAACGCAATGAATTAAATTTGCAAGAACAACTGACTGACTTGTTTGCTGTCTGATGTGTTCGTTCGGTCTGTTTTGTTTTGTGAACGACTGGCGGCCATTTTATGTGTTTCGCAAAGCCAGTTTTACATTACACCAAATTATGATTACAATTAGCTAAAAAAACAAAACGACGTAATATAAAGCAGAAAATAACTAATGATACAATAATTATTAGGAATAAGTTTCTGTGCTCACCTAAAAATAATGTTGAACTTTGATTCAAGTATAATAATTATATAAATGGTCTTTCTCAATGTAATCCGAGCAATTTTCGTAAATAGCTTTTATTTTGGCGCCATCTTGTGATAGATTGCCTTACTTCACGCGAAAGATAGGCACACACAGAGAAAATTTAACTTGTTTTGAATTAGTTATGCTTAGCGAAACTTGATTTTTATTTCCAACAAATTATATCAACACATTCAACAAGAATAATTTAATTATTTCATATTTCCCGTTTCACATTAAAACGTAGTTTTCCTCTTTTAGCTACGTTTCATTCTAATTTGGTATAATGTAAAACTGGCTTTTGCCAGTCACCAAATGGCCGCATTTCTTCACGACAATTACGACATGTATAAGTATATGGCTTACAATTTGAGTCGTTTTCACCAAAAAGGCACGCCCGCCGGTAAACAAATCAATCGATCTACTTGGAAAATTTAATTCTAAACGTGTTAGTGTTTTGTGTTACAAGTGTTAACTCTGTGGTACATTTTAATTACACTTTTAAATAAAACACTTTTTAACTTTGTTTGACACTGTATTTATAGTCATAGGTTAAGTTTAAATAGGGTGCTTAAACAAAGTAAAAAGAAGTTTTGTTTACAAGCATAAACTGTAATCGGTGATGTAAGTTTTACTATGTGGTTTGAAGGCAGTGGCGGATTTAGGGAGGGGGCGCGCGCCCCCCCCATGGATTATATTATAGAAAAAAATGGGCCATGGGCCAGCTGGAACTCACGAATATTAGCTTGTTGGATTTTCGTCTGCCGTATTTATTCGATTATTATAAAAAAACAGAGCACCAAACACGAATATTGTACAAGCTACAATAAACAATAATATATGGAAAACTTTCCGTTTGTATTACATACGGGTAAAACATACTGGTAAAAACAGCCGCTTTAGTTTCAGGGAAAGTGTGGCAACCCTATTTGTGCGTCAGCATAACGTGCACGTAGATATTGTCTAAACGCACACCAGACGTTTCGGGACGGTTGTAGAAACTCTTCCCAATTTTCTTATTACCTTATTATCATTGTGGTTGTAAGTAGATGCTTCTAGATAGCAAATAACTAGTGTGATCCTCATATACTTACAAATTAAAAGGTAAAATAGCAGTGCAGAAAGTCAATTAGGTATGTATTTGTGAAATGTGACCATGTGTTCGTGAAATGATTAGTGCGTCATATTTTTGCAAGTTAATTTGTGTTTTTGTCTTATAGACAGTGGTTAGATAAATTTCGACTTACCTGACAGACACATTGAATTTCAATCTCATGAGGAAGTAACAGTCATGTTTCTTTGCATCCCACAAATATGCACAGTAGGGATGTCGAACAGTGAAATAGTTTTATTTGATAACAGATTAACTGCTCTTTCTTAGTTTTACCACTACAACAGAAAATAAAATGTCGTAAATATCCGTTAATGTAAATTGGTCAAATCGTACATATATTAAGAAAAAAACGCCGGGAGTTGGCGCATCCGATTACGGACCCGGACCGACATCGACATCCCTGTGTGGGCATGTATATTTCCAATGTGAAAACAGATTATTAATTAGCTCTAAAATATAGAACATTTATAATTCAACAGATTATCTTAAAATAATTTAGATTATTACGGTTCAGCTAAAAATGGACACCCTGTATAAAGCTGTAATGTACTTAGTTTCAGTATGGACCGTTTCATCACTCGCAAGGCAAAAGTGCCTACATGTGATAGCTCTTCTGAAGGAGTGGATACAAAAAAGCCTCGAGTAAGTGAATCACCGGTACCTAGTAGTTCTTCGTGTAACGAGAACGTAGCTTGTGCGCCCATGGAGATCAGTGACGAGACAAACATTGGCGCATTTGTAGATAGGTCATCATCTCTTTCTGATGATGTTATTCATAGACTTCAAGGAAGCCGGAGAGAGGATATGTTTTTCCGAGGTAGGAACATTCAAAACGTGGACGAATAGAACATCGACAAGTGCAAGAAAAGCACTTTGAGCAGTATCCGTGGCTAGTCTTTTCCCAGTCAAAGCAAGACCTCTTCTGCTTGAACTGTGCGATATTTGTGCATAGGAAGATGGTAGGCGCTAAGACAGGCTGTCCCGCAAAGAAGCTTGTCACAGAGCCGCTAACAAAGTTTGCTAAACTTTCCGGAAAATATGGGGATCTGGAGAAACACGCTTCTTGTGACTACCATATTGAAGCTACTACTACTGCAAACACGTTTTTGGTGACTCTTGATAAACCTGAACTTGATATCAGGAATCAACTCTCAGTACAGAGGATGCAATAAGTAAAAGAGAACAGGGCCCGTCTTGTTCCTATAGTAAAAACTATAATTCTTCACGGAAGGCAAAACATACCCTTGAGAGGACACAGAGACGACGGGAGTCTACTAGCCAATAGTTCAGATGAAAACAATATTGTGGCTGATAATGAAGGGAACTTCAGGGCCTTGCTTAGATTTCGCATCGATTCAGGAGATTTGCAGCTAAAAAATCACCTCGTCACAAGCAAATCTAATGCAACATATATTAGTAAGACCACATGTGACGAACTAATAAAATCCTGTGAAGCAGTGATACTGAATAAAATATAGAAGGAGATTCAAGCTGCAGGTTGCTACAGCATCATTTTCGACGAAACCTCAGACATATTTTGCAGCTAAACTTAATTGAGCAGTATGTGCTATACTGCCCAATTAAGTTTAGCTGCAAAATATGTAGATACTAATAATAAATTAAAGGAACGGCTTCTGGGGTTTGTTGATATTCATGACCAAAACGAAAACCAAAGCACACCGTCTGTTGAGCGAAGTATAACAGGGAAAGTATTAGGAAATACTGTACTGAAAAAAATAGAAAGTCTGGCACTTGTTTTAGAAAATTGTGTGGATGTTGGATGTGACGGATGCTCTGTCAATATGTCGGAGTTTAAAGGAGCTGTAGCGACAATCAGGACTAAAGCGATTAACGCCAGTGTCACCATGTCGTAGCCGTCTACTTAATTTGGCCATCTCGCGAAGATGCAGAGTTCCGAATGTAAGAAACGCTCTTGGTACTGTTGAAGAAGTTGTGGCATTTTTTACAGCGTCAAGTAAGCGATTTGCCACATTAAAAGCGTCCCTGAAACACTCATTATTAACACATTCCCAGACAAGATGGGTCGAACGCCATGATGCCATTGTTCAATTTACAGCCGATCTTCCGACGATTACAAAGGTTTTAATCGAAATTTCTGAGTGGAAAGACCGAACAACAGCGTCCAAAGCCAGTATTCTGCTTAAGGCCACGTCGAATTCAGACTTCATTGTCACGCTTTTCTCTCTGAGTGGAAAATGAGCGTAACACTCCCTCTGAGCAAGATTTTACAGAACCCTACCATCGATGTTGCTCTAGCGAAAATCAGAATAGAGGCAACTCTTAAAATATATGATGACATGTGAACCAATGCAGTCGTTCACTTCACCCGTGTCATAGAGGACTCTAGAACAACAATGGAAGAGCTCAATGTAAAAATTTGTATACCTCGCCATGCCGGAAGGCAATGTCACAAGGCACATTTTGATGTAAACGACGATCCAATAGCATATTGGAGAATAGCTGTTTTTGTTCCAATATTGGACCATGTAACAACAGACATGAGGGAACGGTTTTGTGACGAAAATATAACACATTTAAAATTAAATAATCTTCTACCTTCCCAACTAATAAATATCGCCTTTGAAAACTGTCTATTGCCCCATTTTTTGACGAGGCACACTATATGACAAAAAAAAACTCATGGCAGAGGTGCTTCAGTTTAGACAAATACACATGAAACAGGTAACAAATTCGGATTCTGTAATGGAAGCTCTAGCTGTGTGTTCCAATAGTGACTATCCGACTCTCCATAAGCTGTACACAGTATTCGCTTGTCTACCCGTGTCAATAGCCACGGTAGAGAGAAGCTTTTCCACATTGCGTCGTACGAAGACGTGGTTGAGGTCAACGATGAATGAGGATCGTCTCAATGGGCTTGCACTTCTAAACACCCATCTCGACATAGAATGTTGCATCGAGGAAGTTATTGACCATTTCGCCAAGAAAAGTAGAAGAATAAACTTTGTTATTTAAAAATGGAACAGCAATAAAGTTTGTTTCATAACTACAAAAATATATTGAGCTTTTGCGATGGAGATGCGCCCCCCCCCCCCTTGACAGTTTTCTAAATCCGCTACTGTTTGAAGGCGACGTTGTGCAACTCGAAAAAGTTTGCAATTTGCAACGGATTACACTTCACCACAATGGTTTGAAACAGATCTCGACACAAACATTATCAATTGAAATTGTGTAATTTTAAATAAACCACAATATGAATCAATTGATCTGTGTGCAAATTTAATTCATGCTGTTTATAAACTACTTCGTATTATAATTAGTGATTTATATTTTATCGTGTAGTTTGAAGGCGACGCACAGTGGGAGGAATCAGGATTATAGCTGGACAAAACCCCCAGAAAAAAGTTAACAATAAACGTTGGAAAGTTCTCTGTGCTGATTCTTTAGTCTCCAGAGACTATATTTATTTATATGAAAGCGTCAGTAAGTTAAAACAGAGTCATAAAATATTATTGATCGTATTTGATGTTTAAAGTATAGAAATAATGGTGTGTAAGAAGGTCCTTCGCGAATGATCCTGCATCATCATATGACGTATTCTTCATATCCAAACAGTTATAGGCATCATACTTATCACGATGTTTCATGTTTTGTATGGCATTGAAGTTATATGTTTATGTAAACTAATATTTTATATGAGAAACATGGTTTCATTTGTTTTAAACCTTAGAACTTTTTTTACCGACTTTTACCGATGTGATCGGACATTCTCGAGATGCCTTGATATATATAATTGCGGATGAAAAAGAAATTACTTGCGACTTTTTGCGACTTTGGTTTATATCGTATTTTTTCTACATTCCATGCATGTAATACGGGAAAGTATTGTTTTCATGATTTATTTCAAACTCGAAATTTCGACGGATATATACGTTTTATGGTCTCCTGAGACAATTCCGACCATTTTTGAAATGTGGCTTTGTGTGTGTGTGTGAGTGTGCGGGTGTGTGTGTGTGTGTGCGCGTGTGTGGGCGTGTGTGTATGTGTGTGTGGGTGTGTGTCCGTGGGTGTTGTATCTCAAAAATCGCTACAGCTTTTAGACTGAAACTTTAAACTTAAGGTTTAATTCTTAGTCGGAAGAGCTGAAAAGTTTTTGATAAAATTTCGTACACCGGAAGTGGGTCTTTACTAGAAGCGTTTTTGTTTTTTTCCGATTTTCTTCTATAAATATCGACAATTCAACTAACATTTTTTCGAACAATCAGATTCACTCATTTTCGCAAAATGGATTAATCACGTTTCTATTAAGCGACAATTTTTACACGTGAAAATTTCCTAAATAAATTTCCAGTTTTTACTGTTTCTTGACAGTTACCTCAACAACACAATGTTTTTAGCATTACCTACTATTCATACCTTTCGAATAGAATTTTTCAATAAGTATTTGTTCGTTAAATTGTCAAACCGAATACAACTCGGTGGTACGAAATTGGTGGAAATTTTCTCCTCATTCAACTCTTATTTGTTTCGACGACAAATAAAATATTAAATAAATGTGTATTTCGTTAAAAAATTAAATAAATAGATAACATCTCGAATTAAAACGAAATAATTAAACTTTCGTTTCACTTGACGACAGTATGTGTCTAAACAAACATTGTTGTTGTATCAGAAATTACGAACGTTGCTGAAGAACTTATTCGCCGATTCGGGGTAGTTATGACAACACTGTCATGTGGTCTACCACTTAACTACGAGCGATTTGAAGCATTTACACAAGAAACGGCGAAGTTATTTGTCCAAAAATATCCATGGTACAAAATGCCTGTCAGCATCCACAAAATTCTTGTACACGGAGCTACTGTAGTAAAATCTTTTCTTTTGCCTATTGGCCTGATGTCAGAAGAAGCTCAAGAAGCGAGTAATAAGATCTACAGACAAATGAAATTAAGGCATACGCGCAAAGATACTCGAGATCACACGAGTACTGATCTAATTCACACCATGCTTCAGCTGTCTGATCCAGTGATAAGTGCCAAAAGAGGTCTGCCTAAAAACACAATTAAGGATTTGCCAGAAGCTGTACTTCAACTTCTTGACGTTAAAACGGATGAATCCGAAATTTTTGTGGAATGAACAATCATATAATGCTGTAAATAAAATATAATGCTTCCAAAACTGTTAAATAATTTTCTTTTCCTACAAACTGCTGCTTGTCAATAATCTTATTGTTTAGTTATTTCTTTTTTCATAATTAATTGATAAATGTATTACAATCTGATAAATTATATTTCATTATATTGTTATAATAAATATAAGAAAATAATTTTCTCATAAAATACCTCGATATAATAATGTTTACGAAAAATATAACATTTTCTAGTATATAATTGTTTTATTCTGTCCGCTATTTTGAATTGCCCATTATTTGCTTAATATTAGTAATTTTTAACATGATACAAGTAAATAAGTCCACTTTCGCCCATCGTACTAAAGGCTATGAGTTTTGTCCAGCTACAATCCCGATTCCGCCCACTGTGCGACGTTCTACGATGCATAAAAGTATTAAAAGTACAATGAATTACACTTCACCATATTGGTTTAAAATAGACACCAAAACAAATATATATTTTGCATAGTTCTTCAGTAAGCCTCCTGAGGCCATTAAAACATTTTTTTAAATTTCTTTATTTTCTGGGCCTCTAAAATATATTACGGCTATGAAGTTAGCAATAGATTTAAAAAATTAATTATTTAATAAATAACCACAATCTTCGAAGTTCTAATGATCTAACTTATAAAATACATCTGAATATTCATAAAAACATTATACATTCACCCCCACCACCCTTAAAATATTTATATTTATGCAATATTTTACTCCAAGTTCAAAAATAATTTCCCCATAAGGTAATTTTCAGTTTTTCCAGTGGAAATACATTGACAAGGAATGTATTATTCATATGAAATAATTAGATTTAGGACCACGGGTTTGTTTCACCCTTCTTGCATCCCCAACATAACGCATAAATTCACCAAGTTTAAAAAATCATTTCCCTCAAAATGTAGAAAATTGTTTTAATTTTTCCAGTGGAAATACATTGAGAAAGAATGTATTATTCATATGAAATAATTAGATTTCGGACCGCGGGTCTGTTTCACCCTTCTTGCCTCCCCAACGTAACGCATAAATACACCAAGTTTAAAACATCGTTGCTCTCAAAATGTAGAAAATGTTTCAGTTTTTTCAGTGGAAATACATTGACAAGGAATGTATTATTCACATGAAATAATTAGATTTAGGACCGCAGCACTGTGATCAAAAACAAACATTTAGGATTCCAAAAATATATTTTATATTCACGCTCAATAACGGTGAAATGGTTTTGGTGATCTTCAGAGATAACTGTTTCATAGAAATGTCCTAATTACCACCCCTTGCACTCATCGCGTTGCCGCCAATAATTCGTCGAACTGCAATGAACGCACACATGTTCGAAGGTCAACGCGAGTTCGTCTCATATCAACTATTGCAACGAGTGCTTTATGTCAGCAGTTACAAGTGTTTAAAAGTGGTTTTCAAAATGGTGCACATTCTCCAAGGTATGTACTATGATACTGTATATACTCAAGTTACACTACGTTTTGATTTAGTATTATAAGAATTTTTTAACTTTAATGTTTCGAATTACAAGAAAGACAAATAAAATGCGAAGTTTATTGGATGAGAACTTTTTTGGCACACTTCAGCACACATTTTTTGACATAATATTGTTCGGCAGTTCTTATACTTTCGATATACATCTTTTAAATTATCCACAACGCCTTACAACATTTAAATATTTTGCATTTTGTAGGTAGACATTCAAGCTTCTCGCGACTCGCATTACTTGAAGTTTTAAGAACGAAAATTCCATTCCGTCCTATGGAGGTGGAATAAAAAAAAATGCTATTCGATCATGTCGTCAACATCGTCGGGAGTGAAAACGTGAAAAATGAAGAAAAAAAAAATTCAGAAGGCTATCCACACTTTTTGTATGGCGTTGTGGAGGAAATGGAAAGAAAGCCACGGATTTATTTCCCGATTTATGCAAAAAAATGTAGATTGGCTTAATGAAGACTGCATTACATCCGGTAACATTAATTGCATACCTTCTAGATCAGGATCGGCCGCGGCCAGTCGTGGTCGACCAAAAGTATTATTTGTTGAAGCAAGCCAGCAAACAAAGCGCAGAAGGGTGCAAACAATTCTGGAGACAACTAGTAAAGAAGAAATATGTTTGGCTGCTCAAATGAAGCTGCATTCATGTGGAAATAGGAACGCTGCCCTTGCTGTATATAAGGTTACACATTCACCAAAAAGTGCAACACGCTTCAAGAACGCAGAGCTGAAGAAATGTACAATTTCATCGTATTCACCCGAAGAGGCCCTAGCTTTATTTATTAGTTTAAAACTGACTCGCAGTCAATACACCACTTTAAGAGAGTCTGCAAAAAGTAAAAATTTGAAACATTTATATCCTGCTTACTATAAAATACTAGAAGCAAAAAACAAGTGTTATCCCCAGTGTAACGTTGCCGCGACAGAAACATCAGCCGAAGTTTCACTTCAGTCCTTATTAGATCACACGGTTTCCCGCATCGGTGAAGTACAAAATGAGGTACTCTCATCTTTTGAGAAAAATGAACCCATCAATCTTCATATGTTTTATAAATGGGGTGCAGATGGAAGCGGAAGCCAGAGCAACTACAATCAGCATTTTAAATCAGACGATCCAAATGATACGCAGCACAATGATTCTAGTATTTTAACGACATCTATAGTTCCCTTACAAATGTATTACCATCAAGATAATAGTCCGAAATTAGTGTTGTGGCAAAACCCACGTACTTCCTCAACGCGGTTCTGTAGACCCATAAGAATCCAATTTATAAAGGAAACTAATGACGTGATCAAATCAGAATTCTCTTACATTGAGAATCAAATTGGGCAACCTTGCACCTACTAAACTTAATATAAACGAAAAAGAAATCTATGTTTATCATAAATTATTAAAAACAATGGTAGATGGCAAGGTTTGCAACGTTTTGACTTCAAATTCTTCTTCCTAAAAATGTTACATTTGTAAAGCTGGTCCATCAGAATTTAATAAACTAGATATATCGCGCACTTTCGACCCGTCTTCTTTACATGCTTATATTAGATCGTTTGAATGTTTATTGCATATAGCGTATAGGTTAGATTTTAAGATGTGGCAAGCTCGTGGTGATGTACATAAAAAGTTATGCAGTGCCAGAAAACAACATATTATAACATCTTTCCGCAACGAAATGGACCTTTTGGTGGATTCTGTGAAACCTGGCGTTGGTAATACGAATAATGGCAATACCGCCCGCAAATTTTTCGCTTGCCCAGCATTGTCATCGCGTATTACAGGTATAGACCAGACTCTAATTTATAGATTTAGTGTGATTTTGAAAACATTAAATTGTAATTATAAAATAAATTCCACTGTGTTTGGACATTATGCATATGAAACTGCCCAGTTGTATGTGCAATTGTATGAATGGTACCCAATGCCTCCAACTGTACACAAAATACTTTTACACGGTAAAGACATTATCGAATTTTTTTTTACTTCTGATTGGCCAGCTAGGAGAAGACGCTCAAGAATCTAGGCACAAAGAAGTTAAATATTATAGAGAACATAATACACGCAAGATGTCGCGGAAAATAACAAATGTGGATTTATTTAATATTATGTTAGTATCGTCTGATCCATTAATTTCTGGTTTAAGTGTTTTACCGCCCAGATAAAGTGGTGCTATTAATAAAGATGTTGTTTCACTACTAGAGTCTCCAGAAATTCCATCTGATGACGAAATGGAATATGATTAACTGTATAATGTGTATAATAATAAGAAATAGAAATATTGTTAATTTTTCATTATGTTCTATGTTTTCACATGTGTAATATTAGTATATTCGACAAGTTTCTGAATTTTTGGGGAAATATATTTTTCATCCCTTCCTAAAAACTACCCTTTAGTGTTTAGAATTTTTTTAAATTTTGTTGTGTCTTCACAAGTATAATATTGGTATATGTAGTTTCAGAATTTTTGAAAAAAAAAATCATCCCCCCGCTAAAATTCACCCCTTAGTGCTTAGAATTTTTTTACTATTTTTTCCGTAATCTATTAAATATTATGGGTTTATTTAGTGATTTGTAAATTTTTGTTCGCCTAAAACTTGAATCTGGATCACAGTGCGCGGGTCTGTTCCCCCTTCTTGCATCCCCAACGTAACGCATAAATACACCAAGTTTAAAACATCGTTGCCCTCAAAATGTAGAAAATGAGTAGAGTATAATAGCGGGTACGGGGACAATTCATTCCCTTCCCGGAAGTTCCGGTTTCAACTTCCGGTTTCCGGTTTATGTCTCCGGTTCCGGTTGATAAGATAAGGGGTCCGGATGTAGATAAGATAAGGGTTTCCTGTTATACAGGAAGTAGATAATGGTTTCCGGTTATACAGGAAGTAGATAAGGGGTCCTGGCTGGTAGGAGAAAGTGGTGGGGTATATGATGTGTTGAAGATACATAGTCGCAATAATGCAGTTTACAAGTACGGAACGAGAGCCTCTAATAAATCGCATTAACAGGGCCATAGAAGCATACCACGAAGGTAAATTAACCTCCGAGCACTTAAAATATTTACCCGAATATTACTTGAAGAGGGTGGAAGGTCTGGAGCTTTTAAACATCTGGCCATTTTTACCGCCAAGCTTGAGGGACAAGGAATGATTACCCTGTTTCGAACACTACAATACGGGAAGGACCCACATCGATGGACCACCCTCACCAAAATATAAGTGTCATCAGTGTTTGAACACATCTAAAATTTCATTCCCAGGCAGTGAGAACTCCACATAGCAGACATTTCATTCCCAGTCAGTGAGAACTTATCGACATTTAAAATGAATTATACCACCTTTATATTATCATCTGGATTTGTGCTATTTATTGTAATAGTTGTATGTGTTATTTGTGGGGGTATTAAGGTTCCTGGGATGAGCATAAAATTTAAATAAAAATTGTTTTTTTTTTATTTTTTATTATTCTTTACATAATTAAACAACTTTTCTACATTTACAATACTACACATACTAAACCTATTCCTATGTGATTGACAAGCATACAGAGTTTTACTAAAATTAGGACATTGATCATCAAATTCTAAATTTACAACATTATCATAAAATTGTTTTAGGTAAGTAAATTTTTGACTACCCTTTACATACACAATATCCGCAGATAGCTTTTTAAATAGTTTTGGTAATTCACTTAAATCACTACCATTTGTGCTGTATGGGATCCCGTGATAATTGTTTTCCAGCCACCTAACTTGTTTCTGTGAATCCAAACTGAGTTTACGAAATGGTGTAGGAGGCTTGAAGACGTAAACGATGGGGTGTTTACCATCATAGGTGGCAGCAAGTTCTTTCGGAGTAAAGTCGGGTATGTTGAAACCCTGGATGTCTCTAAACAAGACTTTTGGTGGCGGAGGTGTTGGTGGTGATGTAATTCTCCCTAAGAGAATTAGTTCCAATACTTTTTCCATATTACGAACCCGTCTCTTGAAACGAAGTCTGTCAAGAGCAACTTGCATCCAGTTTATATCATCATCACTGTCATCTAACGTGTATGTAAATGTTACAGGGATCAAGTCAAAGCATACTCGATTTGTGGTAGACATCGTTGAATGAGCCTGAATTACTAATATTGTATCGAAAAATGTTAGCTTTTATAGCGATAGACTTATCTAACCGCAAGCTCAAACTTGTTCAAACTTGTTAAATTATCTTTTTAACAATTCCCGAAATAGGTGTGTACTCAAGAAGAGAATCACTCAAAATGAGGCAGTATGCTCGGGTATTATCTTTAAAATTTTCAGTGGCCTCCATCTCAATGCGCAGGTCCACCGCTGAAGATTTTACACTCTCGTTTTGCTTGGACACATCAAATACAAACATAGCACAATTATTGAAATCAGTGAATGATAAATAGGGCTTGTTTATTTGATTATAATAACTCTGCTGGAATTGGCAGTACATGTTGTAGACAGTCAAGTAATCATTACTTTTAAAGTCCAAATTTAAGTGATCATATGGAAATGATTCCGAATTGAGATGAACTCTTATGTTCCTTATATTGTTGTGATCAAATTTTGTTGCATCCGCATTAGCCACACCTTTTTTATTTGTTTGAAAGGCTACAATTACATATCTTGGTTTCTCCAAACTACTCGAGGTTTTAACGGCCCATTTATCATCTCTGGATTTTTTCAAGGTTGGTAATTCATGTAATTCCCATTTTCGGAATGGAATTAAAATATTTGGATCATTTTTAATTTGTTCCATCAGTTTCAGTTTTAAATCATCATTCAGTTGAATATGTGGTACTCTCCATTCAATTTTATTCAGTTTAAATTTAATTTGTGAAGCAACTTGAGCACTATCATCACACACAAAACAGTTTCCATCACTAGAGAAGCGAAGTAAAATCAATTCCTGTTTAACATTAATAATCAGCTTTTGATAATCCTCAGCAAAACCCAATAAACATTTTAGAGGTATCAGCGCATAAAATTTTTTGCTGGGAAAATATGTTTTAATATGTCCAGTTTTAGCCCATCCAGCTATCCCTAATTCTTTCATATCCTCAAAATCATTATAGGATAATAATCCTTTCAAAGTACTCGCGATCCCTAAGTCTCGGGTTCGATCGATTTCCACACCATTTAATTCATACCTTATCTCTTCAAATAGGAAAGCAAACGCGTTTGTAACCAACTCAAATTTTTTACCAGCAGTGAGATTGTGTTCAACCTCACCACTCAAGTAAATATAACTGTTTCCAGGAAAGGTGTAAATGTCTTGATTTTGAATTGTTATTCGAATTTCATCGTTATTTTCAAAGTTTGTAGTTCTAGGCTGATAAGTGTGGTATTGATATTTACTGATGCGATCATCATACCGCACTTGTTCGAAAACGTTTTCCATAGTTTTTAATTTTATATCCAAGGGAGGTTAACCTTGAGAGATTAATACGTGTTATCTGTTTGAGGGATGAACTCTGAATAACGGGATTGACAAATGTCCTATCGTTTTTATAAAAAACTATCCCCCATGTTTTTAATTCTAGTCTAATCAAAATATTTTCTCCTCTAAAATTAATTAATTTGCCTTCTTGATCGATAATTCTAAGAGTAATATTATCAATCCTATCACGAGTATTTAACGGTAGATATAATATATTTTTTGGTTCTATATTTATTGCAAAGCCAGGATCAACTGAGGGGCTAAATTCAAACAACGTATGTGATAATTTTTCGTCGTAATAGGCACCTGAAGTAATATTACACTCAATTCGTACACTATCTACTTTAATTATTTGTACGGGTAAATCTGATGTATGTAGTTGACCGGCCTTTAGTAGCTTTTTCGAAAACCCTAATAATTTACCAATAGTTTTATCAGATGTAAAATCTATATCGAATTTACTTTTAAGTTCACACTGTAAGGTGTTATTATTGGGTTTAAGCGAAAATAGTTTATCAACTTCTTCTTTTTTCTTATTACCAAACAGCTGTTTTTGCAAATAAGTTTCAGTCTGTAACCTCGTATGAGCCCGTAGGTATATTAACTGTTTTATCGCCGTAAATAAATTTATTATTAACACCGAATTCAATATTTGGTATTGAATTATATGTATGAAGTCCAATTAACCCCAAACAGTACTGTCGATTTGGTTCACGTTCTATAGGAGGATAATAGTTTGTGGAGAGTACACTGCTTGTACCTTGTAAGGTGAAGGTCTGAGACATGACTGACACATTTAGAAAATTTTTATTTATTTATATAAAAATTCTATACACAAGTGTCCACAGTTGTACGTATTAAAGGTCTGATATTGATCATGATTATATCTAATTTTACAATTTTTAAAATATTTAATAACTTCCATAGGTGGTGGAAGATTTCCGAAACTATCAAAGTACTGAACACTATTGCCTACTTTTTTTATAAGCCACCCAATGCGTACCGCGACCATCCTGGGAATCCAAGTTAATAATACCCGCTTCTATATAAAGAGGTTTAGATGGTAGTGAATCACGCATAAACACTCCTCTAAAATGTTTCACGTTTCGAGCCCCTTGTAGCAAGTCTGTATCAGTTAGTGCGCGGTTGGGTAGCGAGTTTAACAGTTTTTTGTCTTGTGCTGTTTTAGAAAGAGTCCCATTCCTTTTCGATATGGTTTTAAATATAGACCTTTTCCCTGCTTGCCTAGAGCTATAGCCTCCATCGTTTTATTATGCCGCTGTGATTCCTCAAGTTTTGATCGAGCGTCTTTGGCACTGCTTATTGCCTTTGCAATGCCGGAGACTCCACCAGTGAGGGCTCCGAGAGCACTTAAACCGGCAAATATCGGGATAAGTGGCAAAATACCACCCTGCTTTGGAATAGGTATAATTCTAGGAGTTCGAATCCTCTTTTTTCCACCAGCAGCTTTTACAGCAATCTTTGTGACCGATAATGCAATCTTGCTACTTTCTTTAACACCTCCAGGCTTATCAATTTTTCGACGAAAATTTTGTATAGCTTTCCGAGCCTTCATAACTACTCCACTTCTCAAAGCTGTTTTCTTAATACCCATCCCCGTTTTTGTCTTAATCTTCATCGCGTTGGTAACAGCCCACGCTGCTGCTTTTTCACCGAATTTAGAGTCCTTAGCCTTTACTCTACTCCACGCAGCTTCCGCCAAGATTTTATCCGCTTTATGTCTTTCGCTAATATCCTTATTCTCAGAGTAAGCAATGTCGTGTTGTTTGCAGGCCGCATCCAATGGATTAATGCCGGGGTCACCTCTTTTTAACCGTTTTTCCAAGTGTGTGCCAGGTCCACAGTACTGATAGCCAGGGATATGTAATTCAATGGGTAACTTGTTGATTATGGAATTGATGAATCCTCTACCGCTGTACGCAATCATTTGAGCGTCCATCAGGACTGCTTCGCTATATATAACCCCTGAAAGATATCGTTGGTAACAGTACGATGAAAGTTGTTAAACAGAAACAATCTCTTACTGTAACAAATTTTGACAACGTAGTGGGGGATGGGTTAAAAAATAATAAGAAAAAACATGGTGATCTATTACCAAATTCTATTAGAGCAGTTATTTGCGGCCCATCTAACTGTGGTAAATCGAATGCAATGTTAACACTCTTGTTTAATGTAAACGGATTGAAATTTGAAAACATTTACATTTATTCAAAGTCTCTTTATCAACCTAAATATAAATACTTGCAAGATATTATTAGTGGGATACCAGAGATTGAATATTTACCGTATAGAGAGAATGCTGAAATAATCAACCCCGAAGAAGCTAAGGAAAACTCAATTTTTATTTTTGACGATGTAGCATGTGATAAGCAGGATAAAATCCGCGAATATTTCAGTATGGGTAGACACAATAACATTGATTCGTTCTACCTTTGCCAGACATATACTCGCATACCTAAACACTTGATTCGTGATAATGCAAATTTAATTATATTATTTAAACAGGATGATCTTAACCTAAAACACGTTTACACTGATCACGTAAGTAGTGATATGACTTTTGAAAAATTCAAGTCTTTGTGTGCAGAGTGTTGGAAAGAAAAATATGGTTTTATTACAATAGATAAAGATTCTGATGCGGGTAGGTACCGCAATGGATTCGATGAGTATATAATCATAGACTAAGCAACCACTCTCATCATTATAACAACAAACGTTGCGCGTGTTACGTCAAAAGGCTCATTAGGAAAAGAGGCTCATTAGGAAAAGAGGCTCATTCAGAAAAAGGCTCCTTAGGAAAAGAGGCTCATTCAGAAAAGAGGCTCATTAGGAAAAGAGGCTCATTAGGAAAAGAGGCTCATTAGGAAAAGAGGCTCATTAGGAAAAAAGGCTCATTCAGAAAAGAGGCTCATTCAGTAAAGAGGCTCATTCAGAAAAGAGGCTCATTCAGAAAAGAAGTTCATTAAGATGAGCGACATTCAAAAGAAACCAATACAAGTTCAAAAGGATATCAGAAAAAAAGTGCTGGCTTTAAAATTAAATCGTAGTGAAGATGATGACAGATTGAAATTTTTTTTTAACCAATTACGGAACCTTTACAAAGCTTAGTTAAGTCTAACGAAGAAATAATTAAGAGCAATGAAGATATAAAACGAGAAAATAAAGAAATAAAACAAGAAAATGAGAAAATCCAGGAAAAATATGATTTCAGTAATATTATTCATGTTGATAAGATTGCTCATTCATCTCCCTTTTCGGAATACAAACAAAAGCAAAAAAGGTTGGACTTTATAGATGATGGAGAAGTTTTTACACACGAACCGTTGGAACAAAATATTTCAACAATTTCTCAACCTGATTCTAAGATAATTCGGGAATATTTGGATCAATTCGCCACATTACCAAGACAATATGTGGAAAAATTAATAAATGAGGGGGTTGATGACTTTGACACTATTCATGGTATAAATTTCAATCAGGATAATGCTAAATTTAAAATTGGCAATACTGACATTGATTTAGATGAAAATGATTTAATCATTGACGGAGTTAGATATATCGGCACTTCTGGTCTATATGAATTACTATTCAGAAAGGATCCTGTAGCATACAAGGAAGCAGATCGAATAAATTATGTGGATATTCTTAAAAGAACCAATTCATTACATCGACATTTTGATCCTGGGCAACAACTTCAGGGCACTCGGTCACACAAATATAGAAATATTATTAAACCATTGTTGCCACATTCACAACACAGATCAAAGTCTGAAGCAAGCTCACACAGGTCTAAAGGCGGTCGTGGTTTCGATTCAAATTTAATAGTAGAAAATAAAACTCACAGATATACATATTGGGATGATCCTAATGAATTAATTGAAAGATTATGGTTATTACATTCGTCACGACGAGCTGGAAATAATTCTCACGACAATGAAATTGCATCGATCGAGGAAGAACTGAGAGAAGCTGATATAATTTATTAATTAAATTGTTGCACATCATTCACATAATGTCTGTCGACAAGTTTGGACGTCATTCCAACACGTCTTTGACCGGTGCTCGCGGACCTCCCGGTCCAACAGGTCCCTCCGGTTCTACAGGTGCTAGCGGCCCTCCTGGTCCGATCGGACCTACCGGTGCTCGCAGGCCTCACGGTCTGACAGGCCCCCCCGGTTATACAGGTGCTAGCGGCCCTCCCGGTCCGATCGGACCTAGCGGCCCTCCCGGTCCAGGCTTTACCATTACTTCGGACGGTCATTACAATATACAGAAAAAGAGGCTAAAACATGCTCTAGAACCAGATGAATTGGATGATGTTGCAACAAAATTATACGTTGATAATAATTATGAAAAGATTTCTAAAATCTTAACTCGAATCGAAGATAAAACTGACTCTATGGAAATTGAAAATAAACTTAAGTTAATTGTTAACGATATCGAAAAAAAATTAAAAACAAAATGTATGTGGTTAAAACTGGAATTTAATGAATCGATAAATAATAAAACAAATGTTTTAAAGGGTGAATTAGAGACAATGTTTAATAATAAAACAAACAATATAAAGGATGAATTACAGACAATCATTACTAATAAAACAAATACTATAAAGGATGAATTAACAATCATTAATAATAAAATAAATACGATAAAGACATTAATAGTAGCCATGGCTATTGATTTAAAAAATTTGAAATCAGTCATGGCAGATTTAAAAAAAATCAAATATATCAGGTTTTACAAACATTCAAGAGAAATTGGGTATATTTGATAAGGTATTAAATAGTGTAAACCAGAACCCGGAGGGTGTTAGTGGAAACCAGAACCTTAGAGTACCTCCTAAAAAAAATACTGATATAAAGTAAAAGTTGATTCCAATGAGTAAGATAAAAGCTGATATAGTCAATGAACTACACAAACCTGCAAGAAAAAAATTCCCACGACGACGGACAATTATCAAAGGATTAGACGATTTGTGGCAAGCAGATTTAGCCGAATTTGGTCTTTATGCAAGAGAAAACAAGGGTTTTAAATTCATATTAGTAGTGATTGATTGTTTCTCAAAATATCTATGGACCGCTCCGTTAAAAGATAAATCTGGTGTAAATGTGGCTAATGCATTTAAAAATATTTTAAAAGATGGACGAACGCCTACAAACTTGCAAACTGATCAAGGAAATGAATTCTACAACTCACATTTTAGGAAGGTAATGCACAGCAACGGAATTAACCACTATTCTACTTACACAATCATGAAAGCCGCAATGGCAGAGCGTGTGATAAGAACTTTAAAAGAACATCTTAATCGCGCATTTAGTTTGCGTGGAAAGTATCAATGGATAGATGTTTTAAGTGTAATTACGTCCAATTACAATAAGCGGAAACACAGTACAACTGGAATGCGACCCTGTGACGTCACTCAAGATAAGGAGAAGCAGTTGTTAAAAACAATTTACTCGCATATCAAAATAGCAGGAAAGAAGATTTTTAAAGTGGGTGATATTGTCCGTATTAGTAAACAAAAAGCATTGTTTGATAAAGGCTACACACCGAATTGGACAACTGAATTATTTAAAATAGCACATGTAAAAGTTTCAAATCCTACCGTTTACCTATTAGAAGATAGTTCGGGGGATCCAATCCAGGGGGCGTTTTATGCTGAAGAACTTTTAAAAACTAAACATAAGGATGTTTACCTAGTGGAAAAAGTGTTGAGGAAAAAGGGAAATAAAGTGTACGTCAAGTGGTTAGGATTAGATAAATCGCAAAATAGCTGGATAGATAAGTCAAATGTATTATAACTACATAAATGTAAATGTTTGTATTATTAAAAATATAAATATGTTTAATAATGGTAATTATTATTAGTTTTCTATTAACCTTCAACGCAACAAGATGTTTATCAAATTAATCACGCTTTTAATCTTTATCAATGCAAGTTCTGAAATTGATGTGAATAAATATTTACATCAGTTTGGATATTTAGATGAAAATAATTTTTTAAAACAAAATGAAGACAATGAATCGCTGATTAATGCTATCGAAACGTTTCAAGAATATTATAACTTACCCATTGATGGAGAATTGAATAACGAAACAATAAATTTAATGAATCGGGTGAGATGTGGATTAAAAGATGTGCAAGAGTTTACAGTGGGGCAATCAGAAGAAAAGTGGAATTTTACGGATTTGACATGGAATTTTCCCAGAGCTTCATTCAATGACATTGAAATAGCCAGTAAAGCGTTTGAAATATGGTCTAAACACACAAACTTAAAGTTTACGAGATCTAGACGAAATGCTAATATAATTATAACATACCAAAAATATAATCATACATTTTATGAATGCTATAAAAAAGCAAATTGTCCTTACCAACTAGATGGAAAAGGAATTATATTAGGACATGCGTTTTTACCTACAATGAATTCAAAAAACGTTGAAATACATTTCGACAAAGATGAAAAATGGTGTCATTATAATTGTTCATCGTCAGAAATTAGTTTGTTGCAAGTACTTTTACACGAAATTGGGCATACATTAGGAATTAAACATTCATTTGATATTACATCAATCATGTACGCATACTATTCACCACAAGAAAATCAAACAATTATTGACTTGTCTCAAGATGACATTGATGCTGTTCAAGCTTTATATGGGCAAAAGAAAAATACAACAAAAATATATTCAACATCTACGTCTAAAGCATCCGATATATCAACAACACAAACACCAATTGTTAAAACCACAGATCAGATTATGCCAGAACTTTGTTTGTTACGGGATATTAATACATATTTAATTGTGGAAGACACATTATTTATTATATATGAAAAGTGGGTATGGTATAAAAAATTGAATGATGATGAAATTACCGCACCCCAATCAATCAATCAGTGGTTACCTTTTCTACCTGAGAACTTTACTAAAATTAATGCAATTTATCAAAGACTCGATGGTAACATTGCAATATTTTCAAATGATAAAATTTTTGTAATTAATCCAGATAATTTATCATTAGTATATACGAAAAATTTGATAGATATCGGAATTATTAGAACATGTACCGGAGTACGGGGCGTTGTAAATACATATAGAGGGCAAACATATATATTTTGTGATAATGGGCGTTTTTTAAAATAAAAGAATGTACATTTGAGGTAGCTAAATTCGGCTTGATTTCTAATGATTTTCCCGGAATTCCAACAAACATCACTGGGGTATTTAGATATACAGATGGATTATTATATTTTTTTGATAAAGTTAATACTTATGCATTTAATGAATTTTCAAAGAGAGTTGAAAGTGTTCGTAAAAACGGTGTTGACCAATTTAATATCTATTGCACAGCTTCACAAATTTTGATTAAAATTAAAGCATTATTCAATAACTATTTTGTTTTAAAAGACAGACAAGTTTAACCTTGACAAGTTTGAACTGGTTTGAACAAGTTTAGACATGTTTGAGCTTGTGGTTAGATAAGGGTCCGGATGTAGATAAGACTATCGCTATATAAGCACACATTTTTGTAATAATATATTAGTTTACCAGAATCATTCAACGAAAGCAAACATTTTCAATCAAATATTAGTTGTCCAGAATCATTCAACGATGTCTGCTACAAATCAAGAAATAACTTTCAATGATGTCATTGACAATCAAATTTCAAATTACGATGATGCGTTCAAGATTGAATTAACACTTTTGGGTCAATCAACATATCCTCTAAACAAATCGGCTACAAAGAACGTGAGCATCGGAATAAGCCCAGCCCTAGGATTCATTCCAGTTGTGAAAATCTGGGGCGCTCATTCATGTATCTTCTTCACTGAGGAGGAATGGCTACAATTTATGAACATCAACCTGAATAATTTACAAAGGCCCATCACCATTGGAGATCACAAGATTACCAAGAATGAATATAAAAATATTATGGCTATATGGATTGAGCAGAGGGAGTTGAGTGTTATTATATCGGAAGAAACATTTTGTAATTTGATGTGTTTGAAACAACTTATTACATGCAAATTGAATAATTTGAAAGCGTTACAATTTTATTCATATTATTGTTCAATTTTATTATCTTGTACAAAGGATTCAAATAGTAATGAATTATATAAAAATGTGTTAAAATGGATTTCTATTTATAAGCATAAACAAAATTCATTTTTGATGTTGGAATGTTTGCATATACATTTTAATAAAATTTGTATTGATTTTGAAATTAAGAAACTTACTCAATAAAATATTTTAAAATACTCTACTGTTTTTATTTAGTATTACTCACATCTCCCCTAATAGTTAAAAAATAATTTTAGTGATTAAAACTAATACGTAGACCGATACGTTGCAATGTAAATATGTTTCATAAATAAATTGTTGGTCCTGAAAAGGACCGTTTTTAAAATGATGATGATGATGTCTACATATACATATCATCATATTGGGGATTGTATAGGTTGGGGGCCGTTGGTTCCTCATCCGACTAAATAAAAAAATCAAAACTATAACAATTAAATTTACACTTTTAATTTACTACGTACAAGTTCAATCTCCGTGTCTGCATCAAAGATCCCTTCATCGTCCGAAATTTCAATCTCCGTGTCATTATCGGATATGTAGGGATCTTCGGATATGTACGGTTCCATCCCTAAGTATCCCCTCCTCCAATCTAACCATCTTCGTCTTTGACTTATCCACTCTTCCCTCCACTCTTCCCATCTTTGTAGTTGTATTAGCCTCCTCCTCTCTGCCACTCTTCGCTCCCTTCGCCTCCTCCCCAACCACCCAAATTCCCAGTCCTGGAAATTCTGGTTGGGTGGAGTTCTTGCAGCAGCGAGCGTGGTAGCAAAAGATGTTGAGGCGAGCGGAGTTGATGTGGAGGTTGATGGAGTAGGATCCGTACTTGTGGAGGTTGATGGAGTAGGATCCGTAAGTGTGCGATCTGTTGAAGACGCACTCGGGCTGGAATTATTCAAATAAATCCTCAGCACGTTTTCACGGCAGATCCGTCTCCGACAGATCGCACACTTACGGATTTTCGCGATGCAACCCCCACAAAATAAATGACCACACTTCAATGCAAATCCTACCCAATTTGTTAAGTAAATTGGGCATTCCCCACACCTCGTACCCTCGGTAAATTCGTCACACATTATTTTTTTGTTAGGTACAAACTTAATCGTAACACTGAATAACTTTCAAGTGTGAATCGCATTATATATTGCGAAAATATATGGAGGTGGTGATTACATTCTTAATATCAACAACAATTCAATCTTGAATTTCCTTTGATGATAAAAATTAATCTCCACCACAACTTCCATCTAATCGTTGATGATAAAAATGAATCTCCACCACAACATCCGCATAATCTCGAATTTCCTTTGATGATAAAAATTAATCTCCACCACAACATCCACATAATCTTGAATTTCCGTTGTTGATATTAATTAATCTCCACCACAACTTCCATCTAATCGTTGATGATAAAAATTAATCTCTACCACAACATCCACATAATCTTGAATTTCCTTTGATGATAAAAATTAATCTCCACCACAACATCCAAATAATCTTGAATTTCCTTTGATGATAAAAATAAATCTCCACCACAACTTCCACATAATCTTGAATTTCCGTTGCTGATATTAATCAATCTCCACCACAACTTCCATCTAATCGTTGATGATAAAAATTAATCTCCACCACAACATCCACATAATCTTGAATTTCCTTTGATGATATTAATTAATCTCCACCAAACTTCCATCTAATCGTTGATGATAAAAATTAATCTCCACCACCTATTCTCACATTATATATAATGTGATTCCAACTTAAAAGCTATTCAGTTTGCTAAGAACACTAGTACGGTTCCGTTCGTCAATAATAGTATTACTAAAATGTTTCCGTGTGAGTTTTGTTCTGCAACGTTCGCTCAGAACTTTAATAGAGTGAAACATGTTAAAAAATTTCATCCGCAAGTGCCACTACCTCAACCACTTAAAAGAGGTCCAAAGAATCGTCCCTCTACCAGTGCTCCTCCAACAAAGAGGAAGAAGGTGAATCCCTCTACTAGTGCTCCTACACCAAAACATGCTAAACTGTTAAGGTGTAATCAATGTCAAGAGGAATTTGCCACAACGCAACTTCTTACTTGAGATCACAAAAACACCTAAACAACATTTCCCAGGAATTTTTCGACATTGGTGTAAAGATAATTTCAAGAGCTTTCCGTGATCGAATTGCTTCTTATGGGATTCAATCTGAGGGTAGCATCGATATCCCCAAATCTCTGGAAGAGTGTAAAGACAAATTTGTTCGTTTAGTGACTCATCATTTGCATTCGTCTCAGAAAATCAACATTGAGCTGTTTGGTAGATATATCAAACCAGGGTTTGAGGACCAGCCAGATCTCAAATCTTTCAACACCCGCTTTGTGATTGTGACACCTACAGATGATCTGGAGGAAATTTATAAACAGTTGTGTAATGTTGTACAAACGAAGAGCGAGGAATTTCAAGTAAGTAATTTTTGTTATAGTGAAATTAAAAACACACATACTAATGAGTATATTATTATCGCTTGCAGGAGCGAGATAGTGGATGGTCCCTTTTAAAAATTTCGCACCTGGAAGTGAATATTAATAAATACACTCCAATTCGCGGTTCTTCATATTTGGACCTTCCACCATCAATTAAAAAAAAAAACAAGCATGCATCAACGTCAACAATCAGGATAATGCCTGCTTTGCATGGGCAGTTATGTCAGCACTCCATCCAGTGGATCATGGAAATGCGCCACACCGCATCTCATCGTATCCTCATTATAACACCATGCTTAAGTTAACAGGTATGGAGATGCCATTTAAAATTAAAGAAATCCCCAAATTTGAAGTTTTAAATAATATTTCAATTAATGTGTATGGGCTAGAGTTTCACGATGAAAAACATGTACACGAGGTGGTAGGGCCGATTTATTTTACAAAATCCAAGCGCGACAGACATGTTAACCTCCTCTACATCGAGGATGGGATTACGGGGCACTATGTTTGGATTAAAGATATGTCCAGATTAATAGCCGCCCAAGTGTCTAGCCATAAGTCTAAAAAATAAAATTCTTATGTGATGGGTGTTTGACTTTCTTCTCCACAGAAGTCGACTTGCATAATCATTGTCAGCATGATTGTAACAAAATCTATACAGTCATGCCCACCGCAGATTTAATTAAAAATAAAAACGGTGATTTGATTCCAGGAAACATCTTATTGTTTAATAATTTCAATTCTCAAATGCGTGTACCTTTTATTGTTTACGCGGATTTTGAATCGCTCCTAATCCCGATTCAAACCTGTCAGCCGGATCCAAACAAAGCTTTTACATTTTCTACACATGTCCATACTCCATTCAGTTTCGCATATTACATCAAATGTTCTTATAATTCAAATTTAGATAAATATGTGACATATACTGGTTTGGACTGCCCTAAAGTTTTCATGGAAAAATTAAGTGAAGATGCTAAATTTATTTATGAAAATTTTTTAAAACCAATTATCCCCATGTCCAAATTAACGCTGGACGAGCAGTATTTATTTGATTCCGCCAAAGAGTGTCATATTTGTTCAAAAGTGTTAAACGTTTGTGATAAAGTACGCAATCATTGCCATTTAACAGGAAAATTTATCGGTGCCGCTCACTCCAAGTGCAATTTAAACTATAAAACCCCGAAATTTCTACCTATATTTTTCCATAATTTAAGTGGTTATGATTCGCATTTATTTATTAAAGAGTTCGGTTTAGATTCAGACAGGATTGACATTATTCCACAAAACAAGGAAAAGTATATTTCATTCTCAAAATACATTAAAGTTGACAAGTATACGGACAAGAATGGTGTTGATCGAGATATTTATTTTAAATTAAGATTTTTGGACTCATTTAAATTTATGGCCTCTAGTTTAGACAAGTTATCGAAAAATTTAAAATTGGATCAACTAAATCTTGTTCACAAAAATTTCCCTGATGATGACCAATTTAAATTGGTTACGAAAAAAGGTATCTTTCCATATCAGTATATGGATTCCTTTTCCAAATTAACTGAATCGAAATTACCTCCAAAATCTTTATTCTATAATTCATTGACAAATATGAATATTACTGAGGCGGATTATGAACATGCACAAACTGTGTGGTCAACATTCAAATGTCAAAATTTAAGCGAATATTCTAACTTATACTTAAAGACGGATGTGCTACTTTTGGCTGATATCTTTGAAAACTTTCGCGATATTTGCATGAAGGCATACAATTTGGATCCGGCTCATTACTATACAGCTCCTGGCTTGTCTTGGGATGCCATGCTGAAATTGACAGACATTAAAATTGAATTATTGACAGACATTAACATGCACCACTTCATTCGGAAGGGAATAAGAGGTGGTATAAGCCAATGCTCTTTGCGACATGCTGAAGCCAACAATAAATTCATGTCCACCTTTGACAGTTCAAGACCTTCATCACTTCTGACGTATTGGGATGCGAACAATTTATATGGATGGGCAAAGTCTCAATTGTTGCCGTATGCGGACTTTAAATGGTTAAGCGCGATTGAAATTGAAAATTTAAATGTTTTAAACATGTCTGATGATTCATCAACGGGGTACATTTTGGAAGTGGATATCGAGTATCCAGAAAATGTCCATAATCACCACAAGGATCTACCTTTTCTGTCGGAAAATATGGTGCCACCAAATTCAATTTTCACACAAACTAAATTAATTCCAAATTTATTAAATAAATCAAAGTACATAATTCATTATAGAAATTTAACGCATGCTTTGCAAAACGGTTTGAAATTAACTAAAATTCACCGCGTTATTTCTTTTAAACAGTCACATTGGTTAAAAAATACATAGATTTAAACACCGGCATGCGTCAGCAAGCTAAAAATGATTTTGAGAAAGACTTTTTTAAACTTATGAATAATTCAGTGTTCGGCAAGACGATGGAAAATGTAGATAAGCGTGTTAATGTAAAGTTGTTGAATCATTGGGAAGATATCGGTCACCGTAAAGGTGCGGAAAGTTTAATTGCAAAATTAAATTTCAAGTGTTGTTCCGTTTTTACTGAAAATTTAGTGACAATACAATTAGATAGATTGAGAGTTGTTTATAATAAACCCATATATATAGGATTTTCAGTTTTAGATCTTAGCAAATTATTAATGTACCAGTTTTATTATGACCATTTAAAGGCTAAATACGGTGATAAAGTTGTGTTATTTTACATGGACACGGACAGTTTAACGTTAAAAATTGATACAGAGGACGTTTTTGCAGACATGAAAGACGATATTAATTTATTTGATACTAGTAACTTTAACCCGAATAATCAGTATGGTATCCCGCTACAAAACAAGGCTGTATTGGGTTTGATGAAGGATGAAAATGGTGGATTGATCATGCAAGAATTTGTTGGGTTAAGGGCTAAAATGTATGCGAATAATGTTGAGGGGAAATGGTCTAAAAAGGCTAAAGGGGTTAAGAAAAATGTTATTGCTAATGAATTGAGTGGGTCAGATTACTTAAATTGTTTGAATGAGTCGACTACAATTATTAAAAATCAAAACCTTTTTAGATCAATCAAACACACCATTTATTCGAACACACAAAATAAATTGGCTCTATCACCATTTGATGATAAAAGATTTATCTGTCACAACAACATCGAAACTTTAGCCTGGGGACACAAAGATATTATGGCAACTCCATATCCTCAAATTTAATTTATTTTATTTTATTTTTATACTAACACTAATGATTTGTGTAAAGCAAATTGGATAATCACTAAATTATTATGTTAATAACACATATTTTTGTAGAGGGTTGAAATAAAACTCATTTATGCAATTAGAATTGTCTTCCTTTTATTTACTTAAACATTTTTTCTGTATCCACTTAACCTATTCCTATGTAATTAATTGTGTAACATTCTTTATGATATTGTTTTCTTCAAAATGTTTTTGGATTACTTCAAATATTAATATAGCGATGAAAAATAAGATTAAGATACAATTAACCACACACATTATATTACACATCCTGCTAAGTGGAGTTCTCACTGACTGGGAATGAAATGTCTGCTATGTGGAGTTCTCACTGCCTGGGAATGAAATTTTAGATGTGTTCAAACACTGATGACACTTATATTTTGGTGAGGGTGGTCCATCGATGTGGGTCCTTCCCGTATTGTAGTGTTCGAAACAGGGTAATCTTTCCTTGTCCCTCAAGCTTGGCGGTAAAAATGGCCAGATGTTTAAAAGCTCCAGACCTTCCACCCTCTTCAAGTAATATTCGGGTAAATATTTTAAGTGCTCGGAGGTTAATTTACCTTCGTGGTATGCTTCTATGGCACTGTTAATGCGATTCATTAGAGGCTCTCGTTCCGTACTTGTAAACTGCATTATTGCGACTATGTATCTTCAACACATCTTATACCCCACCACTTTCTCCTACCAGCCAGGACCCCTTATCTACTTCCTGTATAGCCGGAAACCCTTATCTACTTCCTGTATAACAGGAAACCCTTATCTTATCTACATCCGGACCCCTTATCTTATCAACCGGAACCGGAAACAGGAACCGGAAACCGGGAGCGGAAACCGGAAGCGGAAACCGGAAGCAGTAGAGGGTTACAGCCGATTCTAGAACCTCCTCCTCATTTGAGAGGAAACTCCTCAAAATGATTAAAAGAGTTAAAACCTCCTGGTAGGGAGGAGGTGTCTTTTTAGAATCTCCAAAGAACCTTCTTTCCTCCTCCTCATAAAATGAAGAGGAGGAGGAGGAGGTTACTTTACGGTTTTATTGATTCTAAAGAGGCAATATACTCTTAATAATTTTAAGATAGTTTTCACCAAATAGAAGAGGTAGGGTTCATAGAATCGGCTAAAAATATCACCCTTGAGTGCTTACAGTCCACGGTCTAACGTATTGTCTAGCATCCATTAAAGACAAATAATGTGTCTAATCAAAATCCAAAGGGGCCCTTACCCCCTTAAGATTTTCACCCGATACATTACAGCTTTTATGCGCTGTATCGCTATAGGCGGACCATGCACAAGACAAGATGTGTTCATCTCGATGGTTCAAGGGCGACTGATGAATAATACATAAGATGTCATATATGAATCTATTAATAAATATTGTCAATGCGGTTAAAGTGTTGTTAGCAACATCGATGATTAAAGGTATTGAATGCCTTCAATTGGATTCTAATGAGTGGACAAACGACCTCCTTTAGGCGGGAAAAACATAAAGTAGTTAGTCCTTTTCAGAGGAGAAGTATGTGAGGTCGTTGTGATGTAAAAATATATACAGAACCTCCCCCCAACATAATATTATGGGACTATATAAGATCTGCCGGATGGGTGCAACTTATTACAGTACACGTGTTGTTGTCAAGAATACATCTGCCAGAACTGTGTCACTAATTAGTGTTGTTGTCAATAATAAATTGAATAATAAGTATTTGTAATTATTTTGAAAATAAATTAATTTATTGATTGAAGTGAAATTTTAGTGAAACGACAAAACCCGAGTAATAAACAAATTATTAGAGCACATATTCAAAATAATGGGCCAATTGATAATGCGAATTCAGCAAATGACTCGGGATTTTTTGAAGAGGGTGAAGAACCTTTTTCGAACATAAATCTACCGAATCATGGTGAGACTACTACTGTTGATGTTCCATGGAATATCAACGATACCAACGATGATGCCAACCACAACAATCAACTTGTAAAACAAAAGAAGAACGCTATGAAAAATTTACTGTCGTCGAATACGTATTTTTTAAATAAAAGTAATTCTAAATGGGTGTCGGTAGGTTTGGACATAGATCTTAATCTTGAACCAGTTATTAGAATATTGGGTAAGGGTGGGCAAGGAATTTCTTTGAATGAACAGATGTGGACAGTATTTTTAGAACAAAAAGTGAATATCAACCAAACATTTTTTTATGTAGATACGGATCAAACAATCAGCTTTAATGGAGTAAACATTTCATTTAGTTTAATGAATAATTGTCGTAAAGTTGCAAGAATTGATATCGGTGGAAATCACGTATTTTTATCGTATGAAGGTCTTCGTGAATTGTGGAAACTGGTTGATGTTGTTTCGTCTCGTTTGGAATATTTAAAAAATCTTAAGTTTAGTGAATATTACTATTCTTGCTTGGGTTTATTAAATGAACTGGATGGGGATATGAAAACTCGTTTTTCGAAAATAATGCAAGGCGAATGTAATGAATATGCTTGTATGATTGATGAATTGTTACTTTATGGTAATGATAAGTTATTGTTTGATTTTGATATGCAACATATAATGTTAGATTCTTATAATAATGGAAAGTAAAAAGAAAGTAGTAATGTGTGAAAGTAAAAATATTATTCATAATATGTATGTATGGAAATTTGCGTATAAAGAAGCTAGGAAAGGTGCATGGCATATATATTATTATGATTCTTTAAGATTCAAAGAAAAAATGAAAAGAATCGAATTAGCAATAAGTTTTTGTTTACAAAGTAGTTTTAGGGAGAATGTATATAACTCAAGGTTTAAGTAGAACATAGTTAGTATATGTGTTAGTATTAGGTGAAGTGGTAAATGTTTGTTAAAATTAAATTATAAAAATCAATAAACAGTTTTTAAGTTGCCACAGTTTATTTGTATACCTTATAATAAAATGTATGTCTATTATCCCGTCAGTCGTAAAAGAACTATCAAATGGATCGGTCGGGGGCTACTAAATAAATTAATAAACAAGCTGCCTTTTGAAATTCATTTACCTGGATATAATTATTGTGGGCCTGGAACAAAATTAGAAAAGAGATTAGCGCGAGGCGATAAAGGAATAAACGAACTCGACGAAGCTTGTAAAGAGCACGATATAGTGTACGATAATACAAATAATTTAAAAGAAAGGCATATAGCCGATCAGAGGTTACTCAAAACTGCAAAAAAAATAATTCAGAAGGTTGGTCCAAGTGCCGGAGAAAAGATTGCATCGGCAGGAGTTGCAGCAGCAATGAAAGGGAAAACTTCATTTGGAATGGGTCTAAAAAAGAGAAAAAGCAAGGGTAGAAACCGCAAAAGAATGAGTCGGGGTGGTACTTTAACGTTTAACAAGGCAGTTCGACTGGCCAGAAACGCTATCAGTAGAAGAAAACATAAAAGTGTATTTGATGCTACAAAAGCTGCATATAATGTTTTGAAAAAATATAAGAGAAAAATTAAATTTCCAAAACGTAGAGTCATTCCTATACCGAAACAAGGAGGATTTCTTCCGTTGATTCCATTATTTGCAGCTTTAGGTGCATTGGGTTCCCTTGGAGGAGGGGCAGCCGCTATAGCGAAAGCAGTAAACAGTGCAAAATCAGCTAAAGAACAACAAAAAGAAGCTGAGCGACACAATAGAGCTATGGAAGCCAAATCAGTGGGTTCTGGTTATTACATAAAACCATATAAAAAAGGATGTGGTTTATATTTTCCCGAATATTCAAAAAACTGAAAATAATGTTCCTTCATAAAAGACCTCTAAATAATTTGGAAATTTTAAAAATAGCAAAATTATTGAAAATACCATCGTTTAGAGGTGTCTATATGAGAAATGCATTACCGAAAAAAATTTAAAAAAATGAAAGTGCAGTTATCAATTTAGACAATAAAGAAAGTGAAGGAACGCATTGGGTAGCTTATAAAAAAAGTGGCAGTAGAGTAAAATACTTTGACAGTTTCGGTGATTTAAAACCTTCCATTGAAATTGAAAAATATTTAAGATCAGATGATAAGAATAATGTTATAAGTTATAACTATGAACGCTACCAGACAATCGATGATTTAAACTGTGGACAATTGTGTTTAATGTTTTTAATATATAATTAAGAAAACAATTTAAACATCAGTCGAAGACTAAACGCAATGGTGAAAACTTCTCATTCGCTTACGTTTACGTTGACCGGAATCAGTTCCGAGTTAAGTTGCAATTTTAATCCACCGATTTATTTGAGCAAAGATGAAGATGAAGAATATGAGTTGGCTTTACTCAATTTTGAGTCATTCAATTCAATTCCAAACGTTGACATATCAAATAATTTATTTCACTACAAAATAGGAAACAACAAAAAAATAGTAGAATTGCCCGTTGGAATTTACGGTTTAGATGATATTGCTGATTTTATAGAGACTAAAATAGAAGGGGACATTGACAATACGGCATTGGTCCGTATACGCGGTAATAATAATACTCAGAAGGTGCACATAAAAACCGATGTAGAAATCGATTTTACAGCTGAAAAAAGTATAGGAACCTTATTGGGATTTGATAAGAAAGTACTAATGGGCGGAAAGAGTTATGAAGCAGAAAATATTGTTAATATCCACACAGTCAATGCAATTCAAATTTATTGCAATTTAGTGAGCGGTTCTTATAATAACGGTGAACCGGTACACGTGCTTTATCATTTTTTTCCTAAAGTGCCGGCCGGATATAAGATGGTAGAATCGCCACATTTACCTATATATTTATCTGTTACTGGAGATATTATCAGTACAATTGTGGTAAGAGTGTTGGATCAATCAGGGAAATTGATCAATTTTAGAGGTGAAGAAGTAACGACACGATTACACTTGCGTAAGGTTGAATGAGATGAAGTTATATAACTCAAAAACGTCGAATCGAAAGAGGAACCATATTGTTAAGAAGAAGAAGAAGAAGAACACAGCAAACCGGTCAGCCTATAAATTGGGTAGCGATATGAAAAATGTGTGCAGTAGCTTAAAAAAAGTGAAGAAGTTAACAACAGAAAATCGTATATTCTTAGAAGATTTGGGCTATAAACTACTAAAATAATGGACATTTTAAATGTTACCGACAAAGTTAAATCTAACAATGCAATAGTAAGTTACGAGTATCATTCATACCAACCTTATGGATCGGCAAGTTTTGATAATAATGATGAAATTAGGATAACGGTTCCTGAAACTGACAATTATACATTACCAGGAGAGAGTTATTTATATGTAGAGGGTACTCTACGGAAAGTTGGTGAGGATGGGAATGTTAAAAACGAGGCTAGTAAGAATTCAAAATTAGTCAACAACCCAGCAGGCTTTATGATTAGCGATCTTCGGTATTTAATGAATGGTGTTCAAGTGGATTCCGTTAGAAACGTGGGAGTGACATCATGTATGAAAGGATATTTTTCGTATAATAAAAATGAAATGATTAAATTACAAAATGCAGGGTGGGACATTGAGAAAAAAGGTTTCTGCGATATAGTCGATGACAATGGACATTTTGCAATTAGTGTACCGCTTAAAAGTATTTTAGGATTTGCGGAAGATTTTAAGAAAGTTGTATTAAACTGTAGACAAGAGTTGGTACTCATTCGGAATAACGATGATAACGATGTAATTGTTCAAAGTGAAGCTGAAAAAGAAAAAGTAAAATTGACAATAGATAAAATTATTTGGAGAATACCTCAAATTGCAGTCGGTCTACGAGAACAGTTAGCCTTGACAAAATTAACTGACAAAAATCAAAATATCAATTTATGGTTTAGAAGTTGGGAGATTCATGAGTATCCGTCATTGCCGCAAACAACAAGACATACATGGGCCGTAAAGACGGCGCCGCAACTCGAAACGCCCAGATATATTATTTTCGGTTTTCAAACCAATCGAAAAGGCCAGATGAAGTCTTCAATGGCTCTATTTGATAATATAAAGTTGACAAACCTAAGTGTATTTTTGAACGGTACAAGATTTCCGTATGATAATTTAAATATTGATTTTGATAACAATAAATATGCTATTGTGTACGATATGTATAGCAGATTCCAACAATCATACTACTATGTGCCAGAAAGTGAACCAATGTTTTCACCAGCAGAATTTAAAGAGAAAATTCCATTAGTAGGAATCGATTGTACGTATCAGGCAGACACTATTCACAAAAGTGGCGTTGAAATTAAAATTGAATTTACTTCAAAAGAACCAGTTCCGGCTAATACGACAGCATACTGTTTAATTTTGCACGATAAGGCGTTTTATTATGCACCACTAACAAAAGTGGTAAAAGAATTGTTGTAAAAGAGGTGTTACCCGTCCTGCTGCAATTCCCTGTTGCTATAAAACAAGGAGGGGCGATTGTCATTATAAAAGTAGTGTAATTTGCTTTACACATCAGTCAAGTACAAGAAGTGAATGAATTAAGAAGTACACAAACAAATTATGGATACATTGGACTATATCATAATCGACATTCAAGGTTTTTACGATAGTAATGATAAATTACTACCGAAAGAAGTGGCTATTTGTGATAGCGAACGTCGAATTAGCCATTATTTGTTTGAGGCTCCCCATTCTGTAAATTGTTTACCTGCTAAGCAACGTCGAACAGCACATTGGTTAACTTCGAATTTCCACCATTTGGAATGGACTAGTGGAAATGTACCACTCAATAAAATTGATAAAATTATTCGAGTGTTTAGTAAAAAAGCTAAAAACATTTATGTGAGAGGTGAGCAAAAATCACAATATCTACAGAAAATATTGGATCGGCCAATTGAGGACATTAAAAGATTGGATATAAAGTTGTCAGCGTCTCACCCAAAGTGTACGTATCACAAAGATACAGATTATACAATGTGTGCATTAACAAATGTGTATTATATCTACGATAAAATGTCAAATCCTATCAATTATTACATGCAAGATGAAGAAGAAGAAGAAACAATTTTATAAAAGAGGTTGCGACGAAACAACCTTCAGCAAATGGAGTAGAACAGAAAAAAGAACAAATGTACAGCAAACTTGAATGCATATAATTGAGTCGGAAAGTGAAATAATATCAGACGGCATTGGTTCACAACTGTGTTAACATGGAAACAGTTCGACAGTATACTTGTAACTTAAAGTATTATGTTATTAATTATTTAAGAAGGATTAACAATGCATTATCAAAATATATCGGTAGAGACGGGACACCATTTCTAGAAGATCAACGTGCTACTAATTCTACATTAATTTATTTGCTAAAACGAATGACACCATTGGAACTCGCTACGTTATGGCCCATATTACCGGACCACATACGCACAATGAAATGTTTACAAGGAAGATTGCCATGCAATGAACATTTCAACACGGCTAATTGGATGACACATGTCGATGGACCACCACCAATGAAGAAGGATTGTTTCTTTTGCAAGAGTATCGTAAAATGTGATTGCTGTTATTGTTATTGTTCAATGTATATTGTTTAATAAATATTCAATGTATCCATGATTAAGAAATAAAAAATGTTTTTTATAATATAACTTGTTTTAATTGCGGCAACTAAAAAAATAAACAAAAAAGAAAGAGAAAAAAAAGAAAGAGAAAAAAAAAGAAAGAAAAAAAGAAAGAGAAAAAAAGAAAGAGAAAAAAAAGAAAGAGAAAAAAAAGAGAATGATGGTTAGAAGGAATCTCCTCCTAGTCTCCTCCTACTCTCCTCCTACTTTCCTCCCACAAAGAGAGAGGGAAGAGTGGGGGTAGGAGTGGGGAAAACGTCTAAAAATACGTTCGTCCCCCCCCCCCCCCTTCGGCAGCGGGGAGGCGTCAAAATAAAATTACCCCCTCCAGTTACGCCCATTGCCACGCCCCCTCCTTGGCTCCTCCCACGCCACGCCCCCTTGGCCACTCCCCGCCCCGCCCCCTCCTTGGCTCCTCCCCCACGCCCCAGTTGGCTACTCCGCCCACCCCCCCGAAAAAAATTTAACCTCGATTCCCCCTCACTTGTTTTACTTTCGCTACCGTTTACTGACCTCAAAATTGGGTATAAAAGAAGTCAGAACAAACCAAGAAATCACATCCAGTGCAAGTTTTGGAACGAACAACATCTCCACTCTAAAATGGAAGGTAAGTGGTCTTTATTTATATTTTGGTGATTGAATATTTTTAACATATTTTGGATATTCTTATTTTGTGTGTTTGTTTTTGCTTTTAGGTAACAAGATCATTTGCATCGACGATTTTCTGAACTCCAGCATGGATGGGAATATGTTAGGTATTTTGTTTTTTTTTTTTAATTCTATTTAATCAAATGTATCTTATTTATTGTCTATTGTTTTAAGGTGAAGTTGAGAAAACGAGCACCACCAATTCAGATGCACATCCTAACATAATTGGACCTGATGTAAAAAGTATTTAAAACACGTCTTATTTAAATGTTTCTAGATTATCTATTGTTATTGTTTTCAGTTTCATTTGATGAATCATGGGATGATTTTGATTTGTTTACAAATGACAAAAAGAAATCAGTGGCAGATGATTCATCAAATAAATTGCTTTCGAAGGAGAAAGGCGAACCGGCAACTGATCGATCGTTGAAAGCGAAAAAGGAACGAAAGACTAAAGGTTATTTCCGGGTTGATTAGATATTTTATTATGTATTATTTTCTATTCCTAATTATAATTTTAATGCATAATTATTGTGTACAGGGCGAACGAATCCTATGTGTTCAATGCCGTTACTTGTTGGATCGCCTTCTAACCACCAACCTTCGACATTATCCAAGCAGGGCCAAAAAAACAAATACAGCAGCAGCACACATCAACCACAACGCCCTCAGAGCATACACCTAGTCGAACCGCAAACAAAAAATCCTTCATTCCAAATCCAACAAAATATGCAAATCCAACCACCACAACAATCCTCATTCCAAATTATTGCACAACCTCAACCCTCAAACCAGTTTGTCATCGTGCAAAACGATTCCACGTATTACGCGATGCCGACTGGACAAAATTATGTCGCGGTACCGACTGGGCAAAATTATACATTTCCTCAGTCATTGGTAAACTTGGTGGTTTCCCAGCCAGGTTTTGATGCATCACTTGCAACCAATGACGTGAGAGGTAAGTCCTGTATTTTTTGTAATATTTAATGATATTTATTAATTGCAATGTTTTTTGTTTAATTGCAGGGACAAAATCGAGCACACCTGGGCCACAGCAATCAGCTCAGATGACACAGTCTCCGTTGCGATTGTGGCCTGCAGGTGGGTGCCAAAGATCTTCCAGCCAAGTCGAGTCGGAAAATAATACTGATGGTCGATTTGCAGTTTCGGATATGGGAGACAGTGAGCTGGGTGGCTTGTTTAAATCAGTGCGGTTATCACAAGAAATTACACTTTCTCAAGATAACGGTGCTGTTCGATCTTCTGTCCGTGAATTGCAAATAACCAATACAGTTTTACCTGGAAGATCTTCATCAGCAGATGTAGTAAGAGCAACTAACCCCAATCTTAACGCTCCTCCACCGACAATTATACCACCCAACCAGATTCCTCCCTTAACCACTACTACTAACAATTTCGAAGAGTTTATGCGAGCCATCATTTGTGATAAAGGAACAATTCGTTCTATGCAAGCTCGCAAAGACTCTTTCATGACATCCATTGATGATCGATTGGAAAGAATTGATAGTATAATCGATAATTTGAATAGTTTTTCAAAGCCTGATGTGGTTGAGTTCGTTGTGCAATCTACTAATTCTAACACTCCTGACGTTAGTAATTACTTAGCTGCAAAACGAAATCAGCTACGAGAGGAGCATTATTCATTGACAAGTTTAAAAAAACGTTTAAAAGAAATTTAATTGTGAAAGCACATTACATTTTTGTAACTATTTTTTAAATTTGTCAATTTGTTTCAAGTCTAATTCTTTTCAAACAATTGTAATGAGGTGTTTGATTGCTACATCTGCTTTTGTGGTCATTGTCTGTTGCTAGTCGTGTGTGGTTGATGTGTGTCGCTCCTAGTCATTTGGATGTGTGTTACCATCTGTCAGGGAATTATTTTATAGTTCTTATTTAGTATTAGTTTTTTTATAGTTTTTATTTAGTATTAGTTTTTATATTTAATTATTAATATTATTTGTAATATATAACTGTTGACAATTCAATTTCTTTTCATTCACCCTTCAAAAATTAAGTTGTACGCAGGGTTGGGTTTTTTATAGCATTATTATGTCGGAAAATGTTGAAAATCACTGCTTGTCATTACCAATAATAAATTTTGATCTTAACGAGTTTCGATATAAACGACATAGTGATCTATTTGGAGGAAATTGCAAAAGAGGTCTTATTATAGGCCCTTCTGGCTGCGGTAAAACAAATGCAATGCTATCATTATTACTTGCAACCAACGGTTTACGTTTTAAAAACATATACTTGTGTTCAAAATCATTATTTCAAAATAAATAATAAAATAAAAGACGTGCCAGAATGTGGTTATTTTGAGTTTTCGGATGTTGAATCACTTGGACCGCCTGAAAATATTAAAGAATATTCCATTGTTATATTTGATGATATTCCACCGACCGGTCATAATGTAATTAAGGAATTTTTTTCATACGGTCGACACAAAAATGTTGATTGTTTTAAAATATGCCAAAGTTACAGTGCCATTCAAAAGCAATTGGTTCGAGACAATTGTAATTTATTGGTAATATTTAAGCAAGATGCAACAAATTTAAAGCATATTTTCAATGATCACGTAATAGGTGACATGACATTGAATACATTTCTAGAAACTTGCACAGAATGTTGTAAGCAACCTTATTCTCCATTCGTAATTGATTTAGATTGTCCTGTAACGAATGGTCGTTATCGAAAAGGTTTCGATAAATTTCTGACTATTTAAAAAGCGCTGTAACGATGCAGATGTTATCAGTGTTTACAGACACTTTGCGTTCTTAACATGGATAAAGACATTGCAAAGCAACTCGTGGAAGCACGTAGTGCTTTGCGTGATAAAATTCGATCGTTAAAAACAGATATTGCAGACTCAAAAGAACATCTTGCCGCAACGTTATTACCCTTGAGTGAACCACTGAAACAAATCGCTAGTAAATTCAATGAAGAATTTGTTCCTATTGATTCTAGTTATGTTAAAGAAAAAGAAACGGGATTTGGTTCAAGTAGAAAATCGCAAATACGCAGAAAAATATTTACTACACCGCAATCCAATGTAACCTCATCTGAGGAAACTATTAGAAAACGTCCGTTGAAAATTAAAGTACACAAACGAATATTTACACCCATTAAAACGTCATCATCAACACCCAGAAGACCGAGACATCAATTGCATTTGAAAAAAGATATTATTACATCAACACCGATTGAGGATACTGCAACAGGATACACTGAAGAAGTTTATCAAACTTCACCGCCAAGAACAGGAAACGTCACACATGATGACGATGATGATGATGAGGATGATGATGATGATGAAGAGATCGTAGATTCTGATGATGACGCTACAGTCCTACGGACTGCTACCACACGTTTAGATGAAGCTCATGATAGACTGGTAGACGAACTTAATACTTCGTCAGTCCTACAACAAACCCTGAAACAATTTCATCATATACCTCGCGCATATTTGATTGACTTTAAATTAGATCGTGGAGATAAATTCGATACTCGTTATGGAGTTCGTCAAACATTTGATGGTGTTTTGTATATCGGAAACGCGGCACTTAAGTTTGATGGAGCAAATGTTGTTATTAACGATGTGCCATATAAGGGCACTACCGGTCTATACGAATTACTTTTCAAAAAGGACCCTTACACTTTTAAACCTGACGATGTTCGAAATTATAAACGTATTTTAGAGCAAACATCTGCGACGCGATTTAATTATGATCCAAGCGGAAAACGTATTGGTAGTAAAGCTTTGAAATATGTAAACATTATTAAGCCAATTTTAAATGGTCAACCTCCAAAAGTGTGGTGGACTAAAAAATGGAAAGTTGGACGCGGTTTGCAAAAAAAAATTATTCCCAATTCTTCCTTAGAATTGCAATATTGGGATAATCCGAATGAACTTGTAGATAGATTACGCTTATTATTAGCTTCACAAAGTGCTGGCAATAATGCGCATACAAATGAAATAATTTCAATAATTGAAGAATTGAAGGAAGCAAACATTATAAAGTAATATAAGTGTGGCTCCTGAAATAAACATATGTTATTATCTCATTAGACACCAGACGAGCAACCGGTGTATAAAATGAGTTTAGACAAATTTGGAAATTCTATTTTTGGTGCAATGACTGTTGACAAATTTGGAAAACATGTACATGGGCATAGTGTCTCGAGCTATATTAAAAAATCTAACAATTTAGACAAGATAATTCAGAGGTATTTTAAATTCGATGAAACAGATAAAGATAGAAGATATAGGTTAATTTTGACACTTGCCGGCAACGGAAACGTATCTTCCGATGGATTCTATACAATTGATAATAAGGGGGGTGATATATTATATAAAAACACATTATACGCTGGAAAAGTTCTTAAAACAAATTACCTGGGAAATGTAATTCTATTTATTAATGAAAAGTATGTATTGTCTGAATTAACAAACCTTAAATTGAATGATACAATACAAATTAAGCGCAGATTTGCAGCGACTCCAGAAGGTGTCGATAAGAAGTTTTGCATTGAGATATTAATCGAACAAAATACTAATGAAACCCAACATTAAACGCGATGTAATTGATGAAATTCACGCCCCAGTTCGGAAACATTTTCGTAGACGTCGAGTAATATTGAAGAGTTTAAATGATTTATACCAAGCGGATTTAGTTGAAATGATACCTTATGCCAAGGAAAATAAAGGATACAAATATATATTGATGGTTATAAATGCTTTTTCTAAATTTGGGTGGGCTTTACCGTTAAAAACAAAAACTGGAAAAGAAGTTGCCTTACAAATGGAAAAATTGTTGAAAAAGAGGCAGATACCTGCAAATATTCAAACAGACAATGGTACTGAGTTTTACAACAACAATTTTAAAAAACTATGTGAAAAATATGGAATTAATCATTACAGCACATTTTCATCTTTAAAAAGTTCAATTGTTGAACGGTACAATAGAACTATTAAAGAACTGATGTGGAAGGAATTTAGCATGCAAGGCAATTATAATTGGATTAGTATTCTACAAAATATAATTAATAAATATAATAATACAAAACATAGAACAATTGGTATGAAACCAAAACAAGTAAATAAAAATAAGGAAAAATTATTGTTAAATTCTGTGTACAGTAATTTAAAAGTTTTTGATGGATTTAGGAAGAAATTTAAAGTTAGTGACCACGTAAGGATTAGCAAACATCGTCAAGCATTTGATAAAAATTACACCCCAAATTGGTCCAACGAAATCTTCACAGTATCCAAAGTTCAAAACACGAACCCCAGAACATATCTACTACGAGATATAAAAAACCAGGACATAATTGGAGGATTCTATGAGGAAGAATTAAAAAAAGTTCAACATCAGGATGTATATCTCGTCGAAAAAGTTATTAAAAGAATGAAGAATAAAGTTTTAGTAAAATGGTTGGGTTTGGATGATTCACATAATTCATGGATATCAAATAAAAATGTTTTATAAATATTTAGTCTTTTATTAAATTATAATGTGTTATGGATCCGCAACCACACGAGCGCGTTATCCTCCGGGCAAATAATGGCCGTATACTCTGCCCTCTGGAGAATGATATTTGCCCGGGGTAGAGGAATTGGCGGTATCGAGTCATCCAGCTCGATTATGGTGACCTGTAAATTATTATAATCTCAATTTTCTCTTATTTACATGCACGTATTAACTTGTTTACTCGCTTGTTGTTGAATCGCCTGCAATATTCCTCTCTAATTTCGTTGTAGATTTGTGTGCGGTCTGTAACAAAAAAATATAAAACATAAAATATATGTAATACAAATGTAAATGTTTCTTTATAAATACAAAACATATTTTTTTAAATGTTGTTTTATTTAAAATAAATTACTCACCCATGATTCACTTTAACACTTTAAAACCGCTGTTCAGTTTGTTCCTCTCAACTTAGTGTGTTGGTGCTTAAATAGCTTGTAAACCGAGGAGGATGTATAAGGAGGAGGGGTTTAAAGTAAAACACCTCTTAAAAGATTTTGAGTTAACTTCTACTCATAAAGGTGTGGTAAAATTAAAAGGTGGGACTAAAATTACCTTTACTCATAAAGGTGTGGTTAAATTAAAAGGCGGGGCAAAAATTGCAACACTTTTTGAAAATTTATAAGGCGGAGCTAAATTGCAATACTTTTGACCGTTACAATAAGGTTACAATATTAATATAAAATAACCGGCTATTTTTCCATAGATCAAATCAATTTTTGCATTGTCAAATATAAGAACACAAATTAAAGTTTATCTACAATGAGTTTTGTTAATACTTTACAAGCAATCGCTCTAAAACAAGTGTGTTTAAATGTAATAGAAGATCGGTTAGATGTAAAAAAAATGGTACGCCTAGCAGAAATACCAAAATGTTTGGGTAAGACAATTTTTGACAACTGGTGTTTTTATGTTTGGACATTTGGACATTTACGACAAGCAAATATGTATTCGGTTCTTTGTAAATGCCGACCATTTACATGTCACAATCCATTACCTAAATATATAGTGGATTTTTTATTAAATCCTAATGGTAATATTTCCAAAATTATGAACATTCCACAAAATCCATTTTTAGTGTTAGTTAAAAAAAGATTTTGGATTGATACACAGGGAAAGAGATATTGCCGTTGGTGTAGAAAAAAAATTTACAATTTAGAACCTAATACAAAATTATTCAGGATAAAATACGAAAAGAATATTTTATTTCGAAAAGACAAATTGCATACATGGATATTAGAACGAAAACGTTATTGTGAATTTTGTTTCTTCACACCGTTATTCGAGCTAACAAAACATACTGTAAAACGTAAACGAACAGATAGTTCATCTTCATCATCTTCTACTTCATCAGTGTGGGACACATCGACTGACATGGATGAAGAAGAGGATTAAAATGATTGTAAAATGTTTTTTTCTCTGTGTGAGTGTGTGCATGTGTGAGTGAATGTGTTGTTCTTCGTCATATTAAATTTACCCCTCCTCATAGTTAAACCTCCTCCTTTTCTTTTCTTGATTAAGTTCACTATATAAAGGTAACGTATTGGCCCAAGCATCATATCGTGTGTTGACGTGTAAAGCAACTTACTCTTTTATTACATTTAAAGCATGTTTTTGTGCGAATATTGTGGTAAAAATTTTACAAGAAGAGACAACTTAAAACGACACGAAAAAAACTCGTGTGTTTCCAAGCAAAACTCATATGTAAGCAATAGAGGAGAAAAGCCAACAATCAAACTTATTCTACCCCGATCCGCACAACAGGGAGATATCAAAATGGTAAATCCACTTCCATCAACATCTTTGGAAAATCCATCCACATCGAAACAAGTTTGTGAAATTCCAAATAAACGACAAAAACTTGCATCAACATCAAAACACAGAATATGTGATGTATGTAACATAACAGTAGATAGCGCATGTTTTGCCGCCCATTTGAGAACTAATTTACACAAAAGTAATGCATTTATTATTGTTGATGATGGAGTAGAGGAAATATCTACAGCTTATGGGGGCAAAATAACAAGTTACCGAATCACCGAACCTGGACACTATGTTGATTTAGACAAGTTTTCCATTTCAGTGAGGGAGAAAATTATTACTCTCATTGAAAGTAAATTGGCGGTTATTGGAAATTTTAAATTAAACATGGAATCCTTTGCATTGTACTTTTTGACAGCAAAAGAAAATGTTGAAATAAAATCATTTAACACGTCGAACAAAATTATCACCACTGCAACGAATCTATATGAGACATACGCACACTTCCTCGACGAAATTAAAACCAAGATGTCAGAATTTCAGGAGAAAGATTCAGGTAAAGTTAGAAACTTGGTGATTTTTAATGTTATAATTATTATTTTTTTTCTTTTTTTTAAGGTTGGACATTATTTCAAATTACAAGCATTGAACTTAATTTCAATGTATATAATCCAATGAGAGCATCTAGTTACATCGAGTTACCTGCTTCAATAAAGGCAAAACGTGCAGTAATCAATGTTTACAATACCGACAATGCATGCTTTGCTTGGGCTATAACTTCAGCACTTCGGGTTCCAACAGGACTGGCACAGAGACCATCTTCATATCCACATTACTCAACAGTATGTGACTTTTCAAATTTACAATTTCCAGTTACAATAAAAGATATCAATATATTTGAAGGTAAAAATAATATTTCAATAAACGTTTATGGCGCTAATGAATATTTTAACGAAAATAAAATGGACTATGAATTCGTTCCATTACGAATATCAAAGAATAAGAAAATAGTTCATATAAACTTGTTGTATATTTCAATAGACAATCAGAATCATTATTGCTGGATTAAAAATTTGTCGCGTTTAATTGGAACTCAAATATCATTACATGGTCATGAAAAATTTATATGCGAAGGTTGTTTAATTTACTTTTCTAAAAAAGATGAATTAAAAAGACATCAAGAAGAAGATTGTGGAAATGTAAAAGCTGTTCTTCCGAACTGTAGTAAAAAAATTAATAAATTGGGTGAAGAAGTTCTGGGAAATATATTAGAGTTTGAAAATTATCAAAAACAAATGAAAATTCCTTTTGTAGTTTATGCTGATTTTGAGGCATTGTTAGTAAATGTTAACAATAATACTACTTATACAGATTCGAGTAAACCGTACACAGTTAAATGTTTTCGTCATGAACCTTATGCTTTTGCATACCACATAAAATGTTCATATGATGATAGTCTTTCAAAGTTTAATATATATAATGGAGAAAATGCTGCACAAGAATTTGTAAACAAATTAGAAGACGATATTAAAATTATTTATAAAAATTATTTAGGAGTACGTAAAGAAATGTTACCATTAACACCGGAAGAAAAACTAATATATGAAAGAAATGTATGTCATATTTGCGAAAGGACATTGTCAGTAAATGATAAAGTATATGATCATGATCACTTAACAGGAAAGTTTCGTGGCCCAGCCCATTCCGTTTGCAATATTAATTATAAAATTCCAAAATATATTCCAATATTTTTTCATAATCTTTCAAATTATGACAGTCATATGTTTGTAAAAAATATTGCATTAAACAAGGAAGATGTTGATGTTATTGCACAAAACAAAGAAAAGTATATAACTTTTACAAAAAATGTGCACGTTGGTGAATATATTAATGGTAACGGAAAAAAGAGAAAAGTATTTATAAAACTAAGGTTTGTAGATTCATTTAAATTTTTATCACAATCATTAGAAACATTGGGATCACTTTTGGACAATGATCAGTGTGTTGAAATAAGAAAAAGGTTTCAGGAGGATGAACAATTTAATCTAATACGGCAGAAAGGCGTTTTTCCTTATAGTTTTATGAATTCATTTGAAAAATTAAATTACAATCATTTGCCAAGTGAGGATGAGTTTTATGATCATTTAACGGATGAAAAAATATCCAGAAAAAACTATGAGAGAGCTTGTAAAGTGTGGGACGTATTTAATTGTAATTCATTACGTGATTACGTAAACACTTATTTGACATCTGATGTGTTGTTGCTTGTTGACGTATTTGAAAATTTTCGAAAAATGTCATTAGATTTCTACAAACTCGACCCTGCACACTATTTCACAGCGCCAGGATTTGCTTGGGACGCTTTGTTAAGGATGACAAATGTAAAATTGGAATTATTGACAGACATTGACATGTTACATTTTTTTAAAAAGGGTATCAGAGGTGGATTAAGTATGTGCACTCAACGAAAAGCTGAAGCAAATAATAAGTTTTTACCAAATTTTAATGCTTCTGAACCAACTTCATATATTCTTTATTTAGATGCTACAAATTTGTATGGGTATGCTATGAGATGTAAGCTTCCTGTTGGAAAGTTTCGCTGGCTTGATCAAAATGAAATTCTCGAGTTTGATATCGCATCACTGGAAGATGATGGTGAGATGGGTTATGTGTTAGAAGTTGATTTAAAATATCCAGTAGCTTTACAGGATTATCATAATGATTTTCCTTTTTGCCCAGAATCGGCAATACCTCCAAATTCAAAATATTCTAAATTAATTCCTACCTTATATGACAAAGAAAAATATATTATTCATTATAAAAATCTAAAACAATGTTTAACACAAGGCTTAAAATTGCGACGGATACATAGAATTTTAGAATTTAAACAAGATAATTGGATGCAAAAATATATTGATTTCAATACTAGTAAGAGAGAACAATCTAAAAATGAATTTGAACGCAATCATTACAAAAGTATGAATAATGTTGTATTTGGAAAAACGATGGAAAATGTTGAAAATCGCGTTGATATTAAATTATGTACGCATTGGGATTCTCATTTCAGGAAACCTGGTGCAGAATTTTATATATCGAAACCAAATTTTAAATCTTCAAAAATATTTTGTAATAATTTAGTGGCTGTGGAAATGGGTGTTCTCAAAGTGCAGTACACAAAACCACTGTATGTAGGATTTTCTATTTTAGAATTATCCAAAACTGTAATGTACGATTTTTTCTATAGTTTCCTTAAGAGAAAGTACGATAACAACGTAACATTATTGTACACAGATACAGATTCGTTAGTTCTTCAAGTTTTTACAGAAAATGTCTACGATGATATTAAAATTAATATTGATAAGTTTGATACATCCAACTATCCAGTTGACAATCAGCATTGCATCATTCCAAATAAATCTTACATCGGAAAAATGAAAGACGAATTTAAAGGTCAGATCATTGAATCATTTTATGGAACTGGTGCTAAGGCGTATTGTGTAAATTTACTCAATTCAAGCTCGATTAAAAAAGCTAAAGGTGTTAAAAAATATGTAATAAAAAAACATTTAACGGTAAATGATTACATTACTGTAGTGGAGAATGGGGGTGCAGTTTATAAAAAAATGTACAAATTTAGATCCAGTTATCATAATATGTTTACAGAACTTCAAAACAAAATTGCATTGAATTCAAAAGACGACAAAAGATACATTTTAAATGATAAATATCATACATTAGCATGGGGCCATTTACGTATAGCGGATTTAGAAAACGAAAAGGTGTTGGATAAAATGATTAACGATGCAATTCAAGAGCTTGATTAAACATTCAATTATATTTTTATTTTTTATAAACCTGGGTAAGAAACGCTTACTCTTTCGATACAATTACATTATAAGTATTATAAAGTTATTTGTATCTTTAATAAATGTATGTCTGAACAATTATAATTTTTATTCTTTTTATGTATATTTGTATTATTTTAAATATATTGCTTCAAATATTACTTTTGCCTACTTTATTATAAAACCACTATCCATTATAAATATTTCCCCAGGTAACTGCTTTTAAATATCTGATTTAATTAATGTAAAATATTTTTTTTTTATTTCATGAAACATTTCTACAATCTTACTTAAGTTGTTCAAACACACACCCTCATTGTAATTAAAAAAAAAATAAATAAATAAGCAAAAACTAAATACTAAAATAAATAATAAAAAGAAATAACAAAAAAAATATATATAAAAAGTACTCCCTCTTCTTCCTTGTTAGCCCAAATTCAAAAACCTCCTATGAAATTTATAAAATGTTTCAGTTTTTTCAGTGGAAATATATTGACAAGGAATGTATTATTCATATGAAATAATTAGATTTCGGACCGCGGGTCTGTTTCACCCTTCTTGCATCCCCAACGTAACGCATAAGTACACCAAGTTTAAAACATCGGTGCCCTCAAAATGTAGAAAATGTTTCAGTTTTTCCAGTGGAAATACATTTACAAGGATTGTATTATTCATATGAAATAATCAGATTTAGGACCGCGGCTCTGTTTCGCCCTTCTTGCATCCCCAACGTAATGCATGAATACGCCAAGTTTAAAAAATCATTTCCCTCAAAATGTATTTTTTTTCATTTTTTCTAGTAGAAATACATTGATAAGGAATGTATTATTCATATGAAATAATCAGATTTAGGACCGCGGTTCCGTTTCGCCATTCTTGCGTCCACAACGTAACGCATACATATGCTAAGTTTAAAAAATCATTTCCCTCAAAATGTAGAAACATTTTTCATTTTTTCCAGTGGAAATACATTGACAATTTAGATACGGTAAGTTAGAAATTCATTTTCCCAATATGGGAAATATAATGTATATTTATATAATTTTAGATTTTGTTGAGGAGGTTTTGCAAGTTCGTCTTATATCTAATTTTACATTTGTCACCTCGAATTCATGACAATAATAATTCCGCTAGAAAATCCGCCAGTCCTGAAATTGAAAAATATTCCGATGAGATTCTAAAATCGCCATATCCTCTAGAAGTTTACCCCCACCAATGGCGTCGCCAAAATATCTGCAAACGTTAGAGTAAGTTGCAGATCTGTGCAATTTTTTTCAACTTATCAGCCGACGGATTTTCCAACGGAATAATAATTGGATTGTTGGAAAAACTAGGGTGTATTTTAAATTGAATAATCCTTATTGTAGTTAATAAATATTATACATCAAGTGAATTAAACACGATTTTATTCACGAAAAGATTTTTGATTTCACGAGCGCCTCGGCGCGAGTGAAATCATTTCTTTGAGTGAATAAAGGTGTTTAATTCACGTGGCGTATATATGTTTTTATTCAATTTTGACGAAATTGTAAAGAAAATGTACTTTACATTTATTTTTAAATCAATGTTGAAAAACTATGTAGACTGTGAAATCCATTTTCATGACGACGTATTATTTATAATTTTCAAAATTTGTAAAACTTCTATCTCGTGTCACAAAAATTTCTGAACTCACTGGAGCATTTCAACAAAAACTAGATAATGAAGTATTTGTACCGTCTGAAGTTCTGGAGGAGGCTTTGGAAGCAGTAAAAAAAAGTGATACCTGCAAAATCAAAAATTTCGTATGAAAATGAATACGCAAAATTTTGTAAATGGAGGGATCAAAAGCAAGCAAAAGGAGTAGATGAAAGTATAATTTTGGCATATATTTCGGAAAAATCCAAAAAATCTAAATCTTCATCAGTGTGGTCTTACTACTCCCAATTGAAAAAAATGTTATCTGTAAAAGAAAATGTAGACATAAGCAGATTTCATCATCTCAAGCAACAATCAGTAGGGCACAGACCAAAGAAATCTAAGGTGTTCACATTAGAGGAAATGGAACGATTTTTGGATGCTGCCTCTGATGATGAACATTTATTAATAAAGGTTGTATTAGTAGAGTATTATAGCCGGGACGGGGACCGGAAGTAATCCCGGAAGTGACTTCCGGTTTCCGTTTCCGGCCGGATGTTGATAAGATAAGGGGTTTCCGTTTCCGGTTTCCGGTCGGATGTTGATAAGATAAGGGGTTTCCGTTTCCGGTCGGATGTTGATAAGATAAGGGGTTTCCGGTCGGATGTTGATAAGATAAGGGTTTCCGTTTCCGGTCGGATGTTGATAAGATTAGATAAGATTAGATAAGATTAGATAAGATTAGATAAGATTAGATAAGATTAGATAAAATTAGATAAGATTAGATAAGATTAGATAAGATTGATAAGATAAGATTAGATAAGATTAGATTAGATAAGATAAGATAAGGTGTTTCCGGTTATACAGGATGTTGATAAGGGTTTTCGGTTATACAGGATGTAGATAAGGGTTTCCGGTTATACAGGATGTAGATGAGATAAGGGTTTCCGGTTATACAGGAAGTAGATAAGGGGTCCTGGCTGGTAGGAGAAAGTGGTGGGAGAAAGTGGTGGAAGGTGTGAGCGTTGAATATACATTGTCGCAATAATGCAGTTTACAAATACGGAACGAGAGCCTCTAATGGATCGCATTAACAGGGCCATAGAAGCATACCACGAATGTAAATTAACCTCTGAACACTTAAAATATTTACCCGAATATTATTTGAAGAGGGTGGAAGGTCTGGAGCTTTTAAACATCTGGCCATTTTTACCGCTGAGCTTCAGGGACAAGGAAAGATTACCCTGTTTTGAACACTACAATACGGGAAGGACCCACATCGATGGACCACCCTCACCAAAATATAAGTGTCATCAGTGTTTGAACACATCGAAAATTTCATCCACTTAGCAGAAATTCATTCCCAGGTGGTGACAACTTATCGGCAGTTAAAATGAATTATACCAATAACTCCTCAGTTGAGTCGGATGAAAACATCACACATCATTTATGGTTTCCGTTTTGGTCGATAATTATTGTAATAATATTTCTTTTCATTTACACAATATTGCATTTATGTAAAAGTTATAAAAAATACATAATTTTAAACATATTTTAAAGATATTTTATTTTAAATTCTCCTTACATTATAATAATTTATCACAGTTATTAAATAGAGTTCGGTGTGAATGTGTTCCATAAATAAAATGGTGATCCTTAAAAGGACCGTTTTTAATCCACGGTTGTTAATGAAAAATATTTTGGGTGTATGTCCCCAGGCTAGAGTCTCGATACCGTCTTTACATATATAGCGCTTATCATCGTGAGGTGATAGGGCCAATTTATTTTGACTGTTTGAAAAAATAGTATGTTTAATAGAGCGGAATAAATTTTGTTTCCGAGTGATGGTGACAGAATTTTTTAAACAATTTTTGTAATCATCACCCGAAATATCCTTGACCACCACATTTTTCTTAACCCCCTTTGCCTTCTTGGACCAATCACCCTCGACGTTATTGGCATACATTTTAGCCCTAAGCCCCACAAATTCCTTCATAATTTTGCCTCCATTCTCATCCTTCATCAAACCTAAATCGGCCTTATTTTGCTGTGGGATACCATACTGATTGTGTGGGGCAAAATTACTTGTATCAAATTTTGTTAAGTCCTGCTTCATGTCGTCAAAAACGTCCTCAGTATCAATTTTAAGTGTTAAACTATCTGTGTCCATATAACATAACCTCACTTCATTACCATATTTGAACTTTAAATAGTCGTAATAAAAATACGATGACCGATATCCTCCCAATGATTCACCAATTTTACATCTACACGCTTATCAATGTTTTCCATAGTCTTACCAAAAACGAAATTATTCATCAATTTGTAAAAATATTTTTCGTAATCGTTTTTAGCATTTTGACGCATGGTAGTATTTAAATCAATATATTTCTTCAACCAATCCGATTGTTTGAAAGAAATTACTCGGTGAATTTTAGTTAATTTTAACCCGTTACGTAGAGCCTGTTTTAGGTTACGATAATGAATAATTTACTTTGATTTATTATTTAAATTTGGAATTAATTTAGTGTTGACAAATTTAGAAGTGGGAGGTACAACGTTTTCCACAAGAAAAGGTAGATCGTTGTGTAGATTATGGATATTTTCTGGATACTCAATGTCCACCTCCAAAAAGTATCCCGTTGGTGAATCATCGGGCACATTTAAAACATTAAAAGTCGCAATTTCCGTCGCGCTTAACCACTGAAAGTCCGCGTATGGTAACATCTGAGACATAGCCCACCCATATAAATTGTTTGCATCCCAGTACGTCAGATATGTGGAGGATTTTTCAGCATTAAATTCAGACATGTACTTGTTATTCGCTAGAGCGTAACGTAAAGAGCATTGACTTATACCCCCACGAATACCTTTCCGAATAAAATGATGCATGTCCAAGTCCGTAAGTAGTTCTAATTTAATATCTGTCAGTTTAAGCATAGCATCCCACGACAAGCCAGGAGCTGTGTAATAGTGAGCGGGATCCAAATTATATGCGTTCAAACAAACATCGCGAACATTTTCAAAAATATCTGTTAATAATAAAACATCTGTTTTTAAGTATAGATCCGAATATTCCTGGAGATTTTGACAATTAAATTTTGACCAAACGTTTTCAGCATGCTCATACTCCGCAGCAGTAATATCTGCGTTTGTTAACGAGTTAAAAAATGATTTTTTAGGCGGTAATTCTGTTTCGACCAATTTAGAAAAATCATCCATATATTGATATGGAAAAACGCCCTTCTTTGTTAACAATTCAAAATGATATTGATTAGGAAAATGTGTGCGAACTGTATTTAATTGGTTCATGTTTAAATTTTTAGCCAATTTTTCTAAACTTGATGCCATGAATCTAAAAGAATCTAAAAATCTTAAATTAAAATAAACATTGCGATCAATTCCTCGCTTATCTACATATTTATCTACTACAATGGATTTAGAAAAAGAGATGTATTTCTCCTTGTTTTGAGGAATTACAGTAATTTTATTTGTGTCTAAACCAAATTCTTTAATAAATAGATGGGAATCATACCCACTTAAATTATGGAAAAATATAGGTAGAAATTTAGGGAGTTTATAATTCAAATTGCATTTAGAGTGGGCGGCTCCAATAAATTTTCCCGTCAAGTGACAATGATCTTTAACTTTGTCACAGACTTGAATTTTTTTATTACAAATATGACATTCTGTCGAAGAGTTAAATAAATACTGTTCTTCTGGAGTTAATTTAGATATTTTAGTTATCGGCTTTAAATGTTGATCATAAATTAATTTCGCATCTTCGATCAATTTTTCCAAGAAAACTTTAGGGCAGTCCAAACCAGTATTTGTAAAAAAAATATTTAAGTTTTGATTAAAACTACATTTAATGTAATAAGCAAAACTATACGGAGTATGAATATGTGTAGAGTAAGTATAAGATTTTTGTGGATCCGGTTCACAGGTTTGAATCGGGATGAGAAGAGATTCAAAATCAGCATAAACTACAAATGGTACCCGCATTTTAGAATTGAACTTTGAAAATGATAATAAATTTCCTGGTATCATGTCACAATTTTTATTTTTTATTAAATTGGTGGTTGGCATTACTGTATAGACTTTATTACAGTCATATTGAGAGTGAGCCAATAACGCGCTCTCGGCAGAGAAAAACGTCAAACACCTATCACATAAGAATTTTTTATGCTCATGACTGGACACTTGAGATACTACAAGTCTGCATAAATCTTTTATCCAGACATAATGACTTTTTAATCCATCTTGAATGTAAAGGAGGTTAACATGTCTATCTTGTTTACATATTGTAAAATAAATTGGTCCTACAACATCGTGGACATGTTTTTCAACGTTAAACTCCAACCCGTATACATTGATTGAAATATTATTAGAAATTTCAAATTTTGAGATTTGTTTTAATTTAAATGGTAGCTCCATACCCGTCAAATTTAACACCGTACTGTAATGCGGGTAAGAAGAGGGACGCTGTGGAGCGTTTCCGTGGGCAACTGGATACAGTGCTGACGTCACTGACCACGCGAAACAGGCATCATCATTGTTTTTGATGTTAATACATGCTTGCTTCTTTTTGATGTTGGGTGGAAGATCTATGTATGAAGAGCCGCGGATGGGGGTATACTTATTGATGTTCACCTCCAGGTGGGACACCTTTATCAAGGCCCATCCGCTGTCTCGCTCCTGCAAGCGATAAAAAGCGCTTATAAGTAAATGTGCACATTAATTAAATCAATGATTTTTACAATAAAAAAATATTTTAGAAAACTTACTTGGAACTCTTCACTCTTTGTTAGCACGATGTTACACAAATTCTCGTATACCTCCTCCAAGTGGTCGGTTGGGGTTACCACCACGAAGCGGGTGTTGAAGGATTTTAGCTCCGGTTGACACTCATCACCGGGTTTGGTGTACAACCCAAAGAGCTCGATGTTGACCTTCATCACCGTGTGCAGCTGACGTTCCACTAGACGGATAAACTTCTCTTTACGCTTCTCGAGAAATGTTGGGATGTCAACCTCTTCATCCACCATGACTTGAAGGGCATAGCTGGCGATGCGGTTCTTAAAGGCCGACTTAAGTACCATCATTCCCTCATAGTCATAGCGCGCAACAATGTTAAGATGTCTCTGGAACCTCAAGTGCCCCCCCGCAAGAAGTTGGGGTGTGCCAAACTCCTCCTGACATGTGTCACAGCGGATCTTCTTGGAGGACGTTCCAGCGAGGGTAACATCAGCAGCCCGCTTAAGTCCACTAGAGGGCACTACCTCAGCATGATACTTCATCACATGCTTTGTGAGGATATGTTTAAGGGTGAAGGTGGATGAGCAATAATTGCAGGGAAACATTTTCGTAGCACTGTTTCACACAAACTGAATCGTAACACGGTTCTAAAGACAACTGAATAACTTTCGTAGCACTGCTCTACACAAACTGAATCGTAACACGGTTCTAAAGACAACTGAATAACTTTCGTAGCACTGCTCTACACAAACTGAATCGTACACGGTTCTAAAGACAACTGAATAACTTCTAAGTTGGAATCGAATTATATGTATAATGTAAGAATAGGTGGTGGTAATGATTTAATTTTTAATATCAACGGAAATTTAAAATTAATTAGATGTTGTGGTAAAGATTAGCTTTCGATTATTGTTGGATGTGGCAAAGATTAATTATATGTGGTGGAGATTAATTATATGTGGTGGAGATTAATTTTTATCATCAACGGAAATTCGAGATTAAAGGGAAGTTGTGGTGGAGATTAATTGTGTGGTGGATAAGGAATTGACCATAATTCAAGATTATTTGGATGTTGTAATGGAGATTAATTTTTATCAGCAACGGAAATTCAAGATTAGATGGAAGTTGTGGCAAAGATTAATTTTTATCATCAAAGGAAATTCAAGATTATGTGGATGTTGTGGTGGAGATTAATTTTTATCGGCAACGGAAATTCAAGATTATGTGGATGTTGTGGTGGAGATTAATTTTTATCATCAAAGGAAATTCACGATTAATCTTGAATTGTTGTTGATATTAAGAATGTAATCACCACCTCCACCTATTTTCGCAATATATAATGCGATTCGCACTTAAAAGTTATTCAGTGTTACGATTAAGTTTGTACCTAGCAAAAAAAAAAATGTGTGACGAATTTACCGAGGGTACGAGGTGTGGGGAATGCCCAATTTGCTTAACAAATTGGGTAGGATTTGCGTTGAAGTGTGGACATCTATTTTGTGGGGGTTGCATCGCTAAAATCCATAAGTGTGCGATCTGTCGGAGACGGATGTCGTGAAAACGTGCTGAGGATTTATATGAATAATTCCGGCCCGAGTGCTTCGAATAATTCCGGCCCGAGTGCTTCGAATAATTCCGGCCCGAGTGCGTCTTCAACAGCTACCACAAGTACTGAACCTACTCCATCAACCTCCACATCAACTCCGCTAGCCTCCACATCTTTCGCTACCACACTCGCCTCAACATCAACTCCACCCAACCAGAACTACCAGAATTGGGACTTGTATAGAATGGAGAGAAGGCTAAGGGAGCAAAGAGTGGAAGAGAGGAGGAGGCGAAGGGAGCGAAGAGTGGCAGAGAGGCTAAGGCAAAGGCAAAGATGGGAAGAGTGGAGGTGCGAATGGATAAGACAAAGGCAAAGATGGGAAGATTGGAGGAGGAGGGATTCAGATGACTCTGATTTCAATTGGATTGTAAGGGTTGAACCATACATATCCGAAGAACCGTATATATCCGATCAGGGAATATTTGGTGCTGACACGGAAATTGAAATTTCTGATGAGGAAGCAACCACCCCTGCAACGTCAACGGTCCCTGTGGTGCCAACGAATGATGATGATGATGATAGTTGGTAGACAACATCATCATTTTAAAAAAACGGTCCTTTTCAGGACCAACAATTTATTTATGAAACACATACACATTGCAACGCATCGGTCTACGTATTAGTTTTATTCAATGAAATTATTTTTTTAAGCTTTAGGGGAGATGTGAGTAATACTAAATAATAACAGTAGAGTATTTTATTGAGTAAGTTTCTTAATTTCAAAATCAATACAAATTTTATTAAAATGTATATGAAAGCATTCCAACATCAAAAATGAATTTTGTTTATGCTTATAAATAGAAATCCATTTTAACACATTTTTATATAATTCATTACTATTTGAATCCTTTGTACAAGATAATAAAATTGAACAATAATATGAATAAAATTGTAACGCTTTTAAATTATTCAATTTGCATGTAATAAGTTGTTTCAAACACATCAAATTACAAAATGTTTCTTCCGATATAATAACACTCAACTCCCTCTGCTCAATCCATATAGCCATAATATTTTTATATTCATTCTTGGTAATCTTGTGATCTCCGATGGTGATGGGTCTTTGTAAATAATTCAGGGTGATGTTCATAAATTGTAGCCATTCCTCCTCAGTGAAGAAGATAGTTAAATGAGCACCCCATATTTTCACAACTGGAATAAATCCTAGGGCTGGGCTTATTCCGATGCTCACGTTCTTTGTAGCCGATTTGTTTAGAGGATATGTTGATTGTCCCAAAAGTGTTAATTCAATCTTGAACGCATTATCGTAATTTGAAATTTGATTGTCAATGACATCATTGAAAGTACTTTCTTGATTTGTGGCTGACATCGTTGAATGATTCTGGTATACTAATATTTTATTACAAAAATGTGTGCTTATATAGCGATAGTCTTATCTACATCCGGACCCTTATCTAACCACAAGCTCAAATACGGCTAAACTTGTTCAAACTTGTTCAAACTTGTCAAGGTTATACTTGTATGTCTTTTAAAACAAAATAGTTATTGAATAATGCTTTAATTTTAATCAACATTTGTGAAGATGTGCAATAGATATTAAATTGGTCAACACCGTTTTTACGAACACTTTCAACTCTCTTTGAAAATTCATTAAATGCATAAGTATTAACTTTATCAAAAAAATATAATAATCCATCTGTATATCTAAATACCCCAGTGATGTTTGTAGGAATTCCGGGAAAATCATTAGAAATCAAACCGAATTTAGCTACCTCAAATGTACATTCTTTTATTTAAAAAAAACGCCCATTATCACAAAAGATATATGTTTGCCCTCTATATGTATTGACGACGCCCCGTACTCCGGTACATGTTCTAATAATTCCGATTCTATCAAATTTTTCGTATATACTAATGATAAATTATCTGGATTAATTACAAAAATTTTATCATTTGAAAATATTGCAATGTGTCCATCGAGTCTTTGATAAATTGCATTAATTTTAGTAAAGTTCTCAGGTAGAAAAGGTAACCACTGATTGATTGATTGGGGTGCGGTAATTTCATCATCATTCAATTTTTTATACCATACCCACTTTTCATATATAATAAATAATGTGTCTTCCACAATTAAATATGTATTAATATCCCGTAACAAACAAAGTTCTGGCATAATCTGATCTGTGGTTTTAACAATTGGTGTTTGTGTTGTTGATATATCTGATGCTTTAGACGTAGATGTTGAATATATTTTTGTTGTATTTTTCTTTTGCCCATATAAAGCTTGAACAGCATCAATATCATCTTGAGACAAGTCAATAATTGTTTGATTTTCTTGTGGTGAATAGTAAGCGTACATGATTGATGTCATATCAAATGAATGTTTAATTCCTAATGCATGCCCAATTTCGTGTAAAAGTACTTGCAACAAACTAATTTCTGACGATGAACAAGTATAATGACACCATTTTTCATCTTTGTCCAAATGTATTTCAACGTTTTTTGAATTCATTGTAGGTAAAAACGCATGTCCTAATATAATTCCTTTTCCATCTAGTTGGTAAGGACAATTTGCTTTTTTATAGCATTCATAAAATGTATGATTATATTTTTGGTAGGTTATAATTATATTAGTATTTCGTCTAGATCTCGTAAACTTTAAGTTTGTGTGTTTAGACCATATTTCAAACGCTTTACTGGCTATTTCAATGTCATTGAATGAAGCTCTGGGAAAATTCCATGTCAAATCCGTAAAATTCCACTTTTCTTCTGATTGCCCCACTGTAAACTCTTGCACATCTTTTAATCCACATCTCACCCGTTTCATTAAATTTATTGTTTCGTTATTCAATTCTCCATCAATGGGTAAGTTATAATATTCTTGAAACGTTTCGATAGCATTAATCAGCGATTCATTTTTATTTTGTTTTAAAAAATTATTTTCATCTAAATATCCAAACTGATGTAAATATTTATTCACATCAATTTCAGAACTTGCATTGATAAAGATTAAAAGCGTGATTAATTTGATAAACATCTTGTTGCGTTGAAGGTTAATAGAAAACTGATAATAATTACCATCATTAAACATATTTATATTTTTAAAAATACAAACACTTAAATTTATGTAGTTATAATACATTTGACTTATCTATCCAGCTATTTTGCGATTTATCTAATCCTAACCACTTGACGTACACTTTATTTCCCTTTTTCCTCAACACTTTTTCCACTAGGTAAACATCCTTATGTTTAGTTTTTAAAAGTTCTTCAGCATAAAACGCCCCCTGGATTGGATCCCCCGAACTATCTTCTAATAGGTAAACGGTAGGATTTGAAACTTTTACATGTGCTATTTTAAACAATTCAGTTGTCCAATTCGGTGTATAACCCTTATTAAATAATGCTTTTTGTTTACTAATACGGACGATATCACCCACTTTAAAAATCTTCTTTCCTGCTATTTTGATATGCGAGTAAATTGTTTATAACAACTGCTTCTCCTTATCTTGAGTGACGCCACAGGGTCGCATTCCAGTTGTACTGTGTTTCCGCTTATTGTAATTAGACGTAATTTCACTTAAAACATCTATCCATTGATACTTTCCACGCAAACTAAATGCGCGATAAAGATGTTCTTTTAAAGTTCTTATCACACGCTCTGCCATAGAGGCTTTTATAACTGTACATGTGGAATAGTGATTAATTCCGTTGCTGTGCATTACCTTCCTAAAATGTGAGTTGTAGAATTCGTTTCCTTGATCAGTTTGCAAGTTTGTAGGCGTTCGTCCATCTTTTAAAACATTTTTAAATGCATTAGCCACATTTACACCAGATTTATCTTTTAACGGAACGGTCCATAGATATTTTGAGAAACAATTCATCACTACTAATATGAATTTAAAACCCTTGTTTTCTCTTGCATAAAGACCAAATTCGGCTAAATCTGCTTGCCACAAATCGTCTAATCCTTTGATAATTGTCCGTCGTCGTGGGAATTTTTTTCTTGCAGGTTTGTGTAGTTCTTTGACTATATCAGCTTTTATCTTACTCATTGGAATCAACTTTTACTTTATATCAGTATTTTTTTTAGGAGGTACTCCAAGGTTCTGGTTTCCACTAACACCCTCCGGGTTCTGGTTATGACGACAAGCTCCTTCCAGGTTCGTGTTCATACTATTTAATACCATATCAAACATATCCAATTTCTCTTGAATGTTCGTACATGCAGTAATATTTGATTTTTTCACTTCTACAATGAACGATTTCAAATCTTTTAAATCAACGGCCGTGCCGAGTATTAATGCCCTTATAATATTCATTCTATTAGTAATGTTTTTCTCTAATTCATCCTTTATAATATTTCTGTTATTAGTAATGATTGTCTCTAATTCATCCTTTATAGTATTTGTTTTATTAGTAATGATTGTCTGTAATTCATCCTTTATAGTATTTGTTTTATTATTAAACATTGTCTCTAATTCACCCTTTAAAATATTTGTTTTATTATTTATCGATTCATTAAATTCCTGTTTTAACCACATACATTTTTTTTTTTTAATTTTTTTCGATATCGTTAACAATTAACTTAAGTTTATTTTCAATTTCCATAGAGTCACTTTTATCTTCGATTCGAGTTAAGATTTTAGAAATCTTATCATAATTATTATTAACGTATAATTTTGTTGCAACATCATCCAATTCATCTGGTTCTAGAGCATGTTTTAGCCGCTTTTTCTGCATATTGTAATGACCGCCCGAAGTAATGGTAAAGCCTGGACCGGGAGGGCCGCTAGGTCCGATCGGACCGGCAGGGCCGCTAGCACCGTAGAACCGGGGGGACCTGTCAGACCGTGAGGCCCGCGAGCACCTGTAGAACCGGGGGGACCTGTCAGACCGCGAGGCCCGCGAGCACCGGTAGGTCCAATCGGTCCAGGAGGGCCGCTAGCACCTGTAGAACCGGGAGGACCTGTTGGACCGGGAGGTCCGCGAGCACCGGTCAAAGACGTGTTGGAATGACGTCCAAACTTGTCGACAGACATTATGTGAATGATGTGCAACAATTAAATTAATAAATTATATCAGCTTCTCTCAGTTCTTCCTCGATCGATGCAATTTCATTGTCGTGAGAATTATTTCCAGCTCGTCGTGACGCATGTAATAACCATAATCTTTCAATTAATTCATTAGGATCATCCCAATATGTATATCTGTGAGTTTTATTTTCTACTATTAAATTTGAATCGAAACTACGACCGCCTTTAGACCTGTGTGCGCTTGCTTCAGACTTTGATCTGTGTTGTGAATGTGGCAACAATGGTTTAATAATATTTCTATATTTGTGTGACCGAGTGCCCTGAAGTTGTTGCCCAGGATCAAAATGTCGATGTAATGAATTGGTTCTATTAAGAATATCCACATAATTTATTCGATCTGCTTCCTTGTATGCTACAGGATCCTCTCTGAATAGTAATTCATGTAGACCAGAAGTGCCAATATATCTAACTCCGTCAATGATTAAATCATTTTCATCTAAATCAATGTCAGTATTGCCAATTTTAAATTTAGCATTATCCTTATTGAAATTTATACCATGAATTGTGTCAAAGTCATCACCCCCATCATTTATTAATTTTTCCACATATTGTCTTGGTAATGTGGCGAATTGATCCAAATATTCCCGAATTATCTTAGAATCAGGTTGAGAAATTGTTGAAATATTTTGTTCCGACGGTTCGTGTGTAAAAACTTCTCCATCATCTATAAAGTCCAACCTTTTTGGCTTTTGTTTGTATTGCGAAAAGGGAGATGAATGAGCAATCTTATCAACATGAATAATATTACTGAAATCATATTTTTCCTGGATTTTCTCATTTTCTCGATTTATTTCTTTATTTTCTCGTTTTATATCTTCATTACTCTTAATTATTTCTTCGTTAGACTTAACTAAGCTTTGTAAAGGTTCCGTAATTGGTTGAAAATTTTTTTTCAATCATCATCTTCACTACGATTTAATTTTAAAGCCAACACTTTTTTTCTGATATCCTTTTGAACTTGTATTGTATCTTTTGAATGTCGCTCATCTTAATGAACTTCTTTTCTGAATGAGCCTCTTTTCCTAATAAGCCTCTTTACTGAATGAGCCTCTTTCCTAATGAGCCTCTTTTCCCAATGAGCCTCTTTTCCTAATGAGCCTCTTCTCCTAATGAGCTTTTTTTCTGAATGAGCCTCTTTTCTGAATGAGCCACTTTTCCTAATGAGCCTCTTTACTGAATGGGCCTCTTTTCCTAATGAGCCTCTTTTCCTAATGAGCCTCTTTTTCCTAATGAGCCTCTTTTTCCTAATAAACCTTTTGACGTAACACGCGCAACGTTTGTTGTTATAATGAAGAGAGTGGTTGCTTAGTCTATGATTATATACTCATCGAATCCATTGCGGTACCTACCCACATCAGAATCTTTATCTATTGTAATAAAACCATATTTTTCTTTCCAACACTCTGTACACAAAGACTTGAATTTTTCAAAAGTCATACCACTACTTACGTGATCAGTGTAAACGTGTTTTAGGTTAAGATCATCCTGTTTAAATAATATAATTAAATTTGCATTATCACGAACCAAGTGTTTAGGTATGCGAGTATATGTCTGGCAAAGGTAGAACGAATCAATGTTATTGTGTCTACCCATACTGAAATATTCGCGGATTTTATCCTGCTTATCACATGCTACATCGTCAAAAATAAAAATTGAGTTTTCCTTAGCTTCTTCGGGGCTAATTATTTCAGCATTCTCTCTATACGGGAAATATTCAATCTCTGGTATCCCACTAATAATATCTTGCAAGTATTTATATTTAGGTTGATAAAGAGACTTTGAATAAATGTAAATGTTTTCAAATTTCAATCCGTTTACATTAAACAAGAGTGTTAACATTGCATTCGATTTACCACAGTTAGATGGCCCGCAAATAACTGCTCTAATAGAATTTGGTAATAGATCACCATGTTTTTTCTTATTATTTTTTAACCCACCCCCCACTACGTTGTCAAAATTTGTTACAGTAAGAGATTGTTTCTGATTAACAACTTTCATCGTACTGTTACCAACGATATTTTTCAGGGGTTATATATAGCGAAGCAGTCCTGATGGACACTCAAATGATTGTGTACAGCGGTAGAGGATTCATCAATTCCATAATCAACAAGTTACCTATTGAATTACATATCCCTGGCTATCAGTACTGTGGACCTGACACACACTTGGAAAAACGGTTAAAAAGAGGTGACCCCGGCAATAATCCATTGGATGCGGCCTGCAAACAACACGACATTGCTTACTCTGAGAATAAGGATATTAGCGAAAGACATAAAGCGGATAAAACCTTGGCGGAAGCTGCGTGGAGTAGAGTAAAGGCTAAGGACTCTAAATTCGGTGAAAAAGCAGCAGCGAGGGCTGTTACCAACGCGATGAAGATTAAGACAAAAGCGGGGATGGGTATTAAGAAAACAGCTTTGAGAAGTGGAGTAGTTATGAAGGCTCGGAAAGCTATAAAAAAATTTCGTCGAAAAATTGATAAGCCTGGAGGTGTGAAAGAAAGTAGCAAGATTGCATTATCGGCCGCAAAGATTGCTGTAAGAGCTGCTGGTGGAAAAAAGAGGATTCGAACTCCTAGAATTATACCTATTCTAAAGCAGGGTGGTATTTTGCCACTTATCCCGATATTTGCTGGTTTAAGTGCTCTCGGAGCCCTCACTGGTGGAGTCTCCGGCATTGCAAAGGCAATAAGCAGTGCCAAGGACGCTCGATCGAAACTTGAGGAATCACAGCGGCATAATAAAACGATGGAGGCTATAGCTCTAGGCAAGCAGGGAAAAGGCCTATATTTAAAACCATATCGAAAAGGAATGGGACTCTTTCTAAAACAGCACAAGACAATATCTGTTAAACTCGCTACCCAACCGCGCACTAACCGATACAGACTTGCTAAAAGGGGCTCGAAACGTGAAACATTTTAGAGGAGTGTTTATGCGTGATTCACTACCATCTAAACCTCTTTATATAGAAGCGGGTATTATTAACTTGGATTCCCAGGATGGTCGCGGTACGCATTGGGTGGCTTATAAAAAAGTAGGCAATAGTGTTCAGTACTTTGATAGTTTCGGAAATCTTCCACCGCCTATGGAAGTAATTAAATATTTTAAAAATTGTAAAATTAGATATAATCATGATCAATATCAGACCTTTAATACGTACAACTGTGGACACTTGTGTATAGAATTTTTATATAAATAAATAATTTTTTTCTAAATGAGTCAGTCATGTCTCAGACCTTCACCTTACAAGGTACAAACAGTGTACTCTCCACAAACTATTATCCTCCTATAGAACTTGAGCCAAATCGACAGTACTGTTTGGGGTTAATTGGACTTCATACATATAATTCAATACCAAATATTGAAGTCGGTGTTAATAATAAATTTATTTACGGCGATAAAACAGTTAATATACCTACGGGCTCATACGAGGTTACAGACATTGAAACTTATTTGCAAAAACAGCTGTTTGGAGGAAGTTGATAAACTATTTTCGCTTAAACCCAATAATAACACCTTACAGTGTGAACTTAAAAGTAAATTCGATATAGATTTTACATCTGATAAAACTATTGGTAAATTATTAGGGTTTTCGAAAAAGCTACTAAAGGCCGGTCAACTACATACATCAGATTTACCCGTGCAAATAATTAAAGTAGATAGTGTACGAATTGAGTGTAATATTACTTCAGGTGCCTATTATGACGAAAAATTATCACATACGTTGTTTGAATTTAGCCCCTCAGTTGATCCTGGCTTTGCAATAAATATAGAACCAAAAAATATATTATATCTACCGTTAAATACTCGTGATAGGATTGATAATATTACTCTTAGAATTATCGATCAAGAAGGCAAATTAATTAATTTTAGAGAAGAAAATATTTTGATTAGACTAGAATTAAAAACATGGGGATAGTTTTTTATAAAAACGATAGGACATTTGTCAATCCCGTTATTCAGAGTTCATCCCTCAAACAGATAACACGTATTAATCTCTCAAGGTTAACCTCCCTTGGATATAAAATTAAAAACTATGGAAAACGTTTTCGAACAAGTGCGGTATGATGATCGCATCAGTAAATATCAATACCACACTTATCAGCCTAGAACTACAAACTTTGAAAATAACGATGAAATTCGAATAACAATTCAAAATCAAGACATTTACACCTTTCCTTGAAACAGTTATATTTACTTGAGTGGTGAGGTTGAACACAATCTCACTGCTGGTAAAAAATTTGAGTTGGTTACAAACGCGTTTGCTTTCCTATTTGAAGAGATAAGGTATGAATTAAATGCTGTGGAAATCGATCGAACCCGAGACTTAGGGATCGCGAGTACTTTGAAAGGATTATTATCCTATAATGATTTTGAGGATATGAAAGAATTTGGGATAGCTGGATGGGCTAAAACTGGACATAGTAAAACATATTTTCCCAACAAAAATTTGTATGCACTGATACCTCTAAAATGTTTATTGGGTTTTGCTGAGGATTATCAAAAGCTGATTATTAATGTTAAACAGGAATTGATTTTACTTCGCTCCTCTGGTGATGTAAACAGTTTTGTGTGTGATGATAGTGCTCAAGTTGCTTCACAAATTAAATTTAAACTGAATAAAATTGAATGGAGAGTACCACATATTCAACTGAATGATGATTTAAAACTGAAACTGATGGAACAAATTAAAAATGATCCAAATATTTTAATTCCATTCCGAAAATGGGAATTACATGAATTACCAACCTTGAAAAAATCTAGAGATGATATATGGGCCGTTATAACCTCGAGTAGTTTGGAGAAACCAAGATATGTAATTGTAGCCTTTCAAACAAATAAAAAAGGTGTGGCTAATGCGGATGCAACAAAATTTGATCACAACAATATAAGGAACATAAGAGTTTATCTCAATTCGGAATCATTTCCATATGATCACTTAAATTTGGACTTTAAAAGTAATGATTACTTGACTGTCTACAACATGTACTGCCAATTCCAGCAGAGTTATTAAATTCAAATAAACAAGCCCTATTTATCATTCACTGATTTCAATAATTGTGCTATGTTTGTATTTGACGCGTCCAAGCAAAACGAGAGTGTAAAATCTTCAGCGGTGGACCTGCGCATTGAGATGGAGGCCACTGAAAATTTTAAAGATAATACCCGAGCATACTGCCTCATTTTGAGTACACACCTATTTCGGGAATTGTTAAAAAGATAATTTAACAAGTTTGAACAAGTTTGAGCTTGCGGTTAGATAAGTCTATCGCTATAAAAGCAAACATTTTTCAATACAATATTAGTAATCCAGACTCATTCAACGATGTCTACCACAAATCGAGTATGCTTTGACTTGATCCCTGTAACATTTACATACACGTTAGATGACAGTGACGATGATATAAACTGGATGCAAGTTGCTCTTGACAGACTTCGTTTCAAGAGACGGGTTCGTAATATGGAAAAAGTATTGGAACTAATTCTCTTAGGGAGAATTACATCACCACCAACACCTCCGCCACCAAAAGTCTTGTTTATAGACATCCAGGGTTTCAACATACCCGACTTTACTCCGAAAGAACTTGCTGCCACCTATGATGGTAAACACCCCATCGTTTACGTCTTCAAGCCTGCTACACCATTTCGTAAACTCAGTTTGGATTCACAGAAACAAGTTAGGTGGCTGGAAAACAATTATCAGGGGATCCCATACAGCAAAGATGGTAGTGATTTAAGTGAATTACCAAAACTATTTAAAAAACTATCTGCGGATATTGTGTATGTAAAGGGTAGTCAAAAATTTACTTACCTAAAACAATTTTATGATAATGTTGTAAATTTAGAATTTGATGATCAATGTCCTAATTTTAGTAAAACTCTGTATGCTTGTCAATCACATAGGAATAGGTTTAGTATGTGTAGTATTGTAAATGTAGACAAGTTGTTTAATTATGTAAAGAATAATAAAAAATAAAAAACAATTTTTATTTAAATATTTTTTTATTTAAATTTTATGTTCATCCCAGGAACCTTAATACCCCCACAAATAACACATACAACTATCACAATAAATAGCACAAATCCAGATGATAATATAAAGGTGGTATAATTCATTTTAACTGCCGATAAGTTGTCACCACCTGGGAATGAATTTCTGCTAAGTGAATGAAATTTTCGATGTGTTCAAACACTGATGACACTTATATTTTGGTGAGGGTGGTCCATCGATGTGGGTCCTTCCCGTATTGTAGTGTTCAAAACAGGGTAATCTTTCCTTGTCCCTAAAGCTCAGCGGTAAAAATGGCCAGATGTTTAAAAGCTCCAGACCTTCCACCCTCTTCAAATAATATTCGGGTAAATATTTTAAGTGTTCAGAGGTTAATTTACATTCGTAGTATGCTTCTATGGCCCTGTTAATGCGATCCATTAGAGGCTCTCGTTCCGTATTTGTAAACTGCATTATTGTGACAACGTATATTCAACGCTCACACCTTCCACCACTTTCTCCCACCACTTTCTCCTACCAGCCAGGACCCCTTATCTACTTCCTGTATAACCGGAAACCCTTATCTACTTCCTGTATAACCGGAAACCCTTATCTTATCTACATCCTGTATAACCCTTATCTTATCTACATCCTGTATAACCGGAAACACCTTATCTTATCAACATCCTGTATAACCGGAAACACCTTATCTTATCTTATCTAATCTTATCAACATCCGACCGGAAACGGAAACCCCTTATCTTATCAACATCCGACCGGAAACAGAAACCCCTTATCTTATCAACATACGACCGGAAACGGAAACCCCTTATCTTATCAACATGCGGCCGGAAACGGAAACCGGAAGCGGAAACAGAAAGCGGAGACCGGAAGTCACTTCCGGGATTACTTCCGGTCCCCGTCCCGGTTATAATACTCTACTTGTATTAATTGTTGGACTTTTTGGAGGATGCAGAATTGGTTGCTATGTCAGTTGATGACATAGAAGACAGGGGTAACGTAATTGTAGTAAAAATACCGGATACCAAAACTCATAAGCCTAGAACATTCACCATTATCAATGAATGTAACTCTGTTCCAGCTATTGACGTTTTTAGAAAATACAGAATGTAACGTCCTAAACAAGTTTCCCATAAACGATTTTTCATTAACTTTAAGAACAAAAAATGCACTGTACAGCCAGTTGGAATTAATACACTATCAAAATTTCCTAAAAAAATCGCAGAGTTCCTAGGTCTTAATAATCCACAAGAATATACGGGTCATAGTTTCAGGCGTTCGAGTGCTACTCTGCTGGCAGATTCTGGGGCAGATTTATCAGTAGTAAAAAGACATGGTGGATGGCGTTCAAATAGTGTTGTGGAAGGATATATAGAAGATTCTCTGAATAACAAAATTTACATTTCCAAGAGAATTATTGAACAATCATCAGCCGTTCTTGGTAGGAATGAATCGATCCAGAGTTCATCGAAAATGGAAATAAAAAACAAGAACATATACATTTGTCTAACGTTGGACCTTTACACATAAACTTTAATAACCTAAATAACTGTAGCATTCATATAAGTAAAGATTAATTTACTTATATGAATATTACATACGTTTGGCATCAAGTATAAATATTATTGCTTAATGTGTGTGATGATATGTTTGTTCCTGTTTTCATTTTTGTAATATATATTTTTTTTAAGTTATTAAACATTGCGTTCTGTAATGTTATTATATGATTATTTTTTTAACTTTCTAAGAAAGTAAACGTTTACTATGGGGCTAGACAAAAGATTGCTTTGATTTTAACTTTTGAACTAAATTCGTTGTGATAAACGCGCAGGTTTCTAAGATATTTTAATTGTTGTAAAGTTTAGTTGTTGTAATTGTTTATATAACAAATTTTTTAACTCACTAGTAACCTAAAAAAATTTTAGTTCACTAGTGAATAAAACCTTGTTTATTACGGTTGTTATGGAGTTAATAAGGTCGATTTAAATTAACAAAATTGAATAAAAAATATTTTATAATTTTCAATAAATTAATTAATTTCCTTAATGACATTTGAGTAATAATTAAAATTATTTACATTTTTTTACCAAATACTGAATTCTTTCCCATGTAATAATAATCACGTTTAACTCTGCGACGGTCGCGTAATGGAATTTTATGCCGCTTTTTCGTTTGTTTGCAAATTGTATTCAAAACAGTCATGGCACGCCTCTGTTCGTCCTTGTATTCCTGGTTGGCAATGTTAACCGCCAGATGACGGGGTAGTGGCATTTTTATGAAGCACGTGTTAGTTGTAATTAGGCTGTGAATGTGATAGGTTCATGAAAGCGGCACTCCGTACCGCAGTGCGACCGGTCATGTAAGTAAATTTATAAGTAGTTATTACTAATTTATTTTATTTCCTTTTATTATTATTACGTATAATTTCGTACAGTTCTTGGGGGTACATAAACTACAAGACTTTTTTTTAATTTTAGGACTAAAAATTCGAAATATTTAACAGAAAAAGAATTGCGGGAGATTTCCGAAAATATTGCAGACGATGTTGAGGATGTTGTTGACTTTGATGATGCATCTGAGGGAGAGAACGAAGTAGTTGAAAATGATATAATTAGTAGTGACTCAGAACAGTCCATGGATGGTGGGGATAGTGACTCTGCAATTACTTTGCCAACATTGAAATCAGGAGAAGATTTTATTTTCTACATTGGAAAAGACAACGAATCAATTTGGAAAAGCACTCCTGTTGTAACTTCAAGTAAAATTAAAGCTAAAAATATTATCAAGGTGGTACCTGGTGCCAAAGGGGCAGCAAGAAATGTCTTAGATGAAAAAGAGTCATTTTTAAAATTTATAACCAAAGAAATGATATACAAAATTGTTATCTGTACGAATATATACATTCAAAGCAAACCAGCCAGAAATTACGGAAGATCTAGAGATTGTCAATTGATCTCTAGCTCCGAAATTCAGGATTTATTTGGAGTCCTTTTCATAATTTCGGTAAAAAAAGGGAGCCATACAAACGTTGAAGAGTTGTGGAGCAAAGATGGCACTGGAATGATTTTACTGAGGGCGGTGTTTAATTACAAAAGATTCTTATTTATTCTTCGTGCTTTGCGGTTCGCCGACATTACAACTAGAAAATATAGGGAAATAACTGACAAGTTAGCTGCTATTAGAGATATTTACAACGATTTCGTTACTAACTTCATGAACAATTATAACTTAGGAGAAAATATAACTATAGACGAAATGCTTCATAAATTTAGAGGTCGATGTGGCTTTGTACAATACATGCCACAAAAACCAGCTAAATACGGCACACAAATTTACGCTCTTTGTGACAGCAATACTTATTACACGTGGAGTTTCGAGATATATTGTGGAACACAGCGCAATGGACCCTACAAATTTTCTAATAAACCATTTGACATAGTACAGAGATTAGTAGATCCTCTAAAGCAATCGAACAGAAACATTACTACCGACAATTATTATACCAGTGTTCCTTTGGCTGAATATCTTTTGAAAAATGGTCTTACTCTGATTGGAACAGTAAGTAAAAACAAAAAAGAAATTCCACCCGAGTTTCTACCTAATAAATCACGTGAAGTTAGTTCCAGCGTATTTGGTTTTCAGGATAAAATAACTCTCGTTTCATATATTTCCAAGAAAAACAAGGTGGTGCTTTTACTATCTACCATGCATAATACCGACGAAATTGACGAAACTACTAATAAACCAGACATCATTCTGAACTACAATCAAACAAAATGTAGCGTTGATACGGTCGACCAGAAATGTATTTCTTATACAACTCAAAGAATTACTAGAAGGTGGCCCCTAGCAGTTTTTTTTAGATTCTTGGATATTGACGGTATAAATGCTGAAGTTATATTTACCGATACCAAGCCTCAAGTGGCTCCGTGAAGGAGACGAAAATTTTTGACAACCTTGGGATTTCAACTAATGGAAGATCATCTAAAAGAAAGGGCCAAAATAAGTACTCTTCCCCGGGACATAGTGGAATTTCTTTCAAAGTACCGAGTTGAAGAAGTACCAGCAGCGAATCAAAGTCATGTTGGACGCTGTCAGCTGTGCAGTAAACACAAAAATAATAACACTACTGTAACTTGTAATTCGTGCAAACCATTTGTATGTAAAACACACTATGATAAAATTGTCAAGTGTCATAATTGTCTTTACCCTCCAATGGAAGAAGACTGATTTAAACCTATTGTAAGAAGAGTGTTTTATAATATTATCAACTCAGTTTGCTACTTTCACTTAGCTCCTTTTTGGTATATTTTATTGTTAATGCCTCTTTTACAGATGTAAAATATTTACTTATATAAACTAAATATGTTTATATACCTACTTTCTTTCACTTTCCTTTAGCGGCATAAAATGCCGCAACGCGACCGCTCATGTAATTTTTAAAGGCGCGACCGGCGCAGAGTTAAGAGGAATATCGGATAGCAGGCGATGCTCTGAATAAAACAAATAAACAATGATTTAGAATCGTGCATGTAAGTAAAACCTTTTGCTGACGATATTTAAATTCTTCTCAATTTTTAATGGCAAGCACAGAAATTGAACAATCGAGATTTGTTGTCTTCCTCCTTCAATCTCCCTTTAAAATAATTTTTAAAATTATTTTCATAATCAACTAGTGCTCATAGTGAGATGTGTCTGTGCTCTTTATGACGAATTGATATTTTTTGGTGTTTTGTTTCGGTTTTTTTCGGTTTATTTCCGATTACCGGTAAGTTTATTGCCATAGTTTAGTGTTCAGATAAACACTTGGTTTGTTAACTGGATCTTCTAGTTTTTTATATATATATTTTTTACTTATACAGTAGATATAAATTTGTTATTGGGTTGTTAGATGAAATTTATTGTTAGATTATCTTTTAAGTTTGATTAATGTTTTTAATCAAATATTGTGTTTGTGTTTTGGAAAAGTTTCTTATCGTTTGTTTAATTTAGGTATATTAATTAATAACGTGTTCTGTATTTACTATACGCATTCTTAGTTTTTTGTTACATTATTTTTTAGTTAGTAATTTTATTTGAGTTTCACATTATGGAGAAATTGTCTGACAAATTATTCAATTTCTTTAACAAAAAAAAAAGAATCTGTCTTAAAAATTAGGTTTTTGAAACAAAACCATCCTCTTATTAAGGAAGCAGCAGAATTTGTATACGGTTGCGATAATTGGGCGAACCGTCGTAATATACTAAGAGCGATCAAAAATAATTCAAATTATGTCATCACCAAATTACAACAAACCTATAAAAACTCTACCTCAAAAAAAGTTATATATTCAATAGAGAATACTTGTGATAATCTGAGTAGGACTAACGAAAAACATGTTGACCAAAATTGTATTATTGATGAGATGTGTTTAAACGATACTATTTCTAATACGATTTCTTCAAGCGAGGTGGTTGATTACGACTCCGAGATAAACACTACAATTAACACTTAATTGTTGTTGAGTTACGTGAAGATGGTTTTAAATTAATGAAACACTTGTATCTTTTCTTCACTTATTTATTTGGAGTACCAAATGCACATTTCGATCACGATGTGATCATTATCAATGGTTGACAAATATATATCCGAAAAATTAGCACGGCATTAAAGGAATCAATAGGTATAATTGATAAAAAACAGATTTACAAATTGAAAGTAAGTAATCCCAAACTTCCACGCCTATACTGCCCACCGAAAGTACATAAGCCGGGGAATAAATATCGACCGATAGTGTCAAATGTTAATTCCCCGACTTACAAGGTATCTAAATGGCTAGTTAGACAATTTGAAACCTTACAACTTGATAACAACTTTTCAATAAAAAACTCAATCGAGCTAACCGACAGATTAAAACAGATAAATGTTCCTCCTAATCATAAACTAATTTCATTTGACGTCGAGTCCCTTTTTCCAAGCATTCCCATAACAGATACATTAAATATTCTTGAAAAATTACTAATAAAAAACAATATTCCAGATGAACAAACTAAACAATACCTTTCACTAACGAAACTCGTTATGGAATGTAATACATTCGAATTTAATAACAAATTCTACAAACAAACTTTTGGCACCGCAATGGGCAATCCTTTATCCCCCTTCCTTGCGAACATTTTCCTTAATTTCTTTGAAAATCATGCTAAAAGAACAATAAATAATTTTCCCGACCTCTGGTTCCGCTATGTCGATGACATTTTCTCAATCGTACCTAACAACTTCGACATAGATACCTTTATTAATTCTTTAAATAGTTTATAGAATAGTATTAATTTTACATACGAATCAGAAGTTAATAATTCTCTCCCTTTCTTAGATATTTTAATTACAAGAAATAATAGTAAACTAGAGTTTGATATCTACAGAAAAACCACACATACATATATATAATTATATACATTCAGAGTCATGTACACCTACAAAATATAAAATGGCAGCGTTTAATAGCATGATTTTCAGAGCAATCAAACTCCCCCTCTCTCCTTCAAACCGAAAAAAGGAACTCGACTTCATACGTTCAATTGCAATTAACTTAAAGTACGACATTAACACCATCAATAAATTAATTAATAGACATTTATTTAAACAAAAAATTACCTGTTCTACCCGGTTAACTAATTTAAACAGCAAAGAGACCACATACGCTAGGATAATTTATGTACCTGATTCAGAAACCCGATTTGATAAACTATTTAAAAAATTCAAATTACACCTGCTTACTACGTCAACACAAATTTACGAAGCTTTTTACATGAAAAAACATAACGCTGATCTGCTAAATTTTGATTTGAGCCCACTAGACCAGCGGTCCGCAACCCTGGGGTCGCGACCCCATGTGGGGTCGCGAAAGATATTTATTGGGTCGCCAAAAAAGTCAACAAGGTCCTGTACTTATCGAATTTTAATAAGGTTTATGCATAAAATATAATCTCTCTTTACATACACAATTACACTATGTCCTTAAAACGGAGAGAATCGAAAATAATTACGACTGTACAACCTGTCCAGTCCCGCCCGTCACAACCTCACCGCTCCCGCGCCCGCGCCCCCACCCCGATCTCTCTTTCTTCGTTCAGTCCAGACCCCGCCGACTCCATATGATTCAGAAAATTCACGTATATAGTTGACCGACTCACTCGATGGGAGGGCGCAAATGTCGAAATTTCAAGTTTCCCGCAATTTCGAACATCTGATGGCACAATAATCATATTTGCCGCAGTTTCGAACTTTTTGAGAAAGATATTTCAATCAGCACCTCATCAAAAATGCTGATAAAACGAGCATTAATATAAATAAACAAAACCGTAAGTATTGAAATATTTTCGATTTCTAAGCTATTTTGTATTCGTTTCGTCAATTTCGTTCAATCAAGTTGTGTTTTACTTAAGTGAAAATTATAATAATGTCGCATTATTGCACATTTAAAAGTGCAATAATTCTGATAAAAATATTCGTATGCACAGATTTACAAGAAGAAATGGGGTAAGCTTTAAAATTTGTTACAATCGTTCATTTAAATATCACAATCAACATGAGTAAATTTGTTTGAATCTTTGAAAATAAATATTATATTTATTTCATGGGGGATATAACTTCTAATTTAAGGATATTCGGTTCGCTGTTGCAATGGAAGTGTTAAATCGAAGATATATGTTATGTATACCTAAATGGTAAAATCAAAGAACAATGTATACTTTAAATTTAACATTTTGTTGTACAGAAATAGTACATAAATTTAACAAAATAGAATCTATTACGTTTCTATAAAATATATATATTTTTATTCTGACAGTTGTTTTTGGTCATTATTAAATCATAAATTTAAAAAAGTTGATACCATCAAATGAATAACTAATAAATAATTTGTCGGAATATTTAAAATATTATTCATAATTACTACTCTATTTTTTAATCCTATTAATGCATTAAAAGTTGATTTTTATATAGCATGTATACTTGCAAATATACATTGTAATGTATACTGCATAAAGAACTCAATCTAAGACTTATATTCTTTCTTAGGTGTATGAGAAGTGGCTGGAGGCTGTTGCTAGGGAAGACCTTTTTAAAAAATCGAAGATGCACGTTATCAAATCTACATACATTTGCGACAGGCACTTTGATGAGAGCACAAAATGCTTTACCAGCAAAATGAATTTGAAACCGGGAAGTGTCCCCACATTATACTTCGATACACCGGCTGGTAAGCTAAATATTTGTTACATTTATATATACACATATATCTTCAAATAGCTAATATAAACCACACATTACTTTTTATTAAAAAATACATTTTGTTGAGCGATCGTGCAAGGAGAACAGTATATCTAAATATATATATTTTATTTATAGCGCTCGTGAATGATCCACAACTTCTGGAAACATCCAAAGACGTGGAGTTTCTCACCGATGAGAAGAATTCTCCCCTAATTACTGGTGTGAGCAGTAGTAAACCCCTTCGGGATAATTTAGCTACTGGAAACAGTTTGAAACCCCATCATAATAGTCCATCTAGTTACAAAGTAGTACGACCACTGAACATAAAGGAATGTCTGGAGGTAAAATTGTTAAAAACATTAAATGTAACATGAAAAAGAAAGCTTTCCCCTCGAGCAAAGATGTTGCATTCCTATGCCAGAGATATTCAAAAGGTTGCAAGAAAATTGCATGCTCAAAACGCTTCTAATAAGGAGCGTGCACTTGATGTTCTTGAAACTCGAGAAATGTTTCGGGGACATATAAATGAATTATCTTTTAACTTTTTCATGTCACAGATAAAGTTGCAACATTATAAAGCTCGTGGAAGACGTTTCTCGATGGAAGATAAAACTTTTGCATTAGCTATGTATAAACAAAGCCCTAAATTGTACAGATTTTTGGCAAAAGTATTTGCTCTTCCATCGAGACAATGTCTTCACAGTTTACTGAATCGCATTCCTATTGGTCCGGGAATTAATAATCCAATTATAAGTTTATTAAAAGGTACTTGTGACAAGATGGACGAAGACCAGAAGTATTGTGCCCTTTTATTTGATGAAATGTTACTGAGTACGGGAATGTATTTTAAGAAAATTGATTACTCCATTGATGGTTTTGTCTGTTGTGGTGAGCAAAACAAATTACGTTTCGCTGACCATGTAATGGTTTTTATGGTTCGTGGGATACAGATCCAATGGAAACAACCCATAGCATATTTCTTTGTGGAACATGGTATGAGTGTTCCAGATCTAACCAGGAACATAAAAATTATTACAAAACAACTACAAGACATTGGTTTGCATGTTGTTTGCACAATATGTGATCAACATGGAACTAATGTTAGGGTCATAAAACAATTAAGGGAGGAATCAAATCGTAGGTTCATTTTGGAAGGTAAGGAAAATCGCTCAAGGGGTTTCTTGATAGGAAATCAGGAAATAATACCCTTGTTTGATCCACCTCACCTTCTAAAATGTGTCGGAAACAATTTATTAAATTACAATGCCACATTCACATTCCCTAACTTCACGGCTTGCTGGTCGGATGTTGTGAAGCTACATGAAATGGATAATGGAGACCCTGATAGCATGTTACTGCCTAAAATAACTGATTGCCATGTTTACGAAAATAAAATGAATAAGATGAAAGTAAAATTGGCATCTCAGGTATTTTCCCAACGTACCTCATCTTCATTGAGATTTCTTGTACGCTATGGCAATCAGTTATCAAAAACAGAAACAATGTTTGGCACTTCAGAGTTTTTGTTATTTTTTGATAAATTATTTGATAGTGTAAATGGTTTATCAGTTACAAGGGACAAACCTTTAAGATGTGCGATTCACGAAGATAGTGAACATGTTGGATTTTATTCTGAAACGATTGATGTTTTGAGGACACCGTGCATTGCTAACTGGATAACTACATTAAAAGGTTTTCAATGCATATTGAAAAAATTATCTGGTATTGATTTTAAATATGTTAATCCTCGAAACATAAACCAAGATCCCTTGGAAAATTTCTTTGGAAGTATAAGGTCTTATGGTGCTTGTAATGTAAATCCTACATGTTCATCATTTAAGGGATCGTATAAAGCATTAATTGTTAATATTTTCACTACTTTAAATTCTCCCTATTTAAATTGCAAAAAAGATGGTTGTGAAGGGGCACTAAATTTTTTACAAATATTTTTAACCAACGACTTTTTAGCTCCAAAATTACTTCTCCCCCAAATATCTCTGATGTGTTTGAATTTAAAAATTCATATAATTTTTTATGTGATAATACAAATGCTTACATAGCAGGATATTTGGGAAGACGTATTAAAGAAAGTGCGGGACTGCAATACATGTAGAAAAGAGTTAGTGTCCGACACAAAAGAGTCTTTCCATTGCCACAGTGATTGTAGGGACCACAATAGAAAAGCTCTTTCGAAGCTGAGCACTAATTTTTTCAGATATTTTTCGAAATATTTTCAGATCATTAATTTTTTTTTGTCATAGATATGCATTTTTAGTGACATTGTTAAATATTTAAAATCAAAAGTTAATTTATTAAATTCCAATATTTCTCCTGCACGGACCATAATTTGATTGATATCATTGATAATTACATGATCTCCTTTTACATTCATATATGGGTAGAAAACCTATATAGGATTCTAAAAGAAACCGAACATGTAAAAATCAATGATACTGTCAAACATTTGGCCTCAACTAAATATAGAAAAATAAGAGCGCGAAATTTGGCTATTTCAAATAAGAAACAATTGATCAAAATTTAATTTTAAATATTTGTAAACGGTTACTTTAAGCTGTTAAAATATGGAACAATTTATATTGAGATCATTAGCAATAATCCTTAACTTTGGAACCTGTTTTGATTAATCAATTATATTATTAGTAATTTGCTTCAGACTATCACCAATAGAATATAGTTTAGGATTCATGTGATTTTTGTTGTACAATAATAAAAATTTATTATTGATTTGATAATTATACAAGTTTTATTTAACCATTACTTCTATAAAAATTAAATCAATGATAATGTGGATTTATTATTTAGCAATGATTATTCATATTTTTCCGAGTATGGTTAATTATTGTATATAGTTAAAAAATCGACAAAATTAAGAAAACCGTTATTAATATTATAATCAATACCTTCACATTTATTGAGCATTAATTTAAATTTGTATCGATATTAGTTCTGCGTTTTATTTGTAATTATTTGTATTTCATTTATAATACTTCTTGTTTTAACATGAATTATCAATTATTAAGCATTAGAAGTACTAATTAGACCAAATAAGGTGGACATCAATCCACACAGTTATCTTAGCAGAGATAATTTAAATATTGTTCATTATATTCGAAAATTATGTATAAGTTGATATGTGAAAGATATTTTAATGGTTATTAAAATTATTCGTTCACTAATTCACCGGAATCGCATTGCTTAGTAACTATTATGTTATGTTTAATACATTTTATTGTTATTTAAATATGTATGAGAGCGAATTTTTCTACAGTCAATTAATGTTTTATTAAATCTAATTGTAAATACTTAAATTAGGTAATTAATGTTTTTTTCTATTTATTTGTAAAAATATACATTTTATACCATAATTATGTCGTTATTATTTCTCGCATCGTGCGGTTATTCAAACACCGCGCGGTGTTCACCACACCACCACCAATATGTATATCCCCCGCACCGCGCGTCCCGCACTGCATGTAGCCCTCCCCCCCGCACCTAATGACGTAATTTTTTATTGCAGCGCCCCCGCATCGAGTGAGTCGGCGAACTAAACTCACGATACCTAGTGCCCCCTAGGAGTCGTCGATCTAATTTAATCTATGGTTCAGTCTGTCTGTTCAGTCAGTTCTATCCGAACGTGCGTACTCCTCGCCGCTTTCTAGATTGCAAATATATACTAACTTGATGTCAAAACACGAAAGATTACTTCTGTAGAAAGTTTTTTTTAGAAGATTAGTGTTCTCGTGGATATCCACGCACACGGTAAGTAACTGTGCACTCATACTTAGATAATAAAGTGAGGCGTCATCGCGGCGCGGCCATGTTGGTCGCGTGGGTTCAATAACAAAACCAGCGCGAATTTATAACTTCTATACTTTTAAATTATAATTCATTATACATATTATTTTATTAATGGCCCAATATTTTATGAAATAAAATTTATTTTTTATTATAAATAACTTATTTATCGCGCAAGTGTACTCAGCAACTGTCAATAAGAATATTTTTTACGCTTCACTTATGTATTTTTTTGCTTGTCTATTTGTGCTTCGTTGAAAATAAATTTGAAGTAAATCCTGTTACCACGCGAGCATATGATGAAAAATCTAATATTAATCGTTTGGAATACATTTTTTATTTATTAATGCGTATTTATTATTGCAGTTAACAATGGATACGTGAAATATAAAAACGAATTAAAATTAATATCGACTTTCTGCAAAAAGTTTGTCTCCAAATATTCATTGAAACAACTACTTCTCGAGCTAATACCCCGACAGATATTGAATTATACAATGAATATTTGCGTTACACGACAGCACTGCTGTTCTATGCATAATTTATATGCAAAATGCAACATCAGGTCAAACTATTCTCAAACCAAACTAAATGAAACAAAAGGAAATTGAAATAAATTAAAAAATTACAGGGAATGAATTCTAATTGTCTTAAGCCATCTACAGACGCGTTTCGAGATTTATCCCTCATCAGTATAGCTTTGCTTTAGACTTTTAATAAAAAAAAAAAAAAAAAAATATTAAAATAAAATAAACAGGAAACTTACAGGAATGTCGAAGTGTGTCGTCGAAACAGGTACACAAAACTGGGGCGAGTGAAAATGAAGGAATGTTATTTATAGGTAAAGGATTAAGTCATTAGTAGGTGCAAACAATTTGATACCTGAGAGAGAGTGACATACCGCCCTTAAGGGTACAGTTTCACATAAAGAAAATTTATCATAAAGAAAATTGAATTTGTCAATAGGTTGCAGAATATTTATAAAATATAAAAACGAATTAAAATTAATATCGACTTTCTGCAAAAAGTTTGTCTCCAAATATTCATTGAAACATGTTTCAATGAATATTTGGAGACAAACTTTTTGCAGAAAGTCGATATTAATTTTAATTCGTTTTTATATTTTATAAATATTCTGCAACCTATTGACAAATTCAATTTTCTTTATGATAAATGGATACGTGGCTAATAAAACGCACATCTAAAGATGCAGATGGCGGAAGTCCTAATAACGCATCACAAATCAAAAGAATTAAACACGTAGTTCTTGACAACAGTGTCGCCTCAGATTTTACAATGACAACTACTGTTACGAGTAATATAAGTCGTGAAAACAATGCCGCCACTTCAAGTACTAGTAGTGTTATTACTATCGATGACAGCAGAGCAACATTTAGTTCCACTACTGTAACTATTAGTTATAACAGCGATTATTGTAGTTCAACAGCCACATCTACCTTACACATCGATACAGAGAGTGACGCTTCAACTTCAACTAAACAAGCAACAGTTACATCGGAGACAACTGAGAAGCGTCAACGCATTTTTAAAGAATCGTACATCCAGTTTGGTTTTAAATGTACAGTGTTGAATTTTGAACAACGTCCACAGTGCGTTGTTTGTTCGGAGGTTTTGGCAAATGAGAGCACGAAGCCGGCCAAACTGAAAAGGCACCTAGAAACTAAGCATCCACAGTTAAAGAATAAAGATGAATCTTATTTTAAACGACTTGCCACCAAACTAACGTCACAGCAGGTTGATTTCCAAAAATACACAACAGTTAACCAAAAAGCGTTACAAGCATCTTTCGAGGTTTCCTTTTTGATTGCCAAAACTAAAAAACCTCACAACATTGGCGCGACGCTCATTTTCCCAGCTGCAATGAAAATGGTTTCGATCATGCAAGGAGAAAAGTATGCCAATGTACTGAAAACAATTCCATTATCAAGTGACACTGTTCATCGTCGTATCAATCTACTTGTTGATGATATCAAAATACAACTTATAGATCGCGTGAAAGCGAGTCTCTATTATGCTATTCAGCTGGATGAAAGCACTGATGTAGCTAATGTAACTCAACTTCTGATATTTATCCGATACTGATATGAAAACGACACATGCGAAGATTTGTTATTTTGTCAGGGATTAGAAGGAAGAACAAGCGGTGAAGCAATTTTTAATGCAGTTAATACCTTTTTTGAACTCCATGACATAAAGTGGGAATATTGTGTATCTGTGTGTACTAGGGTGCCCCAAAAAAATTGTTTTTTCTCAGATCGAGCTCTTCTTCTAGAATATGTTAGAGTGACTCAATACAAGTTCCGAAATCTAATTTCAGGCCAATCGGATAAGATTTAGAGGTCGCTCAAGTCGAAAGTATGAAAAAAAACTTGGTCTTCTATTTTTTTCATAAGAAAAAATTTAAGGAATCTTTATAACCAATTATTAACTTACCGCAACGTGTTTTCTCAATCATAAACATCATATACTATCGTTTTTAACCGTCAAAGTCATTTTGTTGTCAACATTTTACGCCTGGTTGGTGTTTTTAGGCGATTTTTTTCGCCAAAAAATTGACATTTCCGCAAAACCTGACGTATATTTTTCGCTGACGCATATGATAACTTCTCTTTTTGGTCTTAAATAATGGGGAATATATTAAGCTTCTCAAAAAGCCCTTTAGTGCAACTTGCTTGGGTCTGCTTCATAATAAAAACCCGAAATTTGATATAATGATCTAAAGCTTAAAGTTCGAATTTTTGTGATATTCATCTAACTCTTGTGGAAGCAACTGTTAACGTTTATATACACATTGCATTGTTTAAAAACATTGTCAAAGTTGTGTTTAACTACAAACGTCACCTTATGAACATTTTTGAAACTATCATGCGAATTTTCTAGGGCTTGTTTAGATGATAGATTTGCGTACCTATTAATTGAAATAATATCCATGTTTTCAGAACATATTATCTCTGAAGGTATTTTCTTCCTGGTATTGTGTACAAAAAAAAAAAACAAATATTTTAGTTTATTAACGTTATGAAGATATTGGTAAGCGTTGATTTTGAATGGGGTTCTCTAAAAACCAACAACAGGATCGGTTCGCAAAAATCTATTGACAAGTGAGAGTTTACATTAATATTATGTACAACTGACGACCTCGCTTGTTTATTCAACTTGTGCAGTCGATTTTGTCGCCGTCCTAAAACGCTGCTGATGATCCCGCACTGATTTATACAAATACTGCTTTTGTTTCTCCTCGTTTGTAATTAATGGATTCAGCTTCTTAACCAGAGCTACGGCTCTCTCAGCAGCGTCATTCACTACTCGCAAGCTTGACAAATATGTTTTGCTCTGTTGATACCCTTCAATCGATTCCCATAAACTCGGGTCATAGTTGAGAAAATCTTTGTCGATTTCGAAACGCGAAAATAATACTTCAGTTTGATTTGACACGAAATCGTAAATTTCGCGTTTTTGCCATAACTGCAACTCGTTGTCACTATTTACATTAATTTTAACGCGTTTTGACTCAATCTCACAATTTTCGTTGTTTTTTAACGCGTCAACAATTTTTCTTTTATCATCGTAGGTAACATTTTCGTCGAACAATGATAAGCCGATCAATTCATCGGACAAGTACCACAAATGGTTGCCGAACTTGTTAAGCGCAGCAGTGGCTACCTTCTGGTTTTCAGTTATATAGTCGATCAGGATGTGTAAAAATGTCAAATCATTGTTTGGACTAGATAAGGCATGAGAAGCCGTAAACCACGCTTTTACATACAATTTAGAAATAAAGATATTTACGTCGCGCAAACCGTTTTCTTCTCTCGCGTTGAGTTTGAATTGTTGTCTGAAAAGATACATTTTTAATGAATAAATGGCTTTAGCCATCCACCTAGAATGGTGCATAGGACCAGGTAAGCGAAATTTATAATCGCTTTTCGGAGAGGCGCCCAGAAATATGATAACCAGCTCCAGAAGTTCTCTGTAGTCATCTCTCAAATCAAATTCCTACAACAATAATTATGAAAATACATTTTTTTAGTCGAATTGTCCTTCATAATAGAATATTTGTTGACCGTCTGTTTGTGAGATAATGTTTGTACCTGTAATTGATTAAAAGCAAAGGTCACAATATTTCCTCGTGACGACTCAAGAGCCCTTCGAACAGTCTCATCAGCAACGCCTGTCTCAAACTTGTCCAAATCTAAGGTGGACCATGCCTTAGAGAACCACTTGAACAAAGCCATGTCAGGTCCCGAGGTTTTTATGTCCAAAGAAGTCTCAAACACGTTTCTCAAGACAATCTCGAAGATGTGGTGCCGGCACGGAAGATATAGAAGATTTTTGTCCAGTTTCTGCTCCAAAAGGTTGCACGTACCGTTACGCTGTCCTGAAAAACAACGCAAAATAAAAACAAATGATCAATATTTGTATTAATATTGGTATAATTTATGAGATTCTCTCATGGAAAAGTAGCACAAATAAATCAAAATTACATTTGAAAAAACTAATACATTTTAACGAACCAGTATTTGTGGCAGTCGTATCGAAGGATAACGCCTTGATGGTATCTTCTAACTGGTATTCTTGAAGAGCTTCAAAAACTGCTTCAGCTTGAGCTTCTCCAGTCCCTGATTCCAGTTTTGGCACCGACAGAAGTTCTTCGATGCCATGTCCAGTTACAACAATTGGCAAACGGTCAACTATATTCTTACTTTGCAAATCATTCATCAATTTACCGTCCCAGTGAACCGTCATGACGTTCTCGGATGCAAATTTATTTTTTAGGTCGGCAGCAACTTCTGCTCTATACGTAGCTCTTTTTCTACGTATCGTCTCAGCGCTTAAGATGGTATCGTTTAGGTTGTATCCCAAAGTTTTCAAAGTTGCACTTAAAATGTAAAAGGCGTTCCGGTTACTCTTGCCTGTTCTGTCCAACGCTTGTGCAACTTCTTTGGATATAATATCCAGTCCTAGTTTTTTAGGCATTTCACCAACGTTTTCTCCAGAGGTTTGCGAAAATACCTGACTGTGTGGTTCTAGAGGAGAGTCATCACACATCGATGTGTCCCATTCCATGGGCGTATCCGTCTCCGTATTTTCATCAAGAATATCCTCCTGAGCTTTGTCATGTTTCTTTAGCACATTGACTTCGAGCTCCACTTCCGACTGCTGAATACTAGCTGCAGAGAATACAGATAAATGCACTTAAATTAATTGAGATATCACATTTTTTTCAAAACACAAAATTGATGTTTTGCTTAAAACTGTGTGTCTATTGAATAGTAGGTTATACTAAAAAAATCTTCAAATAAGTTATAATTGTTATTCGAAAGGTTAAAACGAAATTTGTTACTTAATTAATCCAATTTCTTTACAAGCAATGGTCTTTACAAGCAGATTTTCAAATAACAATAGAATGCAAATAGTAAATAAAAACTTACCTCTAGTTTCAGAACTGCTACTACGTGGACGCAATCTATCTCCTTTTTTTCCGCGATGTAAAACTGTTTGACATCACCTTGTATCAAATCGAGAACATATTTGCCACCTCAAAAAGCTCGTCCAACATCTGAGAAAACGCTTCGGCTGCATTTTATTGCGCCTCTGACTTCCTGTTTCTATTCTTCTTAACCTTCAGCCAACGCGAATAGAGTGCTTCTACTTTCTTAACGGCGTTAAAATCCGATATAACCGGAATTTTCGCGCTCGTGTATACTTCAGTCACTTCATTTATCACAACTTTTGCTGCTTCGTGAAGTGATTTGTTTTGCGAAAAATGGTTGAAGCATACCAAACGCAACACAGTCCGGTTACTTGGAAGTCCGAAATTATCGATCCGATCGATTTCAGACCCAATCAAATAATGTAAATACACGGTCGGACGAGGCATGTTTTGTCAGGGACATCAAACGGACTGATTTTGGGGTTACTTCACTTCAAATGTTCCTTTATGTTAGTAGTACTGCTTGCGTGATGCAGATGGCGCTCCAAGCAACGCTATCTGCAAGCAGTACCAACAGATGGCGCTGCAAGCAGCGCAATTTGCTGCTTGATACTTTTTAAAGCTCTTAAACGCTAAAAACTCTAGTTATTAAATCTTTTAACAATTACTAAACAATAAAACAAAGAACTGAACTAATCAAAAAATTAAACAATCTCAAAAAAGAATTACGCGAATCAATCATCTAAATAAAACCCTAAAAATTCGCATGACAGTTTCAAAAATGTTCATAAGATGACTTTTGTAGTTAAACACAACTTTGACAATGTTTTTAAACAATGCAATGTGTATATAAACGTTAACAGTTGTTTCCGCAAGAGTTAGATGAATATCATCAAAATTCGAAATTCGCACTTTAGATCATTATATCAAATTTCGGATTTTTATTATGAAGCAGGCGCAAGCAAGTTGCACTAAAGGGCTTTTTGATAAGCTTAATATATTCCCCATTATTTAAGACCAAAAAGAGGAGTTATCAGATGCGTCAGCGAAAAATATACGTCAGGTTTTGCGGAAATGTCAATTTTTTGGCGAAAAAAATCGCCTAAAAACACCAACCAGGCGTAAAATGTTGACAACAAAATGACTTTGACGGTTAAAAACGATAGTATATGATGTTTATGATTGAGAAAACACGTTGCGGTAAGTTAATAATTGGTTATAAGGATTCCTTAAATTTTTTCTTATGAAAAAAAAATAGAAGACCAAGTTTTTTTTCATACTTTCGACTTGAGCGACCTCTAAATCTTATCCGATTGGCCTGAAATTAGGTTTCGGAACTTGTATTGAGTCACTCTAACATATTCTAGAAGAAGAGCTCGATCTGAGAAAAAACCATTTTTTTGGGGCACAGACGGCGCAGCTGCATTGACCGGCTCCAAAACAGGATTCAAAGCAAAAGTAACTGAGATTGCACCTCACGTAGGCTTTGTTCACTGTATGATTCACCGTGAAGCCCTTGCAGCAAAACATTTGCAACCAGATGTAAATAAAGTGTTGGAACAAGTCGTAACAATAATAAATTTTATTAAAGCTCGCGCATTAAACAGTCGCCTTTTCAAAATAATGTGTCGTGAAATGGGACCAGAATACAAAAATCTACTGTTACATACGGAGGTCAGGTGGTTATCGCGAGGAAAAATACTCCGACGTGTATTTGATCTCAAAGATGAAATCAGAATATTTCTACTTGAACGGGAACCAAAGCTAGCGGAATATTTCTTGAATGATAATTGGCTGGCAACAGTTGGCTATCTTTCGGATATTTTTGAAAAACTTAACGATTTAAATCAATCGTTGCAAGGGAAGAGTACAAATGTATTGATTTTAGCTAACAAAATAAAAGCTTTGTGTAGGAAAATAAGTTTGTGGATAGACGAAGTCAGTGCTGAAAACTACGAGATGTTTGCATGTTTGGAGAAATTTTCTGAAGAAAACAATATAAAGCTTGAAGAAGAAATTAAAACCAAAATCATGATGCATCTTACAAACCTTAAGCAAGACTTGGAAATAAGATTCCCAGATACGTTACACGGCGACCAATGGATAATTAATCCATTCACTTGTGATCTTAACACTGTGAAGATGAACTTAAAAGAAAAGGAGCAGCTGATCGATTTAATGTCCGATGAAAGCCTTCGATCTATTTTCAAAGCCACGGATCTATCCAAGTTCTGGATAATGACGGAAAAGGAATATCCAGTGTTATTCAAAACATCTCTGCTGAAATTGCTGCCATTCGCATCTACATACCTTTGCGAGACAGCTTTCTCCACATTAACTGCTATAAAAACAAAATATCGCTCCAGACTTAACGTAGAACCTGATTTGAGGGTGTCTGTTTCTCATAATATATCACCAAGAATTAATATACTGACTGCAAGTGTGCAAGCACAAGGTTCACATTCGTTTGTAAAGTTACGTATATGTACCTTTTTTTTAAAAATAAAATATTAAAATAATTGCTTGTCTCATTTAATGCCATCATAAATATTACTTGTATGTTAAATGCATATTTTCTAGTTTGCTCTAATATTACTTTCCAAAATAAATAAACTCTTCAATATAAATAATTTACGAAATAAAAACAGCTAACTTCGTTACCTGAACCAACCTTTGCACTTGTTAACTTAGTGTTTTTTTTTCTGGGGTCGCGCATAACTCTTTTTTTAATTTTGGGGTCGCAATATCAAAAAGGTTGCGGACCGCTGATATAGAGCATCAATTCTCGTCACCATTGTACCCTCAGTCGAATGGAATGGCAGAGAGACATATACAAACAATTAAACACATGTTACAAAAAACTATAGATAGTAATAATGACATGCACTTAGCAATATTGAATTATTTAAATACACAGATATTCAATGAATATTCACCAGCTAAAATTTTACAAAGTAGAATTTTAAGAAGTAATTTGCCAGTTACAATTAACAATCTAAAACCAAAAGTAATAGAGTTTAACATAAATAAAACACTGTTTATCACTTTGTTTGTATAACAATTAGTTTATTTGGTGATTATAGTTTCGATCCTACACGTATCATTATCAAACCGTTAGTAACAAAAAACTACAAAGGAACATTATTTATATTTACAAATTTTCTAATAACAGCGTTAAAGAGGGGGGTGTATTTAAGGTCAAGCTGGTCGTTAATTACGGGAATTTCTCGATTAGCGTGGGCTCTGTGAATCTCCAAAGACTCCAGGAGGTCCATCTTTCTACCCTTCTCGGCAAAGTGAATAACTGAAAGTACATCCTCGCCAAAAGAATGGTTATTTTCAATCAAATGTTTGGCGAAAGATGACTTATCAATTAATCTATGCCGAAAAGAGTAAAGATGCTCACTGAGTCTGGTCTTAAAATTACGACCAGATTGACCTATATACACTCCCTTACAATCATTACAGGTTAATTTATATATTCCTGATTTGTAAATACTTGGTATCTGAGTCTTATGGTTAAAAATATGATTTTTAATTTTTGTCATTTTGTTTCATCGCTATATTTAATTTGTGTTTTGCTAAAATATTTTTAATTTTGTGAGTTATATTTCCAAAGTAAGTAAGGGAACGATATGTTGCATGTGTTTTAGGTTCGATTCCGGCATATATGTATTTTCTAATAAGTTTAATTTTGTATTGATTAACTATTTTATCCACTATTGACGTAGTATAGCCATTTGAAACGGCTATACTTTTAATAATATCTATTTCTTTTTTAAAAGAGGTTTCTGACAACGGAACAATAAAAGCTCGGTTTACCATGGAGTTAAAGGCAGCTAGTTTATGTTTATAGGGATGGTTGGAACAGTTAGGAATTACACGGTCTGTGAAAGTAGGTTTTCTATAAATATCAAAAGTTAGTGATTAATTAGTACGTGTTATTGAGAGGTCTAAAAATACTATAGTCACCAAATAAACCAATTGTTATACAAACAACGTGATAAACAGTATTTTATTTATGTTCAACAATGTATAACGAAGTAGAAGCCTCTATAGCAGTGGTTCTCAACCGCCGTTCCGCGGAACACTGGTGTTCCGCGAAGCTGTCCCAGGTGTTCCGCGAAAATTTTGAATATAATATAATAAGAAACAGTAAATTTTTTTATTACTATAAAATAAATACTACATAGTTTTGTTAATTAGTGTAAATATGAACATGTTAATTCCCTAGAGGTGAACCGAACCGTCTTGAAACGGTACATTCGGTATATGTCGGCAATCGGCCGAACGCATCGTGCTGTGCCCTTGAATCAATCTCAGCTGAATTAAAAAAAAACAGATTTGTAACGAGAGCGTGCCATGCGTGTAATTCCCAGCGCGCTTCGGTTGAGGGGAATACACTAACTCCGCCCGTAATAGAGCGAGGGGTGGGGAACGAGAACCAGGGGAATCGGTGGATTTCGAACCGAGCGGGCTAGCATATTGCCTCTTAACAGTGTAAGTATCGAACGACGCAGTTACGTCGTTTGGAGTTACTCCGGGGAATACCACTAAATTTCTAGTGTACTCGATAACGCAGGGCGCGCTACGTAGTGTTGATTTCGTGCTGTTTCTCTTTCTTCGTACGTAAATAACAAAAGCGCAATTTCGATCTGCGGTTCAGCCATAATTTTATATAAATATCTAGTTTTCGTGAGTGTGTTTTTTATTGTATATATATATTTTATATTGTTGGAAATTGGTAAGATGAAATGCAAGTTGTGTAGTTTTAACAGTATTCTAATCTTTTTTAGTTGCTTATTTTAGCAGTTAATCAAGACTTTTAAATCTGAAATATGGACAAATTTTTGAAAAGAAAGACTGAAAGTGAAGTTAATGTTGGGGCGAGTACAAGCAGGTCTTCTTCAATTGAAGGAGATATGCAAGGCAACAAAAATGCCGAAAATAAACGTAAAAAGATATCCGAATCAGTTCGGCATTATTCGGAAGAATATCTGAAGTTTGGTTTTACATGGAGCGGTAGTCAAGATGTTCCTATTCCGAGATGTATTGTATGTGGTGAAAAATTGGCTAACAGTGCAATGGTCCCAGCTAAGTTACAGCGACACCTTTCAACAAAACATTCTTGTCTAACTTCGAAAGGTAAAGATTATTTCGAAAGATTGCTGAAAAATCAAGAAGTGCAAGCAACATGCTTTCGAAAGAGCGTTACAATTTCGGATAAAGCGCAAATCGCTTCTTATAAAGTGGCAGAACTAATTGCATTGAAGCAAAAGCCACATGATATCGCAGAATCGCTAATTTTGCCCGCATGTTTAGAAATTGTTAAGATTATGTTTGGCAATGAAGCGCAGCGAGACGTCCTAAAAATTCCCGTTTCGGACGATACGATAAAAAGAAGAATTATAGATATGTCAGGTTTTATAGAGAACGCAGTGACGGCGAAATTAAGTACAAAAAATTTTGCGCTGCAAATTGACGAATCCACTGACATAAGTGGCAAAGCCCAATTAATCGGATTTATTCGCTTTGTTGACGACACTGAAATAATAAATCAGTTTTTATTCTGCAAGGAACTTATTGGTCACGCAACTGGAGAAGACATATTTAATTCAGTATCATCTAATTTGGAAGAATGGAAATTATCCTGGGAAAATTGCGCAGGAATCTGTACTGATGGAGCTCCAGCCATGCGTGGCAGTATTAAGGGATTTTGTAGTCGAGTTAAAGCAATAAATTCAAATATAGTCTCCACTCACTGCTTTCTGCACAGGGAATCTTTGATTTCGAAGAGTCTACCAGCAAACTTAAAGTCTGTTTTGGAACAAGTCGTACATATGGTGAATTATATTAAATCGAGACCATTAAAAACCCGTATGTTCAAACAACTTTGTAACACCATGGAATCCAAATATGAATGTTTGCTTTTGCACTCTGAAGTGAGGTGGCTCTCAAGAGGAAAAGTGCTAACCCGAGTTCATGAGTTGAAACAGGAATTGCTAGTTTTTTTAGACAAGAGGGTAATGATGTATACGTAAAATATTTGGAAAATGATGCATGGTGTACTAAGCTAGCATATTTAGCCGATATCTTCAGCTACTTAAATTCAGTCAATACATCTCTTCAAGGAAAAAATGAAAATATTCTGACATCCACAGACAAATTGCTAGCTTTCCAGAAAAAGCTTTTGCTTTGGAAAAATCGTATTGCTCAAAATCGCAAATTTGATATGTTTCCGTTATTAGCAACGGAAAATATTGTTAACATTGACGAAATGATTTCAAATGTGGCAGAGCATTTGTCAATATTGCAAGACAAAATAACTCATTACTTTCCATCTCTTAATATTGAAGACTTTGATTGGGCGCGAAATCCATTTGGTGAATTTGATATAATGAACCAAGATTTTTCTATTCAGGAAGCAGATGAGTTTATTAATATATCAACGGATCGAACGTTACAACTAAAATTCAAAGAAGAAGGAGTGGAAAGGTTTTGGATTTCCATCGAGAATGAACATCCATTTATTGCAAAACGAGCGTTGAATATCTTGTTGCTCTTTTCGACGTCCTATCTGTGCGAACTTGGATTTTCAACTCTAACAAATATTAAAAGCAAAAAAAGAGAAAGACTTACCAATTTAGAAGAAGAAATGAGAGTAGCGCTCTCTTACATAAGACCCAACCTTGAGGAAATTTGTAAAGGTCGTCAAGCGCAAATTTCTCATTAAAATAAGTTACCATGTAATATATATTCTTATTTCAATTAAATATTAATCTTCCAATTAATTTGTGTGATTTACATTAGATTTACAAATTTTATGATAACGGTGTTCCGCCAAAATCGAGACCACTTAAAAGTGTTCCGTGATCCCAAAAAGGTTGAGAGCCACTGCTCTATAGTCAGTGAAGTAATAGAGTTTACAAAATATGATAAATCATTAAAACAGAACCAAGTACAACAAAAATCTTATTATGACAAAAAGGGTGTAAAAAACTTGAAACCTCTAACAAAAAATATGACAGTTTTTGTTCAAATAGAACCTAAAGGAAAGTGGTACGAAGCTAAAGTGATAGACCAGATCAGAACAAGAGTTTATAAAGTGCTGATATTTGCAACAAACAGAATTTTAGTTAGAAATAGACGTTTCATTAAACCATATATGAAAAAAGAAACAATTAAAAACAAAAACGAAAAAAGTTTTACTGACTCGTACTTACCACCGTATATCGAATTAAGTGAAGATGAAGAAAACAATGTTGAAGAAGAAGAAAATGGAGAAGCAGAAGAAGAAAATAGAGAAGAAAAGAATACTTGTGATGAACTTGATAGTGATTGTGAAGTGAAAACGCAATCTGGAAGAGTGGTAAAACCACCGGACCGTTTAGATTTATAATTACATTTTGTTATGTTAAGCTTATTCAAGCTCTAAGTTAAGTTGTTCATTTTGTATTCAAAAAGGGAGATGTTGGGAGTTGTGTTAGGCAACCAAATTACACACAGTTGGCTACACTATCAACAGTGAAGTAAACGCAGTCGTTGTTAAGATCGCACGCTGTCAAGATGTAATACCAGTTTATAGTGTACATTCATAAATAAATAACATCCTCAGTAAAACCTTATCTCTTAATTAATAAATACGACCACCACACAGATGACGTGTAGTACACCCTAAACTCCATTAATATTGAAATCGGACCAGAGGAGGCCATCGTACAGCGAAGAACAACTAGAAGTAAACACCAACCCCCGCGCCCTGTACTCGCAATGAAAACTGTCGTTACGGCGAGGATGGCTGCATCGAAAAGATAATGCAGTTTGGGACCCATGATCGATGTATGTAAGTTCTGTGGGGCTCTTAAGAGGAAGTCAACCGCTCGCGTGCGCGAGAAAAGTGTCCCAAAGTGCATCATTATGCGGCATCCTACTGCATAAGATATTTCATAAAAATAAATGAATTAAATAACACACATTCTCAAAGGCATCTTCTCTGAGAAGATCTTTTTTTTTTCATTTATGTTACAAATATTGCGAAAAATAATAATAATGTGAGACGTAAATTCGCCAATTTACCAATATTTGCCATTTGTTTGCGCAACAACGATAATTATGGCAATAATAAAAAATGATCTTATTAAAGTTTGTACTTTTATTAAACAAATGTATTTTTTTTAAATGTTTGTTTCTTTAAATAACTATTTAGTTATGCCACACAGTTTGCAGGTTTATGATTAAAGGTCATTTTTGATGTACGAAAATCGTCATTTTTTATTCCAGCCATCCCAAAGAAGCTAGAGTTACGAAAAAATTCATACATTATCTTGACCCCATTTTAGGACCTGTGTGCATCGCTTATGATTCTAGCTATTATCGTTTTTCTGAATAAAAAATCATGAAAATTGCAATAATTTTTAATCACGAAATAATCTTCAAAAATTCTCACGGATTTGCAAAACAGATGCACACCGGACCAATTTTTTCAGCCTGAACATTTCTGTAAAGTTAGATTTTCACGAAATGGCCTGGGAAGGCTCAAATACAAATTTTGACTCGTTTTACAATTTTCCGCGTACCGTCTCGCCACCTAGTGGTTGTATAGCAGAAATGGGGTATTTTTCAGTTTAGGGTGTCTTTAATAGATGGCGGTCTTACGTGACAACAATTTGTGGTATTTCTTTGAAAACGTCGTTATCTTAACGATTCTAAGCCACTGCTCGCAGATTTTTATGATTTGTTCTCGTGGCTTTTTAGATATTTTACATATTTTTTTAATCTTCGTTTTTCAAACTGCTGTTTTTACGGCAAACTTATTACGACATTGCTATCTTAATAGCAATTCTGAGTTGGTTTTACAACTTTAATTATTTTAATATAGAATTTTTTTAAACGTGTTTTTTTATAGGGCCCACAGTGTGAGGGTGTGCGGAAATTCAAAAAGAATGTTTCGTAAGCGTATTGTGTATTGTGCAAAAGGCTAAAATCAGGTGGGTGTTTAAACACAATTTGCAAATAAATACACGGAGAGAACATTTATTTTCACTACGAAATGAATTTTTATAAGATGAATGTGCACTCCCAAATTAATGCCTGTTGTTTGCGCGTTTGACGCGTCTTTTGTTCTTTAAATTAGAGATCACAGATTGCAAGACTTTAACTTTACAAAAGGTGCTGGAAGGTGATAACAAAGGTGAAAGGATAGTAAAGGTTAGCGAAGTTAGTGAAAGATAAGTGTAGGATACACAAAATGAGAAAGGAACAAGTAGGAATTACAAACTTACTTGTGCTGATAAATTGGGTTTATTTTTTATTATCTCTTTTTGGTTGCTATTAACAACACTTACATTTTGTACACCGCTTGTGTGATCAACAACATATTAAAATTCAAATAACAAATCAAATAAATCAAGGCCTGGACATGCCGCCACCCATTGAACGGATTCCGTTCAATTTAAAAAACAATTATGAAATTAACACGGCAATGTACACACTTTAATTACAGGACGTGTGATGCTGCCAGAGGAAGTTTTTATCGTGACGCTTCGCACAACGTTATCCTTTCCAGAATGGACGGCTTCAATACGTCCTATACGCCATTGCAATGGTGGAATGTTGTCTTCCTTAATTATGACAAGTTGGCCAATTTCCACAATGGGTTCTTTGGAGTGCCATTTTTTACGGATATGTAATTCTGATAAATACTCTCGTGACCAACGTCTCCATATGTGTTGTCGCATTTTGTTTATGAGTTCCCATCTAGAAAGTCGATTATCCTATGTATTCTCCCAATTGTATTCCACTGGTGTTGTTAAGACATCTCCAATGAGAAAGTGAGCTGGAGTTAGAGCAGTGAGGTCATTAGGATCATCGCTGATTGGACAAAGTGGTCTGGAGTTGAGAACTGCTTCAATTCGAGTTAGTAGGGTAGTCAACTCCTCAGCAGTCAAAAGAGCTTTACCTACTACTCTATGAAGATGACTCTTGACACTCTTCACAGCAGCTTCCCAGAGGCCTCCAAAATGTGGTGCTCGCGGTGGTATGAATATCCATTTAGTTCCTCGTTGTGTCATTCCATTTTGAATGGACTCTTGATTATCTAAATCTCGTAGGAAAAATCTAAGATCCTGTAGATGCCTCTTCGCCCCGACGAAGTTAGTGGCATTATCACTAATGATTTCTATCACATGGCCCCTTCTTGATATAAGTCGACTGAAGGCGGCTAAGAATCCGTCAGTAGATAATGTTGAAACCAACTCGATGTGTACTGCCTTTGTTGCGCAACACACGAAAATGCAGACATAAGCCTTGACAGTCCGTTTTGATCTGCGACCGCCATCTTTGATGATAAAGTCAGCTGGAAGACTGCCTATCTTAACAGAAGATGTTGTTGGCGACATTCAACAACGACTTGAACAAAGCCCAACAAAATCTTTAAGAAAACTTTCAGCTCAAACGGGTATGTTCTTAATTTTAAGGTGCGCACAAATTTTAATGTTTAATCCTTTTACAGGAGTATCGTATGGGAGTTGCATAAAAGCCGCAAAAAAATTCTGCATTTGTACCCGTATAAGGTATCGGTAGTTCAACAACTTCAGCCACTTGATTTCCAAAAAAGAATTGATTATGTTGGACAAGACCTTTTTTACTGACGAGGCGTGGTTTCACTTGTCAGGATATGTGAACAGCCAAAACTATCGTCCGTGTGCTACAGAAAATCCTCATACTTTTATTGAAACGGATTTACATCCACAAAAAATTGGTGTTTGGGTAGCAATTTCGAGACGTCGGATAATTGGCCCAATATTTTTCAATGAAATAATCAATGCGGAGCGCTACCGAACACTCATTCTAGATGAATTTTTGAATCAATTGCATGATGACGAACAGATAATGGGTTATCTTCAGCAAGATGGAGCCACTCCTCATACTGCATTGGTGACATTAAATTACTTGAGGGAATTTTACGATGATCGCTTGGTAAGCGACGGATTATGGCCACCACGTTCGCCAGACCTAAACGAGCTTAAAGCAGCAATTGAAGAAGAGATAAGGAACATAAATCCGGAGGAGCTTTAACGAGTATTTCAAAATAAAAAACGTAGAGTTAACATTTGCCTAGAAAATGAAGGCCATCATTTTCAACATTTATTATAAAATTAGGGATGCTAACTCTACGTTTATTAAAAATACACAAAACCTTAACTTACTTCAATTTACTTTGTATATTTAATTAAAATTGTAAAAATTTTATATATAGTTATGATTAAATATTTAATTTATTTTGGGAAAAATGTTTGCTACGCCAATGGAAAAGCAATCTAGGGGATTTTCTTTTCATATAATCAGTTGTACCAACATTTTTTGGCGGGAAATTTAACCTGTCTACAATCATTGTTGATCACACGTTATATCTTCTTTTGTACAACATTTCGATGTGTTGTACTTTGCGCTAGTAATATAACTGGAACGCAAATTGTAAATTCTTTACATATATTTGATGGAACAAATTCTCATTATTTCAAGATCGTGCCAGAACCTCTCTAAAAGACTTGAAATTTTTTCAGTTTAGTTATTTTCATGCGATATTCAAATTGTTATTATTCAATATTCAAATAGTCCCGAACTTCTTAGTTGAGTGAGATAGTTGTTTCGATGATTTATTTTGCAATTGTTCGTAAACTACAGTTTACGCAATGTCGTTAAAGAAACGTTTTGTACAATTAGTAACAGGTAGATTAAGGTGTTCTTCTGACAAAAAATTGTTTCAATCATTAATGGAATAATTCTACATTCAATAAAACTAACGAAATTAAACCTGATTTGACGTTTAGTTTTAAGTAGATTTGACGGTTGATTTTTGTGAAATTTATCGAATTCGTCATCGTTGTATGATTGATGAAGAAAGAAAATGTTTTTTGTAAGTACACCGTAATGTACCTGCAGATAGTGCGCAGGTGATGATATACACTTTTAGAAATCTGTTTCTGTGAATTTCCTATTGACAATACAATAGTCATTCTACGTGACAGAGTGAGGTTATGTTTCATCAACACAGTAAGATTCCGGTACACAGATCTCTATTTATCACAACATGAAATCATGCTGCGTCTGCTTGGCGAATTCATACTCAGGGTTGCCAGTACCGTATGCATTGGTATCACCACTAACTTTGATAAAAATCGCCACATGGCGCCACGTTCAAAAGTAGTGTCGCCAAGAAAGGCGCTAATTTTAATTTGTAACTGTATACAAGTTACTTCGTATATTATTCTTATACACAATGACGGATTTTGTATTTTTTGCAGGGCAACCACCAAGGAAATTTATTGAAGCACATTGAACGGAACCATCCTGCTGAGTATCTTAAAATCGGTATGGAGAAGCATGCACTTGAAAGCAGTTCGAACGCGCAAAAACCATCTCGAAAACGGAAAGCTGTGTCTGTCGCCTTCGCGATAGATGCAAAGCAACTGAAATTAGCATGCGCTGAGATGGTAACCATAAATGCCCGACCATTTGCATCTCTGGAGGATTCAGGGTTTCGCAAGATCATAGACCCGATTCTTCATGGACTCAATAAAGACACCGACGCACCACGAATTTTGATTAACCGACAAAATGTTCAAGATCACATCTCGGAAATGGCCAACGATTTGAGGACTAAAATTTCCGACGAGCTGAAAGGAAAGTTAATTTGTCTGAAGACTGATACTGCTACACGGCTTGACAGATCTTTGATGGGCATAAACGTTCAGTACGTTCACAACGGTAACCTCGTCTTAAGAACTTTGGCCGTCAAAGAGCTGTTTAAGTCGCACACGGCAGAGAATCTGAAAGATGAAATAACTGAAGTCCTTCGAAGTTTCAATACCAACATCAGCTCGGTCTATAGTTGTACAACCGATAACGCAGCCAATATAGTTAAAACGACAGTTCTTTTGGAGCAAGAGTTGAATGCTATGTCCTGCAGTTGCCCATTTGTCCAGGATGCTGCACCAGGAAATGCCACATCAGAAACCGAACGTCCTGACACCCCCTCGGAGGAGTTCGACGATTCTGAAGACACCGAGGGCAACAGTCCATCCTCTGATGACAACCCGGACACCGATTCAGCTGCTGATGAGGAGGACAACAGCGATGCTGAGAAGCGAACTTTAGGTGTGTCTTCAGACCAGATCGACGAACGCGCAACGAGTAATACGAGTAAGAACGCTGCACAACCCTGCCCAGAATGTCTTTTGATCAACGATTGTCTTGGAAATGCCAATGTTTATAAAATTCGGTGCGCGGCCCATACCTTGCAGCTTTTTGTCGCAGATGCTCTGAAAGAGAGCACGCACGAAACACGTGTAATTAAAAAGGCAAGATCAGCCTGCAAGATACTCCGCAATCCGATTTTTTTGCGTCAATTAAAGGAAGCCGGACTTCCTCGACCGTCCCTTGATGTTGTGACAAGGTGACATTCCGCCCACGACATGTTGCATTCGTTGTTGCGACACAAAGATTTCTGTGCAGAGTTGGGAGAACAAAGCGTATCGGCGAAAAAGAACCGACGAACTCCGAAACGTACTAGCATAAACTTAAGCGACGATGACTGGCAATTGATCGATGATGTATGCCGTGCCTTAAACCCTACAAAGGTAGCCACTAAAGTTTTTCAGGAGCAGCAGTTGACCGTTGGTGACTTTTATGACGCGTGGTTACGTTACAAATTGGACACTGCAAACGTCGATGTGGGGTTAGCGACTAATCTTGTAAAGCATATGAATGTTAGAGAAAAGCGTCTGTTATCTACCGAAGCGGTTGAGATGGGACTGTATATGGACCCCCGCCATAACTTTATGCTAACTCCGGAGGACAAATGTACTGCCGAAAAACACTTGCGCGATCTGTGGACTCGCTTGAACCACAGGGAACCGGGAGACTAGAACTTATCCAGCCGCGATAACTTCGGCCTTGCGAGCGACGAAGAAAGTGATGACGTGGTAGAAAGATATCTTAGCGAGAAGGCGAAGGAAGTTGCTGGCTCCTCAAGCTCTCAACCAACCGGTGGTATCGATGAGGCACTGAACGATTACAAAGCTTGGCCGAGGTTAAAAAAAAGTAGAAATATCTTTGACTTTTGGGAAAGTAAGCGGGAAGATTATAAACTGTTACATCTGTTAGCGACGACAACGCTCGCGCTGCCCATCTTCGTCAAGTCCTCTCAGTTCTGAGGTACAATTTGTCGTCGTCTATGATAGATGATATTATGTTGCTGCGTTGCAACAACTACTTCGAAACCGCAAAATTGTAAATAATTGAAGTTTGTGATGTACGCCAAGAATTTATTTTGAAATTGCTGTACTTTTGCTCGTTGTATCTCATTAATATTCCACCGCACGGTCCGTACCCGAGCAAGGGACCCGCAGGTAGCTGGCCGCGCGCAAGTAGGTACTCGCGCGCGACACTAAACCCGCATTTGCCAACAACCCCGGTCCCGTGAGCGGAAGAGAGATCGCCTCAACCCTGATGCAATGAAGAGAGAAGACATCCAAAACTCACCCCACCAGAAAGGGAAACAGCACGAGCAAAACACCCCATAAATACCGGACGCAGAACCAGGAAACGCCAGATTCAATCTGAGCCCTCTACGAGCTAGACATCCACTCGAGTAACCAGAGAATCTTTTAACACCACGACAGTAAGCCGATCTCGGACATCCGAATCGCCACTCAAAACACAAGTCGCCGCTATTTCACCTACGACGGAGTATCCGCCACCGTTACGAGGAGTACCCTCACACCAGCTGGAACAACCCCAGCCGACGAATTGGACATCCACCACGTCGCCCACCGCTTCCACATCTCGCTGTCCCGTTCGACGATTGTTGCGCTCTGACTGCCCACGACCCGTAACCGAGCATACAAATAACCAAACGCAACTGTATATATATTGTGAATAATAATTAATCATTAGAAACACACCATCTTTTTCTAAACCAACCTTCACAAGTTGTAATTTATACCCAATGTTCTGTTAATAATAATTTCTTGTTATGTTAATGTTATGTTATGGATCGGTTGAAAATAAAGCATGAAATAAATCGAACACATCAACAATCTTTTCGCCGCCCTTCCCTCAAGAGAAAGGGGAATCTCGAACACCCACCAACCTTCAGATAAATAATTTGGGACAATTTTAGACAATCAGTTTTTGGAAAAACATATACAATCATATGACAAAATATTTCACAAAATTACGACAGGTGGATTGCTGAAATAAAATACATGGGTATCTAGCCTAATTCCTGAAACAATAATGATTGACATTCACATTTATTTATAAGTTTTCACTTTTCAAAGGATTCAGGCTTGATACCCACATATTTTTTTAATTTTAGCAATCGATCGCTGTTAGTTTGATCAACAACATACTCAGTTCTTATCAAATTGTTGAAAAATGACCTTTACTCATTTTCTACCTTGAATTTAAATTCAGGCCCGAAACGAAACTAAATTCCTCGTGTCAATTTAGTTTCGTTTCGAAACGAAACTAAATGGTTATCTTCGTTTCGTTTCGTTTTGCGTCCCTGGTTTATAACAGTATTAAGTTTATGAAAAAACAATAAAAATTTACCAAACTACCATCGTTTCTTTTATAGCGACCGAACTTATTTGCCACCCTGTACAAGAACGGTCAATCACATGCCTATTGTGGTTACCCCATTAATAAAAACGCGCCTAGATCTCGACCTCAAGGGTGGTGTGGAACAGATATTCAATATTAATCACCTTTTAGACGAGAATCACACTTTTGGTGAGGATGTACTTTCAGTAATCCATTTTGCTGAAAATGGCCGTAAAATGGATTTACTGGAGGCACTAGAAATACACAAAGCCCGAACTAATCTCGGAATTTCCCTCCTTAATGACCAGGTTGACATAATGTACACCCCTCTCTTCGAAGCCGCATAAATAGTTTTTAATATGTAATTTTTATTTACTTTTGTTTGAGAATGATTACTAGCTAGTCAAAACTATAGTCACAAAAACAAGTATAAATACAGTGGTTAAACAAAGTTAAAAGTGTTTTATTTAGAAATAATTATTTACATTTTTTTCCAATACTAGCAGTTAGCTTCTAAGATAACATCTGCAAGTAAGACAATGGAACTAGCCTAAAAACACCCCACATTATTCTTAACAATAACAAACCTTCAAATTTTACTTCATGCTAATTTATCAATTAAAAGATGATTTATGTATTGTTTATTTTAGTGAATTGTAAAAATAGTAATTTTTCTCAACAATAACAAACCTTCAAAATAACAACCTTCATGGCAATTTATCAATAAAAAAATTAATTATGTATTGTTTATGATAGAATTTTAAAAGTAATTCACTAAAAATACTCATTTTTCTTAACAATAGCAAACCCTCAAATATTTTTTATTGGATCGAATTGTCTATATATTTTTTTTAATAATGACTGACATTGTTGTCAATCATATGTATCAAATAATGTAAAAGAAAATAAAAATATGTTAAGTTGTCTCTATTGCAAAGCTTCTCACGAAGCGAGTCTTACGGACAGTGCGAACCCTGCGCGATTGAATTTGCGAGCGAAGCGAGCTGGGGTGAGCGCCAGCGAGCTACAGAGTTTTTTAAATATACAAACTGCTTTCTCCATCTACTGCATCCTCACTACCTCAACAACACATAATTCTCCAACCACAACCATTTGGCCTACGCACCCATCCTTCCCCCCTCATCCCTCCACTCTTGCTATTATTGTATTTTCAATTCGGTAAAACATTTTTAGTTTTGAATTCAGCAATCCCTCACACTTTCTGCGGGCTTTAGTTCATCCCGCTTTAGCTTTGTAGCGGAGCATAGCCTATTAAAAGGTAGTAAGTACTAGATACATTCTAATGTAAGAGAATTTGTTACGTGTTAAAATTGCTTTTAGGAATTATGATCGAATTGTATTCTTTCTTCTTATTATTTTCGAGTAATTATTTCACTTGGTTCTTACAATATTTCTATTTCTTCGAGGTTATGTATTGTTGTTGTTTATTCTTCACATTTTTGTTAGTTCCTCGGTGTGATAGGTTATCTTATCCTTATCGTAGTGAACTAAAACTCTTTAAATAAAATATTGTTACAATTTATTACTTTACTTACCCCAGTCTTATAGTTTATTTTTATACTTACTGTTGAGTGATATTTAGGTTTCGTTTTCATATTGTACTTACACATATTCTAATCACAGGGGGATTGCGACGAATAAGTATATCATTTTGATGTTTATTTACACGCCCAGTCCGCTTAGTAGATTCAGTACTTAGAGTTGGTAGAACTGTGAATTGGTAACACGAATTCTTTATCTATAAATTACAACCTTAATTGACAGTAGTAGAGCCCTCTAGGAACACGGCCGTAAACTACAGTCCCTGGCCATATTATTAGACTCAGTCATAATATTTATATTATTTCTGTTTTTAAGACATGTAGCGACCACTATTACAGACACACTATATTTAAGCTTGTTTGGTAAGGGTTATGTTATGTTATCACGGTCGATAATACAGATTTCTAATCAAATGTCAAATTACTTGACATTGTTTGTAATTCCAAGTACAAGTATAGTTGTTTTAAAAGTTTTGTTGAGTTGAACAGTTTGTTTTCTAAAGGTAAGTGATGAATGACCAAAATATAGTTTTCGTAAATATTACTTTATATAATTAAAGCATTTTTAATTCAATTACTTGTAAGAAAAATTAAAAACCAGTGGTTTGACATTTCGGTGCTATTGTTTTAGATGGGGAGGTGTAAAGATCTTTCTGTAGAGCAAACTTCTTCTATGAGAGCACTATTAATTATTACCAGCCTTAGCCAACGGCAGATAGCGGCAAGATGTGGAGTATCGCAGTCCTCAGTACGGCGGTTAAATAAAAAAATTAAATCTAACCAGCCCACCGATGCAGCTAGGAAAGGTCGGTGTGGTAGTAAACGGCATCTAACTCTCCGGAATAAGCGGCAACTTCGAAATATTGCCGTAGAATTTCGAAGGGATAGTCATGCCCAAATAAGAACAAAATTTGAAGAAGCAGGGTGCAACATGTCTGTCCGTACAGTGAGGCGCAACCTGTACCATCTTGGTTTCAAATGTCGTAGACCAGTAAGAAAGCCAAGATTGACACCAAGCATGGTACATAAGAGGTTGGCTTGGGCCAATATTCATAACCAGTTAACTGTTGATGACTGGCGGATAGTATGTTGATTGACACCTCTTAGTAATATTTTTTCTTAGCTGTTTTTGCTTTATTACAGACTTGCTTCAGTGACGAGTCAACCTTCCAAATTCTGGATAATAAGTCACAGTTTGTCAGACGACGACCTCACGAAAAATATAACTCCGACTGCGTTATAAAGACCATCAAGCATCCTGTGTCTGTCATGGTATGGTCTGTCATCAGTGGAAAGGGTCTGGGGCGTTTGTACGTGGTCGAGGGAACCATGCGGCAAGACCAATACAGAAAGGTATTGGAAACGAAACTGCTTCCGCAGATGCAGGAATGGTTTGGTGATGGCAGAAAAGTATTTATGCAGGACGGAGCACCATGCCATACTGCAAAATCTATTAAAAAAATTTTGAAAGAGGAAAATATTCCACTTTTACCATGGCCGGGCAACTCTCTGGATATGAATCCTATTGAGAATGTTTGGGAATGTTTGAAGAGAGAGCTGGCCAAAGAAACCATAACAACGAAGGTTCAACTGATAGAACGCATTGTATACAATTGGAACCACAATGAAAAATTAAAACAAATTGCTTTAAACTGTGTTGACAGCATGCCAAGAAGAGTTGCTGCACTAGCCGCATCGAGGGGTGGCTTAACAAAATATTAATTTACCATTCCTTGTGTGTGTGTATTTTTTAAATTTTTTGATTAATAGTATTCTATAACATAACATCTATTTATTACTATCACTTACACGAGTATTATCTCCGTAATAATAGATAAATCATCAAAAAAACTTAGATTTGGTTAGTGAGTCTAATAATATGGCCAGGGACTGTATATATAGATATTAGTGTCCTCTAGGAACGAAACCTTAACTACACAGGGTGTCCCAAAAGTTTGGAAACGGTTGAATATCTCGAGAACACCTCATCGGATCAAGATGGTATAAAATACGTCTTTCTTCATTTTTAAAGCTCTATTTAGGCATGCTGTGCGATAGCCACCCCACCCCTCTGGGGGTGGTTCGAGGGGGTAGTTTAGAAAACTTAAATGGAAACCTATTTTTTAATTGTTTTATCACTCCCTCCCCAATCCCGTTCGGTGGTGGAAAGGGTAGTTTTGAATTTTTCTGCGAAAAAAAATATTTTGCTTGCACTGTTGCATTTTGTATCAAAAACGGTTTATGAATTTTTCAAATTGCCACTCCCCCCCACACACACACTTTAAAAGTAGAAAAAGTGGTATTTTAAAAAAAAGTACCACCATTTTTTTTAGACAAAAATGATTTTTCTTGCAGAGTTTCATTGTATATCAAAAACTCCTTATGGAGTTGCAAAATATCCACACCTTAACCCCTTTTTGGAGGGTGGAAAAAGGAAGTTTTCGCTCAGTTTATCGTCAACATTTTTTTTTCCATTTTGTCATGTTTACAATTTTAAATGAAAGCACAGAAGTGTAGTTATTGAACATTTATTTCGGACTGTCAATGTTGACGTTCTCGACGACTCCGTGAAATTCTAAGAAATGGGTAATAGCTCAGAAACTTTAAAGCTAAATTAATTAAGCTGCTATCTGTCGTTTTGAGATGAGGTTATCGGAAAGTGAACGCATATCATTATTAATGATGCGTGGGTCCGGGGAGAATGTGAGATCTTACGAGGAGGTGGCAAGGATGTTTAATGCATCCAATCCGCATCGTGATCCAGTGTCAAAATCGGCGGTTCAAAAAACAGTGAAACGATTTGAAGATACTGGAGCAGTGAAGGATCGCGAACGCAGTGGCAGGCCAAGAACGGCATCAAACGAAGATCAGAAGGTGGAAGTGTTGCAGCATTTCGTGGAAGACCCTCATATTTCTGTAAGGAGAGTGTCGCAAGCTCAAGGCATCAGCAAGACTTCAGTACATCGCATAATGCAGGAGGAAAAGTGGCACCCTTACAAGATTCATCTTGTGCAAGAACTTTTGGAGGATGATTTTCGAAGGAGGAACGAGTTCTGCAGAGGCATGGTGCGTCGTTGTGCTTCCGACCGTACGTTCCTGGATAACGTGGTTTTCTCCGACGAAGCGACATTCCAGCTGAATGGTCAAGTAAATTGCCACCATTGTCGTTATTGGTGAGACGCGAATCCTCACTGGATGAGCGACATTCACAGCCAGTATCCGGAGAAGCTGAACGTTTGGGCAGGTTTTTCTAAACATGGAGTTGTGGGGCCGTTTTTCATCAAGGGCAACTTGACTGGCGAAAAGTATTAAGATTTGTTGCAAGATGAAGTGGTACCAGCAATTAATCATTTGTTTCATGGAAACGTGCAAAATGTGTGGTTTTAACAAGATGGCGCCCCTCCCCATTACGCCGTGAGAGTGAGGCAGTTTTTGGACCGTACATTTCCCGACCGTTGGATCGGACGACGCGGCCCTCTTGAATGGCCTGCGAGATCGCCGGATTTGACCCCACTGGATTTCTTCTTCTGGGGATTTGTGAAGAACAGCGTGTACACTAACAGACCTGCCAATTTAGCTGACTTGCGGAATCGCATCATGGACCAGGCTGCATTAGTTATACCGCAAATGAGGACCAACGTGATCAACGATTTTCACAGCCGACTGGGTCAGTGCTAAGGCCAAAATTGAATTGAACATTTGCGATAAGGAAGAAGACGATTTGGCGGCGGAGATGTAACATCAAACCACTGGAAGTGCAACAATCAGCCCTTTTCAGGGCTACATGATGTGCAAAATCCGATCATGCAACCACCCCGTGGTGCACATCGGGTCACGCTAATGCCGACGGTATTGTAAAGTTAATTTTGATCTTAGTAGAAAGTGGGGAAAAAATTTTTTAATAACAATAACATAACCAATTTTAGATCAGGGATCAAAAAATTAGACAACCAAAATTACTTTGATTAAAAAAACAGCAATTACCCCTTATATGCCTAAATAGAGCTTTAAAAATAAAGAAAGACGTATTTTATACCATCTTGATCCGATGAGGTGTTCTCGAGATATTCAACCGTTTCCAAACTTTTGGGACACCCTGTATATATTTTCCGTTTATCATTATCCGTTGGAAATATTATTTGAATTGGGATGTTGGTTCTTTTATACATAACTGTATGTTTAACTATAACTCAGAATAATGTTGTATAGTTAATATTTTATTGAATTTTCATTAGTATACAATTTTTCAATTTTTTTTCTTTTCTTCCGGTTTTGACTAAAATGTGGTACGATGGAAGGGGAATAAATTTCTCCGACAAGCGTGAATGCGTTATTTTTTGTTTCACCGGTCGAGGTGTTAACATCATAATTGCACACAAGTTTTGAGATAAGTGGTTGATTACATTTTTAACACTAGTGTAGTGTTCCTCGTGTTGTGAGGGATTTGTGTTAATCAACTATCTTCGTCGTTTGTTGAATTTTGTAATTTAATTTGGTTTCCAAACGATAACGTCGTTGGACGGATTTTTAAATATCTCAAACTTGCAATTAATTCAGTAGGACCGCACAAGAACTTAGGTGAGTTGAAAATATTCTTCTATTTCACAGCTCTTTATTCTTTTACGCGTTATTCTTGCTTGGTACGGTAAATAACTGGAAATTTTCAGGTCCTTTATATTTCGTTTTTATTTTTTTTCTTCGACGTTTCTTTTATCGACTTTCACTGCTGTTCGACTCCACAACTTTTCCTTTGGATTCCTCCTGGCGTGAGTTTGGGAGTGCCTTTCTTCTACTGAAGAAAATCGCGTTTGCGATTTTGTGGTCTTGGGCGGTTTCGACCTAAGAAGATGCGTGGATGTTGAGGGTCAGCGTGACGTGACACGAGGTTGGCAGTGGACGTGAGAAAGAGGAAAAATTAAGGTTGGATAATTACCTTTCTTTTTGTGTTGATAAACGATAAATGAACCATTTTTAAACGTTGGTCGAAGTGAAAAGCAATTAATTAATTCATTTTTTTTTTATTAGTCATGATCAATTTAATATGTCAAAAATAACAGAATATTATGAATGAAATTTAAACATTGATAAGGATTTTCTTTTGTTCAGAACTAACAATTTTCAAAATAACTTTTATGATTTGCATAGTTGTGGTTTAAGTTACATTTTTGAATGTGTTGATGGTGTATTAATTTAATGCATATATTTTGTCTGACTTTTGAAATTGTTGGTTCTAGCGTGGAAAATTCTTACTTTATTAATGATATAAATTTAACTATTTTGAAACTTAATAATCGGTTGTGTCTGGTAGATGAATTTATCTGTATTTAATTTTGTTTTCTACCTTTAGTTGATCGAATTTGAAATATTAATTATAATTTAATTATCCTTCATTTTGAAATACTTTGATTTTATTTTGTTTGTGATTAACTAAATTTCAAATTCGATTAATTAATTATGTTTGCGTTATGGTTATGAAATGAATTATGAGAACCATGTAATGGAATAAAGTTATTACCAAAAATTTTCCCCCGCATAAAATAAAAGGGTGTCGATAACTGAAATATTAGCTGCGCTCCATAAACCTAATTGTTAAGCGTAGATAATAGCTATACATTATTATGTTTCGATTTTGATTGTCTTTTTTTTCTTTCTGGTCATTCTTTATAACAATTTTATTTTAATTTTGATTTGTTTCTTTAAATTGAATAAATTATTGTTTCATTTACTTTTGACTTTAACTGGTGTGTGTGAGACCTGGTGTAGAATTATCTTTTTATCTCCCTTATTTAAGGTTAGTGATTTCCTTAATAATTCAACCTATTTACTTACCGAGTGTGAAATCACTTGGCGCCCCTTTAGATCTGTTGCACAGGGACCCCCCTACTCTATCGATTGTGCTGGGTTCGGTAAGTAAACAAAGGCAGGTTGACTTTGAGGTAAGGGAGGAAAAGGGAGGTAACAAATTACATTTTAAATCTGTTACCCAACCAATAAAAACGGTTCATCAAAGGTTCAGTCTTTTGGGCATAACACAGAACACGTTGTCATGAACCATATTACTATACTGTATTATTATTTAATATTAATGTTATTGTTATATTTGTATTGTATTCCTACTTACGCGACCCTCGCTCTTGTGAACTGGTTGAATTGAAATTATCTAAACAATTTCAATTGGTAATTTTAGGTCCGGGTGTCTATTTTTAACCAATGTGGTAAAGTGCAATCCATTGTACATTTAAAACTATTACTTGTTGTACAATGTCACCTTCAAACCGCATGGTAAAATTTAAATCACCAATTAATTTGCACACATTAGTTTATACATATTAAATTAAATTTGCACAAAGGTCAATTGATTAGAATAGTAGTTTAATTGACGTTAACTACACAATTTGAATTGATTATTTTAGGTTCTGGGGTTTATTTTGAACCAATATGGTGAAGTGTATTCCATTGTACTTTTAAAACGGTTACTAGTTGTACAACGTCACCTTCAAACCACATGGTACAATTTAAAACACCAATTAAATCACACAAGTTTCTTTATAAACGCAATGAATTAAATTTGCAAGAACAACTGACTGACTTGTTTGCTGTATGATGTGTTCGTTCGGTCTGTTTTGTTTTGTGAACGACTGGCGGCCATTTTATGTGTTTCGCAAAGCCAGTTTTACATTACACCAAATTATGATTACAATTAGCTAAAAAAACAAAACGACGTAATATAAAGCAGAAAATAACTAATGATAAAATAATTATTAGGAATAAGTTTCTGTGTTCACTTAAAAATAATGTTGTACTTTGATTCAAGTATTATAATTATATAAATGGTCCTTCTCAATGTAATCCGAGCAATTTTCGTAAATAGCTTTTATTTTGGCGCCATCTTGTGATAGATTGCCTTACTTCACGCCAAAGATAGGCACACACAGAGAAAATTTAACTTGTTTTGAATTAGTTTTGCTTAGTGAAACTTGATTTTTATTTCGAACTAATTATATCAACACATTCAACAAGAATAATTTTATTATTTCATATTTCCCGTTTCACATTAAAACGTAGTTTTCTTTTCTTCTTTTAGCTACGTTTCATTCTAATTTGGTATAATGTAAAGCTGGCTTTTGCCAGTCACCAAATGGCCGCATTTCTTCACGACAATTACGACATGTATAAGTATATGGCTTACAATACAAATCAATTGATCTACTTGGAAAATTTAATGTGTTGTTTTAATTGTGTTACAAGTGTTAACTCTGTGGTACATTTTAATTACACTTTTAAATAAAACACTTTTTAACTTTGTTTGACACTGTATTTATAGTCATAGGTTAAGTTTAAATGGGGTGCTTAAACAAAGTAAAAAGTTTTGTTTACAAGCGTAAACTGTAATCGGTGATGTAAGTTTTACCATGTGGTTTGAAGGCGACGTTGTGCAACTCGAAAAAGTTTGCAATGTGCAACGGATTACACTTCACCACAATGGTTTGAAACAGATCTCGACACAAACATTATCAATTGAAATTGTGTAATTTTTAATAAACCACAATATGAATCAATTGATCTGTGTGCAAATTTAATTCACGGTGTTTATAAACTTCTTTGTATTGTAATTCGTGATTTATATTTTATCGTGTGGTTTGAAGGCGACGTTCTACGATGCATAAAAGTATTAAAAGTACAATGAATTACACTTCACCATATTGGTTTAAAATAAACACCAAAACAAATATATACTCATTGACATTAGAAGCGTAACACCAAGAAGGAATGATTTTTTTGAATTCATATTTTAGCAACAGAGTGACTATATTTAAAGCATACATTGATAACAATTTCAACCTTGTGCTTTTTATATTTATTGTGAAAAAAAAAAATATTTCACTTTTTCTTTTTTGATAAAACTATTTATATGAGCTGTTTAGTACAGATGTTTTTAGTTTTCGTGTTTCCGTTGAGTGTGTTAAGCTTAAATAAAATGCCTCGAGTCCGAAGACGTCCACGATATCACCATTTGAGCGATTTTGACCGGGGTCGAGTTGTTGCTTATCGAGATGTCGGTATGTCCTATCGCGAAATTGCCCGCCGTATTGATTCCACTGCAGCAACTGTAATACGTGTGTATCAGGTATGGACAGAAGAAGGTAGAGGAGCAAGAAGAAGACCAATTAGTCAACCAAGGCGTGCCACAGAACGTCAAGATCGGCGCTTAAGACAAATAGCCCTGCGAGACCGTTTCGCTACTACGCGTCAAATCGGTGATCAATGGATTGGAGAAGAAGGTAGACCCGTTAGTATGCGAACCTTATATCGCCGCATTCAATCATTTGGGCTTCTTTCGTACCGTCCAAGATTAGTGCTTCCTTTAACAGCGAGACACTGTCACCAAAGGTTGGACTGGTGCAGAGAACGGCAGCATTGGGAGGCAGAATGGCACGATGTCGTATTCAGCGATGAATCACGATTTTGTCTAGGCACGCATGATGGCCGTAGAAGGGTACGACGCTACCGTGGAGAACGACCTGATCTTAGGTTTGCTATTGAGAGGCATGTACACAGGACTGCTGGAGTAATGGTTTGGGGGGCTATTGCTTATGGTAGTCGATCACCTCTTGTATTCATTCGAGGCAGTATGACAGCTGCGCGTTATGTTGAAGACGTCATACGACCGACTTTGTTGCACGTCCCCATATTGCTCGTTGAACTATGAACTTTCTTAATGAAGCTGGTGTTAATGTGTTGGCGTGGCCGCCCCGTTCGCCAGATTTAAATCACATTGAACATGTGTGGGATGTCATGGGAAAAAGAATATTCTCTTTGCACCATCCTCCACAGATTCTAGCACAGTTGATCGATGAAATTCAAATTGCTTGGAACGAGATGCCTCAAGAAGACATCGACCATCTCATTTTGTCGATGCCCAGACGTCTACAGGACTGTATACAGCAAAGGGGTCGCCAAACACATTATTCATTTTTTTTTAGATTGTTTTTTAATAAAATTTCTTGAAAATGTAATCATTTTATTCTTGATGTAAGACTACCATACTGGCAAAAAATCAAGTTAAAATAATAACTCCTTCTGGGTGTTACGCTTCTAATGTTATTGAGTATATATTTTGCATAGTTCTTCAGTAAGCCTCCTGAGGCCATTAAAACACTTTTTGTATTTTTTTTATTTTCTGGGCCTCTAAAATATATTACGGCTGTGAAGTTAGCAATAGATTTTAAAAATTAATTATTTCATAAATAACCACAATCTTCAAAGTTCTAATGATCTAACTTATAAAATACATCTGAATATTCATAAAAACATTATACATTGACCCCCACCACCCTTAAAATATTATTTATATTTATGCGATATTTTACTCCAAGTTCAAAAAATAATTTCCCCATAAGGTAATTTTCATTTTTTCCAGTGGAAATACATTGACAAGGAATGTATTATTCATATGAAATAATTAGATTTAGGACCGCGGGTCTGTTTCACCCTTCTTGCATCCCCAACATAACGCATAAATTCACCAAGTTTAAAAAATCATTTCCCTCAAAATGTAGAAAATTGTTTTAATTTTTCCAGTGGAAATACATTGAGAAGGAATGTATTATTCATATGAAATAATTAGATTTAGGACCGTGGGTCTGTTTCACCCTTCTTGCTACCCCAACATAACGCATAAATACACCAAGTTTAAAAAATCATTTCCCCCAAAATGTATAAAAAATGTTCTGTTTTTCCAGTGGAAATACATTGACAAGGAATGTATTATTCATATGAAATAATTAGATTTAGGACCGCGGGTTTGTTTCACCCTTCTTGCATCTCCAACATAACGCATAAATTCACCAAGTTTAAAAAATCATTTCCCTCAAAATGTAGAAATAATGGTGATAATTAATAATAAATAAAAAAATGTTCGTGGATTTAAGAGGGGTCATTAATTAATCATTCATAATTTCTCAATGACATAATTTGAATTAAATTGCAAACAAATCGCTTGTTTATTTTTGTGTCTGTTACAAACTTTTTCCAGTTGTAGAACGTCGCCTTCAAACCACATGTTGAACTTTTAATCAGTTTATAAACATGATAATTTTAATTTAGAAACAAATCGCTTGTTTATTTTAGTGTGTGACCTGCGAACGGCAGCTCTTAATCGGCGGCGTCGTGAGTCAAAAAAAATATTCATACAAAAATAATAAAAATGAACTTTTGGGTGCCACTTGGTTTCTAATTGACCTTAACTAGTTTATCTTCCTGTAAACCAAGAAATGCAGGAAAGTTGGTATAAAGTAACAAGTAATTAATTTAAGGTTAAATAATGTTTTAATAAAAGAAATAAAAAAATAACAAATAATTGATTTCATATAAAATAATTAAATATTAAATAATCAAAAGTAAACAAAGAATTATCGAGACACAAAAATACGCAAATTTTTACCACGGTTGCTATTAATTTTCCCAAAACATAACTTAAACATTGTGGCGGCTAACTCTTTAAAATGGGTGGCTGGGTCGTGGTAAAAAAATTGAATTAAACAAAAAAATAAGTGATAATCACAATCGTGAATTTAATAATAATAAAAATTAACAGATTTCGCACATACAAAATATAAAAAAAATATAAATTAAATAACGTTTCGCTAACAAAAAAAAACAATCAACAACAAACTCCGCAAAAATCGATAACACAAAAATTAAATTGGGCGCCACCTAGGAGCACTGTCCTAGGGCGGTAGTACTACAACAGTAGTCTGTCTCTGTAAATTAACTTTCAGGTATCTTTTTGTTTGACTTAGCTTTATCTTTTCCTCGACCTGGGGTTTAGCTCCCACCCAGTCGGCGAATCCTCGTCCCTTGCGAAAAAATCGAAACGAAATCCGAGCGCAGAATATTTGGTTGGATCCCAACGAAAATAGGTTTACCGAATTTATTTGACGCTCAGAGGGCCAACCGTAACCCTACATAATAATAAAAAACTGTAGCTAATTCACGCAAAAAACAAAACGAGGCATTACGTTACCCTTTTTTTTTATATAGAAAACAAAACAAACTCACCCCAAGACAATGTCGAACACCAGTAGCGATAATTTTAGCGGCAATGATCGGCAATCTTGATAACGATAAACAGCGATGACGATAGCGGTATTCGGTAGCGATAGCAGTAATTCAATATTAGCAACAGCGATATGCTCCGTCGCCCAATCTCTTCCTCGCCGCATCCAGCGCGCTCGCACGCCTCCCCCCTCACCAAAAATGAGCGCGCCCCGAAATTTTCAAAAAAAAACATTTGGTGCCGAATAGCATTGCAACGTAGGCAACTGAAATTGCGCGCATAACTTAAAATATCGCCAATGCAACATTTTTATTCTCAAAAATGAAAATAAAAATGTTACAACATAATTAAAAAAAATATATATAATGTTGATTAAATAAATCAGTAAATACAACTTAATGAGCAATAGAAATAATGACGTCACCTTTCTTTACATCTTTCATATAACAAATTAATAGTTTATATTCTCGATCAAATTTCGATAACGAAAAACCAATCATTTTAATCATGATGCACATAAACGAAACATTTAATATTTCCAGCAATAAAAAAAATTGCAAATTCCGTTGGTCTCTTAAACCACAACGCAATACACCAAATGATAATAATAAAAAATGTAGCAATAGTAGCTGTTCGGCTTTAATAAATATTAGTTCTTAAATGAAATGAAAATTATGTGAATTTCACTATTTTAATACACTTTTTTATCACTTATCTGAAATTCCATCAGTAATTGTCGACCGCCTCCTTCGTCTCTCACTCCACTGCCAAAAACACCGAGAATCCACTTCTCAATTAACTTTCCAACGACTTCAGCAGCCGGAACGCCAAGAAGGGTACCCTCTCTCTCTCCAAGAAAATTCGCCCAAACAGGAAAATTGAGGAACTCCACGGGGATGAATTTAAAGGAATTTAAATACTTCGATTACTATCGAATCGTACAACGAGGCCTAAAAGTCGTATTTGAATATTTAGTCAAATTTCCCCTTTTTTTTTCCACAAAAAAAATCACAAAACTAGGATAACATTAATGGAAATATGCAAAATATGGTCGATTACCTGTAGTTGTAATGCGGCCTCACGTGAATATATTAATATTTAGAAAATCCCTGAAGCGATCACACAGATACTTTCAGAAAATGAATTTCAGCACACTGCACACAGCACGTGTTTTCGATTTGCAAGCACACAGCTCTTCACGAGATCACTCTCAGAATTCAAGTGAATTAATCCACGGATTACTCAAATTCCACGCCCCCTATTCGGACTAATTAACCTGTTGGTAATTTCGATATACCGACCATTAAGACGGCGCTCCACTAAACAATTATCCTTTCAATTAAAACCGATAAAATATCCGCACGGGAAATTATAAATATATGACGAAGATACGTTCGGGCAAACACCTCTCCCAGGGGATTAGTGTAATTGATTACAAAATATGCCTGACCAGAAACCACCAGCACAAATCCGCGCGACGAAATCACATAAGTGCGACTGCTCCCTATTAATCAATGAATAAAGGTTAATTAAATTAATGACAAGCTCGACAACAATGAAGTAAATCTATGTGAAGTGTTTCATAATCAGCACCTTCCAGAACCAACATTCACCACCTGGATTAATAGCGACGAAGATATAATAACCTCCGTAATCGGAAATCAACATTTTCTTTTGAGGTTAGTTTATTTTATTCGATCTCCCCTTCTTATTAATTTGATACGACACCATGTACCTAAATAAAATCCCTTCATAAGCCCTACACTATCTTTCTAATTCGATACCATTGCCTATTTACTCAAAGAAAACTATTTTTTGTAGAAATTCCAGTGACGATCCTTTTTGGTGCAGTTACGTAACGAACAAGGACTCGCAGACCGCTGGGCATTGTTATTCAATATTTCCCATTAGAGGAAACGTCGTGGAAGTGAAGAATCATTTATAATTAATTAAATAACTCTAAAACAAAATTTCTGTTGTTTACATTTTTAGTGATGCTTAAGTTGCCTATAATACATTAATGTTTTTAATTTTTAATTTAATTTTATTCTTCTATTTATCACTCTGTTTAATTACTTTACTTTCTCTTCTAAAAACACGGAGAGTGGAAAACGCGAACGTTACAAGTGTCTATTGCAAACCAATATGGTGAAGTGTAATTCATTGTACATTAGAAACTATTACGTGTTGTACAACGTCGCCTTCAAACCACATGGTAAACTTTAAATCACCACTTATATCACACAAGTCAGTTTATAAACTTGGTGAATTATATTAACAAACAAATATTTTGATGTATATTGCAAACCAATATGGTGAAATTCCATATATTACATTAAAAACTTTTACGGGTTGGGCAACATACAAATCAGTTTATAAACATGTTACATTATTAGGTAATATGTTAAACTTAAAAACTATACAAATATAAAAATGAGCTAAAAGCATGTTATAATAAATGTAAAATAACAACTATATAAGTGTGCAAATAAATACTCGTTAATAATATATATTCAAGAAAGATATTTCATCTCTCTGTTTCAAATTCACAGACTATAATAGTTTCTTGCGCGCTTTTTATCTTGTTTTTCATGATCCTTGTTTTGTCCTCCAGCTTCCCGAGTCTCACCACCACTACCTTTCCCACCCTATTCACAACGTGACTTTCCTGCACCTCCGCCTCTACTCCCAGCGTCTCCTTCAAAAACCCCGCCACTTCTCTCTTCTCCTGGAACACCTTCCCTCTGATTAATATGTTGGTCCTCCTCTCCTGTCTCTCTCTCTCTCTCTTCTCCGCCTGCTCTTCCAGCTCCACTATCCTTTGTTGTAGTTGATCTCTTTCTTTGTTCCATATTTTGTGAACACAGACTATAATAATCCAGTTAAATTTAACTGACGAGGCGGATATATGATGAAACTTTTTCGATTTAGTTAATGGTTAATACTAGGCTATCCGTAGTGCAAAATAATGTATCTATCATATCTATTGTAAAAATGAAAAAATAAATGGACACAGACACTGCTAAGGTAAATATTAATTTTCAAGTCAAGACTTTACTTATTATTCAGGTTATATTCTAGTTTAGGATATTTTAAGACACAATTCACAAATATTATTAAACATATTACCAGTGACGCAAACTTTACAACAGTAGCAATGGCATTTATTGCAGAAAATATCGGAATTACTTTCAGCACAATACAAACATAATTTGGACATATCATCGGAATTATGTATTATGTAACACTGTATTAACTTCCTAAATGATTGTATATCAATTTCTACATCCCATGTTGAATCATTTAAAATCACGTAACTGTAATATATTACAAAAACTCCACAGTTCCAACCATCTTTTTGGAGAGGATATTTATAATTGTTATGTGTTACCTTTGTTATCGATCGTTGCAAGCCTATGTCATATAAAAATGAAGACATCATTTGGAAATATGATGTTGCTTGATTACTGTTTCTGCAAAACGGATCGAAAAAATATACTTCTTGACTTGGTAAATTAATGTAAAATAGGGTCCAATGGCTCCTTCTTAAAATAGGCAAGAGAATCATATTTTTCTTACATCGGTTAACAATTCGGGTGTAGTGTTTGTTATCTAATATATTGTTCATTATGCCATCAACAATATCCGATTCCAGTACTTCGCAATCCATCTCATTTGCAAACATTTTTAAAATATAATGGATCAAAAAATTATCCAACCACATTTCTTGAAAATTTGTATCTACATTCAGAGTTGAATAACTTTCAAATTGTAATTTTTCTTTTCCATACATAGACACAACATAATTCTTGGTCAATTTTGGGACAAATACCTCAGAGTCGCATTCCATCAATGGTTTAAAATGTGATGCCCTATGTTCTGGTTCGCGTTGGCTAAGGCATTTGCTTTGATTTTTTTTATGGCTGCAGCTTTAAAGTAATTATGTTGTTTCTTTTTTCTTTTATTCCAATTTTCTTCTGCAGTAGCTTTTATTGGTTTTGGCTTACTAGCACAACGGTTTCTTTTTAAATTATATTTTGCCTCTCTATATTTATTTAAAACGAAATCTCTGATATTTCTAATGAATCTAGAAGACTTGTCGTCGGTTTTTCCTTTTAGTATATTATTTTTGACGATACCGAACCAATTTTCAACTAAAGAAATATTTTCAATGGGTTCAAGTAAATTTGTCCACATTAGCTGGCCATACACGAACGGATATTTTTGACGGGCCACGGATTTTTCTTGGAAAAAAGTAAAACCGGCGAGCCCGGCCTGTTCGTTAGTGGAGTTGAGTCAGATATCGCTAGCGGACGGCAGGCGGCGCCCGAAGGGCGGGACTGTCGCTTGCACACACACGAACGGACTGTACTCACAGATCTTGCCCGCAGTCTTCTCTCTCAATTTTAATAAATAGGTTGTTATTCTTGCTTTACATTTGTATGATTCTTTCTGTATGTTATTTTAAAGTTGCCATGGGTAAAAACGGAAAGCCTATTAAAATTATAGAGTTTACTAAAGAAAGTGTAAAACAGTTGATAGATATGTACAAAAACCGTCCTTGTTTATGGAAATTGAACCATGCAAGTTACACAAATAAAAATATGAAATATAAGTGTTATGAAGAAATCGTAGAAGAGTTTCGGGAGGAATACCCTGAAATTGACAGTAATGCTATAAAAAGCAAATGGCAAAACCTTCGGTCCAGCTACCGGAAGGAAATTAAAAAGGTGGAGGCTTTGGAAAGAAGTGGCACCGGAGTGGATGACATTTATGAACCTACATTATGGTGAGTGAAAATTATTTTTTTAGCGCCTTTTTATTTCTCTTATGTATCTATCGGCACAGATTGATTGTTTTTACATGTTATTATTTTCCATTTTACAGGTACTTCAATTTGTTATCTTTCACAAGGGATCAAGATCGTCCTCTCTACAGTATTTCTAATTTAGAAGATTCTCAGAGTTCTGTTGTTGGTGAAGACCTAGTCTCCAGAGAATCGGAGAAAGATGAACAACTACAAGGAAGCGAGGAACAAACGGAACAGGTTGGTAATATACAGGGTGTCCCCGAATGGTCTGTACAACGCTCTACCACATATTCTCTGAAACAAAATAAGACGATTTAACTAAACTTATCTCTATTCAAAAGTGGTTCCTAAGCCATCTACGAGGCCTCAAAGATATTATTTTTCAAATATTTTTATTTTGGAATTAGGTAAGAAAACCTAATTTGGCACATTTAATTACATTGATACCATGCACTTTTCGCGATATGTTTCTTTATCCTACGTTTAAAGTAAGTGGTCAAACTAGGACCATCGACTTCTTAAGATACCTAAATCTATTTATTCAACAGGTCAAATCATAAGGAATACTTTTTTTCTGCAAGATCATTCAATTTTAGGTATTTTTTGTCTCTTATAAAATTTTGCTATTTTCCCCACAAAAAAAAATTTTATTTGTCAAAACAACAAAACTGATAAATTTGTGTTTATTGTTAGGTACCTATCTTTACTTTGATTAAAAAACACTTAGAACCTTTCTTCAATACTTTATTTTGTAACCAAATGTACATTATCAATGGTTTGATACTAAGTATTAGTATCAAACCATTGATAATGGACACTTCGTGTCCGAAATGTACATTTGGTTACAAAATAAAGTATTGAAGAAAGGTTCTAAGTGTTTTTTAATCAAAGTATAATTATCTTCAAGTAACTCAATCAATCCAAATACCTATCTTTATTTCTACTTTGTTAATTGTTTTGAGAAGCAAAATATTGTTCATAATTTTATTACTTTTTTTTGACAAATAAAAATATTTTTTTGTGGGGAAAATAGCAAAATTTTATAAGAGACAAAAAATACGTAAAATTGAATGATCTTGCAGAAAAAAAGTATTCCTTATGATTTGACCTGTTGAATAAAGAGATTTAGGTATCTTAAGAAGTCGATGGTCCTAGTTTGACCACTTACTTTAAACGTAGGATAAAGAAACATATCGCGAAAAGTGCATGGTATCAATGTAATTAAATGTGCCAAATTAGGTTTTCTTACCTAATTCCAAAATAAAAATATTTGAAAAATAATATCTGGCGCTCTCAATACTCCCCCCGTTTCCCCCATCCATTGGAGGGGTGAAAAGGATTATTTTAGCTGTAAAGAATAATGAATAAAAAGTAAAATAATAAATGTAAAATAATAAATGTAAAGAATAATAAATAACTAAGATAAGTACCTTCATTTGGTGCTTGCTTTCCTTTTGTACCCTGAGGTAGAAGTTTCTCGTATCAAAAACCAGCAGTACTCTGCTAACATGCTCGCATTCCACTTCCCCGAAAATCTCCTCTCGAACTTAGAGATGTCTTGATGAAACCGTTTCCCGTGTTCATCCGAAACTGCTCCTAAATTTTCAGGGAAGAAGTCCAGGTGTGACTGAAGGAAATGCACTTTAAGAGACATGTTACACCCCATGGCCCTGTACGCTGACAGCAATTCCTCGACATGAGCGACATAATCATCACTTTTGTTGTTACCCAAAAAGTTCTCACACACGTTTTGGAATGCAATCCAAGCTCGTTTTTCTTTTCGATTTAGGTGTTCAATAAACGTCGAATCTTGGAAAAGTTGTCTAATCTGGGGGCCCAATAAAACTCCTTCCTTGATTTTAGCCTCACTAAGACGAGGGAATTTAGTTTTCAAAAATTGAAATGCATCACCGGTCTTGTCCATTGCTATTACAAACTGTTTGATCAATCCGAGTTTGATGTGCAAAGACGGCACATAAATATTTTCCTTCGGGGCCAGAGGATCGTGAGCGACGTTTTTCTGACCGGGAGTAAAACTTTCTCGCAGAGGCCAGTTCCGTACGATGTAATGTTTGTCTCGGGCTCGGCTGTCCCATTCGCATAGGAAGCAGCAGTATGTTGTAAAGCCCGATTGCAGGCCCATGAGTAGAGCAACAACTTTTAAGTCAGCGCAAAGTTTCCAAATCCCTGACGAGATCATTCAATTTCGACTGAGTCATTATCGGTGAACGTATCATAAGATGGTCCAGGCTGTGGCTCAGAGTCTTTCAAATCCGTTTCTGGCTCTAGAGTATAGGTTTTTGGGGGCACTGGGATTGGCAAAGATTCGTTGTGAGGAACTGGTCTTAGAGCTGAAGGGATATTAGGATACTGAATTGTATGCTTACTTTTGCTAGATAACCCGACGGTGGAAGTCATACAAAAGTAACAATCTGTGAGATGACAGCGAGGCTCGCGCCAAACCATGGGCACAGCAAATGGCATTGATTTACGGGTACCTTTGAGCCATTTGGTCAAGCTACTGTAACAAGTAGTGCAGCAAACTGTTGGAGCCCAATTCTTGTCCTGATCGCCAACTTGGCAATCAAAGTAAAATTTATAAGCAGTTTTAAGAAGCGGAGAAAGGGGTTTTCGTTGCGCTTTTAAAGTCAATTCCCCGCAAACATAGCAGAAGCTATCGGGATGATTTTTACACTCGCGTGGCATAATTAAACAGTAAATAAATGCTCGATATTAATCACAACTCACACTCACATTCCGGCTTTTTCCAAGTGAATTACAGTACGTAATTGACTTGGAAAAAGCCGGAATTAAAAAATTTCCACCGTTATACACAATTTAAACAACTTGGAAACACAGAATCCCCGCCTAGAGCACCGACAAGTTGACTCTACGATCGCTAGAGATGTACTGAGGGAAGATAAGGATTACAGTGCAGGTCTATAGTGACAAGAGCAATGCAAATTTAAACCTGTCAAAGCATGAAAATTCCTGGGCAAACCTGTGCGCGCGAGGTATTGAGAGCGCCAGCGTGGTACAGTGAACTGTTGCTATATATTTTTATTATTGTTGCTATATATTGTTGCTATATATTTTTATTATTGTTGCTATATATTTTTATTATTGTTGCTATATATTTTTATTATTGTTGCTATATATTTTTATTATTGTTGCTATATATTTTTATTATTGTTGCTATATATTATTGTTATATATTTTTTTTGTTTGGGGGAGGATGAGGGGGGATGGAAGCTGGAATATGTAGAAAATAAGTGAAAAAACTGATAAAAAAACGGAAAAATCGATCATTTATAAGGATTTTTTTACAATTTAAGGGGGCAAATCAGCAGGAATGGTGTCAGGGCCGATTTTCATGCCGACCAGTGTAATTCTTGGATTAGAAGTATTATTCGACACTTACACATATACCTCCACGGATCCTAAACACATAATACAACGTAAGTGAATAATTATACATATTTATTTTTCGTTTACTAATACAATTAATAAATATATGTGTTTCATACTTGGTGATGGATAAAACGGATCATTTGATTTTCAATATTATATTTTACAGGCTGCCTGAACGAAACATTAAGTATATGGACTTCTGATTTATGTATTGTAATGAGATTTTCAGTAATTTTGTAATCGAGTGTGCTAGTTTCAAGATTATGCGACTTCCGGTTATAACGGAAGTCAACACTAACTTTATTATTTTAAATGGGATGCTATATTTTTGGCTGCGAATTTGAATTCTTTATACAATTTTGTGAAAAATGTCATGAATTAACAAATCATTTCAAACAAATTTAGTGCATTATCATGATTTACTGAAAACTTCGTATTTCCTGACACAAGAACATCGGAAATGTTGTCTATAGAATGGTGATTTATTTTTCGAATAATAATATACAGAGTGTTTACAATTTCATACAAAACAATTAAATCTCATTTACATAGATGCTGAAAATTTCATTAGAATACATTAATTAGAAGTCTATATATTTTTAATTTGCGGTTTCGGCGAGACACCCTGGAACATAGAAAATATTATCTTACCTAATCATTTTAGAGCAAACATGAAAATGAAGTGTTTGTAGATTAAAATATTCTGCATTTATTCGTGCCGCTGTGGTTGCGGTTTGCTGGTTTTTGATTAAAAATGTAATTTCTGTTGAGTGTTCTTGAAGGAGAAAACTGATTATGTTTATCTTCTGTACATTATGAATGAAATTATCAAGATTTTAAATCTTTGAAGGTGGCAATTCAATTTCTTTTAATTATAATCAATTATACCGTGTGGTTGGGCATACATCTGAACATAGGGAAATAGCATGGGAAATCAAGTTTTTGGAAATTCCTCCTCACAAAATTTACGTGCAAGCATAAAAGTGGTATCAATCGAAAGATACTATTAGTAGGAATCTGTTGATGCCAAATACTTGCACATTGATGCATTTTTGAGGATAAAATACTATTTTAATTAATATAATTTGTACTCGTAATAATAAATGTAAGCTGTGAAACGTCAATGTCAAATACTATTTAAATAGTATTTTATCCCCAAGAAATAGGCACTAATATGCATGTATTTGCCATCAATAAATCCCCAATTGTAACGTCCCAAGACGGCCGCTGCGAAACCACCCCGGTAGAGAGAGAGAGAGACGGAAGCCAACGCGCGCCCGAATACCTTCTCGCTTGCACCACGTTCACCGCCCGGTCATACGTACGCACCTACCCTCTCCCGCAATTCAAGCCGCCCGTGACCGAACCACCCCGAAGATGGAATCGGCACCCTATATAACCCCCAGCAACAGGCATAAACATCAGAGTCTTGCACTGAATACAGTCTCGACCTCTCCTCTTCACTAGCACTGAATACAGTCTAAACCAACACTTCGCTTACAAGCACTGAATACAGTCTTGTCAAACACTTTCAACCGCCTGGCACATTCTACGATACTGTGTACATATCTATATATATATATATATATATATATATATTAATTGTATATTTGCGTGTAAATAAAAGCTGACTTGTTACACCAACATTCCAGAGTTCTACTACCCCATAACCGAACATCCACTACAATCTGGCAGCCCAACGTTCGGCCCGAATCACAAGAAGCATTACAGCAGCAATAATGGCACAACAAATAGTTCTGTCAGAAGAGCAGTTCAATCAATTAATTCAGCGACAAGACGATAGAGGTACACAAAGAAGCGGAAATATCTCAAACTGTACAACGAGATATCGCGGGGATCGCGAGAAAGCCAAGGTCGAGAGTTTCGTAAATACCGTAACGATTTACAAGAAAATTGAGAACATCAGCGACGAAGATGCTCTCACAAGGATCGCCCTACTCCTCGAAGACGATGCCGCAGTACGGTGGAACGGCGTAAAGAACAATATCACCACATGGACCGATGCACTGACCAACCTGAAGGAACACTTCGCACCGCAACGACCAAACCACGTAATTTTCCGAGAAATATTCGCCCAGGAGCAAGAAAAACCGGAGGGTTCGGATGTGTTTATTGCAAGCAAGAGGTTATTGCTTTCCGAAATTAGAAATCACAACCTCCCCGAAGAAATCCAGCTAGACCTAGTATTCAGTCTAATCCATCGTGATATACGAAACAAAATTCCACGGAGCAGCATAACCGAGTTTAAACATCTCGTGCGGACGATGCGCGAGATAGAGACTACCCTCAACGAAACCCGAGTGGAAAAGCCCGGTAACAGCAATCAAGCAAAACCTCAATGCACGTTCTGCAGAAACTATGGACATACTCTGACCAACTGCAGAAAGCGCGAAAAACGAGAAACAGCACGAGGAGAAGAACACGAAGGAAAGCACTCCGAAATTCGCGTGTTATGCGTGTGGAAAGCCTGGCGTCGTAAGAAGCAAATGCCCGACCTGCAGTCCTCAACCAACGACAAATAACACAGCTACGTTCCGTTCCGTGAGTGTAACAGAAAAGCAGTGCCCGGTACTTGACGTCGTAATAGCCAACAACAACGGTACCGCATGTTTGGACTCCGGGGCCGAAGCCAATATCGCCTCCACGTCCCTATTCCGGAAACTGAGAGAATCAGGACACCAATTCCGGCGTACAAATCTCCAGGTAACTCTTGCGGATGGGAAAATCTGCACGGAATCGGTATTGGAAACCACCACGATTGTGCAGGTGAAGCACAAGCAAATACCGACCACATTTTTTGTGTTACCTGGGGAGAAACACAAACAACACCCTGCTAGGCGTTGATTTTATGGAGAACGCCCGGATTATACTCAACATCCCGCAGAAAACCTGGTGTTTCGTAGAAGAACCTGGAAAACAATTTAACTACTCACCTCCGGCTGGCAAGAAAAAGGAATTTCGCGCCCTCACCACGTTCAGGGAGAATGAAAAGTTAGACTACTTCGACGTACCACGGTCACCGATTCCGATGGAAACTGACCCTCCGATGGAAACAGAAGTACCCGAAGAATATTACCGAATACCGACGGTAGCATCGCCGATCAATGGGGAATTCGAAACCGCTCTCGAGGCTAATTACTCACCCCAGTTCATCGACGACCTCTTCGCCGAATACACAGTAAAACAGGAACATGGATACCGACAAGGCACGTTCCCGGGAACTATTCGAATGTCCCCCAAGTAAAATAGGTGCCACATCAACAGTGTTCACCTCAGTTCGAGTGAAGAAAATCACGACGGAAACCCTGCACTGAAGCCTGAGTTGGAAGAACTCCTCAACGACTTCGAGGATTTATTCGGGCCGTTGACAGAAGCAGCACCGATGGCTGAGCACGCCATCAACACCGGAAGCAGCCGTCCCATCGCTTCACCTCCGTATCGGCTAACTGAGCCGCGCAAACAACTTCTGAAGTTGGAGTTGAAAAAGCTCCTAGACGATGACATCATCCAGGAAATCAGCTCGCCCTGGGCAGCACCCATCGTCTTGGTCCCCAAAAAGGATGGCGGAGTACGGCTATGTATCGATTTTAGGAAGTTAAATGCAATTACGATCACCGACACATACCCTTTGCCACGGATCGACGACCTCCTCCACGCCATCACGATACCTTCTTGGATCTCCACGATCGACCTAAGGAGTGGGTACTGGCAGATCCCTGTAGTCCCAGAGGACCAGCCAAAAACCGGATTCGTGACACCATTTGGCTCGTACTGTTTCAAGAGGATGCCATTCGGCTTACGAAACGAATTACCTGGAGTTCAGCTATTAGTATATCTGGATGACTTGATCATTCTTTCGGCCACATACAAGCAGCACCTCCAGGATCTTCACAAAGTGATGACTCACTTACGGAAATATCGGTTGAAGATCAACCGCGAGAAAACACGATTCTGTTGCACCGAGGTCCGATACCTCGGACACCTCATTACCGCGGAAGGAATCCGCGCCGACCCCACGAAAACCGAAGCAATCAGAGAGAGACAGGCCCCTAGGAATCGAAAGGAAGTCCTCTCCTTCATACAGGCGTGCTCATGGTACCGGAGGTTTATGCCCAACTTCGCGGACATAGCACGACCACTCACAAACCTCACTAAGAAGAAGGCCCTGTGGAAATGGACTAAGGAAGAAGAAGCAGCCTTCGCCCGCCTGAGGGAACTCCTGTGCGAAGCACCTGTCCTCCAGCCAGCAGACAGTAGCCGGTCCTTCACAATACGAACGGACGCAAGTGAATACGCGCTGGGAGCAGTTCTCGTCCAGGGGGAGAAAGACGAGGAGCACCCCGTCGAATACGCGAGTAGACTCCTGAACCAAGCTGAAAGGAATTACTCAACGACTGAACGCGAAGCCCTTGCCATCGTTTGGGCTCTCGCCAAATTCCGAGGATATATTGAGGTATGTCCCATCACCGTAAGCACCGACCACCAGGCCCTGAAATGGCTCATGAGCTTAAAATCACCGACCGGTCGCCTCGCTCGGTGGGCACTCCTCCTACAACCATACAACCTCACCATCGACTATCTCCCAGGGAGATTCAACCACGTTGCCGACGCCCTATCGAGACCGATCAACGAGGATAGCGCGCCAACAATCTCCCACGTCGAGGTACAGCTCAGCACCCCGCCCGGGAAGATCAACAGAAAATACAGGAAGCGGATGAAAGATTATTCCCCATCATCCAAAGCCTGGAAGACCCGACTGGAACCGAGGATACCCATTACTGGTGTAATAAAGGATACATCCTCTTCCAGGGAGTCCTCCACCAACATGATCCTGAAGGCCACTCCGAAGACGCCCAGCAAGTAGTACCGAAGGAGGAAGTACCGAGGATACTCCACGCCTTCCACGACGTACCAGAAGCCGGCCACTACGGTGTAGAAAGAACCCTTCACCGGATCAGGAAACGCTACCATTGGAAAGGAATGCGGAAGGATATAGCCGACCATATCAAGAAATGTGTTCCGTGTCAGCGCTACAAGCCCTCGAACACCAAGCCAGCAGGACTGCTGCAAACTACTCCTCCCAACCAGCGTTTCGAAGCAATTGCTTTCGACTTGTTTGGACCCCTTCCAACATCACGAAACGGTGAGACGACCATCCTCATCGTAGAAGACCTGACCACGAAATGGATCGAGCTCTTCGCCCTTGTCAAAGCCACCGCAGAATGCTGTGCAAAAATGAGATCTTCCTCCGCTATGGATTTCCCAGGAAAGTCGGGAGCGACAATGGACCGCAGTTCATTGGTGCCGTCCTGCAGCATGTCACCTACATCTTTGGCATACGACACCAATACACCCCTGCGTACCACCCTGAAGCAAATCCTGTAGAACGAAGGAATCGGGACCTGAAAACCCAATTAGGAATTCTCGTGGGCCGAGACCACACCTGTTGGGAAGAAAAGCTGCCTTCCATACGTTTTGCAATGAACACAGCACTCATCTCCAGCACCGGATACTCACCTGCCTACCTGACCTTTGGACGGGAACTCAGAAACCCGGACGACGTCAACAGAGACCTCAGACAGGTCATTGACTCCGAAAATTTCGTAGAAGAAATCACGCCCTACCTACGCCGATTAGCCCAAACTCTGGACGAGGTAAAGGAAACCCTCATCGACACTGCCGAGACCAGGAAACGATACGCCGACCAGCATCGCCGACCCTGCCCTCAGTACCAGTTAGATGACCTAGTCTGGGTAGCTACCCACGCACTCAGTAGCGCCCGGAAACAATATTCGTCAAAACTCGCCCCACGTCGAGATGGACCCTACAGGATCATCCGGGTCATCTCACCAACCAGCTTCGAGATAGCATCTCCAGACCAACCAGATCTATCCTTAGGCATATTCCATGTCTCTACCCTCACGCCATACCAAGGAGACCGAACTGACGACCTAGAAGCAGCCCTTCCAGAACCAGTCCGCCCTAGGAGAAAACGAGGACGACCAAGGAAGAACCAGTTATGATCCAGCCCTTCATCCTGTACGCCTGAATCATAGGGGGAGGATGTAACGTCCCAAGACGGCCGCCGCGAAACCACCCCGGTAGAGAGAGAGAGAGACGGAAGCCAACGCGCGCTCGAATACCTTCTCGCTTGCACCACGTTCACCGCCCGGTCATACGTACGCACCTACCCTCTCCCGCAATTCAAGCCGCCCGTGACCGAACCACCCCGAAGATGGAATCGGCACCCTATATAACCCCCAGCAACAGGCATAAACATCAGAGTCTTGCACTGAATACAGTCTCGACCTCTCCTCTTCACTAGCACTGAATACAGTCTAAACCAACACTTCGCTTACAAGCACTGAATACAGTCTTGTCAAACACTTTCAACCGCCTGGCACATTCTACGATACTTAATTTTATATTTGTGTGTAAATAAAAGCTGACTTGTTACACCAACATTCCGGAGTTCTACTACCCCATAACCGAACATCCACTACACAATGATATTATCTTTCGATTGATGCCACTTTTATGCTTGTACATACATTTGGTGAGCAGGAATTTCCAAAAACGTGATTTCCCATGCTATTTTCCTATGTTCAGATCAGAGCTGGGATGAATCCTCAAAAACAGGATTCGAATCACGAATCCGAATCACCTAATATGATTCGAATCACGAATACTCGAATAAATGATTCGTAAGTGAAAAATATGATTCGAATCAAAGATTCGAATCCTCATTTTTGAATCACGGATACAAATCCTTTAAAAATAAATTTGAATCTATTATTTGCAACCAGTAATATTTTATTCCATCAGTTTCTATTAACAAAAATGTACATTTACCGACTAAATATCTTATTATATAATGATTTTAATTAATGATGATATATGTGTTATTGAACTTCATTATAAATCTGTGATTTATACGCGTGGCGCATGAAGTAAAATTTCGAGTTTAGAAAAGCCCCGTAAAAATTTTCTACGCGGGGCTTTTCTAAACTCGAAATTTTACTTCATGCTTAGTCTGGGAGTGGACAACACTCGTTCTTAGAAGTTTCAAATTAAAGGATCACTCTAGATTACTAAGTTTATTACCATTTTACAAAGGCTACAGCTCGAAGGACCAATCATGGTCTTAGGAGACCGAAGGACTACAGGGAATCGAAGTTTATTTACAAGAAAACAACGAATATCTTAAGGTTTACAGCATGGATAGGAAAGAAAATATCCAATTTTGAAAAAATATCGATATTATGTTGATTTTCAGTGAGTTTTTAACTTCACTTTAAATCAGTGTTTTATACGCGTGGCGCATGAAGTAAAATATCGAGTTTAGATAAGCCCCGTGAAAATTTGTCTCGGGTCGCTGCGCGACCCTCGACAAATTTTTTACGCGGGGCTTTTCTAAACTCGAAATTTTACTTCATGCTTAGTCTGGGAGTGGACCGTCAAGATTTTCTACATGTCGAGATTTTCGATATTTCTAGATTTATGTCGATTTATTCACAGTTTGTTATTGTATTAAATGCAACTTTAATATTAAATAAAAACGGTTTTTTTAGGAATAGAATATTCACCCATTAAGAGCCGACCAAATTATAAAGTTACCTCTAAAAGTTAATTTTTGATAAAATTTTGAATCTTTTTCTATGATTTCAATGAATGATTTATTATATTACATACGTCGATTTTTTAAAAAAGTTAAATTTAAAATTCAAACGAGTGTTGTCCACTCCCAGACTAAGCATGAAGTAAAATTTCGAGTTTAGAAAAGCCCCGCGTAGAAAATTTGTCGAGGGTCGCGCAGCGACCCGAGACAAATTTTCGCGGGGCTTTTCTAAACTCAAAATTTTACTTCATGCGCCACGCGTATAAAACACTGATTTAAAGTGATGGTAAAAATGCACTAAAAACCAACCCAACTTCTATATTTTTTTAAAATTAGATGTTTTCTTTCCTATCCATGCTGTAAACCTTCAGATATTCGTTGTTTTCTTGTAAAAAAACTTCGATTCCCTGCAGTCCTTCGGTCTCCGAAGACCATGGTTGGTCCTTCGAGCTGTAGCCTTTGTAAAATGGTAATAAACTTAGTAATCTAGAGTGATCCTTTAATTTGAAACTTCTTAGAACCAGTGTTGTCCACTCCCAGACTAAGCATGAAGTAAAATTTCGAGTTTAGAAAAGCCCCGCGTAGATAATTTGTCGAGGGTCGCGCAGCGACCCGAGACAAATTTTCACGGGGCTTTTCTAAACTCGAAATATTACTTCATGCGCCACGCGTATAGAACACTGGTTTCAAGTGAAGTTAAAAGTATACTATTAACGTTGGATATTTTTCATGGTTAAGTAACCAAATATCCTTTCACAAATATTTGAATTATTCGAAAATTTCAATATTTATATTCAAATATGAATAATTTAGTGATTTTAATATTCATATTAGAATATTTAACTATTTGAATTAATCGAATTCGAATCCCAGCCTGAATAGCGATGATTCGAATTATTTAGGAGGATTTGAATCCGTGTATGAGGATTCGAATGCTTTTATAAGGATTCGATTCCTTTTATAAGGATTCGAATCCTTTTATAAGAATTCGAATCCTTTTATAAGGATTCGAATCATCTACGTCTGGATTCGAATACGAATCCTTTTAAAAAAATGTAACGAATCCGGATCACGAATCCGTTTTCACTAAAGTATTCGAATACCTCTGTTGAATCCTCTAAAAGGATTCGAATGATTCGAATGATTCGAATCCTGAATGATTCGAATCCTGCTCAGCTCTGGTTCAGATGTACGCCCAACCACACGGTATATGTTTTATTATTATTTTTATGAAAGTTATCAATTTAATTTTATATTTTATTCGGGTTTTTATCAATGCATAAAATAAATAATAGCAATACTATTTGCTATTATGATTTTAATTTTTTAATATAATTAGCAAAGATAATATTACAATATAAATAAATTAACATTGAAAATCCTATTTTCCGTTTTATCCACTTATATAGATCTAATATTTTATTAGATTATTTATAGATTTATCGTAGCTTCGTCTATTGTTAAGCCCGGAAAACTGTTTATTATTATAGCTTCTAAATATGCATTATAATGATTTTTATTTCAAAGCATTAATTTTAACAATATTTGTTTTATGGACTTCACCGCATCGACTCATATATTATTGTAATCTCATCTAACAATTATTTCTGCAATGTCTAAATGTTAAAATAATCATTCCAAATTATATTAACAATATTACATCTACTACAAATCAACCATAGTGCGTTCATTTGCGTTTTGTTTTCCACAAATATAGAATTGGAAATGCCACCCAACAAAATAAACCTTATTTTAACTAATAGTTATTTTAGTACAACTATTTTTTTGTATTATTAGGATGCCATTTCGATCTAAGGCCAGCGTATGGAACCATTTCACAAAAGAAGATGGAAAAGGACGATGCCGTTATTGTAAATCTTTAATAGCAATGGCAGGGGGATGTTCTACAGGAAATCTTGCGAGACATCTGAAATCTAAACACCCCACTATACCAATGCATCGTGATCAGTTTACATCAGAACGTGCTAAGGCGAATGCATCACCTGTATCATCGCCAAATGAAGATGATAATTTGGACATAGAAACAAATATGGTGTCGCGAGCATCTACCTCGAAATCTCATCCAACACCATCTACTTCAAAGATGACACCCTCAACTATTTCTCATTCTATACAACATTTGGCACCTTCAACATCCAGATAACAGTCCATGACAACATTTGTAGACGTGTTGAGGCCTATCCTACCATCTAAAACAAGGGTTATTGATAATCAATTGATAAAAATGATTTGCAAAGAATACCATCCATTTTCGATAGTTGATGACGATGAATTTAAAAAGTTTGTGCAACTTTTATGTCCATCGTATTCATTACCTAGTAGGAAAACGTTATCATCTTCATTATTACCTGCACTTCATAAAGAAATTGAGGAGAAAATGAAGGAGTCATTGAAGCACGTGTCATATTTGAGTCTAACATGTGATGGCTGGACAAATATAAATAATGTTAGTTTCTACGCTTTAACTGGACATTATTTAGACAATAAATCTAAACTGAACTCATTATTATTAGAATGTTCTGAATTTGAGGCAAAACACACAGGGTTATACATAGCAAAATGGATTCAGGAAATAATTGATAAATATAATTTAAAACTCAATATGTGCAATAGTTACAGACAATGCTGCAAACATGAAATCTGCTGTAGAAATATTAAACATTCCACATATTTCATGTTTTGCCTTGAATTCAATTGTGCAATCAGCTATAAGTAAATCTATTAAACCCCTCATTGATAAAATTAAACCAATAGTACAATATTTTAAACGAAGCAGTTATGCATTACTTAAATTTCAAGAAATGAAAAAAATATATATATTCAAATATTCTTAAATTAAAGCAGGATGTGCCAACACGATGGAATTATACATATGATATGCTCAATAGATTTTAATCTAATAAAGATGCAGTTTTATCTGCCTTAGCTGTATTGCAGCATAAAACTAAATTCCAGCCTGATGATTGGGAAATAATTGAGCATAGCATATATATTTTAAAACTATTTTATGAAGTTACGAACGAAATTTCTGCAGAATGTTTCACTATCAAAAACTATTGTTTTATCAAGAATTCTTCATGACACTAGAAAATAATTTAGAATCGGACCAATTACCACAAACAGTAATTGAACTTGGCAATTGTTTGATAGCAGGAATCATTAAACGATTCTCTAGAAGGGAGCGAAACAGTATTATTTCTGAATCCATTTTATTAGACCCTAGGTTCAAAAAACAGGGATTTGGTAATCCTGAAACATTTGAAGAAACCTATCAAAGTCTGATAAATCAAATGAAACATTCGATAATTCCCGATATACTCGTAGATGGTGAAACTAACTCCAATGTTAAGAAATCGTCATCTTTATGGGAAGAATTTGATGATAAAATTATGAATCTTCAATCAACATATGATCCCACCACGTTGGCTGTCGTAGAGCTAGATAAATACTTGTCGGAAATGCATATTTATAGAATATCTGATCCCTTGATATGGTGGGATTCACGTAAAAATACATATCCTAATTTGTATAATATTGCCCAAAAGAGACTATGCATTCCAGCAACTTCTGTTCCATGTGAACGAATATTTTCAAAAGCTGGACAAATTTGTATTGATAAACGCAGTAGACTCACCACTAATAAGATTAGTCAAATTTTAATGGTTAGTTGTAATTTAGATTTAATTAATTAATTTGTAGTTAATAATAGAACTAATTAAGACACTTGGTTTGTTTCACTGATTTTGTCATTATTGTATATATATAGTCTCTGATATTTGTGAATTTATTATGACATAACGAAATAAAATCATAAATTGTGCATACGAATTATATATAACAAACGTTTGTTTTATTTATAGCCAATTTGTTATTAAAAGAACCGATGAACCGTTTTAAAGAACCGGTTCACTAAAGTGAACGAACCGGTTCAGAACCGCTCACTTAAGTGAACCGTTTTGCCCACCTCTAGTTGTATACCCATCTTTTAATCAGGCATCTTTATTTTTGCATTCTAAATGGCCACCGAGTGTGTCCATATTATGTTATCTTGTATCATTTAATTGTGCATTTCTAGCTTTGTTTATGTATTCGTACGAATGTGCATCCATACTGTGTCGTTACAAGTGCACACAATTTGTTCTAGCTTTGTTTAAATATTCGGAGGAATGTGCAACCACATTGTGTTGTTACAAGTGCACACACTCGTAACTCACCCTCTAGTTTAATATATCATAAACAAACTGTATCTTGTAAGAGACCACCCTAGTGTAACCACTGGTCTACCCCATATGTAACCACCTGTAATAATAAACGAATGTACTGATACATGTAATATTGGCATTATGAGCCAGTCACTGCCTAGCAGGAAACGAGAAGAGTCGAATAAAGTTAGTGTTCGTGTAAAACTCCAGTGTTTAATTCCACAAACGCACACAAGCCATCATCGTATCACAAGAACTCCATCAGTTCCACACTGTGTCAGAAACCACGTAATTAAAATACATCCTGGTGTCACCACAATACTATTCAATATTGCGCGTTGGTATTATTATTATTTGCTCATGAGACTTGTTGTTAGTTGTATTTTTTTTCATTGAGATGTTTGTTATTATTACGCTTGAGTGAGATTTAATGGTTATTGTTATACTACGTTGTTTTGTTATGTTTATTTTCTAAACCGTTAGTTGCTTTTTTTCCATGAAATAAAGGTTATTGTTCTGTAACTTTATATTTATTCTATAAAATTTACCTTTGGTTTTGAGCTTTTACCTGCACTTCCTTAGTGCTGGAGGGTTTATAACTTTTAAAGCTCGTGGTGCTCCCTTTACATCTGTAATACCCAGCCACTTTGCCGGCTGACAGCAGGGTAAGCTTTTCAGAACAACATATGCCCTTGGTTAATAATTAATAATTCGGTTATGGTTCTGTATTTTAAATTATTAAGTTGGATGTGAAAGCCCCGGGGGTTCCTCGATTTTAATATCGAGAAGTCACTGGTGACACATGTTGGCTAGTAAGTTAAAAAAAAGTATCTGCAAGGTTAACTGAGTCAGGTGTTGCCTACATACTCTTAGTAGGAGTGCCAACCTCTTACTTCCTGAGGGCCACATTCGACAAAGACAACTTTTTTTGGGCCAGACAGGGTGATAAGGTGATATAGGACAAACTGGGAGAAATTTTGAAACAAGGCAGCGGTAGCACAGAAAATCAATAATTAACAGGACAACAAACACAGGATAAGCGGACCATTGTACAGCCACAGGACACCACATGGGGGAGATCGAACCAATCCACATTTGTCGAAAAGGTTGGAAGCTGAACCTATTAGCGGGATTAGAGATCTAACGAGCCATCAGCAGGGGGGGATTATCTACTGAACAATCAGCATGAGGTCAGCAACACCGACAACAACATCATTAGCGCTGGAACTAACTAATTAGCCTGTTTGTTTGTACATATATAGGAACATTTGTCAAATTCAAATTAGTTTTAACTTTGAAAATGATCGTAACAGATCGAAAAACGTGTCAGGCAACTGAAAATAAAAATATGGAACATAACAAGTGTAGTACTTTACCCAACAACAAAAACGATTTACATATTTCCACTCACAATATGAGAACGAAAAAAAAGACTGTCCACTTATTTGCATACACAATTAATGAAAAGCAAAAATAAAAATGGTATTCTAAGACCATGGGCTGGGCGCCCCTGCTGTCCCAAACACATTATTGGAGAACGCGTACGAAAAGTCTATTTCAACTGTGTAACTATTTTCAGAAAATATCGGAAATTTAGATTTTACATTTACATTTAAACTAATGACCGTATTTACTTAATTTCCATTAGTTATATTTGTTTTGGTGTCTATTTTAAACCAATATGGTTAAGTGTAATTCATTGTATTTTTAATACTGTAATGTATCGTACAATGTCGCCTTTAAACCACACGATAAAATATAAATCACCAATTATAATACAAATTAGTTTATAAACACAATGAATTAAATTTGCAAACAGATCAATTGATTCATATTGTGGTTTATTTAAAATTACACAATTTCAATTGATAATGTTTGTGTTGAGAGCTGTTTTAAACCATTGTGGTAAAGTATAATCCGTTGCACATTGCATACTTTTTCGAAGTTGTACAACGTCGCCTTCAAACCACATGGTAAAACTTACATCACCGATTACAGTTATTACGCTTGTAAACAAAACTTTTTTTTTACTTTGTTTAATCACCGTATTTAAACTTAACCTATGACTATAAATACAGTGACAAACAAAGTTAAAGTGTTTTATTTAAAAGTGTAATTAAAATGTACTACAGAGTTAACACTTGCAACACAAAACATTAACACGTTTAGAATTACATTTTCCAAGTAGATCAATTGATTTCTTTAGCGGCGGGCGTGCTTTTTTGGTGAAAAGGACTCAAATCCTAAGCCATATACTTCTTCTTCTTCTTGCGTTTTTAATGGCCTCAGCTATATAGCTCTGTTGACCAGCCATATACTTATATATGTCGTAATTGTCGTGAAGATATGCGGCCATAGATTTGCTGATGCCGTCATGTTATAATTCATTAGTGACTGGCAAATGCCAGTTTTACATTATACCAAATTAGAATGAAACGTAGCTAAAAGAGGCAAATTACGATTTAATGTGAAACGGGAAATATGAAATTATAAAATTATTCTTGTTGAATGCGTTGATATAATTAGTTGGAAATAAAAATCCCGTTTCGCTAAGCAAAACTAATTCAAAACAAGTTAAATTTTATTTGTGTGTGCCTATCTTAGGCGTGAAGTAAGGCAATCTATCACAAGATGGCACCAAAATAAAAGCTATTAACGAAAATGTTCTGCGATTACATTGAGAAGGACCAATTTATATAATTATAATACTTGAATCAAAGTATAACATTATTTTCAAGTGAGCACAGAAACTTATTCCCAATAATTATTTTATCATTAGTTAATTTCTGCTTTATATTACGTTGTTTTGTTTTTATAGCTAATTGTAATCATAATTTGGTCTAATGTAAAACTGACTTTGCGAAACACATAAAATGGCCGCCAGTCGTTCACAAAACAAAACAGACCGAACGAACACGTCAGACAGTAAACAAGTCAGTCATTTGTTCTTGCATATTTAATTCATTGCGTTTATAAACTAACTTGTGTGATTTAATTGGTGTTTTAAATTGTACCATGTGGTTTGAAGGTGACGTTGTACAACTAGTAACCGTTTTAAAAGTACAATGGAATACACTTCACCATAGTGGTTCAAAATAAACCCCAATACCTAAAATAATCAATTCAAATTGTGTAGGTAACGTCAATTAAACTGCTATACTAATCAATTGACCTGTGTACAAATTTAATTTAATATGTATAAACTAATGTTTGCAAATTAATTGGTGATTTAAATGTTACCATGTGGTTTGAAGGTGACATTGTACAACAAGTAGTAGTTTTAAATGTACAATGGATTGCACTTCACCACATTGGTTCAAAATAGACACCGGGACCTAAAATTATTAATTGAAATTGTTTAGATAATTTCAATTTAACCAGATCGCAAGAGCGAGGGGCCTTGTAAGTAAGAATACAATTTTCGATAAAGTATCTATGCCGCACAGATAAAAGAAATGTTAGAAATTATGGGTCTGTGACAAGTAACAAAATGGAAATGCGGACAGGTAGATGCCATCTTGTTACATACACATGACCGCTACAAATAAAACAACACAGTTGAAAAATAGCTAAGAATATATCGACATGCATAGCAAACCTTGCTGAGTTAATTGTGCCAAATGAATCCCAGACTGATACATGTTGCGACAATAAGATGTTTACAATACATGGTTGCTATTACGATCGAAGATAACCAAAAACCTCCCTGCAAGGATAGATGGGTTATGTGCTCACATGTTCTGTGTTATGCCCCGGAGAATAAACCTTTGATAAACCGTTTTTGTTGGTTAGGTAACAGATTCAAAATGTAATTCTCTTTTACATTAGAATGTATCTAGTACTACTTTTTAATAGGCTATGCGGTTGCTCTCTAGATCGAAATACTCCAATATTTGAATTGTTTTAGATTGTACCGGGTGTAAACATGTGTGGGATACACAAATGTTGGTATAAATTTCTTGCGCAGACTTACCATTTAGCCGTAAATTGTATTTTAAGTTCCGATTTTGAGGTTATATACTTTGGTATTTTTGGGTGAATAAGCATATTACAGGTATAAATTGTAGACTTAATGAAATTATTTCCAAAATTATGACATAATCCAAATTGTAATATTATCTTCATTTATACAGCAAAAATCACAATATTAATTTAACACTAAATCTGACGTCTAATGACCTTTGTTTAAACTAATGAATAGATAATTCTAGATTGATTATTATTAATGTTTAGATTATAAGTATTACGAAAAAACTATTCGTGAAAATGCAAACAATGTCTTAATTAATAAGACAACTTAAGACGATAAATATCCATTGAAACAACTACTTTCCGTGCAAATAGACCTCCGGATATTGAATTATACAATGAAATATTTAAAATCATATTTAATTTGATGTGTTACAACGCTCTATTAAAGTATATGTAACGTTTAGGTCAAATTCTCTAAATAATAAGGTCTCACATTCTTCATACCTGCTAATGACAATCCCTTATTTTACCTATAAATATGGACCATAATTTTCACTCATTCTATTTCTGTGTACCTGTTCATTCCACACAACACTTTTTCCAAGTAAGTTTGTTTTAATTTTATTCCTCATTTTTTAAACGTCATAAGCAAAGCTATACTGAAGAGAGATAAATCTCGAAACGCGTTTATAGATGGCCTAAGACATTAGTTTTGATCAAAGTCCTTTTATTTCTAATTTGTTGCTATCTTTCCTTTCATTTTAAATTTGTATTGTTAGTTGGTTTGAAGAGAATTTGACCTAAACGTTACATATTCTTTAATAGGGCGTTCTAACAAATCAAATTAAATAGAATTTTAAATATTTCATTGTATAATTCAATATCCGGAGGTGTACTTGCACGGGAAGCAGTTGTTTCAATGGATATTTATTGTCTTAAGTTGCCTTATTAATTAAGACATTGTTTGCATTTTCACGAATAGTTTTTTCGTAATTTTATATATTATTATTTGAAACATTTTTACATATTCTCAATATTTTATTTAAACATGTTCACAAAAACAATGCTGCTCCCGTATATTTGGTACAACATGTAAAGTAAAAAATTGTATAGAAACATCAGATTGTTCAGTTGTCAATTAATTATAATCAAATTATATAATCATTTAAAATCCCATTTTTACCCTTCTGGGCATTGAGAATGATAAAAATAATGAAACTTTAAACTTAAATCATCAAATCATTACGAAGCAAATAATCATATATTTCAATTCCAGTAATTATTCTGATTATTAATACTATAAATATTACTAAAATGCATTAACACTCTTGAAAATTACATAAAAACTATCAAATCATGAAATTTAATGAAAAGTTTATAAAATCGATTAAAATTATAACATTTCACAAGAGTTAATAAATATTCTAAATGATCATGAGTATATTCGAAAAATGCATCAAAATGTGATTATAATTGACAACATTATGCAAATCATAACCATTTTGAAACTGATCAGATTTGAGCCCCGTCCAACGTCAGTTGGCACAGTCTGTAAAAATCCACTTACTAGAACTACAACTCTTGAAATGCGAAAATATTTTGGTATATTTGTAATAGTTAGGTCCGCTATATACAGGGAGTTTTTCGTCTAAGATACATACCGCAATGCTGTAAATTTTCAGATATTCGTCGTACTTGAAATAAGTTCAGATTGAAGCTTTAAACGAGTGTTTTCACTCCCATATTAAATATAAAGTAAAATTTCGAATTTAGAAAAGCCAAATTTTCAGGATTTTTTAAATTTGAAATTTTGTTTGGTCACGTAGCGAAGTGGAGCAGCCAAACCAAATTTTCAGGCAAAACTCGAAATTTTACTTCATGCGCCACACGTATAAAGTTCAAAATATATAGTATGTTTTTTTTATCGTGGGCCATAGGATTTTACATGTTAAGGGCCAGTATATTCACCTACCAATAAAGTGTTCAGTAACATTAAAGATGAGATTGTCATCTGTAAACGTATATTCACCTTCCATTAGTGGCATCTTGTCAGTAAATTTAGGTTACAGAAAACATAAACTTATAGATCACTTTGACTTCTCGGTAAAAGTTACAGAGCAGATCATAACCTCAACTTATGACGGATATTATATTTAAAAATGGATGTAATTGATGATATCAATCTTATTCTTGATGAAATTTATGACGAGATTGGTGGTAATTTAAATCGCAGACCATATAATACTCAAAATCGGTATCATCAATGGGATAATTTAAATTGCTGGGATGACCTGGATTTTTTCCACTGGTTCCGTTTGACCAAAACTTCAGTTTTGGAAACCTTAGCTCTAATCGAAGAAAGGCTACTACATGAATCAAATAGGTAAATTAATTTACGTTATTATGTGCAGTTCATAGAAGTAATCAATTATTTTAGGAATAATCCAATTCCACCTTTACAACAATTTTTATTGACGCTGAGATTCTATGCTATGGGCGGTTTTTATGTGACTGTTGGGGATTTTGCAAATATTCACAAAACAACTGCAGCAAAAATTATAAAAAAAGTTACCAGTGAAATAGCCGCTTTGAGACAACAGTTTATAAATATGCCTTCCACAGAGGAACAGAGAATCAGCGAGCAAGTAAAATTTATGAGAATTGCTCGTTTTCCCAGAGTAATTGGTGCGATAGATTGCACACATATAAAAATTCAAAGCCCAGGTACGACTGCACTTCAGAGTACTTTATGAAAGGTATAATATAATGCAATAGAAATTTTTAGGAGGACCAAATGCAGAAGTTTTTCGAAACAGAAAAGGATTTTTTTCTTTAAATGTGCAGTGTATCACTGACGCCAACTACAAGATTAGAGATATTGTTGCACGATGGCCAGGTTCATCGCATGATGCCAATATTTTTGACAATTCATATGTAAAGCAAAGGTTTGAAGCGAATGAATTTGGAAATAGTGTATTATTAGGTGACGGTGCATACCCCGTAAGACAATATACAGGGTGTCCCATTTTAATCTGCCAGTAGCGATAATTCTGAAACATTGCATTGAATCAAAAAGTGTTCCAAATTAAAAGTTAATGGTTCTGAGGGGGACATCTGATGCCGTAGACTTTGCCCCCCCAGCCCCCCAAGGGGGGCGGGAACAGGGGGCAACTTTAAAATCTTAAATGGAAACCCATATTTTTTATTGCAGATTCTGATAGAGGGTTAAAAAGTATGTAAGTTTTATTCGAAACATTTTTTTTTATTGGTTGAGAGATGGCGCTGCAAATGTAAAAGTTAGGTTTTTTGTCAATTAAATTGCGAAAATCGTCACGTAATTAACTGTTATTATTACTTAAGACTTCCTCACAACCTTACAAGGTTGTTTTTTTCTCAGCCTGCCCAAATACTACCCCCGCTCCCCCCTACAAAGACGTAAAGTACTCAAAAATAGCGATTGAGTACTTCTTTTTCAAATTAAATAATGGTAAAATAATTCAAAAAAGAATGTCATTTTTTTTTCAAACAGTGTTTGACCGGGCCCCCCACATAGCGTAGTGTGGTGGGGCACCGTCCTGCTGGAACCACATCGTCCTCCGGGTACGCAAATCGACTTCTTCTAGCAGCACAGGAAGATCGTTCTGGAGAAATTCCAGGTACCTCGCGCCATTTAACGTCCTGTCGAAGAAGAATGGTTCGATTATCTGCGAGCCGAGAAGTCCACACCACACGTTGACACTCCATCGCTGCTGTGCGTTCACTTGTCGAACCCAGTGGGGGTTTTTAGCACTCCAATAATGGGCATTGTGGATGTTGACGAATCCGGTATTCTGGAAAGTGCACTCGTCGGAGAACAGGACTTGGTGGAAGAATAAACGGTCGCGGTCGATCTGCTGCAAAGCCCAGTTGCAGAAACCCACACGATTGGCGAAATCATTTCAATGTTCTTGAACGCGCATGATGTGATACGGATGGAACTTTGCCGCGCGGAGTAACCGTTGAGCCGTTGATTTCGGTATGCCGATTTCTGCCTGGATTTCTCGGAGACTGATATGCGGATTGAGGTGTACAGCTCCGACTTTTAGGATGTCCACAATTTCGTTCGGTGAGTAGTCCATGATTACTCAACGACTTGGCTTTGCGTACTGAACTCATTTTTAAAAACTAAATTTAAAAAAAGGAACGAAAATAAAAAAAAAACAAGAAATCTTTTTTGAATGTATACAAAACAATCTGAGAAAAAAAAACAACCTTGTAAGGTTGTGAGTAAGTCTTAAGTAATAATAACAGTTAATTACGTGACGATTTTCGCAATTTAATTGACAAAAAACCTAACTTTTACATTTGCAGCGCCATCTCTCGACCAATAAAAAAAATGTTTCGGATAAAACTTACATACTTTTTAACCCTCTATCAGAATCTGCAATAAAAAATATGGGTTTCCGTTTAAGATTTTAAAGTTGCCCCCTGTTCCCGCCCCCCTTGGGGGGCTGGGGGGCAAAGTCTACGGCATCAGATGTCCCCCTCAGAACCATTAACTTTTCATTTGGAAGAACCATTAACTTTTCATTTGGAACACTTTTTGATTCAATGCAATGTTTCAGAATTATCGCTACTGGCGGATTAAAATGAGACACCCTGTATAATGACACCAATTATCAATCCGCAAAATAATGTAGAAAACCTTTTCAATGAGGCACATATTAGAACCAGAGGTGTAGTGGAAAGAACGTTCGGGATTTGGAAACGGCGATTTCCTTGCCTTTCAATTGGTATGAGGTGTAAAATACCAATGATTCAAAATATAATAGTTGCAACAGCCGTCCTACATAACATTGCCAGAAACAATGCAATTGAAGATAATGAAAGGCTTCTAGGAAATGAGAATATACAGGAAATGGAGGAAAATATGATAATAATGATAATGTTTATCGTGCTGAATTTTTAAACTATTTTAGAAATTTGTAAGGTCAATAAAATAATGATTATCAAAGTTTTATCATCACATCTATTGGTTATTTTACATTGGCAATTCAAAAAAATAAAAACTTATTGAAAATAACTTAAAGTACTTTTTTTTTAATTTTGCTGTTATTCCCAAAAACATTGTGATGGGTGCTAACAAAGTTTCATACTATTTTCATCATCTTCATTTTCATGTTATGTTCTTCTGTTGCAAATTGCATTCTTAATTGGTGTTCGGTTTCCTTTCTTCTCTCATCTTTGTGAAGATTTGCAATTTCTAAATCTAACTTTTCCATCTCTTTTTCGGCAACTTTACGTTGAAGATCTATTAATTCCTTCCTTGCAGCTACCATATCATTATATTTATTTACATGATCACGTTTTCGTAGAGGTGTTTTTAATTTTTTATTAATTGGATTTTTCAATGTCGAATGGGTCCAAGTATTCCAATTAGAATCTGTAATCAATTTTATAGGGGTCACTATTATTATATACAGGTATTAAGAAAGAAATTTTTATATAATTTTTTATTAAAATAAAGGACAAATATTCAGCAATTAAGTATTATTTTTGAAAAAAATTCAAAAATTGTGTAAGTGTGAAAATGATTTTATGTTAACAATTAATAAGTTTCTATTATACCTTTCTTCGATGTCTCGCCATCTTCCTGAAATATATTTTCTTTCTCTATTAACATAGTATAAGAAGATGTAGTTCCCACAGGAACTACTTCTACTTCCCCCATTATTTCAAAGGCATCTTTGAAATGTTCTATTTCAAACACTTCTTGACTTGTTTCCTCCACTAAAACAGAAAATTAAAAAATGCTGATTCGGTTACTGTAGGATTTCTATTTGTAATAATTAACTTTACTAAAGAATTGTAAAATAATTAAATTTTCCAACACAAAATTAAAATAAAATAACACTTTGTTTAAATATTGTTTTAAAGTTATACACTACATGTAAGTTTTTCTTCTATAAGGTTACCCTTTCGACTTTGTAAATGCAAATAAAAATATAAAATACAAAAATATATGAAAACGTACCTGTATCGCAGTCATTCGCACTTGGAAGACCCTCTACACTTAACGATATTAATCGGAGAAGTTTCTCCTCCCCGGGAGTATATACGATTATTTCTGCAGCACCACCTCCTGTTTTGAATATCTCAGTCTTCATCCTGTTGTGTTTTTGTTTGATTGTCCTTTTAATGGCATCATACTTCGCCTTCAACATTTTGTCAGTCCTATTGCAAGCAGTAAGGGTGTTAAAAACCTCTGTTATTTCCTGCCAAGCCTTTTCCTTCTGCTTCCATGTAATTGCATCCGTCTTCTTATTTTCAATTAGAGAAGCCCGTTTTAATACCTCATTCACCAAGTGTTCTGTTTCATTGGTGGTGAAATTTGAAGAACGCTGACGTTTATTTCCTAAATGATATTTTTAATTATATTAGCACAGAAGATACTTTGATAAGTTAATTTGTATTCATTTATTCGTACATATAGGACTTACCTGTTTTCGACATATCTTGAATTAATGGAGAAAACCAACTTAAATTTGTTAACAATTTATCCGCAAGCACTACTGTCACTCGTAACTTCAAATGCATTAATAAATCACCCAAACAAACAGTGGTGTCAACCTCGAAAAACTAAATAATCCCGCTATCTTTTTCTTACTTGTTCAATAGTTAAGTGACCCATAAAATAGGATGAATATACCCAAATTACTTAAAGGTGACCTATAAATTTACTGAATAGATAACTAAGGAACACTTTATTGAACAGATGAATATACTGGGCCTAAAAGTTATACCTTGTGTTAATGTATATTTTATCATATAATTTTGATTGTTAGTATGAAATCAATTATTTGTCTACATGATGCGTTTAATTCGAATAACTTAAACATGTTTTATTTTATTAAAAAATGCAATTAGTTAATATAAATAACTGAGCAAAAATAATCAAGTGAAATGTCAGATTGATTAGTGAGACAAGTAACTAAGCTGCCTAAGCTATACAGCGTGTAATCGAACTAATGTACATCCTCTTAAGAGCGTATGCACAAAATATTTTGACACCAATTGCAGCAAAAATAAAATCGGAAAAGAATATTGGATTTTTCATGCATTTTTTACTTTTTGAGAACTTCTGGTTACCTGTGTTCATGATATTTTTCGTGGTTGCGTAAGTTGTTGTATTTTTTATTTACTTTTACTACTGTGAGGCGCATAAATCACTTCGCACGCACTAAACACGCACGCTGTCTCGAATGACTAGATGAAACTAGGTCACTCATTTGTGGTATTGTTTATTTACTGTTACTACTGCGAGACGTATAAATCACTTAGCACGCACTACACACACACACACACACACTGTCTAGAATTACTAGATGAAACTGGGTCACGTATAAAAAAAATCACAATAAGTGTTCAAATTGACGTCCGCCGCACTCAATGCACATTTGGGCTCTACGTATCCAATTTGCACGAACAGTAGTAAACATTTCACGAATGGTATCAGCCGCGGCGTTTACTCGTTGTATCAGCATTGTCAATTTCCGTAGTGTAGACTTCACTTTTAAAGTATCCCCAAAGAAAAAAATCTAAGGGGTTTAAATCCGGACTTCTTGGATGCCATGGTACAGGGCCTCCACGACCAACCCAACGTCCTGGAAACTCATCATCCAAATATCTTCTAACGCGGCTTTCATAGTGAGGTGGCGCACCATCTTGCAAATACCACATTCTTCTAAGAACCGCTAAGGGTACATTTTCTAGAAGATCTAAAAGGTCATCTTGCAAAAATGGTAAATATCGTTCTCCATTCATATTAAATGGGAACATAAATGGCCCAATTAATTGATCATTTAAAATACCCAGATATTAGGAAAGAAGCGATGCTGGAAATGAGTTCTACGCGTAACACGAGGATTTTCTATTGCATAAACATGCATATTATGGAAATTAAAACTTCCATTACGCGTAAAGCACGATTCGTCGGTCACTAAAATGTCTTTGGTAAAGTTAGGATTTTGAACATTTTGTGCCAAAAGCCATTGACAAAATGCAATTCTTTTGGGAAAATCATGGGGTTGAAGATGTTGTACACGCTGGTAGTGATACGGATAAAAATTATTGTCTCGTATAACACTGCTGACAAATGTGTGCGATACATTTAGCTGAGCGGCGATGATACGGGTACTTAAACCAGGATCCACTTCCAACAGATTCAAAATTTCATCTTCCGCTCGCAAATATCGCATTGGATGGTCACCACCTCCGAGGGTTCCGGCGACGGGCTGCAAACTTCCAGTGTCGCGTGCTCTTTGTAATAAATTTTTAAATCGGTTTGGCGGTGGTAAGTGTCGTTCAGGAAATCGCTCTTGATAAATTCTTACAGCTTCGGCGGAATTACACCGAGTTTCACCGTAAATAAGAAACATGTCTGCCAATTCAATGTTTGAATAAACGTATCGCGCCATGTTACAAAATGTAGATGTTTCATGGAATAAGTTTCACCATAGACTAAACAGCAAACTATTTTTATGTTTAAAAATCATCCACCCTCGCCGTTCTTATCTAAACATTTCAATAAGAGTGGAGATAAAGTGAACTGTGAACCTAATAAGGAAAAATATTGAATTTCATAAACACGTTTAGAAAATATTCGGAATTTAGTCAGCAATGGGTACTTATGAAAACGATAACATAGACATAATTCTTCACAATCTGACCCACTTTTCTCTGGATGGTGTAATTCGATATCCAAATCGTTTAAAAACTACCAGTCTATGTGGAATCTCTCTTAAAATACGCAATGTGCGCGTATACCAGATACCACAAACATGTGGCCTATTATTATTAATTATTTTTAATAATTATTTGCGAGCTATCTACTGAAGGTATGGTAATTTCAAATGCAGGTATTGTTTATTTAAACGCTGCCCCTTATGTGGTAGAGAGCCCATACAGTAGTTCGTTTACACGCTGTATACAGTGGACCAGATATTACAAATATATCAAAATATTTTCTCATTTTAAGCGTTGTAGTTCTAGTAAGTGAATTTTTAAAGACTGTGCTAACTGACGTTGGACGGGGCTCAAATTTAATAAATTTTGTTGATTTCTAACAATTAATGATTTTGATTTTTCGATTTTAATAATTTTTGCTTAATTTTCTAAATTTCGTCTATTAAATTTTACCAATTTGATAGTTTCTAATAAATTTCATGTTTTTCATACAATTTCCTACTTTTTTGAAATTTTCTTCAATTTCGGAGTATTCGACTCCTATCGGTGACGATCATCTTCACATTTCAGCCCACAAAAAGTTAAAAAATTGTTCGTTCTAGTATGTTTACTTGTTTTGTACACTTATCGACATTTTGAACATTTCTCACTTTTGACAATTAACGTGTACACATTGGGGGATGTATACGTTGTACATTTTCAGACTGTAATGTGTTCTTAACTTGGGGTATAGATAATTAAATAATAACAACTCCGAAATACTCCTAATAAACTTAACTTTATTTTACTTGTGCCTTCACGGCGAACATTTGTACACTGCTGCTGAAACGTTGCCGGTTTTCGCATAATCAAGACCGGCGGATTCGCTCAGACTTTTGGCGCGAATATGAACTAAACACTACACAGACTTTCGTTGATTTTATAAAAGCGTTCACTTTGAAGTTTCGAACGAGTGTTTTCACTCCCAGATTAAGCATGAGGTAAAATTTCGAGTTTAGAAAAGCATGATAATTTGGTTTGGTCGCATAGCGCGACCAATCCAAATTTTCGGGCTTTTCTGAACTCGAAATTTTACTTCATGTGCCACGTATAAAACACTTAAGTATTGTAAAGTTAGAAATACAATGAACATTTTTTCTTAAATAAATGATAATCGAAATATTTGTATAATATTAAATTTTTCGTTACGCATTCTCAAGTAAGTACAAATAATACAATGTAGCGCATTACCTTATTTAGTAGTTAAAAAAAATATAATTAATAATGTTGCGTAATTGCATCAATGGCGCTTAATGGGTTAAAGAAATATCCTTGTAAACTGTATCTAATCGTTGAATGATGATAAATTTAGATCACGTTCAACTCTTGCAACCCAATGTATAATTTCATTTTTCCTTTACAGAAAAAACTGTACTCTGCTGTCATTGTAGCTATATCAATGTTATACGGTATTACATCGCTCTGTTTCGTTCTTGAATTTACGAATTCTGAAAATGTTACTTCGCCGGATGCAGAAATTTCGGCATAAAGTAACTGTAACGCGAAAATACGTGGAGTTGAGACTTCTATATGATTCGTCATTTAACGATCTAATTCAGTAAGAAATGTGTATATAGAAGAGTAAACATTCCCACTTGACCATTCTAAAGTTTCATTCTCAGGCTCTGCTTCTGCAAAAATTAAAAATAATGAGCATAATAAGTAATAAGGTTCTTAGCTATGTTTATTACCTCTAAAGTCAATTTCCTCCTCTCATCTAGAATAAAATATATATAATATTGTTAAACTGTTAACGGTGGGGCTTCTAATACTACAAAAATGAGAGTGATCAGACACAACAAATGTTTTTTTTTGCATACCACATGTAGATAAAATGAAAACATATTAATAAATTACTAATAGGAATAGTAAATCGTAGATTATTCATTACCTTCATATTCACCCTTCTCTTCTTTCGTGTCCATTTTATCTGAAAACAAAACACATTTATAAATATTTGTAGAGTTGTTACGGAAAAAGCAGCAAACTGCTAAATTTTCCTAGTGGATGAAATTTCGTAAATGCAGGGTTTTTTTTTATACATAAACGCACCGGAATGGCACTTCGGTACCTTTTTCTCAACGTATTTGTTTTCCATCAACTAGAAGTATGTTTGTGCATAAGAGAAAATTGCGTGCATAAAGGAAAATTTTATAGAAAATCTTGACAATTTCGAAACGAACTAAATTCCGCGCCAAATTCAATATTCAGGCTTTCTTAACCTCAACATTTTCCTTCATACGCCAGGCGTATAAAACACTGATTAGTTCTCAAGTACGAACACGGAATCTTCATCAACTTTCACAAATAAAAATGTTGGTAGTTAAGATAATGGTTCGAGCTTGTAATTTGATTCATCTGGTAGTAGTAAAATATTTATAAGTCAGATTAAGAACTACAAAAGCGAATCTAAAATTTCGACAAATAACGACTAACCCTATATGGGTGCAATTACGCTACTTTCCCTTATACTAGAGCTGGTTATTATTTCTACAAATATTTTTTTGTAAGGCTGTTGAATTGTGTTCTTTATAACATCCAAGTCAGCATTTTATTTATCTGACCGGTAATTGTAGTAATCTTTATATGGCAGGATTGCTATCTAAAACATTAAAATAAAATGCGACGCTGTTTACATCACCATTATCATTGCACTTGATTTTAGTAAATAAATACGTATCCAGACCAAATTTATTGGAGAAACTCACTGAGTGAAAAATTACCTGACGAATTTGCAATGGTGGTTCAGTAAACAATTGATCATTGGTCCCTAAAGCTACCGGTGGGGGCGCTTCGATCCTGGAAATTAGCTGCAGAAAGGAAGTACACCTTGCCCATTTCCGTATAGCGTGTATAAGCTGAAGTATTTATTTTAAAAATGTGTCTTTGTCGACATCTTTAAACAAGTAGCAAAGTTGCATATTTTAGTGCTTACTAATAATCTGCTTTCATATTTGAAATATCTTCAATTGTTTCGATGTAATTTTCTAAACTTAAAAATTGTTACATCCCTGTCATTTTTGATTTTTTTCCGAAATAGGCTAATTTTTAGGACAAGACTAATGAATTAAGTTCTTAATCTGCAGCGCGATTCGTTTTTATTTTTGCAAGCACAACTTTTTTTTTGTTATCGGCGCATATGGAGATATGCATATCATTGGGACCATTCATCAGAATTTTCAGCATTTAACATGTTTACATTTTTGTTGTGATGTATGTTGGTATCTGATGACTAGAGAGAGGATTTTATGCATTATAAAATGGTGAAATATGTTCATATATATGCACTTAAAAACCCGAAAATATGCATTGTCAATTTAAAATATGCAGGTAATAAATTGAAATATGTCAATAAAAAAAAATACATAAGTTTGTTTATATACATTTTTAATAAAAAAAAAGTCACATACATTTATTACTGTTAATACTAAGAAATGAAAAATACTATACTTGTACATAATTAGTCTTATTAATAATACTACAATTACTAAATTACTTTTTGAAACAACTACTTTCTTGGCTAATATCACGACGAATATTGAATTACACAAAAATCGCAAATGGTCCTTTTTTATAATTCAATATTCGTAGTGGTACTAGCCAGGAAAGTAGTTTTAAAAAGTCTCAAGTTCACAAGACTCTTAAATGTAGATTTACAAAAAGTTTCCTATTTTAATTCATTTATTAATATTATTTAATTGATCATGTTTATGTTAATAATTATGGTAATATATAAACTATAGGTACTACAGCATGTACCTTACTAACAATTATTGATTATGGTTAGTTTGATTGGCGTAACAACTTATAACTAAATGTTTTTCTAAATTTTCAGGAAGAAAATTTTGACGTCTGTCAGACAGTATATGCTTATATGATGAAAAACTTCTTTCCACATCTACAGATGTTATTAGTGAATTTTTTAAAGCGGCTAATATAGACACGTCTAAATTTATATCAATGGTTTCGGAGTTTTCGTTGAGTGTCAAAATGTTATTAATTTTATTCAACAGCTGATATCCGTAGTTCTTATGTAATACTTCATTTAATTAATTTGAAATACACCAATATTACCAGGAACACCAGAAATTTATCGTTTAGCGATAATGCTTCTGTCTCCAATTTGGAAATAGTTGTGCTTACAAAATAATAATGCGCTTTTATGAAGGCTAACTGAGTGCGCAGTTCTGTATTCTTTAAAACAGATTGTGCTTTCTTAATATATGTATTGGAATTATCAGAAAACTCCAAAACCAACTCTTTAATTATTTCGAAATGTTCTGCATAAAAAAGCGCTGCACTGAGCCACGTTCCCCAGTGCGTAATTACAGGTTCAGGCGGTAGAGGAATATTAGGAAGTTTTTCTTTGTATAGGTGAATGCGTAATGGGGCCTTTACAATCACTTTCTTTATACTACTTATTAAAGTATTAACAATCGGAAATTTATTGCGAATTGCCTCTGCCACTCTATTTATACCATGAGCCAAACATGTTACGTGCATTAAATTTGCAAATAATATTTTTAATTGGGTACCCGCTTTTACCATATAAGGTGCAGCATCGGACAGCATCAAAATAATTTTATTTGTGGGAACAATATCCGGAAGAAAAAATTGCATAAATGTCTCGTTAATGAATCGCCCTATTGTTAAGTGATTTGTTTTATTAAGGACTTTGCATGCAATTAGATATGATGTACTAGGCTCTTTTTCACTTAAGCACCCTATCATTAAATTGGCAACATACCGTCCACAACAATCTGTAGTTTCATCCACAACGAAATAGAGATATTTATTTTTTACTATTTCTTTTATATGTCCCATTGTTTCGAGATAGACATCATTGACATACCTTTTTCGGAGTGTGCTTTCATCAGGCACTTGTTTGTTGCTAATTTTTTGTAAAAATGACTAAAACTAGGATTATTAAGTTTTTTTAATGGAATGTTTGCCTTAACAAGAGCATTGCATAATGCAAAATTGAATTCCTCTTGTTCATTCCTTTTCGATTTTTCCCCAAGCAAAGATTCTCGCAAAAGTGTTTGCGAAAATTTGGTTCTCTTCATGTCTTCAATTTTTTTTTTTTTATGGAGAGAGGTTTCTATGTGCTGCGTAATTTGTGATTTTCTTTCTGATGTGATCTAAAAATCGCATCAATATTAAAATTGGAACCAAATTCAAAAATACTGTTTGCAATAGATTTCGTCTTAGACTTTGAAGATTTCGCATGCTGTTTATAACATCTTATTTTCGAACAAACACAATTTATTTGATACAAGTCTAAATTAATTATAGTCTTTACACATCGTGTGAGCATTTAGACTTTAGGTATAGATCCATTAAAATGCTTTCCACGCCTTTGTTTAATAGTTATATCGACTTACCATGTGACATTTATGAACTTTCAAACCATTATGGGTTAATTGAAAACATTATTACAGTTTTCATTAATAACTAGACCTGAAATTCAAATGCTCACTCAATATGAATGGTTAATTTAGAATTATGTGTAAAGTAACTTACTATTTTTCCACATGCGGTACAAAATACTTTTGCGCCGTCTAGACGGAGCTCGGGTATATTTTTGATCCATACCGGAACTAAATTATTTTTTTCTTTCGGCATCTTAATGTTAGTGAACTAATTTCAACAATTTCTATATGTACTTCTCATTCACTTGAAGATTTGTGAATGAATGCGGTATAGGGGGGCTATTTATTTTTTTAATAAACTTCGTAATTGCAATCATTCACTAAATCGGCGGGCTCGCCTCTAAATAAATATGAGAATTCCCTTACGCACGAAACTATTTCTTTCTCGTTCTACCGCTTGATCCAATGCCGCATTACGCATATTTCAAAGTAAACCGACACAAACATAGGAACACATAATTTACTGTTTATCGCAAGACAAATTGGCAATTAATTTGATCAATTTGGCCGGTATTTCCCCGAATGACAACATGTTTTGGTTCATGGCCGAAATCGAAAATTGCTCGTGTTGCAATGTACCGTGCGACAAAATGTTAAATATTCCAATATATGTTAAAATATGCATTATAAGGCGAAATATCCATTCTATGAGTAAGTTTGCAAAATATGCAAAATATGCAAAAATATGCATTTTGCATCAAATCCGCTCTCTACTGATGACTGTGCTCGACAAACACTTATCGCATCAATCGGTCTGTTTTGTACGATTGCAAACATTGCGACTGCTTCCCAAACACGTTCACGATTTTCAACAGTTGGTTGTAAACCGGCGTTCGCCGCGAAGTGCGTTTTCTTAGCTGTAGAGGCTTTTTTTTTGGGGAGAGAGGAGCAGGAAATCCTCATGGATACCTTCTGATATCCTGCCTACGGATGGGAGGGATAACAGTAGGTTATGTCAGACTCTTACTGACTAAAACCCCCTCTTGTATGTCAAGTCCAAAAAAGAACTTTTAATACTTTATAGGAAGAAGTAGTAAAATGGCTTTGTGGAAATTGGCTGGAGTGAGTACTATAGCAGTATTCATATATTAGTTTCGGGTGGGTGGGGTAGCATTTGGGAAAGAAAGGTTTAAAGTTTCACTACTTTAAACTTTTTTCCTAAAAATTAAGTAACAACGTCTAGGTGGAGTGGACGTTTTTTCCTAGTTCGGAAGTTTTCAGGTACACCTAAGTGGTCCTGAAGGAAGGAGACGTCGAATTTCGAGCAGTTTTTAATCGCCAAATCGCGAATTAAAACCTGGAGTTTTGGCACTTTCGTTTCGCTTCGAAGTTGGACATTAATGACATACCACGGAGCGCCGACGATCCGGCGGATCATGCGGCTCTGAGTGGCTTCCAGTTTGTTCATCTGCGTTTTTGAGATGTGAATCAACGAGGGACATCCGTAAGTCAATTTTGACCTGATGATGGCTTTGTAAATGTGAATTTTACTAGCTAGGAAGAGATTGCTATTTGTAACAGAAGTGACTTTAGTTGCCCGAAGGCAGCATTTGCTTTTTTGATTGCAGAATGAACGTGTTTTATTCAGTTTAGGTGACTATCCATTTGTAAACCAAGGTATCTCACTTCGTTTACCCATGGAATTTGTGTGCCTCTGAAGGTGAGGTTATTTTGGGGGGTTTTTCTGGTTTCCTCCAGTTCATTGAGTGCGGCCTGGATTTTAGAAATACTGTGTGGGATATTTTTACCACGGGACAGATAAGCGGTGTCATCTGAATACTGGGCCGTTATGATGTTATTCGGATTGGGAGGTCATGTACAAAGATGTTGAACAGGAGTGGGGAAAGTACTGACCCCTGGGGGCACCGGCGGTCATTTCGCGCGGTGCCGAAGTTGAATTTTCGAAGCGAACCGAAAAGGTGCGTTTTCGTATGAATTCTGCGATTATTTTTACTAAATATGACGAGTAGTTGAGTGTCATGAGTTTATACAGCAGTCCCTCGTGCCACACTCGATCGAACGCCTTCGCGACGTCGAGGAAAACAGCGAGAGTGCTGTGTTTTCTATTAAAACCGTTGATTATAAAGTCGCTGGTTCTAATAAGCTGGTGGTTACAGGAGAGGCCTTTAATAAAACCGTGCTGGGTGCGCGGTAGTATTTTGTGGTCGTCTGTCCATTCAGTGAGGCGAGAATGCAGAATTTTTTCGTGAAGTTTTCCTAACGTACACAGCAGTGAAATTGGCCGGTGGTTTTGCGGAAATTTGTGGTCCTTAAAAGGTTTCGGAATGAGTATCACTACTGCGTGTTTCCAAGTTTGTGGAAAATAGGCCGTTCTCAGACAGGCATTGATTATATTTGTCAGGAAAACTACTCCGGTGTTAGGGAGGTTTTTCAAGCAAGTATAGCTGATTTTATCGTGACCGGGCGCTTTTTTGTTCTGCGCATGTTTAATAATAGTTCTGATTTCACCGGAAGATGTTGGTTTCGGTGTATGGTATGTGGATTGCTCTAGGCTATCCAATGCGTCGTCAACTTCCTCGAGAAGCTCTTCGCTCGTTGTTAGCGGATTTGGTGAGAACTGAGACTCCAGGCTCTCCGCGAAAGCCTCGGCCTTGTCCTCCGATAGGAAAGCAAGTCCGTTTCTTCCGTGGATAACCGGGGTAACCGTTCTATTTCTGTTCGTGAATCTCTTAGTGAGCTTCCACATTTGGGGTTTATGTTAAGACGCGTCGTCGATAAGACGGTTCCAGCTATCAATTCTGAATTTTTTGATTTCTTTCTGAATCTCACTGTTTAGCCTGTTGAGGTTGTTTTTCACCAGGGGGCAGCGTGTGTGCTGCCAATTCCGACGGATGCGGTTTTTCTCCCGAATTTGAATTAAAATGTTATTTGATAGCGGGTTACTATTTTTCGGGACGGTTTTGGATTTCGAAACCGACTCGATTGTATTTGTGATTATATCTGTGAGGAAAGTAATTCCCTTATCGATTTGTTTTTTGTTATTAATTTTCGGGAGGGGAGTGGGATTTTCGAGCATTTTCTGGGTGTATTTCTGCCAGTTTACTGTTGTGATTAGTTTTTCAACTCTGGTTAGGTTAGTGTGTATTTCCAGAAAGACTGAATTGTGATCAGAACTGAGTTCAGAGTGCGACCAGGTGTCGAAGTCGTGCTCGATACGGTTTAACAGAAAGAAATCAAGGATGTCCGGCCTGTGGCCGGCATGGCTATAAAACGTCGGTGACGGTTGACTAGCTATCTTGATGTCGTACGGGTGTTGTACGATGAAATTGTGCAATTCTCTGCCTTTTTGATTGGACCGGCGACTTGGCCAGCTCGCGGGTTTAGCATTAAAATCGCCGCCGATTATAGTAGGCACATCTTCGGAGAAGATGTTCCTGTAATCGTTTAAGATGAGGGGTTTCGATGGGGATTGGTATAAACTCATGATTTGAATCTTTTCGCCGTTCGCTTTAATTAAGATTGCGGTTAGTTCCAGGTTTTCGAGTTGTGGATTCGCTAGCACGGTATGCTCAATTTCGTTATGAATGTAAATAGCTGTACCGCCGCCGTTTTGAACGGGGCGGGGATTTAGGTAAAGGCGGTATCCGTTAATGAATAGTTCGGTGGTGTGGTTAGCAAGTCCACAAGCATCCAAGTGCAAATTCTGATGGAATTGTCAGAAGCCATTTGAGTTTGTGCAGCCATTTTTAGTTCTGGGATTGTTGGATTTAGCTAAGGGTCCAGGTAAAGAGTGCGACTAGATTGGGATCAAGTGCCGCTTTTGTGAGTTGTGAGATTTGTGGAATTTGAGGGAGTTGTGGGATTTGATGGATTTCATTGGGGGCCGCCGCACAGTGGCCGGAACGTAAAAAAAAGTGTTCAAAAATCGATAATGTTGATATTATTGTTTGGTTATGTAAGAAAAGGGGATTTTTGGGTCTCTGACAACCCAAATATTGTCTCAATTGAACTAAAGTACCGGTTCGATATGCCGGATCAAAAATGGCGCGCTGAATACGAAGAAAAATATCACTAGCGGAAAAAAAATCATTTTTTTTCTTTGTCCTTATGCATAGACCGACAAGTTTTTATTGTTTGGTTGTAAAATAGTACGAAAAAAGCTATCAAACCCCCGAGACTTCGTTTTTGAGGTTATGATAGAAAAAAAGAATTTTTTTAGTTTTTTTACTGTAACTTTAAAACAACGCAAGATATTTTCAATCTGATAAAGCTGCTTAAGAGCTTATAAACAGGGCTACATTCTGTATAATTGGCCTTGGTAGCATAAACAAAACTTCAGTACAAATAATTTTTTCTCTCGAAAAACGCAAAAATCGCGTTTTTTTCAAACATTTTTTTCGAATTTAATCGATTATAAAATGAAAACAACGATAGATAGCTTACATAAGTTTTGCTGACCTAAAAGCCTATTAAATGGGCTACAATTTCTGTATGGCACACTTCTGTCACTAGCTCAGAACTCTTTTAAGCAATGTTTTTCGTTTGAAAAAATCACGAAATTTGCATTTTTTTCGGACTTAACAGCGGTAGATCACGTAACGGATGTGTGCCAAGGGTCTACTTTAGCTCTTTTTATAGGCATTTGAATGCATGAAACAGAATTCAAGTGTGCTGTGAACTTTTGTTATATTCAAAGGTGAAAAGTCTAAATCGCGATTTATTCAAACAAAAGACTTCTGACTGTCCACGATTTTTGCTTTATTCAAAAATCAGTAACTGTAATCAACGAATTTTACATCAAGAAATCCAAATGAACTAGATACAAATAAAAAACTAAACAACTACATCGAGATACTAATTTTAAGATTGTTAATGTACGAACATGTATATAGAACTGAACAAATATTACGATGAATACAGATCAAACGATATTTGCAGATACAATAGAACATAAATCAAAGAAATCTGCACAAACAAACATAAACTATTATAAATAGTAATTAATCTTTTAAACGACGAATCTAACCCCTTGAATGAAAAAAAGAACCATATCATAACTATGGCGCACAGAACAAATCTATCGAATGCCATCGAATTCGTAAATAAAAGAACCTTATGAAAAGTTAACAATAACACAAAACAGATATAACATTCAATGTTCGCAAAATAAAAACGTCTACCCAAGGGGAAATACGTAATTAACATCACGCGAATAACTTTCATCGGCTCACTCAACCTCCATGTAACTGTCACTACTCGAATTCAACAACTCTCCAATTTCATCGTTGACCGGTCGAGCCTCGCTCAACAAACCGATAGCTTCTTGGGACAATTTCTCTTTCTTTGGGTCCTGAATCGTCCGCGACAAAGAAATGAGAGGATCGGGCCGCAGCAGAAGTCGGTGGACGAGATCTTCATTTGTCGCTTTTCTGGAGGTCTTCCGGGTGAAATCAAGCCGAAACTGCTCGCAGACCTTATGGCTTGCTTCGAGGGCCTCTTCGGACAATTGTCCGACTGGAAGAAAAGAGTTTTTGATTACGGACCACCCGTGGATGAGGATTTTGTGGACTGTCGGGGGCATGTGGTACCAGGGATACAAGTTGATATACAGCGTCGAAGTATCCAGACAATAACGCTGAAACTTCTGGTGGTCAATGTCGAAGCCACTCGCTATCGTCTGGAGGACCACACTAAATCTCTCCAGCAGTCTTTCGTCAAGTCCTGAAAATCGAATTGCCGTCGATTGTATAGATGTACTTTATAATTTAAAAAAAGTGAAAACAATTTTTTATCAAGAAAATACTGTTTATTTGTCGAAAAATTGTAAATTTCAACACGAGTCAATTTCTGAATCAAAGCTAGGGCAAATTTTCGAAGAAACAATGAATCGACATTCATTCACCGAGTAGTGGACATAATTTTTACAAAGATGTGAGGAGGTCGTTAAATAAAAATGGACACTTCCGCCCCACGTGATAAACAGCTTATGAAAGTAAGTGAAAAAAAATTACCAGTGATTTCAGCCGATTTAGCCACATTCTGGAAGAATCGTCTGGCTGTATTTCCATCATTCGTGCTCCCAAATCCTTGTTTGGGACAATCCACACGAATGCTAAGTTCTTCCTGGAATCTCTTCTGAATTTGTTGTTTGCGTTCGAGCATTTTCTCTCGACTCCCATCTGCTTTCGTGGCCTGCAGAATTTAATAGCGGTTTTTATACTTTATGCTAGTAAAAAAGGTCTACTAAAAATATTGCAATACATCCTCCCATTAGTACAAAATATAAGGAAAAGATTAGTAGTTTGCGGAAGTTCATAAACTTTTAAGCTCGTGCATGGAAAAAGATTAGATTTATGCAAAAACATGCAGATCATAAACTATTAAACATACGTTTATGATAATACAGATACGTATTATTCATCATCTTGAAGATTTTAAGGGTGATTTATCAAAATATGCTATTTAAAAGATGTTACAATACATAAACTTCTACAGTCTAATAATTAGGTACGAATATTTACAGTTATTTATGGCATATGTGCTCAGAATATAAATGTTTGTCGTTTGAGATGTTATGAAAATTCGTTTTGTTTTGCGCCAATGATCAAATTTATATACCTTCCATTTTTCGATCTCTTTTCGATAAGCGATATGCAGGAGGCATTCCATGCACTTAATGCGAGCATGCAAAACTGAGAGACCGAATTTCAAAGAATCAGGATCCTCATCTCTCTCGATCCTCTCGTCCAAACGATTAATTTGCGAGATCTTCGCCTTGCAGATGAAACCAGCCATGCTGGACGTTTCAGTCAGAGCGTTGGACAACTGAAAAATTAGCATAACTTTATTACAGGAAATTGTGTATTTTAGACCAACGCCGATAAGTAACTCAGTGAACCAAATATTAGATTCACTGAAATTGGGCAATACTTGGGCACCAATTGGGTAATATTGCCCAATTGCTGGACAATATTCGACAATCGGACTGCCTTATGCGATTATTGGTTAATTTTCCTACAATGTTATTCACTGGCAATGGAGAAAATTAAGCTTTCTATATACGATGGTAATAAAATGTACCTTGCCGTCAAGCATTGTGAGATGCAGGGAGTAAAATACTTTGCATTCGCCCATGACGAACGGCTGCAGATCGGCGATTTGATTCTCCACATATGAACGCTCAGATCTGGAAATCTCGTCAGTTTCCCGGAGCCATTGCAGTCTGATTGGCCGACAAAATCTTGAAGAAGATGGCAATGGATTACTCCACAGGACTTCTCCTGTCGTTTGATCTCGAAGTTGAAGAGGGGCAAAGGCGGCGACGAGTAAACTTTCGTCATTTCCAGCTTCTTCTTCTTCCCACGCTTGTTTAAACTGGGAATGTCCGCCACTGCCGTCGAACCCCCATTTGCTCACCAGCTCAAAAGAATGTGCGCTGTCCATCGATGTTGGTTGGACAAACTGCAATATTCTGCTGCACGTGTGGTCAAGCAAATTGCAATGGCACTTCACATTCTACCTCTGTTATGAATATAGGCGAAGGGTATGCTGCTTCTTTAGCTTCCGAAACCCTGTCGTAGCTCGGATACAAATCATGATTTCGCGCTTCAGATCCCTTTCGCGTAGACTTGTATTGAGCTTTAGTCAAATTGTTTGACACAAGAAACGACAAAGCTTCTTCAACCGAGTAGTTTGTTTGCGGATTTTTTATTGATTGTTTCCACACGTTTAATATTTCTTGCGCAGTATCCGATGAACCAGGTAAATCGGGTCGAATCGCATTTAAAAGCTGAACCGTCGATTTCAGGCCAGCTGCTCTTACGGATGCAGTTGTAGCTTGCCACAATTCCGCCATAGATTTTGATGATTTCGTTTCCGCAGTTTTTCGTCGTTTGCTTGCATCGCTGGACTCTTCAAACGTTTTTTTAGGCCGACCTCGTTTTGCTGTTGCAGGCAAAGGGAACATACACATTCATGCATCAATTTACAATAAGTATGTCCGCTTATTTCTGTGCTTTCAAAAAATAGTCACTCTTTTGGTCAAATTAAGTTAAGATATTAGTACATATTCATGCGTTCTTACATTTAGTGTCTCAAATCGACGATATTTTGCACCTTTTTTACGTAATGTAAACGAAATTTAGGCACTTAGGTTACATTTTTTAGGATAACATTGTTGTGTGACATTTTTTAGGGATACTTGTTTCACATAAATTTTACTACTTTTCTATAACTAGTTTACCTATTTTTCTAGTTTTTTTATTTTTTAATATAAAGCATTAATGGTTTTAGAAAATTATTTATTGTTGTTTGTGATAGTTTCAAAATTTCGTTTAAAAATTTAAATTCTAATAACTTAAAATTACGTAAAAGTCAATTAACTGGATTTTCCTAAAAACAACAAATATGATCTTAAATCATGTAAGATAATATGATTGTCGTTTGTATTTCAAAAAAATACTGACGCATTGAATGCAATGGGGATATGTATAAAATAAAAACTCAAACATAACTAAAAACTATCGATTAATGATTATTCATAAAATTACTGTGTGATGTTAAGAAATGACAGTACTAATTGCTTCGTTCATTTTGAAAAATGCATTTGTTATTGGTTCATGTATGATTGCATTATTTTTAACGTTACGTGGCCGTTTTTAGTTCATCTTACACAAAAGTGCAGTATTCGAAATGAATAATGCGTTAAATATGTATGCTTACCTTTGTCCATTCGTAAAATAAACAACTAAAACTTTGTATCACGCGAGATCACTAGTAACTTTCACTATGGAGGTTGTTTATTCACCTTAGCAACCGTTGCTATGGTTCGGAAGCGGGTTCTCTCCAATCACAGAGTTGCTGCAGGTCACGTGTGCAAGCGGGAAATTTAAATTTGAAAATCATTGGATTCAGCATACTCTACATCATTAAAACATTGTATTATGGAAAAAAAGTTGTTTGCGTATTTATTTGGTGCGAATTACAATATTCAAACTATGAAAATTATATTAATCAATTCATTTCACTTGCGATTATTCTAGCTTTTTCTATTTTTCTCTTAATGCGATTTTTTTATTAATGCGAAAAAACTTAAAAAATGAAGAGTTACAGCTCTTATTAGAATGAAATAACAATAAAAACCATGCGAAAATGTTGATATCAACATCAAATGAATGATATCTACCGAATATTATACGTACATTAGATATACAAATATCTTAGACGACAACCATTTTGTACTTGGACCATACTGACATTCTTCACGATCACGCCCCCGAGTCTTTGCTTTTGAGGTTATGATACGAAAAAATATTTTTTTTTACTTTTTTCAATACATCTTTGAAACAACGCAAATTAATTCAAGTCTGATAAAAATCCTTGAAAGCTCATAATCAGAGCTAAATTTGGTTTATAAATGACCTTGCTAGCATAAATAAATCTTTAATAAAATCAATTTCTCAGTCCATAAAACGCAAAAATCGCGTACATGCAGAAGTCTTTTAACTCTTTGCTGCACGAGATTTCACACATTTTAAAGGGCCTAGTTGCACGAAAAAAATAAAATAAAAAATATATATTTTTTTAAGTTTATTCCAAGAAAAACCAACAAAACAAAGTATTTCAGATAAAAAAAAATAAAAAAATATTGCCAAAGTGTCACTTACAAGGTGTTCTATATTTTGCAGCATTGCACAGTGGGCGCAAACAGTCAAAATCGCGCGCATCGACATAATGAACCATTATTATGCATTTTAAAAATCTGAAAAAAATACTCCAACCATGTTTAAGCCCTCTGAGGTCCATTTCAAATCAACTTAATTATTTAGAGTATTACAAGCTTTTATTAACGTTGCTAAAGGCGATATAACTTAAAATAAAGTTTTTTGTAGTCCGAAAAATCCGGAAAAAAAATTTCATTGGGTAAAATGTTTCACAATATCATGAATGTAAACAAAAATATTTATTATAAAATTATAGTCAGATTGAGATAATATTCAAAGTATGCATACTATTCATACTATTCAAGTTTTCAGCATATTCTGCACTTCGACCGGAAGCTCCATTTTGTTGGATTTCGGGGGAGCACTTCTCAGACTATTGATGTAGGGATCCGATGTTAGCAGAAACCGATTGAAGATGTCAGTCAAGTTGTCCGTACGTGACATTTGCCTTGAAAAAGACTGGCGGCATGTCTTGAAATCCTTGTTCCTGTGCTCCATTGCCTCCTCAGATAACAACCCTATAAAGAATACATAGTTGAAAATTTGAATTAATCTCTAGCTTAAAAAGAATGACAGTGTTGGTGATAACATTAGTTCTATTAATATAAGCTTCACACACCGGTTGGCAAAATTGCGTGTGCAATAATTTCGTCCCCGTGGAGGAGCACCTTGTGAACCGTTGGGCTCATAGGCCAGAAGCCAAATTCCTTGTCCAACATGTTGGCGGTTTCAAGTGCGAAAGTTCTGAATTTCGCTGGGTCAATCTCTTGGAATATGTTGATTGCTATCAAGATGACATGCATTCTCTCCAGAATCCTTTTGTCGATGCCGATAATCGCTGACGAAATATCGCGCTTCTCGAAAAATTTTCTCGACGTGTTACCGTCGTTAGTTGAACCAAATCCTAAAATAAATAGATAAAAAGATGATTAAAAAATGATGGTTGCTACAACCGAAATTTTTAGTTATCGCAAAATACTATATTATTATTCATACAATAATTAGGTTTTTCCGAGACGTAAATCATTATTTACCTGGCTTAGGCGTGTCAACCGTAAGACCAAGCTGAGATTTGAATGCCTGTTGGATTTCCATCTTTTTTGCCTTCAGGATCTCTTTGTTCTCCGCATTCAGTCTGGTGCTTTTAGGTCTGAGCTTTTTAGGCAACCCGAGTCTACAATAACATATGAAAATTTGATCTAAATTATGAAATAAAAGATTTAAAAAATAGCTTTTATAAGATAAGATATTTTTAGGTGTGCGTTGTATATTAAATTAACCTGTAAGATAATCGCAGAAGGTACTCAAAAAACTTTATCCTTGCGTGTAAGGGGGAAATCCCATACTTCAACCGGTTCGTGTGAATCTCGCGATGTTTTGACAGGTCGTTCATGTCCTTCTGACCGGAATCGCAGATGTAGCATCGCTGTCAAAAACAACAATTTTAATTAGCAATCTGTATACCGACATACAATATCGAAGTCGTCAGTGTCACCAAATGCAACAAGACACATTTACAAATATCACAATCACTCACAGAACTGGCTTTGTTTTCTTCCAGGATGTTTATAATTTTTCCATCGACCATGGTTAGAATCAATTCGTGGCGAACTTTCACTGATTTTCCATTCAGCTGAACTGTTGTTGGTTTGAGCTTAGAAATCTGCGCCATCACACGATTAGCCTCTTTTTTTACGTTTTCGACAGTTTCCTTTTCATAGGCGATTCTAATAGGTCTGCAGAACCTGTAATGAATTTTAAAATATATACTGCTTGCACAATGTGCTATTTATTTGCTTATTGTACTAATGAAGACAAGAAAAGAATAAATAAATAATTGACATTTTAAATTTAACGAAACCAACCTTCGAAATTTGTCAATGAGAGATTTAGAATCGCGTTAAGAAAATTATATTTTGTATGAAGCTAACAATTCAATTACCGTGTAGATGAAGGAGTTTTGTTTTCCCACAAAATTGTTGAATGATCAGTTGTGGACACACGTAGAGGCACGATGGTAGTGATCAGTACTGTAGCATCTGTACTGTAGTAGTACATGATCAGCTCTTCTTTCTCAACGTTTCCACTCAGAGTTGTCATCAACCTTGTAGCTGTATGGTCCAGCAAATTTTGGAGTTCAACGACAGCTTCGACCTCTTGGATGTCTACGTTTTCGGGATAACACTGACGTTTTGCTTCTTTCAGCTTCTCGTAACTCGGAATCTGATGAGTCGCTGCAGTATTTAACAATGAAAATTAATATTGAAGTAAGGAATTCATTATTTATGGAGGCACAGTCAATTTAACTATTTTTTAACTAAAAAAACGAAGTTTTTGCTAAATTTTAAAACGAAGTTTTAACTAAAAAAACGAAGTCGTTCGTATTAAGTCGTTCGAAGAAGGTAAAACAAATTTTTTGTGCCTGGGTTTTAAAGTGTATATATATTATTATACAACAAACAATGTACCTTGATCCAAGAAGTTGCGCCTCAACCTCAAGTATCTTTCTTTGGTTAGGCCACAATCAAGGAAAATGGCCAATGCTTTATCGCTGCTGATTTCTTTAGGCTGATTCGACAAGGTGTCAAGATTTTTTAGAAATTCCAGTATGTCTGAGGCTAAAGTCGGAGTCTTCGAAATCGCGTCGATAACTTGAGACATTTCGCGTTTTCCGTCTGTCCTCAAGCCTGATGCTGCAGAGAATAGCAGTGCATCGGAATCTTCTTTTCTCATTTCTGAAATCGATTAATTATATAAAATTGAGTGATGATATTTGCAAATGTTTAAAACAAGTTAAAACAGTCACAGTATTCCAGTTGAATTCTCAGAATTACAAACTTCAAATAGCTTTAACTGTATGTCAACAAACTCAGAGCTGTAGACACATTTTCGATTCCGACCGGTGTTTGTGTACGTAAGATAAACGAGAAACATATAAAAAAGTAACGCTCGTTGAACAGTCAAAATTACTCTTGAACGATTTACTTTTAAAGCCAAATATTTTACAGTTACTCAAATTAATGAGGACTTACCAACTGTTCTGCGTCTTTTTTGCGATTCACTGCAAGCGGAGAATGGTTTCACTGCTGGTCTCACTTGCGGTTCTCCCTCACTGCGGTTCTCCCTCGGATTGTACAAATTCGCGGACAAGTACTCCGAGTGTCTTCGTTCCATTTGCGTGTAATTCCGACTACTTTTATACCACAGCGCGATGACTTTCGGCACAAAACTTTTTGCCTTCGATTCCTCGAAAACACCATTTTTTGTTGCAAAACTTTCTATTTCTGTAATTATTTCGCACTGTTTCTTGTTCTGGTTTTTTATGAACGTGTTAAAAAAATATCTCCGACTTAAATCAGGACCTGTTCCGGCCGACCGACTCATCGTGCTGTGCCATAAACACTGAGTTTTCAAAAAATAAAAATAGATAATAGTTCCGTTTACAGATAGATGTCGCGTGGTTTGTTGTGGCGGCAGTTCAAAATTGATTATAGAAGCATTTTAAAAATTTGTTAAAAATGCTCTGAATAAACTTTTAAATACGTAAACAATATTTTTTTACCGCCCCATGTTTACTAGTAGTATTAGAATTAAAAATAACATTATCAGAACACAAAGTCCATTTTACATATTTTGAACGCATTTTTTAAAAAATTCGCCACGTGAAGAATCGCAAAGAGTAGCACCTACACATATGCAGAAACTACTTAGAAATGGTCATACTTTAAGGTCACCATGGTGCCGCAGAGAAGGTTTGAGAAGGTTTTGAGATACATCGTTTTAAAGCTAATATATTTGTAAAGTCAAATTCTAAATCGTCGTGTCTTGTTGTGTTTGTTCATAAAAGCTATTGAGCACAAAGGCACGATTTTTCACGATGAACTGATGAGTTCTATTAGTGTGAACGTCGTTTAGATCGGAGCGTGGTCTTGCAAAATGGCACAATCAGATATACTCGGAAATGTGATTTTTCGTAAATTCGAAGTCATCACACTACATTACTGACACATTCACGTGCGCCAATGTCTTGTAAGTTCGATTTCCTACTTATCAATAATGCTAAAAACGATTCCTGAACTCAGAAATGCATTTGACGAAGGTTGATTTTTTAGTCCGATGCGCGTGGTTTTACTCGTTTGCGCCCACTGTGCATTGTGCAACTAGCAACAATACCTACAAATATTGTTTTCAACAAACAGCTAAATAATTAACATTAATTATTGTTATGATATTTTTGAAAACAAGTTTTATCGAGGCATAACGCGACTTCACATACCGAACAAGCCCAATCATATCGAACAGGATTTGCCTTTCTATTGCAAGGTGCACATCTTCTGCGGGTGGATTTAAGTGGTTGGTGGGATGATGAAGTGAATCTTACTTCTGGAGGCACCTTGCGACTCTTCTTCTGAATAGCTTTCCCACAAGTTTCTTCTTTTCTTTTAAGATCTACCAGTTTCTCCGCAAGTAAACCATCTATTACTCTTCGTCTAAATTCCTTTAGGGTTATAGGTGGCAATTTCTTTAGTTTATATAATATATAACTATTTACAACAGAGCAATCTAAAAAATGCCAAAAGATTCTCATCCACCATTTTTTGCTTTTTCTGTCTATTTGGTAAGTTGATTTAAGTTGGTCGAATCTATCGACACAATTCATATTTTTAATATATTCTATTAGAGCGTTTGGGCATAGAACTTGTTTTGACGATCCGTCTTTTTCTCGCCTTTTCACTTCGTTTATGGCTTGTGGATCATGAAAGTTCGAAAGTATGTGTACGGCTCGCTTGTCTTTCCATTTCACAATACTAATACCATCATTGCTTATGTTATAGTCATATTCTCCTTGTTTCAGGTACTTATCTTCTTTTAGTTTAGGCAGGTTTTTTCGGTTTGCTACAACTGTGCCACAGGCATATATACATTTTTCTTTTAGTACCTTCAATAAATTGTAACTAGTAAAATAGTTGTCAAAATATAAGCAATGGTGTTTCTGCTACAAACCTTTCATTAGACGTAATACTACCTTTTCTCCTAGTCCATATTCTACATAGTCTTTTGTTTTTCCTGTGTAAATATCGAAGTCACACAAGTAGCCCTCACTGTCAGCTAAAGCCCAAACTTTATAGCCTCGTTTGATAGGTTTTTTGGGCATGTATTGTTTGAGTGCACTTCGTCCTTTAAATTTGATCATTGATTCGTCTATAGAGATGCAGCGATGGGGTTTGTAATATTTCTTCAAATTCTTCTTTAATTCAGATATAAATGGACGTATTTTGTATAGTCTGTCGTAGTTTGCATTGTTTTTGCTTGGCATTGATGAATTATCATTCAAGTGGATATGGTTTAGAAGCCAACTGAATCTATTGACAACCATGAATTGTGAAACGTATGAATCGTGCAAATCTTCGCTTACCGACCAGTAATCACGGTAGCTAGGTAACCTTTTGATACCCATAAGTAGATTAAACCCAATAAAGCTTTTTATTTCAGCAAGAGTTGTCTGTGAGTAGCGCTTATTCGTAAGTTGATGTTCTTGTTCAGCATAAAGATTAGTTTGAAAAGTAATATTATTCAATATTTCGTCTGTGACTAGTAGATGAAATAGCTAATATGGTGTACAATTAATGCTGTCAAGTTCCTCAACTTCGTCTGCTAAGCCACATTGTTTCTGTTGAGGTAACGAGTTTGTACGTACAAATAGAGATAGGGGTATATCATCCTCAGAATCTTCTGACTCAGGTACAGCACCGATCTCATCAATATTTTCATTTTCTTCAACATCTGTATCTCCGTCTTCCGATTCTGAACCACTCGGTATGTCGTCAGGTAGATCAGTACTATATATCAAAGTATATGCTTCATCAGAAGTTAATTCAGCTAAATTAATAAGTTTATTAGGGTCCATAATACAGTCTATCTGTAACAATAAATTTTAGAATAAATTGTACCTAGCGGCATAGTGGTTCATAATTGGGACTCACCAAAAATAAATAATTACAATTAATTGAATGTAAATTTTTATTTCAATCATAATAAATACTAACTAGTGATATAAATAAACAATTCTATACAATGATATTATAATAAATAAACATACCTTAGTTTCTGTTCAATATTGAAATTAATATATACAATAACCTCACTTTCTCACAAAAACACTGCATGTGACGTTGAATGTTTGATAACTAAAGAGCGGGATCTCTTTCAGTTGGTAATGGAACTATGAAAAAGAGGTTAGGATAGGTGGTTCATAATTCCCGTCGCTGTTCAGCTTCCTACATACATATTTGTAAATGGTCTATTCTATGGACCGATGTGTCACAGACTGCTTGAATTTGGTGGTTCAAATGCAATCCCATGTACAGCTAAGAGTTAAGCAATGTGTTTTGATTGAAAAAATCGCGATTTTGACTTTTCACCTTTAAATGTAATAAAAGTTCACAACAAACTTGAATTCTGTTTCATGCCTTCAAATTCCTATAAAAAGGACTAAACTGTCTACATGGCACACAACCATTACGGGATCTACCTCTGTTGAGTCCGAAAGAATGCAAATTTCGCGATTTTTTCAAACGAAAAACATTGCTTAAAAGAGTTCTGATCTAGTGACAGAAGTGTGCCATACAGAAATTGTAGCTCATTTAATAGGCTTTCAGGTCAGCAAAACTGATGTAAGCTATCTATCGTTGTTTTCATTTTATAATCGATTAAATTCGATAAAATGTTTGAAAAAACGCGTTTTTTGCGTTTTTTTGAGAGAAAAAATTATTTGTACTGAAGTTTTGTTTATGCTACCAAGGCCATTTATACGGAAAAATTTAGCCCTGTTTATAAGCTTTTAAGCAGCTTTATCAGATTAAAAATATCTTGCGTTGTTTTAAAGTTACAGTGAAAAAACTAAAAAAAATCTTTTTTTCTATCATAACCTCAAAAACGAAGTCTCAGGGGTTTGATAGCTTTGTTCGTACTGTTTTACAACCAAACAATGAAAACTTGTCGGTCTATGCATAAGGACAAAGAAAAAAATTACATTTTTTCCGCTAGTGATATTTTTCTTCGTTTTTAGCGCGCCATTTTTGATCCGGCATATCGAACAGGTACTTTAGTTTAATTAAGACAATATTTGGGTCGTCAGAGACCCAAAAATTCCTTTTTCTTACATAACCAAACAATAATATCAACATTATCGATTTTTGAACACTTTTTTTTACGTTCCGGCCACTGTGCGCCGTTTGGGCTTGTGGCGGCGGTTGGGGTTCGGTTTGTGGCTGTATTTGCCCCTGAGGTTTTACTACGGTGGAGTAGCTTTTGGTTGGCCGGTTTTTGGGAAATAAGGAGCACCCGCGATAATTCGCGGTGTGGTTTTGGCCGCAATTGCAGCATTTGGGGGGAGAATCGGTGTCTCTCTCCTTCCTGGTGCAGTCTGCTGTCAAGTGGTCGCCGGCGCATTTGACGCAGCGCGGGTTGACATGACAACGGTGGGAGCTGTGGCTGAAGTATTTGACACTTGTGGCATTAGATGAAGGGATTCATCCAATGCCACAAGTGTCAATACTTCGGCCACAGGGTTTTTGTTTCTCCACGTAGATGGGAGAGTGACTCAAGGTCTCTAGATTGTAGATTTCTCTACCCTCTGGAGTATTCTCCAGGTGTACTGACACCATGGGGAATTTTTTGAATTTATTGCTCATTCGGCGGACTATCCATTCGTCGAAAATTGAAGTGTCAACGCTTCGGAGCACAACTTTTAGGTCTTTTTCCTCGCTGAGGGCGTACGTGAAAAATTTCACGTTGTTGCGAAGGTAACGGATTACGCAACGATAGTTGTCAGCAGACCGCACCTGGAATTTCACGCAGGTGTCGAAAAATTTGCATTTAAGGCAGTTTACGCCTTGTTTGGATAAATCTCCGGAAATCTTTTCCCAGAGATTTTTATTAAAGTGCTCGAAACCTTCGTTCGATCGATGGAATTTCGATCGATGGAATTTCGGTCTTTTTGGCGACCGCCGTGGCGTATGTGATAGTTTGTTTAGCGGTGGGGAGGTTTGCCTGGGGTTGCGGCTTAGGAGCCGGTTTCAGGCTGGCCTTCATAGTGGCGGAGGCGCGCACTAGGCTAAATTCCTCGCTGTAATCAGCGGGACGTGGGATGGAAGTTGCGATGCGGAGTTGCTCATTTGAAAAGCGGAGTTGCTCATCCTTGGAGCGGACTTGGTCGATGTGGGAGGCAAGTGACTGGGAAAGGACAGCGATTTGCTGCTTAAAGTCGCGAAGCTCTACGACGACGGACTCTTGGGGTTGCTTACGCCGGGTTCTCTCTACAAAGGGGTAAAGGGGGTCGAAAAGGTTTTCGGGGTCCGTGGACCGTTTTCCACGCCTGGACTTACCCATGGCTGGAAAACGGGGGTTAGGTAGGCACCGGGTTCAAAATCCCCGGGCCTGCTTATTATTAAGCGGAGTCGAGATTTGAGTTGTTGAGTGCAACACTCTAAAACTTGACTGCCACCCGACAATCTCCAAGCGTTCCTCGCGGAAATCAAGGCAGATTCTCGGTTAGCGTGCTATGGTAAGGGTGCTGATTTCTTAAAACCTGAACACGTCCCCCTGCAAAGGTCGTAAGAAATTCTCTCGTTCGCGCCTTCCGGTGTCAGGGCAGTATAAAATACGCGCTAACCACGGAGACGTTCTCCACACTGAAAGGGAAAAGATTACAGCTGGGCGGATGGCGCCTTTGCCGTGTTTGACACAAACGAGCTAAGAAGCTCGGCCAAACCCGGTAAAGGGTGTTGGGTGAATGGAGTAGAGTGGTAAATTCTCTCCAAAACACCAGGTCCGGCGGCTCCTTTTCTGCGCTGTCAAAAACGAGCTAAAAAGCTCGGCCAGACAACGGTAAAAGGGTGTTGGATGTTTTGAAAAGAAAATTACTATTCTAAAAAGAACAACAATTTGCCTCAGAGCACCTTTAACTGTAAAATAGCTAAATAGCTTAAGAATAATTAATAGCAAAGAGAGCAGCTCGAATGCGACGGAGAGGGCTTCAGAGAAGAGAGACGAACAACCTGACTTTTCGCCGTCTCAAGTCTGACTGTTCGCCGCCAGAGTGCGTTTTCTTGGCTGTAGAGGCCAATAATTAGGCAACGTTTTATACTTCTATGGAGCCGGTTTTTAAAGGATCTCTACGGCCCGTCCAGATTGGCTCAACAAAAGCGCCTTTCCGAATAGGTGGTAAACAAACATAAACGGGACACAAATGTTAATGTCGCCTCGGTTAGTGTTAGAAGATAGAACAAAAGAAACTAGTGTTTGAGTTTATACCGGCACTAACAAAAGCAGCCTTTTCTGAAGATGATGTTAACCGCGTGAGTACGTCGCGTTTTTGAAAGTGGTAAAGCTATCAAATAGAGGTATGGATTGTAGATTTACCGACTTTTTGTAATTAATTATGTGGAATTGAGTGAAGTGGAAGACACTCTATTACTTACTTTTTATAATAAAAATTGAATTCACCGTGGATAAAGTTAGAATTTCTTTTCTTTCAAGCTGCTTTATGTAGACAATTTCTGCCGAAAATTTTGTTTTACGAGAAAAAAACAAGTGAAGTTATTTTTGACATTAGGTCCAGACTTTGCCCCACCTAGCGCCAAAACTAAAAAACTGAATTTCAGGCAGTCAACGTTGCCAAAATTACATCTCCATCATTTTTTCTGAAATAAGCAACTTTTTAGGACTAATGAATTAAGTTTTTAATCTGCAGCGCGATTCGTTTTTATTTTTGCAAACACAACTTTTGTTTTTGTTATCGGCGCACATGGAGATATGCATATTATTGGGCCCATTCATCAGAATTTTTAATATTTAACATGTTCAGATTTTTGTTGTGATGTATGGTGGTATCTAATGAACGGTGCTCGGCAAACACTAATTGCCAACATCAATCGGTCTGCTTTGTACGAATGCAAACATTGCGACCGCTTCCCAAACACGTTCACCATTTCCAACAGTTGGTTGTAAACTAGTGTTCGTCGCCAGAGTGCGTTTTCTTAGCTGTACAGGCCCATAATTAGGCAACGTTTTATACTTCTACACGGCCGCCAAATTTATACGGAAAGTTTGAATTGCTAGAAAACATAAGCTTTTTAAAGGATCTCTACGGCCCGTCCAGATCGGCTAACAAGAGCGTCTTTCCGAATAGGTGGCAAACAAACATAAACGGGACACAAATGTTAATGTCGCCTCGGTTAGTGTTAGTTAGAAGATAGAATAAAAAACTAGTGTTTGAGTTCATACCGGCATTAACAAACCCGTTGTAAAGATGCTGTGGACCGCTTGAGTAAGTCGCGTTTTTAAAAGCTAAAGGTATGGATTGTATATTTACCGACATTTTCAATTACCCGTAATTCGAAAAATTATGTAGAATTAAGTGAGACACCCTTTTACTTACTTTTTATAATAAAAATTGAATTCACAGTGGATAAGGTGAGAATTTCTTTTCTTTCAAGTTGCTTTATGTAGACAATTTCTGCCGAAAATTTTGTTTTACGAGAAAAAAACAATTGAAGTTACATTAGGTCTCGACGTTGCGCCACCTAGCGCCAACACTAAAAAACTGAATTTCAAGCAGTCAACGTTGCTAAATGTCTTTTTGTAAGGGTGGGAATTTTAATTTTCAACGGCGAGAATGTAATACAAATGTTTCAATAGTTTTATGGAGTTTCATCATTATCCATCCACCTCATCAAATACTTCCTAATTTCTTATTAATAAACCTTAATGTGTATCATTCTGTTTTACTATTAATGAAAATTACAAGTTTTATGTTTGCGCCAGGTTTGTGGCGTCACCAGTACAGGCTAATTCATGCTAGTTTTCATAAACTGGTGTTGACTTGAACGAACGCTTTGGGTGCAGCTTAGTGCATGTTGAGTGGCAAGACAACAGTGACGTAACCTCAACAAAACGAATAATAAATGTAGAGTCTATCTTTATAATATAATAAAATGGATTTCGATTTGGCTTTACTGCTAGGTAAGTAAATCTAAAAAAGGCTACTTTTATCAGTCAGTCTGGATGATCATGGTTATGTTGCCGAACAAATTATGTTTCGATCTGGATTCTTTTTTATTAACGATATTTTAAATAATATTCTAGTTTTAACACAATATACTTATAACATGAACTTATAATAATGAACTTCTTAAATTATGTTTAATATTTTTAGATGATGACGAAGAAACAGTACTTATTGATACGATCCTACAAACGTCAAACAGTACAAGTCGGCATTTTTTTTGTAACTTTTAGGTCTCTAAGAATAGCCTAAATGCGACTCAAAATACCGCTTATGGTTTTCATAGTACAGTTCATTGTATCGTATGTTCAATAAAAAAAAACCTCTAGAGTGCCATGATTTTATCTTTTTTAAAATTTAAGTTGGCTACACGCTTTAGGAATTGACATATAAAACGTCAGACAAAATATACCCCATATACATTTTATCTTAATTTGAATCTGTTTGTTATGTCCCCACATACATTTTATCCTAATTTTACACATATTATTTTATTTATTTCCATATATTTTAATACAATAGACATATTTTTATATACTTGATCAGATATTTAGTTTTAGTTTATAATTATATAGATAATTTTAATCATTAAGTATACTTTATATATCTCGTTTTCGACAAACCAAATATGTATTTACATTATTTTTTGGAAATAAACATTATTATTATTATTATTATTATTATTATAATTATAATGTATAATTTCATGGTTACTAACCTACAATATTTTCCATGGCACTCTAGAGATTTTATTTTATTGAACATACTATACGTATCAATTAACGTTTAGTCGAAAATATTCGTCAAATTAAATTTCCACCCTGGATTCCATTCTTTCAAAAAATAACAGATTTTGAAGATAAGGGTTCAGTGGCGTCACGTTAGGCGGGACGGAGATTTTACTGGATATGATGGGTGTGTTCGGAAGGAAGCGCGGTTCGGGGAGAAGAGTTACTGAAAAAAATGGGACAACGGCAGGTTTTTATGAAAAAGTGTGTGTTGTTAATTATGAACAGAAATGAGTTTTTGTTGACAAACATATTACTAGATGCAATCATTATTTTTGTCAATGATTCTTATTATGATTGATTATGAGAATTAAGAATTCGGGTTTAGGAGAATTCGATTTTTTGATAAATTAATTAGAGGTTTTTGTGATTTTTTGAGTTGTTGTCAGGGTGTATTTATTTACCACTTTGCGAGATTCGAATTTTTAAGTTTCGTTTATCTACTAGCAAAGATTAATTGCTGAACCGGGAAGATGTTTATTTATTATTATTTTTTTTAGTTATAGTTTAATAGTGTGTTGAAATGAATGCATTATGCAACAATATTAAAACATCGACAATTAGTTTACTTATTATTAATTTTGTGATTCCGGGTGCGGTGGATCCAACGCGCGTTGCGAAGTAAATATTTTTTGATAGATATTTTTAGTGTGCACATGTTTGTTGAATTTTGATTTAAAATAATATAATGAATTTTAATTTAATGTAATAAAAGATGAATTTTGAAAATATTTAGTCATACAAAGTTTGGTTTAAATTGTTTTGGATACTTGTATGTTGTTAAATAATTAATTTGTTCTAGATGAATTAAAGGTTTAGATTAAATTTTTTGATACTTAATTTTGTTAAACGATTTAAAATAAAATTAAGCTGCCGCCATTCATCAATACCCGATTTTGATTTATTTAATAGATATATTCTATTTTTATTACGTTTGTTACAGTTCAAAATTGCCATACGCAATTTTTCTCTTTACATATTCAAATTTGCCACCGTAATGGTAATATGTTTCCGTAGTTAACCTTCAGTAATTTAATGTATTTCTAGAGATGTAACTTATATCTGGAAACGATTTCTGTTTGTTTATTTCGTTTGGTAATTATCTATTTAATTATCTTGGATCTTGTCTGTTTTAATGTATAACACATTCGAGTCGGTATACCGGAAATACACCAGGGATTTTGAATTTTTCGCGGTTATCGGGTTGGGAATGAGATTGTTCTTTAAGATGGCCGGAATATCCGGTAAGGGAGGTTCAACAGGTTAGTGTGTGGTGAAGCACGGTTGTGTTACTGAAAAACTCTGTGTTGAGTTTTGGTTGTTGTTATTAGCTAGTTTTGTAGTAACACACGTGTAATAACTTCGTCAGTGTTAGGTTAATTAGTTGTTGGTGTTTTGGAAGTTAGAACTTGCTGAGAAGTTTATCACCGTCAGCGGATGTTAAACCACGTGCAACCATGATTCTTTTTTGACCGGAGTAAAAGTCAGCAGAGGTATTTTATTCTGCCAGACTTCTTTTCCGGGAGTTTTGTTTTTATTTCCAAGAAAGAATTTAATATTGGAAATTTCTCTCTAAATCGAAATGTGCTGAGTTTTACATATTCTAGTGGAGGATTAATCAATTCAGTGGCGTTCACTTGTTCTTCAGAGGTTATGTTGCGTGTTCACAAATTCCTGGACGAAGGTAAGCGGTCGAGTCTCAAATTCCATTGGATTTCTGCGAGTCCTAGTTGTGTGATGAAGCGGAGTCGATGCAGTTGAGATTGATGTCGTAGAGAGGTAGTCGGTGGAATAAAAATTCACAAAAGATGACTGAAGTCAAAGAAACGTTCGCTCGGTTATGTATATTTTTATATTTGAATTTCTATTTTGAGTCAATTTAACTAGGTTGATTTTTTTTCTTTTTTCTATTATTTCACATCATTGATATTTAAAACACTTAATTCGAGTCTAAATTTAATTATGGATTTTTGTTATTAACAGAGTTAGAGACCAGCGTTTGAAGTTCACCTGTTAGTTTACTCGTCATGTATCTGTCGTAGGTATTTTACAACAGCGTGGAATCGTCGAGGTAGCGCTATTAGCGATTCAACGTTTGACGGTAATTATTAATCATCTTTGGTAAGTGATACATATTTAACTTCTGAGGAATGAACTTGACATGTGATATTTAAATGACGAGTCATAAAAAGTTGTTTTAATTAAATGTGAGTGACAATTGGGTTGTTGGATATGGGCAACACAATTAACTTGACAGTATTTCTGGTAGCGATAAGCAATATTTTGTTTACATTGAATTATTGTATGCTTTAGCTCTGGCATTGTTATCAGTCGGGTAACATAGCTATCTTAAATCTTATTTGAATAGTTTATTATACAATTCATTTTATAATGGAAGATGTGAAATAATTCTAAGAAGGTAAATTAAAAGGTTAAGGTTTGTTGCCAACAGAATTTGTTCCTTATTTACAATAAATTGTTAAGTATTTCTTTAACCATTATTTATTTTCTCTCCAACTTGGTTTCCGAATTTCACCAAGGTAAGTTCCAGACGGACTGAAGGATTTTAATTATTATTATTTTTTTTTTGGGGAGAGAGGAGGAGAAAATCCTCATGGATACCTTCTGTTGTCCTGCCCACGGATGGGAAGGATAACAGTAGGTTATGTCAGACTCTTACTGACTAAAACCCCCTCTTGTATGTCAGGCCCAAAGAATAAAACCTTTAATACGTCATAGGAAGAAGTAGTAAAAATGGCTTTGTAGAAATTGACTGGTGTGAGTACTATAGCAGTATTCATATATTGGTTTCGGGTGGATGGGGTAGGATTTAGGAAGGAAGCGGTTTAAAGTTTTACTACTTTAAACTTTTTTCCTAAAAATTAAGTGACAACGTCTAGGTGGAGTGGACGTTTTTTTCCTGGTTCGGTACACCTAAGTGGTCCTAGAGGAGGGAGACGTCGAATTTCGAGCAGTTTTTAATCGCCAAGTCGCGAATGAAAACCTGGAGTTTCGGCACTTTCGTTTCGCTTCGAAGTTGGACATTACTGACATACCACGGAGCGCCTACGATCCGGCGGATCATGACGCTCTGCGTGGCTTCCAGTTTGATCAACTGCGTTTGTGAGATATGGATCCACGAGGGACATCCGTAAGTCAATTTTGACCTGATGATAGCTTTGTAAATGTGAATTTTACTAGCTGGGAAGAGAGTGCTATTTGTAAGCAGAAATGACTTTAGTTGCCCGAAGGCGCATTTTGCTTTTTTGATTGCAGAGTTAACGTGATTTATCCAGTTTAGGTGACTATCCATTTGTAAACCAAGGTATCTCACTTCGTTTACCCATGGAATTTGTGTGCCTCTGAAGGTGAGGTTATCTTGGGGGGTTTTTCTGGTTTGAGTGAAGTAGATGATAGCCTGGCTTTTCTCTAGTTTAATAGAGATACACCATTCATCTGTCCACTCTTCCAGTTCATTGAGTGCGGCCTGGATTTTAGAAATACTGTGTGGGATATTTTTACCACGGTACAGATAAGCGGTGTCATCTGCATACTGGGCCGTTAAGATGTTATTCGGAGTTGGGAGGTCATGTACAAAGATGTTAAACAGGAGTGGGGAAAGTACTGACCCCTGGGGGACACCGGCGGTCATTTCGCGCGGTGCCGAAATTGAATTTTCGAAGCGAACCGAAAAAGTGCGTTTTCGTATGAACTCTGCGATTATTTTTACCAAATAAGACGGGTAGTTAAGTATCATGAGTTTATACAGCAGTCCCTCGTGCCACACTCGATCGAACGCCTTCGCGACGTCGAGGAAAACAGCGAGAGTGCTATGTTTTCTATTAAAACCGTTGGTTATGAAGTCGCTGGTTCTAATAAGCTGGTGGTTACAGGAGAGGCTAATAAAACCGTGCTGAGTGCGCGGTAGTATATTGTGGTCGTCTGTCCATTCAGTCAGGCGAGAATGCAGATTTTTTTCGTAAAGTTTTCCTAACGTACACAGCAGTGAAATAGGCCGGTGGTTTTGCAGGAATTTGTGGTCCTTAAAAGGTTTCGGAATAAGTATCACTACTGCGTGTTTCCTCGTTTGTGGAAAATAACCTGTTCTTAGACAGGCATTAGGGAGGTTTTTCAAGCAAGTATAACTGATTTTATCGTGACCGGGCGCTTTTTTGTTCGGCGCATGTTTTATGATAAATCTGATTTCACCGGGGGATGTTGGTTTTGGTGTGTGGGATGTGGATTGCTCTAGGCTATCCAATGCGTCGTCAACTTCCTCGAGAAGCTCTTCGCTTGTTGTGAGCGGATTTAGTAAAAACTGAGACTCCAAGCTCTCCGCGATAGCCTCGGCCTTGTCCTCCGATAGGAAGGCAAGTCCGTTTCTTCCGTTCTGTTTTTGTTTGTGAATCTCTTAGTGAGCTTCCACATTTGGGGTTTATGTTGAGACGCGTCGTCGATAAGACGGTTCCAGCTATCATTTCTGATTTTTTTTTATTTCTCTCTGAATCTCACTGTTTAGCCTGTTGAGGTTGTTTTTCACCAGGGGGCAGCGTGTGCGCTGCCAATTCCGACGGATGCGGTTTTTCTCCCGAATTTTAATTTGGATGTTATTTGGTAGCGGGTTGCTATTTTTCGGGACGGTTTTGGATTTCGAAACCGACTCGATTGCATTTGTGATTAAATCTGTGAGGAAAGTAATTCCTTCATCGATTTGTTTTTTGTTACTAATTTTCGGGAGGGGAGTGAGATTTTCGAGCATTTTCTGGGTGTATTTCTGCCAGTTTACTGTTGTGATTAGTCTTTCAACTCTTGTTAGGTTTGTGTGTATTTCCAGGAAAACTGGACTGTGATCAGAACTGAGTTCAGAGTGCGACCAGGTGTCGAAGTCGTGCTCGATACGGTTTAGCAGAAAGAAATCAAGGATGTCCGGCCTGCGGCCGGCATGGCTGTAAAACGTCGGTGACGCTTGACTGGCTATCTTGATGTCGTACGGGTGTTGTACGATGAAATTGTGCAATTCTCTGCCTTTTTGATTGGACGGGCGACTTTGACAGCTCGCGTGTTTAGCGTTAAAATCGCCGCCGATTATAGTAGGCACATCTTCGGAGAGGATGTTCCTGTAGTCTGCAAAAAAAAATTTTTTTTCGAGCCCTGACACCATTCCTGCTGATTCCTATGTAAAATGACCTCCTGAATCCGAATATGACCTCCGTTTTCCCCCATCACCCACCGTTTTCGGGGGAGGCCCCCCCACCTATTTTTATCACTTTTCGATAATTTGGAGGGATGAAAACGATTATTTTAGCCTTTACATTTTTTCTGAGGGGCTAGAGAGGTGAATAGTTCCAAAACATGAACATTTGTAGCAAGGAGGTAGATTTTGGGGGGGGATTTGCCCCCTTAAATTGTAAAAAAAATCATTAAAAATTATTTTCTACATATTCCAGCTTCCATTCCCCCGCATCCTCCCCCAAACAGCCCCAAATAATAAAAATATATTGCAACAATATACAGGGTGAGTCGGGAGGAGCGCACCAAACTCTAGGAGTGTATTATACACGTGAAAATAATGTAAAAAAACTTATTTGTTCTTATCCGATTTTTATTTGTTTTCAAGTTATAGCATATTAACAAATAAACAAGTTATTATACAAAAAAATTTTCTTAATCATAGCGTTCTTTCAACAAATGTTCAAAAATACCGCCATTGACTTCTAAACATTTTCTGCTTCGTCTACGAAGAGCATTTGTTGCTCTCCCAATTGATTCATTTCTTTCTTCTTTTATATGGGCTGCAGTATTCTCAATTCGTCTAATTAGTGATTCCCGTGTGTCCACTTTTATTTTGTAGACTTCATTTTTCATCCAGCCCTATAAACAAAAATCTAGTGGTGTGAGGTCTGGAGATCTTGCAGGCCAATTAATAGGACCTCCACGACCAATCCAACGCCCTGGAAAACGTTCGTCCAAATGTTGCTTGACTTGACGAGCGACATGTGCAGGAGCTCCATCGTGCTGATAGTACATCTGCATTCTAATATTTATAGGAACATCTTCTAGCAGGCCTTGTAACTCATTTTGTAAAAAATTGAGGTAGTTGCCTCCTGTGAGACGATTCTCCAAAATGAAAGGGCCGATTAAATAACTGTCAACCATACCACACCACACGTTTACAGAAAACCGATGTTGAAAATTGCTTTCGACTGTTGCGTGGGGATTTTCATCAGACCATACATGAGAGTTACGAGTGTTGTTAATGCCATCACGGGTAAATGTAGCTTCATCCGTAAAGAGTATACTCGATACATTACGATGATTATTATTTATCCACCGACAAAATTCCGTACGGTTAGCGTAATCCCCTGGCTGTAGGTGCTCTCTGAACGTGATAAGGATATAAGCCTTGCTCGTGTAGCGTGTTCATCACTCTTTTTTGTGGAATTGCCAATTGAGTGGCAATTCTCCGTGAGCTAGTAGTTGCATCTTCTTCTACTAGATGCAGAATATTTTCTACTTCTACAAAACCTTGTCGAGCAGCGCGCTCATATGTTATGTTAGCACTGGGAAGCTTACCAGTCTCGCACAATTTGTTGAAAACTCTAATAATTATGTTTTTATCAGGATGTCTTTGGTGTGGAAAACGTTCACGATATTCTTCAACAGCAGCTGTAGCATTTCCATTACAGAAACCATATACAAACACCATATTTGCATATTCTAAATTTGAATAAGTATGTGGCATTTTGCAACACTAACAATCACATTAATTCGAACTTAAACGTTCAGTTACTGTTCAGCGTACACTGACAGTTCATCAAAACGTCAGAATTATCAAATGTTTATAAGCCTCGAACATGGCATACTTTGATAATGTTAAAATTCAGATAGAAGTGGAAAGCTAGATGAACATTTTTAATTACGCCATAACTTGAAAACAAATGAAAATCTGATAAGAACAAATGAGTTTTTTTACATTATTTTCACGTGTATAATACACTCCTAGAGTTTGGTGCGCTCCTCCCGACTCACCCTGTATAGCAACAATAATAAAAATATATAGCAACAGTTCGGAAGATTCACTGTACCACGCTGGCGCTCTCAATACTCCCCCCGTTTCCCCCATCCATTGGAGGGGTGAAAAGGATTATTTTAGCTGTAAAGAATAATAAATAAAAAGTAAAATAATAAATGTAAAGAATAATAAATAACTAAGATAAGTACCTTCATTTGGTGCTTGCTTTCCTTTTGTACCCTGAAGTAGAAGTTTCTCGTATCAAAAACCAGCAGTACTCTGCTAATATGCTCGCATTCCACTTCCCCGAAAATCTCCTCTCGAACTTAGAGATGTCTTGATGAAACCGTTTCCCGTGTTCATCCGAAACTGCTCCTAAATTTTCAGGGAAGAAGTCCAGGTGTGAGTGAAGGAAATGCACTTTAAGAGACATGTTACACCCCATGGCCTTGTACGCTGACAGCAATTCCTCGATATGAGGGACATAATCATCACTTTTGTTGTTACCCAAAAAGTTGTCACACACGTTTTGGAATGCAATCCAAGCTCGTTTTTCTTTTCGATTTAGGTGTTCAATAAACGTCGAATCTTGGAAAAGTTGTCTAATTTGGGGCCCACGAAAACTCCTTCCTTGATTTTAGCCATACTAAGACGAGGGAATTTAGTTTTCAAAAATTGAAATGCATCACCGGTCTTGTCCATTGCTTTCACAAACTGTTTGATCAATCCCGGTTTGATGTGCAAAGGCGGCAAGTAAATATTTTCCTTCGGGACCAGAGGATCGTGAGCGACGTTTTTCTGACCGGGAGTAAAACTTTCTCGCAGAGGCCAGTTCCGTACGATGTAATGTTTGTCTCGGGCTCGGCTGTCCCATTCGCATAGGAAGCAGCAGTATTTTGTGAAGCCCGATTGCAGGCCCATGAGTAGAGCAACAACTTTTAAGTCAGCAAAGTTTCCAATTATAATCATGGTATTTGATTTTATCAAGGATCCGGATGATGTTTTCGTACGTCTCCTTCATATCCACAGAGTATGCAACCGGGAGTGATGGTAACTCATTCCCATTGGCCAATAGGACAACTTTCAAGCTTGTCTTTGATGAGTCTATAAACAGTCTCCATTTGTCTGGGTCACATGGCATCTTCAGTTCTATCATCAATGCATTTGAATTAGGGCAGAACACTAAGCCTTCATCTGCCGAAAAAAGTAATTTCAGGGTTGACTGCCTAGTCCTGTAAGAAGAGATTTTTACACCCTTTTCTAAGAGATTCCACTGCTAGTCGAGATCCAAGAAGTTGAGATTTACTCTTAGGTAACTCCAAATCCCTGATGAGATCATTCAATTTCGACTGAGTAACGAGGTGAGGTTTTCGATGAGCTGAATCAGCAGAACACTCTTCATCATCGGTGAACGTATCATAAGATGGTCCAGGCTGTGGCTCAAAGTCTTTCAAATCCAGTTGTAAATAAAACACTTTTTACTTTGTTTAACCACTGGATCGTACATTTAATTGTGTGACTAGTTTCGACTATCTAGTAGTCATTCTCAAACTAAAGTAAATACAAATTACACGTTAAAAACTATTTATACGGCTTCGAAGAGAGGGGTGTACATTAGGTCAACCTTGTCATTAAGAAGGGTAATACCGGGATTAATTCGGGCCTTGTGTATTTCTAGTGCTTCCAGTAAATCCATTTTACGACCTTTTTCGACAAAATAGATTACTGAAAGTACATCCTCGCCAAAAGTGTGATTCTCTTCTAAAAGCTGGTTAGCATAGGTAGAATTATTATGTTTTAATCTAAAGGCTCGCTCGTGTTCTTTCAACCTTATTTCGATTCTACGACCAGATTGTCCAATGTACACACCTTTACAATTTTCGCAGTTCAATTTATAAATGCCTGATCTAACTAGGGGATTAAGTTTTGTTTTTGGGTTGAAAATTATATTATTAAGTTTATGGGGCGTTTTTCATATTACATTAATGTTACATTTTTTAAGGATGTTTTTAATTTTACAACTTATTGTACCATAGTAGCTGATTGTTTTAAAATGTTGATTATCTATTGACCTAATTCTAGGGTAGAAGAATTTCTGCACCTCTTTCATTTCATAATTATGAATTAAATTGTCTATTAGTGAAGTTGTGTAGCCATTATTCAATGCTATTTCCTTTATTGTATTGATCTCTTTCTCTCTATCATTTATACTTAGCGGAATTTTAAATGCTCTATTTATCATTGTATAGAAACTAGCTTTTTTATGAATTTGTGGGTGGCGGGAGTGGTTAGGGAAAACGGAATCAGTATAGGTCGGTTTTCTATATATATTAAAATTTAATTTGTTGTTAATTTTTGTAATGGTTAGGTCTAGAAAATTAATTTTGTTATCGGTTTCTGTTTCTACTGTAAAACTTATTGAAGGGTGTATTGTGTTAAGGAAATTGAGGAATTGCTGGAGTTGTCTATCTGTACCTTTAAAGAATGCTAGAACATCGTCTACATATCTAAACCAATGAAATATGTGTTTTTTACCTAACGTGGAATTTAAAATGGTATTTGTAATATTGTTCATGAATATTTCAGCTAGCAATGGGCTCAGCGGGGACCCCATTGCTAAGCCTTCATGTTGACTGTAAAATTTATTGTTAAATGAAAAATAGTTTGATTTAATTATTAAATCTAATAATGATATGAAATCTGATTTTACTATGGGGTTAACATTACTTTTATCTAAGTGTTTAATGATTAGGTCCATGCAATCGGCGGGTGGGATTTTTGCAAACATGTTGGAGACATCAAAGGAAACAAGTTTACAATTACTCTCTAATGTTATGTTTTCTAGTGACTTGGTTAGTTCTACAGAATTTTGAATAGAATGGGGGTCGCTTAAGTTAGTGATAGTGTTAAAAATGGAATTTAGTTCTATTGCAATATGACGTGTTGGTGAATTTATATAGGACACTACGGGGCGTATGGGAATGTTGTCTTTGAGAATTTTTGTGAGGCCATAGAGTCTAGGTGCTGTAGGGTTCATAGGAATTAATTTATATTTATCAGAGGGTGAAAAGAAGGAATTAGGATTAGTGATAAATGTTCTGATTTCTTTTTGAAGTTGTGGTGTAGGTTTTTTTTTTTAATTTCTTGGATATTAAATGAAGAAATACATTGTTCTACTTTGTTTAAATAATCGGATTTTTGTAAAATTACTGTAGAATTGCCTTTATCTGCTTTTGTAATAATTAAATTGTTTTCTCTGACTTTTTTGTTTATTGTTTGTATTGTCTTATCGTCGTAATTTGAAATGGAAGAGGTTTGTTTTATTATTTTTGCAATTTTAGTTTTTTCAAAGTTACTAATATCTGAGTTGTAGGCTGCTAATTCTGACTTGACTATTAAATTATCTTTAAAATTTGTAACATTAATGTGCGGGGAGTATTTTGGGCCTAAATTTAACAAAGTTAACTCTTTTTCGGAAAAATTGACGTTACTGAAATTTACTGTTCTAGAGTGGAAGTTGGTTGTGGCTAAGTTTCTTACTGGTGATTGATCATCTTTGAGTTTCTTCAGCTTCTTCTTCTGCGCTTCTTTCTTCTTATAATTCAATCTGCTGACCTTTTCTCTAACTTGATCATCGAATACATCAAATTCGATTGGATGAAGTTCATGTGTTAGAGATGTATGAAGAACCTTTATATTTGGTACCACAAAGTGAACGCCTACAACACCAAACAATTCTTTCAAATCCGTTTCTGGCTCTAGAGTATAGGAACTGGTCTTAGAGCTGAAGGGATATTAGGATACTGAATTGTATGCTTACTTTTGCTAGATAACCCGACGGTGGAAGTTATACAAAAGTAACAATCTGTGAGATGACAGCGAGGTTCGCGCCAAACCATGGGCACAGCAAATGGCATTGATTTACGGGTACCTTTGAGCCATTTGGTCAAGCTACTGTAACAAGTAGTGCAGCAAACTGTTGTAGCCCAATTCTTGTCCTGATCGCCAACTTGGCAATCAAAGTAAAATTTATAAGCAGTTTAAAGAAGCGGAGAAAGGGGTTTTCGTTGCGCTTTTAAAGTCAATTCCCCGCAAACATAGCAGAAGCTATCGGGATGATTTTTACACTCGCGTGGCATAATTAAACAGTAAATAAATGCTCGATATTAATCACAGCTCACACTCACGTACTGTAATTCACTTGGAAAAAGCCGGAATTAAAAAATTTCTACCGTTATACACAATTTAAACAACTTGGAAACACAGAATCCCCGCCTAGAGCACCGACAAGTTGACTCTACGATCGCTAGAGATGTACTGAGGGAAGATAAGGATTACAGTGCAGGTCTATAGTGACAAGAGCAATGCAAGTTTAAACCTGTCAAAGCATGAAAATTTCTGGGCAAACTTGTGCGCGCGAGGTATTGAGAGCGCCAGCGTGGTACAGTGAATCTTCCGAACTGTTGCTATATATTTTTATTATTGTTGCTATATATTTTTATTATTGTTGCTATATATTTTTATTGTTTGGGGGAGGATGAGGGGGGATGGAAGCTGGAATATGTAGAAAACAAGTGAAAAAACTGCGAAAAAAACGGAAAAATCGATCATTTTTTAAGATTTTTTTTACAATTTAAGGGGGCAAATCCCCCCCCCCCCCCAAATCTACCTCCTTGCTACAAATGTTCATGTTTTGGAACTTTTCACCTCTCTAGCCCCTCAGAAGAAACGTAAAGGCTAAAATAATCCTTTTCATCCCTCCAAATTATCGAAAAGTGATAAAAATAGGTGGGGGGCCTCCCCCGAAAACGGTGGGTGATAGGGGAAAACGGGGGTCATATTCGGATTCAGGAGGTCATTTTACATAAGAATCGGCAGGAATTGGTGTCAGGGCCGATTTCGTTGTGAATGTAAATGGCTGTGCCGCCGCCGTTTTGAACGGGGCGGTGATTTAGGTAAAGGCGGTATCCGTTAATGAATAGGCCCCGGGTATTATTTGACTGTGATTCGCTTATGAGCATAACGTGGATTTTGTGGTGATGTAAAAACTCTTCGAGTTCGGTGGTGTGGTTAGCAAGCCCACAAGCATTCCATGTGCAAATTCTGATGGAATTGTCATTTAAGTTTGTGCAGCCATTTTTAGTTTTAGATTTTTGGAGTTCGCCGAGGGTGGCGATAGTGGGAGCGAGTTTTTCGATTCAGGTAAGGAGTGCGACCACATTGGGATCAAGTCGCGCTTTTAGTTGTGGGATTTGAGGAAGTTGTGGGATTTGAGGGGTTTTGTTGGGGGCCGCCGTTTGGGATTGCGGCGGCAGTTGGGGTTGTGGCTGAGTTTGCCTCTGGGGTTTGACTACTGAGGAGTAGCTATTTGTTGAGAAGCAGGAGCATCCGCGATAATTCGCGGTGTGGTTTAGGCCGCAATTGCAGCATTTGGGGTAGAATCTTCGTCTCTGTCCTTCCTGGTGCAGTCCGCTGTCAAATGATCGCCGGCGCATTTCACGCAGCGCGGGTTGACATTGCAACGGTGGGAGCTGTGCCCGAAGACTTGACACTTGTGGCACTGAATGAATCCCTTGGAGGGTTTTTGTTTTTTAACATAGATGTTGGTGTGACTGAGGGTCTCTAAGTTGTAGATTTCTCTACCTCTTGGAGTATTCTCCAAGTGTACTGACACTATGGGGAACTTTTTGAATTTGTTCCCCATGCGGCGGACTGAAAGCACGGGTAAGGAGAGTGCTTTCAGCTGCTTGACACTCCACTCATCGGAGATGGAAGTGTCAATGCTTCGGATCACGACTTTCCTTTTCCTCGCTGAGGGCGTACGTGTAAAATTCCACGTTGTTGGTACGGAGGTAGCGGATTACGCTACGATAATTTTCGGCGGACTGTACCTGGAATTTCATGCAGGTGTTGTAGAATTTACACTTAAGGCAGTTAACGTCTTAATTTGGATAAATCTCCGGATTTTTTTTCCCAGAGATTTTTGTTTAGGACTGTGATAGGAGGCAGGGTGTTTTTGAAGTGTTCAAACCCTTCTTCGTTCGTCTTTTCGTCGACCGTGGTGGTGTAGGTTGGCTTGGGGTTGCGGCTTGGAAACCGGTTTCAGGGTGGCGGAGGCGCGCACCAGGCTGGCGGGCGGGGGAGGAGGGGTGTTTGCCGGCTAGCGGCGCTGTCTTTTCTTGACAGGGATGAACTCGCCTTCCCCGTCGTCTTCGTCGCGCGCGTCCTCGTCGCAGACTGAGGGCGTGCGTGGCTCGGGCGTATGGGGCTCGCTTAGGGCAGGCGAGAAGGAGCGGCTGGCGGATCGGATTTCCCTAGGGGCTTGGGAAGACACTACTTCCATGATCTCCTCGCTGTAATCAGCGGGACGTGGGTTGGTGGTAAGGAGGAGGATGTGCTCTTGTAAGGAGGCGAGTTGCTCATCCTTTAGGCGGATTTGTTCGGAGAGGGTGGCGATTGTGTCGGTAAGGACATCCATTTGCCCCTGCATGGCGCGAAGCTGTAGGCTTACGTCGGCGGGCTCTTGGGGGTTTTTGCGCTGGGTTCTCTCTACGGAGGAGTAGAGGGGATCGAAGTGGGCTTCGGGGTCCGTGGACCGTTTTCCACGCCTGGACTTACCCATGGCGTGATAGACGGGGGTTGGGTAGGCACCGGGTTTAAAATCCCCCGGGCCTGCTTATCGTTAAGCGGAATCAAGAGTAGAAATGTTGAGTGCAACACTCTAAAACTTGACTGCCTCCCGACAATCTCCGAGCGTTCCTCGCGGAAATCAAGCGTGCTAATCTCTTAAAACCTAAACAGGTCCCCCTGCAAAGGTCGTAAGAAATTTTCTCGTTCGCGCCTTCCGGTGTCAGGGCAGTATAAAATACGCGCTAACCACGGAGACGTTCTCCACACTGAAAAGGAAAGAGATTACAGCTGGGCGGATGGCGCCTTTGCCGCGCTGGCAAAAACGAGCTAAAAAGCTCGGCTAGACAGCGGTAAAGGGTGTTGGATGAGCTGAGTAGAAAATTAAAGTTCTTAAAAGAACAGAAATTTCTCCCAGATCACTTTTCGAGACTGAAAATTAGCTAAAAAGCTTAAAGAGAATTATTAATCGGAGAAAGCTCGTAAGCGTCGGAGCGGGTTTCAGAAACGAGAGACGAACAACCTGACTGTTTGGCTTCTCGGTCCCGAATGGCCGGATTTTAATTACAATTCGGTGGCGCTCTTTTATATCGTTGGGACCCAGCCACTTTATCGGCTGACAGCGGGGTAAATCGTTCGGTTCGGGGACTTGCATGCCACATGGTTATTGAATCATAGCGTTTGGTTTTAAATTGTGATTTATAGTAGTTGATATAAGGGAGTGCTGCCCAGAAGGTAACTGTGACTGTTTTATAATTCAATAATTTTTAGGTTATGTAACAAAAGTAAACTACCTACAATTTTTACCAGAAGAACTTTGTAATAGAACATGTTTGGCGACAATATCATAATCTTGGTTCTTGAAGTCACATTTATCACAGCCGTAAACATGTCTCGAATCCATAACATTTTCAATGGAATCCATTTTTAAAAATTGCCTGTTATTAATTTCCCTCCGACTTCTTTCTCTAACCTGCACTAGTTACACCTACTCTGGACCAGGGGCAAAAAGTGCGGGTTCGGTGCAAGTAAACCGACGCAAACGAACACAGTTCAATCATAATGATGGTTGCGACCGTAACTACGTGGTAATTCATGATCACTGAATCAAACATTTACTATGTTTTTACCACAAAATATTTATTGTATGTATATATATTATATTACACAAATATACACATAAATTCACGACTTAAGTTTCGACGTTTGACGGTCATTATCAAGTGATAATGACCGTCAAACGTCGAAACTTAAGTCGTGAATTTATGTGTATATTTGTGAAATATAATATATATACATACAATAAATATTTTGTGGTAAAAACATAGTAAGTGTTTGATTCAGTGAACACAGTTCAGTTTAACTTAGTGCATGTAACGAATGGTTTTAGTGCAGAAAGTGTTAAAAGTGCTGCACCAGTTCATTTAACGAACAAACCTTATGTTTATGACATATATGTGTTCTAAAGACTTCAATTAATAGGAATAACGGTTTTTTTAACACAAAAATGTAATATTAAAAAAAACGTTGAATTTCTTGTAGTGATTATGCTTCTATAAAAAAGTTTAATTACGTAATAAACTCACAATGTCAAATCAAAATAGACACTTATTATAAAATATAATTCTATTACTGGTTATTTAACTTGATAGTTCAGATATAGACCACGAAAGTATGCGCTATTTATACGTTTTAAATTCTCTCACAGAATTGTCTTCTTTAAAGTATAATAACTTCCTAAGTTGACGATAAATCTTGGCAAACATAAAAGCCTATTGTAAAGTTTAAGGTATATTTATCAAAGACGAAACACTTTAAATTACCATTTCACTTTTTATTCTAGGTCTTACACGTACAGGTTACAATTCAATTCTGTCCTACCAATCATTCACGCACTCAACAATAATTTATGGCACACATTACGAAATATGCCGATTGAAGCATATTTCGCAATGTCCAACTTTTACCACTACACCTCCCGAATTTCTTTAAAAAAAAATACATTATGGTGTAATTTATTTTTTTTTTACAGTAGTATGGTTTAACCCTATTCTTATGAACTAATACATTCTTATTATCTATTTTAATCATTATATTAGGCGCTTGATCACTGATCACTTTATAGGGTCCCTTATATATCGCGCCCATTTTATTCTGTCCTTCGCGTTTAATTAACACCTTATCATTAAATCTATAACTAACACTATTAACCTTAGTACCTAACTTACATTTCCTACTATTCTTTGCCTCTATCAAGTTTCCTCCTGCGTCGTCCCATGCATTTTGTAATCTGAATTTTAATTCGTTGGGATAATCGTCAAAATTATAAATTGGTTCTTTATTATTTAATGTATTCATCGGCAAATTACAAGTCTTTCCGAAAACTAACTCATATGGAGTGTATTAAGTCTCACTATGAACAGTATTATTGAATGCAAAACACCAAAAAGGTACCCAAGCACTCCATGCATTCTGAAACTTATTGGTTTGAATGCGTAAATATGCTCCTACATTTGTATGTGTGTTTTCGAGTGAACCTAATGTTTCATGATGGTAAGCTGTAGATGTTAGTTGTTTAATACCTAACATTTTTGCTGATTGTTGGAATACTTTTGCTAAAAACTCGGTACCCTGATCGGTAACAACATCTTTTGGGATCCCAAATTTTAAGATGAAATTGTTAACGAATGATCTCGCTACCGTTTCAGATTCCTTGTTTTTAAGCGGATAAGCTTCCACGAACTTACTAAGCTCGCATTGAAGTGTCAGAATATATCGATTATCATCATTATCTTGAGTTATAGGTCCTACGAGATCTAAATATACCTTCTGGAAAGCTGACGATGCTGTTGTGGTTACTGTTAAAGCTTCAATTCTATATTTAGAATATTTGTGTCTTTGAGAGTCATCGCATTTCCTTATAAATTTTTCAACATCACTTTTTAGATTTTCCCAAAAATAATACTTTTTTATATTTGCGTATGTTCTATTCACATCAGCATGTCCTCCTGTTGGTAATAAATGGAAATCGTTTAAAATTAATTGTCGGGTATGTTTGCAATTTATTCTCCTAGCATCCGAAATTATATTAACTTTTAGATTATGTTTTCGAATTAATTGAAAATTACTCTTTAATCGCGCTATTAAATCTTCATTTCCTTTACATTTTAATATAAATATTTCTAGAATTTCATATGTTCTTAAAACACTTGCTAAAGATTTCAATTCTGCGTCTAGGGCTAGAGTCGATGAATCATTTATTATGTAAATTATTCGTAATTTAATATCATATAATATTTTTCTAAACTTAATAAATTGTGTTTTAGTGTTTGACAATTCCTTCTTAGTTAAGAACCTTAGCTCTACCGAATTCAAAGGTTGCTTCAGTACCTCGACAATACCAGGGTGGCCTATCCTAGAACTATCTTCAGCAGCACATTCAACCCCCGAACTAGTAGCATTCTGTTCTTTTCTTGTTTGAGCTCTTGTTGCTACGAACACATTTGTGTGTGTTAACTCTTTAAGTTCCTTTGCATCGATTTTTATTCTGGATAATGCATCTGCATGTGCATTTTCCTTACCTTTTACATAATTTATTTCGAAATCGTACTCTTCAAGAATTAATCTGAATTTTGTTAACCTGGACGACGGGTTATTCATTCCAAATAGGTATACCAAAGGTCTATGATCTGTAAAAATTTTGAATTTTCTTCCACACAAATACGGTCTAAAATGTTAAACGGACCACACTATTGCCAAAAGTTCTTTCTCAATTGTGGCATAATTAATTTCAGCCTTGTTCAAAGCTCTACTGGCATATGCAACCGGTCTATCGTCCGAATTACAAAGAACGGCACCAATTGCATATCCAGAAGTATCTGTTCTAAGAATAAATTCATTAACAGGTGAAAAATTTGGATATTGCAAAACTGGAGGATTTATTAAAGCTGATTTTAATTTTCCAAATGAGTTTTGGCACTCTTTATCCCATTCAAAGATTACTGACTTTCGTGCTAATTTATTTAATGGAATTGCAGTTTCAGCAAAATTTCGAATGAATTTGCTATAATAATTAGCGAAAGCTACAAATCGTTTTACATCTTCTGAAGATTTTGGTACAGGATAATTTTGTATCGCGGTAACCTTACTTGGATCAGGATAAATACCATCTGAAGAAATAAGATGTCCCAAATACAATATCTCTTTTTTTAAGAATTGGCATTTTCGTGGATTGAGTTTTAAATTTACTTTTCGAAGTCTGTCCAAAATTTTAATTATGATTTTGCAAACTATTTCCAAATACAATCAAATCGTCAAGATAAACAAAACAAGATTCAAAATTCAAGCCGGACATGGCTATAGTCATTGCTCTCGAAAAAGAACTCGGGCTAGTTTTTAACCCCGTAGGTAGTCTAGTCATCTCATACTGTCCTTTACTAGTTGTAAAAGCTGTGTATTTTCTATTTTCATGGTCTAATTCCACCTGATAGTATCCTTGTGACAGATCTAAATGTGAAAAATAGATTGCTCCAGCTAATGAGTCCAATATTTCTGTAATATTCGGTAGCGGAAATCTATCATCCTCTATGCTCTTATTTAAAAGTCTGTAGTCTACTACTACCCTCCATTTTTTATTACCATTTGCATCGGGTTTCTTAGGTACTATTAATAAAGGAGAGGACCAACTAGATTTAGTTTCTTCAATTATATTGTCATCTAACATTTTATTAATTAATTTGTCGATTTCTTGTTTTGGGCTATGCGGTAAACGATATGGACGTACATAACTTGGTTGTACATTTTCTTTTAATTTCATACTTTCTTTAATAACATTTGTAACAGAAACGCGATCATTATCTAGTAAAAATGTATCCGCATATTTAGCACACATTTTTTGAATGGTATCTTTTTCTTCTTTATTCATTTCGTTTGTATTAATTAAATCTAATAATGAATTAACTCGATCTACTGATATCTGATTATGGTCAAAACTAAATAAATCATAACTTGATAATTTTGATGTTGTGGGTCGAAAGTTCCTAATCTTAACAACGGTGTCATTAGTATTCAAAAAACGAATCGGAATCATGTGTGATTTGGGTTTAGCTATAGCACCAGCTATAAATACACCTTTACAAATTTCATTTGGCAAAATCACACAGTCGTTTAGATCATCTACCCAGCCGTAACTAATAACTTCACACCGGGGAGGAATAGTTGTATAATTATAATAATCTGATTCTAAAGGAATGGTTATTCCACCTAGTGAAAGTGCAACATTTTGAAAATCAATATTTGATGAATGTTTTACAAGAAAATCAGTTCCAATAATTCCATCCATTCTACCTGTAAAATTTTCTAAAACTAAAAATTCATGACTAATCTCATAATCAGGTATAGGGTTTAGTGTAAGATGAATAGAACCAAGAGATTTTATGGAACCTGCTATTCCGTTAATAGCTATTTGTTTGTCCCTATTAATATGTTCATTAGCCTGTAAAACATTTGATAAAATTATGCTTACTGACGCTCCTGTGTCAATAAGGAAAAGTAAATCGTTTGACCTATATCGCATACGCGCAAAGTTCATTCCATTCATGGTTAAAATAATATTCTCTGAGTCATTGTTGTTATTCACGAAAAAACTGATGTAAGGTTTTCTCTTCCGATCTTATGTCATTGCTGTTACTTGTTTCCGCAAAATAAGCATTTTGCTGACGATACGCATGTCCACGGTTAGTGCCCCGACCTCGATAAGGCCGATGCTGAGTTTGCATTTGACCGCGGTTAACCTGCGAAAACGAATTATTGTTTCGAGTTTGCCAATTGCTTGCATTTGCAAAAACTTGACTTTGAAATGGTTTTTTAAAATTATGAAATCCACCATTTCCTCTGCCATTATGAAATCCTCTATTGAAATTCCTAACAAAACCCCTATCTCCGCTACTCTTCCCGCGCTTATCATAATAAAACACATTAGATGATGAAGGTTTGTTTTTCTCTTCATCTTTCGCGGCACTTATCGCCTCCCTAAGAGCTGAGCAATTTCGGGCTTTCAGTATTATCCTACTATCGTGGTTCTTTAACCCATTGCAAAAAGAATTGATTGCAATCTTTTCATTCACCGGTTTTAATGAATTAATCGCGGTTTGATCACTTCCTGCCTGAGCCAAAGTAAGGTCGCTGAGAAGCTGTTCGATTTCTTGACCGAATTCATCTATCGATTTATCGAATTGGCGAGATTGATGTAACTGACTGGACAAAACTACAGCAGATTTTTGACTTATGAAATGAATCCTTATGTCCTTTATAAGATTATCAACCGTATCATAGTTGCTATTTAATCTATTTTTTGCGTTTTCAGAAAGTCTTGTTTTCAACACGTATTTAATCAAACTCGGTTGATCTTCGCGCTTTAGCATTTCGGAATATAACTTGACAGAGTCAATTAATTTTTTAGTTGTATGCTCTATTCCGTCCATCGACGGTAGCAAACTACCCGCTACTCTCAAATCAAATGAGTCAGCCATGGTTTCTTGAAAACTTAATCTATTTTTAATAATATTTCTAATCTCACTAATTATACTTTGAATTGCTTTTGTATAAGTACTAATTTCACTGGCTAGATTTATATACTTTGCATCTTAAGTAGCATTCTTAATTAATGTATCTAATCTACTTTCGAAATTATCTAATTCCCCTAATCTTTCATTGTTAACTTCTAAATTTTTTCTTCTTTCTTACTTATCTTTAGCCCTATTTGATCTAAACACCTTAACTTCTTCTAGTAGTTCTTGTAAAAGTTTAACAATTCCCATCGGAAAAAAAACTCACACTTGCCTCTTTACGCACGCACATTACTTATCTTCGCGTTGTACACTTAGGGCGATCAGCTCCCGGCTCCTCATGATCTCCTGCCGAATCCTCTTCTCCAATTTTTGGTTGCACCGGCGCCAGACAAATAATCCCACGATGAACATGATGACAACCACCATCACAAGGCCCATTACTTCCGTCAAGCTGAACTTCGTATCGGCCACGGAAGAAGTTGTACTATTGCCAGCTTGAGTGATTATCATTTCTTTTTCTTCCTTTGATTGATTATACCCCATTTTTTATTATATTGAGTCTTGGTTATTTTTCAATTTTTCACTTTCGCATTCTTGACTCGGGTTTTACATCCTCTCGTACTCTCTAATTCCAGCATCATTTAAAAAAATTCGCTGTCAGGATCGCCATGTAAAGTTTTAGGTATATTTATCAAAGACGAAACACTTTAAATTACCATTTCACTTTTTTTCTCGGTCTTACACGTACAGGTTACAATTCAATTCTGTTTTACCAATCATTCACGCATTCAACAATAATTTATGGCACACATTACGAAATATGCCGATTGAAGCATATTTCGCAATGTCCAACTTTTATCACTACACTATGCATCTAATCTGAAGTATGCAGTAGTGATTAGGGAATATAATTTTGTTTAAGGTAGACGTTTAATTTTGATACCTTTATTGTATTTTTTGCTATTTTTGGGGTTACGGTTACACTGTGCGGCGGTAATTGTTCTTCTTCACTACTCATTTTATTTTAATATTGACACTGATGTCCTCAAAGTAGTTTTCAAAACTAGTTTTGAAAATTCAATTTTATGAAATATAATTTTATTACTGGCTGATAGTTCACATATAGACCACGAGGTACAACCACAGTTTACGGTCTAGAGCCGTTTTTTTTTTTCGAAATTTCACAAAATACCGAATTTTACCGAGTTGGATTTACTTCTAATGATAAAACAGAGGGGAAAACACTAGTTTCTTAAGTAATTAAACTTACATTTTGCTTATAAATTGTGTCTGAAAGTTACCTTTTTTCGGAAGTTATATTCGTCGTTACTGCGCTAGTTAAGTGCTAGTGATGCACTTATCACGTAGATTTCCTCTCAATTTTAGTTGTGCCTAATTATCTCGAGATTTTATGCTTATTTTTATATGAAATAAAGCTTATAAAAAAACAACTTACAATTCAAGTTTTGAGGTTATGTACAAAAATAAAATTATTAGTGATCTTGATATTTTAAATTTGTCATGAACTTTTAAGAAAATATTCTACCGTATACACCACCAGGGGCGCTCCTGCGTTTTTTTTTAAAAAAGCAATTATTTTATAATAAATGAAATTTCATTAAAAAATTATAAATGTTGAATACTTAATTGTTGTTGAGTTGCGTGAAGATGGTTTTAAATTAATGAAACACTTGTATCTTTTCTTCACTTATTTATTTGGAGTACCAAATGCACATTTCGATCACGATGTGATCATTATCAATGGTTGACAAATACAAACTTAAAAGCTAAAATGCGTTTAATATATACCTACGGATTAGGAGGAGTAATTACGTAATGCGCGCGGGGGTTATAGAGTTAAGTATTTAAATATGGCTTCTTGGTCAACCGAGTTGAACAAACATTTCCAAACTAAAAGTAAAATTAAACTTATTAGCGCAGACATTAACTTTCTAAAACAGTGCATTATAAATATAGTTTTCCCAAAGTTTACCGAAATAAAAATGCGCAACCATAACAAGAATATCACAAAATTAATCACAAGTTTTAAAATAAAGTGGCTCAAGTATGAAATGGGTATATTATACAGAAAAAGGGCGGATTTGGAAATAACAGCCTACGAACAACACCTTTTTCTAAGTAAAAATCTACCAGTTAATTCATGGGACGATTTTGAAAAGAAAATACACACAATTATTCACAAGAAAATCGTTAATAAATCCAGAACTTTGCATAGAAAGTTAAAACACCTGTTATCCCAAAAACCACAAGGAAGAAGCTTACCCACACCTTTACTAGCACAAAAACTCGTGATAAACAAAACGGATATCACCTTTTCAAATAACGAAGAAGAAGTTCTACAGAAAGGTCTAAAACACGTTTTCCCGCCAAAACAAATTCCATTAGAAGATATCCTCAACGACTTGGACACCGCAGCCAGCAAGCTCCCACCATCAGAAGCAGCATGTTTTACCACCGAGGCCCAGAAAACTGTACAAAAAATACGAGAAAACAGGAAGCAGAAAACGGACTACAAAACATCTACCAATTCCAACATCATAAAAGAACTCAGGAAAAAGGATTGCTTTTATTTGAAAGCAGACAAAGGCAATAGTGTGGTTATTGTGAAAAAATATGATTATTCCGCGAGTGTCAACGAGTTACTTAATACAGTATATTATAACTGTATATGTTACAACAAAAAACCCAATAAATTCATATATCCGAAAAATTAGCACGGCATTAAAGGAATCAACAGGTATAATTGATAAAAAACAGATTTACAAATTGAAAGTAAGTAATCCCAAACTTCCACGCCTATACTGCCTACCGAAAGTACATAAGCCGGGGAATAAATATCGACCGATAGTGTCAAATGTTAATTCCCCGACTTACAAGGTAGCTAAATGGCTAGTCAGACAATTTGAAACCTTACAACTTGATAACAACTTTTCAATAAAAAACTCAATCGAGCTAACCGACAGATTAAAACAGATAAATGTTCCTCCTAATCATAAACTAATTTCATTTGACGTCGAGTCCCTTTTTCCAAGCATTCCCATAACAGATACATTAAATATTCTTGAAAAATTACTAATAAAAAACAATATTCCAGATGAACAAACTAAACAATACCTTTCACTAACGAAGCTCGTTATGGAATGTAATACATTCGAATTTAATAACAAATTCTACAAACAAACTTTTGGCACCGTAATAGGCAATCCTTTATCCCCCTTCCTTGCGAATATTTTCCTTAATTTCTTTGAAAATCATGCTAAAAGAACAATAAATAATTTTCCCGACTTCTGGTTCCGCTATGTCAATGACATTTTCTCAATCGTACCTAACAACTTCGACATAGATACCTTTATTAATTCTTTAAATAGTTTATATAATAGTATTAATTTTACATACGAATCAGAAGATAATAATTCTCTCCCTTTCTTAGATATTTGAATTACAAGAAATAATAGCAAACTAGAGTTCGATATCTACAGAAAAACCACACATACATATAATTATATACATTCAGAGTCATGTACACCTACAAAATATAAAATGGCAGCGTGTAATAGCATGATTTTCAGAGCAATTAAACTCCCCCTCTCTCCTTCAAACCGAAAAAAGGAACTCGACTTCATACGTTCAATTGCAATTAACTTAAAGTACGACATTAACACCATCAATAAATTAATTAATAGACATTTATTTAAACAAAAAATTACCTGTTCTACCCGGTTAACTAATTTAAACAGCAAAGAGACCACATACGCTAGGATAATGGTAATTAGTTAAGTTATTCCTTTATTCCTTTTACTTCACTTTTTATTTTAATTCTATATGTACATTTCGGGTACAATGTACCCTTTATCAATAGAAAAAACTAATTAGTTTTTTCTATTAATAAAGGGTACATTGTACCCGAAATGTACATATAGAATTAAAATAAAAAGTGAAGTAAAAGGAATAAAGGAATAACTTAACTAATTACCATTAAACTAACCTTCACGTAACTCAAACAAGAATATCTTACGCTAGGATAATTTATGTACCTGATTCAGAAACCCGATTTGATAAACTATTTAAAAAATTCAAAATTACACCTGCTTACTACGTCAACACAAATTTAAAGTCACTATTAAAATTCTCCACAAATTATCACTTAAACCTGTACGAAGCTTTTTACATGAAAAAAACATATGATATATTCCATTTGTTTCTGGATCTCGCCTAGCCATGCTTTCGTGTTGTTATGTTGCAGTATCAACATTTACATTTTTTATTAATTGCCACTTCTGATTCCTTATTTTAACAGTGTTGCAATAATTTATGATATCATAAGTAATCCTCTTTTTAATTTTCAAGAGGTTTATTGTTAATCCAGAACAATTATTTCGCCACCATTCCTCCTTTTATTATTTCGCTTGGGGAATCTGGCTCAGAACAAACATCAGAAGATTCAGATGCAGGTTCTCTTGACTAAATAATAAAAGTGGAATGAGGGCTTAAAAATTGTTTGACATGAAAATGATCAGTATCACAAGAGGGTGGGAATAAATTTGCAATTCTACAAAAAAATACTGAGGGCCAACAGAAGAGAGAATGACCAAAATTAAGGTGGATGGATGGAGTTGATCAAAATGTGTTAACGGGAAGACCCAAGCGAGAAATACAAATGGATGACGAAATAAGTTTGCAGAGCCGAATTCATTATATTTGTTATATACAATATTATTGCTGTGTTTGTATGTACAAAAACCAAGTAGTAAATTTTGTTAATCTTAAAACTGCATATTATTATCCTTTTATATCTGAAAATTTGTAAAACAGACAACAGTGTAAGATCACAATAGTCAGAAATTATAACCTTAAAATCGAACATCTGACAGTAACATTTAAAAACCCTGATTTAAAACACAACCAGCCCCATTTGCAATACTTAAACTGTCACTTTTCCATAGCTAGGCGAGATCCAGAAACAAATGGAATACATTATAACGCTGATCTGCAAAATTTTGATTTGAGCCCACTAGAATTTTTGTATTTTTCTTGTTATATGTTTTTATGTATATTGTAACTTGTGTATTTTTTCTTATTTTTCTATTTTATATTATTTGTTCCAATTACACTTAAAATAGATTTAAGATGTCGGCCTAATTGTCGGTTTTCCCTTAACTCCATAACCCCCCCGCGCTCATTACGTAATTACTCCTCCTAATCCGCAGGTATATATTAAGCGCATTTTAGCTTTTAATGTTTGTCAACCATTGATAATGATCACATCAAATAAATAAGTTAAGAAAAGATACAAGTGTTTCATTAGTTTAAAAATGTTGAAGTTTTTAAATAATTAAAACATTTGTAGTTGTAAGATATTAAGTTGTGTATGTACAACAACATAGTACTGAACGCCAATACATAATTTTAGTTTAGATTAATCTTGTCTTGTGTAGGTTGATTGATTGCACTAATAACCTTTCTTTACACGTTTATTCGTCAAATTTGTCTTATGTAGTTTCATCTAAAATTCAAATATTTTGTTTAATAATTTCCTATTACACTTAAATTAAATAGTTTTATTGGAACAATTTTTAATTTGAAATTTGAATTTAGACTATTAAATTAAGTAATTATTTGTTTGAGTTAATAACATGTCAGCGTTAATACATAAGGATTGATTGGTGAGAGCGTAGCGACTGCTGTACCCACTTTGGCCACAGTGATGGCAATCATCTGTGCAGGGGACCATTCCCATTCGATTAGGGGGTTCTACCCTTAGAACCGTGTCCCTGTCTTTGAGAGCGCCAGACACTCGTAAAGGATGTGACTCCTTGTTTCTTCTTCTTAATTGCATCCTTGACAAAGCTCAGCATTAGTAAGCTATAGTGACCAATATATTGCCAGTTAAGATTAGAAGTTTCTGTTTTGTGAGCTTCAGAAATGTCTTTTTTTGGCCATAGTGCCAACAGACATGTCTTCGTTTGAATGCATGTTGTAAGGTTCTTCCATCTTTCTTATGCTTGGTAGTGTTGAATTCTAGCATGCCTGGCCCTTTGTTATCTTCAAATATTAATACTTTCACTATAGTAATAATATATTTCACCAACTGTTGAATTTTTCAAATTAGTGTTCGTTAACTTTGATATACAGGGTGTCCCAAAATATTTTTCATTTAGCTCATTCTAGTCCTAAAACCAAACATGTAGCTACGCCGATGAAACAACTTCGAGTACTGTTTATCAAACATAAATACATTATTCATTTTTTTTTTGTTCATCGAAAAATGTTTTGCTTTAGGATTTGAAATTTCGCGCGAAATTTCTAATCCTAAATCAAAACATTTTTCATCTGGTTAGCATGCCGCTCATAATAGGGGGAAGTTGGCAGGGCTCTAGTCGTGGGGCCTGGGATCAGGAGGTACTGGCGCGCTGCGTCGTATCGTATATGGGTTATCACGCTGCCCTCTATCCTAGCCCCTAGAATGGGGACATGGCTGCTACAATGTTATGACACAACCTTAAGTACCTAAGGTGTCGTTCACTTTAGCAGTCGAGCAACATTTAATTGTTTAAAAATTAATATATCATTAAACACATGTATATTTTTAGTATCACTTGCTGCGCTCGCAGCGGCAATCGGTTATTTTGCACATACATCACCGTACATCTATATCCAATATGTCAAATATGATTGGACAGTGTTTTGGGTATGTTCGTTTAAAAAAATTACTTTATGATGAATTGTTGGACCCAAGGTACAGCCACGCAACATTTAATTCTTATCAAAAAACCAACTTCAAATGTTTATTACACATAAATATATTTATTTCTTTTTTTTATTCATCGAAAAATGTTTTGCTTTAGGATTAGAAATTACGCGCGAAATTTCTAATCCTAAAGAAAAACATTTTTCATTTGGTTACAATGGTCGACCATAAAGGGGGTGGCTGGCAGGGCTCTAGCACAGGGGCCCCGGATCAAGAGGTCCCGGCGAGCCGTGTCATATCACAAAACCTCGATCCTAGCTCTCACCAGAGATCTTTGCGTGGGAGCCCGCATTAGGATGTGGAGCGTGGCTCCTTAGAATGGGGGCATGGCTGTGTAACGTACGAAGGTGTTGTTTGTCGTTACGGTTCTTTTGTTTATATTTAGATTTCCTGGATTTGTCGTCGAAGACGCGATTTAGTCAACTTGGGTCCAAACAAAGAGATTCAAAGATAAACCTTTTACTTGATATTTAATTTGCTACTTAATACATCAATTTACAGTTTGAAACAGAATAAGAATTAGAAGTCAAAGATTCAGAGTTTAGAAATTGTAATTGAATTGGCTGTCTTGCTCAACTGTCGAAATAGAAGTGTGCTCCTTAACACCAGAACAATTTTATTTCTTCAGTGATAAGATAAGATAAAATGGAATAACAAAACAAGATTATAACTCCTAAGAATCGATTTCGGAATGTGAAAACTATTTGATTTACGATATATTTGCTATTACAAAATTATCTGTACAATGAGATAATTACACTACAATGATAATAATATACCGAGTGATTCATGAAAACATTAAATTTATACAAGTGAGAGGTACATTACAGCTGCTACAGTGTTGTAAAACAACCCCAAGTACCAAAGCTGTGTATCACTTCAACGGCCAAACAATGTTTAATTGTTTAAAAATTAATAAATCATTAAACACATTTATATTATTAGCATCGCTCACTGCGCTTGCAGGGGCTATCGATTATGTTGCACGTACATTATCGTACATCTATGTTCAATATGTTAAATATGATTGAATAGTTTTATGGATCAAAAAAATAATACTTTATGATGAATTGTTGAACTCAGGGTACAGCCAAGCAACATTTAATTCTTATTAAAAAAACAATTTCAAGTGTTTATTAGATATAAATATATTTACTTCTTTTTTTTTATTAATCGAAAAATGTTTTGCTTTAGGATTAGAAATTTCGCGCGAAATTTCTAATCCTAAAGCAAAACATTTTTCATTTGGTTACGGCCTCCAATTGGGCCACCGTAGCATGGCCCCCACAAGGGAGGGGCTCGCAGACCTTTAGCTCTAGTGGTCGGGATCAGGAGTATCGTATATGATACCATGCTGCCCTCGATCCTAGGGAACAGGGAGCTACCAGAGATTAGGACGTATAACTGATACAGCTTAAGCGGTATAGCTACGCCTACAAAACAACGTCAAGTACTCAAGCTGCAGCCACAGTTCATATATATCAGAGAAGCAATAAAAAGAAATTATCCTTTTGTTTGCCTAATAATATTTAGCTTTAGGATTAGAAATTTCCCAGTTAAAACTGAAATGTTTCATTTTGTACATTGGAGGCACTCAGTATCAGTAGAAAAACACTGTGGGCAATAAAGTGTTAATCTTCGTCTACTCCCTTGTGGCAAAATGTATCTTCGACTTATTTTAGTTGCATACATCAAGATCTCTATTTTTTATAGATATCTGTAAGCCAGTAATTGAGCTTTAAATCAACATTGATGCTATAAGTCCTGACAGCCGTATACACTCACACTGTGTTCGATTTAACTTCTAATATTTTGTGGAGTGAAGTGATTAATAAATAGGCCATTGATGTGGTCTAGGAAAAGAATGTAAATTGTTTTCAGTACTTTTTGTCTCTGTGCCATTTATATAAAACTGATTAACAATATTTAAAGCCTCATATTGAAAAGAACATTTACCCGCTGCATAACATTGTAAAGTAACATTTGGTTACACGTAGCCGTTTTACAGATTGTATAATAACAATCGACTGCATTGCGTAGCACCATGTCAAAATTTGACACAGTGTGACGTAATGCTGTCCATTATACACTTGGTGCAACTGGCCACATTGAGTTGCCCTCGATCCTATGAAAAGGGGGGACTGATGCCCAGATCAGGAGTATCAAGACGGTATCATGCTGCCCTCGATCCTATGGAAGAGGGGCCACCAGAGATCCTGGCCTGGGAGGAATAAAGACGTATAACTGTTACAGCTGCTAAGCGGTGTAGTTACGCTCATGAAACAACTTCGAGTACTCAACGTACGGCCAAGCAACATTGAATTCGTATTGAAAGACCAATTTCAAATGTTTATTAGACATAAATACATTTAATTCTTTTTTTTTTTTCATCAAAAAATGTTTTGCTTTAGGATTCGAAATTTCGCGCGAAATTTCTAATCCTAAAGCAAAATATTTTTCATTTGGTTAAGGCCCACAATAGAACCCACGTAGCATGGCCCCCATAAGGGAGTCCTAGCCCTAGCTCTGGGGCCCAGGATCAAAAGTATCGTGTATGGTATCATGCTGCCCTCGATCTTACAGAACGGAGGCCTTACAGCCAAAGAGACCCGAGTTAAGATGTATAACTGTTAGAATCACGGCTCTAGTGCTGATGCACATGGAATCATGCTGCCCTCGATCCTAGGAAACGAGGGACCGCCAGGTCATGGTCTGGGGAGGCCCGAGTTAGAATGTATAACTGATAAAGGGTGATCAACAATGATTGTAGACAAGTTAAATTTCCCGCCGAAAAATCTGGGGAATTTGATCGCTCCAAGTTCATGTCAAGGAAAAATTAATAAACAATAACTCGATTTGACATTAGCAGCGTCGTGCGTCGTATTTTGCCATTGTGTTAATTCATTCTTCGAATTAAGTTATTTTTCATTCTGTTTCATGGACATCAGTTCTTATCAGGACTACTTTGTATGTCTTTGTTTTGTGGTAAGTGATTTGCTGTTTTTAGGGTTAGAAAATTAGAAAATTTAAGTTTAATCCTAAATTTACAGATTTTAAGAGAATTCGCTTGTGTTTACCGTGATGTTTGCACCACAGCATGATGCTTTCATCCTGAAGGCTCATTATCGAAGTGGAACTATGAATGAAGATGGCACATGGACTTTCTCATTACAATCGTGTCTGAATCAATTTATTCAAGCCTTCCCCGATGTCCACATTCCTTACAAATCATTTTCCTCGCATAAAACCCGCATTGTTGACCGTTTTGAGGGAAAGAATTGTATCTGTAAGGGCAAGTCAGCTGGAAGACTGCCTATCTTAACAGAAGAGGTTGTTGGCGACATCCAACAACGACTTGAACAAAGCCCAACAAAATCTTTAAGAAAACTTTCAGCTCAAACGGGTATGTTCTTAATTTTAAGGTGCGCACAAATTTTAATGTTTAATCCTTTTACAGGAGTATCGTATAGGAGTTGCATAAAAGCCGCAAAAAAAATTCTGCATTTGCACCCGTATAAGGTATCGGTAGTTCAACAACTTCAGCCACTTGATATCCAAACAAGAATTGATTATTGCAATTGGTTTAATCAGAATTTAAATGATAATGGTATGTTAGACAAGGCCTTTTTTGCTGACGGCGTGGTTTCACTTGTCAGGATATGTGAACAGCCAAAACTATCGTACGTGGGCTACAGAAAATCCTCATACTTTTATTGAAACGGATTTACGTCCACAAAAAATTGGTGTTTGGGTAGCAATTTCAAGACGTCGGATAATTGGCCCAATATTTTTCAACGAAATAATCAATGCGTAGCGCTACCGAACACTCATTCTAGATGCATTTTTGAATCAATTGCATGATGACGAACAGATAATGGGTTATTTTCAGCAAGATGGAGCCACTCCTCATACTGCGTTGGCTAAATTAAATTACTTGAGGGAATTTTACGATGATCGCTTGGTAAGCGACGGATTATTCGGGCATTTAAAAAATAAGGTTTTTAAAAATCGAATGCATACCCTAAACGAGCTTAAAGCAGCAATTGAAGAAGAGATAAGGAACATCAATCCGGAGGAGATTCAAAGAGTATTTCAAAATAAAAACGTAGAGTTAACATTTGCCTAGAAAATGAAGGCCATCATTTTCAACATTTATTATAAAATTAATGATGCTAACTCCACGTTTATTAAAAATACACAAAACCTTAACTTACTTCAATTTACTTTGTATATTTAATTAAAATTGTAAAAATTTTATATATAGTTACGATTAAATATTTAATTTATTTTGGGAAAAAATGTTTGCTACGCCAATGGAAAAGCAATCTAGGGGATTTTCTTTTCATATAATCAGTTGTACCAACATTTTTTGGCGGGAAATTTAACCTGTCTACAATCACCCATGAAATAACCTCAAGTACTCTAGGTACTAAGCTAAGCATTAAAAAGAAATGGTCTTTTCATTTGCCAAAAAATGTTAAGCTTTAAAATTAGAAATTTCCCGCTTAAAGCCAAAATGTTTAATTTTGTACATTGGTAAAAAAACGCTGTGTGCTATAAAGTGTTAAGCTACGTCTAGTCCTTAGTGGCAAAAATGTATCTTCGACTTATTTCTGTTGCTTACATCAAGATAGCTATATTTCATGGTTATTTACAAGTACTGGCAGCCGTATACACTCACACTGTTCGATTTTACTTTTAATATTTTGTGGTCAAAGAAAAGGATATAAGTTGTTTTTAGTATTATTTTTTTCTCTCAAAAGTGTTTGTGGCATTGACGGCACACCATGCTTTTAAAATATTTAAAGCCCCATATTAAAAAAAACTATTACCTGCTGCATACCATTGTAACGTAACATTTAGTGGTAAGGAGCCGTCTTACAGATTGCTTATTAACGATCGGCTGCATTGCATAGCACCATGTTTTGCTGTTTAGTATTCACTTGGTGCAACGGGCCACATTAGTGTTAGGCAGCGGATAAATGTTTTAGTCGATACAGGCCACTAATTTTAAAAGAGAATGAACCCTTATCCAATAATTTAAGAAAAAATAACTGTTATTTTTAAATTATTTTTCACAATAATGGTATCACTAAATGCATTCATAAATATGTTTGTTACATTTTTTTGTGTTTTAATAAAATAGGATATTGTTTCTAAAATACCCTAATTAAAGTGAAGCTCATTCACTCGTTACACAAAATAATCTTATTTTCTTGTAATAAGAAAAATTCATATTGCTCACAAAAATTGTAATCAATTTACTTATGAATAATAATTTATAATAAAAAAAATTAGTATTTAAATATTATTATGAATAAGTATCAACATTTTAGTTGTGGTTCTGAAAAGAACCGAGAATTTACTGACGATCAATCAGTCCTCACGGCTAGGGGGATATACAATTTTTACTGCCTCCAGAAATTTTCCGAAGACATCATCCTTGTTTTGGCGGCGTAAATGTATTTAAACAAGTAGGGGTCAAATTGACTCTTACAAAGGTTGCCGCCAACATTTCTTTTCACCGCTGCCCATGTGCCCTCGATGGTGTTCGTGTGAGCACCTGTCTCCGGATTTTTAAATTGGATCGAATGGTTTACTCGAAGGTGGGTGAATCCTTCGTTCTGGAGGCAGTCGTAAGATTTCCAGCAATCGCTTACAACGGTAGTGCCTGGCAGAATATGTTTTTTAATCAAAGCAACTAACACAGCCGCACTCCTTTCACCCACCACACACATAAAACAATCATTTGTCCCCCTTTCAATCCTGGCCAAACACCCACTTTTCATCTACTCGCTTTCCTCTATTATACTTCCTTTTTCCAAACTTACTTTCATCAATTTCCACAATTTTTCCCACACCCCCAATCATTTTCTCTTGTCGCAAGCACACTTCCATACACACCTCCCGACAAAAACTCTTCAAATCGGTTACCGTTGTCTCACTACAACATAACTCTTACCATAAATTCATTCAAAGTCCTATAACACCACATATATGTGAGTTGCAACACATCACGCATGCACAACCTGCTTTCCTCAAACCATGAACTCTTTCGTACACTTCTTTTAACATCATGCTCATTCACACCTTGCTTCTGACAACGCCAAACGTGAAACCGGAGCAGCACATTCAACTCGCCCTTCGGGCTCGTTCAATCTGCAGCTCGGTTTCACTCATGAATATTATCGATGATAATCATACCACTTGTTATATTACAGCTGAAAATATTTCACATGAGGAGAACTGATTCAACCATATGACAAGGATTTTTTTCCAAATTTAAAGTGCAACAGCAACCCCATAAACTTTTAAAGAATGGTTTAGCGTAGACACCGTGTATATTAGAGTATACATTGTAAAAGAGATTAAGATTGTTGTCATGGTATTAATACGAGTATTTAAAATATAGTAAAAAATAAAAACACATATAAAATTAATGAAATACAGTACAAAACACAGGTACAGAAATGTTATCACAGAGCCATTATTTAAATATTTATGTATACTGTCTCTGGCCCATCAGGTGCTCCACTTATATGTCCCTGCTCCACTTTATAGTGTCTAAGACCATGAGTTTGCTCATCAGGGAGCTGTACCTTTTTGGGATGCGTAGCTGCTTCAGCAGATCCTCGTTATCGGGATCCCAACCGCCTAGAGCTCCGACCTGGAATGCATACATCGACGTGCTGTAACCCTTCTCCCACATTTCATTTATCAGTTGCCTGTATTTTGTCCTCTTGGGCGCTGGCCCAAAAAGCGTTCCTCCCATTTTCAAACAGGACAGCTATGTCTACTATCATTATTGTTTTATTTTCGCCATCTCTTACCACTATGTCAAGCCTGAGACTTTGTGTAGAACCATCCAGTTTTTTGTTTATTTGGACATTAGGGTCAGTCCAAATAAACAAAAAACTGGATGGTATTGCTTTGGCCAGTCTGTCCCGGATGTTATTGTGGCGCAGTTGCCAGGCTTCTGAGTGCATCTGGCAGAGGTTGAGTACATGTGGGAGGGTTTCGTCTGCACCTCCGCATCGACGGCATTGTTTTATTAAAGTTTCCAAACTGTTTTGTTTCGTTTAGAGGCACGCAGTCGAGGCGAGCTCTATGGGCGAATCTCCAATCACAAAAGCGAGTTACGAGCCCCGTCGTTATAAAGTGGTCGTTGGAAGACCACAGCGATGTACACGAGAAGACTTTTCCTTGGTTCTTCTTCTTTTCAGGCTGGTTGCGAGTGTAATGGTTTTATTTAATTTATTTATTGTTCTTCACAAGTTGAACAGCTCTGTGATTTCTTATAACTAATAGATGATATTCTACATTCTGTATTTTCTATGATTCGTATTATCTGTATGATGTCTTCTTAATATTAGTGCTGAGATTATATACATTATAATTGTTTGACGTTTACATATATGTTATGATTACAAATATATTTCGAATGTGCATTTGTTTAGCTGACACACCACGTAGTAAACAATAGTAAATACCTTGTGAGCCTTGCGTATTGACATTGATGAATGCTCGCAATGCATTTTTGGCGGTCGGCGATTAGGTGCCGATGACCGCCACTACACGAGGCTGTCGCGGAAGGCCCCTTTTAGGGATCTCTCGACTATCTTGGGAGCTGTAGGTGGAATTATTGTAGTAGTCTCGTTTCCAATTCTCAGACGCAGCTCCTGCGGCGTAAGCTGCCATATCCATTCCTTGCCTAGGGAGAGATATGTGGTCAGATCCTCCTCAGTGTCATCCCTGCCGATTCTTCTCCTGACCACCATTTTGAGTTGGAACTTGGCTGTCCAAGCTGTTATCAGGTCCCTGGAGTTCAACAGCTTTAAAGCTTGCGTGAGTGTCGCAATGTCGGTGTGGGTGCACGGATTAGGTCTGTTCCTCATCTTCTATTCTCTAGATAAAGTATGTCGGTGCTTGCGCGCGGAGGAAGGTTAAGCTATTTCTTTAGGTATTTGTTCAGTAGTTTGTCGTATGATCGTAGATGTTTTTTTATGACCTGGGTGCCACGGAGGATGAATTATAGTTGCGGGGCGATAAAAGTGTTAACCGCATCTATCTTCTGCCATGGTCCCTGGAGGCTTTCGTGTTATGGATGCATAATTTACCTATCAATAGTCGTCCGCTGAGTGAAATAGATGTCTGAAACTTTACTTACTTGAAGAATATACCTTAGTTCATTTTCAACGGTGATAGTTCCGTCACATTCATTGTAATCCAATAGATAGCATTGCGGTTTCGGTTCTTTGCAAACTACGTTTTCTACCATCCCTTGAGACGTACATACGAAATCAACATTCTTCCCTTTTAATGTTGCTTAAGTCCGACTAACTTCAGCGGTTTTTTACAAACACAAACATTTTACATACCTTTTTTATTCGCCCAAATGCATTCTTTTGGTCGTAATGAACTTCGAGAGAGAGATCTTTATTTCCGGATTTTGCAGTAAAAATTGCTTATGCAAATTATTAAAGTTTAACAGAAAAAGTCTCTTTTGCTCTTGCTGACGCTTACCGTTTTTGATAACTCACTTCATCAGAACAATACAAATCTGTTTTTTTTTACAGTTAATTCAGGTGTATACAACGACCAGATTTGCACGGTTGAAAAATTACAAATCCATTCTGCTGCTATGTCTTTGCTCGTCCTGCCATTTATCTAGAGCAAGAGTGGTCAATCTTTTGTAATACGCGAGCACTTTTGCTTATCAAGGTATTTAGCGATCGGTAGGTTCAGATTCAGGTTCAGAGATTTGTTCTTATAAGTATACCTTAAAATGTATTGTAAATTCCTCGAATTTCGACAGCGCGAGATTTAGATTAAATTTATTAAACACAAGCAGTATATTTCCAACTATTTCCAACTGTTCAGTGTTTTATATGCGTGGCACATGAAGTAAAATTTCGAGTTTAGAAAAGCCTGAGTTTGGATTTGTTCCATATCCAAACGCTCAGGCTTTTCTAAACTCGATATTTTACCATATGCTTCGTCTGTGAGTGGAATCACTCGTTCAAAACTTCAAATTAGACACTGTTCAGAAACGATGAATGCATAAAACATTAAATCGTGATATGAATACGAATAGTCGTTAGATTTTGAGGTAATCTTGTTTAGGAAAGTATAAGAAAATTATAAATTATTAAATCAACGTCAAAAGCTTCAATTTTGCTTAGAAGAAACACGCTACAAGATTCTAAAAGTAGGGTTAGAATATCTCAGCTAGTTTTTCTGAAAAGTCGTGCCAAAGTTGAGATTTAGTGAAAACCGCGTTAGATTATAAGCTAATATTGTTTGAAAAATTTAAAAACATTCAGGAATTATCAAATCAACTTTGAAAGTACTAATTTTTAATTTAAATAGACAAGCTTTAAGAACCTGAAGTTGGGGTTAGAATATCTCAACTAGTTTTTCTTAAAAATCCTATCTAAGTTGTGATTTTAGTGAAAAAATCATCAGATTATATCAATTTTCGTTACTTTTTATTTGTATCGTTAGATGTACTGGGTGCAGCATTTTCGATGGTTTCTTCAAGTAAAATACCATTAATATCAATGATAGACAAAAACTAATTCCACAGCTCTTTTTTAGAGCTTATTTCTTGTACCTTATCAAAATTTGTCTATCTTCAAATGTTTTCGAGTTATACGCCAAAACTCAAAATTTAGCAATTTTGAAATATTTAAATAAGTTCTTTATTTATAAAGATATTGGATGCGGTAAAAACTTTCTTTAGGCACTTTTTTAAGTAGAATATCCTGACCATATCAGATTTTGTTTTAAGTTTAATTTTCTTCAGATATGACATAAAGTTGTATTATGTTAAATACAAATCATAGTTGGTCATGACTTAATTCGATTACGTTTTTTTGTAAGCTTTCTAAAAATGTATCATTTGCAATACTTTAATTTTACTTTAATTATTTGTTTTTAGTTTATTTAATTTTCAATTCATTTATCAAGGATACCACGATAAAAATAAACGAATAGTAAACAACAACAATTTAAAACGTCAAGTGTCTTTATTACCTAATTGCTTTTACTTTATTTGTATATTAAAACAAAATAAATTTCAAAAAAACAAAACTTATTAAACACGTAATTTATTATATTATGTTTAGTTATAACATAATATAATAAATACATTAAAATATTTAGAAATTCTCTAATCGGTAGGTGTAAGTCGATTTAAAAAAAAAAAAAATTAAATATTTTATAAGCAATTTTCGGAACACAACAGTTTAAAATGCGTTTTTCCGAAATTTATGATTTTTGATTTGTCACAGTGCTATTCTAAGGATGCGATATATTAGAAATATTAATTAAGTAGTAACACATATATGGCATTGTCTGCAAAATTTTTTTAAAATTTTGAAAAGTTTTTTGTCAATATCGGTAATTTTTGCAGATACTTCATAATTGTTAACAAATTTGCGAGCAGTATTTCCATCATTAGTAGTGCCACGGAGCCATATAGCCATGTAGTGCCAAAAAATAAATATTTTTATATGGTCATAAAGAGAATGAAAAGGACTCCAAATTTAGTGAAATAAAAAATTGTTTCCTTTTAAAAAAATTTCCTATGACATCATACTTGTTTTGAAGACGCTAAAAAGTGCGCAATAAAAAACAAAAATCGACCTGTCCAAGGATTTTTTTCTGGAAGTTCTCATTTCATAAATACCGAATTAATTCCAGTTACGGTTTCCACCCTGTATAGTACAGTAATATAATAATATACAGTCTGTATAATTTTTAACATAATAGCAACAAAATTATTCTTACAACCAGATCTTATTTTTATAGCCTTTCTGTAAATCCAGCTTCAACGGCTGTACACATCCCAAAATACAGTTTGAATGATTTATTGACTTTCACTCAATTATTCCAAGAACGCCCGAATTCATAATAGACCTGTTATGCATCCGGTCATCCTCAGAATAATTGAGTGAATGTCTATAACATTTTCATTCAAACTGTATTTTGGGATGTGAACATTTTGAACTGGATGAACGGGTCAGGGTTGTATTGTCATTACTATTATTGGCAATGTTTTATTTTATACAAAATGTTCAATATCAAGTGCATACAAGAGTGTGCAGCCAAATATTTTATAACCGGCTTGCTAAGAAAAAAAATAGGCAAAGGTAATGTCAAAATGAAAAGTATAAAACTATATTTATTATAATAGATATGTACATAAACAAGTAATATTTGCTTAAAAAATGCAGAAAAAAATAAAAAGGTAATTTTTAAATCGACTTAACAAACTCAGGAGGAGAAAATCCTCATGGATACCTTCTGTTATCCTGCCCACGGATGGGAGGGATAACAGTAGGTTATGTCAGACTCTTATTGACTAAAACCCCCTCTTGTATATCAAGTCCGAAAAATAACTTTTAATACTTTATAGGAAGAAGTAGTAAAATGGCTTTGTGAAAATTGGCTGGTGTGAGTACTATAGCAGTATTCATATATTGGTTTCGGGTGAGTGGGGTAGCATTTGGGAAAGAAAGGTTTAAAGCTTCACTACTTTAAACTTCTTTCTCAAAAATTAAGTAACAACGTCTAGGTGGAGTGGATGTTTTTTCCTGGTTCGGAAGTTTTCAGGTACACCTAAAGTGGTCCTGAAGGAGGGAGACGTCGAATTTCGAGCTGTTTTTAATCGCCAAATCGCGAATGAAAACCTGGAGTTTTGGTACTTTCGTTTCGCTTCGAAGTTGGGCATTACTGACATACCACGGAGCGCTGACGATCCGGCGGATCATGACGCTCTGAGTGGCTTCCAGTTTGTTCATCTGCGTTTTTGAGATGTGAATCAACGAGGGACATCCGTAAGTCAATTTTGACCATAGCTGGGCACCGTTAATCAAATAGTTAACTTCGTTAATCGTTAATCCGTTACAAAAAAATAATAGCTTCGTTAAACGTTAAAGCGTTACATTTCAGAAGAATTAACGCAAGTTAACGTTAATTCGTTAATATATGTAAAATTGCATTTTTATATCGTTGCGTTAGTGAACTTATAAAATCTGTTGGTTTAGGTTCTATAAGTTAACAGGTTAGGAACAAAACAAAATACTTATATAATTCAAATGTGTAATTTAATCGTCGGGCATAAGGTGCATATTCCCCTTCATAAACATTAACATGTTGAAGTTCTCGTCTGAAAGCGAGGCTCGTTTTGGTGTTAAAATGTCTTTACCCGTGGAAAATAGACGTTCAACTGCAGCGCTTGAGGGTATAGCAGTATTTATTTAATGAATAGATTTATGAATATCTGTTCCCCGAGGAATGCAGCATCGTTGAACGAGTCTTTTGATTTCATGTCCAGCCACATTTTCACGAGACTTTGCGCTTTACTCTTTTAAGAGTTGGAGCTCTTTGGTTTTACTATAGACTGGGTGACAGAATTGAAAAAGTCTTCCTCGTCATCATCGTTGTTACTCGTATTGCTTCCTCCGCCACTTAAACTATCTCTTTCCTTCGTATTTTCCGCTGCTTCTTGTCGTAAGGCATCTTCTACCTTTTTTTCCATGCACTTTTTTACTGCATCCACTCTACTGCTGTCATACGTTTCCAGCCATATCAACCGGAACTTTGGGTGAAATGCTGCGGCAAGTTGGCACTGTTCATCATTCAGGAGTAGGCCAAACCTTTTCTCTATGCCATTTAATAAGGTATTGGCTGAAGCTCTGCAATTAACTAGTCCCTTAGATTTAATATTTTTTAATTTATATACAGTTGCTGCAATCGTCGGTAGTAGTGATCCGAGATATGCTTGAACTTCTCCTTGGATACGATCGAGGGCATTCGCGACAGGTGCCATAACCTGTAAATAAGTATTTAATATAAGTATTGATATGATGTGAAAAGAAAATAACTTTACTAAAACGTTAATTTAAACTATATACATATATAAATTTACTTTTGCGTACTCCTTCATTACGGTCACATCTTGGTCATTGAAAGTTGGAATTTTTTGTTGAGTCATAATTCTGTGGAGAGAAGGTCTTTTCTAATATACTGTTGAGAACGACAATAGCATCATACAGAGAGTTCCACCTCGTCGTATTTGGAAGGACAAGTCGTCTGCCTAATTCAGCGTGAATGCTATCTGCTGCTACCGTACTACTTGATTGCTGATTCCACAAAGTATGTGCCTTGGCTAAGGCATTTCTTTAGGGATTCTTGAAAACAGTTATTTGTAGAGAGGCATCTGCATCTTTGCTAGCGACCAAATTGAACGTATGTGCAGCACATCTCATGTGAACTGGCAAAGTATTAAAGTTTTCTAATATTTGTTCATTGATTTCATTGCACTGGAGACGATCAGTAGCTTTCAGTATGTTTTCTCCTGAAATAAATTCTAAGTCATCATCATCTTCTTCTGAGTTTGGATTTAAAAGGTTGGCAATATCAGGATCAGACTCAGACTCAAATCACATTTTTCTTTTTTTTATTTATAATGTTAAGTAAGGATTATGTAACCAATCTACATCACTGTAGGTACATGGTTTCACTTGTTTGTGTATGAAAATAAAAAAAACGAAAAATAGACTTAACTGACCTTGTGATTTTTTTATCTATGTGAAATTCATAGTGAATATCTATCATTGTTTGGGCCAGGATATCGTATGTATGATGACCTTTTAGGCGTATGCACGTTAATACTGCAAGCATTCTAGCTCTTGTGATAGGATCTAACCAGTGAACTGTCATGCCCAAATAACTTTTGTTGTGAGGTGACCAACAGTCAGCCGTCGTTGCCACCCAATCAATGTTTCCAAGTAAACTGAAATTAAAATTATAAACACATCACGTTTAAAAAAAAATGCTATAATAATAAATGAAAATTATACAGGGTAGGCCATCAATCCACGCAAATAACTCCGAAGATATATTCGATAGCAAAAATTGACCATAACAAAGGTTGTATGGCTGGTAGGGGGACATCCGATGATGGCCTTTAAAGTGACCTTGAAGTTGACTTTCAAGGTCATCTGAAGACCAACTTACAAATTTTAAATGGCAACCCTGCTTTTTCAATGTTTATTTTGAAAGAGGGTCATCATGTTAGTATGGCTGCATAAATATTTTAATACCTCACATAAGAAAATTTTCGAGAAGAAAAAACTTAAAGAAAATTTTACTAATAGACTTTAATTCAAAAGTTCAATACTTCACTTAAAAAGGAAACTAAACGACATTTCCTGCCACCAACATAATGAAGCCGTAATACGGCAAGCCGTTGACAAAACTAAACAAATCAAATCAAATCAAATCAAATCAATTTATTTGGTGCCTTACATAAGTTTACACAAGTCATTTACATACATATTATTATTGTTAATTAATCCCTTTATTATGTCTATAGTAACATTATTAAAACACATAAATATTATTGTATGAAATATGACTAATAAATAAATAAATATGACAAATATATATAAAACGATTTTTTAAAAATTACAATACAACACAATCAGTAATCACACTAAATTGACATACACTAATTAAAATAAAATCAGTTACCTATTAAAATTATGATATAAATACTCGTCCAAAGAATAGAATGCATTCTCGAGTAATATTTTCTTAATGCTTATTTTAAACAGTTTAGCTTTGAGGAGTTTTATTTCTTGTGGTAACTTGTTGAATAATTTTGGTGCATGATAGCGTGTACCGTTTTGTGATAAAGTTAACCGGCTTCTCGTAGGTCGTATTTCATCATTTTGCCTTGTCGGGTAATTGTGATATTGATTGTTTTCCAAATAATTTTCATTGTGATCTTTAACCCAGAGTAAACATTGCAATATATATTGGCAAGGCAGAGTTAATATACCTAGCTCCACAAAAGCATTCCTGCAGTCTTCCCTGTAACCCGCATTAGCTATTATTCGAACAGCTCTACGCTGTAAAGCAAAAATCCGTCCCGCGGCACTGGAGTGACCCCAAGCAAGAAGTCCATATGACATAACTGAGTGGCATACCGCAAAGTAAGCTGTTCTGACAACGTATTGGGAAACACATCTTACTAAGTTTCTCAAGAGATATATATTCTTCGTTATTTTATTTGCCAATTTAGCGACATGCGCATCCCACTTTAACTTATTATCAATCTGTAGCCCTAGAAACCTGGCTGAATCAGCTACAAATTCTTCTTGATGACTTTTCAAAGTAAATAATAAGCTCACTGTTTTTTCATCATTCATGCAAAGACTGTTTGAATCAAACCATATTTTACATGCCCTCCTTGCATCAACTTCAAATGCTAATAGTTGGTCTATATTAGGATTAGTGACAAAAATTGAGGTATCATCAGCAAATTGAGTGACATTTACCTGACTGTTACTAAATATGTATGGAAAATCATTCGCGTAAATCAAAAACAAAAGAGGCCCTAAGTGAGATCCCTGCGGTACTCCCCTAGTAACATGTACTTCATCAGATGTATTATGGCCATAAGATACAATCTGCTTTCGATTAGTTAGATAAGACAATATCATTCTGCAACTGGCTGGCATGAAGTTATAACTATATAGTTTAGTTATTAATAACTGGTGTGATACGCAATCAAATGCCTTTGATAAGTCCATAAAATTAACCAGTACAGATGATTTGGAATCCAGACCACTCAAGATTGAATCAATGAGTTCTACAATTGCATGAATTGTCGATCTTCCTTTTCTAAATCCAAATTGCTGTTCTGCCAATAGGTCATTGTCTTCAAAATACTGTGATACTTGTCTGTACATTACTAACTCCAAGATTTTTGCAATGACAGGAATTATTGACACTGGCCGATAGTTATTCAGATCGGATGGATTGCCCTTCTTGAGTACGGGAATGCACTTTGAAATTTTGAGTGAGTCTGGAAAATAACTCTCCCGCAAACACTGGTTAATTAGACGTGTCAACGGCAGCATGATAATGTCTTTAACCGATTTTATCACGTCAGTTGATAGGCCATATATATCTTTACTGTTTTTATTCTTGATGACATAAAAAATGTCTCTAACATGAGTTGACGATACCTCCTCAAATTTAAAATACCTGTTGCTATTTGAAAGAGGAATTACCGTTGCAGTGTTCGAATGATTCGTTGTTATGTTCTTTACAATATCATCTATAACATTAATGAAAAAACTGTTAAAATCGTCGGCAGATATATTCGTTGCGATTTCTCTCTGATTAAGAGTTGGCCTATGTGAGTGTATTAGTTTCCACATACCCCTAATATTGTTAGAACAGCCGTTTATAAAATTGTCATTTGCACGGATTTTTCTTTGAGTAATAGCCTTTTTGTAATCTGACTTAAGATGACCGCATAAAGATATTAATTCAGCTGTGGGATTTCTACAGCACATTTCAGAGAAGAGATTAATTGTTTCTCTCATCTTTCTTAAATCGTTTGAATACCATTGTGGAGCTAGTGTATTTGCAATTGTTTTAGCCTTTCTTTCAGGAAACGCCGTATTATAATTGCTCACTAATATATCAAGCAGCTGTACTGCCTTATTATTACAGTTCTCATTTGAGTCTATAAAACCCCAATCAAGTTTGCTTAATAAATCATAATACGCCATCTTACCTACAGTTGTAATCGGACGAATATTTACTCTTTTTGTGTCTTTTATTGGTTTCTTTACATTTATAGAACAAGAGATTCCATGGTGGTCAGTGAATGAGGTTGTATTTAATTTAGCAATGTTTATAATTTGATTGTAATTAATGTTAGTATAAATGTTATCAATACAATTACTTCCGCGTGTTGAGAAATCAACAAGTTGCCTTAGCCCAAAACTCTTCATTACATCGAGCAGTGTATTTGTATTAATATCACTAGAAAAATGATTTATATTAAAGTCCCCAGCCATAACGATATAGCATGCCTTTAATAGTAATCTTTCTAATACCGAATTTAGTATGTTAAAAAATACACCGTAGTTTCCAGATGGAGACCTATAAACAGTAATAACGTATGTGTTGATTAGTGGGATAAATGTACCGCACAGTTCACAGTCCTTTTCTTGGGATAATGCAGAAATCCATTTTTCGTCCCTCGGATGATGTTCTGATTTTAGTAAATTCATCACTCCTCCGTGATTAGATGTTGATCGACAGTAGAACGACACCGCAGGTTTTCCATTTAGTCTACAAAGCTCCGCCTCCTGATCTGATAGCCAGTGCTCAGTAAGCATAATTATATCATGTCTGTTGTTTAATTCAAATAAAAATGACTCCATTTCGTTAATTTTATTTCTAACAGACTGTATGTTGACATAAAATATGTTAAGGCTTTCATAATTGTCTATTTCACATGTGTTTTTTTCCGAAGTGTGGGAAAAAAACGTTCATATCTTATTCCCGATCCCCATATTTCGGGATCTTTTATTTCTTCCAAATATTCAATAGGAAAGGTTAATTTAAAGGAGCTGTACTCATTTGGATGTTTGGAATTGAGCTTTTCGCATTCTACATTTAGAAAACCTCTTTCTTCCGTTAAATATTTCAATATCATTTCTTCAGTTGTGTCCGCCTTTACCCTATATAAGTGCAGATATCCCTTTCTTTTTATTGGAACTCCCTGAATTGATGTGTTCATAGCAATTCCAGTTTTTATGTATGTTTTTTGTTTCCTTTTCATTTTAGTTTTCCATTCAGCATCCGGGAGTTGTGTTACATTGTTACATTCCAATGCCGATATTTGTGGTAGTGCTGATGTACTGCTACCGGTGGTGATTGATGCATTACTCTGGTTTTTATTTTTATTTTTATTAGGACTTTTTTCTGTATCAACAGTAAAACCGTCCGCTTCTTTTTTGTTTGCTTTGTTTTCCTGTCCATCTTTATCGGGCGTAGTGATGCTCAGTTCATGACGCAGCGACAGCGAGACTTTGGACTCTTGTTTACAGTTTTTGCTGGTTTGTTTCTTTTAGTGTGTTTTGTCGATGGCTCCGACACCTGTTGAATATTTACGACGTCTCTTGCTCTATTTTTAATTAGAGGTTCGTAGCTTTGCTTATCTTGTAATGATAAGATTTTGTCTTTCAATAGACAGTTATTTTCTATTAGGATTTCATTTTTGCTCTCAAGTTCTTTAATGAGTTTTCGCAATAATTTATTTTCTTCAGTAATGAAATTGAATTGGATCGTACTTGCCATTGCTGAGCCAGGTGACTTAACCTCAATTTCTTGATCGTCGGTTGATGCCGCGTTCAGCCTTCCACAAGCCCTACCATGAATTTTCAGACACGAGGGATGGAATTCCAGTTCACAGACCACACAAGGCACAGTATTCACTGATTTGACTTTGCACTTGTTACATTTTTTCTCGGACTCGTCCGTTCTAACACTTGACTCGTCCGCCATATTAACGCTTTTTATTTAACTTTTTAAACAATACACAATAAAGAAAATTAAAAAAGATGCTCAAAGACATTTCCATTTTGCTGGATAGATAAATTAATTCGGCGCTGAAAGTCCTGAACTGTTCTTAAGAAAACTGTCCTTGGAATATTTTGGCAAGCGGTCTGGATTCTACCTATCATATTATCTCTGTTTGTTGTTTCATGCTCATAAACAAAATCTTTCAAATAACCCCATAAATAAAAATCCGGAGAAGTTAAATCTGGTGATCTTGGTGGCCATGCAACAGTTCCACCACGTCCAATCCACCTGTTATGGTAACTCTCATTTAAATAAATTCTAACTATCCGGGCAAAGTGTGGTCCAGCTCCATCCAATTGAACCCACATTCTCAATCTTGTTCGCAAATTCACATTTTCCAGTAGTACTGGGAGTGAGTGCATCTCTCAAGAAATTAAAAAAAAAATGCCCATTTACGTTACCGTTGAAAAAATGTGGACCAATAAAATGTCCATCTATGATACCACACCATACATTAAGACTCCAACGATGTTGATTGTTGACCTGTCTATGGCAGTGAGGATTCACGTCAGACCAATAGTGACAATTGTGTCTATGAAGCTGTCCGTTGCTTTTGAAAGTTGACTCATCGGAAAACATAACATAACGAAAGAAAAATGGGATCGTTCATTATTATTTGTTCTGCCCATTGGCAAAACTCTACGCGCTTCCTCATATCATTGGGTGTAAGCGCTTGTGTTAGCGAGATATGATAGGGGTGATAACGTAGGCTCTTCAATATTCTCAGTGAAGTACGTCTGGGTATGCCAGATTCTCTTTCAATATCATAGCTATGAGGATTAATGTGGACCATTCCCAGAACAGTTATTGCACTAACGTCATTTTGGTTATAAATATTATTATTAAAGTTTATTTATTTTCACCAAGTAAAATCAACAGGTTGTTTACAATAATTACAACTAACATAACAATGAATATTTTACAAAATGATCCTACCAGGCGGAAAATAAAAAGGTATGAATTCAGCGCAACCGAAGTGCGGCTGATCTTCCATTCAACCAATAAATTACCGTAACAAATGCGATGGATTCAATATAACAAAAAAAGTAAATAAAAATCATAAGAAATAAAAATTGAAGAAACGAATGATATATTTTGGATTACACAGCAGTATTAACCGTGTTGCTGAACATAAGTTCTGAGTTCTGAAAAGTAGGACGTTCTGGTCTTAAAGTTACCTGGAATGTTATTATATATTTTTGTAATTACATAGGAGTACGTTCGCATAAAAAGAGCTGAACGAAATTTTGGGGGTGTTAGTGTTCCCTTAAACCTAATATTAAGACTATGAACGTCTGTGCGAAACTTTATTTTATTGTAGAGGTAGGGCGGATTTTTATTAATTATAATAGATTGAAATAAGCACGCACTATGTAAATATCTTCTGTTTTTCATATTTAACCAATTTAGATCCGTGAGTTTATGACTAATTCTGTTATGCTTCCTTATTCCAAAAATAAAGCGCATACATGCATTTTGCACTCTTTGTATTCGCATAATATCTACGCAATCAATACATGGATCATAGAGGACATCCGCAAAGTTGAAATGTGATAAGACGAGCGACTCGCACAACATTTTTTTTGATCGGATAGATAAGAGGCAGCGATTACTGTATAAATTTTTTAAGTTACTATAGGCATTTCTAATACATTGATTTACATGTGATTTGAAGCGAAACCTGTAGTCAATGGTAACCCCTAGACTCTTGACTTCATTGCTATATGGAAGCACAGTATTATTAATCGTTACTCTGAATAAATTGTTTTGCATAAGGCGTTCTCTAGCTTTTTTTGGGCCGAAGACAATTAATTTCGATTTGTCAGGATTAACATAGAGACTATGTTCTGTTGAGGCTTTAACTAAATTTGAAATGTCTTCATTGACTTGACTACACGCTAACACTGTATTGCAGCTATGAAAAGAATAAAGCAGCTGAGTATCATCAGCATAGGAGTGGGTTTCGCAGAATTTAATAGATTTATGAAGAAAGGAAGAATATATTAAAAATAATAGGGGTCCCAAAATGGATCCCTGGGGTACACCTGAGGGAACTGGTAGGCTATTCGAGAGATTTTCTTCAACTTTGACCCGCTGAGTGCGATTTCTTAAGTAATTTTTGAAAAAAGTTACAGGCACTTCAGCTAGCCCAATATGCCTTAGGATAAGTAGCATCGTATCGTGATCGATTGTATCAAATGCTTTGCTATAATCTAGCAATACAATCACAGAAAGCATGCCATTATCCGTAGCTCTAATAATGTTGTCACACATATTAGACAATATGTTTTGGTTTAACACGTCGTAAATGTCCTTGTCGGGCTTTCAGATGGATGTTTCGAATTACAGAGTGATTGGGGTGCCGTCTTTGAAGATATCGATTCCGATACAAGATAGCAGCTTGTCGATAGTTACCTCCACATTCCCCTAGAATCAACAGCATATCGACTCTCTCTACCGCCGGATAGTCAGCCATATTTTATTTGATTTGCAGAAGATATCTTGTCCAAGTGTTTACTTCTTCAAATGAAATTTCCATTGAAAAATGAACGAATGCATTTTGTAGTGAAATTTTGATTGACACTATTTATTTGCATGACAACCTCAACGACCAATTGTTTATCGCCCCTAAGCTCACGAACAACACTAATTTTTGAATTTTTATTTAAAATATTGATCATAATGTAGTACAATTACATATCGTCGGGTGAGAACTGTAGTATTCTATGTCCATTTTGTTAAATTTTGCAGGGGAGGCATTTTAAGTTTAAAATTGCTATAATTTGCGAACTGTTATTTATATACAACGCGTTATATAATCACTTTTTAAAGACATCATGATGAAGTAAATATTTTACAAAATTTAGGACTACTAGTAATTTCGAACACAAAAAAACAAAAAAAAATGGACATGGAATAATATGGCTCTAACTTGCGAGGTGTTAATGGCAAGATAATATTTTTGGTGTTAAGCGTATATGGACAATGCAATAATAGTTATTTTTTAATAGAAAGTTTATTCGAACAATTCCAAGTAACTTACAAAGCAACATAACATAATAAAAAAATATTGTAAACAAATTGTTTATTTTTCCACCAACAACTTATTCTCCCTGAATAATGCCTTCCAGAAATCCAAATCTTCTTTTGAAAAGTTTCCAAATAGATCCTTGATGTGTTGCTTTTTGTCTGCCGGAATTGAGGGCGATTCCGGTAAAATACTTGGGTTAGGTATATTTTCCAAAAAACCATTTTTGTTATTTTTTAATATTGAAACAATGTCATTCTGTTGATTGTATGAATTACTAAACAATATACTGTTCACACCATTTCTATAAATTATCTTTACAGTTTTCTTGTACCATTAAAATCGCTAGTTGTTTGAAATCCACAAAATTATCTGGTCGAAGTTGAACCACTTTGTAAGGTTTTCGCGACCTGACACTCAACAAAATTCGAAGTAGTGCAAGTGGACTATGAATTTCTAGGCCCTTAATTCTTCTATCTATTACACTGTGCATTGCGTCAACTTCCTGTACACAGCTGTGTCCAGATTCCTGATATTTTTGGGTAATGGATGTTATTGTTGGGTGATTTCTAAGGAAATGTAAGAGTGCTGCTGACATGTGAGAATTTTTGTTTTGTGGTATACAAGCGTCCGACCATAATATAATGTTCTTCACTTCAGGTCTTTCCTTAAGGGGGTAGTACACTCTGTAGGCCTGAAAAAAAGGTGATTTTCGGGATTTTTTTTTTAAAGAAAACTATGAATGTATGTCAAAAAATGGATTATATAGGTGTATTGTGCTGTGTCTACTACAAAACTGTATTTTTTGGCCTAAGTCCGGCAACTCCCTTGGCCACTACATCAGGTGCAGCGTGGCACCTTCGACGGCAACCTGGTGTTTGGCGGGCATCTCTGACGCCGCACCGTTGGAGCTAGAACAAAATTGTTATTTTTCCGTTAATCTCTGATATATTTCCTGTCATCGTACGTACGATTTTTTGATTATATTGAAAAATAAAAAATTGACAACGGTTTGAAAAGAAAGTCATTTTTTCGGATGAAAAAATGGACACAAAAGCTTGCACCGAAGAGCCATTTTTTAAGATAAAAAAAGTTCGTACGTACGATGACAGAAAAAGTTGTGTAGAATTCAAAAATTCAAACCGCGTTCAAATCGGACGAACCGTTTTTGAGTTATGATGCCCGCCAACTTTAAAAACATGGTTTCGAGATAATCGCGTTTGAAGTTTTAAGTACAGTTTTTCATCAAATTCGTCTACATACCTCTAGTCTGCTATGCCGGGACCATAAAAAATCCCTTCGGTAGCTTGTTCCTCGAGTTGTTGCTGCTTTCTGGCCCCCAAAATGCTCCTCCTGGCCATCTTCGCGCCTTCCGACAACCGCGCTTCAGCGCGATCGACGCGCTTGCTGTCGGCCTTCGCGCAAAAGGAATGACAGGTCTGCCCGATGTCCAGCTGCAGCACTCTCATAACTTTGAGAATCCCGTTCAGACCCTCGTTGAAATTGCAGGCCGCCAAATTTGAAGCAATTTCAATAACTTCCTTGCCGCTGTGAATAGTTTTTGGAGCCAGCGCCCAGATGGTAGCGTTAAAACTTTCATTGGCGTTTTGCGTATATCCGCCGAGACAACGTTCAAGCAGTTCATCGCGACTCAGATCTTGATAGACAGGAAGTATGGCTGTGTAAATTTCTTTTTTCATCACTGGTTTGTGTTTGTAGTTGTTGAGCTCGTCGTTGAATTTCGCCTTCTGCCATGTGCACCACGAATCCGCTCCTTTCGGGCAGCCGTCATGTTGTGGTTCCTCATCCGTGGACATCTTGTGGTGCAATGTTGCCATCAGTTCCCTCTTCATATCCGCTGTAGACGCCGAGTTCCTCCTGATAGCAAGTCCATAATAGATGGTAAGCTCATCTATTAATTTTCCGGTCAACTTTCCCTTGCCGCTGAGTCCTTTGGTCTTCTTTACTAGCTGACGAAGTCGGCTCCCCATTCGCTTTTGCACATGATCGAGGAACTCCTTTTTGCGCACGACCAAGTCCTCGTATGGCTGTGAATCCAGGATCCCCTTGAAGGTTTTAGTATCACCGTCTCCGATATAGTGACTATATTTCACATTGTGCAAACCGACCGATCTACGAAACATTTCAATGATCGAATCCACTTCCATTTTCCCAGAAGCCCCTTCGTGGTTTCGATGACAGCTGCTCTTGTGATCTTCGTACCATTCTTCAAATTCCGTTTGTTTCCACTGATCGTATGCTTTACAGACTTTACACTTTACATCCAGGTCAACAATCTGTCCGGTACGCCATCCAATAAGTGTAGAGGCACCCAACAGCGACGAAAACCCCCTCTTCTTCCAAGAGCCGTCGCCGGAAACCGTCAACCCGCTCAAGTCGTTGTCCTCCTCAGATAGCTCCTTCTCTCTCTGCGCTGCTTTCTTCGTGATGATTTCTCGTACGGCTGTGGAGGCTGTATGCATAGCGTCAATGACTTTGTAGTACGCGGTCTTCACAATGGGGTTTGGCAGGCACATAAAAGCGCAAAATTTTGCTAGCCCGTTGTATCCAATTCCGAGTAATCTCAGGGTGAAGATGATACGACGATTGATGTCAAAAGCGTGGCTATTAAGTACCGGACTGGAGTTTATGTACTGCAGATCGCAAGTCGCACAGCACACTGCGATTTTAAACCCCAGGCCGCGTGTACCAGTTTCTTGGAACCTCACGTCGGAGCCGCACTTTCTGCACACTACTAAATCGGCCAGGGCAGTGAAAACGCTGAGGAATTCGACGAGCCGGTACCCAAAACTCTCATTTACGATGATCTCATCGTCTTTCGATGATCGAAGCTTTTTGGCCGAGGACGAAACACCGTCCACATCACCTTCCATGGAAAACCTAATAATATGAGTAATTATTCGGCTGTTTACAAGGGGATATACCCACATGAAAAAATCAATAAATACCGATTAAGTGGACGGCGGCCTCTCAAAGAACTGCGTCGTGACCGGCACTGATTATCCTTCGACCCTTTCTGCCTTAGTTTTAGCCGTTTATTTGTCATTGTTGCCGAAAAACTGCCGGCGTGCCCGAGAAACGTGTTTATCGAATGACAGGATACCACAGACTGTATGAAATGTGACGGGAAACCATCAAAACTGAGTTCATACGATACCAGAGCCATCCGGTAGTACGCGGTAATAATTGGAACTACAAAGATCGCCCGTTCCGTCGATAACGGTCGAGCTTTCCGGGCGCTCGCCCGAGCGCGCTCGGAGCGCCGCGACACGGCTTCGCATTTCGGCCTGTAACTTTGGAACGGAGTTACTGGCGGACTTCGGGTAAAGTTTATGATAAAGTAGACACTCCAAAGAATTTTTTAAGCCAAAAAAAAATCGATTTTTTGAAACTTGCAGAGTGTACTACCCCCTTAACAAGTTTTTCTAAAAGCACACTCAAAGCACTGGCAATGTCTGTCCCTTTGTGTCCTTCCATGCTCTCATTCCAGAACATACAGTATCCCTGTTTTGTGATTATATCAAATCCCGTTAAATTATAAATTGCAAACTTTTTTTTATAATAAGATGTAGATACATTTGTTTGTGGTACTGTTAAAACGCTTTGCATGTCAAAACATAATAAAACAGTCTCTTTATCTTTCTTGCATTTTTCTATATCTTCTTTTTTTCCCTTCTAGCGGAATTTTTTGCTACTGTGTGTGTTTCATATTTATTCTCAAGTTCTGCGCTTAAAGTATTTCCAGACTTATGAGTGTGATACTCTGTACAAATTGGGCACAAATCCTTTTGGGCTTATGAAATTCGATGTTGAATTCGTAATTGAATATATTTCTGTACAACCACTTTTTTGCTGGATTAATTTGATTGTTGTTGCAATACTCCAAATACAGTTCGTACATCTTTGTAATATTTAGAGACCTTTCAAAGTAGTCCTTAACAGTATTTTTTCTGCAGTAGTGTGATTGAATTCGAGGGAATAAATTGATGTGATTTCGAATTTGTTCTCTAGTTCCGTCATTTAATTTTGAAGTACTTTTTCTCGGATCACCTTGAGGAGTTCCAGTTATACCTTGTTTTTTATTTTCATGAAAATATGAAATTCTAATCTGACTCACAGCTAATACTCCAAGATAAAATTTTTTGCATACTCTTATTTCATTGATGCCTTTAAATAAAAAATATTTATAAGAATATGATTTAGTTTTTTGGCGTTCACCACGATTACGCATTCGTTGAACGATGGATCTAAGAGTGGTTTTGTCATAAAAGAATGATTTAATATTATCAGAATTTTGCGAAAATTCTGTGTGGATAGCATTTACATCATTTTTGGAAAAGTTTTCCGAACATTTAAATCTACATTGACCACAAGAAATAACAGGCATCTTTTGGGCCACAACATTCCCTTTAGAATTCACATACTCTTTTCCATTTTGTCTTAATACCTTACGCTTATTTTTTTCCACATCTTAGGGCCCGCTTTCCATTTTCTTGTTCTCTCGGATTTATTCACCTCTTCTGCATTTCTAGCACTGCAGTTTCAACGAAATAATTAATTAAAATAAAACTTAAAAAATATTATTAATTAGCAACTTACTCGTTTGAGGTACTCTTGGTACTTTTAGAACCTTTTGGATCATCTTCTTCTTCACTACTGAAAATTTAAATTCGCAGCTGTAGCGACATAATTCGTCCCACTAAAGTCACCAACAACAACAGGAGATAGACAACCAACAATACACAGAAATAAGACGACTAAGGTAGACAACACAATGAAAGAGAATGTTAGGAACAAACCGTTGGAAGGAACAATAACGCCACCAAGAGGAGAACAGTCTAAACAGAAAAACGAAGAGAGAGACAACACGACCAAGGAGAGAATGGCAACAAACAACACTAACATAATTGGAAGTAATACTGACGTGAACTCCTTGATCAGCGCAGCCGCACCAATAGCTACATTATTTGTTGGAAATTTAAACGTAGCAACAACGACGGAAAATCTAAACGACTATATCCAAGAAATTTTCAAAATCCAGGGCTTCCAGATATCCGAGCTGAACACAAGAAATAATGGAAAATCTTTTAAATTAACGGGGGATCCAAGAGACATGGAATTAGTAATGGACTCAAAAATGTGGAAACATTAATGGGATGGAAGCTGGAATATGTAGAAAATAAGTGAAAAAACTGCGGTAAAAACGGAAAAATCGATCATTTTTAAGGATTTCTTTACAATTTAAGGGGGCAAATCCCCCCCCCCAAAATCTACCTCCTTGCTATAAATGTTCATGTTTTGGAACTTTTCACCTCTCTAGTCCCTCAGAAGAAACGTAAAGGCTAAAATAATCCTTTTCATCCCTCCAAATTATCGAAAACTCATAAAAATAGGTGGGGGGGCCTCCCCCGAAAACGGTGGGTGATGGGGGAAAACGGGGGTCATATTCGGATTCAGGAGGTCATTTTACATAAGAATCAGCAGGAATGGTGTCAGGGCCGATTTTCATGCCGACCAGTGTTATTAGTATTTGCGAACACTGGCTATACGAATTTGAAATAAATATTTTTAAAATCGACAATTTTAATTTGATAAATTATTTTTGTAGAACTGATAGCAGAGGGGGCGGTGTTGCTTTATACGCAAGTACAAATATGAATTACGCGAAAGCAATAAAATGACCAATAGAGAACGCCGAAAAACATTTTGAGCATACTTGTATTATATTTAAAATTGAAGGCGAGTTAAGCGTAATGACGACAATATACAGATCACCCACGGGCGATTTTGTTATGTTCTTCAATAAACTGAACATACTGCTTAACATTTTATCAAGAAAATACAAATATGTATTTATAAGCGGTGATTTTAATATAAATTTGTTGGATGACACCCAAACCGGACGTGAATTTATGGGTATAATGAATAGTTTTGGTATACACTATAGTGTGTCAGAACCGACTCGTTATTCCTCTTTGCTAGACAATATATTTACAAACTATCAGGGTGAATGTCACGCTAAACTGATTTACACGGAATTTTCCGATCATGATTCTATATTATTAAACATTCCACTAAAAAACACACAAAATTGCGTGAATAAAAAAATATCTTACAGATTGTATTCTGAATGCAATCAACACTCATTCTATAACTCATTAATGGTAGAAAACTGGGAGACAGTTTATAACAGCAGCACAGTAGATGATAAATATAATCATTTTTTTAACACTTTCCTGCATCATTTCGAAAATTCTTTTCCGGTCATCTCTAAACAAACCAAAAATAATTCAAAGCAAAATCAATGGATTACAAGTGAGTTAATAGATATGTCAAAAAAATTAAAAGATCTCCACTGGATTTATAAATCAACAAATTGTTTAAATACGAAATTCAGACATAACGAATTAAAAAAAGAAATATAAAACTGAATTAAAAGCAGCAAAGCAAAAATGGAATGAAGAAAAGATACTCCATTCAAACAATATCACAAAAACCTCATGGGAAGTTATTAAGAATAATGTAAACAATAATAAAATAAAGGATAAAATAACTCTAATTATTAATAACAGTGTGCAAAATACCAATGAAATAGCTAATGAGTTTGATAAATATTTTACTGAACGACACGTACCAACCAAAGAGGTTTTACTGCAAATCCCCTCATTTAATCAACCCAGTAGTATGGTTCTAAGAGAGGTTGATTGCACAGAAATACAAAAAATTATTCAAACTGTTGCAAATAAAAAATCCGAGGGACCGGACAAAATTCCATATTTTATCATAAAGAAAATTGCCAATATTCTCTCTACGCCGCTGACCGATATAATCAACTGTTAATTTTCATCTGGGGTCTATCCCACTAAACTTAAAACTACGAGAGTCACTCCGATTTTTAAAAAAGGGGAAAAAACAAATATAGAGAATTATAGACCTGTCTCTAATCTATCTATATTTGCTAAAATAATTGATCAAGCTTTATATATACGAATAACAGAGTACTTGGCGAAATTTAAACTACTATCGCCAACACACTACGGCTTTAGAAAGGGCAGAAACACAACAGGGGCTTTATATGAAGCGGTTACAGAAATTGTCAATATATTAGAAAAAAGAGAAATCCCAACAGGAGTCTTCTTTGATTTAAGTCAAGCATTTGACTCAGTGAATCATGAGTCACTGCTTGGAAAATTGGAAAGGTTCGGTATTAGAGGTCTAGTAAATAAATTGATCAAGTCATATCTAAGCAATAGAAAACAATACGTGGAAATAAGAGAAGAAACAATAGTAGAAATAAATACAAGGTTCCAGTCTGAGTTTCAACAAATTAAAACAGGCCTTCCACAAGGTGGAATTTTGTCTCCATTGTTGTTTTTACTGTACTCCAATGAGTTGTCAAATTTAATGGCAGAACAAAAGAATGAAGATAAATGTTATATGTGTGTTAGTCAAACAACGGTTCGATGGAAACTGGTCTTTATTGCATGTCGTGTATTGTACATCATGTAGTAGGCAACCCTATTAGCACGCTTGCTAATTGTTATACATATGTTACATCTCCCTTATTAATTACAGTACATAGTCATTTAGTTTTCTAGGTCTTTTAAACACTCTTTTGTTAGTAGTAGTAAAAAATGGTCGTATTTTTTCCGTTTACAATATTGTCACTCACATTGTTATCATTTACATTATTGTCGCTTACATTGTTATCGTTTACATCAGTTTCGCTTACATTGTTATCATTTTCGCTTACATTGTTATCACTTACATTTCTAAGGTTTACATCAGTTTCGCTTACAATATTGTCAGGCTTACAAACAAAGTTTGAAAGTTGCACCGTTGCATCTTTATTACCTTTAAATATTCTTATGTATATTCTATTTCTAATGATACATCTTCCATCATATTTTTCTATTTTATATGTCCTCTCCCTTATTTTGTTTTTTATTTTTCCTACTTTCCAGGTGCTTTTAGGTTTTTCTTGGTACCACACTTTCATTCCATTGGTAAAATCTAAATTTGTACGTACACCTGAGTTATCGTAATGTTGTTTTGATTGCATTTGTTTTGTATCAATTTTATTGTTAAATTTTGTTCTATTTATAATTTGCGGGTTTAATTTATTGTCTTTAAAATAGTGTGTGTGTTGTCCATTATATCAAGTGTTTATTTAACTAATTGGAGTAGTGGAGAGAAAGAAATGTACTTCTTGATATTATTTTAAGAATTTTATTTTCTATACATGTTTCGGCTTAGCCATCATCAGTAGAAAACTAAAAACAGATTTACACTAAGTTTAGATTATTTATAATTTTCTATAAGGTACATTGAAATAAAACACAGTTAAAATAAGTCACGTAAATAAAATGATCGAGATAGTTTTATAAATAAATAAAATGGCGGCTAATCTTGGATAAAAATTATTAAATATTGGGATAGATGTTGTAGGAGTGTTATTAGGTAATATATATGAGATAATTATATTAATTAGTATTATTCTGGGGGAAGTATAAGAGTTTATTTTATTTTTATTTACATAAATTATTAAATTGTATTTTATTTTTTATTGTTTGTGTTAGAGAGGGATAGATATGTCAGTTTTGCCGTTATGCGGTTTGGTGTTTTTGTGTATGTGGTTGGCTGGCCCGTGTCGGCGAGCACGCACACATACACATATAAATGAATGAGGAAATATTTTTTAAATAGAACACAAATGTATTCACTATTTTAACAAATTAGATAATGTAACTAATTATTATATGGCTTGTAATAGCAAAGATAGATAAAGAATATAACTTACACGTCAGGATATTGTTTATAGGTGTTTGTGTGTGTGTGTCATGTGTGTATTGGTTTTCATTTTATTATGGTGTTCTTTATACAAGCAATGTCATACTACGTCATTAATTGGAAGGTTGTCTCTTAAGTATCGAGACATTAATATTTGTGACGGTGTATAGGTGTCGTAGACAGGTGTATTTCGGTAAGTTAATAAAGCTACATATATGTCTTCATTATTTTCTACTGTCTTTTTGATTAATTTTTTAATAGTTTGAATTGATGTCTCCGCTAGACCGTTTGATTGTTGGTGATACGGGGATGATTTGTTTATTTGAAAGTTCCATTCTTTAGAGAACTGTTCATATTTTTCGCTAATAAATTGTCTTCCACTATCGGATACTACAATTTTAGGAATTCCGTGTCTGGCAAATATTGCTTTTAATTTGTTAATTACATTTATAGAGGTTAAGTTTTTGTTTAGTGTCATAATTTCAGAATACTTTGAGTAATAATCTACTGCAATTAGGAATGTTTCACCTTTAATTTCAAATAAGTCAATTCCTATTTTTTGCCATGTTTTTTTAATTATTTTATGATTTATCATTGGTTCTTTTTTATTTGAGTTTGAGTATTTATTACATATGAAGCATCTGTTCATTAAAGTTTCTATTTGTATCATCATACCAGGCCAATAAACTGAAAATGTTGCTCTTGATGTGCATTTGTTTATATCTAAGTGTCCTGTATGTATGTCTTCTAGAATCTTATTTCTCCACGATTTTGGTATAATAACTCTTTGATTCACATAAACCAGTTTATTTGTTCCTTGTGTAATTTCAGATTTTAATTTATAATAAGGCTTTAAATTACTACTTCATTTAATTATGCTATTTGGCCATTTGTTCTGTATAAAATTAATTATCATTTTTAATTCTTCATCTTCTTCAGTTGCCTTTTGAAATTGTTTTAACCTATCATCATTTTTTATAATTTTTTTTCAATTAAGCATACTTGAGCGTTTAATTCTAAGTTGTCCTCATATATTTTATTTACTGTTGTCTTTTATAATTTATGTCTAAATAACATTTTCCTACTATTGGAATTTTTTCACCTGTGTATGTTACCAAAGTTTCATTATTCTTTATTATATTTGTTAATTCACCACATTTCATTTCATTATAAGAAATTATATTTACACTTGCGCCTGTATCTATTTTGAATGTGATTTTGTTATCTGAATGTTTATTTATGCCTAATTTTACTATGCATTGATTAAACTTATTCTTATTTATATTATTAATTGTATCTACGCATAGATTTTCATCATTTTTTGTATTAGTTTGTTCAATTTGATTTACTGATTTATTTTTACATTTTATTGCAAAGTGATTATTTCTTTTACATTTAAAACATTGCTTGCCGTACGCTGGGCATTTATTTATTGGATGTGATTCACCACACCTTGAACAATCTTTAATTTCTTTTTGTACCTGATTATAATTTTTATTTATCTTTGAGCTGGAAGCGTTTTCTCGAAATTTCTTCACATATTTCTTGTTGTTTATTTGGTCCACTTCTTTATCGAATCTTGAGTCTCCCACTGTTGTTTTTTTCATTTCTTGTAGTTGTTGTCTGGATGTCTCTGTCAGCACACATGTTTCTATCGCCTTTTCCAGGGTGTACTCCTGATGTTGAAGTAGGTGTTCTCTTACTTTCTCATCTCTAATTCCAATGATCAGCATTGTTTTGATTAGTTCTACTTTAAAGTTGTCTGGGAATTCACATTGTCCTGCTTGGTTTTTAAAGGTTGTGACGTATTGCTCTGTGCTGTCCTCATTCTGGCGGGACGTGAAGAATTTATACCTCTCATAGGTTATATTCTTTTTCGGGATAAAGTAATTATCAAATTTATTTTTTAAAACGTCGATCTTGTCCTTTTCCTCTTCTTCGAATGCGAAGCTATTATAAATTGTGATGGCCTCTTCACCCATTAAATGCAATAAATGAGCACATTGTGTTTTTTCAGACTTGGCGTCTAACTCGACGGCGGTGGAGTAGATTTCGTACCTCTGTTCCCAGTTCCTCCAATGTTCACTTGCATTGCCGGTTAGTTTAATTGGTTGAATTCCTCTGTTCTCCATTTTCACTTAATTGTTTATTTTTCACTTCAATTTTTCTATGATTTATTTTATTTTCTTAGCTGCGCCATGTTATATGTGTGTTAGTCAAACAACGGTTCGATGGAAACTGGTCTTTATTGCATGTCGTGTATTGTACATCATGTAGTAGGCAACCCTATTAGCACGCTTGCTAATTGTTACATATGTTACAATAAATATAAAATTTTTCAATATGCAGATGACACGACCATATTAATTCAAAGTGACAGCATTGTAAATGCCTCAATTAACTCACAGACAGTGATCACAAGAATGGAGAATTGGTGTACACAACAAAAACTTATATTGAATCCAAAAAAATCACAAATTATACAGTTCTCAAACAAAAACAAAAATATAGACACCTGTAGTATTTTAGTAAAAAGTAGCGAAAAGACTATCAAAGTAGATCGTGTCACAAAATTCCTTGGGGTGCTAATAGATAATCACCTATCGTAGGAGGATCATGTATACCATGTAATAAAAAAATTAAATTCAGCTCATTATGCTCTGCTCGTCTTAAAAAACCTAGTGGGAACAAAGGTACTTATTGCATATTACAACGCACACGTACGTTCACATTTAGAGTATGCCAATATTATCTGGGCAAATTCGGCACATACGGGCCGTATATTAATCCTTCAGAAAAAAATAATGCGCCTAATAGCAAATAAAAGGAGAGATGAACACGCAAAACCTGTATTTATCCAACTGAAAATAATGACAGTTTACTCTCTGCTATTATATAATTTATGTCTTTTTGTAAAAGAGAATATGACTAAATTTTGTAAGAACTCAGACATAAACACTGGTATGCAAACAAGGCAGAGCAATGCACTAAGTATTCCCCCTCACAGAACAGCGCTATACCAAAAAGGGCAATTTATTTGGGAGTGAAAGCATACAATAATTTACCGGAAAATATAAAATCTTTAAACAATACAAAGTCATATAAAATCGCACTGAAACATTTCGTCATTGAAAATCCGTACTATTGTGTAAATGAGTACCTTCACTCCGAAACAAATTGAATGGAAATATTTTAAACTATTAGTATGTATGTTCGTCTAATATGTAAGGGTTTGTTTTATACACATTATAAACGTCAGTGTTTAATCTTAACGTACATATACATATATATTATAAACTGACTAATTTATAAAAACCTGACATATATAAATTATAAGATGACTCCGGAAAATTTACTTTTTAAAAAGAACTTTTATTTTTGTTACACATTAAAATACAGACTGACAGCGATTCGCTTTACTTACTAACACTAAACTCGTAATATGGAAACAAAGATTATATATGGAAGAGGAAGCTGAATAAGCGAAGAGATAATATTATAATAACATTAGCTTGCATAAAGTGGTGAAATACATATAAAGACAAAGAAGTACTTATAATTAAAATAATATAATGTCTGTATTGTAGCCCAGATTACTCCTCCCTCCTTAAATTTTGGCACACCCTGGGAGTGGCAAATCCATGTTCACTGATGCACTGTTTTTGTTTTTTCTAAAGTATTTTAGGTACACCAGGACAATACTTATAATTAATATCGTGTAAAGCAGCAGAGTCCAGATGCTTGGCTTTAATACACTTAAGTCTTGTTTATTAATTGGCACTTGCACGTTTTGTGGAATGTTTAGTAGGCTCAATTTTTTCACTTTGATTTGGGTGTCACTAATGATATAAGTTTTCAAGTGGATGTCGGTAGCACTAATCATTATAGGGCTCCCGAATGTTTCTTCCATCTCAGAAATCAGATTTGTTTCGCAGGTTGTTTGCTGATTCGTTAATAATTTATTTGAGCATTGATAATGCTGTTTTCCATGAAGGCACATGTCACTCAAAGGCCATATTTGATTATTTGATTTTGATTTAATTAAATAATTGAAATTTGGAATAATCGTTAACATTTCAGATTCGATTTCAGACGGTATAGGGTACAAGGAATATAAATCAAAGGTATCTTCGTAATTAATAGGTATTGACAGGAAATAGTTAATAGTTAAATCTTTTATTTTGCAATCAACTGTGATTACTGATTCGAAGTTTAGGATATTTTCCGGTTTTACTTCAAATGGCAACTCTTCTTGATAATGTTTTGATATTTTAGATATTTCTTATAGTAAATCTTTAGGGCTAATAATATCATTATGCAGAATTTTTAATTTGCAGAACGATAGTGAGTTTATTATATTTCCTAAAATATTTGAAATAATACTAAATAGTAAAATTAATTGATTATAAAGGTCTTTAACGAAGAGTATATTTTGATATTCAATTTCATCATTCAAAATAGCATGTAATTGCATAATTCTTGATTTTAATATATCTTGATTGTGCTGAATTTCTAAAATTGTATTATTGAATTCCTTTATTAAGTCGTTATTTAAGCTATACCCTTTATTAATTTGATATTGGTTTGCTCTACGTTTAGGTAATCTAGTATTTCATTAATTCTTTTTTCATCATTGGCATCCATGTTGTCACTTATTAACTTAATTATACTACCTAATCCATCTATAAGGCCTCTTTTATTTCTGGGACTTATTGCGTGAGATTGTATTGTATTAATTTGCCTCATTATTTTATTTCTAGTGAAGTTTAGTAATTTATCATAATTTTCAAAATCTCGTTTAAATTTTGAAACATTGTTAATCATTGAATTTAAGTATTCATATTGATTATCAATTTTTCCAAATTCATCATAAACTAAGTTTAATTCGTAACGGTGGACAAAAGTGTGAACCGATTTTTGTATCTTTGCTGGTCCAAGGTAAATAGGTAACATTAATATATTTTGTGTGATATTTTTAATTTCAAATCCTCTTATCGTAAGGGTCCATATTAACCTGGAAAAGATTCGTCTTATTAAATTTCGCCTAAGTAAATTTGAATTTGTATGTCGGATTTATAAAATATATAATCTATCATAGATTTTACAACTTCGTAATCTAATTTATCAAGGCCACACCTAGTTTCGGAATAGCTAGATTAGTTATTTTATTTTTTGTACAGAAATCTAGAAGGTTAATTAATGTTTTAAATAAACACTTATAAGTTGGTTTATCAAAATATTTATCTTTACTTATTAAGTACATAATATATCTACCTGCATCGCGTAGATAGCATAGCGAATAAAGGGTTGGATTTTATTGAAAGTGCGATTCTTTTCGCAATCTACAACAAGTTAGTCTTACAAAGACTATACCAAACACTCATTGACACAACTAATTCCCAGGCTAATACCCCGACGGACATTGAATTATACAACAAGTGTTTGCTGTTACATACAGTAACCTACTGCAAATGTAACAATTTAGGTCAAATTATTCAGGCCATCTATAGACGCGTTTCGAGATTTATCTCTCATCAGTATAGCTCCGTCGGGGTATTAGCCCGGGAATTAGTTGTTTCAATGAGTGTTTGGTATAGTCTTTGTAAGACTAACTTGTTGTAGATTGCGAAAAGAATCGCACTTTTAATGTTTGAAGTATTCTGCAACCAAGAATTGGCAATTTCATTTATACTTATGTTTGAACGGTAACGTGACCGCCAGTCTAAGGTGTCAAATTGTTTAGAGGGAATGGCAAAGCTATACTGATGAGAGATAAATCTCGAAACGCGTCTATAGATGGCCTGAATAATTTGACCTAAATTGTTACATTTGCAGTAGGTTACTGTATGTAACAGCAAACACTTGTTGTATAATTCAATGTCCGTCGGGGTATTAGCCCGGGAATTAGTTGTTTCAATGAGTGTTTGGTATAGTCTTTGTAAGACTAACTTGTTGTAGATTGCGAAAAGAATCGCACTTTTAATGTTTGAAGTATTCTGCAACCAAGAATTGGCAATTTCATTTATACTTTGGGTTGGATTTTGTTGATGAAGGTCGCGTACTTGTCCAAAACGCATTCTAAAGTCACGTGCAATACCCGCATTCATTTTTATGTCTCTACTAACACAATGGGCTAGGGAAAAGTCATACGGTGCGAAGAATAAGTTGTCTGAAATTTCTTGAATATTTTCGGCAACTGGTTTTATTTCTTGTTTTAAGTAATTTTGGAATTCCTCAAATTGTAATTCATTTCCTTTATTTATCTCAGTGGTTACACGTGGTCGCTTTACATTAGATAAATGAATTTTATCTTGAGTCATGTGATGTCCTTTAGTAATTTTTGCTGTATGGTAATCTTTATCGATTGATTTTATAATTTCTTTTTTATATTTATTTTTTGTTTTGGACTGTTTTTGTTGATTTTTTATGTAAACATTATCAGGAATATCGGGAGGCTCCTCTCGATTTTCATTTATTTTTTGAATTGTTTTCACCTTGTTGTCATTTAATTTTTTATTTATTTCTTCATACAAGAGGTTGACTTTTTGTTTATGATTAATTATATAATCGTTTAAGAATATATTTTCTATATTAATTTTAAGAGCATTATCAGTACCAATATGCCCAGATATAATTTCTGAAGGCATTAGTTTCGTAGTAGAGTGAATCGTATTATTATAAGCTAAAATTGAATATAAGATTTTTGTTTCGATTGGTTCAGTTTTATATATAACTTGATTATTTAATAACCTAATATGCTCTATTATTGTCGAGTGTAATCTCTCGGCAATACCGTTAGATTCCGGATGCTGTGTACGTGTAAAATGTAATTCAATTTTATGTAGTTCTAAAAGTTCCTTTATTAACGTATTTTTAAATTCTAAATGATTATCTGCTACGATTTTTTCAGGAATTCCATGATGCGAGAAAAATTTAATTAAGCTATTTGCAATATCAACAGCTTGGTTAGAATTTAATTTATATAGTTGAGCGTACTTTGAAAAGGAATCTACGATCGTAATAAACTTAACCTTATCGAATGTGATAGTGTCAACATGAACAATTTGAAAGGGTTTGGTAGCTGTCGGGGTTGTGCAATATTTTATTTTTAGGGGTTTCCTATCGTATTTAGATACGAGACAGATTTCGCAAGAGTTTATAAATTTTTGTATTAATTTTCGAGCATCAGGAAAATAATAATTGCGTTTTATTCTCATTTCCGTTTCATCGATACCCCGATGATTACTTTTTCCTTCATGTGCATTTCTTATTATTTCAATCATCTCGTCTTCATCTTGAACATCTTCCAAAAGTTGTGCACATTTAACTAATTTTAATTTAGAATTATTAGTGTATTTTTGTACTACGCTACAGAATTTTTCGTAACACGGATCCTTAAAGAATAAATGATAATATATATTCGGAACTGTGTATTGTTTGATAAAATTTATAACATCGTTGTCAAAATTATTTTTTGATATTTGAACAAAAAGTCTCATTTTTTTATTATTATATAATCTTTCAATTTTTGGGTTTGCAGGGGAATAATCTAGTTCTGATATAATAATCTGATTATTGAAAACGTTTAATGATTTATCCGAAACGGGAATATTAATTATAGGATTTTCTTTTTTAGAATGAACGGTTATTCCGTCATCATCGTCTCTTATCGACTGTGGGGGTTCAACAATAGTTGAAAATTTATCATTGTAATCAGGATAATCATATTCGTCGTTTACATTAATTTCAATGCGTGATAAAGCGTCCGCATTTTTATTTAAGGTTACCTTTTTGTATATTATTTCGTAGTCATATTCGGATAGCTTTAATCGCCATCTAACTAATTTTGAGTTAGGTTCACGAATGGACATTAACCACTGAAGGGGTTTATGGTCAGTCACAATTTTAAAACGACGACCAAATAGATAGGGACGGAAGTATTTCGTAGCCCATACAATTGCGAGCAATTCTTTCTCTATTGTTGAATAACGTGTTTCTGAGTCGTTAAGGGTACGACTAGCATAAGAAATTGGAAGATCAGAACCGATCTCGCCTTGGGATAAGACAGCGCCGATAGCATAATTGCTAGCATCTGTGGTTAACACAAAGGGTTTTTTAAAATCAGGGTATTGAAGTAATGGCTGATTCATCAAGACTTATAATCTGGATCATTAATATCGATAATTGAATTTTTCTTTAAGCATTTTGTTAAGGGCTTTGTCAAGTCAGCAAAACTTTTGATAAATTTACGGTAATATCCTAACAAGCCAAGGAAACCTTTAATTTGTTTCGTTGTTTTCGGGATCGGGTAATTTTTTATTGCTGAAATTTTATCGGGGTTAGGTTTAACACCGTCAGGAGTTACAACGTGTCCCAAATATGCAACTTCCTTTTTTAGGAATTCTGACTTGTCTAATTGTATTTATAGATTTGACTCTCTTAGTCTTGCAAACACTTCTTTTAACCTAAGAATGTGTTCTTGTAAGCTAGTTGAGAAAACAATGATGTCATCCATATATACAAGGCATGAATTATTTTGTAAATCACGCAGGATGTGATCCATAACACGTTGAAATGTCGCTGGGGCATTTTTAAGCCCGAATGGCATTCGTAAAAACTCATAATGTCCATTAAGTGTATTGAACGCAGTTTTAGGGATGTCTCGTTCGGAAATTTCGATTTGATGAAAACCCGATGCCAGGTCAAGAGTAGTGAAATACTGGCATTTTCCAAGTTTATCTAAAAGATCGTTAATATTAGGAAGGGGGTATCTATCACCGACTGTTTTCTCGTTTAGTTTCCTATAGTCTATGACCATGCGCCATTTGCGCTTGCCGGAGGCGTCCATTTTTTTTGGAACAATCCACACAGGGGAACTCCAAGGACTATAAGATGGCCTAATAATATTTTGAGACAACATATCCCTAATTTGATTTTTAACCTCTTCTTGATGTACCTCAGGGTACCTATATGATTTGGTATAGATTGGAACTTCATCTGTTGTATGAATAGAATGTTTAATTTTATTAGTAAATGTAAGATTATCCTCATAAAATATGTCAGAGTACTCTTGAATTAAAGAATATATGTTTTTCTTTTCCTCGTCGTTCATATGCTCTGAACGAATTTTGGAAATGTCGAATTTTTTCGACAAATAACTTTTATTATTATTTATATTATTATTAAAACGAGTGTTATGTTCGTTTGAATTAATTAAATTGAAAGAGTACATTTCGTTTATTTTTTCGCCCTTGACCTCGTCCATGACATCATATCCACTGATATCGTGAACTTCTAGAGGTTTTTGCAAGGTAAGACGCAGGTCAGTCTCTGCGTTATTATGAATAGTGCACAGAGCTTGATTATCACGTACATGAGTAATGCATTCAGACACCTCCGTATCATTATCTAATCTATAATGTGGAATTATGGCTGTACCATTTTTTATATTCCTAACATTTACTTTAATTATTTGGCTATTTTTTGCCGGGATCAATATAGAACTATTTTTACTAATATTATTATTACTATTACAATTAGATCCTTGTAAAATTGGGATCTCTCCATTAGGGGTAATTAACATATTTTTATTGAAGTCTAAGCAAGCCTTTAATTTTTGTAAATTATCTAAACCAAGAAGTATGTCAAAAGATGAATGGAAGTTAAACAGGTAAAATTTTAATTTAGATGCAAAATTATTATTAAACAATTTTTGGAAAGAAATTTCGGTGCATTTGTCACCATGCGAAGTACCATGGGCACTAATAACATAAAAGGGGTCGATTGACATTTTTTGTGTATACTTATGAGCTATTTCAGGATTTACAAATGATTTAGTACTTCCAGTATCTATTAATATTTTTAAATTTCGATCATAATCAATTATATAAGGAAGGCTGCTATTAAAATTAATTAATGATTCAATTGTCTTTCTGAGGCGTTTAGGCCTAAAAAAGTATCTCTTTCATTCGGATTACTAGGACGATTTTGTTCCTGTTCCGAATTTACGACTTCATGCTGCTAAAGCGTTTATGCTGAAGTTGTCGACATAGGCGTCGGATTGTAACTTCGGGGATTATTATTGTTATAGTTATTACTAGAGCCTTCAAATCTGCGTCGTTTATTCGCAAATGCTTGTGGTCTACTGAAATTTTTTATTATTATTATTATTGTGAAATTGAGGTTGATACCTCGAAGTATAATTATTGGAATAGTTGTTATTATTATTCCTATTATTAAAAAGATAATTTCTATTTTGAAAATTATTATGCTGTGGTTGATATATTGGTTTGTTATTTAATTTTACAGAATTTATTTTATTTGTTAACATTTCGACCTGAAAGTCGTTAGTGAGCATGTGTAATGCCGTATTCAAATCTGGGGGATTTTTGGTTCTCATCTGTGACCCGATTGGATCACGTAACCCTCTTAGCAAAACTTTGAGTGCATTTGTTCTAAAAAAGGCAATTAAATATTGTCTTTCTAAAATTGCAGGTAAATGGTTCGTTACGTAAGAAATTTGGAGGTTAAGCAATTTTTGTAATCGATTATAGAAATCGAATGGGGATTCACTAGGATTCTGTTTTAAGTTGATAATTTCTCCATTAAGACTGAAATGATCTCTTTTGTCACCGTAAGCGCTAAGCAGAGCAAGTTTTAAGTCGTTCCAATTAGTGATAATTGACGACAATATATTTTTTGCTGTATCTCCTTTTATTTTGGAGATTATGGATGCCATAAGGTATTCATTTTGGAAATCTAAGTGGTCAGCCACATTATAAAATCTCACAACTAATTTTTCTGAAATTTCTAGGAATCGTGAAAGAAGTTCAGCTTCTCCATTAAAATCAGGAATCATAGCAATATATTCACTTCTAAGAGCCATTGTTAAATTTAAGTTATTTAAATTATTTAAAATAGGGGTTTTAGGAACATGAGATCTAGAGCGATCTCGAGGGGGATTTTGTGAGTGAGGTAAGTGAGTGAGGTAAGTTACTGTCATGACCATGCCAAGCATGACCTTTAAAGTAATTTGTTCCTACCAGAGTAAAATTCCCAGCTTGCTCATTGCGTATTCCCTTGAACAGCTGATGAACGTCCTCGCGTGCGGTGCCCTCGGAGCTTGTAATTCTCGAAGTTCGGAGAACTCGTTGGTGCTACTGCGACGTGGTGACGTAATCCGTACCGTTGCCCTTCTTAGGTGCGATGGTCACGAAAAACACTCGAATACCCGATTAATCGTTGAAACGAAAAGATTACACTTCTTTCGGGTATCCTACCGACTGCGCCAATTATAAGATTACTCCGGAAAATTTACTTTTTAAAAAGAACTTTTATTTTTGTTACACATTAAAATACAAACTGACAGCAATTCGCTTTACTTACTAACACTAAACTCGTAATATGGAAACAAAGATTATATATGGAAAAGGAAGCTGAATAAGCGAAGAGATAAGATTATAATAACATTAGCTTGCATAAAGTGGTGAAATACATATAAAGACAAAGAAGTACTTATAATTAAAATAATATAATGTCTGTATTGTAGCCCAGGTTACTTATATGTGATTACGCATATATTGTATATTTTTAATTTACCACCTAGGCTGTATTATATACTATTACTCCATGTACATTGACTTGTGAAAATTATATTAATATAATATGTAACACCAACAATATATAAATAAATAAATAAATAACTTTAAACCATGTTGAATAAAAATACCTATCGGCTGTATCTGATGGTATAAACTCCGATCCCGAATCTTCAAATGGTTCAACATCCGAATCCATGATGATTTAAGGTAGTAAACCTTGCACTATCAATTAACACAGCACTAAATACTCTTTGAAATGCAGCGTAATTAACCAAAACAAGTAGTAGTATACTTATTCTATGTCCATATTTCTGTGATTGGTCAAGGGACATAGAATATTACAGTTTTAATAATTAACTGTTTGAAATGGACATGGAATAAAATGGAACATCAGAAAACACCTAAAACTGATATTATGTCGTCATCACTACCGAGGAATAGACGCACCATTGGACATAAAATATTACGGCATAAAAATATCATTTTTGAAAAAAAGTGGACATAGAATAATACAGTTCTTACCCGACGATATCTAGTTTAATTTTTGAGTTTTTTGAATTAGAATAAGTGAAGTAGGTATTGAAATGATATGTTGGTGGCAGGAAATATCGTTTAGTTTTCTTATTTAATGAAGTATTGAACTTTTGAATTGAAGTCTATTAGTAAAATTTTCTTTTTCTCAAATTTTTTTTTATGTGAAGTATTAAAATTTTTATGCAGCCGTACTAACATGATGGCCCTCTTTCAAAATAAATAATAAAAAAGTAGGGTTGCCATTTAAAATTTGGAAGTTGGCCTTCAAATGACCTTGAAAGTCAACTTCAAGGTCAGTTTAAAGGCCATCATCGAATGTCCCCCTTCCAGCCATACAACATTTGTTATGGTCAATTTTCGCTATCGAATATATCTTCGGAGTTATTTGCGTGGATTGATTAAAATGGCCTACCCTGTATACATATATGCACGCATATAATACCTATTTTATGAACCCCTTATTATTTAAACTTTTCAAATAAAATTATACCTACGTAGGTATACGTAGGGCGGCGTTTATCTGTTAAAAATAACTAGAAAATAGGTACTTATTTTAGTTACTTACCTAATCAGGTGTTGCTTCAATTTAATGTGTTCGTCAGTAATGCGTCTACCCAAAGTTCTTCTTGAAACTGAATTTTTGCTCGGGTTTAACGTTTTTATCAACGCACCAAAAGACTTGCTTTCGACAACATGTAAAGGAATCATGTTTGAAACAAATAAATTTACTATACATTTGTCCACTTTGGCTTGGGGTACACCGCTGCCGAAATATTAAAAAATGAGTTATAGTGTAACCTATTGATAGGTAAAATCGTTGAATGATGTGTTTAAATAGTAAAATGTACATCTTATGAAATTTTTTAAATGTACGGAATAAATATTCTATGGATATCCATAGGATATAGTAAAATAAATATCCATAGTAAATTCATAAAATGATTTCCACTGAATATACTTTGATGAATATTCATTAGAGAATATACAATGAATAATATCCAATGTATGTTACAGAACGTATTTGCACATTTGGGATATATGGTGGATATCCATTGGATATTTTGTGCTATGTGGGTACATTTCTGACGTTTTAATATATATAACGTATTTTTTAATTTTTTACTTCTCCCTAGTGAAAATCCTGGCTACGCCTATGGCTATAGAAAGCCAATACCCAAATGGTTATTCATTTTTAAACAATAGAATACAGAGTGTTCAACATTTCATACCATATTTCGTCAAATATCCGGTTTATTTTTACATATTCTTACGCAGAATATAATTCGCATTGGTTTATACCAGCATTCCTTCTACCTATCTTTCCTTTCGTTTTTAAGGAAAATAAATGCCTTTCGTTCATTAATTTATATATTAAAAAATTAAATTTTTTTTTTTTTATTTCACTATTTATAAAGAGCTCTAGTTTTGTAAATAATAAAAATCGGACAGTTATTTATGTAATCTAGTGTCTTTAAATGAATCACCCTGTATACGAAAACTATAAGTTTATTATAAATTAAAAAATGTCGCTTCGGTATTACGTGCTTACTGTAATCCGAAACAATTTTGGTAAATGGCATTTATGTAGTAAACACGGCGCCATCTTGTGACAGATTGCCTAACTTCATGACTAAGAAAGGCACACATAGAGATAATTACACTTATTTTGGATAAGTTTTGCTTAGCAAAACCAGATATTTATTTTCAAGTAATAGCATCAACGCGTTTAACAAAAATAATTTAATATTTCATAATTCCTGTTGCACATATAAACTTTGTTATTCTCTTTTAGCTACTTTTCATTCTAGTTTAGTATACTGTAAAACTGGCTTTTCGAGTCACCAAAGCATCATAAAAGGACACGTGATCAACATAGAAATCGTCAGCAATCTATGTAGCCATGGCCGCATTCGCCGCATTTCTGTCCGCCTTGTTAGTCTGATAACTACGTGGTTTACGACTAGGGATTGCAATCCCGCAGCTCATTCAATCCCGCGGGATTGATATGCGGGATTGATCAATCCCGCGTGGGATCCCGCGGGATCCCGCATCTTTGAAATTATGTTATAAAATCGAATTCAAACTACAGGTTTTTGTTTTAAAAAACAACTTTTATTAAATATGTCTTGCATTATGCAACAAAAAATATTTGTTTTCTAATAAAATAACAATTAAATCATAATTAAGTACTAGTCTTATTAGACCTTAATTTTTAAATGTTTAGCATCAAAAGTATAGTTTAGTTACCCCTACTTCTAACAACAGTTTTATGTTACTTATAATTCAGTCTTTTTCATATGATGATTAATAATCAAATCACAACTTTCTCTTACCTAGATGCTATTGCTATGACTGTAGTGATACCTTTTGAAAATACGCTCTTAAGAAGCAAATGATATTTATAGTATCATCTCCGAGCCTGCTTCTGAGTGAACTACAAATATATCCTGATGCCGAAAACGCTCTCTCGGCTTCTAGGCTAGTAGGCTGAACCGTCAGGATATATTCATAAGCGAGCGTCAGGTACTCTCCTCTGATACCATCAGACTCAAAGAATGCCATTTCTTTCTTCAACATTTTCTCATAATCCTTTTGCTTGTTGTCTGGCTTTTTCTTGAATACTTCTTTTTCTTGTTGAAGCTGTTTTTCTAATTCTTTTTTAACCGTTAGAGTAGGACCTGTGTCAGTTGTAGATGTTCCAGCTATAGGTGAATTTTCGAAGACGTCACCTGCATATATTTCATCGTCTTGAACTACGACTCTTTCTATTATCTTCTTTATTTCTTGGCGTATTGCAGCTTTTTTTGGCATGAAGAAGGTATGGGTACGATCTGTATTTATGGCTTCTTGGTCGTACTTTTTCGGATTTTGCAAATAAATCAAAACTCCTGTCAACTCAGTGCGGCGTTCTTGAATCCGTTCATGTAGACTTCGTGACAACTGGTTACTCAACACAGTGTTTTGTTGTTGCAATTTATCCAAAATAAATCGAAATGTTGTGTCCGCAGTTATAAGCGTTGACTCGCGCCTACAAAGTGCCTCAACTCCCAGTTTAAAAGGCTGCAAGTTGGCAATGAGATCATTAATTTTGAACCACTCGTTATCGCTGAATTTAATCTCAGATTCAATATCGATTAATGCTTTATCGATCCAATTTTTCAAGTTGCAGAATCGTTCTAACATATTTAAAAGGCTATTCCAGCGAGTACGGCAGTCTAATATCAATGCCAATTCTTTTTTAGGACCTTCCTGTTCCTTCACATATTTTTGTAAGAAGACGTCATTTTTGGTTGGTGACCGTTTAAAAATCTTGACCACTTTTCGTACTTTCTTCAATAGATCGTCGTATGTAGAAATTATTTCAAGTGGCGGTGAATTTATATTAACAGTAACTCCCTGTTCATTCGCGTCCATATCATCGTTGTCATCATTATCAGATTCCGTTGTAATTTCTGCTGCTGGCCATTCTGATATTGGTGAATTGCCTTTCTTATACAGTGTATCAACCACCGCTAGCTGTAAGCCGTGTGCAAAACAAAGCTGCTGGGAACAAGACAAAAGCCTGCCAACCTTCACCATCACACTAGCGCCGTCCGTTGTACTTGTGATAATATCTGTCTCTAAGTTTAAGCCAAAACTCGCAAGCCTTTCTTTTACTAAGCTAATCTAATGTACTGCGATACCCGAGCCATGTATACGTACCAAACCCAGATTAAAATGGTTTTCTTTCTGGTGAACATTGATATTTAGGTATCGATTATTCTTTTGTGACGTCCATTCGTCAAATTTTAGTAAAAATCTCCGTTTTTTTTTTTCTTAAGCCGTTCAAATTCTATAATCATGTCAGCTTTGACTGTGTTACAAAAATTTGTTACGATAGATCTTATCGTATTTGGCGAATTAGGTAGTTAGAAAATAAATCTCTTAAATCCGAAGATGTGCAAAAGGAACTTAAGGTGAATCCGTCTTTACATACCATCCTAGAGATCATTTTGTCCATGGAGTTTTGTTTGATAAGAAAACTGTCCATAATTTTGGGTTTCTTCTTCGGTACTACTGGTAAGGATTCTTCTCCGGTGTCATCGTTTCGAGAACTGATATCGATATTGTGTTTAGTCTTTAAATGTATTTTCAAGCCTTTGGTAGATCGTTGACTAATTTTTAATTCACCTGAACACAGAAGACATTTGCCACCGTTGTCATTTTTCTTGAAATAATGCCATAGACCTTTACCAAGTTGGCTGCCATCGGGATTCTCAGTTTCATTGGACTTAGACATGACTCATTTACTCGTTACCTGCAATGCATAATAAATAAAGCTTGATGTACATATATATTTCACTATTATCATCGATAACAAAGAGTATGCGTCCATCTGTCAACAATGTATATTGGTGAATTACAACCAAACAACATATTAACTAAAACAAAAACAACTTGTAAGCGAATGTTCACGCAACATTACGACATCATATTCCTTTTTGCGGCACAATCTGCTGTTGAAATAATAGAAAACAAAAACTAAATCGAAAACATTAAAATTTATTTACTTACGTTAAACGCCGGACGGTGAATACGAAAACATTCTGTCTGTCACCTACAGAAAGAACGCTCGCAGCGCAACACACTGCGAGTCTATTGGGAACAACTGATTGACACGAACCGCATGCATGCATGAGCCGCCAGCCGCCGCCGCTGTGCGATACCGTTTCGAGACGTTGCGCGAGTTATCTTTCGCGGACCGAAGATTAATTTTTTAAAAAGAATTTATTTTGTTGGGAGTGGAAATCGACTGTACCTGCTCAACGTCGCAGCGTAAATTAATTCATCATAGTGCGATAAGATGTATTTATATCAAATGGAATTCTTCTCTAAGCATAATTCTAGTGTGGGTGGTGCGATAACTCCTCCATCCGTAGAAGTGACATCGGCTAATAAGGTCCAGATGGAACGTTAATAGGATTTGCATTACTTTTAATTATGAAAGATTTTAATTTTTGTCTGTTCTTAATAAAATATTTAAGCAAATACAATATTATAATCAAAATCAGTATGCATGAGATTGCAACTAGCATCCAATTAATTTTGTAGTTATGGGTTTCAATCATTTGCTGAGATTCAACGTGTTTTTCCAAAGTGTTTATTTGTTGTTTTAAAGTTGAGAATTTCGATATATCGATTCCAGTTATATTTGTTGTTTTTAAGTTTACGTTTAATTCACTTTGTTTTACACGAATATTAGGCATATTAATTAACGATGGGGAATATTCTGTTTTAAATTTTGATATTAATGTTTTTGAATTAAATTTTCCTTTACATCCATGAGGTAACGAGATTAAATAATTTCCAAGAAGTGATTTTCGTTGTATCAATTTTGTTGAACAATGAATTTCGATAGTGGATTCATTTTCGGCAATGGTTTTTAATTAATATTGAAATACTTTTATTAGTTTCATCTATTAATTCTTTTGTGATTGAAATTTGATTTGTAATATCAGCCTTTAAATTTTCTTGATTATGAAATAAGTTTTTAAAGTTGTTTTCGTATCTTTCACCGTCTTCTGCATCTAAGTTTCCAGTGAGTGTTTTTTGAATTGTTCCAATAAAGTTGAATAATCCTCTTTTAGTTCTTCGGTATGAAGGTGAAATTTCATTAATTAAATTGTTTGTACGTCTTGTTTCTTGTTTTAAAATATCAAGTAATTGTTTAGTTATGTCTGTATTAGTATGACATGATTTTTCTTTTAAGGTAATTTGTCGTTGAAATTCCTCTTGGTGCTCTTCAGATATCTTTAAAATTTCGATTAATGATGTAATGTCGATTGAATGTATTAAATCCCATTCTGATATTATATTGCTCGCTGTTCCCATTCTAAATGTTATTAGTCCTGGATGATCTGGTATTTGATTGATCATTTCCGTTTTGATCCTCCATCTGAAATGTTGATTTTAGATTAGTTAAGTGAACCTTTTTAATTACGTTTTCTTTAATTTGTATTTTTGCAACATTGTCTGGGTCGATAGATATTATTTTGTAAGGGCCGTGGTATTTAGCGACGGTTTTCTGACCTCTTTTAATTTTTTCTCTTATATAAACTTTTTGATTAGGCCTAAAATTTTGAACATTTTTTAATCTGTCGTTATGATATTTGATATATTTTTCTTTTTGTTTTACATTCGTGGTTTTTACTAAGTCATGTAAAATTTTCATTTGTTTCAAATGTTCGTCGATAATATTCTCATTCGTAGTAATTTCATTCACGGTGTTTGTGTCAGTTCCGTATAATATTTCCTGTGGTGATTTTCCGGTGTTTGTATGAATTGTATTATTGTACGCCAATAATGCTAATTTGACAAGTTCTTCAATATTTAATGATTTTGTTTCTTCTTTAAGTCGAAATATTCTGATATGTTCAATTAATGTAGAATGAAGTCTTTCGATTGGTCCATTGGAATTTGGGTGATCCGGTGTAATAAAGTGAACGTTGACAGCATGAACTTCTAAAAGGTCTTGTACTAAAGTATTTTTAAATTCTGAACCATTATCTGTGGTAATGTTTTCAGGAGTTTTATATAATGAAAAATATTCAATTAATTCTTTTCCAATAACTGCTGCTTCTTTACATAAAATCTTTTTCGCATATCCAAATTTCGAAAAGGAGTCTATTATCGTAAGATAAATTGTTTGTTCGATCTGAACAACATCCATAAATAAATGTTCGAATGGTTTTCTTGAACACGGTGTCAAGTTCAATGGAATTTTAGGTGGGTGTCTGTCGTATTTTGCTTTTTGGCAAATTTCGCAGTTGTTTATATAATTTTGGATTGTTCTTATCATATTTTCGAAGTAATAATGCTGTTTTAATTTATTGTATGTTTCAATGGCTCCTCTGTGATTTGTTTTTCCTTCATGGTACATTCTTATTACGCTTTCAATTTTTTCTTGAGTCTTCAAATTTTTGTTCTGTTTAGTATGCCATATTATTTTGGGTGCGTTGTTGTTGAATATTTCTGAATACAATTTTGAAAGTTCAGTATACAATTCTTTTCTCGGAGAAAACATGTGAAATGTTTCGTTTTCCATAGTATAATTTTTTAAGATGTTTATCAAATCCTGTTTTGAGTAATTAACGTCTATATAGATTTTTGTTATTTTTCTCTGTCCTAATTTTTCTGATTTCGATTGTTTTGAGTTCTCTGATATTTTTATTATTATCTGACGTCTTTCTTTATTAATCGGTTCTTCACTTATTTTTATTGATTCTCTTGGTTCATCTGTTTGTGTTGAATGAACAGTGTTCATGGTTTCGTCTTCTAGTGGAATTTCGTTGTAATAATCGGTCATAGGTTGTGATGAATTTGGCTGTTGATTGTATGGATTTATATCTGGTGTTTTCAAGGTTTCTCTTTCTCTAATGATGTCATCTAGTAATTTATCAATTTCTTCGTCTACATTTCCTTTTGTAGAAAAATTCTCTATTGGGTGAATTTCGATTGGTGTTCGAGATAATGCATCGGCATTTGTATTTAATTTTCCTTTTTTGTATACTACTTTATAATCGAATTCCTCAAGTTTTATTTTCCATCTCATTAGTTTACTGTTGGGTTCTTTTAAATTATTTAGCCATTGTAAAGGTCGATGATCGGTGTAGATTGTGAATTTTCTTCCGTATAGGTATGGTCGAAAGTATTTGGTTGCCCAAACGATTGATAATAATTCTTTCTCGATTGTTGAATAGTTTCTTTCGGTGTCATTTAAAGTTCTAGATGCATATGATATGGGTCGATCTTGTCCTACAGTTCCCTGTGATAAAACTGCTCCTAATGCTTCATTTGAGGCATCTGTTGTTAATATAAATGGTTTGGTAAAATCCGGGAATTGAAGTATTGGACTGTTTGTTAAAAGATGTTTACAAGTTTCGAATGATTTAATGAATTCGGATGTATGTTTTATTTCTGCGCCTTTTTTAAGACACGATGTTAAAGGTTTAGTTAATTTCGCATAATTTTTTATAAATTTCCGATAGTATCCTGTTAATCCTAAAAAAGCTTCAATTTGTTTTGTTGTCTTTGGAATTGGATAGTCTAAAACTGCTCGAATTTTATCTGGGTTAGGCGATATTCCTTTTTCTGTGATAATATGTCCTAAATATTTAACTTCTGTCTGTAAAAATTCAGATTTATCTAGCTGTACTTTGAAATTTGTTTTTCTAAGTCTTTCGAATACTTTCTTTAAACTTTGAATGTGTTCTTGAAGAGATGTTGAAAAAATGATTACGTCATCTAAGTAAACCATAGATATGTCTCTTAATCCTGTCAAAACGTTATCCATTGCTCGTTGGAAGGTCGCTGGAGCATTTTTGAGTCCAAAAGGCATCCTTAGGTATTCATAGTGTCCTTTGTCTGTCGAGAATGCTGTTTTTTCTATGTCTTCTTTATCCATTTCTATTTGGTGAAATCCACTTGCTAGGTCCAAAGTGGTGAAGTATTGGCATTTTCCTAATTTGTCGAATATATCTGTTATATTGGGTGATGGGTATTTATCATCAATAGTCTTATCATTCAATTTTCGATAGTCTATGACTATTCTCCATTTCTTCTTTCCGCTTGCATCAATCTTTTTCGGAACTATCCATAGTGGTGATGACCATGGTGATTTTGAGGGTGTAATTATTCCTTGTTTTGTCATAGATTCAATTTGATTTTCGATTTCTGTTTTATGAATTGGTGGGTATCGATAAGATCTAGTATGTATTGGTAAATTATCTGTTGTTCTGATTGAGTGTTTAACTTGATTGATGAATGATAAAGGGATTCCTGGACAGTACATAATATCTCTGTATTCATAACATAAATTTCTAATTGCTTTATATTCTTCTTTGTTTAAATGTTCTAAACGTAAGTTTTTTAAATTTTGTTTTTGAAGTGCGTTAAAGTTTATTTCTGTTTTTAATTCATTTTCTTCAAAATTAATATTATTAATTTCTAACGGTCCTGAGTGAATGTTTAGTTCTGGAAGTATAAATGTAATATCTTCTTGAGTTGGATTTATTATGAGAATGTTTGTTGAATTATTTTCTATTTTACATATTCCTGCTGGTATTTCTAATTCGTTATTAAATTTGTAATTTTCTATCATTCCTTCTTTATTCTCACAGTTATGTGTCATTAAATGAATTTGTATTTGTGTTAATGATGGTACTTTAATTTTCTTTTTGCATGTTAAAATAATTTCGTTGCATTTGTTTTCTGGTAAATGAAGTGGAATTTGAGCATGTGGTGTAACTATTTTATTATTTTTGAAGTCTATTACTGCATGTAGTTTTTGAAGTAAATCGGTTCCTATTAATCCTTGATAATCCTTGTGAAAATTAAAAATATAATGTTTATGTAAAATATCTGGTCTGTTGAATATATCTGATAATCCAATGTTTATTGAGTAATTATGATTTGTAATTTGATGTGGAGTTTTAATTTGGAAGGGATCTATTTCAATTATGTCTGGAAAATATTCTTCTGCAATTTCTTCATTTATTAGGGTTCTAGTTGATCCAGTATCAATCATAAATTTCGCGTTAATTTCGGGAATTATTATGTAAAGTAATTTATGAAAATTCGAGATGTTGAGTTCTAAGTATTGGGGTTGTTCAAGGCTGGTGTTGTAAAATTTTCTTCTGTTGAATCTTTACTATTTTCTTCATATTGCTCTCCATCATAGAATTCTTCTTGTTCATATTCTTCAAATTGTTCATACAATTGTTCAGGGTCTTCTTGGTGATAGAGTTCTTGTGCTATATATCTTGGTTGTTGTTGTTGTGGGTATAGCATTGCAGTATTTCCTGATGAAATTTCCATTGGTGTTGGTGTCGGTTTATGAAATTTGCGAAGTTTTGAGGTATTAGTTACTCCGGAAAATTGTCTTTTTATTTGATTTGGTCTGACAAATTGTTGTTGTTGTGGTTGAGGTTGAAATTGTTGTTGAGGTTGAAACTGTCTTGGTTGTTGATATTGTCTTTGTGAAAATTGTTGATTAGAAGTTGAAGGATTTTGTTGTTGTTGATAATTCGGATTATTTCGAATCGGCAAAGGTTGAATTCTCAAATTATGATTTGGTGTTTTACTTTGTTTTCCTGAATTTTGATTTGAATGTAACTGAGTTCGGTGGTAGTTCATATTTTCTTCTTCTACTGCCATACGCATTGCGTCTTCGATTGTTGCTGGTGATTTACAACGTAATAGATGACTCATGTGGCTGTTTAGTCCTGCTAAATATGCTTTTAGTGTTGTTGCATTATATAAATTTCTCTTTGCGTCTTTGATATCTTGGTGAATATTTTGAAGTTCTAATTTATTCAATAAGAGGCATCGAATGTCGATACATTTGTCTGCAAATTGTAAAGGTGTTTCATTTGCTTTTTGCTTTATCATGACAAGGTCTCTTAAAAGTGATTCTTCATCTCTCTGATCTCCAAATAGTGAAATTAGTATATCTTTTAATTCTTGTAAGGTGTTAAACGGTCTGGCTGCTAACATTACTACTGCTTTTCCAATTAGCTTTGATCTTATGTGACATAATGTGAAACCTGTTCTTGCGACATCGTTATTTGGTGCCATCATTGCCATTACAGATTCACATGAACTTATGAAAGTAGATAATTTTGAAGGTTCTCCATCAAATTTAGGAATTATGTCTAGAATGTCTTTAACTGAAATTTGTGGTAAAGCCATGTTGTTTATTTGGGGGTTATTTATTTGAGGGTTATTTATTTGAGGGTTTATATCGATGTTTTGAAAATGTTCTATTAGTTCGTCTAAATCGTTTAAATTATTTAAATTGTTATTCATTTACTTACACGAGGATTAAAATGATGATTCCTTTGATAATGTTCATTTGAATTGTATCACTTGCACGATTAAATTATTATTTTAATTTTGATTGGAAAAATATGTTGAATTGAACTGTATTATTTTTGTAAATTTCGAATTTTTGAAAATGCTATTGTTTTTTGAAAAATGCTATTGTCGTCGATATCGTTTAATTTGACGTTTTATAACCAAACAATGATATCGGCATTTTAAGGTGAGGATGGGAATTTCAGGTAGTCTCGATGGTTTCTTTAAAGATGGTTTCTTTCTTCTGTGTCAAATTTCTACATAGGTATTAAGTTCTCCTATGGTCTTTGAAATTGACAACTGTCTTCTTTGCTTCAAGGGCTTATAATAATTTGACACTTCGACATCAAATTATTAAGTGCAAGGCCTCATGGTGATCCTGGGATTGGCTTCTTTTTCTTTCTTCTTTTCTTCTCTTCTTCTTGGGGGACTGGGATCCGTCGGAGAGTCTGGTCGATCCAGATGTCGAACACGATGTTCCTCTCTCGTGGTTGACTCCAATAGTCAGGGGGAATTTGTTACCGTTGGAAGAGTCTAGGCGATTCTAGAAACCGAACACGATGTTCCTCTTCGATGGTTGCGACTCCGATAGTCAGGAAATTGAATTTACGTTACAAGCCGGACAAATACACGACGATTTTGGGTTTTTGGTGAATCGTTGAAACGAACGAATTTTTGATTAATTCTCCAAAAAATCCGAACGACTGTGCCAGTTATCTTTCGCGGACCGAAGATTAACTTTTTAAAAAGAATTTATTTTGTTGGGAGTGCAAATCGACTGTACCTGCTCAACGTCGCAGCGTAAAATTAATTCATCATAGTGCGATAAGATGTATTTATATCAAATGGAATTCTTCTCTAAGCATAATTCTAGTGTGGGTGGTGCGATAACTCGCGCCACTTACGTTCTTACGCGAAACTCCACGAAAGCCGAATTTCAAATTTGCGGGATCCGCGGATCCGCGTTTTGAAGGTGCGGGATCCAGCAGATTAATAAGTGCAGCAGGATCCCGCGGGAATGCGGGATCTCGTTTTGCGGGATTGCAATCCCTATTTACGACTCCACGTTTACACCGAACAAAGCACGCCTGTAAACTATAATGTCTTGTCTTATAAGTGTTTAACTCTGTGGTACATTTTAATTACGCTTGTAAATGAAACGTTTTTTAACACTGTATTTATAGTCACAAGTTAAGTTTAAATACAGTGGTTAAACAAAGTTAAAGAAGCATTTTATTTGCAAGCGTAACTGTAATGGGTGATGTACATTTTACCGTGTGGTTTGAAGGCGACGTTGTACAATTCGAAAAAGTTAAAAATGTGCAATGGATTACACTTCACCATATTGGTTTAAAATAGGCATCAACACAAAAATTTGTAATTGAAATAATGTTATTTCAATTAAAGGGATACAGCAATCAATTGATTGGTGTGTGCAATTTAATTGATTACGTTTATAAAGTAATTTGTGTTTTAATTAGTCATTCAAATTTTACCCTGTGGTTTGAAGACGATATTGTACGACACATTAAAGTACGATTATTACACTTCACCATATTGGTTTAAAATTGATAATAAAACAAATATAACGAATGAAAATTGAGTTAATAATAGTTATAAGGTTTAATGTTTAAGTGTGTTTAAGGTTTAGCGTTTAAACCGAGTAACACATGCATTCTTACGAACGCGTTCATACACCGTTTGAAGTTTTAAAAATTAATTAATTCGGCGCACGATTTTTGCGCCGAACCTTTCCAAATTTTTACTTTATTATTTGAGCACAGCAGAGCAGAATTGTTGATGGTAAAAAGGAGGAATTCAAAATTACAAACGATAATTTTAAATTTCTTCTCTGTTAATTGTAAGAATTACTTCTAGAACAGTATTTTCACAAATATATGATGAAATAGTGGGAACATCCACATGCAGACACAACCTAAATAAAATGCTTAAATCTTTATTCTCGTATAAACGGCTTGATTTTTTTAAACGTTATACACTAATCGATAAGCACTAAATGTTAAACGTCTTATAAACCCGGCATAAAGGCTCGTATCGATTAAAGCGTGTCCCCGTTGCGGAGCATTGTAACGTGCGACGTCATGCAACGGTATTACAGATTGCTTATTTTAACCAGTATTATGGACGTGATCATTCAGATCCAATGAGTCAACAACACACAAGTGAGAGCGAACTATTTGTAACATTCACCATGGATCTGTGACAAATCGGCACGAATGGCGGACAAACAAGAACAAACTTCATTGACACACCTACCCATCCCAACTACAACTGGCTGATCGGCTTCATTGCTTGACATCGTAGCCAAATCGAACAAGTTGATATGCAACACTTCCCCGTATACCCACTAAGAGTAACAAGCAATGTAACGGTGTTCTGCAACGTGTGAACGCTTTAGTCGATATGAGCCCTAAGATGAACAACAAAAGCATTTTTTATGTAAATGTACTGTCAATGTCTCCGATGTTTTCTTAGAATAACTACACATGTAGAATAATATTTGTGAGACGCCAATTACGTCTCTAAACCAGAGATGTCAAACCCATGGCCCCCAAGTGTGCCATTATTGTTATTTTTGTTCTTTACTTATTCTGTGTGCAAATAAGTGTATCGCTTTTTTATGGTTCTTCTCACATTGTGAGTGTAACCTTAAAGCCATTTCGGAACATACAAAAATTTTATGATTTCTTTTGTTTCTCGAGTCATATTAAATCTGACCGCTAGTGGAGCATGAAAAATTCATATGATTTAGAAATGTATTACTTTGTCCACGTTTTATCAAATGCCAGCGATTTAATATATAAATTTACATTTTATTAAGGTTTCATTTGGTGAAGATTAAATTTAAATAGACATGTTGTACAAATTGTTATGAATATTTTAAAATCTAACATTTTTATTTTCAATTTTTAATCTTAACTAGGGTCGAATTAGGTCTATCAAAACGTAACAAACGTACTTGACGGTATCTTCTTCCATAATAAAGCTTCGAAATTTATTTACATTTAAATTTAGTTATATTAAATTGGACCCCAAGTGGACCGCGAAAAATGCACGTTTTAAAATTGTATTGCTTTGTCAACAATTTTTGGATGCTGCCGTTTTGATACATTTTATTTATATTGCATTAAGGTTTCGTTAGGCGAGGATATAATTTTAATAGATGTATTGTTGAAATTGTTACGAATTTTTCAACACATTACAACACATTAAAGTTAATATTTTCAATTGTTAACTTTAACAAGACTGCATTTAAGTATACTAAAATAAAAAGACCGCAAAAAATTGCTCGAGATGTCCTCTGCTCACCCTGTAGGATTATTCCCATATTGAACCATTTAAAGGTTTTAAAATGTATATTCTCTCGTGAGTTGGTTTAAATGTAATGGAACCATTTCGAGTGCATTACGTTTTTTTTTTTTTATCTATTTCACTTTATCATTTATTTGAAAATTTATACTGCCCTTAAATACTTGTGTTCTGCTTTTTGTATCCGGCCATGTTTAAACTATAATTCGAATAGTAGGAGAATTTTAATATGTTATTATCTTATATCCGGCAATCAGGAGTTTCACCCCACAAAAAATTAAAAACCGGCTTTAAATTTAAATTTAGGATGCACTACATTAAAATAACTTGCAAAGTTTAGTTATGAAGAATGAGACTTTTGAAAAGTGCGTGTTGTTTGTATGAGAAGAACTGATCGAATTATGTGTTATTATTTTTATAATTTATGTTAAAATATTTGTATCTTGTTGTTATTAAAACATTTCAGTACGTACAATTATTGGTGCATATATATTTTTACTAACATTATTTTAACAAAAATCTATAGCATCTTAATTGGTTGGTTAAAAATATATTAATATTGAGCCTAAGGGTGGACATAAATAATACACAACTAACATAGAATAACAAAATTGATATGCTGCACTCGGATTCATAGTGACTCGTGATAGCAAATAAATTATAAAACTTTTAAATTGTTCGATATGGGAATAGTTTTTACACCTTGAGCTATTTTTTGTAGTATTCCTTAATCTCTACGTTTTAATAAAATGTAGTCTAGTTTAAATAAAAATATATAATTTTAAAATATTCATAACTATTTCTATAATAAGTTTATTAAAATATAATCTTGATAAAATCAAACCTTGATACAATGTTAATTAAAATGGTGGCATTTGATAAAATTCGGATAATGTAATACATTTTTAAATCATGTGCATTTTTTGTGCTCAGCTCGCGGTTACGTTTAATGACTTGCGGAAAAAAATAAATTATAAAACTTTTTAATGGACCGAATTTTTACAGGGCGAGTAGAGGATACCCTGAGGTAGTTTTTAGTAGTCTCTGTTTTTGTTATGTTTTGATATACTTCATTTGACCCTAGTTAAAGTTAATAATTGAAAATAAAAAAATGTATATTTTTAAAATAATTGTAACTTTTTTCTAACGTGTCTTTTAAAATGAAATTAACACCAAATTATTCTCCAACAAAACTTTATTAATATATGTCAAACTGATGTCATTTGATTAAATAAAAAAAAAAGTTATTGTTAAAAAATGTGTATTTTACGCGGATCGCTGACGACATTAAAATTTGCTTCTTTAGAAATGATTTGCAAAACAAGGGGTTGATAAAAAAACATAAATAAATCAGATTCGGAAAGTTCAGAATTTTTAGAAAGTTATAGATATTTTTTTCCACTTTTCGATCGCATGATTAAACACAGCGCTCTGCAAGGAGTATGTTAAGAACACGTTTGGTACTAGTGTCACGTATAAAATGTTTGCAAACTTCTTTATAACTCGCTCTACGAAACCATATTATAAGTAGATTGGATAAAATAGAAAAATAAAAAAGGTTGTGATGTTCTGGGTTAAAGGACAATTATCCTTTTACCTACACCCTATCTAGAAACCGCATCATACCACACTGTCATCTTGACAAGTATGATTGACATTACGTATACATGCACGTAATAGCTTTGACAAGTACATTACGTGCTGACAGCTGATTGCTTACCGCACAACCAAATGCCATTTCTTTGATGTACAGGGAGTTTTTCTTTAAAGCATGAGTATTCAAAATTTAGCTTATTCTCTTTAATTATTTAGTTATTAGTTGTTTTTATTTTTAAGAGTTCATTTTGCAGTTTTAAACGAGTGTTTAGCATGAAGCATGAAGTAGAATTTCGAGTTTAGAAAGGCCCCGTGAAAATTTGTTAAGGGTCGCGCAGCGACCCGAGACAAGTTTTCGAGGCTTTTCCTTTTTTTTTCTAAACTCGAAATTTTACTTTATGCGCCACGCGTATAAAACACTAAAATATTGTGAACTTTATGTATATTTAAACATCATTTGAAATCAGTGGTTCCTCGACAAATTTTCTGAGCTTTTCTAAACTCGAAATTTTACTTCATGCTCCACGCGTAAAACATCATTTGAAATCAGTGGTTTATACGCGTGGAGCATGAAGTAAAATTTCGAGTTTAGAAAAGCTCAGAAAATTTGTCGAGGATCGCTACACGACTCTCGACAATTTTTCACAGGGCTTTTCTAAACTCGAAATTTTACTTCATGCTTAGTCTGGGAGTGGAAAACACTCGCTTAAAGCTTTAAATTGAACTCTTTTTAAAAAACAAGGATTGCAGAAAAAGAAAAATTCTCTGTGTATTGATCAAGTAGTAATTTAGTTTTCATTGTCATGGTACTATTAAAAATGATTACAATAAATAAGTTGTTCTTTCATGCTTATTGTTTATTTTGTTAGGGCGTAGGTAAAGTATCGTACATTTCTCGAGTGGTATGGCAATTGCATACCACTCTCGTTACGTTATATACTATTATTGCATTTTAAGCAATTTTTAATTTAATAAAAAATTATAATGACAACAATCGAAATTAAGTCGACTTTTTCTCCAAGAGCTTAGCAGCAGTTTGAGTTACAATGGTTTTCGAGGGCGTGCAGGATAATTTTTTTCTAGAAAACACGGGCTAAAAATTTAGACTACACCACATCTGACATTTAATAGAACAGTGTTGTGAAAAAAAAGATACATCTAATAATTTTTTCATCACCTAAAGCCAATTCTAATTCCACAAGGACTACTTATGTATTATCCTTTAAACTCAGATATTCAAAGTGGAGAATGGCCGCAGGACTCGGCTATCATCTCGAATTGCGTTTTTGGGGTCGATTTAATGCAGAATTTGGCAAACACCAGGTGGAGAATGGACGCAGTACTCTGCTCGTATTGCAAGGTAGAGAATAGGCGCAGTACTCTGCTCGTATTGCAAGGTAGAGAATAGGCGCAGTACTCGGCTATCGCCTCGGGTGGTTTTAATGCAGAGCTCGACTAACGCTTCATTTTGCGAGATGGAGTATTATTACAGTACTCGGTTATTGCCTCGTACTGCTGTTTTGTGTTAAATTTAATGCAGAACTTGGCTAACGCCTCGTTATGCGAAGTGGGGAATGGAGTGCTCGGCTATCGCCTCCTACTGTTTTTTTTAGGGTCGATTTAATGCAGAGCTCGGCTAATGCTTCGTTCTGCGAGATGGAGAATGTACACAGTACTTGGCTATCGCCTCGTACTGCTTTTATGGGGTGGATTTAATGTAGAACTCGGATAACGCTTCGTCCTGCTACTTGGAGTATGAACGCAGTACTGTTGTGTACCGGTCCAAAGAATGTGTAATTAAAGGCTTGCTCAATGTTACCGCTTTGACTTTTAATCAATGTCTGTTTTTGTTTACAAAAATCAATCATATACAAGAATAAATCAACAAATATTTGAAAGTAGTGACTGGGTTTTGCATAGCATTGTTCCCTAATGATAGTGGGTGTGAGGAATGTTATTACAACACAAAAATGCAATAATATGAACAAGTTTAATTACAATACAACACATGAAAAATTTAAAAATATACTTATAAAATATGTCCGTACCATAGGACATATTTTATAAGTATATTTTTAAATTTTTCACCCATTAACACCCATTAAAAAGAAAACAAATATTTATATTGTAACGTTCACGTTTCGTCACCTTTTAATTTTTAAATAACTAAATAATAAATTAGAAGAATCATGGGTAATTATTTAACTAATTAAATTTAAAACAGTAATTTAACATAGGCAACCCAATTTACAACAAAACGAAAATTAACAGGAATTATTTATTTTTAATTTAATCATATCAATTTACATTTTTACATTTCAAATTACATAATAAGGTGCAATAATGCAACGACGGATGATCCCACCGTGTGACAGGTCCTTTATTTGTTGCGTAACAGCTTGCGTTTGGAAATAAAGATGGAATCACTTTTATGTCCTAAAAGAAAATATTAAAACTTACCTAAATGCGATCATCACTAGAGGAAGATTGAGATAGATATTAGAGAAGATAATTAAGCATGCGAAGATTTATAAAAAAAGGAGATTTGAAATAAATAAATAAATAAACTAAAGCTAACCTCAAAGATAAATGAGAGCGGCGTTTCCCACATTTTCCGAAATTATCCAACGGAGTCTTCTGTGGCACTTAGTATTTTGTTTAGTAGAGTGTTCGAGGGATTTTAAGGGAGAAATTCTTGATGTTTGTTTATGAATTTCGGTTGTTCGAACAAGGTCGAATACAGGTCCAGTTAAGGAGGAGTCGCGCGTCCGTATTTTTGTTGGTTCGACTTTTCTCTTCTTTTGTTTTGTTCCTATCAAGTCCGGTGATATTCCTCTCATGCGACGTGTGATTATAATTAATATTATGGATTCTCGTACTGTCGTTTTACTTCCTGTGTGGGAGTTTTATAAATATTGTTATGGCGACGTTCCGGTTGTGTAGCCGCGTCTTTATGTTCGTTAATTCGAAATGACCAATTTTTAATTAGTTTGGGCAGGTGGCGCTCGATTAATTATTTCTAGGGGAAGTTAAAATTATAGTAATTTTCATGGGGGGTAATTGGCGAGCTGTGTGCTCAACAGGTTGTCGTTAAAAGTTAAGAAAAACACGTGTTGTGTGCCGTTGTGTGAAAGAAGAAATCTTAGTGAATCTTCGTGATCCCTTCACAACCATTGAATTAAATAATTAAATTAGGCGAGGCCAAACTACATCTTAAGGTAAATTATCATATCTTTTTATTTTGTATCAACTTATCGACTTTGTTCTTTCTCGCTTTTGAATTTTCTACATTTTGTTGGCTTGTCCATTTTGTTTTTTTGTGTTTTGATAATTAATTGTGGGGTCGCTCACTAAAATTTGAATGTCGATTTTAGGCCTCGTTGTGCGAGTTAAATTTGGTTATAAATTTAACAATCCAATTTATTGAACCATTATTTCAATTTTTGCTGTTCCGGAGGGCGGTTCGAATTAGGATTCTTTGCCACGGTGAATTCGTAGAATCGAAGTAGGAGTATTCCGAAGGGGTCGAGTTTAGTTTCATTCCTTGCTGTACGATCAGATGGTGGAATTGAATAGAAAGGCCAGAGAATCTGTTCGTTGCTGAATCAGATGATGGTGCAAGTGAATCGGAACATTGGACAGGAGAAAAATTACAGATAAGTGACCATAAAGTGAATTGTTTGTTTAAAAGACGCCAAATAAAAATAATTGCTTGATCGGTGTTTAGGCAACGAAGATTAGTGTTTATTCGTTTAAGTTTAATTTGGGTTAATTATTTTACATTCACATGGTTTAGTTTAATTTGAAGTTTGAGAATTTATTTAAATAACAAAAAAGGAGTAAATTTAGGAAATAATAGTAACCATTTAAATTATTCTTAAAGTTTTGGTTTAAATTTAAGGGAGTTATGATTTGTTTATAAAATGATTTATTTGTACAACACATGTGAAGAAGGGTGACGTCATTCTATCTGGTTTTTTGTGTATTGATATAGATTCTTTTATTATTATTAGATTGTTGATATGTTTTATTTGGGTGAATTCATTTTGTGTAAATGAAGTCGAGCCGTTTTTTTTTGATATTTGCGTATTGCTGAGTTTTCTTTTTAATTGATTTATAATTAGTTTCATTCACATTTGTTTTTTTTTGCTATTGTCAAGCTGCGATAGTCAACTTTTTTAGTTTTATGGCTCCCAGTAGTATAAAAAGGTTGTGGTTGTGGATCTCTTGAGCTTACAGATAGTCTCACGGATAGTGAAAAATTCGACTTCAGTTAAGTAAACCTCCTCAGCAGGAAAGATTTCAAATGCCAGATGAGATACAGTTTCAGCTCCCTCAACAATCGATAAAACATCACTCAGACTTCGGATTGATGCAATCGGATAAATCAATTTCTTATGAACCATTCCTAAGCATTTCCCATCATACATTGCGTAATCAGTACTAGGAAGCATAAAGATGGTCATAGTTCTTAGGGTAACTGTCTGGTATTGATCTTCTACCCATTTTTTAGTGGCATCTGTTTTTACACTTTGGGCGATCGAGACAATTAAGGTTTTTTTTTTTTATCTCGGAAGTGTTTGTAAATAGGTCACAATTGCCTCAGGATTTAAGCTTGATGGACTACCCTCGTCAGTTTCCATGCGTACCATTTTTTCTTTCCCTGACTCTTTTGATTCTTCTTGTGTTGATGTTTGGCATGTTCCTGAATCAGTAGAAGTAGTAGTTGTCGGTGGTGAGGCCGATCGAGCTCTCTTCAATGGATACTGAATTCCGTGACCAGAGAATGAAGAATTAGATCTTGAGCGAGACCTAGATGATCTTCCAGAACTTGAACTGGATGATCTGGAGCGCCTTCTCTTTGAAGGAGATATAAAAAACCAGGTTTTTGCTCTTTTAAGGAATGACAATTGATTCCGCTGTGTTCTCATCTTTAGCAGCCTGGTATAGATTCTCAACACGGTCCGAATCAGTCATCCATTTTGACACATATTTAATGGCCCAAGTGATTCCTTTGGAATTATTATTCTTTGGGTTGCCAACTCCTTTGTAATATTTGAGTGTCCGAGTCCCTGATTGAATAAGCACCTGATAGCATAATGTTGCAAGTTTAGCTAAGTCTGTCGATTGCGCCATTGATCTTAAAACCTAAGTATTGGTTATTCGACAGGTACTCCTTAATACTCTCATAAATGATAGCCTCTTGTCTCAACATATCGGAGTTCTTAAATGTGCCGATTCAGGGGAAGTCAGGAATGGACAATGCAGAGTCTATGATTTTGATTGTGGTAAATCCATAGCCCTCTACTCTATTAAGAAGATTAGTCAAGACAATCAATTCTTGATCTAAATCTAACTTCCTCAAGGCAGAAAGAATGTCTTCCATTTCAACTGCAACCAAAACCTTCAAATTTTGATTGATCACACTAAACAGAACTGTTAAAGTGCCTTATAGACATATTTTCTGTCAGTTTTTGTATATTTCTGAAGATATTCTCTTTTCCCTTATCCTTTGAACCTATTATTATTATTGTTCGCTCTTTACATTTTTTTATTCCTTCTGTCTCGTATTCTGTTATTATTTTTTTTTTCTCCTTCCATCTCGTTTGTTTCCGGATATTTGCTTTTAATTTTTTCATCCATTCCTGCTCCATTTTGGTTGCCCTCTAGCCATAATTTATTTATTTCGACTTGTATTTTGTATTACTTCCTTATCTAGTTCTTCGGCTATTTTTTTTAGTTAGTTTAATTTGTTATTTGTCTCTGGTTTTTGTTTTTGCGTTTCGGGTTTTTGTTTTGGTATTTCTATCTCCGTTGTTTGTGTTTTTTTTTTGTTTCGGGGGCTTTCTTCTTCCCTTGCTCCTTTCCTTCCGCTGTCCTCTACCGATAGAGCCCGTTGTCTGTTTAAGGGTGATCTTGACAGGCTGCTTCTTCTTTCGAACTGCTCCATCAGTTCTTTCTCTGCCCTTCTCTATCAGTTCTTTCTCCGCCCTTCTCCTTTCTTCTTGTTTTTGGTTTATTTTTATATACATTTTTCTTCCCACGTATTGGGTCAAGTCTAGAAGTCGCCCCCAGGTAGTGCGCCCTTGCCTGGGTGAAGGCTTCTTGAAACGAGGGTGCGTCAGGTGCCCTCGAGTTCCCTAAGTATAGACTAAGCTTCTTTTTAGCCACGCATCCCTCGGACATATGCTGTTCCACCTTAGATTGCGGTATTTTTTTTTTTTAGTGGTTTTCTTTCCACCTTGACCCGGGCGGTTAAGTCAAGATCCCCTAAGCCTATGCCGCCCGCGAGACATGACCACTGGCGACGACCTCAGGCCCGGTGTATCCATGCCCCGACACTAAAGCATGGTGAAAATAAGTGGAAGAGTTTTAGCTCCCTATTCCTTGAAACCTAATAGAATCGGGGGCCAAAAAACCTAGAGTGATCGAAGAGTTTGTCCATAGATCGAAGAGTAGAGGAGACGAAAGTGACTCTAATAAAAGGGAGCTCCCACTACAAAGTTGTGATGAGCCCCAGCATCGTTTAGCAAAAGACTATCCGCTCTCTGTAACCGAGTTCATTGCGGGTTGAATTTTGGGCCCCTCCACCACGACAAGGTGTATTTTTTCAGAGGGGAATCTAACCTAACCTAAACTAACCTTGCAGATATTTGTCAGTGATGATCCTTTGTTTAAGGTGAGTCCCAAAACAAGATAGAGACTGTTAAAAGTCATTTGCCAAACTGACTTATTTTAAACTCCAGCAGGAAATTAGAATTAAAACATCCATCTGATTCTCAGCTAGATTTGCCGTAGAGAGTAATTTAACCCAATCATTATATTTAGCTTGGAATTCTTGTATATTAGTAATAACTTTCTTTGTCAAGACATCAGGATTGTTGGCCTTAAGATAATATAACGTTTCTTGCTTTGTGTTTTGAGTAATATCAATATAATGGTGTCCTTTCATGGAAGCCTTTCTGCCATACCACATAATAGTCAGAATCAGGTCCTGGTCTTTGAGAAGTTCTTCATCTCCATGTAAGGCGAATTTCTGGTATAATAAATCTCGTCCCAGCGCACCATATAAGCTTAATACTATATCGCGGCTGGCCAACAACGATGCACCAGTATCAGTATTGGCATCAAGGAATATGCCTGTGTACAAGGGGCGTTTGAAAAGTCCGTACAAAAATAAAAACTACTAACGTGTTTGGGGTAAACCTTTTTTATTTTTCGACTTATACACTTCGCCCAACGATGTTTTAGTTCCCTTCCGAATAATAAGATTTGTCCATGTCTGCAAAATATCTATTAGTGTCTGCAATCACCTCCTCGTTTAAATAAAATCTTTGTCCCGCCAGCCATTTCTTCAAAATGGGGAACAAATAGTAGTTCGAAGGAGCCAAGTCTGGAGAATAGGGGGGATTTTGCGACTACAACTGCTGAAGTGTGTGCTGGTGCGTTGTCGTGATGGAAAAGGACTTTTTTGTGGGCCAATCGCGGGCGATTTTCTTACAGCTCGGTTTTCAAACGGTCCAATAACGATAAATAATATTTACCTCTAATAGTTTTACCCTTTACCAGATAGTCGATGAGGATTATCCCTTGCGAATCACAAAAGACAGTCGCCATAACCTTTCCGGCCGAAGGAACGTTCTGCGCCTTTTTTTGGTGCAGATTCCTCCTTGGTAACCCATTGTTTAGATTGTTGTTTGGTCTCAGGAGTATAGTAATGTATCCATGTTTCATCCACAGTGACAAATCAACGCTTAAAGTCTTCCGGATTCTTCTGGAACAGCTGCAAACTATCCTTGCAACACTTCACACGATTCCGGTTTTGGTCAAGCGTGAGCAATCGCGGCACACATTTTGCGGATAGCTTTCTCATGTTCAAATGTTAATGAAAATATTAGGTACCCGTTCAGTCGAGATGCCCATAGTACTAGCAATCTCATGCACCTTAACTCTTCTGTCATCCATCACCCTATCATGGATTTGATCAATGATTTCTGAAGTCGTAACCTCCACAGGTCGTCCAGAACGTCACTTGTGCCTATATGGCCAGTCCGAAAATTTTGAAACCACTTATAAACTGTTCTAATCGAAGGTGCAGAGTCACCATAATGTTTATCAAGCTTCTCTTTAGTTTCCTGAGGCGTTTTGCCTTTCATAAAGTAATGTTTAATCACCACACGAAATTCTTTTTCGTCCATTTCTTGAAAATCACTCGACTTCCTTGATTCACACGAATGCCAAACATAAAGAAATAGACTGGCTGAAACTTGGTGTGCGTTCATTCAAGATGCTACTAACTAAACATGACCTCGATACGCGCCCCGGTGGTGCCATTTCTCGGACTTTGCACGGACTTTTCAAACCACCCTCATACATGTAATGTTCCTATATGATTTTGTTGATTTTCATGTTTGGCGGATTTAGACAGGTGATGATTTAAGCGTTAATTATAATATATGTAATTGCAAGTTTACACAGGTAGCGTGAGAACAAGGGTTTTCTCAATAATTGATTTTATTGCACATGTAAAGTTTACCTTGTTTATTCTTTATTAACTGTAGGTTCTTTCTGGGCTGTGATTTTGTGCAACGCAAAGGCCAATTGTATTTTATTGTTTCATGAATATATTCACTATTTATATTTTGTAACAAAACGAATTCACATATACTAAACTTTAACTATAAGACGAATGTTTAACGAAACGAGTAATCGCGACCGAACTGACTTTAAGTATTTATTTTCTTAGTTGTTGATCTTTTTGGTGTCACGATAGAACTTAATTAAAAGTAGCATTAATCCTGAAAGATGTATGCGAGTTAGTAGCTAAACAAACAGTTGTCCTAGTTGGAACCTGATTAACTGAGATGTAATTGAAGTTTGTTCCATTATGTCTACATTGTATTATGCCATAAATTAAATTCTCACACATTATCCTGAATGGCATACCTATAGAACTACAGGAGAAATATATTTTTGCACCTCCAAGTTTACCAACTAACCCTGAAATTGAAACATCACTAATACGGGATTTCTTCTCATTTGTAATAAGCACTACATCATGGCTACCAGTGATGTGTACAATGATATCAAAGTTATCATAGACAAAGTTATTTTGATTTGTCCCAAATATTTCAAACAAATTACAGGGAGAATCATGGTTTCGTATTATCATGTTTTCTCCATATTGTGACATGAAGCTCAAGGGGTTATATGTGCACAACTTCAGGTCTACATCAACTGCTGCTTGCGCACTGAGACACTGGATCAATCCAAATAATATGCCTGGACTAAAAGTTCCTCTCATATTGGCATTATTTAAGATGGATTTCCCCTTGTACTTTATCATTGTACCACCAAGGTGTGATTCTGATAACACATTTACTCCACCAATTGCTGGATGGGAAAATTCCACATTTGTTACTATCGTTGAGTGATCATTAATTGTCATGAGGTATCTCTTATATAGTCTTAAACATTCCTAGACCTCAAAATAACCACGAGTTTTTTTCACATGCACAAGAACCAGCTCCAATAGTATTAAAGAAACACCAACCACTCGCTATGAACCTCCTATAGTCAATGTGTATCATGGATGTGTCAGGAAAAGTTGCATTTCCAGTTAGAAAGAGGACAATTGCTTGCAGCAGGGCTATTCCACTTGTGTTCCCATACAAAAGAAACTATTGGAGAATAATATAAAACACTACCTTCACATATGTCGTCCGCCTTTGACATTGTTATCAAGTAATTCTTGGAATCAATCTGTAAACAATTTGTCTGATTTGGATAAGCAAATGTCAAGAATATATCAGAGGTATCCATCATGTCTCCATTAAGTGAAGTTGAAGTATTCTGAACAACGTAGCCAATTGTATTGTGTTAAGTAAACAGGATTGATTAAAAAGAGGAGGCATAAGCAAATGAAATCAGGTAAAATTTTGTAAACATTCTCTAAGCTACATGGAATTACAGCAGTGTTGTACAGGAGGAATCCTCTAGTCTTAAAAGGGTTAACTATGGTACAATTGACATTTATACACATTTTGTCATGACATACTCTTATTAAATTGGCAGTACTAATAAATTTATTGGTACACTTTTTCTCATTCCTCAAAGTTATATTTAAAACTAGAGTTGTTCCATCACCACTTAGCTTGACAAATCTGACAATTTCATCTGGTGATAGATCACAAGAACTGGATTTGGTACCTGTTACAGTAAATAATGGATTATATGTTGAACATGCTGTTACTATATTATAGTTTTCAGTTCTATCGTGTCATCAAAAAGATCAACAACTAAGAAAATAACAAATACTCAAAGTCAGTTCGGTCGCGATTACTCGTTTCGTTAAACATTCGTCTTATGCAGGGTGGCGCAAAACTATCGATATGGTTTAAATGTTTAATGACTTTTTTATTTAATGGTTAATATTATTATTATTTTTTTGTAATACGGTATGTTAATGGGGAGTATTTTTGGCTTAAGTATGAAAAATTATATCCCGCAAGTGGTGGCCATTTTCGGCTTCGCACATTCGTTATGGCTTGAATTTCATTGCGAATGTTTTGTTTTAGCTTTGGTATGGTCGCTGGCTTATTTACGTATATTCTTTCTTTCAAATAACTCCAAAGAAAACAGTCTGGAGCTGTTAAATTCGGTGTACGTGGGGGCCAATTGAAGTCGCTTCTGCGCGAAATAATGCGTTCGCCAAAGAGGTCCCGTAACAGCCATTGTGTCCCTTGCAGTGTGGGCTGTGGCTACATCTTGTTGGAACCACAACTGTGGATGGTTTTCTATAACTGGCCTCAAAAAATTGTCCAGCATCGTTCGATATTCAGCACCATTTTCAAAAAAATATGGACCAATGATCCTTTCAGACGATACACCGCACCAAACAGTACACTTAAGTGAGTGTAATTGTCGCTGATGAACTGTTCTGGGATTCTCCATGGGCTACGGAGAATCCTGCAATTTTGCTTGTTTACGAAACCATTCAATTGGAAATGGGTATCATCGCTCATTATCAAATTGTTGATAAAATCGCGATTTTCTTCTGCTTTTTGTCAGAATGATATGTCATAATCAAGCCGTTGTTGGTAGTCTATCGGCTTCAATTCTTGCACATCCTGAACCTTATACGGAAACATGTGCAATGTGCTGCGTCAAAACAATTGGCCGTTGATTTTCAAAATAAAATTTAACAATTTTTGATCGCTGTTTTGTTGTTTACTGTTCCATTTCAAATTTCCTAAGTTTTCTTCACAAAATTCTGAAATAAAAATAAAAAATATAAATAAATTTAAAAAGTTATTAAACATTTAAACCATATCGGTTTTGCGCCACCCTGTAGTAAAAGTTTAGTTTATGTGAATTCGTTTTGTTACAAAATATAAATAGTGAATAAAGAATTAACAAGGTAAACTTTACACACAGGTAAGATTTAATTGCCTTGTGGTGATTTAAGGCATCGATAATTATGTTGTCGTTTGATTTAACCTTTAGGAGATAATTTTTCAAAAAGTGATTTTTAATTACAGGTAAGATTTGGCCGCGTGAGAAAACGTTTACACAGGATTAATTAAAGCGAGGAGATTTATGGATTATTGAAGGGATCGACGTGCAAGAGTTACGCGTGAGATGATTTTACAAATACGCATTTACGGAAATAGATAGGTTTAGACATGTTCTAAGAAGGTGTGTACAGACAAGATCTTTTATGTTATATAAAAGATCCGCCGCTAGCCGCTTCAGCGCCCGTGTGCGAAACTAACAGTGCCGCCCCTCCTCTATCCTATTTTTTTTGAATTTTAATTTGGTTAGGTAATAATGGAAGTGTATAAATGAACAACTTTAATAAACAAACAATTTATTTTTAAGTCTACAATAGTACTTAGATGTAAGCACCTACAAAAATTGAACTCTTCTTGCTTTTATACTAGCGAAATCGGCTATTATTTGTCTAGTATCAAAACTATCTAATATTTCAGATTCTATCGAAATAATAGATAAATTACTTAGTCTAGGTTGATACATAGTTGACCTTAAGTAATTCTTAATCAATTTCAACTTAAAAAAAGATCGTTCAGCGGGTGCAACTGTAACTGGTAGAGTAATAATAATAATAATCTCTGTTTCTAAGTTATTGATTTCCGCTTGCATTCTCCCTAGACGGTCACCGTCCTAAGCTCTTCTCAGCTTTTTGCAATCTCTTTGCGAATTCTTCGCTCCAGACATTTTATTGTTCGTTTATAAATAATAAATATACCTACGGTAAGTATGAGCACAATCGCAATAATAATTAATATTTCGAGTACTGGGGTGCTTTTGCCAAAAATCGCACTCTCAGAATTATTCTGATTTACAAATACCTCTTCTTTTGTCTGTGATCCTCCCATCTCCAAGGGTTCCTGGTCCGTTTCTCGCAAAGTCTTCGTTATGCGGCTGGCAGGATCGCCATGCAATATTCAGTAGTTGATCGGGGGTTGTAGTAGACGTGGTCACACTAATAAAATATATTTAGCACAGATATACACAGTTACATACTTAGAAATGATCAATGAATAATTCATGCTCATGCTGAGGAAGAGTAAGGTCGCGAGTACAACGCACCGTGGCGTCCTTGTTGACGCTGCACTTTGGTGCACGTAGTCCTCGCGCGTATTTATAATTATTGTTTTATAATACGCGGTGTTTATCATATCAAGCGCCATTGAATAAACAGTCTTATTCGATTGTTTATATTCTATGCGTTGTTATGTAAACAAATAATAATATTTATTTATTTCATATATAATATATTATTATTATATGTTCTCTTCTTCATCGCGCTCTTCACACCATGCTCGGATCTATTGAATAACAGAAGTACAAATAATTAGTGATCAATGTTTACGAGATAATCATGAAGATTAACATACTTTATCTTTTAATTTCATTGCATCTCGATAGATCGCGAAATCCAGGATTGCATCCATATAGTGATCTAGATCTATCCTCACTAGACCATACGCTAGTATTTCTAAATTACCGTGATCTAGGTAATCACTACAGCATTCTCTCCCATCTACATGCTGTCGCAACATCTTCGACATCTTATCAATGGTATAATGTTCATATGCCTGCTGATTACCCATGCCCATTTGAGACATCTGATCCGAAGCCTAGATCAGAACATAATATAATATACATAATAAAATATTATAAATTATTTCATCAACTAATAAATGATTATATCATGAATATATTATTTTATACGCACTTAGCTCACAGCGCTCCTCAAATCGATGACTTTAGTTCTTGCTGACATTTTATTACTTCACGTTTAAGGGGGGATTACAGTCTAGGCGGTCGTTTTCTACCGGTTTTTCAGGAATTTTTTTTGGGTGAACTAAAACACTTGGGACCTTCCGCTTTTGCATTTTGTTTATTGTCTAAAGGAGTATAAAATCGAATATTTTGAAGTATGTGGTCCAACATGAACTACCCCAAAATGGCGACCGAATGGGACCATGTCCGGCGCGTCAGCCTGCACGGGCGAAAGACTTTCGTCCTTTGCTCAATCTGAAACACAAAAACAAGTAGATATTCTTAATCTGCATTAAATTCTACGGAAATTATCGAGGGGGATTTTTTTTTTTGAAAATTAAGAAAATGGCAGCCGTCTGAAGAAAAAGGTCACTTTTTGCCTACGTTTTTTTCAACTTTGAGGCGCTCGGAAAAATCCAATTTTTAATATTTTGCAACGAAACCGGTCCAGTTTCCGTAAAATAGTGTGGAGAAGATAATACCAAAACCGCAAGTTGATTCGTTGGATACAAAAAAAGAAATTGTTTCGCCCGTTAGGAAAAAAGTGGTTTAGAGAAAAACGCGTTTAAAGTTTCGGAACCAGTTTACACCGTGTTTTCAATTTTTACCTTCAGTCAGCGATGCCAGCTCCATACAGAATTCCTTCCTCTTCCTCGTAAAAGTCCTGCTGCAGCTTTAGCTCGTGTTGGCGTTGCAGGATGGCTTCCCGGGCTGCTGGAGTGAGCCGATGTTCGGCGCGACTCACGCGCACCGCGTCGATCCGCTCCTGGCACGCCTTCGCTAGAAGGCCGATGTGTATACCCAATGCTTCCATCACTTTGAGAATGGAGGTGTAGCCTTCGTTGAAGATGCTGGCGGACAGGAAGGTTGAAATGAAGACGGTCTTCGATCCACAACTGAGGTGCTTGGGATTCAGCTTCCAAACGCAAGCGTTGAAGCTTTCGTTTGAATTTTGAGTGTGACCACCCAAGCACCTACTCAAAAGATCTTTGTCAGACAATGCCTCGTAGATCGGACGAATAACCTCCTGCACTTTATCTGTGAGCGGCGGGTTGTGGTTGAATTTATCTAGTTGGTTGGTAGCCTTCGCCACCTGCCACTTGCACCAACTGTCGCTGCCTGCTGGACATTTATCATGTTGCGGGTGGGCGTCGGACGAACATTTATGCAAAAACGTTGCCCACACTGCATCTTTCATCTCCTCGACAGAGTTAGGATGACGTCGGATTGCTAACCCATAGTAAATTGTTAACTCCTTTATCAAATTATCAGTCAATTTACCATTTCCTTTTCCGCCGATGCCCTTGTTGTTCTGTTTTGCTGCGCGAAGTCTCGTACCCATCCGCTTCTGCACGTGCCCGACACATTCCTTCTTATGCACCATCAGATCGGGATAAGGATTTGAATCCAGGAGTGCCTTGAAGGTCTTCGTGTCGCCATCCCCGATGTAATTCTCGTATTTCACACCATACAATTCCTCCGATCTGCCAAACATCTCTTTCACCGCATCCACTTCCATTTTACCTGCACTTCCATGATGGTTCGCCGCACACGTCTCTTCATGTGTCTTCAGCCAGAGGTCGTACTCAGGGGTGCCCACAGAATCTTTCTTCAAATTGCAAGCCTGGCAAAACGACGATTTCACTACGACATCAAGAATTTTCTTCGAGTACGAACCAATCAGCGAGCATATGCCATAGAGAGACGAGAATCCGCGCTTCTTCCAGGAGCCGTCGCCTGACACCGATAGATGAGTTGGTTCGTTTCCATGTTGTCGGTTCTTCGCAACCTCTTCTTCAACTGCTTTCTTGAAAACACAGGCCACAACTGCTTTCGAGACGGTCCACAAATTTTCCAGGAAAGCGTAGTATGTCGCATTGCCAAATCCAGTAGACAGGTCCATCAGCCCGCAGAACAAGTTGATTCCCTGTTGACTTACTCCGAGAAGCCGCATGACAAACATGAGACGGCGATTCACTTCGTACGCTTTGTCGATTAGGGGACAAGAGAATACGGAACGCGAATTTCGGGGGCACTTGCAGTCCATCTTCAGCTTGAACCCCAGGCCTCGCTCTGCACCACGGTAGAAAGTGACATCGCCATCACAAGTTTTGCACTTTACGTTTGCCGAGAGAAAGTTGAACACCATCAGGTAATTCATCAACACGTAGCAGCTGTTGGGATTCACCGCGATGTCATCATAAGTGCTGCTCAATTTTTCGGCCGACGTGCTCGCGTGCGAAGTATCGTTTTCGATCGTACTTTGGTTATTCGAAAAACGTCTTCTTTTTCTATTCGAGTAACTGACACCACCTCTAACACCTTTTTTCGAAAGATTCGGCATATTGAAATGCATGCGCAACGGAATTCACGTGTCGACTGATTTGAACTAGGAATATACGCGTATAAGGTTATAGAACTCTATATTAGTTGTAGTTCCTCCCTAGCGCCATCTGCAGACTCTTCCGAGAACTCACAGTTGTCGGTCAGTCGGTCAGAAAGAAATTGTATACCTGCGGTGCATTGTTATCCCGACCGCGCAGCTGCTCGCCAGAGGCCCGTTTCAGCGCGCGGCACTGTTGGCTTTGACGAGCGAATAACTCATGAACGAAACCCCCTATGGTAAAACGGCTTTGGGACAATAAACTACATAGTATAAAGTATCGAAAAACGTCAAATTTGAAAAATCGATTTTTTTGATTTTCTTAACTGTAATCCCCCCTTAAGTGAATAAACTGAATGATAGAATATTGTTAAATGTAACATACCACAAAACTTTCCAATTTTGAGGATATAATGTACGTCACAAACTACTTAATTGGTACTGTTGGGTTTTCCGAAGGAAAAGCGTTATGCTGATTTTCCTTTTAGGAAAGTCGTTACTTTGTAAGGGTAACTTATTTGACCAGAAATAATACGTGAGGAGATCTTTTTATGTTTTGTGTATTGATGTGCTATGTACAAGTTCGCTCTTAATACTAGTTACATATTTACAAATTCAATGAAAAATGTCTGTTAGATGGTGGGGGCAAAAAATCGACACAGGCGCAAAAAACGTCACTTCACAAGACCGAGATTTTCAGGTACCTAGTCTGCACTCGGAAAAAGGGATCGAATAAAAACTCATTAAGTGCAAGTCCCGTTGGATTTGCCCTTTTCGAGGAACTCCACTTTCGCGCGGGTATTAGGAATACCCTTAATAAACCGCACTACAGGGGTTGAACTGCATTCCTCGTTCTGGGTACACGAAGATGCCATTGTTATGTCACGTACTGGACCCAAAACGGTCGGTAGAATTTTTCTCGGTCTTAAAGATGATATTTTCGAAATCGATATTATCAAAACCGAACAGGTACAAAGGTAGCCAGTTCAAGAGCAAACTTTCATATTTTTTTTTAATTTGCACATTATTTGTCCCGAACAAAATCTAAAAGAATTCAACAATGGCACCAGCAGGCCTATAGAACTGGCTAAGTATTTATTGCCTCGTTCGGTACCAGATGGGTTGTGTATCTTTTAAATTTGTTGAAGTAGTATCCTTTTCAATCTGTAGAAATGACACTTAATTAGGGTCAAAGTAACAATTTTAAATAGAGAGTAACTGCGCTAACTTGAGTAAAAGCTTAACCAGTTTGTTACAGAATCATAATTATATTTTTTTTTATATACAAAAGAAGGCTGATGGATGGGAAATCGTGTTAGGGGTGACATGAATTTTAGGGAATTTACTTGAGCATTAGCCATTCAGCCACGACAACTTTACAATTTTGTTAATTTAATTGAATGAAATGTGGACAACGCAAATAACAACCCGGCCACTGCAGCCCGTAAATCATAATTTATGCACTAAATTTGTCTTAAATAACATTTAAATTTTTACCTTTTAAAAAAATGTTATATTCTGTTGAATCAAGCACCTTCGGGGAGAGTAAAAATGATTGCCGAGTCTGTTTGAATTTTCTTCGTTTCTTCGTTTACGTAAATAATCTTCCTTGTTTTTAATTACCTTTATTATTCATTTTTTCCTGGGCGATGAGTTGATCTCTTTCTTAGCTAAAGAGTCCAATAGAGACTTATGTTTTTTCGATTTGGATGGCGCGGGATGCAATTCTACCTGTAAAATATTTTTATTTGATTGTAAATCTAGAGTACTTACGTGCTTTATATCTATATCTAAAACTTGTTGGCTCAAATCAACGTCCAGACCCTTTAAAGAAAAATAAATGATTTAATTTTGCATATTATTTTTTGCTTTCCACAAAAATGATGGACTTAACCTCTCTATCTCTTGTTGTTGGCGTCAGGGGACAAACAACCCACTAATTGGGAAGAGCACATTTCTTTAGTTGTAAATCACCTTTTCCGATAACAAACGCTTTATCTGAAAAATGAAAATTACAAATCTGTTTTCTTCTTGATATCTGTAACAAAGAAACGACAAGTGCTTCTTGCCACAAACGCAGTTTTTCCTGATTTTTTTGGGAAATAAAATAAATTCTTCACTTCATTCTCGCCACGACCACAAATTATGCATAAGCTAGCCATAATCCTACGAAAAATTGAATTAATTTTAGAAAATAAAAATTACAGGATGAACTTACCAGTGTGAAATCCCTAAGTAAAATGGCGGTTTTGGCGGCAAACACATATTTACTTGAACAAAACGATATAAAAGCAGATGGGCAATCTTCAATGTCAACAGTATCGCGACCTACGGTCCACGATTTAGTTTGTGGCCCATAAGGCCCGTGAGTTAGAAAGAGAACCAGAGACCAGAAAGACACAGATTTTAGCGGACTGATTCTATATGATGCTAGCCGAGCCTGGGAGGGGCGTTCATTATTCCCATTATTCTAAGGTCGGACGCGGCTGATCTGATCTATGAACGCATTCATACAATATACGCGTTGTTTAATGAAATGCCGGCCAATTGATTTTACAAATAAATGAGCGGGTGTTAATAGTAAGGTGTAATTTGACGAGGCCTATTCTTACGCATAAATATGCATTAGGTACTGATTTAAACTATTTTTTAAATATATTATCTTCCTCTACCTCGAGTCTAGACTGCACTTTAACCTGTTTCTCTGGCTCTACATCGCCGGTCTCTGGCTCTCCTCCCACTTCTCCCCCTTTTTCCACTAAAACGAAATAATATTATTAAAAGTACAGTATTCTCTTATATATACCTACTTATTTTTATCACACGCAAATATTTAAAAAATAATTCTAATAAATATTCAAAATATCGCTTCCTTTCTACCAATCGTCGGTTTCTTCGACTTCTATCACTTGGATGCCCTCATCCACTCCTGGGTCTTGGCCGCTGTGCAACACCGCCGGTGTCTCGCGGTCTCCCACCGCTGCGTCTGGGGTTCCTCATTCTTCTGACCCCTATCCCTCTGTCTCATTATTTGGGAGGAATATTTGAAGGATGACGTTTCTTTCCCTATTGCATATTACACAGCGGCTTGTTTTGACCATGCATCGGCCGCAAAACAGATTCTCACACATTGCTGCATATTTCACTATGTTTGTTAAACAAACAAGGTATCTGCCGCAGCCGGTGTTCTCCATATATTCTGCAAATCAATACACAGATTGTTACAGTCCCAGTTACCTCAAGGGCAACACTCCCTTATATCAACTAATATAAATCACAATTTAGAAACAAACGCTATGATTTAATAACCATGTGGCATGCAAGTTCCCGAACCTAACGATTTTTTAATTAACAATTTATTGTAAATAAGAAACAAATTCTGTTGGCAACAAACCCTAACCTCTTGATTTACCTTCTTAGAATTATTTCACATCTTCCATTATAAAATGAATTGTATTCAAATATCATTTAAGATAGCTATGTTACCCGACTGATAAAAATGCCAGAGCATACAAAAATTCAATGTAAACAAAATATTGCTTATCGCTACTAGAAATACTGTTAAGTTAATTGTGTTGCCTATATCCAACAAACCAATTGTCACTCACATTTAATTAAAACAAACTATGACCCGTCATTTAAATATCACATGTCAAGTTACTGTCGTTGAATCGCTAATAGCGCTACCTCGACGATTCCACGCAGCTGTTGTAAAATACCTACGACAGATACATGACGAGTAAACTAACAGGTCAACTTCAAATGCAGGTCTCTAACTCTGTTAATAACAAAAATCCATAATTACATTTAGACTTGAATTAAGTGTTTTAAATATCTATGATGTGAAATAATAGAAAAGAAAAGAAAAAAAAATCAACCTAGTTAATTTGACTCAAAATATAAATTCAAATATAAAAATATACATAACCGAGCGAACGTTTTCTTGACTTCAGTCATCCTTTATGAATTTTAATTCCACCGACTACCACTCTACGACATCAATCTCCACTGCATCGACTCCTCTTCATCACACAACTAGGACTTGCAGAAATCTAATGGAATTTGAGACTCGACCGCTTACTCTTCGTCCAGGAATTTGTAAACACGCAACATAACCACTGAAGAACAAGTGAACGCCACTGAATTGATTAATCCTCCACTAAATCCAGGAACACAAACCCCCCACACGAATTTCAATATGTAAAACTCAGCACATTTCCATTTAGAGAATAATTTCCAATATTAAATTCTTTCTTGGAAATAAAAACAAAACTCCGGCCCCGGAAAAGAAGTCAGGCAGAATAAAATACCTCTGCTGACTTTTACTCCGGCCAAAAAAGTATCATGGTTGCACGTGGTTTAACATCCGCCGACGGCGATAAACTTCTCAGCAAGTTCTAACTTCCAAAACACCAACAACTAATTAACTTAACACTGACGAAGTTATTACACGTGTGTTACTACAAAACTAGCTAATAACAACAGCCAAAACTCAACACAGTTCTTCAGTAACACAACCGTGCTTTACCACACACCAACCTGTTGAACCTCCCTTACCGGATATTCCGGCCATCTTAAAGAACAATCTCTCTCCCAACCCAATAACCGCGAAAAATTAAAAATCCCTGGTGCATTTCCGGTTCATTCCAAAACTAACTGTATACCGACTCGAATGTGATACATTAAAACAGATAAGATCCACCGTCGAGAGTTAATTAAATAGATAATTACCAAACGAAATAAACAAACAGAAATTCGTTTCCAGTAATCCTAGTAACGAACATATGCAACCCAATTACGTGCTAGGCAATTAATCCCTATAAGTTACATCTCTAGAAATACATTTAATTACTCAAGGTTAACTACGGAAAAATATTACCATTACGGTGGCAAATTTAAATATGTAAGGAGAAAAATTGCGTATAGCAACTTTGAACCGTAACAAAACGATTAAAAAGAGGTGATCCCGGTATTAATTCATTGGATGCGGCTTGAAAACATCACAACATTGCTTACTCAAAGAACAAAGACTTGACTTGATAGACACAAAGCAGATAGAGTATTGAAGGAAGCTGCTCGGAAGAGGGTGAAGTCCAAGGACTCTAAATTACGGTGACATGCAACGGGCAAATGTTCTACCAATATGAACCTTTACACAGACAGTTTATTTAAACATTATTTTTTGTTGCCAGAAATTACATTTTCTTTAAACATCATTTAGTTCTCATTCTCTTTTATCGAACGTTCGTATTCGCTTTTGATTTCAAACATAACAATCATACCTGTTTTTCCTATTTTTTTTAGACGATTATTCGAAATTCGATTTGGTTTACATCTTTTGGTTCTGACGTTTCGTACTATTTATTTTCTGTTTGTTTATTGAACGCTACCCGTTTTTTCCCTGCACACGTTATACACTTTTGTTTGTAACAACGCCGCCGTTGATAAACTGGATAAACACGTGATGACGGAGTCGCGGCGTAGGCAACCCAACGTACGCGCGTGTTGAACGAGTTGGGTGTATTAACCCTTTGAGGACAGAATAAAAATATTTTACTTAACACATTTTTATTTCTAGAAATTATTTACAAATAAGTGTATATAGCAAATTATGAGAAGAAACTGTTTAAATCATGTCCTGATTATCCTCCAGGATGTGGTTAGCGCTGGTAACCAGGAGGCACTTTGTAACACCTTTTTCGTGTCAACAATTTGCCGTAGGTTGCTCAGATTGATACGGTGGGCGTGGTTCGTTTTTTGAATATTTTGTGGGCGCCAGCGATGAGGGTATCGCAGAAGTACATACACAAAGGAACATAAAATAGAGCTTCTTGCTGTTGTTCGTTTAGACTCGATGTGAGAGGGAAAAGAAAAGATAGAAATTGAATATCACGGAATTTAATTGTCTGGAATTACTGTATAATTACTCAGCTTCTCAAGTGCAAAGCGTGATGATCCCGGCTCGTCCTGGCAGGCCTCTGGCTTCCGCGTGCACGGTGAGGTTGGAAGGGTTGTTTCGCCTGGGAGTGTTTTCGACTTCCGCTTACTACGCCTTCAAACTCGGTGTGGTGTGAGCTGAGAGCTGCTGCGGGGAACGTCCCATTCAGTTGATGGCCTGCTTCCCAATTCCTCTCCCCCGTTGGCCAGATTCTTCTGCCTTTTCTCGGATGCCGGTGCGGTTCATGCAAATATTCAAACGGCTAAGTCACTGTTCAACTATGCTCATACAGTAATTTTACAAAAAGTAATAAAAGCGCAAATTTAAAGTTACAAAAAAACACAGGGAATTTTAATTAAATTTACTAAAACTGACGACTAATGAGTTTACTATTTACTAAAGTTGAGCTCGCGCAAAAAAAGTAGGTTAAGAGTTAACAAGAAGGAAACATGCTTAGAATATGATTAAAAAAATCATGACTAACAAAAACATGCATCGTAACTGGAATTATTGCGCGTGAATTTAACGTACGTTCCAAACGAAAAATGCCGGTCTCTCAGTACACCTCGTAGCCTTTTAACTTAACACGTGCAGGGTCATGCACCTCAAATACTAAATTACACTACGCCTTAATTCAGCGCCAAATATCCGGATGAGCACTCCATCCGCGATTACTTACATAACCTGCACATAATTACACGTGGGGTACTAAATCGCCGTCAATCAAATTACGTCGTTATTCCACCGACTTATGAAATCTCTAATATACTATCGAGCCTTTACGTCGATCAAATCTCGCAATCTAATAATTTCAGTTACTTATACAATACCAACTACGACATCAACACAGTACAGCACAAAATGGACGACACCACCGTCTCGCACGGAACCTGGACAGGAAAAGCCGACCGGTCACGTTTTTCTTCCTCCAACTCCCGTCTCATTTCTCCTCTCCGTCACTCCTTCATTAGACTTGACGTGCATCAAGTTGCCTATGATAAAACTTCAAATCTAATTTTAATACTAGATAATGTGTAGTTAAAACGCCGGTGCCGGAACGAAATTAATTTCGTTACAACTTGTGGTACCTTATTATTTTGTGTGGAATAATGTAAAACAATTCCTGTCTTTATTAAGACACAAGCCCACATTGCAAATAGAACATTTCCAAATTGTTCTATGCACTTCTTTTGTTGTGCTGCAGTGTGCACATCTTAGAGACTGTACCCGTTCAGGCATATGTGCAGCTTTATCATACCTTAGTTCTTGTGGCACATATTTTTTTTACTTGTTTCCTGGCATATCTTTAGATTTTCTACCACGCTTTAGGGTTTCCGGTGCAGCACCAATTAGGCCGCTCGCAACTGAAAGGCGAAACATCTTCAATGGCATCTCGTTTGGACATCTATTTCGAAATAAAACATATGCATTTACAACGCAAGCATCTACAAAAAACAAAAAAATCCTATGCCACCATTTATGGGATTTTCTGTCGATTTGATACAGTGAAAGTAACATATCAAATTTGTCCACATATCCCATGTGTTTGTTATATAGATTACATATAAGGGGACAAGAAACCTCTTCTACAGACCCATCTCTTTTTCTTCTTGTGATAATAGAGTTATTTGAGGGATCAATATAATTCGCAAGAAACAAAACACTGCGATTGTCCATCCATTTCAGAGCTACTATACCATCCGTTGATACCCGCCAGTCTGAATCTCCTCTCTTCAATTGCTTGTCCGCTTTGAATTCGGGCAGATTTTTTCTTCCTTTACGGACCGTGCCACAAGAATAAATACATTGTGCAAGTAAATCTCTTTGCAATTTGACAGAATTGAAATAATTGTCAAAGTACACCTTATGGTTTTTACGAACTAGTGTTCTCGTTAGGTCTTTTACAACCCGACTGCCTAAATTTGTTTCAGTCCCATGATTGACCTTTCCAGTATAAATCTGGAATTGACACATGTAACCGCTTCGGTCAGCTCGCACCCAAACCTTGTACCCTCGTTTCGTCGGTTTCATCGGCATGTAATGTCGAATAGTGCTTCGACCTTTGAATTTTATCATCGACTCATCAATTGATTGATGTTCGCTTGGTTTCAGTGATGTTATAAAAGTTTCTGATAAGGTGTTGAGGAGGGGCCTAATTTTGTAGAGTTTATCATAATTATATGATCTTTTTTAGGTTGCATAGCATTGTCGTTAAGATGCAAATTGGTAAGCAACCAGGAAAATCTGTCTCTTGATATTGACGAACTGACGTAGCTATCCCTCATTTCCATTCTTGATGACCAATAATCACGATAGCTAGGCATCTTTTTCAAACTCATTATCATGTTTACGCCTAAAAACGTGTTTACTTCATTACTTGTTGTGGGCACAAAATTGTTGTTACCACCATTGTTCTGTGTCGCATACAAATTTGTATGAAAAACAATTTCATCCATCAACCTCTCTGGAAACAGATATTTAAATATTTCGGTTGGAGTTTCAATGTGTTCTGGAATATTTGGTCCACTATCATCTAAAAAGGGAATTACATTTCCTACATTTGAGGAATTGTTTGTCCAAATAACGTCATCCCCTCGCTGTTGCATTTGCAAAACGGATAGCGGTACGTCATCCTCGCTTTCCCAATCATCTTCATCATCATCTTCATGACGTTCAGTTTCCACCAATAACTCATCATTTTCCAATTCCTCTTCATCAGATTCTGAGGCATCACTTGGTATATCATCGATAAAGGCATATATTTCATCTTGCGTCATATTTTCCAATTCTCTAATACTCCACTTTTTATTCATGGCTAAAAACAAAATTTGTACTATATTATACTGAAAATTGTGCACACAGCTTGATTCAATATTTATACTTAAACAAAAATAAAAATACACATTGTGTGCCTGGTGGTTAGCAACAAAGACCATGTTTTATAAAGTATAAAAAAAGCATTTATTCTTGAAAATAGGAGGTAATGTATAAAGCTACTTATTTTTAGTATTATTATGACTATAACTCACCTGTCATTTTGTTTATTTCGTTCAGTAACTTCACAAAATTGATGAACTAAGATACACATAACCTATAAGTATCCCGACATGTGCACATCGCCACAATAAATAGTTTGAAATAAGCTCCAAGACAATGATACCAACATGAAATCTATACAAGCACTATTTCTGTTACATAGGCAACACATATTGCACCGTGGTTTTAACTAGAAACCAGTAGACACTTAGACAATTTATTTTAAATTTGTGGTTAGCAGCAGTAACCAGTTGTCCTGAAAGGGTTAAAACATTAAACTCTGTTAAAAATACTTTCGATGTAAATACAGAACAATGTGTTAAAATTCAACGAGAAGAAGAAAATGCAAGTAGTAAAATACCGCGACAATTTGATATAAACTATATAAATTAACTGTATGCTAAAAATAAATAAATACGTAGGCGTATGTTGAACGAGTTGCATATATTAAATCATTAAATTCATTTAATAATCATTTATTTATGCAAAAATATACAATAATGGTGTTTTATTTACAAGTATCTATTTTATTTTATTACTACCGAATTTTTGAGTCGCCTGTTTCCAAAAACACCTAAATCCATTTTTTTCCAATGAATTTTGAATAAGATGTTTGGAATAAGGCGACTCATTTGTAGACCTTCTAATCAATTTATTTTAACGCAAATTCTTAAATCCAAATTAAGTCTTGAAATTGTATACAATACTTTATCAAATGGACAAGTTGAACATTTAAAAATCGAGTAATTATTACATCACCGGCCTTTATTTATTTAGTAAAACGAATCATCCTTCTTCAACACAAATCCCCTAGCCGTTAAAGTTGAAGATACAAGTACAAAATCCATTCAATGATTTGATTTTCAATTAGCACACATTGATATAAACACTTACACACTATTTCTTATTGCAGCGTTGCCAGTCATACACTAATAATCACTATTAGGAACACTACTTACCACTTCGCGTTTTAAAAATGTACAATTGCGTTTTATTTGGAATTATTTTGAGAAAATCGATCAAGTAGATGAAATTAAATAAAAAAACGTATGGCTGTTTTTGTGCACTTCGCAAATTGAAGAGAGAAAAAAAATTCACACACACATATTCAATCAAACCAACCCATACATAAATAGACAGTGTGTGAATAATCATTGAATCGGTTTAAAGGTAAAACTTTGACAATAAATCGAGAGATGCCACTGCGTGTTTTAAATTTAACAATTTAAATTCAAACAAAAATTAATTCTTCTACGATAAATCGAGAGATGTCGCCATGTGTATTAAATAATAACAAATCACTAAATCGATGAAATTGAATAAAAAACGTGTCGCTGTTTTTGAGCAGTTTGCAAATTCCAGAGAAAAAAAATCACACACACATATTCAATATAACTAATTCATACCTGCGTTTGAAATATAAATAGACAATGTATGATTAATAATTGAATCGGTCTAAAGGTAAGTTGACCGATTCGGTCAGTAAGTTGAAATGCAAATAGACAATGTATAACACTGGTCTGCAAAAAAAATGTTTTTTCGAGCCCCGACACCATTCCTGCTGATTCTTATGTAAAATGACCTCCTGAATCCGAATATGACCTCCGTTTTCCCCCATCACCCATCGTTTTCGGGGGAGCCCCCCCCCCCCTATTTTTATTACTTTTCGATAATTTGGAGGGATGAAAAGGATTATTTCAGCCTTTACATTTCTTCTGAGGGGCTAGAGAGGTGAAAAGTTCCAAAACATGAACATTTGTAGCAAGGAGGTCGATTTGGGGGGGGGATTTGCCCCCTTAAATTGTAAAAAAATCATTAAAAATGATCAATTTCTTCCGTTTTTTTCGCAGTTTTTTCACTTATTTTCTACATATTCCAGCTTCCATTCCCCCTCATCCTCCCCCAAACACCCCCAAATAATAAAAATATATTGCAACAATATATAGCAACAATAATAAAAATATATAGCAACAATAATTAAAATATATAGCAACAGTTCGGAAGATTCACTGTACCACGCTGGCGCTCTCAATACTCCCCCCGTTTCCCCCATCCATTGGAGGGGTGAAAAGGATTATTTTAGCTGTAAAGAATAATAAATAAAAAGTAAAATAATAAATGTAAAGAATAATAAATAACTAAGATAAGTACCTTCGTTTGGTGCTTGCTTTCCTTTTGTACCCTGAGGTAGAAGTTTCTCGTATCAAAAACCAGCAGTACTCTGCTAACATGCTCGCATTCCACTTCCCCGAAAATCTCCTCTCGAACTTAGAGATGTCTTGATGAAACCGTTCCCCGTGTTGATCCGAAACTGCTCCTAAATTTTCAGGGAAGAAGTCCAGGTGTGAGTGAAGGAAATGCACTTTAAGAGACATGTTACACCCCATGGCCTTGTACGCTGACAGCAATTCCTCGACATGAGCGACATAATCATCACTTTTGTTGTTACCCAAAAAGTTGTCACACACGTTTTGGAATGCAATCCAAGCTCGTTTTTCTTTTCGATTCAGGTGTTCAATAAACGTCGAATCTTGGAAAAGTTGTCTAATCTGGGGGCCCACGAAAACTCCTTCCTTGATTTTAGCCTCACTAAGACGAGGGAATCTAGTTTTCAAAAATTGAAATGCATCACCGGTCTTGTCCATTGCTTTCACAAACTGTTTGATCAATCCGAGTTTGATGTGCAAAGGCGGCAAGTAAATATTTTCCTTCGGGACCAGAGGATCGTGAGCGACGTTTTTCTGACCGGGAGTAAAACTTTCTCGCAGAGGCCAGTTCCGTACGATGTAATGTTTGTCTCGGGCTCGGCTGTCCCATTCGCATAGGAAGCAGCAGTATTTTGTGAAGCCCGATTGCAGGCCCATGAGTAGAGCAACAACTTTTAAGTCAGCGCAAAGTTTCCAATTATAATCATGGTATTTGATTTTATCATGGATCCGGCTGATGTTTTCGTACGTCTCCTTCATATCCACAGAGTATGCAACCGGGAGTGATGGTAACTCATTCCCATTGGCCAATAGGACAACTTTCAAGCTTGTCTTTGATGAGTCTATAAACAGTCTCCATTTGTCTGGGTCACATGGCATCTTCAGTTCTATCATCAATGCATTTGAATTAGGGTAGAACACTAAGCCTTCATCTGCCGAAAAAAGTAATTTCAGGGTTGACTGCCTAGTCCTGTAAGAAGAGATTTTTACACCCTTTTCTAAGAGATTCCACTGCTGAAGTCGAGATCCAAGAAGTTGAGATTTACTCTTAGGTAACTCCAAATCTCTGACGTGATCATTCAATTTCGACTGAGTAACGAGGTGAGGTTTTCGATGAGCTGAATCAGCAGAACACTCTTCATCATCGGTGAACGTATCATAAGATGGTCCAGGCTGTGGCTCAAAGTCTTTCAAATCCGTTTCTGGCTCTAGAGTATAGATTTTTGGGGGCACTGGGATTGGCAAAGATTCGTTGTGAGGAACTGGTCTTAGAGCTGAAGGGATATTAGGATACTGAATTGTATGCTTACTTTTGCTAGATAACCCGACGGTGGAAGTCATACAAAAGTAACAATCTGTGAGATGACAGCGAGGTTCGCGCCAAACCATGGGCACAGCAAATGGCATTGTTTTACGGGTACCTTTGAGCCATTTGGTCAAGCTACTGTAACAAGTAGTGCAGCAAACTGTTGGAGCCCAATTCTTGTCCTGATCGCCAACTTGGCAATCAAAATAAAATTTATAAGCAGTTTTAAGAAGCGGAGAAAGGGGGTTTCGTTGCGCTTCTAAAGTTAATTCCCCGCAAACATAGCAGAAGCTATCGGGATGATTTTTACACTCGCGTGGCATAATTAAACAGTAAATAAATGCTCGATATTAATCACAACTCACACTCACGTACTGTAATTCACTTGGAAAAATCCGGAATTAAAAAATTTCTACCGTTACACACCATTTAAACAACTTGGAAACACAGAATCCCCGCCTAGAGCACCGCTGCGCGACCCGAGACAAATTTTCACGGGGCTTTTCTAAACTCAAAATTTTACTTCATGCGCCACGCGTATAAAACACTAAAATATTGTGAAATTTAAGTATATTTGAACCTCACGTAAAATCAGTGTTTTGTGCGCGGGGCGCATGAAGTAAAATTTCGAGTTTAGAAAAGCCTAGAAAAATGTACAGTGTATTCTGTATATGGAGTTATTTATACTTAAAAAACTGTCTGTATAACTAATCAATAATATAAATTATTTGCCAAATTTGGTACATACCAAAGTTTTAATTGAATTTATGAAGAAAAAAAAAACAATCAAGATAAAAATAATATCAAATGAATTCTTTAATGTAAATGTCTTTCATTGAATTTTATTTTTTTATTTTTAGTTAAATTTTAGGTTTATTTAGGAGCTTTTTAAATATATCTGATTCCCAAAGTCCATAATTTTGAACACGCTGGAAATCTGAAAATAAAAGAAATGTTTCGGAACAGTTTATTTTTTCTGAAGATCATCAAATTTATCATCGTTCAAGTGGTGAAGACGGGATCAAATTTACACGACGAAATAAGAGCGAGCGCGTTTGTGTGTGTGTGTATGTGTAGACGCAACCGGAGCAGTTTTCTCTAGAATACTTCTACGTTTACTCTATTCATAAGTAGATGGACCCACTTCCCGACCACAGTCTCTCCTTTTCTTTCCTCGAAAACTCGGAATCCAGTTCTCCCATAAGCATTGTCTACCCTTGATAGTACCTTAAAGGTGTTATGGCATCTATTCTACTAGACTAGCGAGTATTAGATAATGGTTTGACGTTCTTCTTAAGAACAGACCATCGTCTGGTAGAGGCTGAAAAGAATACAAACAGTTCTTCAACCAATGAAAAGAAATTAATTGTATGATTATTAGACTATGCGGCGTCATTAATAACTAAATTTAAACTATGGTTACAGCAAGGAACAAAGAAAGCTCGCGGATTTAAATCTAAATTTTTTCTTTGTAAGCCATTATGCTTACCACGCATATTCGCCCCATTATCGTAGCCTTGCCCCCGCAAATCATTTATATTTATACCCTCTTTTTGTAATGTAGATAAAAGAAAATAGCAAAAAGTGTTCTTCTACACTAATTCCTGAACTTTTTAAATTAATTAACCGTATACAGACAGAAATTTGTTCTTGATGACTAATGTCAGGAGTACAGTCAAACAAAATTGAAAAATATGCCTTTTTTGTTAATTCTACAATTATGGTTTTAATATTTTATCACCTAGATAATGTTTGAACTTGATTTGTGTTTGGGACCGTTGTACATGCTCTGTCATAATTGGGTCAAATTTCGAAATCATTTCCACACATTTTAAAAAATTGCCATAACTTTTCTGAAATAACTTGTTACTACTTCCACGAAAAGCTAAGTTTTGCTCACTTAAAAATTGAATTATATAAAAAATTCGTTCAATAGCGGAACGCCAATATTCGGTTTCTCTTTTTAATACGTTTTGAATGTCTGCATCGATTATTTCATTTTTATTGAATCGTTTGGCAAGATCGAGCCATTTTAAAACGTTTTCCAAATGTAATTTACTTTTTTCATGAATTTGTAAATGTTCACTTAAATGCTGCCAGTTATTATAACCGTTTTCATCATTGAGTCGAATAGATTTAATTTCACTATCGTAAAAAAATTTGGAACAATAACAGAACACTGAATTTTTTGCTTCAGAATACAGTAGCCAAAAACGTTCAATTTTTTCTTTGTTTGGTAAAATACTGTAGAAATATTTATTCGAAAATTTACGTCCCGACGTGCTTTGATAAATATCCATTTTAGTCTGATAATAAGAAGGTCCACGTTCAATTAATTCTTGGATATTTGTTGGATTTATTTGTTTTGGCCACAGTGCAACATCTTTAGATATTTGTTTTATATCTTCTGTTGAGGTTGTACTACATGAATGAATGAATCCGTCAGCTCTGGAACATGATGGCATATTAAGAATATTTATTTCTTGCACTGACGACTCGGTTACACTTGGAAGCTGAGAAATTTCGTTTTGATTGAGTGTTTGTAGTTGAGTTTCAGGCTTTGAAAAAAAATTTGTAATTTTAATATGTGACCTTTGTTCTTCTTCTTTCTTCTTCTTCTTTTGTAAACTTTGCCACTCAGAATTCTTTTTTCTCTTTTCTGACATAATGGCGCTATTCGTAAAAAGTATTTTAATAAATATTTTTTCCGTTTCATTTACATTCAAAAATATTATGATCGTAGTATTTTCAAAATTTGTTTGCTCTGCATATGTTTTTTTCTGTATGAATATAAAATCAATAATAATTGAATCGGTAATTTTAGAAGGAACTATGTCCATATATTTACATTTCACTTATTGACCGTTTGTAGATGTCATATGCAGGACGATTCAGGTAATCAGTAACAACTCATTTTAATGCCTAAATTGTGCAACTGGAAACAAATAATTGATAAGTCGTATTTCTTAGTTTTCCGAAAATTCAATAATTGAGAGTAAATTCCTTCAAAATATTACCGATTTAATTGTTAATGATATTTATAAATTTTGTTTAATTATTTTCTACATTTCACTATCACTTCAACCATTACTGACTATTAATTGTAAAATAATAATATCTATGGGTTGGTGATTGCGCGAATTTTCGACACTAGCCCTTTTAACACCAAGCCTTGGATATAAAACAAAATAAAAAAATGCACAAACTGCAAATTAATCGAATATATTATGATATAGGTCAGGGTTGGCCAACTTTTTTATATATAGGATCGACTATTTTTCTTGAATATGTTTAAAGATCTACCTAAAATTTTAACATTTAACGCAATGAAACATGCGGCTGGTGTACTAATGAGTGATAAGAGTTGTAGAGGGGGTATTAAACCAACATGATAATTTACTAATAATATTTATTAATCGAAAATCTATAAATAAAAAAAACAGTTGTCAGCACCACAGAATCGTGTAATAAAATTACTCTCTGTTAGTGAGAAGTCTGCGTCTGCATCTCTCCAGCCAAGCGTTCATAATTTGGTGTATATTCAGATAAACATAATGCTAATGTATCTTCAGTGTGGGAATCAGTAAGTAGTGAACGATGTTTAGTCTTTGTGATATTTAAATACGAAAAAGCTGATTCACATAAGTATGTGGACCCAAAACAAGAGTAGATGTATTCGCTACATTTTTTAATATTGGGATACTTGTCTTGATTGACATATTTCCAAAAATCGTCCTCAAGTACTCTGGCTTGTAAGATTAAGTCAGCTTGTAAAGTTATAATCTCATTTTCTAGCGCGTTTTTTTTTTTCAAAATGAAAAATTTCATAAATTTTTGTGGCAATATGTTTTATATTTAAATCCTTTTTAAATGGAAAAGACAAATACTGCACAATGATGTTAACCTTTTCAAAATCTTTAAATCTGATCTCAAAGTCTTCAATCACCTTTTTAATTTCGTCAACGTATTTTTCCATGTTATAATTACAATTATGTTTTTGTAGGTGATCGGACATATTTGGAAAATGATTCAAATTGTTTTGTTGAAGATCTTCTATTAGCAAAATAAATTCTGCTTTGTATGCATTAATGCTACTGATCATTTCAATTATTGTCTTGTTTCTCCCTTGCAATTCTAGATTTAAATCACTCAATTTTGATGTGAAATCTGTAAGAAAAGCTAAATCACTTAGCCAACTTTCATCATTTAATTTTGCATGTTCTTGTCCTTGCTCTTCAAGAAATGTTTTTATCTCAGTTAAAAAATTACGAAATCGTTGCAGAAATTTACTTCTACTCAGCCACCTCACATCGGTGTGTAATAATAATTCTGGCTGTCCTTCATCAAGTTGCAATTGGAATTAACAATTTTGAACGCTATGTCCATTATTTCTTTTGTATTCAATCTTTTGCTAGCTAACACTTGTTGGTGAATGATGCAGTGATAGCTCAAAAAACTTGGGAATTCGTCATCATTTCGGCATAGATTTATAAATCCATTTATGCCGCCTATCATTGCCCCTGCGCCATCTGTTGTCATTGAAACTAATTTAAAAAGTGGTATTTTCAAATTGACGAGGAATGTTTTAAAAGAGTTGAATATATCTACACCTCTAGTCCTTTCTTTCAAAGAAATCATACCCAACAATTCTTCTTTAGATGTATAATCTTCAAAAACCATGCGAATAAAAATAAGCAATTGTGCTGTGTCGCGTACATCTGTCGATTCATCAAATTGAAGGGAAAAACAACAACATCTATTAATATCTTTATGTAATTGTTCTCTTATATTTTCACTCATTTTCTCAGTTCGTCGCATCACAGAATTTCGAGACAATTGTAAATCTTTAATTGCAGCAATAATTTCGGTCTTATTCTTAAAATCATTAAAAAGTAAATATGACATTTCCAAGAAAATTTCTTTTATAAATTCCCCGTCAGAAAATGGTTTACATTTTTTTGCTAGCATATGGCTGACCTTGAATGATGCAATAGTCACTGCACGAGATTTCAACATGGGCTTTTTAAAAACATTTTGTTGGGCTCTTAATTGAGCCTTATGTCCTTAATTTTATTTTTTCTCAGGTCACTATTTTGTGGATAATCTGTTTGATATTTGTTATGTGAAGTTAAAAAATGTCTTTCCAGATTACCCTTTTTAGTAAGCGCTATGGAGGCATTGCATATTAAGCAACAACATTTATCATTCACCATGGTAAAAAAGTAATCCAGTTCCCACTCTTCATGAAAATGATAAGTCTTCGGTTTTTTTCGTTCACTGCTCATTTTGATGGGTGCTAAAATGCAAAAGAAGCATACTATTAGTTAATATTAATTTAAAACATAGAAAAAATGCAGTAGCCTAGCTGCAATATTCATACTTAAATAATTAAATGAAATTTAACTGATAGATATGATTCTAATTCAGCAAATGACATTTTTAAAAACAAACTACTTACTTTCAAAATAATCCAAAGTTGAAGTCAAAATATGCTGTAGGTAGGTACACAAGTAATTTAATAGTAATAGTCACAAATTATACAAAGTCAGGTAAATAGAACAAACTGCTTGTCACTCAAGGTAAACAAATAAACAGTGTAAGATGATGGTGTCAGGATCCGATCAAAAACAACACACTCACCACAATTCACCTCTTTAATCTCCACTCTTAAGTCTTACACAGTTGACAATCTCCGTAACACGCTATTATTCTCGAGTAACGCTTCTCACACACTATCTCCATGCGCTCTTTAACCTTTTCCTCTCCTAACCTCAATCTCTTCGTCAACTACTAGCACTATCCCCTCTTCGTTTTCTTTACAACCAGCCGCAGCGCCCTCTTCCTCTTTACAACTCCTCTCCCAGACTCAATAATACCGGTAGAACATCGAAAAACAAATTATACGTAATATTTTACAACTTCTTTCGTTCTTTCTAATTTTGTCTCCTGTCAGCTATGATCGACCAAAAAACGCTTTTCGATCGACCGGTCGATCGCGATCGACGTGTTGGCCATCCCTGATATAGGTGATGTTATTTAATTGATTAACTGCCGATGCTGGGTGTTTATTAAATGTAGAATAATTTAATTGCTGATATGGTTAGAGCCTGGTTCTTAATTCAATTAATTTCTATATATATTTTTTATTTTATAAAATTAAAAATAATTGTGTGACTAGTTTCGACTATCTAGTAGTCATTCTCAAACTAAAGTAAATACAAATTACACGTTAAAAACTATTTATACGGCTTCGAAGAGAGGGGTGTACATTAGGTCAACCTGGTCATTAAGAAGGGAAATTCCGGGATTAATTCGGGCCTTGTGTATTTCTAGTGCTTCCAGTAAATCCATTTTACGACCTTTTTCGGCAAAATGGATTACTGAAAGTACATCTTCGCCGAAAGTGTGATTCTCTTCTAAAAGATGGTTAGCATAGGTAGAACTATTATGTTTTAATCTATAGGCTCGCTCGTGTTCTTTCAATCTTATTTCGATTCTACGACCAGATTGTCCAATGTACACACCTTTACAATTTTCGCAGTTCAATTTATAAATGCCTGATCTAACTAGGGGATTAAGGTTTGTTTTTGGGTTGAAAATTATATTATTCAGTTTATGGGGCGTTTTTAATATTACATTAATGTTACATTTTTTAAGGATGTTTTTAATTTTACATCTTATTGTACCATAGTAGCTGATTGTTTTAAAATGTTGATTAATTATCTATTGACCTAATTCTAGGGTAGAAGAATTTCTGCACCTCTTTCATTTCATAATTATGAATTAAATTGTCTATTAGTGAAGTTGTGTAGCCATTATTCAATGCTATTTCCTTTATTGTATTGATCTCTTTCTTTCTATCATTTATATTTAGCGGAATTTTAAATGCTCTATTTATCATTGTATAGAAAGTAGCTTTTTTATGAATTTGTGGGTGGCGGTAGTGGTTAGGGATAACGGAATCAGTATAGGTCGGTTTTCTATATATATTAAAATTTAATTTGTTGTTAATTTTTGTAATGGTTAGGTCTAGAAAATTAATTTTGTTATCGGTTTCTGTTTCTACTGTAAAAGTTATTGAAGGGTGTATTGTGTTAAGGAAATTGAGGAATTGCTGGAGTTGTCTATCTGTACCTTTAAAGAATGCTAGAGCATCGTCTACATATCTAAACCAATAAATTTTAATATATATAGAAAACCGACCTATACCGATTCCGTTATCCCTAACCACTCCCGCCACCCACAAATTCATAAAAAAGCTAGTTTCTATACAATGATAAATAGAGCATTTAAAATTCCGCTAAATATAAATGATAGAAAGAAAGAGATCAATACAATAAAGGAAATAGCATTGAATAATGGCTACACAACTTCACTAATAGACAATTTAATTCATAATTATGAAATGAAAGAGGTGCAGAAATTCTTCTACCCTAGAATTAGGTCAATAGATAATCAACATTTTAAAACAATCAGCTACTATGGTACAATAAGTTGTAAAATTAAAAACATCCTTAAAAAATGTAACATTAATGTAATATTAAAAACGCCCCATAAACTGAATAATATAATTTTCAACCCAAAAACAAAACTTAATCCCCTAGTTAGATCAGGCATTTATAAATTGAACTGCGAAAATTGTAAAGGTGTGTACATTGGACAATCTGGTCGTAGAATCGAAATAAGATTGAAAGAACACGATCGAGCCTATAGATTAAAACATAATAGTTCTACCTATGCTAACCATCTTTTAGAAGAGAATCACACTTTCGGCGAAGATGTACTTTCAGTAATCCATTTTGCCGAAAAAGGTCGTAAAATGGATTTACTGGAAGCACTAGAAATACACAAGGCCCGAATTAATCCCGGAATTTCCCTTCTTAATGACCAGGTTGACCTAATGTACACCCCTCTCTTCGAAGCCGTATAAATAGTTTTTAACGTGTAATTTGTATTTACTTTAGTTTGAGAATGACTACTAGATAGTCGAAACTAGTCACACAATTAAATGTAAAATTCAGTGGTTAAACAAAGTAAAAAGTGTTTTATTTACAAGTGTATTTAAGATGTACCACAAAGTGAACGCCTACAATACCAAACAATTAAAAATAATTATTAATACTTACATGCTGCTCGTCAGATAGGAAAACAATTTTCACAAAATTTAACACAAATGGAATGACTGGCTTCTACAAGAATTGGATTAGAACTGAGTGACATTATTTTAATAATGCATTAAAGCATTGAATTATCTTTATTCAATGCATAAAAGGTTCTATTTGATACAAGATAAATAAACCTAAAAACTGCTGCAAACGCTGAAATCCCTTATTTAACGAGATGTTTATAAAACAAACAACTCACGCCTACAAGAATAACAGCGAGATACAAGTACACACGCATGATCCGAAATAATAATGGCTATAAAATCAAGTGGCATGCAAAGTTATTTAATAAAACAAATATGTAATATCTTTTTTTCTGGATTAAAATGTAAAGCAAATAATTTTTATATAATTTTGAGAAGGTGTTCTTTTGCAGCGCAATATTTTAAATTGTTTTCAGCCGTGACCGCAATTTTAGTAGTATTTATTTTTATGTAAAAACAAAGAAGTAACAGGTTAAATGTTATTGGATAATGTTCAATGATTGACCATTTTGGCGCCGCCGCGAAATACACACAGCAGACAAAACTTGAAATGCAGTTTTGAATTGTCATTAATAAATACTTATAATAATTAGAAAATATTAATTTGATTGAGGGCGCCGAGTGCCCAAAGTCAATAATGCACAGGAGCAAACGTAGAAAATATTAATTGAATTGAGGGGGAGCCAGTTTAAGGTTTATAATTAATGTCTCTATTACTATTATTTTCATTGCTCAGAGTCAATATTGCCCAGAAGCAAATTTAGAAATGTTTTATTTGAATGAGGTTTATTGAGGTTTATTTAAGGTTTTACATTTTTCTATTATTTTCATGGACGCCAAGTGCCCACAGTCAATAATGCACAGAAGCCAATTTAGAAAATACTAATTTCGTTGAGGGGGCGCCTATTTAAGGTTTATAAATTTCTCCATTATTGTCATGGGCGCCGAGTGCCCAGACCCAAAGTATTCTTAGAGTTCGGACGCGCCTTCTTTTTTCTCGGTGTCGATTATTGTTATTATTGTTTTTTTTTTCTTGAAGTCTTGGAAATTTTGGCGCCCCTATGGAGCTGGCGCCGTCGTGCAATGCACGACTTTGCACGTATGGTAGGCGCGGGCCTGGGATAAGGCAAGATTTTTTACAACATTTAGAAAGTACAGAAAGAGGATCTGAATTTGCAGCTGTTATAATAGAAACGCATATTTTTTTACATTTTTCATAATAGTGCATGAAAAAAATATGTGATTTAAGTCTCCAATTTCCCCACAAAGACAATTTGGAGAGTCGATCACCCTTATTTTGTATAGATGGCTAGGAGATGAGCTAAGACCCATCTTCATACGGATGATAAATGTTACGAATCTTCTACCTCTAACTTTTGGATCAAAGAACCATATACTAGATGGAATAACAGGATGCATAGAAAAATATTTAGTATGGGAAGAAGATGCGGATCAAACTGTTTGCCACTTTAATCTATGGCTGGACCTAAGCACTTTAAAATAATCAGTGAAGGGTGATGAAAATTCAGACAACGTGCTATCCTTAGCAGATTTAGCCAAAATATCGGCGGCTTCATTTCCCAAAATGCTAGAATGGCTAGGTATCCAACAGAGATCAACTCCATCATTATTTAGCTCAAAAATAAAGTTCTAATATTTAAAGCTAACAAATGCATTTCGGGGTTTATTTCAATCTTTTGTGTTGAGAGTAGCGCAGATTTAGAATCGGTAAAGGTAAAGAAATGGGAATTATAAAAACCATAGCCAGTAATAATGGTTATAATGAAAATGTAACCGATACAATGGTAAATAAAAAAACGAAGACGTTCTTTGTTGAAATAAATGTACCCAGGTTTAGATCAACCAAAACACAAATCTCATGTCGCTTTTAATTATGTAAACCAAAAATCCTGCTCTATTGTTAACATTTTAAACAGTCTAGACATAAATACAATCTGCGTTAGTAAAATTAATTTAGGCAAATTGCTGAATACAAAAAGGATTCTTTACTCGTATATTGTTTCGTAGACGATTGAATGGCGCTCTTGCCTGCGTCGAGGTAAGCGTGGCGTGCTGGCTAAATGATGTACTTTTTCAATTCCACTTTTGCGTCGAGGATTGGACGCCGTTCAGGAGTGGCGTTCAATCCTTGACGAAAGAGTGGAACGAAATTAAGTGCGTCGGCGCAATCGTTGACTCTTGTGTGGCGTGTGGTGTTTCCATCATGTTGCCGTTCATTTGTTCACGCAAAACTGTGATGCGGAATTAAACGCACTCCACTCTTTCCTCAACGTAGTGGAGATTACACATGCAGTTTTTATTCCACTCTTTCCTCGACGCAAAATTTGCATTTACACCTACACTTTTGCGTCGACTCCCGGTGTGTGCCCTTCAATCGTTGACGAAAGAGTGTACGTGTAAAGGGCCCTATAAAGATAAGACCGAAAAAGATCAAAGGAGTGGCGTTTATTAAATAGAATGTAACAACTGCGAGGCAATATATATTGGCTAAACTGGCAGAAATTCCAACACACATCTAAAGGAACATAAAAAAATCCATCATAGACAACCAAAGATAGGATTCGCAAAACATTGTATAGATGAAGGCAACTTTTTCGATTGGTCTAAATTCAAAACCGTTGAAAATAATCAATAAATGTAAAAAGCTTAATTATTGAGAAACTTTTTATATTAGGGATTCAATAGAAAAAGTATCGCACGTTACTAATGACAATTTAGAAACGTTTAACACCACGCTGCTTGATATGTTTGTCTCTTTGGGCTCCAACAATTAGGTAATGACTTAATCCCCCCGTTAGGTATGTATAAACTGCTTCCCCTGTAACATTAGTTTTGTAATAACTTTGATAATAGTCGTCTGACCGAAACTGGTCAGACGACTATTATCTAAAAATAAACACAAACAGTGAAAGTGTTTATTAATTTTAAACCATTTTTAAGTTACCGATGAGAAGTTGGCCACGGATTTTGGCGCCTCCACCATAACCTGAATTTCAAATGATTAATAAATTAATATTATTCATCAGCGATCACACGTTATTGTTTGCAACAATTATATTCCAGAATAATAAGTATATCCGAGAAAATTAGTATTTGAAGCCAATTCATGTATCCAAACGTTTTTTAAAAATTCATAACTTCAATTGGCAAAGAAAAACATATAATTTCTCATCGGATATGAACTAAGCATACTATAATTAAAAATATTAAGCTGTTTGTTTCAAGATGCCCGCTTAGGACTTAATGCGACTTTAAAACTGACATATATTCTCAGCCACAGATCGGGCGCACAGTTTTAAAAAATTCATAATTTTAATTTGTGGAAAAAAAACATACAATTTCTCATCGGATATAAGCTAAGCACAATTTAATTAACTATATTAAGTATTAAGAGAAATTGTATGTTTTTCTCTTCGCAAATTAAAGTTATGAATTTTTTAAAACAGTGAGCCCGATCCGTAACTGGGAATATATGTCAGTTTTAAAGTCGCACCAAGTCTCAATTTAAGCTTGCACCTCTAAACAAATTGCTTAATATTGTTAATTAAAGTATGCTTAGTTTATATCCGATGAGAAATTATTTGTTTTTTTTATGACAATTGAAGTTATGAATTTTTTAAAACAGTGCGTTCGATCCGTGGCTTTGAATGTTTGTCAGTTTTAATGTCGCACCAAGTCCTCATTTAGGCGTGCATCTCTAAACAAATTGCTTAATATTGTTTATTAGAGTATGCTTAGTTCATATCCCATGAGACTTTATATGTTTTTCTTTGCCAATTAAAGTTATGATTTTTTTAAAACAGTGCGTCCGATCCGTGGCTGGGAATATGTGTCAGTTTTAAAGTTACACCAACTCTCAATTTAAGCGTGCATCTCTAAAAAAATTGCCTAATATTGTTAATTAAAGTATGATTAGTTCATAGCCGATGAGAAATTATTTGTTTTTTTTTGACAATTGAAGTTATGAATTTTTTAAAACTGTGCGCCCGATCTGTGGCTGGGAATATATGTCAGTTTCAAAGTCGCACCAAGTCTCAATTTAAGCGTGCATCTCTAAACAAATTGCCTAATATTGTTAATTAGAGTATGCTTAGTTCATATCCGATGAGAAATTATATGTTCTTTGCCAATTGAAGTTATGAACTTTTTAAAAACGTTTGGATACATAAACTGACTTCAAATACTAATTTTCTTGGATATTTTTAACGGAAACTGCAAATACTTATTATTCTGGAATATAATTGTTGCAAACAATAACGTGTGATTGCTGATGAATGATATTAATTTATTAATCATTGTAATTCGGATGATGGTGGAGGCGCCAAAATCCGTGGCTGGAAAGTCGTGGCCAATTTCTCATCAGTTTTTAAATTCAGTGTTCATGCTATTGTAACGGGGCGCTCGAACCGGGGATGGCAATGTGTTGGATTTAAATGTGTTTAACATAGTCTAAGTAATATCTTTTGACACATGCCACTTCCGTTCCGAACCCTATCACTTTCGGTTAGCTCAGAACAATAAAAAAAAAATCAACGATACTTACTCTGTTTCCTCCTTGCTCCATCTTGTCATCACTTTCACAATTTAATAAGGGTTTACGAGATTTAGATTTGTTTATGAAATAAAATTCTTCGTTTTCAATAATAACAACGATATATATATTAAAAATTAAATCAGTAAACAAACGAGTAACAAATCAAATCCACAAAAAAAAAATAGAGAGATTAACTATGACGATTAAAGTTACGACTAAATTATAAGGCAATTCGACAAACACTTTTAAAAAAAATAGATCTCGTAAAATCTTGAATTATTAAATACAAACTATTTATCACCAACTTTCATTTAAAACTACTGACTGGCACTTTTATAACTGTCTCCCGTTAACACACTCGACTATTTAAACTTTGCAATACACTTTAATAACTCTGACGATTGTTGAACACCAACTGACTGACGAATTCGGGCTGTCCGTTCATTATAAAGACAGCGTTTTTGCGAAAGGTTAAGTTGGGGGTAGCAGAGCCCTGGAAGGGTATTTTCACCCGCACCTCATTGGCTGAGGCTGTGGTAGGGGTTGCTAACTCTTCCGCTTATTGGTTACCGATACGCTTGGATGATCACTCTCAACCGTTATTGGTCAGCTCCTTACTCAACGCCAATTGGCCGAGCGTCATTTGGGCAATATGCATTTTGAGAGTGACATCTTCGGAATTTGTTCAACAATTAAATTAGAAAGAAAATAATAATGTAAAGTAAAATGCCAGTATTAAATAATAAGTAATTGGTAATTAGATTTTAGGTTGGTGAGAAATAGAATGACTTCTGCTCATTTTGCAGGAGAGAAAAAAAATAAGTATTTAAAGAATTAAATTAATGTTTTAAAAATGTTTGTCTAAACTGTTTGTTTGGGTTAATATATACATACAATATAATATAAATGAAATAAAGACTACGTCCTAAGAAAAACAAAAGAATTGAAGTTCTGAATTACTAAAAGAATAATAATTGAATTGAAAATGAATCTTGCAATTCTAGAATTTAACTTAAGACTTATTATAAATATAAACTCATATATAATACACATTGCGATATTCGGATGTGAATTCATATCGCGCTTAAATTAAATTAATTCGCAAGTATCTAGAATTAATTTAATTTACTTTGAATTGTGATTTTTGAAAAAACTGTACAAACCTAAGAAATAAACATTATGGTGCTTTTATTACGGTCAGCGTATTTTCGGGACTCGAACACCGGGCGGTAATGAAAACTAATCCACTCATTGTTCGACACTGAGCCGGCGTCCTTTTGTTCTCGTCACGTTCGGGATTTATATAATCCCGTTCGGACGGATTTGGGAATTTCGAAGATTTCGGAAATTTTGTGTTTATTACTTATCCAGAAAATACGCTGCCGGTTTATTGCTTTATTGCCCTAGGATTAAACAGAACAAAAGGGCAAACATTTCTATACGGACTTAACGGATTTTCAAACTAATACAAGGTTTAATTTTTATGCAAAATGTAAAAGGAATGAAATGCAATGAGGTCCGATGTTACATTAAATCGCGACTGAAAATTTAACGTGTTACGACGTGTCGAAGTGACATGCCGGTAACAATCGGCCCCGTGAGAATCCGTGAAGTTCGTTCACATCGAGATTTATTATAATTAACTTACATCAATGGTAGTCTTGAGTGGTTCATCCGATTATTGTTCCTTTTACCAGGACTAGTCTGGCGAGTGTTTGATTCGAAGTACTTCAATCAGCTGAATAAAATCGATGCATCAGGATCATTTTTATCTGACGTCGGTCCTTAGCTGTTGGTCTTGTCCAGGTGTACTTGGTAATCGGATTTCTAATTTTTGGGCGCCACGACGAGTAAACCGCTCGTCGTCGGTTTGAGGTAGCCGGGAATCTCTCATGGCCAGCCTCCAGGATACGAGATAAAAGTCCTTTATATCTTGTTGAGTTGTATATATTAGACTGGAATCGTTGGGATTTGTCATCACGTAGTCCTTTTCCGCTTCGTTGAAAGTCTTTTCGTCTAACGCTAACTGTACACATTTTTAACTATTTACAATGAACATATTGACTAAGCACGTGTCCTCGTTAGTCACTATGGGTGGTGTCTCTAACGCGGCACTATTTCGGGGCTTCCGGGGTCGTCAATGTCGTCGGAATCTTCAGCGTCCACTTGTTCCGGGGTCCGGGGCGGCGATGGGGATCCTCGTCGTCGTCGTCTGCGTGGTTGCTGGGGTGGGATATCACGGCAAAGCGCTGTTCTGATGTCGTCTTGATGGACTCTTATCGTATTTCCATCACGTTCGACCACATAGACGCGTCCATCGCATACTTCTTGGATATCGTAGGGTCCAATCCATTTGGCTGCAAACGCTGGTGGCCTGTCGCCTACTCGGTGGGGGTGATTCCTGATCAGCACACGTTGTCCTTCCTCGTAGAGTGGCTCTTCGTTGGCACCGTCGTAACGTCGGACGTACCTCAACTGCCTTCCTCTAATTTCGTCCAGACGCTCCTCTCGGTTGTCGTGTTGCGGTGCTTCGGCTGGGTGGGCTGGTTCGATTTCATAGTTCATAGTCGCCAGGCCGGGGTAACTCGTAACCCAAGAGAGCGCGTCCAGGTGTAAAGCCTGTGGCAGCGTTGGCACGAGTTCGCAGTTGGAAAAGAATTGGTTGTATGTGTTTCGCCCAATCATTTCCGGGTTGATCCTGCATTATAATTCTGAGGCATTTCTTGAGTTCTTGGTTCCGTCGTTCCGTGGGGTTGGCCTGGGGGTGGTAAATGGGAGTGTAAAATGGAGTCGCTCCCCATAGCCGGCATTGCGTTTTCCACCTTCTTGATATAAACTGGGGGCCGTATCGCTAATGATCACCTTTGGGTACCCGAATCGATTAAACACCTGTTCCTCCATCAAGCGTACTAAATTTGCAGAGCGAGCTTGGCCTACAGCAAACGCTTCTACCCATTTCGTAAACAGGTCAGTGATCACCAGGATGTTGCGTTTCTGCGTTCTCGTTTCCGGAAGTGGTCCTACTAGGTCGACGGCGATTGTGTGGAACGGTGCGGTAGGAATTCTTGCTTTCAAGGGTGCTCGTACTTGATGTGGACCTCGTTTCGTAGCAGTGCATATTAAGCAATACTTAACATAGTCGCGTACATCTGCTGGAATCGTAGGCCAATAGTATTTGCTTCGAATACTCCGGATAGTTTCGTCTCTGCCGGGGTGTATGGATTCGTCATGTAAACCGTGCAGCACTCTGGCTCGAGCTTCTGCCGGGACAAATAAGGTACGGACTCTGTTGTCAGTTGCTTTGGAATATAAGTATCCATCGATAATTTCGAAATTCTCGTGGCAATGTTCATATTCCTCGTGATCTTCGTCCTGCATGATTTGAGTTATCTCCTGCGTTTCTGCATCGATGTTTTGAGCTGCTTTCACTGATTGAGAAAGGGGGATTTCCAGCAGGTTAAGTCCAGGTGGCAGGATTTCTTCTAAATCAGCAGTGTCTGAGACAGAAATATTATCCGGATTCCTGCTCAGAAGGTCGGGAAGTTCGTTTTCTTTTCCGGGGCAGTGTGAGATTTGGAAATCGAACGACTGGAGTTGCAGAGCCCATTTTGTCAACTTTGACTTCGTGTCCTTAAAACGGTTAAGCCATGTCAAAGCTGTTGAGTCGGTGCGAACTTTAAAATGTCTGCCTTCCAGGAGTGGGCGGTAACGTCGTAGGGCCCATACCAAAGCTAGGCACTCCTGCTCGTTAACGTGATATCGTTGTTGCGTTGTATTTAATTTCGCCGAATCAAAACTGATATAACGTTTTTCACCATCTTCGCTTTCTTGATACAAAACGGCGGCAATCCCTAGTTGTGACGCATCCGTTTGTACTGTGAACGGCAATCCTTGGACGGGTCTGTGAAGTTTTAGTGGTTTGCTTATCTTCGTTTTCAGGTTTTCCATTGCAGCGGTGGCTTCTGCTGTCCATTTAAAAGCTCTGGTTGTTGCAGTTAAATCGTTCAGAGGTGCGACAGTCTCTGCGAAGCGATCGATGTACTGCCTGATCCAATTACACAGGCCTAAATACTTCCTGAGCTGCCGCCTAGTTTTCGGGATTGGATGGTCTTTTATCTGTTGCACGTGTTTTTCAAGGGGACGTGTAACATCCACATCAACCATGTGACCAAGATATTCAAGTGTGTTTTTTCCAAACGAGCACTTTTCTTTTCCCAGGCGAAGGCTGTATTGGTCCAAACGTTCCAAAACGAGGGCTAAATGGCGGAGATGGTCTTCTTCTGTTTTCGAAAAGATGATAATGTCGTCAAGATAAACTAATGCGAACTCATTAAGCATTCCCGATAAGACTTCTTGGCTCATCAGCCTTTGAAAGGTGGCAGGGGCGTTTTTCAAACCGAACGGCATAACGCGGAATTGGTAGTGTCCGCCGTCCGGGGTGCTAAATGCAGTGAATTGTTTTGATTGTGCAGCCATGGGAATCTGCCAGTATCCGCTCTTCAGATCTAGGGTCGAAAATACGCGAGCTTCTCCTAGGTCGCGGAGGGACTCTTGGATAACGGGCATTGGGGTAGGTTCTGATACCGTTATGTTATTTATGCGTCGATAATCCACACAGAATCTATTGTCTCCATCCTTTTTCTTCACAAGCACAATCGGCGACGCGTAGGGGCTGGTAGAAGATTCAATTATTCCTTGAGCCAGTAATTCTGCTACCTGCTTGTCAATCTCCTGCTTTTTCTCGGAATTTACTCTATACGGTCGCAGTCGGATCGGGTTCTGGTGAGTAAGCTGGATTCTGTGCTCGGTTGAATGTGGAAAATTGGCAAATTGGTCGCGAGGTTGGAAATTGAGCGCGAAACGGCCTGTTAGTTCCTCGAAGTGCGATTTCATGTCTCCTGTGAAACCGTGGTCCAATTCCAATTTTGTCTCAATGCTTCTTCTTGATTGTTCCGCCCAATAAACAGTTTGCCGTAGGCCTGTGCCTAAATACACACATTTCTTCTTGAAATCCATAATGACCTCGTGCTTATTGAAGAAACTTAATCCGAGAATGCAGTGGTAGCGCAAGTCGGATATCACAAAAACTTCTTCGTCGTATTCAACGTTTCCCAAGGTGAATCGAAGTTGTGTGATGCCTGTTACGTCGGCGGTGGCGTCGTTTTTGGCAAGATTTGTCTTCAGTTGTACTGGAATAATGTTTCATGCCAAATTTGGGTGAATAAAATTCTGCGTAGCGCCGGAGTCGAGGAGACATTCAAATCTTTTTTGATTAATTATTATAGGTATCACTGCTAAGGGTCCGGATTTTCGCTGCGCGGCTGCTAAAAGGGGCGGGATCACTGGAGTTTCACACTGCGCATTGTCCAAGGGGGCGGGAAGTATATTGTTGAATTTCGTCGCATTCTGAGATGGGGTCCATACATTCAAGCGAGGTCGTCTTCGTGGTCCACGTCGATTTCGCCGTTTTTCTACGAACCGCGATTTTGGTTCGCTGCTTCGGAGTTTCCCGACTTCTGAGGACATTGGCTGTGCCAGTGTTTACCCTGTTGGCATATGCGGCACGTGGCGGGTTTTCTCCTCCTCGAGGGTGAAGATTGAGTGTTCGCTTCTACCGGGAATTGATTGGGGCTCGTTCGTCCTTGATTAATCGAAGGTTGATTCAGTTGATGTTCTCGGGTCTGTGTTTTACGCGGGGAACGTGGTAAGTTTTGAACATCGTTGCGGTTTCTCTTCTGATGTAAAGGCTTCCTGACTTGTGGACGTTCGTACGAAAGTTGTCGGCGAGTTTTTCGGCTATCTTCTACGTAACGGCGGGTGGGATTGTTAAAATAGCGATTATAATTTGGCGAATTATTCGGCGATCTGTTTTGATGTCGCGCTGGATACGGGCCGGTATTTCCTTTGTTTTGCGGTGATTTATTAGTATATTCACGTCGGTTTGTTGATGAAATATACGGAACAGTTAGTATATTATTTGATAAAGATAATCGAGCTGCTTGTGTCACGAATTCCTCCACCGTTGTCGGTTTAAAGATTAATGCAGTCTTTAAACTATCTGATGATAATCTCCACATCACCATCGTTTTATAATCCTCGGAGTCATGTGGAAAATGTCTGTTGAATAGTTGCTTTTTCCGCAAAGCAAATGCACCGTGTGGATGATTTCCTTGATTCTCCGTTAGAATCTCAACCAATTCCTCATAGCGTACGGTGTTGGGGTCCACTGCTTTGCACAGTAATTGTTCTACGGATTCCCACGAAGAATCTTCTCGAAAATAAGCTGCATAATCTTTTGCAGCTTTCGGTTCCATACGTGCCAGGGTGCGCATATTTTTCTCGCGGTCTGTTAGTCCGAGGCCACGAAATTCTCTTTCCAGTGATTCCAAGAATGGCCGTGGATTTCTTCTGTCAAAATGGTCTTACTGTGGTCGATCGTTCCTTTGCATCGCGCGCATTAATTCGACAAATTGTTGTTCTCGAGCCTCTTCTTCGCGCCGTCTTTGTTCGCGTTCTTCGCGATAATATTGTAATTCGCTTTCCATAAAGCGGTCGTGCCGGGAGTAATCAGGATGCGGGTAAAATCCGTCGTATCCACGTTCTCTGTCGTCGTAGGGGCGAGGGTGTTCCGCGTATCTAGGCTGGGCGGGGTAATCACCATACCGTCTATCTTCCGGACAAGGGCGAAAATCACCTGGGTGGACATCGAACCGGTTTTCGTGGTTCCTCAAATTGGGTGCGGATTGGTGGCCGGCGTTTAGTGCTGTCCTCGAATCTAGTCCAGGTGTTGGTGGCAGCACGGGGGCATTCGTTTGTGAAGTAGGTGGCGGTAGAAGGGCGTTTGTTCGCCAGTTTGATCGCGATGTTGTTGGCGGTGGGAGGAAGTTTGTTCGCGAGTTTGGTCGCGATGTTGTTGGCGGTAGTAGAATATTTGTTCGCGAGTTTGGTCGCGATGTTGTTGGTGGGTTTTCTATATGAATCAAAATCTCTTCGTGTTCTGTTGCTTCAGATTGTGCTTTCGACATTGATCGTGTATCCACCATAATTGAAATTACTTCGTTTGATAAAAATTATTGCAGAGAAAAAGTGAATAATTGATTAATGCTGCGGCCCCGTTTAGCTTATCAAATGTTAATCAAAACAATCTTAATTCAAGAAAATATATTAAGGTATGATTTCTTGTAATTAATTAATTAAATACCAAAATACGAAATAAACTATAGCACGGAAAACATGAAAATATTCTAAAATTACTTAAAACTTTTTTTATGAGGTGATATCAAATTATTTACGACAGTAAGAATTTTTAAAAATTATTTCATATTTGAAAATTAATAAAATCTCAATAAATAAATGATCGTCAAAAGTCGCAAGTTTGACTAGATTTGACTTAACGTTAAATTATTTTAGTTTAATACTCGAAAGAAATAATCTAGTAAGTATAGTAGTTCGGATTTGAAAGTATTTTGAATACAATAAAATGATAAATGCTGTAAAAATATTCCCAGTGGGCAACGCAATCAATTTTCGAAGTAAATAACAATATTGAATAAATTACAAACGAAGTATTTTCTAATGAATTTCCCTAATCAATCAGATGAAACTCAAACGCGTATTTTCTGTAAAATATATGATTAGCCACAAAAATATAACGCTAAATATGCCCTAAATGACGTGCAATTTGTATGTATTATAGTACCAACATTATTTCTTAGGGTTTTGATTATAAAAAAATACGTTGTATCGAAGAAAACTCTTAAGTTCAAGAAAGAAAATGAAATACAAATACGAAGTATCTATATTATTAATGACACTTTCTGAGGAGCAGTTATTTTAATAAAACTTGAATTCACAAAAAAAATAGGACCGTGAAATTATTTACGTTATAAATTAGCACTCTTATTAAAATTCAAACAATAAAATTCACTTATGTTGGGTCGTGGGATTTCTCGAACCAAACTAGTTGGGCGCCAATTGTAACGGGGCGCTCGAACCGGGGATGGTAATGTGTTGGATTTAAATGTGTTTAACATAGTCTAAGTAATATCTTTTGACACATGCCACTTCCGTTCCGAACCCTATCACTTTCGGTTAGCTCAGAACAATAAAAAAAAATCAACGATACTTACTCTGTTTCCTCCTTTCTCCATCTTGTCATCACTTTCACAATTTAATAAGGGTTTACGAGATTTAGATTTGTTTATGAAATAAAATTCTTCGTTTTCAATAATAACAACGATATATATATTAAAAATTAAATCAGTACACAAACGAGTAACTAATCAAATCCACAAAAAAAAATTAGAGAGATTAACTATGACGATTAAAGTTACGACTAAATTATAAGGCAATTCGACAAACACTTTTAAAAAAAATAGATCTCGTAAAATCGCACTCCGGCTGGCGCCGTCGTGCTTGCAAAATCGTGCGTGCTTTAAAGACCTAAACATCCACTTATACTTTAATATACTATTTTAATATTCCTTGGTACATTTTTTTTTTTTAATTTTGGGTTTTACGTCATCTATTTCCGCTGCTAAGGCCAATCATGACGCCGGAGATTAGCTATCCGGGAATTTTGCCAAATCCGGTGGGAGTTCCAACCCACCGGTAGGGATCTTTAACGTGCACGCAACATCCAGGCAGTACACGGGTCCTACATGCATTTAACGTCATATCCGAGAAGACGGAGTGTTTGGCATTTTTATCCTAACCTATATAAATGCAGACAACTTGTTAGGCCGGTATTTGAACCCCGGTCCGTGGCGTGGCAGTACAACACTCTAACCACTACACCACCAAGCTGCCCCCTTGGTATATTTATTTTAAATACAATTGTTGCAAGATTTTGTGATTTAGTTAAATTTCTTTCTTATTTATATAATAATCGAAGTTCGTTCTTAATTATGAATATAATTTATTGATAATAAAGTAAATTTTTATTCAAAATATGTTTTTTTATTAAATATGCAATTAACAACAAGATATAACCCATTAGTAATTTTCACATACAAATAATGACGTTATTTTTCAATTTGTATTTATTATATTTGTAATAATTTTATTAATTTGAATCTAAGAGGGTATTTATCTTATAATGGCGTAGTTATTGCAGCATTTATTACATTTTTAAAACATTGCCTTTTATATTGATGTAGAGTTAACGTATTCACTACGTAACGATTGTTTTTAAAAAGTTTTATGTATTGAACACAATTACAATTGAAAGAATGAAAATACAAAGATTAATTTGAATAAGTAATTTGATACGAGCGCGAGCTGCCGGAGTCTGTCGGGAACTGACTGGAACTGGAACTGGCTGTTATCTCCAGGCGCCGGGTATTTATGGAGATGGGTAGCTGAATCAGCAAATGGGTAGGTGGCTGGTATGTTAACACCTCCCCTCTTAGATGGAAGTTCGCAACCAAGGGTGAGAACTGACGTTTTCTTGGGTTCGTCCCTGTGGCTCTTCTTGTAGTGGAACGGTTGAATTCTCAAGTCTGTAGAATCGCTTCCAAATGGTTAAAGATGCGATGATTGATAAGATTATAAAGATAAGGGTTGAATACCCTAGGTGACTCATGTGATGAGTTTTCATGGTGTTTAACTTTTCTTGTAGATTTTCCATCGACGTCTTTGTTTCATTAAACTGCTTCCATTGAATTTCGTTAAAGTGAAGATCATCGTTTTTCCAGCGTGGGATGTCTTCCTTCAATGTGGTAATGTTTAGTGGGTGGATTTGGAATTCTCTATTGGAGATGAATGATGTGCGTGTCCTCATGATTTCTTGATTCCATGCCGCACTGCAGTTACTGCTTAACTGGATTAGTACCGTTCCTGTTATTCTTCGGATTTCTTCTTTTTCGTTGCAGTTAATTGTCAGCTTTTCTTCTTTCGGGGATGATATGATCCATTCGTTGTCGGATGTCTTCTTTATTTTCGGTTGGTTTGGGTTGAGGATATTGTAGGTGCATTTTCCTTCGTGGAATTCGTGTTTAATTAAATCATATTCGCAGGGAGTTTCGCTGAGAGAGTTTTTACTCGTTTCTTCACATAAAAATTTGCGTTCTTTGATTTGTTTGCATGAATGATTCATTGATATGTACCTTTTATTGTTTTCTGCCAGGTAAGGATTTTCAATATTTAAGATTTTAGGATGGGTATCAATAAATTGTGGAATTGGATAGAGATGATAGAGTTGATAGGTAAGGAGTTCACATAGTGGAATTTCGATTATGAATATTATCATATCTTTGCAGCCCCAACAAAAGATCTAAGAACGAATCTATTTCATGTAATTGTACCTAATTTCAAATATGTCGCAATATCGAGAGATAGCAAACAATATATTACAATTAATGAGCATGTGTGTGGTGAAGTGATTAAAAATGAAGTGCGCATATGTTATAACCAATTCCCGAAAGCATTATCTATAGACCCACCGTGTGAGGTATCAATCTTGATGGAATCTAAAATTAATGATAACTGTAATAAACTTGTAACCCTAATAGATGATTACAATGTTCAAAAATTAGCTAATAATAAATGGCTGTTGACTATTTCCAGTCAATTACCAGTAACTACTATTTGTCCGAATTCAAAATCGGAAACTTTATTAATAAAAGAAAATTCAATATTAACACTAAATCCTGATTGTAATGCATTTATTGGCGTAACAAGAATCTATGCTAGTCCAGATCATAATGATACGATTTTTAATCAATTAATCATACCCGATATACAGTATGATTGTTGTGAACATTTTCCAGAAAAAGAAAATGCACCTTTATTAAAACCTTTGAAAATCAATCATCTTAATTTAGATGAACTAAATATTGCTAATGAGAAATTAAAAGAATATGATCAAACCTTAAATCGTATGATTAATGAACCGTTTGTCAAACGACATTGGACTATATTTACTTATATTTTAATTATTATTGTACCAATAATTATATTATATTTAGTATGTAAATGTTGCTGCAAACGAAAATTTATCGGCTATTTAAATAATTCAAACGATGATGGACATAATCCTCCATCGTGCTGTACACAAATTTTTAATTACTGTGATGCAAGATCATCCGTTTCAAAGAGACCATCCTTACGGTCAACTGTAAATTATAATGTACAAGAAGAGATAAATTTTCAAACGCCGGGTGTACCCCTTTCAAGTTTAAGAAGAACACCAAAAAGACTTTAAATTACAACTTTAATTTTTATTATTCATTCTAAATAATAAAAATTAATCTTAATGGGGGAGGTGTTATATACCCATCTCTATATTATTAATTTTATTCATTATTGTTCATATTATTCATTATTCTTACAATGTATTAGTGTACTTAATAATAGAAGTGCGGAGTGGACATTTAAAGATAACGCGCTCGGGCCTGTCCTCGCGCTCGCGCCTACGCTTTGGTTTAAGACGACGCTCGAAGATGACATCATTTTGGCTGAAGCATCTTATCTCTTCCTGGAGCGCAATTATAATTATAAGAGCAGAGTTTGTAAAGTACCTTTAGACCGAACAGACGTTCGGCACCTCTCCATAATTTTGTAATTTAACACAGTAAACTTACTTTTCTTTAAATAAAATTTGATATCGTTTAAAAAATAAATATAATAGTTTTTTTTTAAAACATTATTTTACGCTTCCGAGTTGTAAAATATATGTAAACATTGTGGAGTGAAAATTAGTTTCACATAACGCGATTAGTTAATTAATTATTTTGATACAAATAAACAAAAATAATACAAACGTATATTTCAGGCCATTCAACTTCCAATAAAACTTGCACCGGTGACTCAATATTTCAGAAAGACCAAATTAATTTTTTAAATTTGATAGCAAAACACATTGATTTCTAAATAAACACTGTATTTCTGTACATTTAATTCAAACATCGGTTAAAATATTCAAATTAAATTCGCGATTTACGTATATACACTGGCGAAAGAAATTAACGCATCACATTAATTTTTTTAATTTAAAAATAAAGTTTTGATGTTTAAAAACAAAAAAAATAACAACAAAACCAACTGAACTATTATAATGATTTTCAGCACATTTTCTTTCATTAATGACTAAAATAATGTCATAAATAAAAAGAGGAAAAAAGTTAACATGTGATTATAAGACTTAATATCTAGTGTTTCCTCCTCTTGCTCGAATAACTGCCTGACAGCGACGGCTCATACTGTTAATTAATGATCCAATTTCATCCTGGTTAATATCTTCCCAAATTTCCTGCAATCTTTGTCCAAGCTCTTGTTGATTGCTTGGACGCCGAGGAAGTGCTCTAAGGCGTCTGCCCATCGCGTCCCATAGGTGTTCGATCGGATTAAGATCGGGAGTGGCTGGATTAAGATCGGGAGTGGCTGGCCATTGCATTGTACCCACTAGGTCAAGATACTGTTGTACAATTCGGGCACTGTGTGGTTTTGCATTGTCATGCATAAACAGAAAATCGTTTCCTCCAAAGGGAGCAAAAGGCATTACGGATGGTTCTAAAATGTTTGCAATATAAGACGCTGCCGAGTTGGTATGACCACCAACTCCGTACGAGCCTCTAAAGTGATACCACCCCACACCATAACAGAGCCTCCACCAAACATAACAGTCGGAACAATGTTACACTGCGCATAACGTTCACCTGGCCGTCTGTACACATGCATTCGTCTGTCACTGCCGTAAAGACAAAATCTGGACTCGTCGCTAAACATAACATTAGCCCAATCGGCCTGTAACCAGTTTACATGTTCTTGCGCAAATGTTAACCTGGCTCTGCGATGGTCTGCGGTTAATTGTGGTCCTTTTGCCGCTGTTTTCGGAGTTAAATTAAAACCACGTAACCTTTTTCTGATGGTAACGGAACTTACATGAACATTGTGGATCTCTGCGAGCATATTTTGTAGCCTAGAAGCCGTAATAAACCGTTCGCGTAACGTCTGCATCATTAAAAAACGGTCTTGAACAGCAGTTGTGCCCCTTTTTCTCCCTTGTCCTGGCCTTCTTGAGTATACCTGAGTTTCCCGATGTCTCTTCAAGACACGGGATACGGTCGATTGATTAACACCAAGACGCTGACAGATGTAACGCTGACTCCTACCTTCTTCTGCAAGTGTAACCACAATCACAGCTTCTTCACTGCTGAAATTAAGATTCGGGCGTCTATCCATATTCATTCTTTACTATTTAGCACTTAATTTTAACAATTACTTGAAAACAAACTCAAAAAGAAATGTTATATGAACCTTTCTTACAGTCAGAATAATGAAAAGTGCTTCATTTTATTTATTGACAGAAAACCATGAGAACAAAAGACAAAACACAACATGTAAAACAGCATGCTTGATAAGATGTCTTATTGTAAGAATATGTTTGTGTTCAAAGAAAACTCGATTCCAAGATATCAAAAAAATCACAAATGATGCGTTAATTTCTTTCGCCAGTGTCTTAAACAAATTATAAATTTCAATACATTTAATAATAATAATAATATCAATATTTGTATACAATACATTGTAAATTGTAAAAATGTTATTATCTATTCTATATAAAATAAGAAATTGAATTTTATTCGAAAAGAAAAAAACAAAAACAACGAACAATCATGATATTTTTTATTTTAAGATATAGAGGATTGAATAAGTTGTATATTTATATTTATACAGGAATGTTTTCTCTTCAATATACATATGTTTTTGAAGAGTTTTTAAAACAGTTCAATTTGAATCTTTAAAAGAGTGTTTTCCACTTCCAGGCAGAGCATGAAGTAAAATTTCGAGTTTAGAAAAGCCGGGAAATTTGGATTTGGTCGTGTAGCGAAGCGGAGCGACCAAATCCAAATTCAGGCTTTTCTAAACTCGAAATTTTACTTCATGCGTCGCACGTATTAAACGTGATTTCAAGTGAAGTTCACTCGTTCACAATATATCAGTAATTTTAGCGTACAATCCGCGCGACGCATGAAGTAAAATTTTGAGTTTAGAAAAGCCTGAATACTTCATGCTCTGCCTTGAAGTGGAAAACACTCGTTTATAGCTTCAAAATGAACTCTTTTAAAAAAATCGAACAAATATCTGAAAATTGCAATATGTATACTTTAAAGAAAAATTCCCTGTATTTATATTTAAACATTAACTTGCAATGTTATGCAACCAGATAGAAAAAATCATAACAATAATAGTTGCTAAACATCATCTATAATCTATTTCTTCAAACAGAAATGAATGATCATTAATCAATACGGAGAATGATAGTTAATATCGGTTGGAACACGATTCTCTTTTTCTAGCTGGTTGATTCCTAACTTCGCAATTTAATTTTTGAAAATTTTTAAAATTGTTATTACACATTCGTGAGGATTTTGAGTTTTCGTCTATTTTTTTCGTCTTCTGACAATTTTAATACGTTTGTAATTTGTGACAATTGATTATTTAATTTACTTGTAATTATTATTTCCAAAATATACAATTTGTGGTCCCTACACTGGTCATTGTCTACAATCCATCCAATATCGCTCAATTTATTTTTTAATAATGTTCTCAAACTTTCTTTAAATTTACTCATTGATTGATTTGTTTTGAAAAAATCATTAAATATATTGAGGCATTTTATAAAAATATTTGTGAATGTTTCACTTGGTCTTATTAAATGTTCAATTCCCTCCGTGCAGCCATAATCCCTAAATTTGGTTAAAATTTCTTCTTCTGTAAAACCCCCTGTTTTAATTAAAGCCGATTTACATAAATTACAATTAATTTTTTTTAAACATTTAGAAAGTACATAGCCTGCGTAATAAACTGCATTGTTCATTTCTAATTTTGACATGTTATTCATTGTTTTCTCCATCTCTGTTTCATCTTCAATGTTTTCCGCAGAATTTAATTCCATTTCTTCTTCTTCAATTTCTTCTTCGGATTCGCCAGCCGATGAAATAGTCATTTCACTGCTACAGAAATAAAATATTTAGTTAAAATATTGCATAAACTCAGGATAATAAGAATAAAAGCTTTAAAAAATCGGTATTTACCTGGATAGAATATCTTCTGATGCAGTAACAAGCAATTTTTCGTCGTCATCATCTTCACAGTTTCCGGTGCCCAAGCTGTCCAAAAGCCGAATATGCATGTTGTGCTGCAAAGCCTGGCGAAAAGCTTTTGCTGTTGAATTTGGACTATGTTCACCTCTAGATCTAATACTTGAAAAAGTATTTTACAACGCATCCTGTTGTAACCGTTTTGTTGCAACATAGATTTTTTTTTCTCGTGGCAAGCAATCTTTAAGATATGTATGTATCTGTAACACGCCACTTATTGTTTGAGCGAAACCTTCGTGGCAATAAATATTTTTAATTTCTTTGTTTTTTTATTAAAAACTTGTATACTCTTCATCAGCTCAAATCCCTCTTGCAAAGTGTTTATGACAATATTGTCATCGTAGACAGCACATCTATATACATTTGGATTGTATAAATTGAAGCTGTTTAACGATGTTAATGTATTTGTTTCTATTGCTGTCTCCATTGCAGTGTGCATTCTTCTACTAAATATCTGCATGGCTAAACTAACACTCATTTTTCTAAAATTTGTTAGATGAATTTTATTTTTGTCAAACCTGTAGCTAATTGGCAGGCTTTATTAATATTATATGTGATTCGGATATCATTCCATGATATTTGTTTATTTTGCACAAATATGTCTCTACTGACCAAGTTATTCCTTATGGATTTAATTAAATGGGGAGTATCGAATATTGCGAATACCTTTTTATTATTCACTTCGAAATAAGGTTTTTCTGAAGAAACCCCCAATAAATTATATACTTGCCTATTACAAGGCGCTTGGTCACACACAACTACACATACCTGTAGTCCAATTTGGAAACACTTGTGTATGTTTTCCATAATTAGTGATTTCAATGTTTCTCCTTTAATACTTCCAGCCTGCAAATAATAAGAAATTGGCTGCTTCAAATTCTTAAACAGCCCCCGAACCATGAAAGCCATTGCATGGTTGGCAATTTTTTTATTTCTTCCATACATGCCCAAATCTTCATAACCCTCAACTAGATCAAGTGCTGAATTATATTCCAAGCCATATTTAATTTTCATTTCGTCAAACATTAGTACACAATATTTTTCAGTGTCCTCCATATGTTTTACTTTATTTTGGAAATGTTTAAATAATTTTGTGCTCGTGCCAGTTGGTAAATGAAACACTTTTAACCATTCTCTTATTGTTCGTGGTGCAGGTAGCCTTAATTTTGATTTATGGTACATGAATTTATATAGAAAAATATTGACCAATGCCAATTGTTTTTCATCAAATGTCTATTTCATTTTTTGTTATGGTAAAGCTGCATTTTCACCAGTGTTTTCGAATCATTTGATGCATTTTTTAATAGCGTATTTAACGTTGATTGAAACACAGTTGTTACCTTTTTTTTTAACATAATGATTTTTTTTATTTTGTTGATTAAATAAATTCCTTTTCCTTGCGTTGACTTTGGGCATTCCAGCGGAACTTTGATTAGTTGGCAATATTTCAATATTATTGTGCTTGCTTTTCGACGGAGTTAGGAAATGGATTTCTTTTCCTTCAACTCCACGAGGTGGCGAGTTTTCCATATCCCTTGCCACGTTTAAATTTGCCTTTCCATATGTCCGTTTCATTGGAAGATTAACCTGCACCGGTTGATCCATTCCTTCTCTCGATGTTGACGGCTGCGCTTCGTAAAATTCAAAGGGCACTGCATTTTTTGTTAACATCTTTCTGTTTGATGTATTCAATATATACTTCGTATCGAAATGTCTTTCACAAATCACTTTGTTAACTAACAATTTTTTGTCAAACACTTTTAACTTATCATTTCCACTTTTTTCTATCCACAAATGTTGATATAAGGGATTTGACGGAATTTTGAAAAACGTCAAATGACTGTTATTCATTCTTGTATTTGTGCAATTTAAATGAGATTTTGTAGTCGCGAACTCCATTTTAACGATATTGATAAGAAGAAGGTTTAATTTTAACTAACTCAAGAAAACGGACAAATACCATGTCCAATGTGGTGTGATAAGAGTGGCGGAAAAACAAAGAAGTGGGAGAAATGACACCCCGTTGCTCTACCCCATATAACATTCCACAAAATCGGTCGTCTTCCAGAAATAAGGAATAAATCTTTTTATCCTCTCGTTTGTAAATTATCACGTTTTGGAAGTTTATCCTAAAAAAGAGATCGATTTTGAATAGCTTTATGAGTTTATTAGGGTAGTACAAATGCGCTCCCAGTTGTAAGATCATTAAGTATTAATAATGAGTGCATTGCACTCGAAATGTACATCTAACGAATAAAAATAAAAGGCGACCAGACCAAAGCAGGTAGTAAGAAGTCCATCTGTTTTCTGCCGGCGCGTGGCGTTATCTTTTATTCGGTTTGGGGTAGTTTTGATAGGAAGATTTTTTTGATATTTATGGAATTATTTAAAATGGAATTATAATTAGTACATTTGTAAAATAAAATTAATAATATAATTAAATATTTTGTGTTATTGCGGCCAACCGCAAACTTTCATCTAACAAATTCACTAATAATAATGAAAATGAAAAAATGAATATTTTTTTGAGGGTAGAAATGATTTTTTTATTCTATCATCTTGAAGTGAATATTCTTTTTTTATTAGTGAACAGATTGAAGTATAAGGAATCCGAATCTGCAATTTACTTTTTTATGGGAATTTGTGTTCAGCCGGAATACGGAATATGTTTGACAACTAATAGTTGAGGGTGGTAACAAAATGAGTTAAAATTAAGAGGTAAACGCAAAATACTTAGTCAAGTTTATGATATTTTCCTATTTAAACGTGATAATTGGGGTCAATTAAGCTGAAAAAAAAATCTATTGCTAATTTTACACCCGTATAATTCTTACCTTGCCGATTAACGCTTTGCTCTTCTCGGTATCTACGTCCGCTATCCTGGCTTCTTTGCTTAATTGCTTTTAGATATTTAATTTTTTCAATCTCCTGTTGTTGTACTACAGGATGATTATGCACGCGTCCAACCACAAACTCCCCGTTTCTTATACGACTACTACCCGAACACGCTTGATCTCTACACCGGAGATAAGTGACATTATTTATTACATTTCTTTTTTGATATATGTACATATCAAAAACAAAATAGGTTCTTCCGATATCGCGAATAACATCCATGTTAACACCACGGCAAACAAGAAAATAGTGATAGGTTTACAAAAAGTGCATGAAGTGGAATCCTATCCTTCCTTTTAATTTTTTAATAACCACAATAAATATCAAAAGCGTACTGTATACAGTTGACCAAATGTCTGTTGAAACCAGGAAAGATCGAAAAGCGGGTTTAACCCAATTACCATATTTTTGAAACCAATTCGGGTATTAGACTTTCCATAAGATTTCCAAATGTTTTATTATTTGAAGATCCAACAAATAATTCATCTGCACGATATTGTAAACGGCTAGACTGCCGTTTACAATTTACATTTTTTTATTTTTATTCTCCAATTTTATAACCTTTAATAAAATTATCGGTATTCACACTGTACATTTATTATTACATGGATAAAAATACGATTTTATGAATTGAGAAGGAATTTATAAGCGAGCCCTTTATGAATCCTAATAAAGGAACGTTCAATCGCACTAATAATGCAGCTGTGTGATTTTATCAGCGTTAAATTTATTGGTAAGGTTTATAATATATTTTAACCAAATAATGTATGCACTATTCAATTGCAATCTGCTGAATAAAATTAAACTAAGTAAATAACGACCCGTTAATTACTCACATTAAACAACATTTCAAAAAACTGTACCGTGTATTCCCGGATTACTGCCCGAATAGTAGAATTTTTTTTCGACAAGTAATTCTATACATTATTAAATCTAAAATTTAATATAGTGTTCAAAAATTTAAAAAAAAACAGAAAGTGGAACAAGCTCTAATTATAATTTTAGATGTAAAATGTTATTGCGAAAAGTTATATGCAATCGAAAATTATGTCTACGTGTATAACTTTAGGTCAATAGGATTTTTTTAAATGTATCTGAAGTTTAATTGTTCAAAATAAAGCTAGTGGTAGTATTTTTCTGAATGTATTAAATAAACTTAAGTTGCTTATATCAAGCTGAAATTAAATTTTCTGTAGCAGTTCTGATGCAAGGAATATATTCCTCTAGGTTCGTTCGAAAGAAAACTGCAAGTTTTTTGTATGAACAAAAGTTGTTTTGTTTGATATTTCGATTAGAATGCGAAGAGTTCAGTGAGTAATGCTTAACAATTATTTTGGATTAAACCAATATTTTTTGAGAAATTTGAAAAATGTTTGCAGATCTTTTTTTTAAAGACCAACAAGATTATGATTGGCATACTAAATGTATTTCACTTGTTAATTGCTTGGTTATAAACCATTTCACACTAAATCAGCGTTTTATACTCGTCGCGCATGAAGTAAAATTTCGAGTTTATTATATACACAAAAAAAACATACACTTTTAATATGCGCACGTGCACGGTACGATGTACAATTAATACACTTTACTGCACACCCTTTTCCTTAAAACTAAACATCATTCTCATAGTACCTTATTGAAAATTAATTCTTAATACATTGTTTCTTAAAAACATAAATAAAAATCCAATAGTCTTAAGTTTTAAGGTTGTTTTGGAACCTCCGGCTGTGCTGTTACTTCAGTTACTACTGCGTTATCAGTTTTAATTGAATAGTTTAGCGGTTCAGCCTGAACCTCCAAGACCACTGGAATTTTAACATTCGCTGGTAGAGAACGTCTTAACTGATTAGCATGCCTTTTCACTAGCTTGTTGTCGTTAGTTTTAACCTCGAATGTTACATTTCCAGTTTTATTTATTACCTCCCCTCTTTGCCAGGTCGGCTGCGCAGGGTCTTTATAATCTTTGAATAACACTGAATCAGCTTCTTTTAAATCTTTTTATTTCAGATTATTATAAATTAGTTCGTTTTTAATTTGGATTTCTTCGTCAACGTTCGGTGTTAGTAAAGTCAGACGTGATCTCAAGTTTCTCCCCAAAAGTAACTTTGCTGGACTTTCGCCTGTTAATGAGTGGGGCGAATTTCGGTAATGAAATAAAAATAGTTGTAATGCCATAAACAACAACAAATAATGACATTATTTTTATATTTAAATTTATTATTTTTGGAATAATTTTATTAACTTTAATCTAAGACCGTATTTTTCTTTCAATGGTGTAGTTATTGCTGCATTTATTAAATTTTTTAAAACATTTCCTATTATATTGATGTAGTTATAGCTGCATTTATCACATTATTTAGAACGCAGCGTTCAAATTTAAAATTTCGCGCACTCGACATGCGCTTCTTCACCCGTTCCGCAAGCGAAGCGTGCTCGGATTTATTCTGAACATTTTCGCCCGCTGAGTCGTCCTAACTCCTACTGCTTTAGCATACTGTGATGAAATCATCTCCGCTCAACGCATATGTGTGAATGAAATTAGTGCACCAATCACATTCGGAGCGACAAACACGGAAAGATCATTCCCTCTCTCTTCAAGAAGTTAGTCGAAGTCTCGGTACGGAAAACGGGTCCAAATTTAATGCATGTGTTTGCCTCTCTAATAATATACTCTTTGGTAATATCATAAAATTTTTGATTTTGGATAAATTGTTCATCGATTATTTTTAAATTGAAATAGGACAATAGTGTAAAACGAGAATTACTCAATTTCGCTTTTCCCAGGTGATGGTAAAATAAGCCCGAACTATTATTTAGGTATGTTATTTCATAATCATTATCCAGTATTGAATGGATAAAAGGAATTGAAAGTAGGATGAGAATGAATTTCATCGTGTAGTCAAATATCACCTGTAATGAAAGGTTTAATTTCGTTAATATGGTAAGTGATATGTTTGTTTTTCTTTAATATTACAACTGATTTATTTTTATTAATTTTAATTATCCTAAAAGGTCCGGTGAAATTAGACTGAAGTTTTTTTTTATTGAGTCCGGATTTAATTTTATGATTTTTTAGTAATATTAAGTCATTAACTTTAAAATTGTGAATTTGTATTTTATTATCATAATATTCTTTCGATATAGATTTAGAATTGACAATATTATTTTTAGCTATTTGATGGCTTATATTTAATTTTTGTTTTAAACATTTTACGTAATCATCATAGGTATACAAAATCTGAGGTTCTTGAATTATTGACGAGGGAAGGAATGGTTTTTTACCGAAAAGGAGTTCGTATGGACTAAAATGTGTGGATTTATGCACATGCGTGTTACAAGAAAACATCGCAAATGGTATAAATTCATCCCAATTAGATTGTTGTTCATTAATGTAATGTTTTAGGTAATCCTTTAAAGTAAGGTGAGACTTTTCTAGTGCGCCATTCGTTTGAGGATGATACGGAGAGGATAGAATATGTTTAGTATGAAATAATTTTGTTAACTCTTTCATTAGGTTAGAAGTAAAATCCATGCCTTGGTCGCTTAATATTGTTTTATACCAAATACCAAACATTGTTATGAATTTAGCAAGTTCTTCAGCTATTGTTTTAGATTCATGATTTGAATAGGTATTGCATATGAATATTTTGTCAAATCATCTTGCATCGTAAGTATGAAGCGATTGTTGTTTTCGGTTTGAGGAAGTGGTCCAACAATATCTATTGCAAGCCTATCGAAAGGTTTGTCTGAAGTTGACGTTATTTCCAAAGGTACTTTAGTTGACTTAAAATTGGTTTTAATAATTTGACATGATTGGCAATTTTTTATGTATTTCTTTATATCGTTCTTCATATTCGGCCAATAATAATTTTGCTTGACTCTATTATATGTTCTAGAAAATCCTGAATGTCCTGCTAATTTTGAATCGTGATTATCGGCTAAAATATTTTTAATTTCTTCATCTGAATAAACTTGTTGTCTATTATTTTCTACGATTATCGGTGTTATTTTAGTGTCTTTGGATAAGAAGTAAAGCATTTCAGCAAACATCTTTGGTTTTATATTTTTATTATTTTTACTGGGACTATAAATATAAACTTTAAGGTCATAATTTAAATGTTCACTAAGTAATTCTTTTATAATAGTTTTAAGACTATAAAAAAGATCTTTGTACGTTATCTTATCAAAGTGAAAGTTCTTGGCAATAGATAAGAAACTCGTTTTATTATTGTTGGTCAGTTTTATGAACGAATGTAGTGAGTTTGGTTCAGAGAGATTTAGTGTATCAAAGGATTGTTTAAGTTCACTGAATATGTTATGTTCGTCTAGATCCTTTAAATATATCAATATATTAGGGAAATGATTTAATTTATTTGAATGTATCGTTTCTATTGAAGGTATATCAATAGTTTTATAATGGAATTGAATAAATTCTTCGAATGTTTGATTGTCTTTTAATAAATGGATTCTTGCAATTAAATAATTATGTGAGTGGTTTGTGGTCAGTAACAATTTTGAACTTTCTGCCATATAAGTAGAGTCTAAAATGTTTAATACTCCATATAATTGCGAGAAGTTCTTTTTCTGTAGTAGTATTATTGGATTCAGATGCATTTAATGTGCGCGATGCGTATGCAATTGGTAGATCTTTTCCAATATCACCTTGACTTAAAACAGCGCCGATTGCAACATTTGAGGCATCGGTTGTTAAAATTAACTCTTTATTGAAGTCAGGGACCGCGCCTTTCTCCGGCCTAGTAGTAGTGTACGAAAAGTGATTAGCCCCGTCGTCGCCCCGACCAGAGACACGGGTATTCGACCGGTACCCGCCACACTTACGAAACTTTGCTGGTGTCAACACGCACGCACGCACGAGCGTTGTGTTGTTACACAAAAGTACAGCTCCCTGGTTGATCCTGCCAGTAGTCATATGCTTGTCTCAAAGATTAAGCTATGCATGTCTCAGTACAAGCCAAATTAAGGTGAAACCGCGAAAGGCTCATTAAATCAGTTATGGTTCCTTAGATCTTACCACTTTCCACTTGGATACCTGTGGTAATTCTAGAGCTAATACATGCAAACAGAGCCCCGACCGGAGACGGAAGGGGTGCTTTTATTAGAACAAAACCAATCGGCCGCGCCGGGTCGCGAGACGGTCGTGTGTCGACACCTTGCTGAATCTGAATAACTTAGCTGATCGCGCACGGTCAAGCACCGGCGACGTATCTTTCAAATGTCTGCCTTATCAACTGTCGATGATAGGTTCTGCGCCTACCATGGTTGTAACGGGTAACGGGGAATCAGGGTTCGATTCCGGAGAGGGAGCCTGAGAAACGGCTACCACATCCAAGGAAGGCAGCAGGCGCGCAAATTACCCACTCCCGGCACGGGGAGGTAGTGACGAAAAATAACGATACGGGACTCATTCGAGGCCCCGTAATCGGAATAAGTACACTTTAAATCCTTTAACAAGGATCAATTCGAGGGCAAGTCTGGTGCCAGCAGCCGCGGTAACTCCAGCTCCAATAGCGTATATTAAAGTTGTTGCGGTTAAAAAGCTCGTAGTCGAATCTGTGTCCCGCGCCGCCGGTTCATCGCTCGCGGTGTTCAGATGGCGTGCCCGCGGGACGTCCTGCCGGTGAGCGTCGGCCCTCGCGAGGGGGCGGCTCAACTTGAAATCCCATCGCGGTGCTCTTCACTGAGTATCGAGGTAGGCCGGCACGATTACTTTTGAACAAATTAGAGTGCTTAAAGCAGGCTAAAACTTTGCCTGAATACTGTGTATATGGAATAATGGAATAGGACCTCGGTTCTATTTTGTTGGTTTTCGGAACCCCGAGGTAATGATTAATTGGAACGGATGGGGGCATTCGTATTGCGACGTTTGAGGTGAAATTCTTGGATCGTCGCAAGACGGACTAAAGCGAAAGCATTTGCCAAAAACGCTTTCATTGATCAAGAACGAAAGTTAGAGGTTCGAAGGCGATCAGATACCGCCCTAGTTCTAACCATAAACTATGCCAGCTAGCGATCCGCCGACGTCCCTCTGATGACTCGGCGGGCAGCTTCCGGGAAACCAAAGCTTTTGGGTTCCGGGGGAAGTATGGCTGCAAAGCTGAAACTTAAAGGAATTGACGGAAGGGCACCACCAGGAGTGGAGCCTGCGGCTTAATTTGTCTCAACACGGGGAACCTCACCAGGCCCAGACACTGAAAGGATTGACAGATTGAGAGCTCGTTCTTGATTCAGTAGGTGGTGGTGCATGGCCGTTCTTAGTCGGTGGAGCGATTTGTCAGGTTAATTCCGATAACCGACGAGACTCTGACCTGATAACTAGACGCACTTACGGCATCTTAAAGGTCCGCCGGCGCCGCGGGCCTCGCGTCCGTCGTCGCGCGCGATTTTTACTGCCGGCGTACAATTAATTCTTCTTAGAGGGACAAGTGGCTTCTAGCCGCACGAGATTGAGCAATAACAGGTCTGTGATGCCCTTAGATGTTCTGGGCCGCACTGAAGGAATCAGCGTGTCCTCCCTGGCCGAAAGGCCCGGGTAACCCGCTGAACCTCCTTCGTGCTAGTGATTGGGGATTGCAATTGTTACCCATGAACGAGGAATTCCCAGTAAGCGCGAGTCATCAGCTCGCGTTGATTACGTTCCTGCCCTTTGTACACACTGCCCGTCGCTACTACCGATTGAATGATTTAGTGAGGTCTTCGGACCGGTTCGCGGTGACGTTTTGACGTCGCCGATGTTGCTGGGAAGATGACCAAAAAAACAAGGATCATTAACGTTGTTGTTGTCGTCGTCGTCGTCGTCGTCGTCGTCGTCGTCGTCGTCGTCGTCGTCAAGCACGCACGCACGCACGCACGAATAAAATCCATACGTTTTTCGAAAATGATGAAAAAGGTGCGGCGGCGTCGGTGAGACGTGTGCACACGCACGCATCCGACCGAACCGACCGAACCACAAAAAAAAAAATAAAAGAAAATGTGAATGTGAAAATGCGAAGCCACAAGGCGCGCGCCACAAATAAATGTCGTCAAGCTGATAAGCTGAAAAGGCCGCCGGTGAGATGTTGTGTGTGTACCGCACGCGTCCGACCGGCCGACCGATACTCGTACGAGAAGAAAACGTCGCACAAGGTAGCCAAATGCTTCGTCCTCGTATTAGGGACACAAAACGCACTTGCAAACTTTTTGCACGCTTTGCACAAAACACACCAAACTTGTGTCGCCGCGTGTGTCGCGTACGGCACGAATGGGAGAACGATGAAAACGCGCTCGTCTTTATGGCGGACGCCGGCGCTGGGCACCCCGGAAAAAGCGTGGACGCGAATCGCGCGCTCCGCGCAAGGGGTATTGAAATTAACACGCCCGGGCCGAACCGAACACGAGCGAGCGATCGCTCTCCGCTGCACGCGCACACAACCAACAAAGGAAAGCACAACATGTGTTGTCCGTTCCTTGTTGTTGCCGCGAGGTAAACGACAACGGCGACAATCTGACATTACCAATATTTCAAGCACAACAAACACGAGAACTGAAAAGCATAAACACCTGCACGGCGACGGCGCAGCATTCTTCACACACAACAAGAAAAAGTATTATGAATACGTCTGTTGTTGTGAGTTCTGGTGCACGGCGAGGCACCCAAGAGTCGCCGCCGCGTCCTCGAAAGCACTCCATTTATATATACAACCTTGAACGGTGGATCACTTGGCTCGTGAATCGATGAAGAACGCTGCTAATTGCGCGTCATATTGTGAACTGCAGGACACATGAACATCGACATTTCGAACGCACATTGCGGTCCTTGGATACTGTTCCTGGACCACTCCTGGCTGAGGGTCGATTCAATCCCGGTGTCGGAAACGTCCGGCACGTCGGGACGAAGCTGGAGGTTCGCGACCGGAGCGCCCGTTTCGACGGGGCAGCAATCGGTCCCGTCCTCTCAAAACAGTCACGTCGCAAAAACGAGTGTCACGCGCACGCGCACATGCACGTGATGATTAACAAAAATGATCTCACGACTGCTGCTAGCGCTCGCGCGTTCCTACGCGACCGTCGTTTCCTGGACGTATAACGTATTATACACCCCGGGATTGGGACCTCAGAACAGGTGAGAATACCCGCTGAATTTAAGCATATTAATAGGCGGTGGAAAAGAAACTAACCAGGATTCCCCTAGTAGCGGCGAGCGAACAGGGAAGAAAGAGCCCAGCACCTAATCCCGCGGCCGTACAGGTCGCCGGGAAATGTGGTGTTTGGGAGGGTCCGCCATCTCGAGGTCGCGCGGCGCGTCCAAGTCCTTCTTGAACGGGGCCACTTACCCACAGAGGGTGCCAGGCCCGTTGCGATCGCCGCCGGCCGCCGGGAGGACTTCTCCTCAGAGTCGGGTTGCTTGATAGTACAACCCTAAGCGGGTGGTAAACTCCATCTAAGGCTAAATATGATCACGAGACCGATAGCGAACAAGTACCGTGAGGGAAAGTTGAAAAGAACTTTGAAGAGAGAGTTCAATAGTACGTGAAACCGTTCAGGGGTAAACTTGAGAAACCCGAAATGTCGAAACGGGAGATTCAGCGCGTCTCTCGTCCGCCCGCGAGCGGCGATGCGGGTCGATGGCATTTGCTCCGGCGCCGGCCGCACCGCTCGCCGCCGCATGCAGACGGCTCCCGGCCCGCTCGCTCGACGGTATGACAGTGGCTCGGGGCCGCGAATCTCCGGTTCGCGTCCGGCCCGTCGCAAGTGCTCGCGGCAAATCCGGCTGCCTCGGACCCAGTGTGCCGGCACCGGACCACCCGTCGAGACTGCTCGCGGCGGTGTCCTCGGACGGTCTCCCGTTTTACACGAACACGCCCGTCAGCGACGCTATAGCTTTGGGTACTTTCAGGACCCGTCTTGAAACACGGACCAAGGAGTCTAGCATGTGCGCGAGTCATTGGGACTATAGCGAAACCCACAGGCGCAATGAAAGTGCGCGCCTAGGGCGGATGCGACGGCCAACGTGCCGACGCCGCACGCCCGGGGCGTCCTTATGGCTCAACGCGAGCCGAGGCGCACCCAGAGCGTACATGCTGGGAGCCGAAAGATGGTGAACTATGCCTGGTCAGGACGAAGTCAGGGGAAACCCTGGTGGAGGTCCGATCGTCGGAACTGGGTATACGGGCGAAAGACTAATCGAACCATCTAGTAGCTGGTTCCCTCCGAAGTTTCCCTTAGGATAGCTGGCCACCGGTATGAGCGAGTCTCATCCGGTAAAGCGAATGATTAAAGACCTATTCTCAAACTCGAACAATGAAGCCGAGAGACAAATATATATATATATATATATATTATTATATGACGGATCCAGGGTGCCAAGTGAGCCACTTTTGGTAAGCAGAACAGGCGCTGTGGGATGAACCAAATGTCGAGTTAAAGCGCCCAAATTAACGCTTAATGGGTACCATGAAAGGCGTTGGTAACTTAGGACATTATTTATTTCCAATATAAATGTTTTACAAAAGTATTACATTTTTTCATTTACACAATAAAATCTATAGATTACCCACCCAGGAAGGTGTTGTTCCCGTACCGTTGTCCCCCTTAGTCTAAATGACCTCATGCTATTATAATTTAATCACTCTTTGCTTAGTCTAAATAATTACCCGGTTGTATGTTTTTTTATTACTTTATTCACCCACCCCCTTAGACCAACATATATACAAGTATTGATACTAAAAATACTTAACCTAAATAATTCACTTAGGACAGCAGATCGGTGGCCATGGAAGTCGGAATCCGCTAAGGAGTGTGTAACAACTCACCTGCCGAAGTTACTAGCCCTGAAAATGGAAGGCGCTGAAGCGTTATGCTTATACTCGACCGTCAAGGGCATGTGCGGTCCGGGGCGTGGCGTTTCGGCGCCGCGTCGCCTGCCATGAAGCCCTGACGAGTAGGAGGGTAGCAGCGGTGCGCGCAGAAGGACTGGGCGTGGGCCCTTCTGGAGCCGCCGTCGGTGCAGATCTTGGTGGTAGTAGCAAATACTTTAGCGAGGCCCTGGAGGGCTGATGTGGAGAAGAGTTTCGTGTGAACAGCCGTTGCACACGAGTCAGTCGATCTTAAGCCCTAGGCAAAAGCCGATGTCAATGTTGGTGTGTATTAATTATTTTATAATACAAAACACAAAAAGGCCCACACGCACGAGCGCCCCACACCCGCGCACACGCACGAAAACGAAAGCAAAAAACGAATATATTATATGTTGTATATTAAATGCAAATGCAAATGAATGTGTTTCATCTCTCGAGTGTGCGTAGCATGGTGTGGTGGTGATGGTGTGTTGCGTGCAGTCGTTTGTCTCTATGTTCGCACAATAATAAAAATTGTGGTGTATCATACTCGACGGGCGAAAGGGAATCCGGTTCCTATTCCGGAACCCTGAAGCGGAACCGTTAATGAGTCGGGCCCTCGAAAGAGTGTTCGTCGGGGGAACCCAAAATGACCTGGAGACGCCGTCGGGAGATCCGGGAAGAGTTTTCTTTTCTGCATGAGCGTTCGAGTTCCATGGAATCCTCTAGCAGGGAGATATGGTTTGGAACGCGAAGAGCACCGCAATTGCTGCGGTGTCCGGATCATCCCCTCGGACCTTGAAAATCCAGGGGAGGGCCACGTCGAGTGTCCTGCCGGGTCGTACCCATATCCGCAGCAGGTCTCCAAGGTGAACAGCCTCTAGTCGATAGACTAATGTAGGTAAGGGAAGTCGGCAAATTAGATCCGTAACTTCGGGATAAGGATTGGCTCTGAGGATCGGGGTGTGTCGGGCTTGGTCGGAAAGCGGGTCCTGGCTGACGTGCCGGGCCTGGGCGAGGAGAAGCGCGCGCTCCGGCGTGTCGCCGATCCGAGCTCGGTCCCGTGCCTTGGCCTCCCGCGGAACTTCCTTACTGCGAGGCCCGGTCACAGGCACAGACTTGGGGAATCCGACTGTCTAATTGCGATGGCCCCAGCGGGTGTTGACGCAATGTGACTTCTGCCCAGTGCTCTGAATGTCAACGTGAAGAAATTTAAGCAAGCAAGCACCGATCCCCTCAAAAATGCGGTCAAAAGCCTGTTTCCATCTACAACAAACATCTTTGTCAGACCTCTTATCCTTGGCGCCAGAGGGACCTGGGCGGCCCAGAACAACATCCTCTGGGACCAACTGGGACTCCCTAAGTGAGACGCACATAAGATCGTGCACGATGTTGTAGTGGGGAGCATTTCCATTCACTCCCACTTCAACAAACTCATGTTCCACTAATCCCATACACTTCTCGATTCCTCCATAGTGCAACCGGTAGTGCGTACGTTGGTACAATGCCCCCCTGTTCAGCGCCGCACAGCAACACCTAAGTGCGAAAATCGTTCCTCTTTACCTTTACGATCGAAGACGTATCCAAATGCCTCGTCATCTAATTAGTGACGCGCATGAATGGATTAACGAGATTCCCTCTGTCCCTATCTAAGCAGAACTTCGACGACACGGAGATACAGGAGAGGAGTGGGGAGCCAAGTGGTAACACGCGACTCCCATCTCCTCCCCCGCTAAATTTTGGAGTGTGGTGTTGGGATGGGTTCCCTTGGCGGTCGGTTTCGAAAGCTGGAAGAGCGGCGTCGACTCAATGTCCCTATCTACTAACTCCGCTATACCGGTCCCAAGCCCAGGACCCCTTCTACGAAGGGGGAGGAGGAGGGGCAGAACACACCGCGAACGGCCCAGACCGACGTACCAGATGCTCGAGTATCTGCAGAGGCCCGGAGCGCGCGGGTTCTCGGCTTCACCACCCGGACCGCGTGGGCGAGGTCCACTATAAAATCCTCCTCAATCTCAAGGTGGGTTACACGCTGACGGGATGTATGGTTGTGGAGTAGACACAACAACTAGTGCCAACTTCTGGGAACCTGGTGCACCCAGTTGAGTCTAGCCTTTCGCCTGGCAAGGGAGCACTGCCAGACGGCGACGAATTATAACTTCCTAACTCGTGGGACAAACTATGGACAAGAAAGCAATCAAACAAATAATAGCAGAACTGGAGAGGGAGGATGAAGATGAGTTAAGAACCGTGGAAAAAGAAGTAACTAGGCGTTCTTCTAAGACTTATTAATAAAACAGAGAGCGCAGCCAACCAGTACTGCAACTACAAAATTAGATATACCAAAGAGGAACAAACACAAGTCAACAAAAATCTAAGAAACGTCCACAACTTACTGACGATGTGGTCGCTAAAAATGGGTACGGTGCTGGGCGAAAACGAAAGACTGAAAGCAGAACATGAAACACATAAACACACACAAGATCACAAACAAAAAACCCCCAAACCGACCAAAGAGAAACACCACAACCAAGAACAAGACATCCAAACCGCTAACACAAGAGGCCAAAATGACAAAGTAACACCACAGATTGAGAATGAAAAGGCAGTAGGGCATGATAAACAAGAACAAGATAAAAACGAAAAGATATGGCAAGAACAAAAGAGTAGAAAGATAGTGAAAAAACTTACCTACGCAGACGCGATAAGCGAGACAAACAGGGATGACAAAAATAATAAGACGAAATGGAAACCGCCCGTCAAAGAGAACAAATACAGCATCACAGTTACGCTGAAGGACAGCAACAACGAAAACGATGCGCTTAAAAAGGTCAAAGAAAACCTACACGCCGACAAAATTAAATGCGTCAAGAAAATACAAAGAAGTCACAATAGAATGTGACACGGCGGCGCAACATGAGATAATCAAAAAAGCACTGAGAAACAAGGAAGGAATAGAAATAAGTGAGAAAAAAATTAGGCACCCCGCAGTAATATTGGTAAGCGTAAGGAAGGGGTACGATCTAAAAGAGTTGACAAACAGCCTTTTTCAAGATAACAGCTGGCTCAAAGAACACCAAAATGCTGGACAGTACTTCGAAGAAATAACCAAAAAAACAAACGAGGAACGAGTACCGGGAAAACTGGGTACTTAAAATCAAAAACGGGAAGATATTCAGAAAACTAGTCAGAACAAAGAAAGTGTACCTAGACCTACAGACAATAAAAGTGGAAGAATACAACGATGCACCATAATGCTTCAAGTGTTGTCGCATAGGACACCTAGCCAAATATTGTAAAAATAAAGAAATATGCTACAAATGCGCGGGTGACCATCCTGGAAGAGACTGTCAATCGAAAAAGAAAGACTGCGCCAACTGTAAAAAACAAGGAATAGCAGCCAAAGACAGAATACACGAGGCCAGAGATCAGAACTGCCCAACAGCCATACATATCAAAGAAAAAATGAGGAACAACATAAAATATGAATAATACAAGACAAACAACAATAACACAAACAGACAAACTAAAGATAATACAAATAAACCTAGGGAAAGGCAGAGAGGCGGCAGAAAACCTCAAAGCCTACGCCACCAGGAACAAAGCAGACATCATATTAGTACAAGAACCGTTCCAAAAAATGAAATGGGCAAACCACACCAAAGCCGGAAAACAGGCAGCCAAAACCCAAACATGGGTAAACGACACAATTAAAGGGCATTGCAGAGAGCTGGCCGAACACAATACAAATAACGCCACGTTCATAACAATAGAAACCACACCACAAATCCTAATAGCAAATATATACAACGAACTGGAAGGCATAGAACCCGGCAGTATAATAGAAATAAAAGAAATCTGCGACAAATGGAAAGGCCCCATCATAATAGCGGGGGACTTTAACGCAAAGAACCCAGGATGGGGAGGAAAAGACCGAAACAGCAGAGGCGATTGGGTATGGGAATGGGCAATCGCAGACAAATATACCATATCGAACGAACCAGACGACCCATCCTCGTTCAGCCGCACCAGAGGGGAAAGCTGGGTCGACCTAACTCTGCATAAGAACTGCAACATTACAAAAAGAAAAGTTGAGGAGGAAGAAATCACACTCAGCGATCATAGAATAGTCACCTATGAAATAGACACAAACATAAACAGACAGGCAAACAGAAAAAGGGTGTTTGACTTCGAAAACACAAACTGGGAACTGTTCAAACAAGACGCACAAACACAAGAATATAGACAAAATAACAATGCAAATGAGATGGCCAAAGAACTGCAGCAGAACATAACAAGATTGTGCAATAAAGACAAAAAGAAAATGGAATGCAGACAAGAACAAAATTTGGTGGACAAAGGAGCTAGACCGGAGTAGAAGAGAGCTGGAAAATAAAAAAAGGGACTGGAATGAGGAAAGAAAGATAAATGGAAACAAAAGTGCGGAACTAGGCGAAGCATATAGAAACGCACGAAATAGATACAAGCAGCAAATCAAGAATACGAAAACCGAAAAACTCAAACACTACATAAGAGAAATCACAACGGAGCAGCCATGGCATAGAGTATGGAAAATACTGGGCAAGGAACACACACCCACCCTGACAAGAGCCAAACTGAAAGAAAACGGAAAATAAGCATAAAATGAAAATGAGGTCAGAAAGAAAGAATTAAGAAGGCTTTTTCCGATTGACGATCCAAACAAAGACACACACACACAAAAAGGTATCAGTGCGAGGGCGAAAAGATACAATCAAACAGACACACCCGAGAAAACCTTAAGGGAACTAGAGGACACAGCCAAAGAGATGAAAACAGGCAAAGCAACCGCCGGAGACATGATCCCGAACGAGGCGCTAACACACCTAACCTCGGCAGTCGGTGAGAGAATAAGACGAATATACAACCAATGCCTAGAAGAAGCGGTGTACCCAGACATCTGGAAAGAGGCTAACGTAATCTTAATCCCCAAAAACAAAGGCACCAACAGACCGAAATGCTTGATGCCGGCACTAGGGCTATTGCTCGATAAAATAGTCACGAAACGGATACAACACCAACTAGAAAACAATAACAAACTAAATGAGAATCAATACGGCTTCAGAGTGGGAAGAGGAGCCATACAAGCCATAGAAAAACTACAGGAAAAAATTGATACAAACAGAACCAACAAACTACACTCGCTAGTGATCGCTTTAGATTTAAAAAATGCATTCAATATAGCATGGCCAGAAGCCCTACACCTACAACTAGAAAAGACGGATCTAAGCAAAACACTAAGGAAAGTAGCATATAGCTTCATAAGCAACAGAAAAATAAAACTTGGAAACACCGTAATGGAGGCAAACAGGGGCTGCCCTCAGGGTTCCAGCATGGGGCCAGTTATCTGGATCACGCTGATGGAAGATTGGTTCAATAGAATAAAACAAATCAACAACACCATTACAGAAGAAGTATACAGGGGAATACCTGAAACACACAGAGGAAAAACAGAATTCGTCACGGCACAAGCCTACGCCGATGACCAAATTATAATAGTTACAGGCAGATCAGCCAAAGAAGTACAGATCAGGGGGATAAGAACATGGGAAGCATGCGAACAATTCGCAGAAGCGAATAGACTTCAGTACAACCCAACAAAAACGGAGGCAATGCATATAAATCAGAAAGAAGTCAGACCACCCAAGATAAGAACCGGTAGAGACAACGTAGAACTAAAGAAACACATCAAATATCTAGGCGTAACAATAGATACGAAAATGATCTTCACCGAGCATATAAAGCAAACAAGAATAAAAGTAACGAACACCTCAACTAAGCTGCTGGGATCACTAAGAAGAAAATGGGGAGATCACGGAGATATAACCAAAACAATATACGAGCACGTATTTCTGCCAGCCATGGAATACGGCAAAGAAATCTGGAGCCTAAGAGCACAGCACAGTACAAACACGAAACACTTGAATGCGATGCAAAGACCATTCCTACGAGCCATTACAAGTGTTAGCGGGGACGCCCCGCCAAAGAAAAAGCCAAAGAAAGGAATAAGTATAAAAAAGAAGATGACTCAGAGCAAGAACCACACACCCAGCCTGGGCAGGAATACAAGACAAATACGAAGGCGAGGACAAAGTCACCGTCATCAGCGTAGACGGATCACTAAACGAGGAAGGAAGAGCCAGCTTCGTACGGTACATCGACCACCAAGGCTGGACCGAAAAAGGCCACAGAAAAATAACGAACTGCAGCTCGGTACACGACGCCAAGCTGATAGCAATATGGTGGGCGGTAAAACACCTCAGAAACAATAAGAAACTATACTGCATCGAGACCGACTCAAATACAGCAGTCAGACAAACAAACAACAGCAACTCGAAAAACAAATACGTACTAGAAATAAGAAAAGAGATTGAAGGCAAAAGTCATGCACACAACCAGAAAATATACATAAAATGGAGAAAAGGGCACACGCTAGAAAATATGCCAAACAAAGAGGCCAACAAGCAAGCCAAGCTGGCACACACCAACGAGCAAGGCATCCAAATAGAGAATAAAACAACGAAACGCTTCACCAGAAGGAAGCAGAGACACAAGAACGTCATACAAAGATGGCAGAGATATTGGGACAGCTGTGAGACAAGACGATGGGGCTACAAGATGTGCAAGGAAGTAGGCACAGACACCTTACAACTGAGCTACAAAGCCACACAAATGATAACAGGACACGGAAACATGAAACAGTACATAAAACGGTTCAAACTGAAAGCCGAGGCAGACGATAAGTGCAGATGCAACATGCATGCGGAGACCGCAGAGCACATTATGAAAAGTTGCAACAACGCCAAAAGAACAGCAATAAGAACAGTAATAACAGAAAAATACGGAGATTTAGACATAAATCTAAGACACAATAAATAAAAGAAGACTCCACATGTCGAAAAGGCGAACCTATGGGCAAGAGAGGCCATAGACGACGACGAGGAAGAAGAAACCGAAGACACAACCTACTAACATAGACATAAGCTCACTACTAACCAAACATATAAATAGAATGCATTTTGCTACATAAATAGATAAAAGAAAAGAAAGAAAACGGTCTTCTCTCCCCGCTCATTTTTTACATTATCAGAGGCGCAACCGAAACAAACACACACAAACAAACAGAAACAACAAAAATTTGCACAAAAACGCGTGGGCGCTCCCTCTGATGATGTGGACGGAGCCGCGCGCAAAAATCAAAACCAAGTCGTGGGTCTGCACAACACACGGCAGAGAGAGGGAGAGCGACACACAAAAATTAAAAAATCTGAACGAGTCGGTGCGACACACAGAGCAGCGGGCGTTGTGTCAGGGACCGCGCCTTTCTCCCGCCTAGTAGTAGTGTACGAAAAGCCGGGCGCGCGCTCTCGACGTGGCCCCGTCGTCGCCCCGGCCAGAGATTAGAAATGCTCTGCATCCCTTTCTCGCCGCCGCAGAGACACGGGTACTCGACCGTACCCGCCACACTTATGAAACTTTGCTGGTGTCAACACGCACGCACGCGCGTTGTTGTGTTGTTACACAAAAGTACAGCTCCCTGGTTGATCCTGCCAGTAGTCATATGCTTGTATCAAAGATTAAGCCATGCATGTCTCAGTACAAGCCAAATTAAGGTGAAACCGCGAGAGGCTCATTAAATCAGTTATGGTTCCTTAGATCTTACCACTTTCCACTTGAATACCTGTGGTAATTCTAGAGCTAATACATGCAAACAGAGCCCCGACCGGAGACGGAAGGGGTGCTTTTGTTAGAACAAAACCAATCGGCCGCGCCGCACAGTGGGCTGAATTGGAAAATTTTTGGACATTCACTAAAATAGAGCCATTTTAAAGAAATTTCAGCATTAAATTCATGAAATTATATTTTTTACGTAATAAGTAAATATTTAAAACTGTAATAATGAAGGGTGTCACTAATTATTTCTGTTAATTAGTTAAATATTATTTTTTCTTATTAAATTAATTTTTTATTTGAAATTGTTTGTCGAATTTAACGCCTTATCTGTTCAGAATTATATTAATAGTTAAACAAATATAATAATGAGTATGTACAACTGATGTATTTTTAAATAATTTGTAACAATGCATTTCTTAAATAATAAAACATAACTTTCATTAACTGTAAGAAAAATATGGTAATAATATAAACATTTAAATTGAACCTAATATTTACAAAAAGAACAGGTATATATTTTGATGGAGACAGAAAAGAAAATAATTTTAAAACTAATTTTTTTAACATAGAAGAAATAAAATAAAATGGTATTAAAAAAGTATAAAAGTCGCATAGAAATTAGGTTTCTGCTTCTTCCTCTTCTCTTATGCCGAATTCATTATCACCACTATCATCTGCGATATCAGATGAATCTTTAACAAATGTTACATCCGAGTGGTCATCTTTTAACAAAAATTTTGCTTCATGTAATAAACTAAAACTTCTCTTCTTTTTTGATCTATAACTTGATATTAATGGATCAGAGGCAATTAATAGAGCATGAATTAAATCGGTATTATTGTCAATTCGTGAATTTTTTCTGCTATTGAATTCCCGATATCGCCGAAATAACTTGTGGTTAGTTTCTTGTGCATCCTCCGATAATTGACCAATTGGTACAATATGGTTTTTAATAACTTCTGCTCCGTGTAATAATAATTTATGTAACGTGACAGGCATATAAAACCAGCCGTACAAATTGGTATACAATTTCGCTGTTTCAAAGGTATAAATTTTAAAATTGTCTTCATTTATTGCCAATCCTGATGCAATTACCTGTAATATTACATATAATCTTTTAATTAGATCAATATCTAATTCAGTGATTTCAGCAGACAATTTAAAATTTTTAAAGAAAATTCTGGCTGTATTTCCATCATGTGTTTTTCCTGATCCCTGTTTCACAATATCAATTAACAAACCCATTTTGCTTCTAAAAGTATCCTGAATCATTTGTTTCCTTTTATTGCGCAACATTTTTATTCGTTCATCACGAATTGACCATGTTTTAAAAGGTAAGTTATATGATATATGAATAAGGCACTCAAAACACCGAATCCATGCATGAAGCGGCGATAAACCAAACTGGTAATTTTCTTCTATGCATTTTCGATTTTGAACAAATGATAAATTGTTCATCATTTTTGGTGTCGCTTTGCATATAAAGCAACACATAGATGATTTATTGTCCGTCAAAACATTGCATATTTTTGTGTCAACCATGGTAAAAATCATTTTATGTATTATAGAACAGTAATTTTGAATTTTAGTCGGCTTGAGTTGTGCAATTTCTTGATTAATTTCATTTACTAACCGTAATGTAGATTCACAAGTTTCTTTCATAAAATGAAATTGTATGGGTCTGCAATAACGTGTGGAAGACGGAGTTTCATTTTGCCACACAGATAATTTTGTTTTTTCATCAAACAATTTTATTGGTACCATACTACAAATAAAAACGGAGGAATCATCACTGCCATTGTTTGCAAATTTAATTTTATATTGTGACTGATTAGAAGACCCATCACAACCCCATTTTGTTATCATTGTTAATTTTGTATATTTTTTTATCTGTGGGTTTACAATTACCAGTCGTTCTGCTGTTTTATTTAATAGGTCTTGAAGATTAATTTTGACATACAATTCATTAATATTTATGGATTCTCGAATAGGATAACATTCATTTTTTAATTTTTGTAGACTATAATAGCTAGGTAAACAGTTACTATACTCATTTAGAGAGCTTCGTATTAGATTGTACTGAAATTTTGATAATTTTGCGTCAACATATAAACTTAAAACTTTTTCTTTTGGCATTGTTTTTTCGCATAAAGTGTTTTTTAGTAATTGCTCACAATATAACTTTATCTTCTTTAGATGCTCTGGGTGATTATTTAGGAAATCATAAATAAATTTCCCTTCGCTGGACATGTTCTTCTTAACCATATATGTTAAATATTCTATCGGAATGTCTTTTAATGATCCTGTTCTTCTTTTCTTCTGTTTTTCACTTAAATTTTGAAACTTTTTCCTTATATTGGGTTCTCCTTTAGAATTCCTTTGAACAAAAACTTCTTTTGGCCAAATAATTTTCATCTCCAACCATTTCATGTTTTTTGATATAAATCTCTTCTCCTGATGTGCACATTCCCTCCTTTTCTTGTTAATTTTATAGCAAAATAGTCGAATTTTCTCCTTCAGCATAACGTTAATATGTTCGTTCATACCTCCGCTTGAAGCACATATTAATGCATCCAACGCAGCAGTTGCATCTTTAAAACCAACGTTCTTTAAAAAATTATACAAATCTCTGTTTGTTTTTATATTTTCCATAACTTTTTAGACTTATTAATTAAATACTGAGATAATTAAATGTCACTGTCAAGGTACTGTCAGATTGTGTTGGGTAAGTTAAGGTGACTTGATAATATAAATATAATTTTACTCAAACTGTAATTCCTTTCATATTTTATTGATTTAAATTGATAAATGGACAAGAATGGAAGAGTTTTTTATAGCACGTAAAAGCTAAAAGTTTGGTTATTACTAAACTATTAACAGAATGTTGGACAAAGTTGGACATTTTTTTAAAACTTAATATAACTTCATACATTACAATTTTTTTATTCTCTTTAAAAATGAGTGTGTTCTCCGGGGGTACACCTCATTGTGTTAAAAGTAATATCCTATTTTGAAGCTAATACAATTGCTTTCCTATGTAAAAGATAAAAAAGCTTTTTTTTTCTATTAAATGGCAATGCGCATTGATTATTTAAATCGCTTTTTAGAGGGTTTGTAGATTCAAACATATTGTTTAACTTTGAGTTTATATTACGGCACTATATTTTTTCGTAAAAATAAATTACCCGCAATTTATAAAACTCTATACTATCTATTCCAACTTCTATGTAAAAAAATAATTATATTCCAAAATATGTTTTTTCGTGAATGTCCATATTTTTATATAGAGTCGATCCACTGTGCGCCGTGTCGCGAGACTCGGTCGTGTGTCGTACACCTTGGTGAATCTGAATAACTTAGCTGATCGCGCACGGTCAAGCACCGGCGACGTATCTTTCAAATGTCTGCCTTATCAACTGTCGATGGTAGGTTCTGCGCCTACCATGGTTGTAACGGGTAACGGGGAATCAGAGTTCGATTCCGGAGAAACGGCTACCACATCCAAGGAAGGCAGCAGGCGCGCAAATTACCCACTCCCTGCACGGGGAGGTAGTGACGAAAAATAACGATACGGGACTTATCCGACGCCCCGTAGTGAGTACACTTTAAATCATTTAACAAGGATCAATTGGAGGGCAAGTCTGGTGCCAGCAGCCGCGGTAACTCCAGCTCCAATAGCGTATATTAAAGTTGTTGCGGTTAAAAAGCTCGTAGTCGAATCAGTGTCCCGCGCCGCCGGTTCATCGCTCGCGGTGGACAACTGGCGTGCCCGCGGGACGTCCTGCCGGTGAGCGTCGGCCCTCGCGAGGGGGCGGCTCAACTTGAAATCCCATTGCAGTGCTCTTCCCTGAGTGTCAAGGTGGGCCGGCACGATTACTTTTGAACAAATTAGAGTGCTTAAAGCAGGCTAAAACTTTGCCTGAATACTGTGTATATGGAATAATGGAATAGGACCTCGGTTCTATTTTGTTGGTTTTCGGAACCCCGAGGTAATGATTAATAGGAACGGATGGGAGCATTCGTATTGCGACGTTAGAGGTGAAATTCTTGAACCGTCGCAAGACGGACTAAAGCGAAAGCATATGCCAAAAACGCTTTCATCGATCAAGAACGAAAGTTAGAGGTTCGAAGGCGATCAGATACCGCCCTAGTTCTAACTATAAACTATGCCAGCTAGCGATCCGCCGACGTCCCTCTGATGACTCGGCGGGCAGCTTCCGGGAAACCAAAGCTTTTGGGTTCCGGGGGAAGTATGGTTGCAAAGCTGAAACTTAAAGGAATTGACGGAAGGGCACCACCAGAAGTGGAGCCTGCGGCTTAATTTGACTCAACACGGGGAACCTCAGCAGGCCCAGACACTGCAAGGATTGACAGATTGAGAGCTCTTTCTTGATTCAGTGGGTGGTGGTGCATGGCCGTTCTTAGTCAATGGAGCGATTTGTCAGGTTAATTCCGATAACGGACGAGACTCTGCCCTGATAACTAGACGCACTTACGGCATCTCAAAGGTCCGCCGGCGCCGCGGGCCGCGCGCCCCTCGTCGCGCGCGATTTTTACTGCCGGCGTACAATCAATTCTTCTTAGAGGGACAAGTGGCTTCTAGCCGCACGAGGTTGAGCAATAACAGGTCTGTGATGCCCTTAGATTTTCTGGGTCGCACGCGCGCTACACTGAAGGAATCAGAGTGTCCTCCCTGGCCGAAAGGCCCGGGTAACCCGCTGAACCTCCTTCGTGCTAGGGATTGGGGCTTTCAATTGTTACCCATGAACGAGGAATTCCCAGTAAGCGCTAGTCATCAGCTCGCGTTGATTACGTCCCTGCCCTTTGTACACACTGCCCGTCGCTACTACCGATTGAATGATTTAGTGAGGTGCGCGGTGGCGTTTCGACGTCGCCGATGTTGCTGAGAAGATGACCAAACTTGATCATTTAGAGCAGGTATGGGCAACCTTTGATATGTTGAGGGCCAAACTTTAGCGTGCAAATATGTTCGCGGGCCGCGTTTAAAAGTACTTAGTGCATTTTAAAGTAGTGATAATATTTTTTGCAATAGATATTAGACATGAAATAATACGACAATGTTATTATAGTACAATTTATTAAAATAACAAAATGAAATTTAAAAAAATGGTACATTATAATTAAATCGTTAAATTTGCAATTGTTAAAAACTACGAAAGTTAAATACACCGAAATCAATGAGACACTTGAGCTTGAATTTTGGAAACTAATTCATCGATATTTGGATTAATTCCACTGACACAAATACGTAAAGAATTTTCCAAATTATCGTCAGTCAGTCTTGTACGATGTGTTGATTTATTAACTTTCATCAATGAAAAGAACTGTTCGCACTTATAAGTACTGCCAAACGCACAAATCAATCATCTTGCGAATTTTCTAAGCTGCGGAAAATTGTCTTCTTCTAGGTATTTTTTTTTAAATCGCACAACTCTACGTCTTCAAATTTATATTTTAGGAGTGAGTTTTCTTGAATCTTGATCAACTCCATTTGTAAGTGTATTGGAGCATTTTGTACAATATATGTTGTAGGAGTAGCAAATAAACTGAAACAGTCTTCCATGTTTTCGAAGTTGTGTTCTTTATTTATGAAACATTTGTTGCTGTTTTTCCAAATTTGCGGTAAGCTTCTGGATTTTGTCTGTTCTTAATTGTCCTGTCAGTGAGTGCAGCGTAGCATGCTTAGTTGAGTAATGATTCTTTATATTGCATTCTTTCATTAGTGAAATGGATTCATTACACAGCAAACAAATAGGCTTACCATTGTGCAAGATAAAAAAGAATTCTTCAGTCCATTTTTCTTGAAAATAGCGACCCTCTGTATCTACTTTTCGTTTCTTTCCACCAGACATCATTTTTGTTTACTTTTCGTTCAATAAACTTAATAACAAACTATAGTTAGTAACCACTCAAGATGCACACAAAGTCACAAAGCAAGTTGATGGCTTGAGCAATTCGCTAGGATATCGCTTGTCCAAGTTAACACCTCGGTAGCTCAAATACAACTGAACTAACGTTCGGGCCATCCACCCGCTTATATAGGCAAAATGAACGAATAATCTGGAATAAACTAGTTTAGAATAATTGAGAAGCAATAAATCTTTTGATGTGTCGCTCGTGAGGCGGCAAACCTCAACGAATTTGATCGAGCAAACATCAAAGAATTTGATGTTTGCCGCCTCACTGTCACTCCCGTGAGTATAAGTACCTAATGTAATATTTTTTTAATTGGTTTTTTCAAAATGTCTCGCGGGCCGGTTCATATCTTACAGCGGGCCGGATCATATCTTACAGCGGGCCGGGGGTTGCCCATATGTGATTTAGAGGAAGTAAAAGTCGTAACAAGGTTTCCGTAGGTGAACCTGCGGAAGGATCATTAACGTTGTTGTTGTCGTCGTCGTCGTAGTCAAGCACGCACGCACGCACGTAGGAATAAAACCATACGTTTTTTCGAAAATGATGAAAAAGGCGCGGCGGCGTCGGTGGGACGTGTTCACACGCACGCATCCGACCGAACCGACCGAACCAAAAAAAAAAAAATAAAAGAAAATGTGAATGTGAAAATGCGAAGCCACAAGGCGCGCGAGTTATCTTTCGCGGACCGAAGATTAACTTTTTAAAAAGAATTTATTTTGTTGGGAGTGGAAATCGACTGTACCTGCTCAACGTCGCAGCGTAAATTGCTTTATCTTCATGAGGTAAAATGTATTTATAATACTGTGGATCTTCGCTAAGCACAATTCCAGTGTGGGTGGTGCGATAACTCCTCCATCCGTAGAAGTGACATCGGCTAATAAGGTCCAGATGGAACGTTAATAGGATTTGCATTACTTTTAATTATGAAAGATTTTAATTTTTGTCTGTTCTTAATAAAATATTTAAGCAAATACAATATTATTATCAAAATCAGTATGCATGAGATTGCAACTAGCATCCAATTAATTTTGTAGTTATGGGTTTCAAGCATTGGCTGAGATTCAACGTGTTTTTCCAAAGTGTTTATTTGTTGTTTTAAAGTTGAGAATTTCGATATATCGATTCCAGTTATCTTTGTTGTTTTTAAGTTTACATTTAATTCACTTTGTTTCACACGAATATTAGGCATTGTAATTAACGATGGGGAATATTCTGTTTTAAATTTTGATATTAATGTTTTTGAATTAAATTTTCCTCTACATCCATGAGGTAACGAAATCAAATAATTTCCAAGAAGTGTTTTTTGTTGTGTCAAATTTGTTGAACAATGAATTTCTATAGTGGATTCATTTTCGGCAATTATGATCCATGAATTGCTATTATCAACTTTGATAATTTGGTTTCCAAAATTAGAAATTTTTCGAGTTAAACAATTTCTTTCTATTGCGTAAGTGATTAATTGTACTGCACATGTTTTTTTGTTTAGGTTATGTAAAACTTTAGCTTCACATAAATATGATTATTTTTCAAGGTGAAAGCAGCGATCGTCTTCTTCGATAAACGAATTTTCGTTTAAAAGTATGAATTTAGAATCTGGTATTATTAATTCATTATTTTTATTTGGAATAGGGTAGAGTTAATAATATTTATATTTATATTTTTCAATTAATGGAATCTTAATGATGAAATATATGACCATATTTCTTTTTTGTATGTTTTGACTTTTATAATTTCTTCGTATTTAGGCATATTTTCTAATGTTGGTTCGAATAAAAGAGATGTATCTTGCAGATGTTCTTGAATTCCTTTTAATTCATTTTGTAATTTGAGAGGATTAATAATGCTTGGGTGCATTTCTGAATGTCTAGCAAAACTTTGAGCTGTTATCAATTGATTTAAATAATCATTGATTTCATTGATCGATGCGATTAAAGCTAGTTGGGTATTGATTGTCATTTGAATCCATGTACAATCTGAAAATTTTGTTATCAATTTACAATTGTGTTTTGGTTTTTAATTAATATTGAAATACTTTTATTAGTTTCATCTATTTATTCCTTTGTGATTGAAATTTGATTTGTAATATCAGCCTTTAAATTTTCTTGATTATGAAATAAGTTTTTAAAGTTGTTTTTTGAATTGTTCCAATAAAGTTGAATAATCAATCCTCTTTTAGTTCTTCGGTATGAAGGTGAAATTTCATTAATTAAATTGTTTGTACGTATTGTTTCTTGTTTTAAAATATCAAGTAATTGTTTAGTTATGTCTGTATTAGTATGACATGATTTTTCTTTTAATTTGTCGTGAAATTCCTCTTGGTGCTCTTCAGATATCTTTAAAATTTCGATTAATGATGTAATGTCGATAGAATGTATTAAATCCCATTCTGATATTATATTGCTCGCTGTTCCCATTCTAAATGTTATTAGTCCTGGATGATCTGGTATTTGATTGATCATTTCGGTTTTGATCATCCATCTGAAATGTTGATTTTAGATTAGTTAAGTGAACCTTTTTAATTACATTTTCTTTTATTTGTATTTTTGCAACATTGTCTGGGTCGATAGATATTATTGTGTAAGGGCCGTGGTATTTAGCGATTGTTTTCTGACCTCTTTTAATTTTTTCTCTTATATAAACTTTTTGATTAGGCCTAAAATTTTGAACATTTTTTAATCTGTCGTTATGATATTTGATATATTTTTCTTTTTGTCTTACATTCGTGGTTTTTACTAAGTCATGTAAAATTTTCATTTGTTTCAAATGTTCGTAGATAATATTCTCATTCGTAGTAATTTCATTCAAGGTGTTTGTATCAGTTCCGTATAATATTTCTTGTGGTGATTTTCCGGTGTTTGTATGAATTGTATTATTGTACGCCAATAATGTTAATTTGACAAGTTCTTCAATATTTAATGATTTTGTTTCTTCTTTAAGTCGAAATATTCTAATATGTTCAATTAATGTAGAATGAAGTCTTTCGATTGGTCCATTGGAATTTGGGTGATCCGGTGTAATAAAGTGAACGTTGACAGCATGAACTTATAAAAGGTCTTGTACTAAAGTATTTTTAAATTCTGAACCATTATCTGTGGTAATTTTTTCAGGAGTTTTATATAATGAAAAATATTCAATTAATTCTTTTCCAATAACTGCTGCTTCTTTACATAAAATCTTTTTCGCATATCCAAATTTTGAAAAGGAGTCTTATATCGTAAGATAAATTGTTTGTTCGATCTGAACAACATCCATAAATAAATGTTCGAATGGTTTTCTTGAACACGGTGTCAAGTTCAATGGAATTTTAGGTGGGTGTCTGTCGTATTTTGGCAAATTTCGCAGTTGTAATAATATAATTTTGGATTGTTCTTATCATATTTTCGAAGTAATAATGCTGTTTTAATTTATTGTATGTTTCAATGGCTCCTCTGTGATTTGTTTTTCCTTCATGGTACATTCTTATTACGCTTTTAATTTTTTCTTGAGTCTTCAAATTTTTGTTCTGTTTAGTATGCCATATTATTTTGGGTCCGTTGTTGTTGAATATTTCTGAATACAATTTTGAAAGTTCAGTATACAATTCTTTTCTCGGAGAAAACATGTGAAATGTTTCTTTTTATTAGATGTTTATCAAATCCTGTTTTGAGTAATTAACGTCTATATAGATTTTTGTTATTTTTCTCTGTCCTAATTTTTCTGATTTCGATTGTTTTGAGTTCTCTGATATTTTTATTATTATCTGACGTCTTTCTTTATTAATCGGTTCTTCACTTATTTTTATTGATTCTCTCGGTTTGTCTGTTTGTGTTGAATGAACGGTGTTCATGGTTTCGTCTTCTAGTGGAATTTCGTTGTAATAATCGATCATAAGTTGTGATGAATTTGGCTGTTGATTGTATCTGGTCTGTTAAATATATGTGATAATCTAATGTTTATTGAGTAAATATGATTTGCAATTTGATGTGGAGTTTTACTTTGGAAGGGATCTATTTCAATTATGTCTGGAAAATATTCTTCTGCAATTTCTTCATTTATTAGGGTTCTAGTTGATCCAGTATCAACCATAAATTTCGCGTCAATTTCGGGAATTATTATGTAAGGTAATTTATGAAAATTCGAAATGTTGAGTTCTAAGTATTGGAGTTGTTCAAGGCTGGTGTTGTAAAATCTTTAATATTTTCTTCATATTGTTCTCCATCATAAAATTCTTGTTCATATTCTTTAAATTGTTCGTACAATTGTTCAGGGTTTTCTTGGTGATAGAGTTATTGTGCTGTATATCTTGGTTGTTGTTGTTGTGGGTATATCATTGCAGTATTTCCTGATGAAATGTCCTTTGGTGTTGGTGTCGGTTTATGAAATTTGCGAGTATTAGTTACTCCGGAAAATTGTCTTTTTATTTGATTTGGTCTGACAAATTGTTGTTGTTGTGGTTGAAATTGTTTAAATTGCTGTTGAGGTTGAAATTGTTTTTGTGAAAATTGTTGATTCGAAGTTGAAGGATTTTGAATGTAACTGAGTTCGGTGATAGTTCATATTTTCTGCTTCTACTGCCATACGCATTGCGTCTTCGATTGTTGCTGGTGATTTACAACGTAATAGATGACTCATGTGGCTGTTTAGTCCTGCTAAATATGCTTTTAGTGTTGTTGCATTATATAAATTTCCCTTTGCGTCTTTGATATCTTGGTGAATATTTTGAAGTTCTAATTTATTCAATAAAAGGCATCGAATGTCGATACATTTGTCTGCAAATTGTAAAGGTGTTTCATTTGCTTTTTGCTTTATCATGACAAGGTCTCTTAAAAGTGATTCTTCATCTCTCTGATCTCAAAATAGTGAAATTAGTATGTCTTTTAATTCTTGTAAGGTGTTAAAAGGTCTGGCTGCTAACATTACTGCCGCTTTTCCAATTAACTTTGATCTTATGTGACATAAGGTGAAAGCTGTTCTTGCGACAGTTATTTGGTGCCATCATTGCCATTACAGATTGACATGAACTTATGAAAGTAGATAATTTTGAAGGTTCTCCGTCAAATTTAGGAATTATGTCAAAATGTCTTTAACTGAAATTTGTGGTAAAGCCATGTTGTTTGTTTGGGGGTTATTTATTTGAGGGTTATTTATTTGAGGGTTTATATAGATGTTTTGAAAATGTTCTATTAGTTCGTCTAAATCGTTTAAATTATTTAAATTGTTATTCATTTCCTTACACGAGGATTATAATGATGATTCCTTTGATAATGTTCACTTGCACAATTAAATTATTATTTTAATTTTGATTGGAAAAATATGTTGAATTGAACTGTATTATTTTTGTAAATTTCGAATTTTTGAAAATGCTATTGTTTTTTGAAAAACGCTATTGTCGTCGATATCTTTTAATTTGACGTTTTATAACCAAACAATGATATTGGCATCCTATCGGTGAGGATAGGAATTTCGGGTAGTCTCGATGGTTTCTTTAAAGATTGTTCCTTTCTTCTGCGTCAAATATGGTCTTTGAAATTGACAACTGTTCTTTTCTTCAAGGGCTTATAATAATTTGACACTTCGACATCGAATTATTAAGTGCAAGGCCTCATGGTGATCCTGGGATTGGCTTCTTTTTCTTTCTTCTTTTCTTCTCTTCTTCTTGGGGGACTGGGATTCATCGGAGAATCTGGTCGATCCAGATGTCGAACACGATGTTCCTCTCTCGTGGTTGATTCCAATAGTCAGGGGGAATTTGTTACCGTTGGAAGAGTCTAGGCGATTCTAGAAACCGAACACGATGTTCCTCTTCGATGGTTGCGACTCCGATAGTCAGGAAATTGAATTTACGTTACAAGCCGGACAAATACATGACGATTTTGGGTTTTTGGTGAATCGTTGAAACGAACGAATTTTGATTAATTCTCAAAAAAATCCGAACGACTGCGCAGTTATCTTTTGCGGACCGAAGATTACCAAGTTAAAAAGAATTTTTTTTGTTGGGAGTGAAAATCTGTACTGTACCTGCTCAACGTCGCAGCGTAAATTGCTTTATCTTCATGAGATAAAATGTATTTATAATACTGTGGATCTTCGCTAAGCACAATTCCAGTGTGGGTGGTGCGATAACTCGCGCCACAAATAAATGTCCGTCAAGCTGATAAGCTGAAAAGGCCGCCGGTGAGATGTTGTGTGTGTACCGCACGCGTCCGGCCGGCCGACCGATACTCGTGCGAGAAGAAAACGTCGCACAAGGTAGCCAAATGCCACGTCCTCGTAGTAGGGACGCAAAACGCACTTGCAAACTTTTTGCACGCTTTGCACAAAACACACCAAACTTGTGTCGCCGCGTGTGTCGCGTACGGCACGAATGGGAGAGCGATAAAAACGCGCGCGCCTTTATGGCGGACGCCGGCGCTGGGCACCCCGGAAAAAGCGTGGACGCGCATCGCGCACTCCGCTCAAGGGGTATTGAAAGTAACACGCCCGGGCCGAACCGAACACGGTCAGCCGTTGGCGGTCCGACCAACTCGCGAGCGATCGCTCTCCGCTGCACGCGCACACATGCCACAAAGGAAAGCACAACATGTGTTGTCCGTTCGTTGTTGTTGCCGCGAGGTAAACGACAGCGGCGACAATCTGACATAACCAATATTTCAAACACGCTGCTATTGCGCGTCATATTGTGAACTGCAGGACACATGAACATCGACATTTCGAACGCACATTGCGGTCCTTGGATACTGTTCCTGGACCACTCCTGGCTGAGGGTCGATTCAATTTCCACGACTGTCCGGTGTCGGAAACGTGTCCGGCAAGTCGGGACGAAGCTGGAGGTTCGCGACCGGAGCGCCCGTTTCGACGCGGCAGCGATCGATCCCGTCCTCTCAAAACAGTCACGTCGCAAAAACGAGAGTTGCGCGCACGCGCACACGCACGCACACACGGCGTTGGCGCCTTAGGCGTTGTCGCGTCGTCTCGCAGCCTCCGGTGATGATTAACAAAAATGATCTCACGACCGCTGCTAGCGCTAGCGCGGAACGCGACCGTCGTTTCCTGGACGTATAACGTATTATAAACCCCGGGATTGTGACGTCTGGTCGTGTGGCGCGCGTCGCCCGGCTCGGTCGCGTGTCGTCGTCGACGAACGAGACACGATATGTTAACAACAAGTAATAATCACACCAACGAAAGGGCAGCGAGCACGGCGCGCAACCCGCACAAAAATCGGGGCGCCCCCTGCTGTTGTCGCAGTGTCGCGCTGCGTCGCACTCTGGCGACGGCCCGAACGCTTCGCAAGCGTCTCGGGGTTGTTATTTTTCCTCTGTACACAACGGGGCACACACGCCGCCGCACAAAACACGACAACCCGTTATTACCACGCAACAAACACACGCGCGCAGCACACACACACGCACGTAACAAGCGCCTTGCATGCACACCAACACATACGCGTCGTGTTTTGTTTGTTTGTTCGGTGTTTTTGGTGTTGTCGTCGGTGTTGGCGTGCTGCTGCTGCCGCCGTCGTGTCCAAGAAATATGAATTTGACACTAGACCTCAGAGCAGGAGAGAGAGATTTCCATTCTAGTTTCGATATATTGATCGGACTCGATAATTTAAAAATTCTTGAAGCTGTAGTGGACTTTCCTAATAATATATTAAAAACCCCTAAAGCCACATTTCCGTTTTATTGTAATAATAATCACACGAAAAAAATAAAACAAATTACCATTCCTGGTAGAGTTCAAGAAATAGTTCAAATCGAAGTGTCTAATATCGACAACGGAGATGTAATTATTCCTTATATGAAACTTGAAGATTGTGAAGTTCCACAATGCGCAACGAGCGTGCGAAATAATAAAGCACTTGTTTCTATTACAAATAATTCTAATGAAGATAGAATTATTTTATTTACAAAACCATTTATCGTCGAAACACTCGACAACTTTAATTTAAATAATAATAATAATAATCTAAATAATTTAGAATCGAATATCAAATTCTATTTTAATGAAGTTCGCACAGAACATATGAACGAAGAAGAGAAATGTGCAATTATGTTATATGTTATATGTTATATGATATTTTTCATGTGAAAAACAATAAGTTAACTTTCACAAATAATGTGAAACATAATATAATTACTAGTGACGAAATTCCCGTCTACACAAAAACGTACAGATACCCAGAAATCCACAGGGTAGAAGTACAAAATCAAATCCAAGATATGCTCAATCAAAATATTATCCGACCATCTCATAGCCCTTGGTCATCACCGATCTGGGTGGTACCAAAGAAGCTCGATGCGTCCCAGAAGCGCAAGTGGCGCGTAGTAATTGACTACCGCCAATTGAACGAGAAAACAATAGGCGACCGTTACCCTTTACCCAATATCGAAGATTTGTTAGACAAATTAGGGCGTTGTCGACTTAGCTTCCGGATTTCATCAAATTGAAATCGATGAAAAAGATATTTCGAAAACAGCCTTCAATACACAAAACGGCCATTACGAATTCTTACGTATGCCGTTTGGATTGAAAAATGCTCCTGCTACTTTTCAACGAGCTATGGATAATGTCCTACGTGGCATTCAAAACGAAAAATGTCTCATTTACATGGATGACATAATCATATCTAGTACTAGCCTACAAGAACACATCCAACATTTAAGAGAAGTTTTTAATCGACTCCGTAAGTCGAACTTCAAAATTCAAATAGATAAATCCGAATTTCTGAGAAAAGTAGTCGCATATTTAGGCCATGTAATTACGCCAGAAGGTGTAAAACCGAATCCCGACAAAATTAGGGCAATCGAAAATTTCCCCATACCAAAAACCACAAAACAAATTAAAGGATTCCTAGGACTCCTGGGATACTATAGGAAATTCATTAAAAATTTTGCTAGTTTAACAAAACCACTTACAAAGTGCCTAAAAAAGAATGCTACCATAGATATCACAAACTCTGAATATCAAAATTGCTTACCACATGTAAAAATATTTTACAAACGAACCACTTCAATACCCAGATTTCTCTAAACCTTTTGTTTTCACAACAGACGCTAGCAATTTTGCTGTTGGCGCTATTTTATCACAGGGTAATATAGGCTCTGATTTACCCATTGAGTACGCAAGCCGTACTCTTAATGATTCCGAATGTAATTATTCCACAACGGAAAAGGAGCTTCTTGCGATTGTATGGGCTGTAAAATATTTTAGGTCATACTTATTTGGTAGGCAATTCAAAATCATATCCGATCATCAGCGTCTCAAGTGGCTGATGAATGTAAAAGAACCTAACACTAGACTTGTTAGATGGAGACTTAAATTGTTAGAATACTACTATAAAATAGAGGGAACACAAAACGTAAATGCTGACGCATTGTCACGCATAGAACTAAATGTAAATGATGAGTATAATTTTTATTTAAAACATTTCGATGAAAATGTATTCGTGGATAACGAACCTCAAATAGTGGAAACAGGTAGTTTAAAAACCGCGAAAGAACTGGATAATGAAGAGATAAATAATCAGTGTCACTCTGATTCCGTAACTATGCATTCAAACGAAGAGGACCCAATATTCATTATACCAATTGTTGAGAAACCCGTAAATATTGGCAATAACCAATTAATAATTTCAGAAGTAAACTATAATCCAACCAAACCAAAAATTCTCTATAATAAAAAGAAAATGCGCTTACACATTCAATTAAGTAAAAATAACGTTGAAAAAGATGTAATAGATTTAATTAAAGAATATATCGTCCCTAAAGTAAAATATTATATTTATTTTGAAAATATTGAAATTCAATCACGTTCTGTAAACTAGGATCACTTCACCCTAGCGTCCTAAACCCCAAAGATTTATTTTCTGAACTTAAAAGAATTTCCACTTATTATAATAAACAATTGCCATTTGAATTAAAATATGAAAACGTACTAGATTTTGAATCAATTATTAAAGTAAATTGTAAAATCGAATTAACAAAAATTTGTTATTTCCTATCAATTCCAATATACTATGAAACTGAATTTGAATTGTATTACTTAAATTCTATTCCTACGAAGTTTGAGAATAAATTTATAACAATCACACCTAACGTAAATACCTTATTAAAATCAAAAGACGATAAGATTTGGCCTCTAGACCGCTTATGTACAAAAGGTATAAATTATTACGAATGTCCAAGACACTTGCTCACAAGCCATAAAGCCGAATGTGAATAACAAATTCTGCTGACCGGAAATAACAAAAATTGTCAATATACTACTCTGCACATCGAAGAAAATCATCTGGAAATTCTACCCTTCATAAACCAATACCTAGCTGTATTTCCCGTTAAAGAAGACATCAAAATAAGCTGTAAACATGGAACCGAAAATAAACATATAATCGGTATTTATCTAATACAAAAAGGAAACTGCGAAGTATTCTTCAGAGGACATCAAATCCCTTATCAAGACGCGACCTTTGGCAGTCCAGCCATAATAAGGAGCAGCGAACTACATTTCAACAAAACTAACTTCACAACATTCAAGATATCTCTACGAAAACTGAATCTTCGAGAAATCCCTGTACTACAACAGATTCCGATAATTACGGAAAATCAACATATCTATACTCCAAGTATCTGGACATCGATCCTATACCTGTTTATTTTGGTTGGTTCAGGAACTGATTACCTACTATTACGCTGGATCCAATCAAGAAAGAAGACGTTGCCGAAGACGACACAACCACCAGTAGATACATCAATTTCCATCTTCCGGGGGGGTCCTAAATTTAAGGGGGGAGGAGTTAGCTATCGCTCACCCTATATAATTCTCTTATATAATTATTCTTATTCCTTTGTCTAGGATGCATATGCACGCATGCATCAGCATAATGTAATCAGCTTCTTATATTACTCTCTTTAGATAAGTGTACCGTATTGTTATTCATATTATAATTATTTCAGTCTTGTATTTGTTCTGCTTGATGTAAGACGTAGTTTTGATAATAAAATCCTTTTTAAAAACTCGAGTTTAATCACGAGAAAAATAATTTACATATATGTATATAGTTTCAGGAGAAGTTAATTGTCAAATGTTAATTTATGATGGTAGAGGCATGATCAACTCATTGATCGATAAACTTCCTATCTCCTATCCTATCTACAGTCTGGACGCGGCGGAGGTGCTGCAGAAATTGCTAAGGCTGTAAATAATGTTAAAGATGCCCGACTAAAGCTTGAAGAAGCTAAAAGACACAATGCTACGATGGAGGCGATTGCGCTTGGCAAACATGGAAAAGGATCATTTTTGAAGTCCTACCGAAAGGGCATGGGACTATTTCTGAGAGAACAGTACAACAAAAAAAAAACTGTTAAAGTCGCTACCCAAACGCGCCCTAACCGACGCTGATTAGAATTCTGCCAGAATATTGATCATTTCCGGGGAGTCTTTATGCGTGATTCTTTGCCAAATATTCCTCATTACCGTGAAGCAGGCATTATCAATTTGGACTCTAAGAAGGGACTGGGGACGCATTGGGTAGATTATAAAAAGGCAGGAAACCGAGTGACATACTTTGATAGTTTTGGAAACCTATCACCTCCTCGGGAAGTGATGAAATATTTCAAGAATTGTGAAATCCAATACAATCATAACCGATATCAAGACTTCAATACTTACAACTGTGGACACTTGTGTTTTCAATTTTTATATAAATAAATAATAATAATAGTGTTAGTCATGTCTCAGACCTTCACTTTACAGGGTACACATAGTATCATCTCCATCAACTATTACCCCCCCAATTGAACTTGATTCTAATCGTACTTACTGCTTAGGATTAATAGGTTTTCACACCTATAATTCGATACCGAATATCGAAGACGGTGTCAACAACAAGTTTATTTACGAAGGTGGGAAAGAAATTCTACTTCCCACTGGTTCTTATGAAATTAGTGACATTGAATCATTTTTGCAGACAACTCGAAGTACCTCAAGCAGATATCAATCAAATCCTATCGCTGAAACCTAATAATAACACGTTAAAATGTGAACTGAAGTGTAAGTTCAACGTGATTTTTCTCCGCATAAAAAACTATTGGTAAATTATTAGGATATTCGGGCAATAGTATTCTGAAGGCCGGGGAATTACACACGTCCGATTCACCAGTGCAGATAATAAAAGTTAACAGTATAAGAATCGAGTGCAATATAGCTACTGGTGTATATTACGACGAAACATTGTCACATACCTTATTCGAGTTTAGTCCATCCGTTGACCCTGGTTTCGCGATCAACATAGAACCGAAGAATATTTTATATCTACCAATAAACACTCGTAATACCATTAACAATATTACGCTAAAAATAGTTGATCAAGAAGGAGAATTGAAAACCTTATGATGCATCGTTTACAATAAGACCATGAATATAATCAGAGGAAACTTCACTTTCGGTTCGTCGTCCGGCCAAGTTACAACCATAAATCTCAATAGATTAACGTCTCTGGGATACAGAGTTAAAAATAAATATGGATAAAATTGATGTTTTTAATAAAGTTCAATTTGACGATAGCATCGTGAATGAAGATATCATACGTATCAACCGAGAACTTCAAATTTCGACAACAGCGATGAGATAAGGATAACAATACAAAATCAGGACATTTACACGTCAAACAGCTACATTTATTTGAGCAGTAAAGTTGATCATAAATTAACTGCTGGGAAAAAATTCAAACTTGTCACGAACGCATTTAGTTTCTTATTCGAGGAAATTCGTTACGAACTAAATGGAGTCGAAGTTGATCGAACGAGGGATTTGGGAATTGCTACCACCTTGAAAGGTTATCTGTCTTACCGTGGTGATACTTATATCACCACGGTAAGACAGATAACCTTTCAAGGTGGTAGCAATTCCCAAATCCCTCGTTCGATCAACTAGGCATTGCCGGATGGTCTAACACCGGTGAAATTAAAACGTACTTTCCCAGCGATAAGAAATTCTATGCCCTTATTCCATTAAAATGCATATTGGGATTTGCGAAAGATTACAAGAAACTAATAATCAACGCGAAGCAAGATTTGATTTTATTACGTTCGTCCAGTGATGTCCACTGCTTCGAATGTGATGACTCCGATGCCGTTATCAATAAGATTAAATTTAATATAAACAGAATAGAATGGCGAGTGCCGCATATTCAACTGAATGACACATTAAAATTGCAGATGTTTGAACAAATAAAAAACGATCCAAATATTTTGATACCTTTCCGAAAATGGGAGTTACATGAACTGCCTACGATGAAAAAGTCTAAAGATGATATTTGGGCGGTAAAAACCTCGAGTAGCTTGGAGCGACCGAGATATATAATTGTGGCTTTTCAAGAAAACTAATCAACACATAGTGACTTTTTCCACTGTCCTCTAAGCAAAGTAAATTGATATGATTGTTGCGTCTAAATTATGTAAAATAAATTGGACCTATCACTTCATGAATTTGTTTAGTAATATTTAATTCTAACCCGTAAATGTTATGCTTATATTATTCAACTCTTCGAATTTTCCAATATCACTTAGTTTGTTTGGAAACTCTAAACCTTACCAATCCAATACGTCGTTGTAATGAGGATACGATGTGGTTCTGTCCGAATTCTTATCTGCTGGATAAAGAGCCGCCACAATGGCCCATGGTTAAGATCGTGTTTACGATATGTGCATTTTACTGAATTAAAGATGTTAGATATTAGAGTAATTAACTCTATTACAACAAGCGAATTAGGGGTAAGGAGAATTAATTCGTCAGTTATGATTCGGAAATAAAATAATATAAAGTTTCAGATGTATTGATGTAAGACAGTAATTAAAAAACGCCCTATTACATTAAGTCTAATCTTATTAAAATTCGTGTACCCGCAAGTTACAAATGTTAATTTTTCTTTAATAAAAGTGTTTGATAGTAATTACTAATTTTACTACGTTAAGTGTATTGATTGTATGGAGAGTTGATATGTCGGTAATTATTCCAAAATACAAATATTTTAATTCTAAGGCGTAAGAATGTTAGACAGTGACAACCGTTCTATTACAACAACATTAAAACTATTATGGTAATCTTATTGAGATTCGTGTACACTTATTTTAATACGACATGCGTATTAAATGTAGAGTGGATTTGTCGGCTATGATATAAAATAAAAATACAAATATTTTTTCACCATTATTTTTCTGAAAAGAGAGATTCCTCGGTTGTCATGATTTCAAGATAGAATTTTATTTTATTTCTGGGATGTATTGATATTAGACAAATTCTGTGGTGTTAGACAGATTCTTTGGTGTAATGTTACACAGTGATGTAATCGGTCCATTACAACCATTTTAGACAAATCATGTTAATCTCATAAGGATTATTGTAGCTAGTAATAAGTGTTGTTTTTTTCTAAAATAAATGTGTTGAGAGGCAAATGCTAACTGTATTACCACAAGCCTATTGGGCTTATTCCGAAATAAATATCTAAATTTTCCGGGTGTATTAATGTTAGACAGTAATAAAAACGATCTAGTAGAACAGGTTTAAACAACCATGTTATTCTTTTCAAGATTCGTATACACCCTAGTAAATATTTATATGTTCAAAATAAAGGTGTTTGACTGCAACTTTACTAGGAGAAGCGTATTGAACTTATGAAGAATTGATTTGTTGGTTATGATTGAAAAACAAAAATTTTGATTTTCGGATGTAACAATGTCAAACAGTGATATAATCGCTATTACAATGTTAAAACAATTATGTATTAATAAATCGGTAATGATTCCAAAATACAAAGATTCTGGAATGTCATGTTAATCTTATCGAGATTCGTAAACCCGATAGTAACAAATGTTTATTTTTAAAAAATAAAGGTGTTAGACGGTAAACACTTACTGTATTACGACTAGTGGATTGAGCTGAGCGTATGGAGAATTAATTCGTCGGTTATGATTCCGAAATACAAATATTTTTATTATCGGTTGTACTGATGTTAGACTGTAATAAAAACGATCTAGTAGAATAAGTTTTAATATTCATGTTAGTCTCATCGAGATTCGTCTATAGGCAAGTAAGAAGTGTTTATTTTTCTATAATGAAGGTGGTTAGAAATTATTCGTTGGTTATGATTCCGGATAAAAACGATCTCGTAGAAAAAGTTTAAATAATCATGTTAATCTCATCCAGATTTGTCTACACGCTAGTAATAAGTGTTTATTTTTCTATATTAAAGGTGTTTGGCGGCAAATGCTGACTGTATCCATAAGCATTGATTCGTCGGTTAAGATTTCGTAATTTTTTTTTCTTTCTCGGGTGTATTATTGTTAGACGCAGGTAACAAATGTATTTTTTTTTTTAAATGAAGGTGTTGTTGAACAGCAATTACCAACTTTAATACGACATGCGTATTAAGGATATGGAGAATTTATTTGTCAATTTATCTATCTAAAATACAAATATTTTAATTTTGAATGAAGTAATGTTAGACAGTAATATAATCGCCCTATTACAACATTTTTATTACGTACTTTATTATTATTACTACATGCGTGTTAGGCGTATAGAAGGTAAATTGGTCAGTTATAATTTCAAAATACAAATAATAATTAATTCCTTGGTGTAAGAATGTTAGACAGTGATATGGTCGCTCAATTACATCAAGTTTAAAACAATCATGTTAATCTTATCGAAATTTGTGTACACGCTAGTATCAACTGTGAATATTTCTAAAATAAAGGTTAGACGGCAATTACTTTAATACTACATACATGATTCCGAAATACAAATATTCTATTTCTGGGATGTATTGATATGAGACAGTAATAAAAACCATCTAGTAGAACAAGTTTGAATATTCATGGTAATCTCATGGAGATTCATGTACAAGCTGTAATTACAAGAAGCGTATTGATCGTATAACCGAATTGTCAGGTATGACTACGAAATACAAATATTTTTATTCTCGGGTTTATTGATGTTAAACTGTGATAAAATGGTCAAGTCAAATAATTTTAAAATAATCATGATAATCTCATGGAGATTTCTCAACACGCAAGTAAGAAATATTTATTTTCTAAAGCAAAGGTGAGTGAGGTGCGTATTAGATTTTATTTGTTGTTTACGATTTCTAAATACAAATAGATTCTCGGGTGTCATAATAATAGACATCGCTCATATATTATCATTGTCATCGAGAATTCTCTACACGCTGGTAACTTGCTTATTTTATCTCTTCGAAATTCGTCTACACGCTACTTTAGTGGACGGAGAGGAAAATTATAGTCGACGCTGCTTCCGGCCATGGTGTACACACTGTATGTGCAACGGGTATAATTAATAATAAAAAAAATAACAAGGTTTGTAATTAAATAATATTCAATTAGTACGTATGTACTAATGCAAAATTATTTTATTTCGCATTAGATACGTATTGCAATATTGTAATTGCAAAGGTTTGTTGTCAAAACTTTCTATGTAACTATTAGTTAGTAACGAATAAATATTACTTAGGGTTAACATTTATAGTTATAATAGCACAATTTGAATTATTGTTTATATTTACAGAAAAACAAGAAATTGTTGCCACATCATCTGAAGAGTTAATATTGTTAGATAAAGTGTTACTTTCTGCATGACTTGTAATAACATTTGAAGTGGACGCACAACTTGATTTTATTTTAATATGGGTAATTTGCAATCTTTTGTACATTTAAACATACAATAAAAACTATAAACTTGATAATTTTTAAACTTTTGATTTCTTTTCCAAGCATGCCATCAAGATATTTTCTGAATATTTGGTTACCTTTCTTCCATGACACCACTCTTTAAATTCTTCATATTCCTCTTTATACTGCCGTTTGGATTTTTGTGGTAATAAATTTTGTGTAGAAGCATTCGCACTTAATTTCATTTCTGACGGAGTAAAACTATTGGCGTAATCACTATCGGAATCAAAAAATTTTATAAATTAATATTGAAGTGACAGTAAATTATCAACAATTGTTGGCATGGCAGCGCGTACTATTTTTCTAAAATTTAGGTGTTCTATTGCAAATACTAACTTTTTTACGAGAAGCGTATTGAGCGAATAGAGCAGTGATTAATTAGTTATATTTCCGAAATAGAAATATTTTAGACTTATTAAAACGTTCTAGTCGAATAAGTTTGAACAATCATGCTAATCTCATAGAGATTCGTCTAGGCGATAGTAACAAATGTATATTTTTCTAAAATACAGATGTCTTAAAAAACACTTTTATTTTGGAAACATTAACGATTGTGCCATCGCAATTACTTTACTACGTATTAGGTATGGTATTATCGATATGTCGTGTATAAATTCTAAATACAAATATAATCGCTCTATTACAACAAGTCTAGGACAATATTATTAAGATTGGGGAACACGCTAGCAATAAATGTCATTCTAAAATAAAGGGGTTTGCCGGCAATTACTAACTTCATTACGACAATCGTATTGAGAGTATGGATTTCTCGGTTATAATTCTAAAATACAAATATTTAATATCTCGTGTGTACCAATGTTAGACAGTGATATAATTGCGTTATAACATGTTTATAACAATTATGATCATCTCTTATCGAGAATCGTTTACAAACAAGTAAGAATTGTTGATTTTTTTATTATTACTACAAGCGTATTAGGCGTATTGAGAGTATTGATCATCGGTTATGATTCCGATATATATAGATTTAATTTCAGGGATAGATGTTAGACAATATTAAAAACGATCTAGATTCGTCTACACGCCGGTAACACATTTTTATTTTTCTAAAACAAAGTTAAGACGGCAACTACTAATTTTGTTACAAGCGGATTGTGCGAATGTAGATTTGATTTGTCGTTTATTATTTGTATTACCAGCTGTATTAATTCTGGACAGGAATATTTACCTTTTTTAACTAAAAAAATCATAACAATCATGTTTTTCATATCGAGATTTGTGTACACGCTAGTACAAATGGTGTTGGATAGCAAATACTGTCTTACGACAAGCCTATTGAGCGTATGGAGAATAATAGATTTGATGGTCATGATTCCGAAATAAAAATATTTCTATTCTCGGGTGTATTGATGTTAGACAGTAACAAAAACGAACTTGTAGACAAGTTTAAAATAAATTGAATTATATTATAGTAACAAATGTTTATTTTTTAAAAATAAGAGTGTTACACTCAAAACAGACAGTAATAAAAACTATCTACTATTATGAACAAGTTCAAATAATCATTTCAATCTTATCACGCAGGATGTTAGGCCTGGAGTGATCCCTGTAGCTACCTCTAGCCATTTCAACTGGGTCGATATGGCCGATCCCCTATCCGCCACCTGGGGACGCGCTTGATAGCTCTCCACGCCACAAGTAGACAGTAATATAATCAGCTGTAATAATACAAGTGGTATGATTTATCTTTGATAATATTCATAAGTAAAAACGTGCTGCAGATTCACCAGGAGGGCGAGTTGAATATGCTTAATATTATCAATTAATATTCAATCATACCCCAAGTTATATTTAATAGAAGAATATAACGTATATAATATTCCTTCTTGCAAATCTCACCCTATCGCCCGGTTGACATTTTCAATAACCGACCGTCAGATTTGACAAATAATTTTCGTATCAACGACCAAAATAAGGTAATAGGATTCTATCACCGCAATGATAACATCTATCTATAGGAATAAGCGATTCTGATTAGAGGGAATGCAGGGTGTATTTAAAATAACGACCAGGCATTTAAGGGCACATACACAAAATATGTGTGAACCCATCTCGACCAAAATTTTATCGAAATTTTTTTTTTGAATTTTCAACATTTTATTCTATACATTTTGAGAACCAATGCTTTTCTCGTTTAATTTGGTCTGCGTGGAATGCGTGTTTGTTTACTTTAAAAGCGAGAGTCTTTGTCTTCGAAATTTGAAGTGTAATCACGTCTTTTGGAAAAGATAAACATGCCTCAAGTTCATTCACATTCATTAAGAAAAATGCACTTGACTTGAGCTAGTAAATTGATATCTTCTACACATGTTATTTTCATGTATAAATAGCAGTAAAATAACAGTTTTACTACGATAACACTTACCACACACTCGTGCATGCAATTTGTTAAAAGTAGGTCACGTATAAAACAATTAAAAGTCGGTCACAATTGTTTTATAAAAATTCACATGAAAATAAATTAAATGTTCAAATTGACGCCCTTCGCACTCAATACACAATTGGGCTCTCCTTAGCCAGTTTTCACGAACCGAAGTGAACATTTGCCGCGGTTTTTCTTTTATTGCGTTAGCTGCGTCGTGAACTCGTTGTCTGAGTGTATCAGCATCGTCAATTTCCTCGACATACATTTCACTTTTAAAATACCCCCAAAGAAAAAAGTCTAATGGGTTTAAATCCGGACTTCTAGGAGGCCATGGAACAGCACCTCCACGTCCAGCCCATCGTCCTTCAAATTCATTGTTCGGCGCGTAGTTTTTTTTTTTAGGTGAAAACTTAGATATAGTCAATAAGGGCAATAAACCTACTTTTATCACATCAGTTAGAAAGGTGGTATTAGACATCTCCCTAGCTGATAATTACATAAGCCAGTACATACAAAACTGGCACGTCTCAGATTACGTCTCACTATCAGACCATGAGCATATACGGTTTGACATCGATAGTGGTAATAACCACATCAATGGATTCAGAAATCCCAAAAATACCGACTGGGAGGCCTACCAAGAGCGCCTTACGTCGGCTAAAGCCTCTGGACAGTGGGAGGAGTACAGAAAGGCCCTTACGGAGTACAACAAAGAACTGAGAAAATCCAAAAGGAAAACTTGGAGGACTTTCTGCGAGGGGATAGATGATCTACCTCCCGCACAACGCCTCCAAAAAGTTCTTGCAAAGGATCACACGAACGGTATTGGACTACTAAAAAAGTCCAACGGTGAATACACTGGAACCCTAGAAGAAAGTCTAAGAGTACTCCTAGAAGCTCACTTTCCTGGGTCCCAGGCAATTAACAGTGAAGACTTACCTGCCATCGGCTTTGAGGTAGAAGAACGCCCTACCAGAGAAAGCAAAAAACTGGCAACAAAGATCTTCACTCCAAGCATAATAACATGGGCGATCAACGGCTTTAAGCCGTTCAAATCCGCGGGGGCAGATGGCATCTTTCCAGCCCTTTTGCAAAGGGCAGGGGAGGAGTTATTACCACGTCTCAGGCAAATTTTCAGAGCTAGCTACTCTCTTGGGTATATCCCCAAGCAGTGGAGGGAGGTGGCGGTGGTGTTTATACCAAAGGCTGGCAAACGCCAAATTGACGAGCCTAAGTCATATCGCCCCATAAGCCTCACCTCCTTTCCCCTAAAATCAATGGAGAAAATCATTGATAGAAATATCAGAGGGAAAGCTCTTCAGTCGTTTCCCCTTCACAAACACCAATTTGCCTATCAAGCAGGCAAATCAACAACAAATGCCTTTCACACACTAACAAGTGTAATAGAGAAGAGAATCGCAGGCAAAGAAGTGGCTCTATGCGCATTCTTGGACATCGAAGGTGCATTTGACAACACCTCCTATGAATCCATAGACACGGCCACCAAATCAAGAGGAGTTGATGCCTCCACATCAAAATGGATCCATGCTATGCTCAAGGGTCGTAGGATCACACTGTCCATTGGCGATGAGTCGGCAACTGTGTTCGCAGTAAAGGGGTGCCCACAAGGCGGGGTTCTATCGCCCCTGCTGTGGTCACTAGTTGTCGGTGAGCTAATATCGGTGTTATCCAACGACGGTTTTGACGTACAAGGCTATGCTGACGACATCGTCATCATAGTTAGGGGAAAGCATGACGATACGGTGTCCAACCGCATGCAGTCAGCCCTTCGGAAAGTAAGTACATGGTGCGTGCAGAAGGGGCTCACTATCAATCCCAACAAGACTGTAATTGTCCCATTTACAGGTCGCAGAAAATTAAATCTTAAGGCACTAACCATTGGGATTTCCAACACAGTTAAATATCGCGGCCTCACCTTTGACCAGAGGCTAAACTGGAAAACCCATGTAGATAACATCACTGCCAAAGCAGTAAGGGCAATATGGGCTTGCCGCAGGCTATTTGGCAAACGATCACCTATGGTTCCGTTGTCTGGTGGACGAAGACAACGGAGATCACAACCCAAGCAAGGCTCAGCAAGGTTCAACGGCTGGCATGTTTGGGCATCACAGGGGCTATGAACACCTGCCCCACTGGAGCAATGGAGGCTATGCTAAATCTCATACCTCTGCATCTGCACGTGAAAAGGGAAGCAGCACTAGACGCATTAAGAATAATCCAGAGAGACACACCAAAATATGGATACCTTAACGGGCACCTAAAAATCCTCAACACTGTGTGTGAAAGCCCAAGGACTACATGTCAACTGACTACGAATTCGACACAACGATTGAAGTGGCCATCCATGGCCGCCATGATGTTGGAGCGAGGGTCAAGCAGTTACAAGGCTCCTCGATAGTTTGGTTCACTGACGGATCCAAAACTGAAAAAGGAGTCGGAATCGGTATCACTGGCCCTCGATGCGAGTTATCAAGGGCCTTGGGACGATCCCCATTGATATTTCAGGCAGAAATCGAGGCCCTGAACACATGCGCCCACATATGTTTAGACAGGGGATACAACAAACAAAGGGTTGGCATCTGCTCAGACAGTCAAGCTGCATTAAAGGCAATAAAATCGCCTACATGCAAGTCTAAATCTGTCTGGGAGTACAAGCTATCCCTAAAGCAGCTGGCTAGGAACAACAGAGTCAAACTGGTCTGGGTTCCGGGACACGCAGGGATCAAAGGCAATGAAATTGCCGACAACCTTGCCAAGGAAGGGTCCAAGACTCCATTTGTCGGACCAGAACCTTACAGTGGAATAACTAAAGTCCGCATCAAGGGAATGATCCGGGAATGGGAAGATGCTGACAAAAGTGCTCACCTGAGAAACACACCTGGTCTGCGGCAGGCGAAAAGGTTCATCGCCTTCTCTGCCGTAAGAGCCGGACAGTTTCTCAGGTTAAGCAAGGGCAACCTAAGGCTAATAACCTGCCTTCTAACTGGACACTGTCCTCTGAAGTACCACCTCACCAAGATGGGTCAGACAACTGATGCCAACTGCAGGTTCTGCAACGAGGCACAAGAAACAGCAGAGCACCTACTTTGTGAATGCCCTGCCTTGTCCCTTCAAAGAGGGAACTACCTGTCATCGGCCTCTTTATAAACCGAGGAACTGGTACACATTATCCCTCAAGTTATTGTAGACTTCATAAGTAGTCTAGACATTGAGGGACTCAAATAGGTCAGGGATAGTTACAAAAGATCTTTTAGGTCGAGGTAACTTCGAAAGGCCCAGAGGCCACACGACCCACCGACCCCATACCATACCATACCATTACTGTCTAACATAACTACTCCCGAGAATTTGAATATTTGTATTTTGGAATCATAACTAAAGAATCAATTTTTATAAGCTTAATACGCTTGTGGTAATAAAGTTAGTAATTTCCCGCAAATGTCTTTATTTTAGAGAAATAAACATTTGTTACTAACTTGTAGACGAATATCGATAAGATTGAAATGATTATTTGAACTTGTTCATAATAGTAGATAGTTTTTATTACTGTCTGTTTTGAGTGTAACACTCTTATTTTTAAAAAATAAACATTTGTTACTATAATATAATTCAATTTATTTTAAACTTGTCTACAAGTTCGTTTTTGTTACTGTCTAACATCAATACACCCGAGAATAGAAATATTTTTATTTCGGAATCATGACCATCAAATCTATTATTCTCCATACGCTCAATAGGCTTGTCGTAAGACAGTATTTGCTATCCAACACCATTTGTACTAGCGTGTACACAAATCTCGATATGAAAAACATGATTGTTATGATTTTTTTAGTTAAAAAAGGTAAATATTCCTGTCCAGAATTAATACAGCTGGTAATACAAATAATAAACGACAAATCAAATCTACATTCGCACAATCCGCTTGTAACAAAATTAGTAGTTGCCGTCTTAACTTTGTTTTAGAAAAATAAAAATGTGTTACCGGCGTGTAGACGAATCTAGATCGTTTTTAATATTGTCTAACATCTATCCCTGAAATTAAATCTATATATATCGGAATCATAACCGATGATCAATACTCTTAATACGCCTAATACGCTTGTAGTAATAATAAAAAAATCAACAATTCTTACTTGTTTGTAAACGATTCTCGATAAGAGATGATCATAATTGTTATAAACATGTTATAACGCAATTATATCACTGTCTAACATTGGTACACACGAGATATTAAATATTTGTATTTTAGAATTATAACCGAGAAATCCATACTCTCAATACGATTGTCGTAATAAAGTTAGTAATTGCCGGCAAACCCCTTTATTTTAGAATGACATTTATTGCTAGCGTGTTCCCCAATCTTAATAATATTGTCCTAGACTTGTTGTAATAGAGCGATTATATTTGTGTTTAGAATTTATACACGACATATCGATAATACCATACCTAATACGTAGTAAAGTAATTGCGATGGCACAATCGTTAATGTTTACAAAATAAAAGTGTTTTTTAAGACATCTGTATTTTAGAAAAATATACATTTGTTACTATCGCCTAGACGAATCTCTATGAGATTAGCATGATTGTTCAAACTTATTCGACTAGAACGTTTTAATAAGTCTAAAATATTTCTATTTCGGAAATATAACTAATTAATCACTGCTCTATTCGCTCAATACGCTTCTCGTAAAAAAGTTAGTATTTGCAATAGAACACCTTAATTTTAGAAAAATAGTACGCGCTGCCATGCCAGCAATTGTTGATAATTTACTGTCACTTCAATATTAATTTATAAAATTTTTTGATTCCGATAGTGATTACGCCAATAGTTTTACTCCGTCAGAAATAAAATTAATTGCGAATGCTTCTACACAAAATTTATTACCACAAAAATCCAAACGGCAGTATAAAGAGGAATATGAAGAATTTAAAGAGTGGTGTCGTGGAAGAAAGGTAACCAAATATTCAGAAAATATCTTGATGGCATGCTTGGAAAAGAAATCAAAAGTTTAAAAATTATCAAGTTTATAGTTTTTATTGTATGTTTAAATGTACAAAAGATTGCAAATTACCCATATTAAAATAAAATCAAGTTGTGCGTCCACTTCAAATGTTATTACAAGTCATGCAGAAAGTAACACTTTATCTAACAATATTAACTCTTCAGATGATGTGGCAACAATTTCTTGTTTTTCTGTAAATATAAACAATAATTCAAATTGTGCTATTATAACTATAAATGTTAACCCTAAGTAATATTTATTCGTTACTAACTAATAGTTACATAGAAAGTTTTGACAACAAACCTTTGCAATTACAATATTGCAATACGTATCTAATGCGAAATAAAATAATTTTGCATTAGTACATACGTACTAATTGAATATTATTTAATTACAAACCTTGTTATTTTTTTTATTATTAATTATACCCGTTGCACATACAGTGTGTACACCATGGCCGGAAGCAGCGTCGACTATAATTTTCCTCTCCGTCCACTAAAGTAGCGTGTAGACGAATTTCGAAGAGATAAAATAAGCAAGTTACCAGCGTGTAGAGAATTCTCGATGACAATGATAATATATGAGCGATGTCTATTATTATGACACCCGAGAATCTATTTGTATTTAGAAATCGTAAACAACAAATAAAATCTAATACGCACCTCACTCACCTTTGCTTTAGAAAATAAATATTTCTTACTTGCGTGTTGAGAAATCTCCATGAGATTATCATGATTATTTGAAATTATTTGACTTGACCATTTTATCACAGTTTAACATCAATAAACCCGAGAATAAAAATATTTGTATTTCGTAGTCATACCTGACAATTCGGTTATACGATCAATACGCTTCTTGTAATTACAGCTTGTACATGAATCTCCATGAGATTACCATGAATATTCAAACTTGTTCTACTAGATGGTTTTTATTACTGTCTCATATCAATACATCCCAGAAATAGAATATTTGTATTTCGGAATCATGTATGTAGTATTAAAGTAATTGCCGTCTAACCTTTATTTTAGAAATATTCACAGTTGATACTAGCGTGTACACGAATTTCGATAAGATTAACATGATTGTTTTAAACTTGATGTAATTGAGCGACCATATCACTGTCTAACATTCTTACACCGAGGAATTAATTATTATTTGTATTTTGAAATTATAACCGACCAATTTACCTTCTATACGCCTAACACGCATGTAGTAATAATAATAAAGTACGTAATAAAAATGTTGTAATAGGGCGATTATATTACTGTCTAACATTACTTCATTCAAAATTAAAATATTTGTATTTTAGATAGATAAATTGACAAATAAATTCTCCATATCCTTAATACGCATGTCGTATTAAAGTTGGTAATTGCTGTTCAACAACACCTTCATTTAAAAAAAAAAATACATTTGTTACCTGCGTCTAACAATAATACACCCGAGAAAGAAAAAAAAATTACGAAATCTTAACCGACGAATCAATGCTTATGGATACAGTCAGCATTTGCCGCCAAACACCTTTAATATAGAAAAATAAACACTTATTACTAGCGTGTAGACAAATCTGGATGAGATTAACATGATTATTTAAACTTTTTCTACGAGATCGTTTTTATCCGGAATCATAACCAACGAATAATTTCTAACCACCTTCATTATAGAAAAATAAACACTTCTTACTTGCCTATAGACGAATCTCGATGAGACTAACATGAATATTAAAACTTATTCTACTAGATCGTTTTTATTACAGTCTAACATCAGTACAACCGATAATAAAAATATTTGTATTTCGGAATCATAACCGACGAATTAATTCTCCATACGCTCAGCTCAATACACTAGTCGTAATACAGTAAGTGTTTACCGTCTAACACCTTTATTTTTTAAAAATAAACATTTGTTGTCGGGTTTACGAATCTCGATAAGATTAACATGACATTCCAGAATCTTTGTATTTTGGAATCATTACCGATTTATTAATACATAATTGTTTTAACATTGTAATAGCGATTATATCACTGTTTGACATTGTTACATCCGAAAATCAAAATTTTTGTTTTTCAATCATAACCAACAAATCAATTCTTCATAAGTTCAATACGCTTCTCCTAGTAAAGTTGCAGTCAAACACCTTTATTTTGAACATATAAATATTTACTAGGGTGTATACGAATCTTGAAAAGAATAACATGGTTGTTTAAACCTGTTCTACTAGATCGTTTTTATTACTGTCTAACATTAATACACCCGGAAAATTTAGATATTTATTTCGGAATAAGCCCAATACGCTTGTGGTAATACAGTTAGCATTTGCCTCTCAACACATTTATTTTAGAAAAAAACAACACTTATTACTAGCTACAATAATCCTTATGAGATTAACATGATTTGTCTAAAATGGTTGTAATGGACCGATTACATCACTGTGTAACATTACACCAAAGAATCTGTCTAACACCACAGAATTTGTCTAATATCAATACATCCCAGAAATAAAATAAAATTCTATCTTGAAATCATGACAACCGAGGAATCTCTCTTTTCAGAAAAATAATGGTGAAAAAATATTTGTATTTTAATTTTATATCATAGCCGACAAATCCACTCTACATTTAATACGCATGTCGTATTAAAATAAGTGTACACGAATCTCAATAAGATTACCATAATAGTTTTAATGTTGTTGTAATAGAACGGTTGTCACTGTCTAACATTCTTACGCCTTAGAATTAAAATATTTGTATTTTGGAATAATTACCGACATATCATTTTTAAAAAATAAAGGTGTTAGACGGTAAACACTAACTGTATTACGACTAGTGTATTGAGCTGAGCGTATGGAGAATTAATTCGTCGGTTATGATTCCGAAATACAAATATTTTTATTATCGGTTGTACTGATGTTAGACTGTAATAAAAACGATCTAGTAGAATAAGTTTTAATATTCATGTTAGTCTCATCGAGATTCGTCTATAGGCAAGTAAGAAGTGTTTATTTTTCTATAATGAAGGTGGTTAGAAATTATTCGTTGGTTATGATTCCGGATAAAAACGATCTCGTAGAAAAAGTTTAAATAATCATGTTAATCTCATCCAGATTTGTCTACACGCTAGTAATAAGTGTTTATTTTTCTATATTAAAGGTGTTTGGCGGCAAATGCTGACTGTATCCATAAGCATTGATTCGTCGGTTAAGATTTCGTAATTTTTTTTTTCTTTTTCGGGTGTATTATTGTTAGACGCAGGTAACAAATGTATTTTTTTTTTAAATGAAGGTGTTGTTGAACAGCAATTACCAACTTTAATACGACATGCGTATTAAGGATATGGAGAATTTATTTGTCAATTTATCTATCTAAAATACAAATATTTTAATTTTGAATGAAGTAATGTTAGACAGTAATATAATCGCCCTATTACATTTTTATTACGTACTTTATTATTATTACTACATGCGTGTTAGGCGTATAGAAGGTAAATTGGTCGGTTATAATTTCAAAATACAAATAATAATTAATTCCTTGGTGTAAGAATGTTAGACAGTGATATGGTCGCTCAATTACATCAAGTTTAAAACAATCATGTTAATCTTATCGAAATTCGTGTACACGCTAGTATCAACTGTAAATATTTCTAAAATAAAGGTTAGACGGCAATTACTTTAATACTACATACATGATTCCGAAATACAAATATTCTATTTCTGGGATGTATTGATATGAGACAGTAATAAAAACCATCTAGTAGAACAAGTTTGAATATTCATGGTAATCTCATGGAGATTCATGTACAAGCTGTAATTACAAGAAGCGTATTGATCGTATAACCGAATTGTCAGGTATGACTATGAAATACAAATATTTTTATTCTCGGGTTTATTGATGTTAAACTGTGATAAAATGGTCAAGTCAAATAATTTCAAATAATCATGATAATCTCATGGAGATTTCTCAACACGCAAGTAAGAAATATTTATTTTCTAAAGCAAAGGTGAGTGAGGTGCGTATTAGATTTTATTTGTTGTTTACGATTTCTAAATACAAATAGATTCTCGGGTGTCATAATAATAGACATCGCTCATATATTATCATTGTCATCGAGAATTCTCTACACGCTGGTAACTTGCTTATTTTATCTCTTCGAAATTCGTCTACACGCTACTTTAGTGGACGGAGAGGAAAATTATAGTCGACGCTGCTTCCGGCCATGGTGTACACACTGTATGTGCAACGGGTATAATTAATAATAAAAAAAATAACAAGGTTTGTAATTAAATAATATTCAATTAGTACGTATGTACTAATGCAAAATTATTTTATTTCGCATTAGATACGTATTGCAATATTGTAATTGCAAAGGTTTGTTGTCAAAACTTTCTATGTAACTATTAGTTAGTAACGAATAAATATTACTTAGGGTTAACATTTATAGTTATAATAGCACAATTTGAATTATTGTTTATATTTACAGAAAAACAAGAAATTGTTGCCACATCATCTGAAGAGTTAATATTGTTAGATAAAGTGTTACTTTCTGCATGACTTGTAATAACATTTGAAGTGGACGCACAACTTGATTTTATTTTAATATGGGTAATTTGCAATCTTTTGTACATTTAAACATACAATAAAAACTATAAACTTGATAATTTTTAAACTTTTGATTTCTTTTCCAAGCATGCCATCAAGATATTTTCTGAATATTTGGTTACCTTTCTTCCACGACACCACTCTTTAAATTCTTCATATTCCTCTTTATACTGCCGTTTGGATTTTTGTGGTAATAAATTTTGTGTAGAAGCATTCGCAATTAATTTTATTTCTGGCGGAGTAAAACTATTGGCGTAATCACTATCGGAATCAAAAAATTTTATAAATTAATATTGAAGTGACAGTAAATTATCAACAATTGTTGGCATGGCAGCGCGTACTATTTTTCTAAAATTAAGGTGTTCTATTGCAAATACTAACTTTTTTACGAGAAGCGTATTGAGCGAATAGAGCAGTGATTAATTAGTTATATTTCCGAAATAGAAATATTTTAGACTTATTAAAACGTTCTAGTCGAATAAGTTTGAACAATCATGCTAATCTCATAGAGATTCGTCTAGGCGATAGTAACAAATGTATATTTTTCTAAAATACAGATGTCTTAAAAAACACTTTTATTTTGGAAAAATTAACGATTGTGCCATCGCAATTACTTTACTACGTATTAGGTATGGTATTATCGATATGTCGTGTATAAATTCTAAATACAAATATAATCGCTCTATTACAACAAGTCTAGGACAATATTATTAAGATTGGGGAACACGCTAGCAATAAATGTCATTCTAAAATAAAGGGGTTTGCCGGCAATTACTAACTTCATTACGACAATCGTATTGAGAGTATGGATTTCTCGGTTATAATTCTAAAATACAAATATTTAATATCTCGTGTGTACCAATGTTAGACAGTGATATAATTGCGTTATAACATGTTTATAACAATTATGATCATCTCTTATCGAGAATCGTTTACAAACAAGTAAGAATTGTTGATTTTTTTATTATTACTACAAGCGTATTAGGCGTATTGAGAGTATTGATCATCGGTTATGATTCCGATATATATAGATTTAATTTCAGGGATAGATGTTAGACAATATTAAAAACGATCTAGATTCGTCTACACGCCGGTAACACATTTTTATTTTTCTAAAACAAAGTTAAGACGGCAACTACTAATTTTGTTACAAGCGGATTGTGCGAATGTAGATTTGATTTGTCGTTTATTATTTGTATTACCAGCTGTATTAATTCTGGACAGGAATATTTACCTTTTTTAACTAAAAAAATCATAACAATCATGTTTTTCATATCGAGATTTGTGTACACGCTAGTACAAATGGTGTTGGATAGCAAACCAGAGAATCGACGGAGTATCTCCGGATTTGGTGAATCACTCCGCAGTGATTCTGTGCGGGATTTAACGTAATTATTAGTGTAAAACGTTATTATGATTCTGCAATGTTATTTTTCATTAATTTTTCCCTGTAATTGTTCATACTTGACAACGTAAAATTGGCAGAAACAAAATAATTTTAATTACTTGTTTTCTAGATCTCAACATTTTGGGTTTGCAACATATGTCCCGGTCAACGTTGGCGCGCCGACGCCTTTGATTTGTTTCGAGCAAACACACGCGAACGTCTTTCCACCCTCAAATACACGATCGCAGATATCTGGTCCAGCGCTTCAAGAAGATTCATTGGCGTTACTGTGCACTGGGTATGTATTAACCTTGGCTGAGAAGTCCCTCAATTTTTTGGGTGATAATTACTATTCTAATGATGAAAAAATGGATATGCTAAAGGTCTTCGTTAGATGCAACGATAATTCTAGAAAAGCTAGTATCACTTATGGAAACATGTATCCAGAAAGAAGACAACCACATTATTGCACTTTTGCAAGACTTGGGCAAAATTTACGTAGAAATGGGTGTTTTAATAATAAATTACGAAGGAGAAGACAAGAAAGAGAAGATAATAATGAAGTATTGATATTGGCCTATTTTAGAGCACATCCACGTAATTCAATACGCGAAGCAGTGGCTGACTTAGGAATAAGTATGCATAAAATATTTTCTATTCTGAGAAAACATAAAATGAGACCATATAAAATTAAGTTAGTACAAGTTTTAAGAGATGGTGATTCTGACAGGAGGGTAGTATTCTGTAATTGGCTTAGCAACAATCAACATTTATTAAATTTAATTCTTTGGAGTGATGAATCAAATTTCAACAACAACAGAATCTCCAACCGAAAAAACGACCATTACTGGGATACTGAGAATCCACGTCAAATTCGAGAATGCAGATTCCAACAAAGATTTGCAGTTAATGTGTGGCTTGGTGTGTTAGGTGATACGATAATAGGACCATTTTTTTTATCAAGGAACGTTGAATGTGGAGCGATATGCCAACTTTCTTACGATAGAATTTGAAGATTATTTAGATGATATCCCCCTAGAAATACGTCGAGATATGTGGTTCCAACAAGATGGAGCTCCTCTTCATAACGCAAGAAATGTCAAAGATATTTTGGAAAGAAAGTTTCCTTTGAAATTGATTGCAAATGGTGGCCCCATAAACTGGCCAGCATGATCGCCAGATCTGTCTATTTTAGATTTTTTTATTTGGGGATTTTTAAAGCAAAAGGTTTATGTTACTCGTCCAGAAAATCTAGACGATCTGAAAAATCGTATTCGTATGGTATGTGGCCAAATAACACCACGGATGTTGCAAAAAGCACGACGAAATTTAATGAAGAGATGTGAAGAATGTCTTGCAAACAACGGACGTCACTTTGAACAGACACTTTAAATAGTTATTCATGTCAACTGATAAATTTCATTTTTTGGCAATTGTGTTATTTCTATAATAAAGGGGTGCTCATGTGGTATCATTATAAGGCTAATATTAATGCCTATTTGAAATAAACAAAATATACAGGGTGTTCCATTAAAGAAAATGAAACTAATAACTTTCACGTGTTTATTTGATTTTCAACTGTTTTTCTGACATTACGATTGAATAGATCATAAAAAATACTAAAACTTTTGTCTTTAACTTTTTTTTCTATCTGTACTAATAACGGACATATGTGCTGTGTCACAATAAATCAAACAGTCTGTATTTTCATACGCAGAGAGCGTTTTGAAATGGTAACTGTTACCAGACAGCATCTGTGACTCCCACAAGTTTGATCTGAAACGCTATAAATGGCTGTACAAATCATTTACTTACTGTCCTTGTTTTTGAAGTTTCAAATTTAAATCATTCAAATAGCCTGTAAGATCGACCAGAAATGCTAAGTCACATATCCTTTTGGGTCACTTAATTCAGATAGTGGGTTATCTTTTATTTCCATAAAGTCTGCTATCTCATTTCTAAGCTCGTAAAACCGTTTCAACATTTTTCCTTTGCTCAGCCATTTGACTTCACAATATATTCAGCTGATATTTCATCCAAAAACGCCTTGAACTGACGATGGTTAAGCCCTCGAGATCGAATAAAGTTGATTGTTTTTACTACCACATTCATAACATTCTGGAGTCGAATGGACTTAGAACACAAGTTGTGTTGATGGATAATGCAATGAAGGACTATCAAATCATCGTTTTGCACATTTAATTCTGTTGCTTTTTCGTTCAAAATTCCGATGAAAGCTTTACGTAAGCCGACCATAGAAGGTGCACCATCAGTTCATACTCCAATTAATTTTGACCATGGCAAGCCAAAACTTGTGAATATCGTTTGAACTTCAATAAAAATATCCTCTCCTGTAGTGGTTCCTTTTAGCGGCTGTAAAGCAAGCAACTCCTCAGTAACAGTGAACTCCTTATCAACACCTCGAATAAATATAGCCAGTTCAGCTGTGTCAGACAAATCGGTGCTCTCGTTTAATGCTATGGAAAATGATTCAAACCCAGCCATATGGTCAGTCAATGTTGTTTTTATATCATTAGCCATCATTTCTATACGTCGAACAACAGTTCGTCTTGACAAACTCATTTTTTTCAAATTCTTTGTTCTTTTCAGGACACATAATACCGTTAACTTCTAACATACACTCCTTGATAAATTCTCCTTCGGCAATGCCTTTGCCAATTTTGAGCTATCTATAAAACTAGCTTTCACAACATTATCAAGTTGTGTTCTTTGTTTATGAAACATTTGTTGCTGTTTTTCCAAATTTGCGGCAAGCTTCTGGATTTTGTCTGTTCTTAATTGTCCTGTCAGTGAGTGCAGCGTACCATGCTTAGTTGAGTAATGCCTCTTTATATTGAATTCTGTCATTACTGAAATGGATTCATTACACAGCAAACAAATAGGCTTACCATTGGCAAGATAAAAAAGAATTTTTCAGTCCATTTTTCTTGAAAATGGCAACTCTCTGTATCTACTTTTCGTTTCTTTCCACCAGACATCATTTTTGTTTACTTTTCGTTCAATAAACTTAATAACAAACTATAGTTAGTAACCACTCAAGATGCACACAAAGTCACAAAGCAAGTTGACGGCTCGAGCAGTTGGCTTGTCTAAGTTATCACCTCGGTAGCTCAAATAGAACTGAACTAACGTTCGGGCCATCCACCCGCTTATATAGGCATAATGAACGAATAATCTGGAATAAACTAGTTTAGAATAATTGAGAAGCAATAAATCTTTTGATGAGTTGCCCGTGAGGCGGCAAACCTCAAAGAATTTGATCGAGCATGTCGAGTGGCGGCGATTAGCAAAGAGTGAGGCGGGCCGGATCATATCTTACAGCGCGCCGGATCCGGCCCGCGGGCCGGGGGTTGCCCATATGTGGTATAGAGAATTGGTATGTCGTTTATGATTCCGTATTTATATTTCAGAATTATAAAGCTTGGATGTATTGACATAAAAGAGAGATTCGTGTAAACGCTAGATACAAATGGTTATTTTCTAAAATGTTCGTGTTATTATAGAATTTCTAACTTTGTTAAGACAAGCCTATTAAGCGTATAAAAAGTTTATTCGTCAGTTATAATTTCGAATTACAAATATTTATTTCTCGGATGTATTGATGTAAGACTGATAAAAAAAACGCTCTATTACATCAAATTTAATCTTATCGAGATTCGTGTACACGCTAGTAACAACTGTTTATTTTGCTTTATTACAACAAATTTCGATAAATTAGTCTACACCTAGTAACAAATGTTTGTGTCAATTAAATTATCCTTTATACCTGGATTCCATCCGTGTCAGCAAATTGTTTCGATTTGAGATCATTAGAATTTTATTACATTCAATTGTTTATTTTTTATTATTTGATAATTTTTGTCTCAGTAATACTTATTATATTATATTATTATCATTATCATGACTGAAGAACTTAAAAGCCTCATATACAAAAGGGGTCAAGCCAAGGGTACGGTTACAAGATTTTACAATTATTTAAACGGTCTAGATGTCAATAAATTACCGTCAACACTTGACGACAGAGTTTTTTAGATTTTAAATTAGTTTTGCAAGAGTTCAATTTAGTGCAAACAGAAATTTATAAACTTAACCCTACAGCGGGGAAGGATGATGAAGAGCGTGTTGCATTTGAAAACAGTTATTATGACGTGTTAGGTAAAGCAAAAGATATAAAAAATGCATGTTCTTCAAGTAGCGGTAGTAGCAACGCTAGTAGTAAAAATAGCTATGATATGCCTAAAATAACTTTGCCAACGTTCTCAGGTAGATTTGATCAATGGACTACATATAAGTCAAATTATTTATCAATGGTTCATAATAATATGGAATTAAATTTAATGCAAAAATTTCATTATTTGCGATCATCTTTACAAGGTAATGCTGCAGAAGTTATTAGTGGAATGAATGTAGACGATAAAAACTATACAGATGCATTGCAAATAGTGCTAAATCGATTTGATAATCATAAGAAAATTGTATATTCTCACTGTAGGGCTATTTTACAACTTCCGTCTGACCGCAAGGATTCAATTGAGGGATTACGTTCATTTATCGATGATGTTTCAAAACACGTACGCTCCCTAAAAACTCTAAATGTGCCTGTTGAAAGGTGGGATGTAATTTTAATTTTGATCTTAAAGCCTAAACTCTAGTTTAGGCTTTAAGATCAAAATTAAAATTACATCCCACCTTTCAACAGGCACATGTAGAGTTTTTAGGGAGCGTACGTGTTTTATCACCCTTTAAATTACACTCTTGCATTAATTTGGAATCTATTCCAAATTAATGCAAGAGTGTAATTTAAAGGGTGATAAAAATACTTTGCCTACCACAGAGCAGTTGTTAGAGTTCCTAGTACTTAGATGTGAATCCTATGATTCAAAAACAGCTCAAAATTTAAATTATTCAAATGATAACAATTTAAAAAGAAATTGCATTTAAATTCTCACGTCGCACAACAAAATAATTTAAAGTCCTGCAAGTTTTGTAAAAAGCCGGGACATTTTATACAAAATGGCCAACAATTTAAGAATTTAAGTGTCGAGGAGAGAATTTACAAAGTTCAAGCAACTGGTCTTTGTACTAATTGTTTAAAACCTGCGAATCACTCGACTTCTAAATGTTTTGGTCCAAAGTGCTCTGAGTGCAATAAAGCTCATCATTATTTATTACATGTGGCCAAACAACAAACTATTCAACTCGAAAACAATAGTTCAACTATACAGAAGCATGGCAAATAGTGCTAAATCGATTTGATAATCATAAGAAAATTGTATATTCTCACTGTAGGGCTATTTTACAACTTCCGTCTGACCGCAAGGATTCAATTGAGGGATTACGTTCATTTATCGATGATGTTTCAAAACACGTACGCTCCCTAAAAACTCTAAATGTGCCTGTTGAAAGGTGGGATGTAATTTTAATTTTGATCTTAAAGCCTAAACTCTAGTTTAGGCTTTAAGATCAAAATTAAAATTACATCCCACCTTTCAACAGGCACATTTAGAGTTTTTAGGGAGCGTACGTGTTTTATCACCCTTTAAATTACACTCTTGCATTAATTTGGAATCTATTCCAAATTAATGCAAGAGTGTAATTTAAAGGGTGATAAAAATACTTTGCCTACCACAGAGCAGTTGTTAGAGTTCCTAGCACTTAGATGTGAATCCTATGATTCAAAAACAGCTCAAAATTTAAATTATTCAAATGATAACAATTTATAAAAGAAATTGCATTTAAATTCTCACGTCGCACAACAAAATAATTTAAAGTCCTGCAAGTTTTGTAAAAAGCCGGGACATTTTATACAAAATTGCCAACAATTTAAGAATTTAAGTGTCGAGGAGAGAATTTACAAAGTTCAAGCAACTGGTCTTTGTACTAATTGTTTAAAACCTGCGAATCACTCGACTTCTAAATGTTTTGGTCCAAAGTGCTCTGAGTGCAATAAAGCTCATCATTATTTATTACATGTGGCCAAACAACAAACTATTCAACTCGAAAACAATAGTTCAGCTACAGTTAACCACTTTTCGGGTCAATTTGAAGAAATGTTGTTAGTCACTGCTGTTGTAAATGAATCAAACACTTACCAAAATGTACAAAATGCAAGAGCCTTATTAGATTGTGGATCCCAAGTTAACTTTATTTAGCCGATCGATTAAATTTAAAAATTGATAAAACTACAATTAAAATAAGCGGTGTTAGTAAAACATCTGCAATTATTAATTTAAGAACAACCGTTATGTTAGAATCGATTTATGACAATTTTAAAACCTCAATTGATTGTTTAGTCGTTGATATATTAACGGAAAATTTGCCTAATAAATCATTTGACAAAAGTTGTTTAAATTTACCACACGGGCTTAAATTAGCTGATCCAAGATTTAATATTTCAATCCAATAAATTCAAAAGGCAATTTTTTTAATCGTCAGGATTCTCTTGACTTTGATTTATCCAAGTTCTGGCAATTAGAATCGGTTAATAGAAATAACACTTGGACTCCCGAAGAAAGGCAAAGTGAGCAGCATTTTATTAAAAATGTATCCAAGATTGATAGCAAGTTTGTAGTTAAATTACCATTTAAAAATATTGTACCGGAATTAAAAAGCAAATGGCGAGAAAGCGATTTTTTGCATTAGAAAATAAATTAATTAAAAATCCCGATTTAAGATCTGAATATGTTAAATTCATGTCAGAATACGAACGGTTAGGTCATATGAAAGTTTTACCTTCTGATTTTATGTCAAATATTGGCCGTGATAATTATTATTTACCACATCATGCCGTTTTAAAAGCTGATAATATCACAACGAAATTACTTGTGGTTTTTGATGCATCCGCCACTAGTAGTAACGGGGTATCCTTAAATGATTTATTATTGAAAGGACGATCTTTTTGCAATTTTAATTAGATTTCGCACTTATAAATATGTACTGGCGGCCGATATTAAAAAAATGTACCGACAAATTTTAATTTCACCAGAAGGTACACGTTTTTAGCAAATCTTATGGCTGTCAAAACCAAATGAACCTTTAAAAACCTATCAATTACAAACAGTAACATATGGTACGAAACCTGCATCATTTTTAGCCGTTAGGTGTTTGCATCAACTAGCCGATGATGAAGCTGATAAGTATTCGAATGCGTCCGCGATTTTTATGTCGACGATTTATTAACGGGCGCAAATTCGATTCATGATCTTATTGCTGTCTGCGATGAGATTTTTGCTATATTAAATAAAGGTTCTTTTGAATTAAGCAAATGGAATTCCAATAATCCATTAATTTTAAAAGATATTTCAAGTCCTAGTACCGAAATTTTTCTTGATAAAAATACATGTACTAAGACATTAGGTTTAATTTGGAATCCGATGGACGTTCAATTGCAATACACAATACCAACATTTGATTATATAAATATTACCAAGCGAACAATTTTATCTCACATTTCAAAGTTTTTTGATCCATTAGGTTTAATTAATCCGGTAATATTAACTACTAAAATATTAATTCAAAAGCTCTGGCAGCTAAAATTAGAATGGGATGAAATTATATCCGAGCCGATTCTTAAACAATGGAATCAATTTATGTCGCAATTAATTAACCTAAAATCATTAGTTATCAAACGAAATATTTGTTTTTCTGCTAATGGTAATCATGTGTTACATTGTTTTGCTGATGCCAGTGAAAAGGCGTACGGTGCCTGTATATATGTAAAATATAGTAACAATAAAAATGTTTATAGTAATTTATTATGCGCAAAATCGCGGGTCGCACCGTTAAGTGCAACTACCGTACCCCGTCTAGAACTATGCGCTGCATTATTGGCCGCGGAATTAGCAAAAAAGGTTCAAGGGATAATTAATGTGGACATCGATCAAACTCATTATTATACTGATTCAAATATTGTTTTGTCGTGGATTAAAATGAATACCTCGAATTTAAAAACCTTTGTTGCTAATCGTGTGGCTGAAATATGCGAATTGACTTCACCAAATCAGAGGCACTATATTAACACTCATGATAATCCCGCGGATATAGTCTCACGCGGTGTTATGCCATTAGAAATAATTAATAATTCTTTGTGGTGGCATGGTCCAACTGCGTTGTGGGAAAATCAAAATATAACGTCAAATGAGGATATCAAATTGCCACTTGATAAATTGCCAGAAGTAAAATTGGTAAATTTAAATATAAAAGAAAATCAAATTAGTGATTTTAACTTATGTAATAAATTTTTTTCGTTTATTAAATTAATAAGAGTCACTGCATTTTGCTTAAGATTCATTAATTATTCTAAACATCTTAAAACAAAAATTGTTGGTCCAATTGCTGTATCCGAATTCAACAACGCTGTCACTCGTATTGTAAAGTTGCAACAATGTCAATCATTAAAAGATGACATCGAGTTTTTAAAAACTAATAAATATGTGAACAATAAAAGCAAATTAAAAGCATTAAACCCTTTTTTAGACAAAGAAGGGGTCGTACGCATGGGAGGACGGTTGTGTAATTCGGATGCATACAATTATAATTATAAACATCAAATGCTGTTACCAGAAAAATGTAATTTAACTGTAATAATAATTCGTTATTTTCACTTGAAAAACTTTCATTCTGGCATTCAAACAACGTTATCGCAGACCAGATCTAAGTATTGGATATTAGGCGGATCAAACGCTATAAAGCGCGGGATCAAAAAATGCACTACTTGCTTTAAAGCTCGACCAATTAATTTTCAACCATTCATGGGTAATTTACCTCAAGAACGCATTACTTGGTTAGGCCATTTTATAATTGCGGTATCGATTTTTGTTTGTTTTGCGACAAAAGCCATGCATTTAGAGCTTGTTTCTAATTTGTCAACAGATGCATTTATGGCAGCCCTTAATAGATTCTTTGCGAGACGCGGAAAATCTGTAAATATTTATACAGATAACGGCACCAATTTTGCAGGCGCAGCACGTAAATTACAAGAGTTTCATACATTTTTTAAAATTGAAATGAACAAAAACACATTTTTAAATAATTTTGCTAAAGAAGGAATTAACTGGTATTTTATTCCGCCTAGAGCGCCACATTTCGGCGGTTTATGGGAAGCTGCAGTTAAAACAGTAAAAAGTCATCTGATAAAAGTAATTGGTGAAACAAAACTTAATTTTGAAGAGTATAGTACGCTCTTAGCTCAAATCGAAGCAATTGCAAATTCTCGCCCCCTGTTTCCCCAATCAAATGATCCTAACGACCTTAATTTCCTAACACCCGGTCATTTCCTTATTGGCACCTCTATGTTGGATGTACCGGAAGCGGACTTGCTACACATAAAACCTGGGCGGCTGACGAAATGGCAGCATATACAGCAGATTAAGCAACATTTTTGGAAGCGATGGCAGAGAGACTATTTGTATCACTTGCAAACCAGGAAAAAATGGCAAGTACCCGGACAGGAACCCCAAGTGGATCAGCTGGTCCTAATAAAGGAAGAAGGTGTCCCATCCATGTGTTGGAGTAGTGGCCAAATCATGGAGTTACATCCTGGATTAGATGGCATCACCAGAGTCGTCACTATCCGGACAACTGGCGTTTACAAGCGCGCTCTGAATCGTCTGTGCGCGTTCCCAATCGACAACGAATAAAGTGTTGTGTAAATTGATAAATTGTAATAGTGATTATTTAACGTAATTTAATTCGCGGTGGTGTATGTCGCGTTTCATAATCGCGATTCCCAGAGCAGGTCAGAAAAGGGATCCTGACCAGCATCCGTCGCCACAGGGCATTTATTTTGTTCCCTAATCCGCAGCGACCGTGAAAGGCATTCTGGAGAAAGATATATTGGTGGGTCATTAAGGCCAACGGAATTTATGTATATATATATATATATATATATAAGTAACCTGGGCTACAATACAGACATTATAGTATTTTAATTATAAGTACTTCTTTGTCTTTATATGTATTTCACCACTTTATGCAAGCTAATGTTATTATAATCTGATCTCTTTGCTTATTCAGCTTCCTTTTCCATATATAATCTTTGTTTCCATATTACGAGTTTAGTGTTAGTAAGTAAGGCGAATCGCTGTTATTCTGTATTCTAATGTGTAACAAAAATAAAAGTTCTTTTTAAAAAGTAAATTCTCCGGAGTAATCATATAATTTATATATCTATTGTAAATATCTTGATATGGTACGCAGATCTCTAATTTGCTGTAGCAGAGATTTTCTGAAATTTGGGCCTTGTTGCCAATACACCCTTTATCTTCCGTCTCCTAGCCTTATTCCTATCTAGCAGTGTCCTCCCACTAAATACTTTGACCAATAGGAGAATGCACCCAATCCCTCGATCTGTGGGGGTAAGTTATTAAATAGCTTGTAAATATGTATATTTGTGTGATTGACTCTCGAGAAGTAAAAGGAAAAACAACAAAACGTAAATCGTGTTTAATTTTTACTCAAAACCCAACGTAACGAAAAAGTGCAACGAAACAAACAGAATCTCAATGAAATAAACATGATTGTTTCAAACATGTTGTAATAGAGCGATTATATCACTGTCTAACATTACACCACTCAAAAATTAAAATATATAAATATTTTAGATAAACATAAATTGACAAATAAATTCTCCATATCCTTAATACGCATGTCGTATTAAAGTTGGTAACTGCTATTCAACAACACCTTCATTTTAAAAAAATATACCTGCGTGAAAACGAATCTTGATAAGATTTCGATCGTTCTTATTACTGTCTAACATTAATACACCCGAGAAAGAAAAAAAAAATACAGAAGAATAACCGACGAATCAATGCTTATGGATACAGACATCATTTGCTGCCAAACACCTATAATATAGAAAAATAAACACTTGTTTAGTAACAACGCTAGTGCGTGTAGACGAATCTCGTTGAGATTAACATGATTATTTAAATAAACTTCTTCTACTAGATCGTTTTTATTAGTCTAACATCAGTACAACCAAAAATAAAAATATTTGTATTTCGGAATCATAACCGACGAATCAATTCTCCATGGTAATAAAGTTAGCATTTGCCACCAAACACCTTTATTATAGAAAAATAAACGCTTCTTACTAGCGTATAGACGAATCTCGATGAGATTAACAGGATTAACTCAACTTGTTCTACTAGATCGTTTTTATTACAGTCTAACATCAGTACAACCGATAATAAAAATATTTATATACTAGTCGTAATACAGTTAGTGTTTTCCGTCTAATACCTTTATTTCTTAAAAATAAATATTTGTTACTATCGGGTTTACGAATCTAACGAATCTAACATGACATCCCAGAAATAAATACTTTATATTTCGAAATCACTACCGATTCATTCATACATAATTTTTTTAACATTCTAATAGCGATTATATCACTGTTTGACATTCTTACATCCGAAAATCAAAAGATTTGAGTTTTAGAATCATAACCAACAAATCAATTCTCCATAAGTTCAATACGCTTCTCCTAGTAAAATTGCCGTCAAACACCTTTATTTTGAAAAAATAAATATTTGTTACTAGCGTGTATACGAATCTTGGAAAGATTAACATGGTAGTTTAAACTTGTTCTACTAGATCGTTTTTATTACTGTCTAACATTAATACACCCGAAAAATATATATATTTATTTCGAAATAAGCCCAATACACTATTGGTAATACAGTTAGCATTTGCCTCTCAACACCGTTATTTTAGAAAAAAACAACAATTGTTACTAGCGTGTAGAATAATCCCTATGATATTAACATGATATGTCTAAAATGGTTGTAATAGACCGATTAGATCACTGTGTAGCATTATTACACCAAAGAATCTGTCTACTATCAATATATTCCAGAAATAAAATAATTCTATCTTGAAATCATGACATAACCGAGGAATCTATAGAAAAATAATGGTGTTAAAATATTTGTATTTTAATTTTTAATCATAACCGACAAATCTATTCTCTTTACACTTAATACGCGTGTTGTATTAAAATAAGTGTACACGAATCTCATATAACCATAACCATTTTTTTTTTGAAGTTGCAATAGAACGATTATATCACTGTCTTACATTCTTACACCTTAGAATTAAAATATTTGTATTTTGGAATAATAACCGACATCAATTCTCCATACGATCAATACGCTACTTTTCGAAAAGTAAACATTTGTTGCTAGGGTGTAGACTATTCTCAATAAAAATAACATTAATAAACTACTACTAGACTGTTCTTATTACTGTCTAACTTAATAAAATTAATAAATAAAATATTTCTGATTTTCAAGTTTTTGTTACAGCCTAGCGAACAATTGTAGTAAAAATAAATACAAAAGGTTGAAAACCAGAAATATTTTATTTATTAATTTATTAAAGTAATCATCGATTTTCAAAAATTAAGTGCCTCAGTAATCAACGATAATACTGTCAAACATCAATACAGCCTAAAATAAAAGTATTTGTATTTCGGAATCACAACCGACGAATCAATTCTCTATTTGCTCAATACGCCTAATGTGGTTGTCGTAATACAGTACGTAATTGCCTTTATTTAAGAAAAATGCACATTTGTTACTAGCGCGTAGCGCGTACACAAATTTCAATGAGATTAACATAATTGTTTTAAACTTATAATAGAGCGATTATATCACTGTCTATCATTAATACACACAAGAATTAAAGTATTTAAATTTAAAATCATAACCGAAAAATCAATTCTCCATACCCACATTACGCTTATCGTTGTAAATTTTGTAATTATTTTTATTTTAAAAAAGTAAATATTGTGACTAGCGTGTAGACAATTAAGAGTTTTTATTACTGTCTTACATGATACATGCTGCCTATTTTTCTGTTGCGGAATCATAACGGACAAATTATTTATCTCTACGCCTAATTCGCTTATACGCTTGTCGTAATAAAGTAAGTATTCGCCGTCTAAAACCTTAATTTTAGTAAAATACACATTTATTACTACCGTGAACACGAATTTCGATGAGACTAGCAAAATTGTTTAAAACTTGTTGTAATAGAGCAATTATATTAGTGTCTAACATTATTACACCCGAGAATTTAAATATTATTGTGTTTTGGAATCATAACCGACAAAGCAATTTTTCATACGCTCAATACGCGTGTCGTAATGAAGTTAGTTATTGCCGTCAACCTTTATTTTTGCCAAATTTACATCTGTTACTAGCTTGTACACGAATCTCGATCAGACATAATTGTTGTAATAGAGCGATTATATCATTGTTTAACATCAATTAACCCGAGCAATAAAATATTTGTATTTCAGAATTATAACCGTCAAATAAATTCTCCATACGTTCAATAATACTCTTGTATTATTACAATTAGAATTTTTTTTTAAAATATACATTTGTTACTAGCGTATTTGCAAAACTCAATAAGATCAATATGGTATTAAACTTGTTGTATTAAAGAGATTATATTACTGTCTAACATTAATACACTCAAGAATTAAATAATTTTTATTTAGAAATCATAAGCGACAAAACAAATCTACATACACTCACGCTCAATCCGCTTGTCGTAACACAATTATTTGCCGTCTTACGGCTAAATGAGATTAGCATAGGTTTTTAAGCTTGTTCTACTCAATCGATTTAAGTGCTGTCAATACATCCCAGAAATAATCTTTAAAAATCGGTATCGTAACTTGCGACTTATCTTACGCTTAATATGACTAATACGCTTACCGTAAGGCAGTACGTATTGCCGTCTAACAACTTTACTTATAAAAAAATACACATTTGATACCTGGTGTGTCTAACATATTTTTTACATCTGCGAATTAAAATATTTGTATATAGAATTCATAAACGACAAATCAATAATACATGCGCTCATTGTACTTGTAACAATATTAAAATTTGCTGTTTTATTTTTAGCAAAATAAATATTTGTTACTAGTGTGTAAACTAATCTTGATGAGATAAACGTGATTATTTAAACTTGTACAACTAAATCGCTTTTATTATTGTGTAACACCAAAACACCCGGGAATAAATTAATACACTTGACAATATAAATGAATACGCTTATAACGTTTGCGGTAATAAAGTTAGTATTTCACCTTTGTTTTAAAAAATAAATATTTGTTAATAGCTTCTACACAAATCTCAACAAGATTTACATGATTTTTTTAATCTTGTAATAAAGTGATCACTGCTATAACATACTACACCAGCGAAGTAAAATATATATATTTTGGAATAAAAATAGAGAAATCAATCCACGCTCAACACGCTTGTCGTAATTATGTTAGTAATTGCCGTTAAACACCTTATTTTAGAAAAATAAACATTTATCTCGATAAAATTAACATGCTTATTTAAACTTGTTCTAAAAGATATTGTATATTGTATATTGTATATTGTATATTGTATATTGTATATTGTATATTGTATATTGTATATTGTATATTGTATATTGTATATTGTATATTGTATATTGTATATTGTATATTGTATATTGTATATTGTATATTGTATATTGTATATTGTATATTGTATATTGTATATTGTATATTGTATATTGTATATTGTATATTGTATATTGTATATTGTATATTGTATATTGTATATTGTATATTGTATATTGTATATTGTATATTGTATATTGTATATTGTATATTGTATATTGTATATTGTATATTGTATATTGTATATTGTATATTGTATATTGTATATTGTATATTGTATATTGTATATTGTATATTGTATATTGTATATTGTATATTGTATATTGTATATTGTATATTGTATATTGTATATTGTATATTGTATATTGTATATTGTATATTGTATATTGTATATTGTATATTGTATATTGTATATTGTATATTGTATATTGTATATTGTATATTGTATATTGTATATTGTATATTGTATATTGTATATTGTATATTGTATATTGTATATTGTATATTGTATATTGTATATTGTATATTGTATATTGTATATTGTATATTGTATATTGTATATTGTATATTGTATATTGTATATTGTATATTGTATATTGTATATTGTATATTGTATATTGTATATTGTATATTGTATATTGTATATTGTATATTGTATATTGTATATTGTATATTGTATATTGTATATTGTATATTGTATATTGTATATTGTATATTGTATATTGTATATTGTATATTGTATATTGTATATTGTATATTGTATATTGTATATTGTATATTGTATATTGTATATTGTATATTGTATATTGTATATTGTATATTGTATATTGTATATTGTATATTGTATATTGTATATTGTATATTGTATATTGTATATTGTATATTGTATATTGTATATTGTATATTGTATACGTATTTCGTAATAAAATAATTGGTGTCTATTACCTTTATTTTGGAAAAATGCACAATGTACACGAATCTCAATGATAATTGTGTTAAAAAAAAATTACTAGAGCGAGTATATAACTCAAGCGTCACATGATTATATTCCCTCCATTCAGAATCGCTTATTCCCATAGATTCATGTTATCACAGCGGTAATATTTGGTTCGTTGATACGAAAATTATTTGTCAAGTCTGACGGTCGGTTATTAAAAATGTCAACCGGGCGATAGGGTGAGATTTGAAAGAGGGAAATATAGTGAAATACGTTATATTTTCTCATCGAATATAACTCGTGGTATGATTGATTATTAATCAATAATATTTATTCGTGAAACCGGAGCAGCATATTCAACTTGCCCTTCGGGCGAATCTGCAGCTCGGTTTTACTCATGAATATTATCAATGATAATAATACTACTTGTATTATTACAGCTGATTATATTGCTTTCTAACATAACTACTCCAGAGAATTTGAATATTTGTATTTTGAAATCATAACTAAAAAATAAATTTTTATAAGCTTAATACGCTTGTCGTAATAAAGTTAGTAATTTCCTGCAAATGTCAATATTTTAGAAAAATAAACATTTGTTACTAGCTTGTAGACGAATATCGATAAGATTGAAATGATTATTTAAACTTGTTCTAGTAGATAGTTTTTATTACTGTCTATTTTGAGTGTAACACATTTATTTTTAATAAATAAACATTTGTTACTACAATATACTTCAATTCATTTTAAACTTGTTCTACAAATTCGTTTTTGTTACTGTCTAACATCAATACACCCGAGAATAGAAATATTTGTATTTCGGAATCATGACCGTCAAATGTATTCTCCATACGCTCAATAAGCTTGTCGTAAGAAAATATTTGCCGTCCAACACCATTTGTTACTAGCGTGTACACAAATCTCGATATGAAAAACATGATTGTTTTGAATTTTTTATTAAAAAAGGTAAATATTACTGTTTAGAATTAATACACCTAGTAATACAAATAATAAACGACAAATCAAATCTACATACGCACAATCCTCTTGTAACAAAATTAGTAGTTGCCGTCTTACCTTTGTTTTAGAGAAATAAAAATGTGTTACCAGCGTGTAGACGAATCTAGATCGTTTTTAATATTGTCTAACATCTATCCCTGAAATTAAATCTTTATATATCGGAAACATAACCGATGGCACAACAATACTCTCAATACGCCTAATACGCTGATGTAATAATGTACCTATTAGCCGTCTAACACCTTCATTTAAGAAAAATCAACATTTCTTACTAGTTTGTAAACGATTCTCGATATGATGAACATAATTATTATAAACATGTTATAACGTAATTATATCACTGTGTAACATTATTACACACGCGAAATTAAATATTTGTATTTTAGAATGATAACCGAGAAATTCATATGCTCAATACGCTTGTCGTAATGAAGTTAGTAATTGCCGGCACACACCTTTATTTTAGAATAATGACATTTATTCTTAGCGTGTTCCCTAATCCTAATAATATTGTCTTAGACTTGTTGTAATAGAGCGATTATATTTGTATTTAGAATTTATAAACGACAAATCGATAATACCATACGTAGTAAAGTAATTGTGACGGCACAATCGTTAATGTTTCTAAAATAAAAGTGTTTGTTAAAACATCTGTATTTTAAAAAAACAATCATTTGTTGCTATTGCCTAGACAAGGGGTCTCCAAACTACGGCCCGAGGGCCACAACCGGCCCGCGGAAAACTAGCTTACTTGAAAACTCCTTTCAGAGAACATATTTTTTATAGCAAATTAAATTTAGTTTACTGAAGTATTCTAATTTTATGTTGAATAATTATTAATGACATCTACATTGATATGGTCATGGGCTAACTACTCATAACATTGTTGTAGGCTTATTGTTTTTGTGATAAGTTGGATAAAGAAACACACAATTGTAATGAGTAAAGCCATGTATAATATGCAGAAAATTTTACTTCAGTATATAATAACTAACAAATTATTGAAATGAATCCAACTAACATTTTATACATTTTAAATAAAAACATAACTTATAACAAGCAGAGATTTATGTAATTGAGATTTTTCACAGACAATAGTTTGTGTTTAGATCTGTAAACATTTTTTGTGTATTTCATTTTGGAGAAGGTCTTCTCACACAAATAAGTAGTACCAAAAACAGAAAACAGCCCACGAGCAAATTTATGCAAATTATCAAATTGTGTCAGTGGAAGACCCTTATAAAATTCCAACAAAGATGAGTTTTGATATTTGTTCTTAATTATATCACTACACTGTAGATCAATCATTTCCATTTGAAGTTCCTGGGCTAGGGTTTCCATGTCAGTATCAAAAGGACTCTGAAAAATCTTAATTTGATTCGCAATGGCTTCAAAGTCCGAGAAACGAGTATCAATTTTTTTTTTCAAAGCACTCAAAGTTTCACATGTTTTAAAATGTTTAAAACATTTACTTCGTAGTTGTGATTGAAACAATATCAATTTCTTCCGGAATGATTTGATATTAGTGTATAAATCAGGAAGATGCTGGTTTTCTCCTTGCAATCTCAAATTCAGTTCGTCACATGTTTTGTTACATCAACATTGAATGCTAACTTCCACAGCCATGCGTTGTTTTGTAATTCAGTAAGAGGGCGACGCTTTTCATTGAAAAAAATTTCGATCACTGCTCGAAGTTCAAAAAAGCGCTGAAGGACTCTCCCACAACTAAGCCAACGTACGGCAATATGATAAGGTAAGTAATTTTCTCCAATCTCTTCAATAAATTGTCGGAATTGTCGATGATTCAGCCCAAAAGATCTGATAAAATTAACAGTTGATATGACTGATATGACTGACAGAACTTCAGACATATCCAAACATTTTCCGCACAAAGACTGTTGATGAATGATACAATGTAAGACTAATGGTTTTGAACTACCGTCATTTTCTACAGCCAAGAGCTACCACTCCTTTATCTTTCCCACTCATGTTTTTGCCTCCATCAGTTGTAATACATTTCAAGTTTTTCCATCGAAGGTTCTTTTGATTAATGGCCATTTCAACTCCTTTAAAAATTACTGTACCAGTGGTTGTGCCATGAATACTTTAAATATCAAGAAGTTCTTCATGCACTTCATAGCTTTTATCTACTCCTCGAATATAAATCAACACCTGAGCAGTATCTGACACATCCGTTGACTCATCTAAGGCCAAAGAAAACCACTCAACATATCTATTTGTGTCGAACAGTTGAGAGGATATATTTTCAGCGATGTTTTCTACCCTTCGAGCCACAGTGTTTGCTGACATACTGACAGTTTTTAATAAATTTACCTTTTCAGGGCATATTTCTTCGGCTACTGCAATTATGCATTCTTTGATCATTTCTCCATCGGTGAATGGTTTTCCACGTTTTGCTATTTCAAGAGCCATACGAAAGCTGGCACGAGTTGCAGCCTCTTGCTCAGTTTTGAGTTTTGTAAATGAAGATTGGTGCGATTTCAATCCGCGCTTCATAGCTTCGAATTTTTCTGTCCGCAAACTTCCTGTATATTTTGAGTAATTTTGAAAATGTTTTGTTTCATAATGACGTTTAATGTTATATTCCTTGAGAACGGCTATGCTTTCATTGCAAATCAAACATAGCGCCTTGTTACTGGACTCAATTACGAAAGACTGAATGTTACACTGATCTTTGAATTTTCTGCATTCACTATCAAGTTTTCCCTTCTTTTCCACACTACTAAATCACACACAAAAGAAACAATTCAAATCAAAATTCTGTTACAAAGATGTCTTAAACTTAAACACGCACAAACACGTTTTAAGAAGGTACGCACTATTTTATTTCACAACAGTGTCATAGGAAGTGACTTGTGGTTGAGCCACAAGGGTTCTTATATATTCCAATTACTGCCATCTAGAAGTGAGTGGAAGACACCAGAACTTTCTCGAACCAAGGAGATTATTCTGTACGTGCTATTGGCGCCATCTGTTAGCGATAGAAGGTACTACATATTTCCGCTTGTGTCCACCAGATGTCGTGTCACGTTACTCCTCATGGCTCGTACTCTACGACCAATCTAGAAATTACAGATAATGACAGGAAAATTAATAATATGCAGTGTTGCCGTTTTGCGGACTTTAGTCCGATTTGCAGCTTTTTTTAAAAGTTGCGTACTTTTTCGGACATTTTTTTCATCAGTGGACTATTTCACTTTTTACCACCGGCAACAATGATAATATGGTTTTGGCCCTCGGAACTTACTGGTGTAATCAGTATGGCCCTAAGGCTGGAAAGTTTGGAGACCCAGGGCCTAGACGAATCTCGATGATATTGGCATGATTATTAAAACTTATACGACTAGAACGTTTTAATAAGTCTAAAATATTTGTATTAAGAAAATATAACTAACCAATGAGTGCTCTATTCGCTCAATACGCTTTTCGTAAATAAGTTAGTATTTGCAATAGAACAGCATTATTTTAGAAAAATAGTATGCGCTGCCATGTCAATAATTGTTGATTATTTGCTGTCACTTCAATATTAATTCAGAAAATTAGTTTTACTCCGCCAGAAATAAAATTGGTCAACTTGTCGAATATGGTCTTCACCTCCGATTTCGACGAAACTTTGCGAAAAAATTCCTCTCAGCAAGCACATTATGAGAAAAATAATAACTAGTGGCGGTCGGAATCGTATGACCTTGAAAAACATTTTTTTGTTTATTCACCTATTTATTCAATGTACCGTGTCCCATAATGTGCTTGCTGAGAGGACTTTTTTCACCAAGTTTCATTAAAATCGGAGGTGAAGACCATATTCGACAAGTTGACCATAAAATTAATTGCGAATGCTTCTACAAAAAAATTAATACCACAAAAATCAAAACGGCAATATAAAAAGGCATATGAAGAATTTAAAGCGTGGTGTCGTGGATGAAAGGTAAAAAAATATTCAGAAAATATCTTGATGGCATGCTTGGAAGAGAAATCAAAAGTTTAAAAATTATCAAGATTATGGAGTATTTATTGTATGTTTAAATGTACAAAAAATTGCAAATTAATATTAAAATAAAATCAAGTTGTTGTGGTTCACACATTTGAAAAATGCCATCTTTAATTGCTAAATATCAGAAATTACACGGAACATTGTTATGGACGAAGTTATTACAAGTCATGCTGAAAGTGACACTTTATCTAACAATATTAACTGTTCAGATGATGTGGCAACAATTTCTTGTTTTTCTGTAAATATAAACAATAATTCAAATTGTGCTATTATAACTATAAATGTTAACCCTAAGTAATATTTATTCGTTACTAACTACAGGTTACATAAAAAGTTTTTACAACAAACCTTTGCAAACATAATATTGCAATACGTATTTAATTACAAACCTTGTTATTTTTTTTATTATTAATTGTACCAGTTGCACATAAAGTTTTGTGTACACCATGGCCGCAAATTACTTTAGTGTCCTCGGCACTAAAGTAGCGTGTAGACGAATTTCGAAGATATGAAATAAGCATTAGTTACGAGCATGTAGACAATTCTCAATGACAATGATAATATTTGAGCGATGTCTATTATTGTGACACCCGAGAAACTGCTTGTATTTAGAGATCGTATACAACAACAAAATCTACATACGCACCTCGCTTACCTTTGCTTTAGAAAAATAAACATGTTTTAACTAGCGTGTTGAGAAAACTCCATGAGATTAGCATGATTATTTGAAATTATTTTACTTGACCATTGAATTACAGTTTAACATCAAATAACCCAAGAATAAAAATATTTGTATTTCGGAATCATAACTGACAATTCGGTTATACGATCAATACGCTTCTTGTAATTACAGCTTGTGTTTGCCCTCAAATACTTTTATTTAAAAAAAATAACAATTAGCGTGTACATGAATCTCCATGAGATTACCATGAATATTCAAACTTGTTCTACTAGATGGTTTTTATTACTGTCTCATATCAATACATCCCAGAAATAGAATATTTGTATTTCGGAATCATAACCGACAAATCAATTCTCTTTACTCTCAATGTGCTTAATACGCATGTAGTATTTAAGTAATTGCCGTCTAACCTTTATTTTAGAAATATTCACATTTGATACTAGCGTGTACACGAATTTCGATAAGATTAACATGATTGTTTTAAACTTGTTGAGCGATTATATCACTGTCTAACATTATTACACCAAGGAATTAATTATTATTTGTATTTTGAATTTATATCCGACCAATCTAACTTCTATACGCCTAACACGCATGTAGTAATAAACTTGTTGTAATATAATATATATCACTGTCTATCATTACTACACCAAAGAATTTAAATATTTTGAAATTATTACCAACAAATACATTTCTCTACGCTCAATACCCTTATCGTAATGAAGTTAATTTGTTCCAGTCAAATACATTTTCACCTTAAAAATTAACATTTGTTGCCAACAGCGTATACACGAATCTCAATCAAATAAACATGATTGTTTTAATAGAGCGATTATATCACTGTCTAACATTATTCCACTCAATAATTAAAATATTTAAAATACAAATATTTTATATAGATAAATTGACAAGTAAATTCTCCATATCCTTGATACGCATGTCGTATTAAAGTTGGTAATTGCTGTTCAACAACACCTTAATTTTGAAAATTTGAAAAAATATACATTTGTTACCTGCGTGTAAACGAATCTTGATAAGATTAACATAGATCGTTCTTATTACTGTCTAACATTAATACACCCGAGAAAGAAAAAAAAAATACGGAATTATAACCGAAAAAATATACATTTGTTACCTGCGTGTAAACGAATCTTGATAAGATTAACATAGATCGTTCTTATTACTGTCTAACATTAATACACCCGAGAAAGAAAAAATAAATATGGAATTATAACCGACGAATCAATGCTTCATCCACACAGTCATCATTTGCCCCAAACACCTTTAATATAGAAAAATAAACACTTGTTACTAGCGTGTAGACGAATCTCGATGAGATCAACATGATTATTTAAAGTTGTTCTACTAGATCGTTTTTGTTACAGTCTAACATCAGTATAACCGATAATAAAAATATTTGTATTTCGGAATCATAACCGACGAAACAATTCTCCATATGCTCAGCTCAATACACTTGTCGTAATACAGTTAGTGTTTAGCGTCTAACACCTTTATTTAAAAAAAAAAACATTTGTTACTATCGGGTTTACGAATCTCGATAAGATTAACATGACATCCCAGAATCTTTGTATTTCGGAATCGGATTCATTAATACATAATTGTTTTAACATTGTATGTAATAGCGTTTATATCACTGTTTGACATTCTTACCTACGAAAATCAAAATATTTGAGTTTTAGAATCATATCCAACAAATCAATTCTCCATAAGTTCAATACGCTTCTCCTAGTAAAGTTGCCGTCAAACACCTTTATTTTGAAAAAATAAATATTTGTTACTAGCGTGTATTCGAATCTTGAAAAGATTAACATGGTTTAAACTTGTTCTACTAGATCGTTTTTATTACTGTCTACCATTAATACACCCGGAAAAAATATATAATTATTTCGGAATAAGCCCAATACGCTTGGGGTAATACAGTTAGTATTTGCCTTTCAACACCTTTATTTTAGAAAAAAACAACACTTGTTACTAGCGTGTACATATATGAGATTAACATGATTTGTCTAAAATGGTTGTAATAGACGGATACACCACTGAGTAACTTTATTATACCAAAGAATCTGTCTTACACTACAGAATCTGTCTAATATCAATACGTCCCAGAAATAACAATAATCCTGATGAGATTAACATGATTTGTCTAAAATGGTTGTAATAGACGGATTACACCACTGAGTAACTTTATTACACCAAAGAATCTGTCTTACACTACAGAATCTGTCTAATATCAATACCTCCCAGAAATAAAATAATTCTATCTTGAAATCATGACATAACCGCTCTTTTTAGAAAAATAATGGTGAAAAATATTTGTATGTTAATTTTAAATCATAACCGACAAAACTTAATTCTCTTTACACTTAATACGCATGTCGTATTAAAATAAGTGTACACGAATCTCATGAAGATTACCATAATTGTTTTAAAGTTGTAATAGAACGATTATATTATCACTGTCTAACATTCTTACTTACACCTTAGAATTAAAACGTAGTAAAGTTAGTAATTACTATCAAACACTTTTATTAGAGAAAAATTAACATTTGTAACTAGCGTTTTTTATTACTGTCTTACATCAATACATCTGAAACTTTATATTATTTTATTTCAGAATCATAACTGACGAATTATTTCTCTTTACCCCTAATACGTTTGTTGTAATAAATAGAGTTAATTACTCTAACATCTAACATCTTTAATAGTAAAATGCACATGTGAACATGATCTTAATGAGACTAACATAATTCTTGTAATAGAGCGATTTTATTACTATCTAACATTATTACACCCGAGAATTAAAATATTAATGTGTTTTGGAATCATAACCGACAAATTAATTGTCCTGCTCAATACGCCTGTCGTAATGAAGTTAGCTATTGCCGTCAAGCACCTTTATTTTTGAAAAAAATTATATTTGTTACTAGCGTGTACAAAATTGTTGTAAAAGAGCCATTAAATCACTGTCTAACATTGTTACTTCCGTGAATTATAATATTGCTATTTTGCAATCATAACCGACGACTCCATACGCTCAATATGCTTGTCGTAATTAGGTTTTAGTAAAGTGCACATGTTTTACTATCGCAAACAGGAATCTCAATGAGATTAACGTTAGTTATAACCTTGTAATAATAGAGCGACTGTCGAATATTGTTACACCAATTTTATTTTAGAAAAATAAACACAAATCTCGATAAGATTAAGATGAATGTTTAAATTTGTTTTATTCGATCGGTTTTATAACTGTATAACATTAATACACCCCAGAAATAAAATATTTTTATTTTGGAAACATAACTGAGGAATCAGTTCTCATTACGCTCAATACGCTTGTCGTAATAAACTAAGTAATTGCCGTCGAAGATGTTTGACTGTCTAACAATAATACACCCGAGAACTAAAATATTTGTATTTAAAAGTTCCGTGGTGTAAAACAGCAAATATAACAAACTTGTTGTCATAGAGCGATTATATTACTGCCTAGCATAACTACACGCAAGAATTAAAATATTTGTGTTTTGGAATCATAACAAACAAATCATCCAGTGTCTATAAACTGTCGGCATCTCGGTTGCTTTGAAAAACAAATTACATATCTTATGCTATACAAGAACAAGAACGCTATACAAGAAAAATGTCATAATTTTTATAAAATCACATTACTTTTTCTTAATTATTTTAGCTGTTAATTTTCTGACATGCGTTGATTTTTAAAAGAGTCCAATTTGAAGCTTTAAACGAGTGTTTTCCACTCCCAGACTCAGCGTGAAGTAAAATTTCGAGTTTAGAAAAGCCCCGTGAAAATTTGTCGATTGTCGCGCAACCGAGATGCCGACAGTTTATAGACACTCGATAGTATTTCAATTTTCTTCAAGCTTCCCTAAAACTTTTGCTTTTTTGCTAGTCCTATATTTAAGTGATGTAATGTATGGATATTGAAGGGTCACAGGGTGGCTTTAATGCGAGAGCGCAATGAGGGCGGGTATGGAAGTCAAATAGGTGGGTGTAATCCAACACCAGCTGTCTATCCCAAAAACCCGGGGACCGGCAATCCACACGTTTCATTCTGATAAGAATATATTCCGCATATGCGAGTTAAGGGGATTATCGCAGTGTAACACGCCGATCGTGTTGGAAAGACCCACATAGTTTAGAGTAGCTCATCCGATACCAAATTTACAGGACAAGTGGGGCGAATACAGTCAGAGAGAAAAGCGGCAGTTCACTGTGCATTTGTGCATTGCTCCTTGGCATGAACGGATAGGGTCTCGCGTCGCGTGGAATAGACGAAAAAAATAAAGCGTATAAAAAAGACGGATCGAAGGAAAGTGTCGATTCGTATTATTTAAACACGCTGATAATACATACAAGCTATGTATTGTTTTCAATTCGTTAGAAAGCGATCCTGTGTTATTTTTCGGTATTTACAAAACCGATGATTCTTTTTGTTATTATAACTAATTATTTTTACTTTTAAGACTCTAGTCTCGACAGCTGACAAACTATTTGTTTTATTTTATTAAATTAGAGATTATTTCTTAAAAATATAATAATAAAATAATTCATGTTCATAAGCTCCTTGTGAATATTTATAACGAGAATTTGTCTTTTAAGTATACAGAAGCATAGGTTGAACATTTGCCGATACTAGGTTTATTAAAAGAATTTAATTTGAAGCTTTAAACGAGTGTTTTCCACTCCCAGGCTAAGCATGAAGTAAAATTTCGAGTTTAGAAAAGCCTGAAAATTTGGTTTGGTCGCGTAGCGCGAAGCGCGGAGCGGCCAAACCAAACTTTCAGGCTTTTCTAAACTCGAAATTTTACTTCATGCGCCACCGGTACTAAACACTGATGCAATAGAAAGTTTATCGGTGTGTTTTAAACTTCGTAATTTGTCAGTGTTTTGTACCGGTGGCGCATGAAGTAAAATTTCGAGTTTAGAAAAGCCTGAAAATTTGGTTTGGCCGCTCCGCGCTTCGCGCTACGCGACCAAACCAAATTTTCAGGCTTTTCTAAACTCGAAATTTTACTTCATGCTTAGTCTGGGAGTGGAACACACTCATTTCAAGTTTCAAATTATTTTTTTTAACAACGAGTATCTAAAGATTTACGACATATACTGTGTAATTCTCACATGCATACAAGTTGAGGCATTAATTGCGATTGATTGGCTACAGTTTTTAATGGTCATAGAGGCAACCCAATTTACACATAACTTAAAAATAAAGGTGTCAAAATTGTATTGGATGAACATGTTCGGTGTTGCCTGAAAATTTGGTTTGGCCGCTCGGCGCTTCGCGCTACGCGACCAAACCAAATTTTCAGGCTTTTCTAAACTCGAAATTTTACTTCATGCTTAGTCTGGGAGTGGAACACACTCATTTCAAGTTTCAAATTATTTTTTTTAACAACGAGTATCTAAAGATTTACGACATATACTGTGTAATTCTCACATGCATACAAGTTGAGGCATTAATTGCGATTGATTGGCTACAGTTTTTAATGGTCATTGAGGCAACCCAATTTACACATAACTTAAAAATAAAGGTTTCAAAATTGTATTGGATGAACATGTTCGGTGTTATATAAAACTCTCTGTATATGAAAAAAACGGAACATAGGATTTTCAATGATATTTTTTATATAGGAATATTATCTTTGATAACTGCTATTGCCATGAAAATAATGTGTATTAATTTGGCCTCTGCCAAATTGGGTAAATACCCCAGATTTTGGGGAGAATTTCAATTTTTATTTTATCCAATATTCTAGTTTTTATGAATGCAACAAATAAATAAAAGATTGAAAAAAATTAAACGGACAGCTGCCCTGTTTTTTTTATAATTAGTACAGGGTTTACAAAATGATGATGTGTATAAATAGAGGATTGCAATAACATTCAATTACAATTCATTTATTCCTTATTTACTTACTATCAAAATATGAAATAAAATATATTGGGTTCGGTGCAATGTTGAGCAAGAAGCTTGTTATTTGAAATGCATTATAATAACTACCTTATTATTATTATAGTTCTATTTTTTCTAAAATAATTAACAATGAATATGCACGCAGTTAAACCCTACATTTTTGTAAACATTCGTCAAACATATATTACCTGTGCTCAGTAAAAAATAGTTGATTTGTAACATTAATCTACGACAACGTCATATTGGTGACGTTATTCTCACTATTCTTATAGTTTTGATATCATTGATTCGTTGATGAAGTCGCAGTTGGTTCAAATATGTCCGATTGCTAGAAACTTTACAATTTACTTTAATAGTTTTATTGCGAGAAGTTTAATGGCATTTAACAACTGTTTTAACAACGAAAGATTTAAGACGAAATAATGATTTGAACAAGACTGATTGTTATTCGATTGCTTCTGCTTATTAATCAGCTTAAAACCTTTTAAAAATAATTTAATAATACCGACACTGTCAAATAATTAGGAAAGCCAATATTAAAAGTATATTACACATCTTTATTTAAATTAGTGAAACATTTCGTGTTTTCTATATTAGTGAACATGCAGTATAAAAAAATACTTATTCCATTAGTAGTCAGAAAGCATAAAAATAAAACACTAGTACAATAAAATATCGATTATAATTGCGAAATATTAATTTTACGAGAATAAATGCTAACGACGCGAGCCGTTTTTGTTAACTATGATTGAGAAAAGAAAATAAAAACAAACGCGAAGCCGCGCAGCGTTTACCGGCCCAGGGATAAACGCTGGCCGCATGCTGCTCGCCCCTCCAATAATTGTGCAGATGAGTGTACAACGCGTTCAACTAAGAGAAGATCCGCAAGGCGGCGGTATTTTACGGTCTTATTTTTTAAGATTTTTATTTTAACCTGACTCGGGCATGAGCTATCGCATCCTTATGAAATGTTCACATTATATTCCTTATAGTATAAACTAGTAAGATATGGGAATATTTTTTTTTATTTTGAAAAATATAACATTATTTTTTTCATACCTCTGAAAGCAAATTGTTAAAAAAAAAAAGTACTTCGATATTTTACTAGATAATTGAGCTTAATATACGTTGTCAAAATTTCAACTTTCTAGGATCTTTAGTTTTTAAATAAACCTGACATTAAATTTCAGACCTCTGTTATATTCCCCTTAATAGTCAAGATATTGAGGATTTTAATCCGCCGGTCGTAAATGTGTGAGGCAGCGGCGCATATAAATTTTGGGGCGAATAAGATGTCCTCGGCACGTCATAAATGTAGCTAAATTATTACGAGGAGTTAAATAAAAAGTTTGGATTATGGGCCGTAAGTGGCTTAAATTGCGTCCAGCGCTATTTTGATGGTGTACACATTTCATATTTACGAGGGTTGCCAAATAGACATAATGCGGATATAAAAATGAGAATATAACTCAAGCGTCACATGACTACATTCCCTCCAATCAGAATCGCGTATTTCGATAGATACATGTTATCACAGCGGTGATAGAATCCTATAACCTTGTTTTGGTCGTTGCTACGAAAATTATTTGTCAAATCGGGCAGTTGATAATTAAAAATGTCCACCGGGCGATGGGGTGACGTTTACAAGACGGAAATGTAGTGAAATTCGTTATATTCTCTCATCGAATATAACTCGAGGTATGATTAATAATCGATAATATTTATTCGTGAAACCGGAGCAGGCAAGACGGAAATGTAGTGAAATCCTATAACCTTGTTTTGGTCGTTGCTACGAAAATTATTTGTCAAATCTGGCAGTCGATAATTAAAAATGTCAACCCCCGATGGGGTGAGGTTTACAAGACGGAAATGTAGTGAAATTCGTTATATTCTTTCATCGAATATAACTCGAGGTATGATTAATAATCGATGATATTTATTCGTGAAACCGGAGCAGCACATTCAACTCGCCCCTCGGGCTCGTTCAATCTGCAGCTCGGTTTCACTCATAAATATTATCGATGATAATCATACCACTTGTTATATTACAGCTGATAATATTATAATAAAGTGCTGAAGCTTCGTCGAAACTAAAATCAGGATTAGAGGTTTATGAATTTGACGAATAAAGCACTAATAACCTTTCTTCACACTTTTATTTGAATTACCAAATGTACATTTCGGACACAAAGTGACCATTATCAATGGATTAACACTGTGTTAATCCATTGATAATGGTCACTTTGTGTCCGAAATGTACATTTGGTAATTCAAATAAAAGTGTGAAGAAAGGTTATTAGTGCTTAATTCGTCAAATTAATTTGATCTTCACGTAACTCACAATCAATTTATTTAGAGGTTTATTAACTAGAAAAAATAGTTTTTCCAACCTACTCTACATTAAGACTATTAAATTAGCTACAACTAAAGAAAAATGAGGGATGTGTTTTTATTTATATATTTGCAAAATCTAGCGTATTCTGGCTACAGATTCCTCTACTAAATATTTTACAGATTGATCATTAAAACTATTTGACTTCCAATTTACCCAACACGTGCAATTTTGTGTAACTGTACCTTTAAGGGGTAACGAGAACCAGAAATCGAATTAGAAGCCTCCGGACACCGTAACTACACGTCACTCAGTGTCACACACTCTTTAATTACCTTTGTTAATTACGGATAAAGTATGCGAGCACGGGAAGGGACTGCGGAGCCGGCGCCCTAATTGTCCGCGCAGTTAATTCGTCATAACTTGGCAATTAAATTAATTTCGTTTATCCGGCTGACTGGGTGCCTTTTAGCACGAACGCGTGTCGCAGGGATTTCAGAGAGGGGGGGGGGTCACGCGTGTGCTCCTCTCCCTCAGCCCTCAACATGTGTGCATAGTATGACCAAAGTAAATATATGAAGAATTCGTATGTGTAAACTTGTTTGATACAAGGGAGACAAGTGGTGAATAAGGTTTTTTTTTCTAGGGAGACTTTAAAAACTACAACAAACTACAATGTTGCAAGTTTGCCTGAATTATTGTGATAGGTTAAGGGTACATCTTATTAGTTGTTGGTACAAGACGATGTGTTGGGGAGCGATGCTTACCTGATTTTGTGTTCCCTTTCTTGGTTGGTTGGTTGTTGGGGGAACACGGATGTGGCGATTAGTTGTTTGGTGAGGGGGGCGGTGTACCCGACCCCTCATCTCTACATCTACCATTTTGATTTGCCCTCCACAGCCACAAGGCTTCATTCACCCTTTACTTAGAAAAAAGTTTCGTATTACATAAAATCGGAGTTGAAAATATATTTTTTTTTCTTCACCCTTAGAAAAAAATATTTTCCACCGGGATTTTATATAACACGAAAATGGAGGAGAAGTCTGGAACGAAACAATTTAATAATTAGGAGTTAGTAACCTACTAATTAAGTGCTCAATTAGTGATTTGAGTGCTTCACCCTTTACTTAGAAAACAAAATATTTCTCACCGCGATTTCCTGTAACTCAAAAATGAACAAGCAGACTGCAACAAAACTACAAAACAATAAAGAGCTCCTAACCTTCTAATTAGATGCTCCATTGGCGATTTTAGTGCTTCACCCTTTACCTAAAAAAATAAATTCCACCCCGATTTCATGTAACTCGAAAATGGACGAGCAGACTGCAACGAAACTATATAATAATAAGAGTTCCTTACCTACTAATTAGGTGCGACATTAGCGATTTTAGTGCTTCACATTATTACTTAGAAAAACAATATTTTCCACCCCGATTTCATGTAACTTAAAAATGGAAAAGCAGACTGCAGCCAAATTATACAATAATTAAGGGCTTCTTCCCTACTAATTAGGTGCCCTACTGGCGAATTTGGTGCTCCACCCTTTACTTATAATAAACATATTTTCTACTAATACTAATTTAATGCCTCATTAGCGATTTTAGTGCTCCACCCTTTTAGTTAAAACAAAAATAATTTCCACCCCGATTTCATGTAACTTGGAAATGGAGGAGCAGATTTCAACGAAACTATACGACAATTAATTAATATTTTCCACCCTGATTTTATGTAACTTTACCTAGAAAAAAAATATTATCTATGCCGATTTCATGTAACTCGAAAATGGACGAACAAACTGCAACAAAACTATACAATAATTATGAGCTCTCTACCTACAAATTAGGTACCTCAATGGCGATTTTGTGCTCCACTCTTTACTTAGAAAAAAAAATATTTTTCACCCTGATTTCATTTAACTTAGAAATAGATGAGCAGACTGCAACGAAACTATACAATAATTAAGGGCTCCTCACCTACTAATCAAGTGCCCTGATTGATTTACCACCCTTTACTGAGAAAAAAATATTTTCCACGCTTCTAAACTACTCATTTTGTGCCCTATTGGCGATTTTAGTGCTCTTTCCTCTACTTAGAAAAAAATATTTTCTACCTTGATTTCATGTAGCTCGAATATAGACGAGCAGACTGCAACGAAATTATACAATAAGTAAGAATTCCTAACTTACTTATTAAATGCCTCAATAGCAAGTTTCCTATAGAAGACCGCTATCCATTCCTAATTAAATAACTTTGCAAGTCGTGATCAAATTTCCAAATTCAGTCATTATTTTGTAAAGTTCGAAATTCAAATCTCCAACCATAATTCAAAAAAGCCCTCTGCAACTATTTTCGAATTTTATATATCAACGCACCAATCTATACACAATTAAACAGTTAATTATTATTTTACAAATCGTTCCTTAAAACCAGAATCAATAAACTATATAAATATGGGCAAAAATATCACTAGTCGTTAGCCTGTTGTCAATTCAAATTATATTACAATTATTATCATACTGTTAGTTTACTTTATTGAATTCCCAATAAATGTTAATGTAGTTGTTCTTCGATATTTTGCTGCAAATTAATTTCTGGAAAAATGTAATTGAAATCATTTCAGTATTTTTTCATTAATTTATTAAACAATATCAAAGTATTGTAATTATCTAAGTATTATAAAATTTGACACATACATTTGTATTTGCTCTGTGCGCGCATTTATAATCTAGAACAGCCATACTCTAAGTGTGTTCCGCGGAACCCTACTGTTTCGCGATACCCCTGTAGGGGTTCCGCAAGAATTTAGAAAAAAATTCAAAATGTTTTTTTTTGTATGGCTTGAAGGAAGAACAGTCTCATTATTTAGCAAGAAACTGGTAAATAGTGAAACTGATTCAAGTCCATTTGACCATTATTACTTGTAATTGTGTAACGTTTCTATACTTGTATGTGCATAATTTGTATTGTTTTATATGGTCAATAAAGGATATTATTATTATATTATTATATAAAACACCTCTCTCTGGTCGACCGTTCTGACGCCGCGTATCAGGATTCACGAGGCGCAGCCGAACTTAGTCGCCTCGTACAATTTTACAATGCCGCCACCGCCGATATCTACTTGTAAGCGCGTAGTCGCTTTAATAAAAGCCACCTCTGAGATAAGACGCTATAATTGTGAAGAAGCGACTTTCAGCTCTAACTTTAAACAGTAAAGTTTACACAGCATTTTTTGTATTTCTATTTTTATTTCGGCTTTTTATTTTTCAAAGGCGCAGACTCGAGTATTTTTGAGAATATTCGAGATCGAGGCCTGCTAGAAATAAAGTGTTTATTGTTCTACTGCTGTATTCACTTTTGTACATTTATTCTCGTGCATTATTTTGAGCCCACCACTCTGACATGTAATATTATTAATAAAGAAGAATGGAACGATGGCTTAAAGGCGTATCCACATGAAAGTTCTTTTAAAGAACACATGCTTATGTGTTCACCGCTGCCCACAAACACTACCGGAGAAGAAATATTTAATAAAATAAATATATTTTTTGAGGAAAATAATCTCAGTTGGAACGATTGTATTGACATTTGTACAGATGGGGCCAAGGCGATGACGGGTATGACAGCAGGAGTAGTGTCACGAATAAAAAATAAAGCGCCTAATTGTAGTTCCAGCCATTGTATCCTGCATAGACAAGCACTGGCGATGAAGCAAATGCTGTCAAATCTAAAATTAGTTATGGATGAAGCGGTAAAAATAATTAATTTTATTAAATCACGACCACTATAATCCCGATTGTTGTCATTATTGTGTGAAGATTATGGCAGCAAACATAAAACACTGCTGCTCCATACAGAAGTGCGATGGCTGTCTCGTGGTAAAACTTTAACAAGGCTTTTTGAACTTGGAGCCGAGTTACAAATGTTTCATTCAGATACTTCTTTTAATTTGAAAGACCATTTGTATGATATAACTTGGTAGTTCCGACTGTCTTTTATGGCGGATATCTTTCAAAAACTGAACGAATTAAATTTATCATTGCAAGGTAAACAGACAACAGTGTTCCAGGCCTGTAACAAAATAACTGCCTTCAAAAGAAAATTAGATTTTAGGAAAGAGAGAAATAGAAAGCTTTACGTCACTCAGTGAGTTTGTTAGCGCTAACGACTGAGAAATGTTTCAAGATGATGTATTTGAAGAATTGGTCCAATATCTATCTCACTTCGAGGCGCGTATCTTTTGAGAAGTATTTTCCCGAAGAACAGAATACAAATATGAAACTGAATTCATGGATTCATAATCCTTTTTTACCCAACTTACAAAAGTCCGAAAGTATGTCAAACGAGAAAACAGTTTCATACCTCCCATTAGTAAGATTTGTTTTCTTTTTTAATATCTTATATTATTATACTTGTTATGTAAGTAAGTAACAAGTAAATATTACATGGTACTTTTATTATGCTTATTAATAAAGAATGCACTTTTAAAAACTATTGTTTTCTTGTAGGGTTCCGTCAAGTATTTCGCTTTCCAAAAGGGTTCCGTCCCCAAAAAAGATTGAGAACCGCTGATTTAGAATATCAATGATTATTTGCGTAACGTTATTTAGTGCGCTCGTCCAGTAAAAAAGTGCGCAACTTAATACCGAAAATGCATTCGTGTAGAAATTGTTCAAAAACATTTTCGAGGTCCGATAATTTAAAAAGACATCTTGAAAATTGCGAAAAATCAAATAGATTTCCTTGTAATTGCAAAAAAAAATATTCGCGTATCGACGCATTGAATCGTCATTTAATAAAATGTAATAAAGAGATGAATAATTTTGAAATTATTGAAGAAAAAATTAAAACATCTCCAAAATTATAAATTCAAAATTCAAATTAAAAGATATCCCGGCAAAAGACAATAATCCTGTGACCTTTATTAAAAATTCGATTAATAATATAATTAAGCATGTAGTAAATAACATTGAAGCGTCAGACAAAATCCGCTTTTCTTTCCAAGCTAACAGTTTTACGGAACCGGTCTGGAGGTCATTTAGATTTGCGAAAGATATTATATTTACTGATATTTGGAATACAATTGGGGGTATTTTTCAGAGTAATTCCGAAGGATTAAATACAGATACATTTCGTCTAACACAAATAAAATCTCCAAAAGGAAAGGGTTCGAGGCGTGTAAAATTTAATAATTTTGAGGAAGTGTATCAATCGGAAAGGAATAATATTTATAAAAAATACAGATTCTCTATGTCTTCCTAGGAGTATTGTTTTAGGTATTGCACATGTAACGAAATCGGATAACTTTAAAAAATTACGTAAAAATATAGCAAAGAAACAAGATTTGGCGGTTAAAAAATTTCTCATAGAAAGCAAAATTTATTGTAGAATTAATACAAATTGAAAAATATCTTTCTGAATTTAATATTATTGTTTACAAGTATGGTTATAAAGGTCGAGAATTCATTTTTAAAGGTGGAAATGACCGGAAAAAGTCTATTCACATTTTACACCACAAGGGACTTTACAGTTTGATAACATCTTTAACTGCCGCATTTGGTTGTGGTTATTATTGTACGGTCTGCCATACACCATACAATGTCAAAAGCAAGCATCGTTGTTCTAAAAAATGCCCATGTTGCTTTAATTTGGTACAGTGTGAAAAAGTATCGAATAAATTATGCATAAAATGTAATAGATCCTTTCGAAGCGAAGAATGTTATGAAAATCATTCTAAGCCAACATCATTTGATAGAAATCATTCAGTTTGCAATAAAATCAAAAAATGTAAGGCTTGTTTAAAGGTGATTACAGCTGATAGAGATAATAATTGCGGTGAAATATTTTGCAACTTATGCAAAGGACATTATCCTCAAAATCATCAGTGTTACATACTACCGGATAAAAAACAGCCTTCTCTCGATAATAACTTATTTATATTTTATGATTTTGAACCAAGACAAGAATCTGAAATACGTGATAGTAAAGTACACGAACCCAATTTGTGTTTTTATGCAACGGTGCCGTGTATGTTCAAATGCACATCTTTTTGCTACAGGTGCGGGATCAGAAAAACGCGTTGTAGACAGAGAACCAATTAGGAATTTTGTGAGTTATTTAGTTGACATTAGGAAAGGTTTTCATAAAGTAATATGTATTGCACACAATGGGGGACATTTGATCATCAATTTTTACTAAAATACGTTCTTGAAAATACAATTATACAACCAAGATTAATTATGCGAGGATCGAAAATAATATTAATGGAAATTGGTAATATACGGTTTATAGATAGTGTTAACTATTTTCCAATGCCTTTATCAGCTCTTCTGAAATCTTTTGACCTTAAAGACGAATTGAAAAAAGGTTATTTCCCCCACTTATTTAACACTAAAAATGTTAATTATGTTGGCCTTTTACCTGATGTAAAATATTATTGTTCTAATAACATGAAGTCAAAAGAACGAGACATTTTCTTAAAGTGGCACGAGGAGCACAAGTTTGATACATTTAATTTTAAGAAAGAATTAGTGGATTACTGCACTTCAGATGTAGATATTTTGTCAAAAGCTTGTATTAAATTTAGGAAGATGTTTATCGACGAGTGTAATGTATGTCCGTTTACGGAAGCAACAACAATAGCATCAGCTTGTAATAAAGCATTCCGTCGCGGTTTTCGTAGAGAAAATACCATTGGAATTATACCCCAACAACCAATCAAAAATTGCTATACAATGGTTAATTTGGAAAAGCCAGAAATGTCAAGTGGAAATACAGCATCACTGTACAAGGTGTACGCGTAGATGGTTTTTGTAAAGATTCAATACAAATTTTCGAGTGTCACGGTTGTTATTTTCATGGCCACGATACTTGTTTTAAAATAAATAGAGATATCCCCTTACGAGAAGATCCAGCAGATACATTAAATATCCGACTAGAAAGAACGCGGTCGAAATCTGAACGGTTACGTCAAATGGGGTACAAAGTTGTAGAAATGTGAGAATGCGATTTTAGAAAAAAAAAATTATAGAAAAAGGTTACTCAATAATGAAAATATATAAAATCTGGCAATACGAAACCATTCAAGATAACAAACAGTGTAATGCAAAAGGGTTATTTACTGAGTTCATAAATAAATTTGTCAAAATAAAACAAGAGGCTTGAGGATGGCCGCAAAACTGTTTGGACGAAAAAGCGCGAGCGCGATATATTAAAGATTATTTACTACATGAAAATATATTATTGGATTATAATAAAATTAAATTAAATTCAGGGCTTCGTTCATTTGCAAAATTAATTTTAAATAGTTTTTGGGGTAAATTTGGGCAAAGGGAGAACCAAACCAAAACTTCAATAGTTAGAGAACCATTTGAACTTTATGACTTGTATAATCCGAGTGTTTCAGTAAATGAAGTCCAAGAAATCAACGATGACGTTGTAATAATCAACTGGCATTACAACGAAGAAGTAATGGACATTTTGGCCACGGTAAATGTTGTAATAGCGGCTTTTACAACAGGCCAGGCTCGCATAAAGTTGTACGAGTATTTGGAAAAACTGGATCGAAATGTATTGTATTATGATACTGACTCTGTGATCTACATAGCACGCCCCGGAGAATATGAACCACCAACAGGAAACTTCCTAGGGGATATGACGAATGAACTAGAAGAATATGGGTCAGAAAGTTACATAACCGAATTTGTAAACGGAGGACCTAAAAATTATACATACTCTGTATATAATCCGGTGAACGATAAAACATATACAAAATGTAAAGTTAAAGGAATTTGTTTAAACTATGAAACATCGGAATTAATTAATTTTGAAACCATTATGAAGACAGTATTGGAAGAAAATTCAGCTCCAACATATGTTTTATCACGGTCTATGCGGAGAACCAAAAATCACGATGTGATATCAAAAGAAGAGAAAAAATATACAAACCTAATTCTTTAAAACGCAAATTTGATTCTAGTTATGATTCTGTTCCTTACGGATACAAAAGATGTCATATTACAGAGTAAATATTTAAATTTTCCTAAATATGAATGCTAATATATGTATTTTTGTATGTATTACAGGAATAAAAAATAAAAACAAATTTGTTATGTTTCATTTACCCCCGATTTACTTGCAGTTGAAAGGTGACAAAAAAAAAATGATGTTAAGAGGTAGGAGATTTGTTGTAATAAACAAGCAGAAAATCTAATTTTCATTAGTCTTCTGAAATAGTTAGGAGGTAACATATACAATGTCTATTACTACAGATTTCGACCAGAAACGAAAAGTTATTATGTTACAAATTATTAACGATATCATTGCTCAAGAATTTATTAAAGAAAAGGCATATGCTGTTTGTTTACCGGTAACCACACAACTTTAGAGTGCGGTATTATTACTTACGATGATATCGAAATACCATTACACTTCTGGAACGTTATCTATGGAAATATTTATGATCCTACATATAATATTGGTAAAGCTTCCAAAGAACAACCGCAAAATAACTCTCACAACACTACGTGAGACACTATATAAGTGAGAGACGCAGTTGTTTTCTGTGAAACGCCTTTGTAATTTGTGAAACACTGCCTGTGAGACGTTTTAAACAAGAATAAACAAGATTAAACAAGAATAAACAGCTCTGGTTTATTCTTGTTTATTCTTGTTTATCCTTGTTTATTCTTGTTTAAACGACTCACAGGCAGTGTTTCACAAAAAGTAAGTTGTTTACAAGTATTCTCGATCCCATGTAAATCCCCCATTTTTAAACAAGAAAAACAGTAAAAATACATGAAAAACACCAGGTGTTTATTCTTGTTTTCTTTTCGTCCAACTCACCGAAATTGATATCTGAAATAATAATAAAAACAAAGAGTGTTTGTGAACCAACCCAATTGGGATTTGGTTGGGTCGCGTATGCGATCCTATATATAAGATTGGTAAAGCTCTGGCACCAAGCATGCAGATCGAAAAAATCAAATATATCCCGAAAAAACAGGAAATTAAAGATACAGAACAACAATTTATGATGCAGGTTTTCCAACAATTCGACATATCTAGACGGCAATCGGATTATTTTTTCCTAGCTCCGCATCTACTTCGAAAGGTAAAAGAAACATCGAATTAGTCATATTTTAGATTTTTACATATTTAGTTTATATATTACTATAATTGGCCTTTCAAGCTCATTGTAGAATATAAAAAAATATGAATAATTTTTAAATACAAAAATATTGAAAAATATTTACATTTGAAGTGTTAATAATTTATGTGGACTTAATAGATTATCAATTCTTTGACTAATACGATGTTTCACCTTTCGAAGTAGATGCGGAGCTAGGGAAAAATAATTCGATTGCCGTCTAGATATGTCGAATAATAATTCGACCAATAGGAAATAGGAAAACCTGCATCATAAATTGTTGTTCTGTATCTTTAATTTCCTGTTTTTTTCGGGGATATATTTGATTTTTTCGATCTCCATGCTTGGTGCCAGAGCTTTACCAATCTTATATGTAGGATCATAAATATTTCCATAGATAACGTTTCAGAAGTGTAATGGTATTTCGATATCATCGTAAGTAATAATACCGCACTCTAAAGTTGTGTTCAAACCTAGTTTTCGAGCTTCGTCGCAAAAAATTATGGTTACCGGTAAACAAACAGCATATGCATTAAAAGTGCGATTCTTTTCGCAATCTACAACAAGTTAGTCTTACAAAGACTATATCAAACACTCATTGAAACAACTACTTCCCGGGCTAATACCCCGACGGACATTGAATTAAACAACAAGTGTTTGCTGTTACATACAGTAACCTATTGCAAATGTAACAATTTGGGTCAAATTATTCAGGCCATCTATAGACGCGTTTCGAGATTTATCTCTCATCAGTATAGCTTTGCCATTTCCTCTAAACAATTGGACACCTTAGACTGGCGGTCACGTTACCGTTCAAACATAAGTATAAATGAAATTGCCAATTCTTGGTTGCAGAATACTTCAAACATTAAAAGTGCGATTCTTTTCGTAATCTACATATAGTCTTTGTAAGACTAACTTGTTGTAGATTGCCAAAAGAATCGCACTTTTAATGTTTGAAGTATTCTGCAACCAAGAATTGGCAATTTCATTTATACTTATGCTTGAACGGTAACGTGACCGCCAGTCTAAGGTGTCAAATTGCTTAGAGGGAACTTAAGGTTTTGTGTATTTTTAATAAACGTAGAGTTAGCATCCTTAATTTTATAATAAATGTTGAAAATGCTTTATTATCTAGGCAAATGTTAACTCTACGTTTTTTTTATTTTGAAATACTCGTTGAAGCTCCTCCGGATTTATGTTCCATCTCTTCTTCAATTGCTACTTTAAGCTCGTTTAGGGTATGCATTCCATTTTTAAAAACCTTAATTTTTAAATGCCCGAATAAATAATAATCGCACGGAGTGACGTCTGGCGGACGTGGTGGCCATAATCCGTCGGTTACCAAGCGATCATCGTAAAATTCCCTCAAGTAATTTAATGTCGCCAACGCAGTATGAGGAGTGGCTCCATCTTGCTGAAAATAACCTATTATCTGTTCGTCATAATGCAATTGATTCAAAAATTCATCTAGAATGAACGTTCGGTAGCGCTCCGCATTGATTATTTCGTTGAAACATATTGGGCCAATTATCCGACGTCTCGAAATTGCTACCCAAACACCAATTTTTTGTGGATGTAAATCCGTTTCAATATAAGTATGAGGATTTTCTGTAGCCCACGTACGATAGATTTGGCTGTTCACATATCCTGACAAGTGAAACCACGCCTCGTCAGTAAAAAAGGTCTTGTCCAACATACCATTATCATTTAAATTCTGATTAAACCAATTGCAATAATCAATTCTTTTTTGCAAATCAAGTGGCTGAAGTTGTTTAACTAACTTTTCTTAAAGATTTTGCTGGGCTTTGTTCAAGTCGTTGTTGAATGTCGCCATGTTACAAAATGTAGATGTTTCATGGAAGTTACACCATAGACTGAACAGCAAACTATTTATATGTTTAAAAATCATCCACCCTCGCCGCTCTTATCTATCTTATCATTTCAATAAGAGTGGAGATAAAGTGAAGTGTGAACCTAATAAGGAAAAATATTGAATTTCATTACCACGTTTAGAAAATATTCGGAATTTAGTCAGCAATGGGTACTTATGATAACGATAATTCTTCACAATCTGACCCACTTTTCTCTGGATGGTGTAATTTGATATCCAAATCGTTTAAAAACTACCAGTCTATGTGGAATCTCTCTTAAAATACGCAATGTGCGCGTATATCAGATACCACAAACATGTGGCCTATTATTAATTATATTTAAAATTATTTGTGAGCTATATACTAAAGGTATGGTAATTTCAAATGCAGGTATTGTTTATTTAAACGCTGCCCCTTATGTGGTAGAGAGCCTGTACAGTAGTTCGTTTACACGCTGTATATAACATTTCCTAATCTAAAAGATAATATGATTGTGTGGGTGTTGCAGGTGCTCTTATGCATCTGCGACACTGAATTAAACAAAGGCTTATTTATTATAAAACAAAAGGGGTTATTATTGTTAGTTGATATAACTCCTCCCCCGTCAGATCCTGGCATCTGTGGGAAGATGGAAGGACAATTTCGGCGATGAGGCTTCTTCGGTGATCCTCTTCTTTTTTTTCTCCAAGTATAGATGACGTACGCGGCTGCTCCAATCATAATAATATAGGTGATAACAGTCCAGACACTGAGTTTGTAATGGAATAATTCACTTTTTGTGATTGGAATATGTACGATCACTGGTAAATCAAAATTAAGTCCTTTTTAGATTTATTTTGAAGTTGCTAAAGTTTATTAGTGTAGGGCTTCCGGAAGTTACATCACTAGACGATAGTTTATTGTTTTAAAATTTAATGTCGCACTGTGAATTCTTGATTAGGAAGATTTCTTTCAATTTCTTCTTTTCCACTTCTTTCTTACAGATGGTCTGAATTTCTTCTTCTTTCGGAAATACAGCGAGATATTGATTTATAGCCGGTATCAGCTCGATGTGGTTGGACAGTATTTCTAGGGGTCTGTAGGTGCATTGATTAGAAGTTCCTCTGACTAAGATGTCCTTTTCGCATTTTGATTCGGTATTGATTTGTAAATACTCCTGACATTGATAGTATTTTGCACCTTTCGTACATACACTACTTAGAGGTATTATCTGATTATCATTTTCTGATTTTAAGAAATAATGAATACTCGGCATTATCGTAGCGTATTCAAGCTCGTAATTTAGAAAGATCAAAACTTATTTTATAATTGATTGGTATCGATAGAAAGTATATTATTTTTTCAGGTTCAATTTTGCAATTTACTTTTATAAGTGATTTAATATCTAATACATTTTTTGATTTTGGTTCAAATGGCAATTCTTGATTATAATATATAGAAATTCTTTCCAACTCTGATAATAGTTCATCAGGCTTTATAATATCCGGATGTATTGTATTTAATTTACAAAAAATTATTGAATTTTGAATATTTTCAATTACCTTCAGAATTGAATTATAAATGGTAATTAATTGATTAAATAAATCCATAATAAACAATACATTCTGAATATCAGCGTGCTTCTGTAATACAACTGATTTGTGTTTTATATCTTTTATCGTTTCATTAAATTTCTTTACAATTTCATTATCAAAACTATATCCCAGTGATAGTAGATTTTCGAATTGTTCCTGATTTAATTCTAAACGATTTAGCATTTTTTCAAAACGTTCTCCATCTCTGGAGTCAAGATTTCCAGTTTTTATTACTGTTCCAAGACCATTTATTATACCTCTTTTATTTCTTGTCTTAATCGAATGACTTGCAATATCGTTAATTTTTCCAAATATACTATTTCTCGTGTAGTTTAAAACTTTTATGTAATTTTTAAAATCATTTTTAAATATGGAAATATTATTAACAGATTCCATTATAAAATCATATTGATTATCTAATCTTTTAATTTCGATGTAAATCGGTTTCAAATCGTAGTAGTGCAAGATTGTATGCTCGGATTTCTGTAATTTGGCGGATCCAAGATTTATCGGTAAAACTCCGATATTCGTTATTTTTTATTTCTATTGCCCATATTGTGGTAACCCGCAGGGACCGGAAATATTGATTATCTATTTTAGGTGAACTGAGGTAGATTTTAATGTTTATTTTTGTGTTACCAAAAATTAAATATATCATTTTTTTAATCGTTTCATAATTTAATTTATCAAGTCCGCTTCCAATTCTTGGAATGGCTAATTTATTTATTCGTTTACGTATTAGAAAATCTTTAAAATTAATTAATGTTTCAAATACGCTTTCAAGTGTGGGTTTATCATAATAATTAATTTTTGTTATTAAATATTATTATGTACTTGTGTTCATCTCTAAGATAACATACGGAATTTAGTTGTGGATTTTGGGCGTGTAATTTTTCGACATTTCCAAAACGATTTTTAAATTCTAATGCATTTCCCGCATTCATGTGTAAATCCCGACTAACGCAATGCGCTAAAGAATAATTTTGTGGGGCAAAGAATAAATTATCATTAATTTCCTCAATATTATTGTAATTAACATCATCACATTTATTTAAATAATTTTTAAATTCATCAAACGATGAAGTAATCATTTGTTTACTTCCTATTTTCTTAGGTCGCTTAATATTAGATAAATGAATTTTATCTACTGTATTATGATGATGAGTGACTATTTTTGCAGTTTTATGTTCAGGATTTGTAGATTTAATTATTTCTTTCTTATATTTATTTTTTATTTTCGATTGCTTTTGTTTATTTTTCACACACACCTCTTGATAAATTTCTGGTAACTCTTCCCTATTTTTATTAGTACTCAAAATATATTTTGATCTTGCAGTGTTTTATTAATTTCTTTTCATATGAGTTTGTTAATTTCATTTCTAAATCTGTTTCTGAAGGATTTCCTACGTCTATATGACCATTTATCATTTCAAAAGGTTTTAATTTTGTTGCACTATGAATCGAATTATTATAAGCAAGAATAGCATAATTAATTTTCTTTTCAATTGGTTCGTTTTTATATAAATTTTGGTTGCTTAATAATAGAATATGCTCTATAATAGTGGAATGAACTCTATCATTCCGTTAGATTCGGTATGTTGACTACTTATGTAGTGAAGATTAATTCTATGGAGTTCGAGCAATTCTATTATTACTGAATTTTTAAATTCAAGGTGATTGTCGGCAATGATTTCTTTATGTATGCCATGATGACAAAAATACTTAATTAATTTGTCGGCAATTTCGACAGCTTGATACGAACTAATTTCGTACATCTGAGAATATTTCGAAAATGAATCAATAATTGTTAAGAATTTAACATTTTGAATTGTGATTGAGTCAATGTGTATTATTTCGAATGGTTTAGTTGCAGTGGGTGTGAAATTAAACATCAGTTTTAATGGGTGTCTGTCATATTTGCTTACAAGACACACTTCACAATCGTTAATTATTTTTTGAATTGATTCCCGCATATTGGGCCAATAATATATTCGACGAATTTCTAATTCTGTCTCTTCTATTCCTCTATGATTGGTAATTCCTGAATGAAATTTATTAATTATATCCTGTCTTTCATCTTCATCTTCTATATCAGTTAATATTTTTGTATATTTAGTAAATTGTATTTGACTATCCTTAAAATATTTTTGGAGTGTTGAACAAAACTTTTCATACACATGTGATTCAAAATATAACCCGTATTTAATTTTTGGGACAATATATTCCTTGACAAAATGAATCTTGTTCGAAATTATTCTTTGATAATTCTATTATAATTCGCATCTTTTTTTTTATTAAATAAGGGCGTATTTATTGGAAAATTAGGTTCACAACCTACTTCTTTTATTATTAAATGATTGTTACAAATATTAATTGGTTTTTCTATTATTGGAATATTAAATATCGGATCTTCGTGATTAGAATGTAGTCATGTCGTCAGATAAATGTTCATCATTAGATTTTGGCAATTCTACACATAAGGAATTATTTTCCTTATCTATTAAATCTTTATTAAAATTCTTTATAAAATAGTCTGATAATTCTTCAAGATTTTCTGTTATATTTAATTCGATTCTAGAAAGAGCATCTGCGTTTTTATTGAGTTTGCCTTTTTTTTAAACAATTTCGTAATCGTATTCGGAAAGCTTTAGTTTCCACCTAACTAATTTTGAATTTGGTTCCTTAAGGTTCATTAGCTACTGCAGGGGTTTGTGGTCTGTTAAGATTTTAAATTTTCTGCCAAAAAGATATGGTCTAAAATATTTAACGGCATAGACAATTGCTAATAATTCCTTTTCTATTGTTGAATAATTAATTTCAGACTCGTTCAGGGTTCTGCTTGCGTAAGCAATCGGTAAATCTGAACCGATTGTACCTTGTGAAAGAACAGCGCCAATAGCAAAATTACTGGTGTCTGTAGTTAATACGAAATCTTTCGTAAAATCGGGATACTGCAACAAGGGTTGATTTGAAAGTATATTTTTACAAAGTTCAAAACAGTTTTTATATTCGGAATTTTCGATATTTATAATTGCATCTTTTGTTAGACATTTTGTAAGCGGTTTCGTTAATTGAGCAAAATTTTCAATAAATTTACGATAGTAGAATCAGGGTCCTACAATTCCTTTAATCTGTTTAGTTGTTTTGGGAATCGGAAATTTTTTAATAGCTTTAATTTTTTCGGGGTTAGGTGAAAGATAAGCCACTTCTTTTTGAAGAAATTCAGATTTATCCAATTGAATTTTGAAATTTGAATCTCTAAGTCGATTAAAACTTCACGCAATCTTTTAACGTGTTCTTGAAGACTTGTACTAAATACAATAATGTCGTCCATGTAGACAAGACATTTATCATTTTGAATACCGCGCAAAATATTGTCCATTACCCTTTGGAATGTTGCAGGGGCATTTTTTAAACAAAAAGGCATTCTCAAAAATTCGTAATGCCCGTTACATGTATTGAAAGCAGTTTTTTGGATATCTTGTTCCTCAATTTCTATTTGATGGAACCCTGAAGCTAAATCAAGAGTCGTAAAATACTGACATCTACCTAATTTTTCTAATAATTCGGTGATATTGGGGAGTGGGTAGCGATCGCCAATTGTCTTTTCATTAAGCTTTCGATAATCGACCACCACTCTCCAAATGGAGTAAATACGTTTGCCTGAAGCATCTAATTTTTTGGGGACCACCCAAATCGGCGATGACCAAGGACTATATGATGGTCTTATAATTTTCTGACGTAACATTTCTTTTATTTGTTTATCCACTTCTGCACGCTGCACTTCGGGATATCTATACGATTTTGTATAAACAGGAATTCCATCCTGGGTCTTTATTCCATGTTTAATTTTATTTGTAAAGGTTAGTTGTTTTTCAATAATATGAAATAGATCTGAATATTCAGAAATCAGTTTAGTAATAACATAATTTTCTTCCTCATTCATATGTTCTGCCCGTATTTGGGACATATCAAATTCTATATTTTGTGTATTAAACACATTTAAATTAGGGTTTGTCTTAAGGTCGTATTCATCGATCATTGTTACAATAAATGGTTTTCTAATATTAAATTGTCTGTTTTCGTCAGACGAATTTATTACTGAGCATATCGCTTCATAATTATTAACACGAGTTACACACTCGGGAATTTCGATATGAGGAATTTTTATATTGGGAATAATTACATTTCCATCTTTTACATTACCTATAGGTACTTTAATTATTTGCTCTGATCTAGCAGGTACAACTATGCACTTCGTACTTACTATTTCAGGGGCCTTCACACCATTATATATTTATATTTCCGTATTCGGACATTTTAAAACATTTCTTTCAAGATCGATACTTGATTTTAATAAACTTAAATTATATAATCCTAACAATAAATCAAAACTTGAGTGAAAATCAAATAAAAGGAATTTTAAATCAGTAGCAGCGTCAGAGTTGAATAAACTTTTAAATGAAACTAGAGTACATTGCTGACCATGACTCGTACCATGTGCGCTGGTGACGGTAAATGGGTCAGACACAATGTTTTTACGATAAAACGTTTTTGCTACGTCGGGATTTATAAACGAATGGGTACTACCTGTATCTAATAAAAATTTTAATTTTGTTTTTGGTTCTATAATAACGGTAAATTACTGTTGTTGTTTTCAAGCCGCATTATTTCGGCTGATCTAAAGTTAGGCTTAGGTCTAAAAAATTCTCGTTTGTTTCGGGGATTTTATCATCTGAATTTTCTAAGTTACGAATTTGTGTATTTTGAGGTGTGGGCCTAAATGTATTATTTGTTGTAATAGACATTGGTGTGGGTCTAGGAAATCTTTGATTATAATTTTGCTGATTAATCCTATTGAAACTGGTACCTGGATTATTATTATTATTGCTGTTATTATATCTTGGGAAATTCGGATAATTAGGTCGTACAAAACTGTTACGATTAGTATTATTATGGAAATTTGCATTGACTGCCTTACTAGGATTTGGTTGCCAATTTACATTCGGTTTTTGTTGTGTGTCATTTTGACATTGTGAACTTGTAGTTACATGACTGTTAAAATTAATATTTGATTTAACGAATTCATACTGAAAGTCGTTTGTTAACATGTTAAGAGCAACATTAAGGTCAGTGGGGTTTTAACCCTCATTTGGGAACCTATTGGATCTTTTAATCCATGTAAGAAAACCTTAATAGCGTTGTTATTAAAAAATGTACCTAACATAATCTTTTGTTCGGCACTGCCGTGAGTGTTTAAATAAGCTAATTGTAAATTCAAAAGATCTTGCAACCGATTATAGAATTGGAACGAATTTTCATTATGATTTTGTTTTAAATGACAGATTTCAATAAATCACGTTTATCACTATAAGCGTTTAATAAAGCTGCTTTCAACCCATTCCATGTGCTAATTACAGAGGAAGCAATATTTTTAGCTGCTTCTCCCTTTATTTTAGAATTAATCGTAGACATTAAATAATCATTAGTGAAGTCATCTGGATTTTCGACATTATAAAATTTAGTTAATTATTTCCCTGCTACTTCTAAAAATCTAGGTAATAATTGGCTATCCCCCTGAAATTCGGGTAGTATAACTAAGTATTCTGGCTTCAAAACTGCCATTGTAATTATTATTTAATTTATCTTCAACTAATAAGAATTAATTTACGAGTTTGAATACGAAACAGAACGCGTTATTTAATTTTGAAAAACACCTCTAAATATGTTTGTACTCACCACAATACTATGATGATCGGCTACATCCGTCACTGCTATTCCTTATTAGGTGCGTGTTGGATTGATGGACCTTGCTCGACAGGAATTCTCGATTTTTAGAGAGGACGAGTTTCGGACCGGGTTTTTCGTGAAAAAACTCGATTAATCGTTAAATCAAACAGAAATGATATTCACGCACTTCCTCGAGTTATTGTACCGACTGCGGCAGTTAAATGTTCAAAGCCGAAAAACAAGTTTTTAAAAAGTATTTTATTTATGTAACGCAGTTACAGTACGTTCTAAATGCAAACTAATTCTAATTAATAATTATAATTCACTCCTGTATATAACATTTCCTAATCTAAAAGATAATATGAATGTGTGGGTGTTGCAGGTGCTCTTATGCATCTGCGACACAGAATTAAACAAAGGCTTATTTATTATAAAACAAAAGGGGTAATTTTCGTTAGTTGATATAACTTATATATTTCCTAAGCTACAAACACAATGATAATTTATAAGTGGAAAACTAACCATGTACATAATAAACTAAAGGAATAGTTTATTGTGTACATGGTTAGTTTTCCACTTAATAAGAATGCGAGTAGGTGTTTCAATGTTCCACTAAAAATGTCAAAATTGATATTATTGCAATTAGTGAAAATACCAAAATTTTTGCAGTAATTTGTTCTGTACATTTGTTCATAAAATGACTTACTGCTCCGTAATAGGCGACTAGGAACATGGAAGTTCACTAAACTTAAAAGTTATATATGATAATTATCAATTTTATTAGAAGTTAAATTTGGCAGTTTGCTATTTTTGCAAACAATTACAGTTTTTAGTAAATAACGTCGATAAATCGTGATTTTATTGAAAACATTACATGAAGTTAAATTTGACAATTTGCTATTTTTGCAAAATGACAGTTTTTAGTAAACTACGTCGATAAATTTGACAATTTGCTATTTTTTTAGAAGTTAAATTTGGCAGATTGTTATTTTTGCAATTACAGTATTTAGTAAATAACGTCGATAAATCGTGATTTTATTGAAAACATTACATAAAGTTAAATTTGACAATTTGCTATTTTTGCAAAATGACAGTTTTTAGTAAACTACGATAATTCGTGATTTTTTTGAAAAATTAGCATACATTTGACAATTTGCTATTTTTGCAAAATGACAGTTTTTAGTAAACTACGATAATTCGTGATTTTATTGAAAAATTAGCATACATTTGACAATTTGCTATTTTTGCAAAAAATTACAGTTTTTAGTAAATAACATCAATAAATCGTGCTTTTATTGAGAAAATGGCATGAAGTTAGAATTGACAATTTGCTATTTTTGCAAAAAATGACAGTTTTTAGTAAATTACGTCGATATATCGTGATTTTATTAAAAAATTAGCATGAAGTTAAATTTGACAATTTGCTATTTTTGCAAAAATTGACAGTTTCTAGTAAATTAGATCGATAAATCGTGATTTTATTAAAAAAATTGCACGAAGTTTAGTTTGACGATTTGTTACTTGTGCAGAAAAATTACAGTTGCTATTTGTGCAAAAAAATTACAGTTTTTTTTTAATTTGACAATTTGCTATTTTTGCAAAAAATTACAGTTTTTTGGTAAGTAACGTCGATAAATCGTGATTTTATTAAAAAAATTGCATGAAGTTGAATATGAAATTTGCTGTTTTCACAAAAAATGACACTTTTCATTAAATAACGTCGATACATTGTGATTTTATTGAAAAATTTGCATGAAAATAAATTTGACAATTTGCTATTTTTTGAAGAAAAATTACAGTTTTTGTAAATTACGTCAATAAATCGTGATTTTATTGAAACATCATAAAGTTGAATTTGCAAATTTGCTATTTTTGCAAAAATTTTAGTATTTAGTAAAGTACGTCGATATTTTATTGAAAAATTAGCATAAAGGAAAATTTGACAATTGCTATTAATGCAAAAAATGATAGTTTGTAGTAAATTACGTCGATAAATCGTGATTTTATTGCAAAATTTGCATAAAGTTAAATTTGAGAATTGGCTATTATTGCAAATAATAACAGTTTTTAGTAATAACGTCGATAAATAATGATCTTAATAAAAAATTAACGTACCGGTAATTTAACATTAAAATTTTATTAAAAAACTAGCATAAAGGTAAATTTGACAATTTGCTATTTTTGCAAAAGATTACAATTTTATTGAAAAACTAGCATAAAGTTAAATTTAACAATTTGCTATTTTTTCAAGTAATGGCAGTTTTTTGTAAATTACGTCAATAAATGTGTTCACCGCTGCCCACAAACACTACCGGAGAAGAGATTTTTAATAAAATAAATATATTTTTTGAGGAAAATAATCTCAGTTGGAACGATTGCATTGACATTTGTACAGATGGGGCCAAGGCGATGACGGGTATGACAGCAGGAGTAGTGTCACGAATAAAAAATAAAGCGCCTAATTGTAGTTCCAGCCATTCCTGCATAGACTGGCGATGAAGCAAATGCTGTCAAATCTAAAATTAGTTATGGATGAAGCGGTAATTGTGTGAAGATTATGGCAGCAAACATAAAACACTACTGCTCCATACAGAAGTGTCTCGTGGTAAAACTTTAACAAGGCTATTTGAACTTAGAGCCGAGTTACAAATGTTTCTTACAGATACTTCTTTTAATTTGAAAGACCGTTTGTATGATAAAACTTGGTTGTTCCGACTGTCTTTTATGGCGGATATCTTTCAAAAACTGAACGAATTACATTTATCATTGCAAGGTAAACAGACAACAGTGTTCCAGGCCTGTAACAAAATAACTGCCTTCAAAAGAAAATTAGATTTTAGGATTATATGCGTTGGAAAGAGAGAAATAGAAAGCTTTACGTCACTCAGTGAATTTGTTAGCGATAACGACTGAGAAATGTTTCAAGATGATGTATTTGAAGAATTGGTCCAATATCTATCTCACTTCGATGCGCGTATCTTTTGAGAAGTATTTTCCCGAAGAACAGAATACAAATATGAAACTGAATTCATGGATTCATAATCCTTTTTTACCCAACTTACAAAAGTCCGAAAGTATGTCAAACGAGATACATGAATCTTTTTTAGAAATGTCATCAGACACAAGTATGAAGTCACTGTTCAAATCGACGCCTCTCAACGATTTTTGGTGCAGAATCCGTGATGAATGCTTCCCAAAATGGCTCTGAATATTCTTCTCCCGTTCCCAACAACATATTTGTGCGAAACAGGATTCTCAACCTATGCAGCCACGAAAACAGAATACCGCAATAGAGGCAATATGAGACTTCAACTGTCCTCTATCAAACCTGATGTCAACCAATTGATGAAAAATAAAAAACAGTTTCATACCTCCCATTAGTAAGATTTGTTTTCTTTTTTAATATCTTATATTATTATACTTGTTATGTAAGTAACAAGTAAATGTTACATGGTACTTTTATTATGCTTATTAATAAAGAGTGCACTTTTAAAAACTATTGTTTTCTTCTTCTTGCGTTTTTAATGGCCTCAGCAATATAGCTTTGTTGACCAGCCACAGCGGAAAAGAAAATAGGGGATAGGATAAAGTGAAAAAAGGATTAGGACAGATGGAAAGGAATTACCGTTGAAAAAATGAATTAATAATTAAATAAATGTATCAGTTTCGTGTAATAAAGAATATAGAATGATGTAAGTTTTAATACAATATTTAGATAAAACAGATAAAATAGAAAGAGGGGCTGGGTGACCAGTTGCTATAAAACGAGAGTACACATTTTTACATTTCTCAGAATAATTGTTACATGAGAAGAATATATGATTCAAATCCCCAATGTCACCACAAGAACAATTTGGAGAGTCACGAATCTTCTTCCTCTAACTTTTGGATCAAAGAACCAAACACTGGGTGTAAAGAAAAGTACTCAATATGAGAGGAAGAAGAGGACCAAAAAGATTGCCATTTCAATTGAAGGCTGGATATGAGTGTTTTAAAGAAATACTTATAAGGAGATGAATATTCAGACAAAGGGCTAACCTTTGAAGATTTAGCTAATAAATCGGCAGTTTCATTCCCCATAATGCCTACATGACTAGGTATCCAACAAAAATTTATTTTATAACCTTTATTGAACAATTTAAAGGTTATAGTCCTAATATTCGAAACTAATAAATATGTATTAGGGTTTATTCCTAATTTTTGTATTGAATATAGAGCTGACTTAGAGTCTGTAAATATTACTACCTTATTTATACTGAGTTCTTTAATTAATTTTAGGCATTCAAGTAATGCTGAAAGCTCTGCTTTATGTATAGAAGAGGAATGAGGGATTCTAAAAGAGTAAGATAAAGAGTTTTCTATATATATTCCACAACCAGTATGAGAAGATGTAAATGAACCATCCGTAAAGCAAAAAACAGAGTCTAGCCATTTTTCCCGAGCTATATTATAAAACATTACGTTTTTATTATGTAGAAGATTAGGATTAGGGCTGTTAATATCCAAATTGAATGTGCTTTTTATAGGGAGAAAATTAGAGAAGTAGGGAGAAAGATAACAAGGTAATTTAGATGAGGTAAAAAATGTTAAAAGAAGAGGAAATTTCATAGTTTTCTAATATAGCAGGATAGGGTTTATGATTCAGATTGTATGTATCCAGTAATTTATTTATAGATGTGATGACCATTTGATTATTATTTGCAAGACATTTCAGAAAATATTTTCTTGCTAGAAAATCAGATCTCATGAGTATTGGAGGAACACCACTTTCCACTTCTAAAGCTCTAGAAGGGGCAGATCTCATACAGCCCAGGACAGTACGCAATGCAGATGTTTGTAGTCGATCAATGATTATCGCTGAAGATTTATTTTGTGGAGAGAACAATAGCAAACCATATTTTATTCGGGATCTTATTAACGATTTATACAGAGTAATTAGAGTAGCAGGATCCGAACCCCACCAAACATGAGAGAGACTCTTGAAAACATTAAGAGTTTTATTAACTTTTTCTTGTAAGTCCAAAATATGAGGTTTCCATGAGAGCGAAGAATCTAGAGTGATACCCAAATATTTAACTTCTTTAAATTTTGGTATTGCTACGTCCTGGAAATAGAGTTGATAATTGGGAATATTTCTAGATTTTTTCATGAAGATTATATTTTTAGACTTTGAAGGGGAAAGAGATAAGCCATGAGAAAACAGCCAATCTGACAAATGAAATAAAGCTTGATTTATTCTATTAAACAATGATTGGGTATTATCTCCTGAGCAGTATAAAACTATGTCGTCGGCATATTGAAGAATAGAACAATAGGGGGAAATTAAAGATTGTAAGGGCAAAGTATATAACATAATATGTACAGAATTGGGCTAAGAATGGATCCTTGAGGGAGACCTATATATGACACTCTGGAATTCGAAAATGTGGTATCATTTTTAAGGTAAAGAATTTTTTTATTTATTAGAGACCAAATACATTTTACTACATTCGATGGAATGCCTATTGATGAAAGTCTGTCGATCAATAGAGACGGGATAACCGAATCAAATACAGCAGAAATATCTATGAATAAAGCAACAGTGATTTGTTTATTTAAAAAGGAGCTATTTATATCTGAAATTAATTTGATTGAGTTATCGATAGTGCTCTTCCCTTTTCTGAATCCACACTGTGAAGACGGATAAATATCATTTTTCTCCAACCACCAATCCAATCTCATTTTTATGAGATGTTCAAAAGTTTTTCTTATACAAGAAGTAAGAGCGATAGGACGATAATTGTTAGCACAATTAGGACATTTACTAGGCTTTAAAATAGGACAGATAATTTGTTTATTCCAAGATTCTGGAACATTCCCAGATAATAAGAAATTATTAAAGAATTTCAGAAGCAATGATTTTCCTTCAAAGGGTCAATTTTTAATCATAGAATAAGCTATATTATCTATTCCTGGAGAAGAATCCTTTAAATTATCCAAAATTGAGTTTAATTCTCCTAATGTGAAGTTAGATGAAGGAAAAGATGAAGAGATCGAGGGAATTTCTAATTTAAAATATGGTTCTACAAAAGGAGGAGCTAATTTAGTAAAAAAGGTATTCAAAACCTCCATATTACAAGTAGGAACAGAAGGAGGCTGAAATGATTTTCTAAAAATGCTTCTGTCGACCCTGTTCTGTAAAAATTCTTAATTGCTTGCTTTCTCGAGACTTTCAATTGAGTACAAAAGGGATCCCACCAAGGACATAAAGAAGGCCGGAAAAATGAATGATGAAGGGGAATAGACAAATTTCCTGCATGATTGATACACTCTATAAATTCTAGATATCAATGTTCTGAAGAAATTGAATTTGTAAGTTCTTCATAATAATTGGTCCAATTAGCCTGTTTAAAATTACGGCCACGAGAAAAAGATTTTTTAAAATGTGTATTTAAGTTAGAGTTGAAATGAAGATTAATGACAATGGAAAAATGATCACTGCCATATGAATCATTTAAAGTATGAGAAGAAGTAAAAGGACCTAAAGATGGAGAAATAAGTGTTAAATCAATAATACTTTTTTGTAAAGTATTATTAGCAAGACGAGTGGATTTATCGTCATGTAAAATTAATAAATTATTATTTTCTATAAACGCCCATAAGTATTTTCTGTTTGCATTTGAATGAGAGCCATTAATTTGGGAGATGTGAGAATTAAAATCACCCACTATTATGTGCGGGGAAGGTCCAGAAAGAATTGAATCCCAAAAATTGTTTTTGCATTTATAGGAAGGAGGAATATATCCAGAAATTAATGTGAAACTATGAAATTTAACTGCAATAAATTGTGCATTATTGCCAGAATAAATAGGATTAAGGGGAATTTCATTAAAACTCAGAGAATGACGGATAAGCATGGCTACACCACCCTTACCGTCTTCCCAAAATTTAAGAAGGGTTTTATAACCTCTAATTTTAATTATATTTTTTTAGTCCATGTTTCAGAAAGACATATAATATCAGGTATATATGTATCAATTAGGTCACTTAAATTGGATTTATTTGCATTGAAGCTTCTAATGTTCCATTGAACTATTTTTACTGGATACATTATTGGTTGACGGGGATTTATAATTTTCAAGAGTATCGACTGGAACAATGTTTAAAAATGTTAGAATAAAAGTAGTTGGGTCTGAAGAGTATAATTTTGAGATAAGGTCTTTAAATTGAGTTTGGTCGCATTCTAATTCAGAAGTTGTATTATTAAAACATATTTTTTTTGGAGATGGAGAAAGTTTTGAAGGGTTAATTATATCAAGATATCGTTGTCTGAAAGACTCGTCAATATTTTGGGGAGGAGGAGAAGATGGTCTTCTTTTATTAGGAGGGGAATTAAGAATTGATGAATAGGATGAAGAATTTGAAATTGGGCGAATCAAGTTAGGATTTGAATAATAAGGTGAAAGAAGAGGAAATTAAACACTTGTTTGATCCATTGTTGCCAAATTTACATTTTTTTAAATTGGCTCGTGAGGAGTTATAAGCCACAATACAATATTTTTTTACTTAAATTTTCTGCTTGAAATTAATTAATGAACCTGAAGATTATCACACCTTTTCTGGCCACCTTGTATATGGAGAGCGGTCTCCATTATTAAATAACAAAATATTTTGTTTACTTGGTAACGTGACGGGGGGGAACTCCCCCCCGAACACGTTTGCATTGAAAGACTTATTCTACCCTAAATGAAAATGTGTACTCTTTTGTGAAAATTGAAATTAATAAAGATATGAAAACGTAAAGAGAAAAGAACTTACGATACACACAAGAACTGAGAAGAACACAGCCAAAAGTCACTCAAGAAGATAACACACAACCACTCGGATCAAGAGCTGTCGGTCGAATCTTATTGTTTTCTTGTAGGGTTACGTCAAATATTTCGCTTTCCAAAAGGGTTCCGTCCCCAAAAAAGATTGAGAACCGCTGATTTAGAATATCAATGAGTAGAACTGTATTACATGCAACTCAGTATACAGTTGGATCTGTACTATATGCAACTCAGTATACACGTGTATCTGTATAGTATGCAACTCAATATGCACTTGTATCTGTATTATATGCAACTCAGTATACACTGGTATCTGTATTATAGGCAACTCTGTATACACTTGTTTCTGTATTATATGCAAATCAGTATATATTTGTATCTGTATTATATATAACTCAGCATACATCTGTATTATGTAACTCAGTATACACTTACTTGTATCTGCATTTAATGCAATAGATAAAAAAATCTCAGTATGCAGTTGAATCTGTCACTCAAGAAGATAACACACAACCACTCGGATCAAGAGCTGTCGGTCGAATCTTATTGTTTTCTTGTAGGGTTACGTCAAATATTTCGCTTTCCAAAAGGGTTCCGTCCCCAAAAAAGATTGAGAACCGCTAATTTAGAATATCAATGAGTAGAACTGAATTACATGCAACTCAGTATACAGTTGGATCTGTACTATATGCAACTCAGTATACACGTGTATCTGTATAATATGCAACTCAATATGCACTTGTATCTGTATTATATGCAACTCAGTATACACTGGTATCTGTATTATAAGCAACTCTGTATACACTTGTTTCTGTATTATATGCAAATCAGTATATATTTGTATCTGTATTATATATAACTCAGCATACATCTGTATTATATAACTCAGTATACACTTACTTGTATCTGCATTTAATGCAATAGATAAAAAAATCTCAGTATGCAGTTGAATCTGTGTTATATGCAACTTATATCTGTATTATATATATACGATTGTTTCTGTATTATATGCAACTCAGTATATACTTGTATCTGTAATAAATGCAATTCAGTATAGACTTACTTCTGTCTGTATTATACGCAACTCAGTATACGATTGTATACACTTACTTGTGTCTGTATTTAATGCAATATATACTCAGTATACTTGTGTTTGTGTTATATGCAACTTAGTATACATCTGTATCTGTATTATATGCAACTCAAGATGCACTTGTATCTGTGTTATATGCAACTCAGTATGCACTTATATCTGTATTATATGCAACACGATATACACTTGCATGTGCAACTCAGTATATACTTCTGCCTGTATTATATGCAACTGAGTTACATATAATACGGATACAGATGCAAGTGTATGCTGAGTTACATACTAAATTTGACAAATTGCTATTTTTGCAAAAAATGACCTACCGTTTTTAGTAAATAACGTAGATAAATCGTTTTTATATATATATATATATATATATTCTTTAACGGGATTCATATACAAAACAAGACTACAGTTCGTGATTCTTAAAACTAACAAAAGTACATATAAGACTAAAGTATAAATATATATATATATATATATATATATATATATATATATATATATATATATATATATTTCCTAAGCTACAAACACAATGATAATTTATAAGTGGAAAACTAACCATGTACACAATAAACTATTCCTTTAATAAGAATGCGCGTAGGTGTTTCAATGATCCACTAAAAATGTCAAAATTGATATTATTGCAATTAGCGAAAATCCCAAAATTATTGCAGGTTCTGTACATTTGTTTATAAAATGACTTACTTACTGCTCCGTAATAGGCGACTAGGAACATGGATGTTCACTAAACTGAAAAGTTCTGAAGTTAAATTTGACAATTTGCTATTTTTGCAAAATGACAGTTATTAGTAAACTATGTCGATAAATTTGAGAATTTTTTTAGAAGTTAAATTTGGCAGTTTGTTATTTTTGCAAACAATTACAGTATTTAGTAAATAACGTCGATAAATCGTGATTTTATTGAAAACATTACATGAAGTTAAATTTGACAATTTGCTATTTTTGCAAAATGACAGTTTTTAGTAAACTACGTCGATAATTCGTGATTTTATTGAACAATTAGCATAAAGGTAAATTTGACAATTTTCTATTTTTGCAAAAAATTACAGTTTTTAGTAAATAACGTCAATCAATAAATCGTGCTTTTATTGAGAAATTGGCATTAAGTTAGAATTGACAATTTTCTATTTTTGCAAAAAATGACAGTTTTTAGTAAATTACGTCGATATATCGTGATTTTATTGAAAAATTAGCATGAAGTTAAATTTGACAATTTGCTATTTTTGCAAAAATTGACAGTTTCTAGTAAATTACATCGATAAATCGTGATTTTATTAAAAAGTTTAATTTGACGATTTGCTATTTATGCAGAAAAATGACAGTTGCTATTTTTGCAAAAAAATTAGTTTTTTTTTTAATTTGGCAATTTGCTACTTTTGCAAAAAAATACAATTTTTAGTAAGTAATGTCGATAAATCGTGATTTTATTAAAAAAAATGCATGAAGTTACATTTGAAATACATTGTGATTTTATTGAAAAATTTGCATGAAGGTAAATTTGACAATTTGCTATTTTTTGAAGAAAAATTACAGTTTTTTGTAAATTAGGTCGATAAATCGTGTTTTTATTGAAACAACATAAAGTTGAATTTGCATATTTGCTATTTTTGCAAAAATTTTAGTATTTAGTAAAATACGTCGATATTTTATTGAAAAATTAGCATAAAGGAAAATTTGACAACTGCTATTATTGCAAAAAATGATAGTTTGTAGTAAATTACGTCGATAAATCGTGATTTTATTGCAAAATTTGCATAAAGTTATATTTGACAATTTGCAATTATTGCAAATAATAACAGTTTTTAGTAATAACGTCGATAAATAATGATCTTAATAAAAAATTAACGTACCCGTAAATTTAACATTAAAATTTTATTAAAAAACTAGCATAAAGGTAAATTTGACAATTTGCTATTTTTGCAAAAAATTACAATCTTATTGAAAAACTAGCATAAAGTTAAATTTGACAATTTGCTATTTTTTAAATCTTAATTTTTTTAAAAAAATTACAATTTTTAATATTTTATTTGTTTATTTCAACGGCATGCCATTTACATAAAAAACACAATATACAAAAAAACAAATATGTACAAATACTGAAATTAAAACTAAACAAGAAAATGTTATAAATCTTTTAAAAGACGCTTTAATAATGAAAAAGACCCATAAGAAAAGTCAAATTTTAAAATATTCGCGTGACGCAAAACCCGAACAGAAGCGGAATATTTTACATAATCCGTGTGTCTGTAGCCGATATGGAATGTAATGTCTGACCGAAGAGAACCCTTATACCAACCAATTCCAACAGATCAGGGGAATCCAAATATCCATTTAGTAGTTTGAATACTAACTTAATGTCAGCTTCTACACGCCTTTGCTTAAGGCTTCGAAGGCCAAAAGTCGTCAAAAGATCAAAGTAGGGCTGATCAGTACTAAATTTATAGGCAAGATACCTTATAAATTTCTTTTGAACTTGCTCAATTATTACAGTGTTACCAGCGTTCTATTTGTAAAGTTCTTACTGTTACGCTTTACAAAACCCAGCATCTGATAGGCTTTCGTGACAATGTTTGAGATATGCTGTGCAAATTGTTGAAATAGTATCGCTGGAATTCAGATATTAGATGAACCACGAGGAGCGAAATAAAAACACGTGTTGTTGGTTGGAAAACTGTGTATCAACTAAACTCTTTACTCATAGATGTCTCACATTACAAAAACAGTAGATATTACAAACATAATAGATGTCCATAATTTTGATATCTTATAACACCCCCACTTATCCAAATCTACAAACTAGAAATTAATTGCCGCTTAAACCTAAACCCCTTACAAATTTATCATGTTTTACATTCTGTAAAAGTTTTGCCAGAACATCAGCTATCATTTCATTAGTAGGTAATCAGAAACCGCATCTCGAACAAAATGATATCTTATATCTATATGTTTTGATCTGTCATGAAAGACTGGATTACTTGTTAATTTTTGAGCACTTTGGTTATCATTAAAAATATCTATATCATCCAGTTGACCTGTCAGATCAAATAGCAAGTTCCTCAAATATATAGCCTCTTTTGTCGCATCACTGATAGCCATGTATTCAGCTTCGGTGCTTGATAAAGCGACCGTTCTTTGTTTGCAACTTTTCCATGAGATTAAACCTCCAGATAACTTAAATAAATAACCTGTATAGGATTTTCTGTCCCTTTTATCAGAACCCCAATCTGCATCTACAAATCCAATCAGATTTAAATTATCCTTTTCAAACTTCATGGAGAAATGTTTTGTTGCTTTTAAATAACGTAGTAATCGTTTTGCACTTTGCCAGTGCGATTTAGTATAACAATTGTTATATTGACTAAGATAACTGACAGCATAAGAAATATCAGGGCGAGTCAAAACTGACAAATACATTAAACTCCCTATTACCTCCTGATACGGTAAGTTTACATCACAAACTTCTGTTTGTTCATTTCTTAAGTCAATACCAACATCCATAGGAGTCGAAGCAATCTTACAATCTGACATCTTATACTTATCTAAAATTTTGTCTATATAACTTTCTTGATCTAAAGTAATAACATTTTTTTTATAGTCTCTTACAATTCTAACTCCTAAACATTGTTTAGCTTCTCCCAAATTCTTAATCTTAAATTTTAAAGCTAAGTTATTTTCTAGAAATTTCGTTTCCTCTGCGTCGTTTGAAAAAATAAAGAAGTCATCTACATACAAAGCTACTACTGTTAATAACTGATTTTTCTTCTTTATGTACAAACAAGGTTCAAACTGTGACTTTTTATATTTCAAATCTAACATAACTTCATTTACCCTCTCATTCCAAGCTCGGCCTGATTGCTTCAAACCGTACACTGCCTTTTTCAATTTATACACTCTATTTTCATTTCCCCTTAAAACAAAACCCTCTGGCTGTCTCATGTAGACATTTTCTTTTATAACACCATTCAAGAAGGCTGTTTTTACATCTAAATGTACAATTTTTAAATTAAGTTTTACACTTAACGCTATTAAAGTTCTCAATGTTGAGTGACGCACGACTGGCGCGAAGGTTTCAGTATAGTCGATACCCTCTCTTTGAGTATAGCTACTAGTCTTGCTCTGTAGCTTTTCTCATTCTCACTATTGCACTTTATTTTAAACACCCACTTGCAGTCGACAACAGTTTCCTCATTTGGCCGATCGACGAGTTCCCACGTGTCGTTTTCTTTGAATGACCTAATTTCTTCTACCATTGCCTCCTTCCATTTATCCTCGTCTGGTCTTGAGAATGCTTCTGGAACAGTTGTTGGTGCATTGGTTCCAACACTATCTGTACTAAGATAGGTAACAAAATCTTCGAACTCCTTTTTTTTTTTCTTGGTCTGTCTGATGTCCTTTGTTCTTGAACGACTTCTGGTCTCCAATTTTGAGGTACATATTCATTATCGGAGTCATCAGCATCTTCAGATGAATCTTCAGTGACCGGTTGGGCAATCACTGCATCTTCTGCTGATAAAGTTGACCTCGCTTCTTCCCCCACTGAATCTGGAATTTCTGCCTTACCTCCTTCGATCATCTTAGGAAATATATTTATATCTTTTGACGTCTCAATCACTGTAACATCTCTACTGGTTATTACCTTTTTGGTGATTGGATTGTAACATCTATAGCCTTTAGTGTTTTCATCATAGCCAACTAAAATATGTTTTATGGCCTTTTTGTCCCACTTGTTCCTATTTGCTTTTGGAACATGTACCATAGTAGTACTACCATATGTTCGCAAATGACTGATGTTGGGCCTTTTACCCGTCCATAGTTCAAACGGAGTTTTAGAAATTCCTGCAGCAATAGAACGATTTTTGAGGTAACATGCAGTATTACAGGCCTCTGCCCACAGCCCTTTACTAACATTATTATCAAACATCAAGCACTTCGCCCTTTCAATAATGGTGCGGTTGCAACGCTCTGCCATGCCGTTCTGTTCTGGCGTATGACTATTTGTTTTCTGATGAATAATTCCATTTTTCTTAAGATAATCTTCAAAATATTTGCTACAATATTCACCTCCATTATCAGTCCTTAAAATCTTTAGTTTCTTATTCTGCTGATTTTCAACTAAATTTTTAAATTCTATGAACCTTTCATGCATTTCATCTTTTGTTTTCAGGAAATACATAAAACACATTCTACTAAAGTCATCTATAAATGTCAAAAAATATCTTGCACCTCCCAGTGAAGTGGTTTCCATGGGGCCACAAATGTCACTGTGAATTAGCTCCAACACTTCTTCAGCTCGACTTCCTTTACTTGGGAATGGCAGCCGGCTCTGTTTGCCTTGACAACATACTTCACAATTTTGAATACTGATGTCACTTTGTGCTTTACATTCAAAACCATCAACTAATTCACACATTTTCTTCATGTATGCACTATTTAAATGGCCTAAGCGACGATGCCAAACCTCACTGTTATCGCCACCATTTAAAAACGCTGCGTTTTGTTCACTGAGTTTTAGTTTATAGACATTATTCTTTAAATCAGCTGTTGCCACTAGAATATTATGAGAATTGTAAATCTTACAACCTTTGTCATCGAAACACACTTTATTGCCTTTGTTTATAAGCTGACAAACTGACAGTAGGTTTGTGGTTAGGATTGGGACAAATTGTACGTCTTTGATTACAATATCGTGTTCTGAGGTGCCTGCAGTTGTTTTTATTTGCACATCACCTGCACATTCTACTTGCAATTTATTATTATTGGCCACTACAATTTCTGTCAAGTTCGGATTTCTTTCATTTCTTAACCACCTTTTTCTTGCAGTTAAATGAACACTTGCGCCACTGTCAACATACCACTCCGTGTTTTTAAATTGTCCTGTTGTAAATACTGCACTAAAAACACCGTTCAGTTTATTGTTGGGACATTTTGACATAAAATGTCCACTCTGTTTACATTTGAAACAAATTACACTGCACATGTCTCTTTTCTTGTTGTTGACATTTGACACATTCGATTTTTCATTTCAATTTGTACTCCTGGTGACATCTCGCGGAGCCTTTTGGAAACTTGATTTAAATTTTCTGGATTTCGTTGCGAACGCGCTGCTACTGCTGCCGCCATCTGTCTGCATATCCAACAACTTTGTTTTAATTGAATCCGTTGTGATTTGGATTCCCGAATGTTCAATTGCCATTATCATGGGTGCGTATCTCTCCGGCAAGCCCGCTAACAAGAGTGATCCTACCCATACTTCGTTAATTTGAAAGCCCGTTCTGCTTAGTCTCTGCGATGTCTCGACAACTTGATTTATGTATGACTCCATAGATTCGTGATTCTCCAATCTGGCAGATATCAATGTTCTTAAAAGTCCTATTTTTCTTGTAAACCCGTTGTCGTCATATAAATTTTTTATCTTCGACCATACTTCCTTGGCCGTTTTTGCATCTTTCACATGAGGAAATAACGATGGATCGACGGTTAAAATCAGCTTAGCCTTTGCTTTTGCTATTAGATCTTCGTTTTCTTCACTGCCGTCGATGCATTTGCTTAATCCTTCAAGCACTAATACACTTTCCATGGCAAACGACCATTCATCATAGTTCTCGCGGCCACGCAATTTCGGCACACTTGCTAAATAGTTTACCGCCATCTTATGAGAATACTGTTTCTTCGACCACTAACACAACTGTGTTTTTAACGCGAAACGCGATTAACGTGAACGTAACGTTTTGGTACACCTAACACCTGTCTACCGGGTTTTCCTGGGCCGATAACCTGTTGAAATAGTATCGCTGGAATTCAGATATTAGATGAACCACGAGGAGCGAAATAAAAACACGTGTTGTTGGTTGGAAAACTGTGTATCAACTAAACTCTTTACTCATAGATGTCTCACATTACAAAAACAGTAGATATTACAAACATAATAGATGTCCATAATTTTGATATCTTATAACACAAATGACCACTTCAAATCCACAGTGACACCTAAATCCCTTATCCTATCAACACATCGTTGAAAACATAATTTGTAATGATTGACCTTGTACTTCTTGAAAAAGTAATGATATTACACTTTTTGAGGTTTAGCGTTAATCTGTTATCGTTACACCAGCTATAAAAGTGATCAAGTTCATTTAGCAATACGCATATACATTTTCATATCACCAGCGAAAAGTAAACAATTGGCATTCTGAAAACAGCTTGTAGCGTCGTTTATAAATATATTAAAGAACAAGGGACCCAGGTGTGATCCCTGAGGAACACCAGAAGTAACCTGATGTTATTTGCCCAATTTTAATCACTTGCAACCTATCTGTTAAGTATGACTCTATCCAACGTAAACGAATATCAGTAATGCCAACATAATGAAGCTTGTTGAGTAATAGCGTATGATCAAACGCCTTGAAGAAGTCGGTATAGGTAGAATCAACTTGAAAACCGCGTTCCAAGGCGTCGACAATGTAAGAATCATATAACAATAAATTAGATTTCGTAGATGCCCCCACTCGAAACCCATGTTGTTTGTGAGAGATTGAAGATTGCAATGAATTAGTTAAGAAATCCGTCATCAATTTTTCAAAAAATTTTGGGATTGTTGCAATTATGTGTGTTATTGCCATTCTAATATATTGGAATTATGTTTGTTAATTTCCAGCAAGATGGAAAGCAACCACTAGATAGTGACAATTTAAAAAGTAACCATATTGGTCTACAAAGCGCGAATGCACATTTTTTTGAATAGGGAAGCAGGCAGACCATCGGGGCCAGGGCAATAGTTATCTTTAAGAGTTTGTAACCTCCGTGATTTTTATGTCTGGTGTTCGATTTAAGTAAAGAGATGATGATGTATCGATGAAGATGTCATTTGTTTATTATGCGAACATGGAGGTGTATACACTGATTCAAAATGATCAGCAAACAAATCTGCTATACTACTTCTGTCGTTGACAACCTTATTATCCCTAAGAAAATTAGCCAGCATACGATCCCCACCCCTCTTCGATCTAACCCAAGACCAAATTTATTAACGTCAATAAATAGTAATTTTATTGAAAAATTAGCATAAAGTTAGAATTGACAATTTGATATTTTTGCAAAAAAAGACAGTTTTTAGTAAGTAGCGTCGATAAATCGTAATTTTATTTAAACATTTGCATGAAGTTAAACTTGACAATTTGCTATTTTTGCAAACAAATAACAGTTTTTTGTAAATTACGTTGATAAATCGTGCTTTTATTGAAAAATTAGCATGAAGTTGAATTTGGCAATTTGCAATGTTTGCAAAAAAATAGTTTTTAGAAAATTAAGTCGATAAATCGTCATTTTATTAAAAAATTAGCATTTAGTTGAATTAGACAATTTGCTATTTATTTAGAAGTTAAATTTGACAATTTGCTATTTTTGCAAAAAATTACAGTTTTTAGTAAGTAACGTCGATAAATCGTGAGATTTTTTTTTTAGAAGTTAAATTGGACAATTTCCTATTTTTGCAAAAAATTATAATTTTTAGTAAGTAACGTCGATAAATCGTGATTTTATTAGAAAATTAGCAGAAATGTTTACTTTAACAATTTGTTATTTTAGCAAAAAAATGACAGTTTTTAGTAAATTACGTCGATAAGTCGTGATTTTATTGAAAAATTAGAATAAAGTTGAATATATCAATGTTTGGGGGTGGGTCGCTCGAAACTGAGAGATTTCTTAGGGTAGTGATTGGTGTCAGGCTGTTATTATCAATGTTTTAAACAACTCTTTATACCAGATATATGGCAACAATGTGAGTTGAATCTTTTAAGATTTTTCTCAGATATATCAATTTTCAGGGGTGGGTGGATCGAAACTGAGTGTTTTCTCAGGGAAGTGATTGGTGTCAAGCTGTTAGTAGAGATGTTTTAAACTTTATATACCAGATATATGACAATAATGTGAGTTGAATTTTCTATGATTTTTCTAAAATATATCAATTTTGGAGGTGGGTGGCTCGAAACTGAGAATTTTTTTAGGGTAGTGATTGGTGTCACGCTGTTAGTAGGACTGTTTTAAACAACTCTTTATACCAGATACATGCTAACAATGTGAGTTGAATTTTTCATATTTCTAAAATATATGAATTTTTGGGGGTTGGTGGCTCGAAGCTGAGAGTTTTTGTCAGGGTAGTTATTGGTGTCGGGCTGTTAGTAGGGATGTTCTTAACAACTCTATATACAAGAATTAAGGCAACAATGTAAGTTCAATTTACTACGATTTTTCTAAAATATATCAATTTTTAGGGATGGGTTTCTCAAAACTGACAGATTTCTCAGGTTGGTAATTGGTGTCAGGCTGTTAGTTTGGGATGTTTTAAACAACTCTATATACCAGATATTTAGCAACAATGTGAGTTGAATTTTTTACGATTTTTCTAAAATATATCAATTTTTGGGGGTGTGTGGCTCGAATCTGAGAAATTTCTTAGGATAGTGATTGATATTAGGCTGTTAGTAGGGATGGTTTAAACGACTCCTGTGACCATGTGAGTTAATTTTTTTATGATATTTCTAAAATATATCAATTTTTTGCATATCATATATATAGTACCAATGTGAGTTACATTTTTTATGATTTTTCTAAAATATATCAATTTTGGGGGTGGGTGGCTCGAAACTGAGAGTTTTCTCAGGGTAGTGATTGGTGTAAGGCAATTAGTACAGATGTTTAAAACAACTTTTTATACCAGATATATAGCAACAATGTGAGTTGAATTTTTTATAATTTTTCTAAAATATATCAATTTTCGGCGGTGGGTGACTCGAAATTGAAAGTTTTCTAATGCTAGTGATTGGTGTAAAGCTGTTAGTAGGGATGTTTTAAACTACCCTATATACCAAATATGCGGCAACAATGTGAGTTGAATTTTTTATCATATTTCTAAAATATATCAATTTTTAGGGGTGGTTGGCTCGAAACTGTAAGTGTTTTTAGTGTAGTAATTAGTGTCGGGCTGTTAGTAGGAATGTTTCAAACAACTCTATACACAAGATGTTACCGGCGCTTTACTCTAAGCGTCGTTAACTCAACATTTTTCAAATTCATTGTAACAACGGTCCCATTCTCAATTCCAAAATGTTCCTTCACTTTAATTCAAATAAGTAAAGTTCGCGCCCCACACACATTTCTCCACAGCTACCTAAAACCAGGAAGAATCCTGTAAAACATCCTACTATCCGTGTCACAGCATTTTGGGCACGGAATAACTTAGCCGCACGAACCCTCTTCTACCTGCGTTGGGACACGACCGCTTGGAAAGCGCGTGTTTGCAAAGCGCATGTTTAACTCGGGAAAAACCGAAGTTTGCGATGACGTCACAATAGAAGCCAAAGGGATATGCTTTATTCGCGGTTTATAGCAAAACCGCGAATCACACCAGAACACCACAACCACCATTCAATAGCTGAGAGAAATGGTGCTCTTACCCCCCAAAAACGTAGAGGGGGAAGGTTTTTTGGCGTTTGGCATAAAAGCCCAGCGCCCTAAGCAAAATCAAGCAGTTCACACCAAGTATCGAATCAATCAGTTCATCAACCAGTTCTCACCAAGTGCCGTCTTAAGTCCGCGTTATTGTTATCGTTGTAAGTTATTTTATTTTATTTTTTAAATTATTATTTCACTTAATTTTGTTTTCACTTGTATATTTTTTTATTGCTCATTTTTGTTATATGTTATTTTCTTGTATATTCATTCACGACTTCTTTTCAATTTTAATTTTTCTTTAAATAAATTCTTTACTTGTTATTTTTCTTAAACAAGAATTTTTAATTCAAGTTACCTGACAGAATTATTCAGAGTCAATTAAACATAAGAATTTATTTTCATAAGTGAAATAAACAATTTAATCTGTTCCTGTGTAAGCTGTTCCATCTTCACGAAAAACCAGGTAAGATAAACTTCTTAATTATTTTTTTTTTATTGTGTGTAACCTCTACCCTGAGTTAATCGAGTAATCACGGGAAACCGATTAAAACGTTTGGCCAACAAGTTTACGTTTTGATCGGGAATTGCGACTCACAAGTCAACGTTCTTAAAATCCCCCGCTGATAAAGATTCATGGCAACAATGTAAGTTGCATATTTTATGATTTTTCTAAAATATAGCAATTTTTGAGGGTGGGTGGCTTAACACTGATAGCTTTCTTAGGGTAGTGGTTGGTGTAAGGCTGTTAGTAGGAATATTTTAAATAACTCTATCTACCAGATTTAAGGCAACAATGTAAGTTGAATTTTTTTATAGTTTTTCTAAAATATATCAATTTTCGGGGGTGGGTGGCTCAAAACTGAGAGTATTCTCAGGGTAGTGATTGGTATCAGGCTGTTAAAAGAAATGTTTTAATCAACTCTATGTACCAGATATATGGCAACAATGTACGTTGAATTTTTTATGATTTTTCAAAAATATATCAATTTTTGAGGGTGGGTGGCTTAAAACTGAAAGTTTTCTTAGGGTAGTGGTTGATGTAAGCTGTTAGTAGGTGGGTGGCTTAACACTGATAGTTTTCTTAGGGTAGTGGATGGTGTAAGGCTGTTAGTAGGAATGTTTTAAATAACTCTATCTACCAGATTTAAGGCAACAATGTAAGTTGAATTTTTTTATAATGTTTCTAAAATATATCAATTTTCGGGGGTGGGTGGCTCAAAACTGAGAGTATTCTCAGGGTAGTGATTGGTATCAGGCTGTTAAAAGAAATGTTTAAAACAACTCTATCTACCAGATATATGGCAACAATGTATTGTTTTCTCAGGGTGGTGATTCGGGTCAGGCTGTTAGTAGGGATGTTTTTAACAACTCTATATACAAGATTCATGGCAACAATGTAAGTTGAATTTTTTATGATTTTTCTAAAATATATCAATTTTCGGGGGTGGGTGGCTCATAACTGAGAGTATTTTTAGGGTGGTGATTGGTGTGAGGCTGTTACTAAGGATGTTTTAAACAACTCTATATACAAGATTCATGGCCACAATGTAAGTTGCATTTTTTATGTTTTTTATAAAATATATCAATTTTCGGGGATGGGTGGCTCGAAACTGAGAGTTTTTTAGGGTAGTAATTAGTGTCAGATTGTTAGTGGGGATGTTTTAAACAACTCTATGTACAAGATTCGTAATCAAAATCTAAGTTGAATTTTTTATGATTTTTCAAAAATTTATCCATTTTTGGGGGTGAGTCGCTCAAAACCGAAAGTTTTTTAGGGTAGTAATTAGTGTCAGGCTGTTAGTAAGGATATTTTAAACAACTCTATATACAAGATTTATGGCCACAATGTAAGATGGTTTTTTTATGATTTTTCTAAAATATATCAATTTTCGGGGGTGGGTAGCTCCAACCTGAGAGTTTTGTTAGGGTGCTGATTAGTGTCAGGCATTAGTAGGGATATTTTTAACTGCTTTATACGTTAAATTAATGGCAACAATGTTAGGTGTAATTTTTATGATTTCTCTAAAATATAATAATTTTTGGGGGTAGGTTTCTTGAATTAGAGGTTTTCTAAAATGTTGATTGGTGTCAGGGTGTTGTGAACACATTTTTTTTTTTACCTCATTCTTGGCAACACTAATAGTTGTATTTTCTATGTTTTTTTTTTCGAAATTTCTTAGTTTTTGGAAGTGAGTATTTAAAAACAGAATTTTCTTAGGGTGTGGAGTAAATGATAATTTATATTTGTCTAAATATTGCTAGGAGAATATTGTATGCATTTTCCAAACAGGGTTTTTCTTAATACCTAATAAATAAGTTTTAAGGGCTATATTACTTTCCATTTGTAGGGTGTTAATTTATTTTGGTTTGAAATCATGTAAATCGGTATTATAATTGTCTTGAAAAGTATTAAAATGTTGTTTAATTGATAATTAAATCGACTGCAATATTTGACTGGTCCGCTGTAAACTTTTGATGCTGGATAAAAAGTGAATCTGAATCTGATGCTAACTTCAACATTATGGTTTTGACTCAACAATACTTTCTCTATATAAATTTAATGGGAATTTACGTCTTTGTTAAAAATGGTGCAACTTTTAAACACATCGAAGCACAAAGCTGGGATTTTCACCAAAATGATGTCCATTCAATGGACTATATTTTAAGCTGAAGTGCAGCTGCGTTTACTTGCCTTTCGGGCGTCCGTCTAAGGACTGCTGGATCACCGCCATATCTGCGAACCACTGCCCGCCGGAGACCAACCCAGGTGTGGACCGGAGGGGCGAGTAGGCACCCCTGGGCTTTCTAAGGTCCACCCCCCGACTCCTCATTTAGCGGCGACAAGCACCAGGGCTGAGTCACCCCGCCGTGTGTAAGTTAGCCCTATCCAAGATAGGGACACAGAGGCTACCTCAAGAAGGTCTACAGCTCCGACTTGGACAATCATCCCTTTCAAACATCCATCGTCCGAAGACTCCGGTCTGCCCCAGGCGCCTCCTGTTTAGGTGCTATACTGGACCACTTGCGACAGTGAAAATGTTGGTTTTGAAATGGGAATTGCAAAAAGTATCAAAATTGTGTTTTCGTTACTTCCGTATTTTGGTCAAATATTATTATATATATTTTTTAATAATAAATTATCAGTCCTATTGAAAACTCCATATGGAATAATCATTTCGACAGTATAAAGTTCACTATAAACATTCAATTTCGAGTTTTGAGACAAAATATGAGAAGTTTGAAATATCCATGGAAAACGCGGAATTTGAACTTTCATATTAAAAATGATCTCACGTCATCGAAAATACTTCCACGAAAAATATTTTGAGTGGAAATTGGAGCTAAAGGCTTCAATTTCATTTCATTTTTAATAAAAAAAGTGAAAATCCGCGTTTTCCAGGGGTATTTCAAACTTCTCATATTTTGTCCCGAAACTCGAAATCGAATGTTTATGATACAAGTATTGAACTTTATACTGTCAAAATGAATATATCATATGGATTTTTCAATGCGACTGATACATTTTATTAGTTAATGAACAATCGTAAAAGACCGACATAACCTCGTAGCGTTTATATAGGTAACAGATTTATCAAAAATTATAAAAATTGGCAAACTACTTCGCTTCTCCACAAACTTTTGCCTCACAGTCAAACAAGTGAAGAGGTCAATCATCCCCACGTCCAAACAAATGTCGTTGAGCTCAATCAAATAAAGATCTTTGCTTATGATTACCATGACAGACAGGATGAAGTATCACATATTATTGTAATTTAATTCAAAAACTGAACCTAATAATACAGAAAACCCGACTTCAGTCGTTTGAGGCTGGGCCACTCATTTTCTACAACAACGCACGCCCGCACATTGCCAATGTCATAAATGAAAAGCTATGCGATTACAGTTGGGAAATGTTAGTTTATCCACCCTACAGTCTTGACAGTCAACTACATTTTTACTTATCCCAAAATTAAAACAACCTATACGAGCACGTCGTTACAAATCTCTAAAAGATCTTTCTGTCGCCAGTACCCGAGCCCTTCGTCAGATAAAGAAAGATAGGTTATTAGATGGTATTGTCATGCTTCTCAAACGTTGACACTCGGTCATTGAGAAGCAGGAAGATTGTGTTAAAGGGTTGTAAACAGATTATATCAAAAAATAAACATGTAAGAAAATAAAAAATGATGTGTATTATTTATGGAATAACCTTTGTACAAAATAGACCGATTGGTGTTGGCGGGTTAACGTTTTCAAAATAACCGGAGTACCGTTCATTATATACCCACATACATCTAAAAAAAATCCTAACTTGTTCAAAGTTGAACGTTTTTATGAACGAGCCCTTTGATTCTGTACTTTGTGACCACATTTACTTGCAGCCTTCATCATTTGTCGGGCCTTTTTGACGCGACAAAAAGTGGCCAGTGTAAATACGCTCTTAGAGGCCAATACTAACCAAACAAACCTTGATACATATAATGTTCTAAAACAAAGTCGACGTAATTGTCGTGACATTGCTGATGCTGCCCATCACTGGATCAAATGCATGCCGAGAATTTAAATGTTGAAAATAAAGGCTATTAATTAAATATCACTATAAACAAAAATATATTGATTTAACTAGTTTATTTAAATTGAAACACCTACTGAAACAAAGGGAAATAATATATTACATGTTACTAAGCTGCTCAAAGTTCATTCTTCGTTCTGAACATTGTCTGACTTCATGCCGGAACCAACGGGGCCATGACGGCGTTCCCAAATCATCCTGTGCTTCTGCTTCATGTAAGCCGTTTTCACATTGTGATAGCCCCCCAAGTCCCCGTATTTTGTGAACCAATTTGTAGTCGCTTCCTGGTATTGTCTTAGCACTTCTTTGCACCTTTCCATATGATCAGGAGATTCGTAGATCTGGCAATCCTCAAATCTTTGCCTTAAAATACTCAAAATTTCTGTATCGACTTGCCTAGAAGAAATATGTAAAATTCATTTTATTTATAAATGCAAACACAGGATGTCCTCATTTTATTGGTTAATTTGAATTTCTAATCGCAAAATGCATAAGTTTGGCATTTTACGATTAGAAATTGGAAAGATACCCACTTGTTCAAATAATAATTTGTATATATTTATCAATCAAAATCGGTTCGCCAGTAATTTACCGGTATACAGGGTATCCCGATTAAGAGTAAGCCTGAATGGTAAGAGATAGAGAATCTGTTAAATGGGTGAAAATATGCAGGACAATGAGTACTATCTATGACCGGTGTAAAACCAACAAAAAAGTTAAACGGTCGGAGCACACTAATTTTATATTTTCCTTTATAACTTGGTTATTATTAATAATAGAAGGATGATTTTTTGACATTATTAAGGCACTTTTTATGTTTTTTAATAATATGTATACTGTATATACGCATACTAAATTATTATTTTTATTTTGTACATTTTTTTATTCTCTATAATTGGAAGTATTATATGACAAGTTTATATTATTAAAATACATAAAAAAAGTGTCAAAATATTATCTTTATATCGTTATTAATAACCAAGTTATAAAAAAAACTAAAAAATTGCCAAAATCAGTTTTTTCGCAGTGTGCTCTAAACGTTCAATTTGTTGGTTGGTTTTAGACCGGTCATAAATATTACTTATTGTCCTGTGGCTTGACATAGTTCTGTTATGACATTAATAATTTCGAAATTTCTGAAGAGTACTATTAACAAATTATTTATTAGATGTTGCTAATTACATTTAAGTATGTTGAATGTAGCTAGACATAGTTCTGTTATAAAATTAATAGCTATAAACAAATTATTTTAAATTGTTTATTAGATGTTCCTAATCAGTATGTGTGAGGGTCCAAAGAGGCAGGTATGATTTTTTGAAAATCTTGGTGATTTGTGGCTAGATATGGTTCTGTTATAAAATTAATAACATTGACATTTCTAAACGGCAGTATGAACATATTGTTCTAAATTGTTTATTAGATGTCGCTAATCACATGTAAATAAGCATTTCAAATGTGTGAGGATCCAAAGAGGCAGTTATGATTTATTTGAAAATATCGGTGATCAGTGGCTGGACATAGTTCTGTTATAAAATTATTAATTCTAAATGCCAGTTTTGATTTTTTTTAAATCTCGTAGATCTGTAGCTGGACATAGTGCTGTTATAAAATTAATAATTTCAAAATTTCTGAAGGGCACCATAAACAAATTGTTTATTAGATGTTGCTAATCACATCTAAGTAAGTATTTTCAATGTGTGAGGGTCCAAATAGGCAGTTATGATTATTTGAAAATCTCGGTGATCTGTGGGTGAAACATGGTTCTGTTATAAAATTAATGATTTCGAAATTTCTAAAGGGCATTATAAACAAATTAGTCTAAATTATTTATTGGGTGTTGCTTATCACATGTAAGTAAGCATTTTGAATGTTTGAGGGTCAAAAGAGGCAGTTATATTTTTTAAAATCTTGGTAATCTGTGGCTGGACATAATTCTGTTATTAAATTAATAATTTCGAAATTTCTGAAAGGCACTATTAACAAATTGTTCTAAATTGTTGATTAGATGTTGCTAATCGCACGTAGGTAAGCATTTTTAACGTGTAAGGGTCGAAAGACGCAATTATATTTTTTTTAAAATCTCGGTTATCTGTAGTTGGGCGTAGTTCTGTTATAAAACGAATAATTTTGAAACTTCTGAAGGGAACTATGTAAAAATTGTTCTAAATTGTTTATTAGATGTTGCTAATGGCTTTAAGTAATCATTTTATATGTGTGAGGGTCCAAAGAGGCAGTTACGATTTTTTATAATATCGGTGATCATTGGCTGGACATAAAATTAATCATTTTGAAATTATTACAGAGTACTGTAAACAAATTGTTTTAAATTGTTAATTATGTGTTGTTAGATGTCTTGTATACGTCTGTGTAGTTATAATTAATATTTTATTAAGATTGGTTGTGATTCATTTGATGGTAGAGGCGCCAAAATCCGTGGTTGGAAATGTATGGACAACTTCTCGCTTACGTGTCAGCATCAAAAATAAACGTCCCGGAATGCTCACAAGTGGTGTGATGATAATGCTTGACCCCGTGTAGGGCATACAGTTCAAGATCTGCTTGGGCCTATGAAATGGAAAGTCTTAGTACATCCGCCTTACAGCCCCAACTTGTTACCGTGTAATTTTTGTGTGTTTGGCTCATTAAAACAACACTAAAAGGGCGGCGCAGCGGTTCAATTCCCGAATTAGATCAGATTTTCGTACTTTTTAATGTACAGGGTTTGGTGTTGCTTATCACATTAAAGTAAGCATTTTATATGTATGAGGGTCCAAAGAAGCAGGTTATGATTATTTGAAAATCTCAGTGATCTGTGGCTGGGCATAGTTCTGTTATAAAATTAACAATTTTGAAATTTCTGAAGGACACTATAATCAAATTGTTCTTAATTGTTTATTAGATGGTGCTAATCACATGTAAGTAAGTATTTTGAATGTGTGACTGTCCAAAGAGGCAGTTGTGATTATTTGAAAATCTGTGGCTGGACATAGTTTTGTTATAAAATTAATAATTCTAAAAAAATGTCTGCAGGGCACTATGAACAAATTGTTCTAAATTGTTTAGTAAGTAAGCATTTTGAATGTTTGAATCACGATGATCTGTGGCTGTTTTAAAATTAATAATTTCGAAACTTCTGAAGGGCACTATGAACAAATTGTTCAAAATTGTTTATTAGATGTTGCTAATCACATGTACGAGGGGGATTCGTAAAATAAGGTTCCCGTGATTTTTAATAATAGACAGCTATATTTTTGTTCTTAGTGTTGTACATCATTTTAAAGCTTAAAACTTATGCTATATCTGTTCCTGTTCAAACACTTTTGCAGACGATGCCCCTATGTTATAGAATTCTGCCGCCAATCCTTTGAGGAATCGAGTAACCTCTTCTTTGACTTCATCATCGGTATTGAAGCGTAAACCACTCAAGTGTTCCTTTTAATTTTGGGAATAAGTGATAATCACTTGGGGCTATGTCGGGACTGTAGGGGGGGGGGGGGGGGGGGCACAACAGTCCAACCAAAATCTCTCAGCAGTTCTTGAGTTTGATGTGAAACATGAGGTCGAGCGTTGTCATGGAGAAGCCTAACACCACTGGACAATCTTCCTCTCCGGCAGTTCTGGATCGCACGTTTCAGTTTTCCTAATGTGTCGCAATATCTGTCGAAGTTTACCGTTGTTCCATGAGGCAAAAAGTCGATCAAAAGTAGGCCCTCCTGTCCCAAAAGACGGTTGCCATGACTTTATTAGCAGACTGTATTTGTTTAAACTTCTTCGGCGAAGTTGAGTGACGCCATTCACGTGATTGCTGCTTGGTGTTGGAAATCTCAGAAATACGGAAAGCAAGTTCGTTAATGGTGATCCTCCGATCTTTAAGCAATATTCTCTCAACTTTTTCGACAATGCCGTTTGAAACTGAAGGCCTTCCGCTCCTGCCTTGATCGTGAATTTCCGTGCAGCCTTCACTGAATTCTCTGCACCATTTGCGAACATGTTGAACAGATATACAATTTTCCCCACAAACTTCGATTATATGACATAAATGTCAATAGGTGAAATCCGTTTTGCACTTAAAAGACGTATCACAGCGCGAATTTCGCATCTGGCAGTAACAGCGATAGGGAGCTCTATCTTCGAAGGCTACTAGGCCAGCATTGAGCGATGTAGCGTGGCGGGAGAGGTGGGAATAGAGAGAGGGAGATTTGACAGTATAAGACAGTGATTTACATTTTTCCCTGCACGTCGCATTATTTCTCAGCAGCACAGGGAACCTTATTTTACGAATCCCCCTCGTGAGTAAGCATTTTAAATGTGTCCAAAGAGGTAGTTATAATTTTATGAAAATCTCTATGATCTATATGTTAAATATGATTAATTTCGCAATTTCTGAAGGGCACAAATTGTTCTAAATTATTTATTGCTTATCATATGTAAGTAAGCATTTTGAATGTTTGAGGGTCAAAAGAGGCAGTTATGGTTTTTTCAAAATCTTGGTGATCTGTGGCTGGACATAATTCTGTTACAAAATTAACAATTTCCAAATTTCTGAAGGGAACTATAAACAAATTGTTCTAAATTGTTTATTAGATGTTGCTAATCACATGTAAGTAAGTATTTTGAATGTATTTTGAAAGAGGCAGTTATGATTATTTGAAAATCACATGTAATTATCGCATGTAAGCATTTTGAATTTTTAAGGTCCAAAGAGGCATTTTGATTTTTTGAAAATCACGGTGTTCTGTGGCTGGACATAGTTCTGTTATAAAATTAATAATTTCGCAACTTCTGAGGGGCACTATGAACAAATTGTTCTAAATTGTTTATTAGATGTTGCTTATCGCATATAAGTAAGCATTTTAAATGTATGAGGGTCCAAAGAGGTAGTTATGATTTAATGAAAATCTCGGTGATCTATAGGTATGTTAAAAATGATTAATTTCGAAATTTCTAAAGGGCATTATAAACAAATTGTTCTAAATTATTTATTAGGTGTTGCTTATCACATGTAAGTAAGCATTTACAAAGTCAAAAGAGGCAGTTAATGTTTTTTTCAAAATCTCGGTAATCTGAAGCTGGACATAATTCTGTTATTAAATTAATAATTTTGAAATTTCTAAAGGGGACTATAAACAAATTGTTCTAAATTGTTTATTAGATGTTGCTTATTGCTGAAGGTAAGCATTTTAAATGTGCGAGGGTCCAAAGACGCAGTTATGATTTTTTTAAATATAAAATGAATCATTTCGAAACTTCTGAAGAGCACAATGAACAAATTGTTCTAAATTGTTTATTAGATGTTGCTAATCGTAAGTAAGCATTTCATATAAGTGAGGGTCTAAAAAGGCAGTTATGATTTTTTTTAAATCTCGGAAATCTTTGGCTGGACATGGTTCTGCTGTAATATTAATAATTTCAAATTTTTTACACAGTGCTATAAACAAATTGTTTTAAATTATTAATTAGGTGTTGTTGGATGTCCTCTAATACGTTTGTGCAGCTATAATTAATATTTTATCAGGATTAGTCGTAATTCGTCTGATGGTGGAGGCACCAAAATCCGTGGTTGGAAATGTATGGCCTACTTCTCGTCGTTTGAAACGCTTACGTGTCAGCATCAAGAACAAACGTCCGGGAATGTTCACAAGTGGTGTCACGATAATGCTTGACCCCGGGTAGCTCATACAGTTCTAGATCTGCTTGGGCATATGAAATGGAAAGTCTTAGTAGATCCGTCTTACAGCCCCAACTTGTTACCGTATACTGTTCGTGTTTCGCTCATTGAAACAAGACTAAAAGGGCGGCCGAGCGGAATTTCCTTTAATTTTATATACCATATGGCAGTTTTATTTTTATTATAGGAAAATTAGGGTTCAGTCAGCTTAGCCCTCCGAAGTTCGACTTTTTTTAAAAAAAAAAAACTATTGCGCTAGACGGGCCTTAACTAGCGCCACAAAAATTACACTATTCGGATTCATCAGAGGTAGCGCCACCCCCATATATAAAACAAATATTCTCTAAAAAGAAAACAGGTAAACAAATATTCACATCCAAATTTGAATGCGAGAGCTTTCAGATCCTGTGTGCGCATTACCACCCACTTGCTGGATTTCAATGCAAAATTTTGTTTAGCATACAAAAGAAATTCCGCTTCCAAAAAATATATCGGCGTTGTAAATACTTTATTTATGTTCATACACACTGGCTATTAGAAAGATGATGCCTGGAAGACAGTAGCATAACTGACAATTGTGTTTTCACTCCTTGGTAATTTATACCGTTATAACAAGGAAACTAACCGTACGATTTGAAAAATTCTTTCGTCAATCTAATTAATTAATAAATACTGACAACGAGATAGTTTGCGCTAGTAAGACAGTGGCGTAACTGACGATTGCTTTTTAACCCTTTGATAATTTAAATCGTTATAACTCAGGAACGAACCGTACCATTTCAAAAATTCTTTCGGCATTGTAATAACTATACTGATATTTATAAACACTTGCAAATGTTTTTCAGCGTTGTAATTGTCGCGAATTGCGCCACTGTCTTACTAGCGCAAGCTATCTCTTTACCAGAATTTGTCTATAAATTCTGGTAAAGAGATAGCTTGCGCTAGTAAGACAGTGGCGCAATTGGCGACAATTACAACGCGGAAAAACATTTGCAAGTGTTTATAAATATCAGTATAGTTATTACAATGCCGAAAGAGTTTTTGAAATCGCACGGTTAGTTCCTAAGTTATAACGATTTAAATTATCAAGAGGTTAAAAAGCAATCGTCAGTTAGGCCACTGTCATACTAGCGCAAGCTATCTCGTTGTCAGTGTTTATATTGTTTAATTACAATGCCGAAAGAATTTTTGAAATCGTACGGTCAGTTCCCGAGTTTTAAAGATTAAATTAGCAAGGAGTGAAAACACAGTTACGCTACTGTCTTCCAGAAATCATCATTCTAATAGCTAGTGTCTATAAACACAAATAAAGTATAATATATAAAATTACGAAAATACTATTCGTGAAAATGCAAACAGTGTCTTAATTAATAAGACAATTTAAGACGATAAATATCCATTGAAACAACTACTTCCCGTGCAAATACACCTCCGGATATTGAATTATACAATGAAATATTTAAAATCTTATTTAATTTGATTTGTTGTGATTAAAGTATATGTAACGTTTAGGTCAAATTCTCTTCAAACCAACTAACAATACAATTTAAAATGAAAGGAGAGATAGCAACAAATTAGAAGTGAAAGGACTTGGATTAAAACTAATGTCTTAGGCCATCTATAGACGCGTTTCGAGATTTATCTCTCTTCAGTATAGCTTTGCTTATGACGTATAAAGAAAAAAAAAATTAGGAATAAAATTAAAACAAACTTACTTGGAAAAAGTGTTGTGTGTGGAATAAACAGGTACACAGAAATGGAATGAGTGAAAATGATGGTCGGTATTTATAGGTATATAGGTATAAATACCGACCATCAATTTCACTCATTCCATTTCTGTGTACCTGTTTATTCCACACACAACACTTTTTCCAAGTAAGTTTGTTTTAATTTTATTCCTAATTTTTTTTTTATACGTCATAAGCAAAGCTATATTGAAGAGAGATAAATCTCGAAACGCGTCTATAGATGGCCTAAGACATTAGTTTTAATCCAAGTCCTTTCACTTCTAATTTGTTGCTATCTCTCCTTTCATTTTAAATTGTATTGTTAGTTGGTATGAAGAGAATTTGACCTTAACGTTACATATACTTTAATAGAGCGTTGTAACAAATCAAATTAAATAAGATTTTAAATATTTTATTGTATAATTCAATATCCGGAGGTGTATTTGCACGGGAAGTAGTTGTTTCAATGGATATTTATCGTCTTAAATTGTCTTATTAATTAAGACACTGTTTGCATTTTCACGAATAGTATTTTCGTAATTTTATATATTATGTTTAAAGTGTGCAAACTATAAGAAGCGTAAGCTTATTTTCTCGAATTCAAATAGTTTTGAATTTGAATTTATCTTGTTTGAACAAATAAAGTAATTACAACGCGAAAATATTTTTTTTATATGCCAAACATAATTTTGCATTAAAATTCAGCAGGTGATTGGTAATACGCACACAATATCTGAAAGCTCTCGCATCAAAATTTGGATGTGAATATTTTTGTACCTGATTTATTTGAGAGAATATTTTTTTCATATTCTGCTATCGCTAGCTCTAGCTATAATTTCCACATAACTTGATTAAAAAAAAATCATTTCGGGGGGCTGGGGTTAAAAATGTTTTATCATTTTTTGGGGTTGTTATGGTGGCTAGCTTTTAAATTGGTGGCGCTAGCTCTGAGGAATCCGAATATTGTAAAAAAAAAAACTTGAAAAATCCAAACTTGGGGGGCTAGCATCAACCTAGCCCCCCGAAAGTTCCAACTCTCGTAAGTCTCTTGTCTAAATGGCGCTAGCGCCAAAGGCCCGTCTAGCGCAATCTTCTTTTTTCAAAAAAGTCGAACTCTTTAGGGGGATATCTTTTTGAGGGATAAACTCAATGGTAAAAACAAAAATCGGCTATCGTCTTTTCGATTTTCGATTTTTATTTATAACTCAGTTATTTATTGTTTTATTGAGATACGAGTTGCATTGTCTTTTTGGAGGAGAATGACATATACAGAATTTCGATATCTTCATTAATAAACAAGATACAATACAAAGTTGTGTTTTTTTACAAGTCATAGTTGGCTTTGGCCTTCATAAATAGCGGACGACCTGTCGATCGCTGGACTATTTTTGGTCGATCGCCTACCGGATTCAACCTCCGGTAAGATTTTGCAAAAAAAACCGATCGTTGCACGAGGATTTTCCCAAAATACGAAAATACGAAAATAAATGATAATGTGTTAAGAGAAAGGAATTTCTGTCCAACAAAATTAGTAAACAAACCAATATCAGTCCGGCATTGCTTCGTTAATTCTTTCAGAAAAAACAGTTAAAATATTTTAATTTTATATCTCGAATAAGTTTCTCATATTTTACGTGGTAAAACATATTTAACTATTATTTTAAAAGAAAGACATTATTCCAACTAGTTTTTACTTTGTGTTCTCAAGGAATAAAATCATATTTTAATTCCTACTTCAGGATATTAAAACGTTTAAAATATGTTTCACTATGTTCTTATTAATCACTTAGTGAAATAATTATAGACCAATCTCGCTCCTGTCCTACTTCGCAAAGATATTTGAAAAGGCCATCCTAACACGACTGGTGTCATACTTCACAAAATACAATCTGCTCCACATCACCCAATCAGGTTTCCTCAAAAAAAAGTCTACGGTCGACACGTTATTCGATTCACTAACAGCAGTGCATAGCGCCCTTGACAGGGGTGATGTGACACTTGGCATTTATTTCGATCTGTCTAGAGCGTTCGATCTCGTCGACCATGATCTGTTGTTGAAGAAATTGCATGCCTATGGTATATTTGGTAACGCACACAATCTTATAAAGTCTTTTTTAAATAACCGCACGCAACGAGTCACTATTCGATCGAGTTCGGATGATATAGCCAATCACGAATACCTGTCCAGAATCGAAGAAATCACACAAGGCACTCCCCAGGGCTCGATTCTAGCCCCTTTTATCTTTATAGTATTTATGAATGACCTGGACGCAGCTTTCTCAAGCATGCCAGGCGTTGGGGTTTGCAAATACGCCGACGACACTTCGCTGTTAGTCACCGGTAATACCCCGGATATTGCATACACCAACGCCTGCCTAGCTGTCGAGGTCTTTCAAGAGTGGTGCCTAAATAACAACCTACTTTTGAATCCCGGCAAATCAGGATTCATTCAGTTTAGAAATCCTAGAAGCCGCTCTCTGGATCAAGTTCCTAATCTTACAGCGCATAACACTAAAATCAGAGGGCTAGAAAGAGAAAGTTTCCTGGGCATAGTTATAACACCAACCTTATCCTGGCAAGAGCAAATCGAAAAAATAAGCTCAAAACTAAGATCCGCCAGCTATGCTGTGCTGTCAATGAGGGTTGCGGTCAATAAAAACGCTCTCTTGAAATTCTATTATGCATACGTCATACGAGAAAGTTTCCTGGGCATAGTTATAACACCAACCTTATCCTGGCAAGAGCAAATCGAAAAAATAAGCTCAAAACTAAGATCCGCCAGCTATGCTGTGCTGTCAATGAGGGTTGCGGTCAATAAAAACGCTCTCTTGAAATTCTATTATGCATACGTCTGCCACCTAACGTATGGCATAATCATATGGGGTGTCTCGCCTGACGCTATTAGACTGTTTAGACTCCAAAAACAAATTATCCGGAGAATTACATTCTCAAAAGGTAGAGCAAGCTGTAAACCTCTATTCAAAGCACTGGATCTACTTACATTTTATTCATTATACATATATAATTGCTGCTTATATGTCTTTCTACACAAGAATACATTTGCAACCAATCAAACATACAACAGGAGCTCTGCTACTCGTTATCAAAGTGATATTGCGGTACCCACGCATCGCACCACACTATACAATCAAAGTCCCTATTACATGTGCCTGACCCTTTACAACCACCTGCCTTGCAATATAAAAATGCTGACACATTTCAACAAATTTAAAACATTTGCTCAAAGATATGCTAATAGAAAAGGCATACTACTCAGTCAGCGAGTATCTCCAAGACAGAAACTTAAACCAGTAGAAAATTAACCAGTAACATTCTTCCTCTAATCACAAGACATCTGCAGGCAGTTCTCTGCCTGCACTGTTTAGTACTACCTTGTTTTACTGTTATCTGTAGCTTTGTTTATATATTTATTTATTTTAATTGATGATTTACCACTACTATTCGATGACCATTGTAATACATATTGTATATATGTCCTTTTACAAATAAATTATAAAAAAAAATATATAAGTATGAATATTATGTAAATAAAAATCACTTGGTTCATTTCACAAAATATTTGATTTATTCCGACTAGTTTCGGCTTCTAGCTATTATCAAGGAATGTACATTTTTACAAACTATACAGGGTGTATTTGAAATAACGAACAGGCTCTTAACCACAAAGAGATTATATTATTTCTAAACATAATTCACAATTATTTTGTTTATAGTTCTAACAATGAGCCCGCAATTAATTATTAAAATAAATGAGTAAAAATAGACAACATTTTTGGAAGTTAGAAATAATTTGTAAACGGCATGCGGCATCAGCTTTGTCAAATTACAACAAGCGCTTAGGGAAAATATCGGAGTGCACTTAATGCAAGGTCGTCACGCCGTATTGTGTCAATGGAGCAGGTCGACGGCCGGGCCTCGGGATTTATGGCACACTTGTAAAAACATTTATTGCTTACACATTTTTAGAAATTTACAATGAATTAAGTAGGGGTGGTAAGGGCGGATTTCAAGAAAAAATATGTTTGTGTTTAGTCTTTGCTGAAACTTATTCAAACATCTTTTTTTTTGTGAAAATGGCGCGACACATTTATTCTAATATTGAGCTAGCCGATATGTTAATTATTTACGGCGAAGCTAGGTGCAATTCCGCGGAAGCAGTAAGGCTTTATCAGGATCGGTTTCCCGAACGGCATTTATCAACACCAAATCATTTTCGGGAGTTACTTCAAAGAGCACGTGATACAAGAAGTTTGCTACCCGTTGGCGCAGTTGACAGAGGTGTTAACCGAGCAGATCATTTGTTTGCAGTGGAAAATCAATTTTTAAATTTGTTAGAAGCGGATCCCGGTTTAAGTACACGGATTACACTGGTCGGCATGAAAATCGGCCCTGACACCATTCCTGCTGATTCTTATGTAAAATGACCTCCTGAATCCGAATATGACCCCCGTTTTCCCCCATCACCCACCGTTTTCGGGGGAGGCCCCCCACCTATTTTTATCACTTTTCGATAATTTGGAGAGATGAAAAGGATTATTTTAGCTTTTACGTTTCTTCTGAGGGGCTAGAGAGGTGAAAAGTTCCAAAACATGAACATTTGTAGCAAGGAGGTAGATTTAGGGGGGGATTTTCCCCCTTAAATTGTAAAAAATCCTTAAAAATGATCGATTTTTCCGTTTTTTCGCAGTTTTTTCACTTATTTTGTACATATTCCAGCTTCCATCCCCCCTCATCCTCCCCCAAACAATAAAAATATATAGCAACAATAATAAAAAATACTGCTGCTTCCTATGCGAATGGGACAGCCGAGCCCGAGACAAACATTACATCGTACGGAACTGACCTCAGCGAGAAAGTTTTACTCCCGGTCAGAAAAACGTCGCTCACGATCCTCTGGTCCCGAAGGAAAATATTTACTTGTCGCCTTTGCACATCAAACTCGGATTGATCAAACAGTTTGTGAAAGCAATGGACAAGACCGGTGATGCATTTCAATTTTTGAAAACTAAATCGTCTTAGTGAGGCTAAAATCAAGGAAGGAGTTTTCGTGGGCCCCCAGATTAGACAACTTTTCCAAGATTCGACGTTTATTGAACACCTGAATCGAAAAGAAAAACGAGCTTGGATTGCATTCCAAAACGTGTGTGAGAACTTTTTGGGTAACAACAAAAGTGATGATTATGTCGCTCATGTCGAGGAATTGCTGTCAGCGTACAAGGCCATGGGGTGTAACATGTCTTTTAAAGTGCATTTCCTTCACTCACACCTGGACTTCTTCCCTGAAAATTTAGGAGCAGTTTCGGATGAACACGGGGAACGTTTTCAAGACATCTCTAAGTTCGAGAGGAGATTTTCGGGGAAGTGGAATGCGAGCATGTTAGCAGAGTACTGCTGGTTTTTGATACGAGAAACTTCTAACTCAGGGTACAAAAGAAAAGCAAGCACCAAATGAAGGTACTTATCTTAGTTATTTATTATTCTTTACATTTATTATTTTACATTTATTATTTTACTTTTTATTTATTATTCTTTACAGCTAAAATAATCCTTTTCACCCCTCCAATGGATGGGGGAAACGGGGGGAGTATTGAGAGCGCCAGCGTGGTACAGTGAATCTTCCGAACTGTTGCTATATATTTTTATTATTGTTGCTATATATTGTTGCAATATATTTTTATTATTTGGGGGTGTTTGGGGGAGGATGAGGGGGGAATGGAAGCTGGAATATGTAGAAAATAAGTGAAAAAACTGGAAAAAAACGGAAAAAATTGATCATTTTTAATGATTTTTTTACAATTTAAGGGGGCAAATCCCCCCCAAATCTACCTCCTTGCTACAAATGTTCATGTTTTGGAACTCTCCACCTCTCTAGCCCCTTAGAAGAAATGTAAAGGCTAAAATAATCCTTTTCATCCCTCCAAATTATCGAAAAGTGATAAAAATAGGTAGGGGGGGGGCTCCCCCGAAAACGGTGGGTCGTGGGGGAAAACGGAGGTCATATTCGGATTCAGGAGGTCATTTTACATAAGAATCAGCAGGAATGGTGTCAGGGCTCGAAAAAAAAATTTTTTTTGCAGACCAGTGTTATCTCTCGTTATCATCCGCGAAAATAATGTTCACCCCTATCATTATCAACGGGTTCAACATCTTCAGCCAGGTTATTTTCCACAGAGTTGCGTTTTGTAAATGGCTTTTAGAACAAAGTGCCCGAAATCCAAACTTCACTAATAACGGATGAATCGTGCTTTACGCGAAATGGCTGTTTTAATTTTCATAACATGCATGTTTGGGCAGGGAATAATCCCCATTCTACGCGCCGATCGCATTTTCAGCATCGTTTCTCCCTTAATGTTTGGGCAGGCATTGTAAATGACCAATTAATTGGACCTTTCATTTTTCCATTTAATTTAAATGGTGGCCGTTATTTAGATTTTCTAGAAAATGAACTTCAAGATTTTTTAGAAGATGTGCCTCTAGCTGCGCTGAGACAGTTATGGTTTCTGCACGATGGTGCACCTCCGCACTACGATCGGCGTGTTAGAAATTATTTAAACAATGAATTTCCAGGACGATGGGTTGGACGTGGAAGTGCTGTTCCATGGCCTCCTAGAAGTCTGGATTTAAACCCATTAGACTTTTTTCTTTGGGGGTATTTTAAAAGTGAAGTGTATGTCGAGGAAATTGACGATGCTGATACACTCAGACAACGAGTTCACAACGCAGCTAACGCAATAAAAGAAAAACCGCGGCAAATGTTCACTTCGGTTCGTGAAAACTGGCTAAGGAGAGCCCAATTGTGTATTGAGTGCGAAGGGCGTCAATTTGAACATTTAATTTAGTTTCATGTGACTTTTTATAAAACAATTGTGACCGACTTTTAATTGTTTTATACGTGACCTACTTTTAACAAATTGCATGCACGAGTGTTTGGTAAGTGTTATCGTAGTAAACTGCTATTTTACTGCTATTTATACATTAAAATAACATGTGTAGAAGATATCAATTTACTAGCTCAAGTGAAGTGCATTCTTCTTAATGAATGTGAATGAACTTGAGGAATGTTTATCTTTTACAAAAAAACGTGATTACACTTCAAATTTCGAAGGCAAACACTCTCGCGTTTAAAGTAAACAAACACGCATTCCACGCAGACCAAATTAAACGAGAAAAGCATTGGTTCTCAAAATGTATAGAAAATAACTCGAAAAATGTTGAAAATTCAAAAAAAGAAACATTCGAAAAATTTTTGGTGGAGATGGGTTCACACATATTTTGTGTATGTGCCCTTAAATGCCTGTTCGTTCTTTCAAATACACCCTGTATATACATAAACAGGTAGTAAGGGCGTTTAATATTGGGGAAATCCAAAGTTCCTCGTTGTCATTAACTATGTGCTTTCCGGTTTTTATTGCCTTTTGTATTTCCAAACCTCTGAGATTCAGTAAACGGCCCTTATTGCCTGTATATAAAATTTTGAAATCGGAATTATTAAAAAGGTGACCGGCGGTGATGCAGTGTTTGGACATGCCCGTTGATTGTTTATTATTTAGAACGAAAATAAAGACATTACTTTTCATTTTCTATTACATAGGTTAGTAAATATTCCATTACCTCCTGAAAATTATAAAATAGAATTAAATACCATAAAGATTATTGCAAATAATAACAGTTACTCAGAACAAGTAATAGACAATTTGCTAAAAAAGAAAAAACAAACTGAATTATTAAAATAATTGTACGCAACCACTGAAAAACCTGCAACTACTTGGCATAAAATAGATTATGTGGCAGACCTTTCAATAAAAATTATAAACAGTTTAGGAAACAAATTTGATATCATACTGACAAACCCCATTCATTTAAGAACTCTTTTAGTCAATAATAAATTCAAAAATAATAAAATTGAGAAACCGGGTATTTACGAATTAAGCTGTGGTGACTGTACATAGGGCAAACGGGTCGATCTTTTAAAATTCGTCTAGAAGAACACAGAAAAGACGTTCTAAATAATAAACAATCAACGGGCATGTCCAAAGACTGCATCACAGCCGGTCACCTTTTCAATAATTCCGATTTCAAAATTTTATATACAAGCAATAAGGGCCGGGCCGTTTACTGAATCTCAGAGAAGGTTTAAAAATGCAAAAGGCAATAAAAGCCGGAAAGCACATAGTTAATGACAACGACGAACTTTGGATTTCCCCAATATTAAACGCCCTTACTACCTGATTATGTATATATAGTTCGTAAAAATGTAATTTCTGTACATTCCTTGATAATGGATAGAAGCCGAAACTAGACGGAATAAATCAAATATTTTGTGAAACGAACCAAGTGATTTTTATTTAAATAATATTTATACTTATATATTATAAAATATGTTTATATCTGAAATGTGCAAATATTTTTTTGACGAAAATAATTTACAATATTAATTTTTTATTTTTCTTATTAACTATAAGTGTCCGTATTTCGACAGAATTTTGAAATATCTGTCTTGTTTTCGAGATATCAGCAAAACACTGATTTAAAAAAAATCGTTTTTATGTTCTTATACAAAAACTACTGAATCTAGACATTTAGAACTTTGAAATTATACAAGCACTCGTTAATAAGGAATCTAGTAGCATATTTTGTTTTAAGATAACTATAACATTTACCTGGGGACCACAGCCAATTTTTGTTCGTCTCATGGGCGCCATTTTGGATTTTCATATTTTTTGAAAGACGATTTTTTCTGAATTTTTTTAATTTATTTTAGATTTGATATATAAAATTATAATATTTTCCTTTTTATAAAGAGTGCCTTGGAGACAATGACAGCAGTCATTCAATGTTAGCAGTCAAAATGAATTATTAACTGTCAATCTTTTGTAATAATAACAATAAGTATCGATTATCACACATAACATAAAATAATAAAAGTGGTGTGTTCAAATCAAGAGCAACGATAAAAGTTTATTATTCTGCACACAGGAAAGGACAAATTTTGTTTGAAGAGTATGTGTCAGAATTAGGATATAGCGCTACCCAATTCTGGCAAATTTTAGTGAATAATTGAAAACCATTTTTGAATTTGTGTGTAATTTTTGGATATAAATTTGTGTCTAATTTTTAGATATACTTTATCAATCTAACGTATACATTTTATGTCAAGAGAAACGAATTTCGTGAATGTTGTATTAGTCTATTAAAAAATCTTTTTATTATATCTGAAAACACTTCGTTTCAAAATGCGTCTAGAATAATGAAATCGTCGCACAATGTGCCAAATCCGAGCGCGAGCGCCAGCGGGGGATTTGGAAGAAAAAAATTAAATTAAAAATTTTGAGAAAAAAACATACCCACTCCATTGTAGATACATGAAACCTTTCTAATCTTGCATGTTTATATTTTTTAAGGCCCTATATTATTAACAATTAACGCATAAAGTTAAGCGATTTAGAAAACATACGTACTATCAATATAACATTATACACTATTGGTTATAACATAATACTGTATATTATGGTTGAAAAATCAAGTCCCTAAATATTTTAGAACAAAAGTTAAAAAAAAATGAATATGAAATATATTTCAAATATAAATTTTAACTTTAGAAAGTGTTATATAAAAAATGCCAACTCGATGAGGTCTGGGACTATCACTAAAAATTAGTTCTATGTTTTCTCTAACAACCCTCAAAATTTCGTATCTCCACCGGTGCGTTTTTGGGGTCGTTTTAATTTTTTTATTCGATGCCACCAATTAAAATTGGGTCGGGCGAGGCCCGTGTGCGCTGAGTATCGCGGAGTCGAGCGCGCTATTCTCGAGCAGCACGCAACATGATTTTTACGTTGGCCCCAAACAAAAAAATAATAAAAACGCATATGTAAAAATTCAAAAAAATCAGGGAAGTTACAGAAAATATTGAAAATGTTTATATGATAGTCACAGTTCTCCCGGTTTGCAATCTTCTAAAAAAATAATATAATAATAATTCAACGCAGCAAAATTATATACAATTGTTATAATCATTACATAGGTTGGGACTTTCACCAAAAAATGTGGTATGTTTTTAAATGCCCTAAATACTTCGTATCTCTACATGTGCGTTTTGTGTCCCGTTTTGGCGAATGACCGAATCGATTATTATCGGTTGCGCCTAATAAAAAATAAAACACCTCAAAAAAAATGTGAAAAGTATCTGCTGTAGTTTAAAAATAATTTAAACTGTTGTTTAAAATATGAATTTTTAATCTGAATATACATTACAATTGTCTGATTATGCAGAACGAAGTTATGTATTTTATACTGTTTTATTTACTTACTTTTTAAAATGAAAAAATGATGTCAGTATCCTCATCAGTCTGTTCATCTTCGCTGTCACTTGTGTCCGTTTCACAAATAATTAATTTTTTAGTGTCTGCAGGTAGTTGTATTTTATAAATTTTTACATCGCTTCTCAAAGAAAATATTATTGGATCAGAACATACAAGAAGCATATTAAATAAATCTTGAATTGTATTAAGCCTAGAGTTTTTCCTAGTATGGTTTTCTCTAACTCTCTTATATATTTTATTGGTTGCTTCCTGTGCCTCTTCCGAAAGTTCTCCGATTGGTAAAAGATATTGTCCAATTATGTTGCTCCCGTGAATTAAAATTTTATGGACACTAAAACTATTACGTAAAGAGTTAGAGATAAGGGTTGATATTGTTGTGCAAGGAGAAGGTACTTCAAATACTGTCAACGTTGCTCGAATATTTTTTCGAAATTATGAGAAAGTAGCTGAATTGAATGAAGAATGATTGAACAGTTTTTATACAATTCTTATAACAATTTCGAGTTCTCGTAAAATAAATGTATTGATGTTTGATAAATATGCAGAAGATTTTACGCAGAAGACTTTACACCTCGTTATATGGATGGTATAGAATGAGGCATTCTATACCATCCATATAACGAGGTGTAAAGTCTTCTGCGTAAAATCTTCTGCATATTTATCCAACATCAATACATTTATTTTACGAGAACTCGAAATTGTTATAAGAATTGTATAAAATCTGTTCAATCATTCTTCATTCAATTCAGCTACTTTCTCATAATTTCGAAAAAATATTCGAGCAACGTTGACAGTATTTGAAGTACCTTCTCCTTGCACAAAAATATCAATCCTTATCCCTAACTCTTTACGTAATAGTTTTTGTATTCTAGTTTTCTGACTAGATATATTATTTTTCTCTTCTATCGTACATCCGTGAGTAGTTCTTTTCTTCAAATCTAATTTATAGGAGATATGAAGAACACATTCCATGAACTTAATCCATGCATGGAGGGAAGAAATAGCATAATTTAAATTATCTTCGATAATAGGAATATTTTTAATTCTATCAATATCAATCATCTCCTTCGGAGAGCATTTGCATATAAAACAATTTGAGCTCGGAGTATTTGTTAAAGTATTTATAATCATAAATAACAAATTAAATTTTACCTCTACATGGTTACCATTAATATAAATTTGTTGTTTTTCCAATAAATTTACCTCTTGCCTCATACTATTATTAACTTCATCTAGAATAAGCTGTTTTGTTTCTTTAGCATTAATAAATTTTATCGGTCTAAATAATTTAATAGATGAAGGTTTTTCGTTTTTCCAAATAACATTGTCATCAGAAAATAATCTAAGTGGAACCAGTGAAAACACAGACACTCTTCTCTGTAATTTCTTCTTCATCTGTACTACTATCATCAGATGGCTTTTGCATATAAGTAGAGTGCCCTGCGTTGCCATCGCAACCATATTTACACAACAAAATTAATTTTCTAAATGATGTATCTTGAAGAAATTTAATTGTTGATATTAATCTACATAAAGTATGCACAAGAAGGCTCTGCAAAGGTACTGATTGTCTTCATTATTTTAATTTTATTGTAAGATGGTAAAAGGTCTTTTGCTCCATGAGAACGTAGTTTTTCTCTTAAATTTTTATAACTTGCTGCTGTCATTTTTGAATCAATAAAAATTGATAAAGCTTCTTCATCTGTATATTTTCTTACAGTTTGAACTATATTTGTTTTTAAATAAGCTAAGACTTTTTTTATTTTTTTCTGTGAATCCGAGGAAGCACATTCCACTAATTTGGCCGCTGGTATATTTCCTTTATCGCAAAAAAAATTGTTTGCAGCTGAAAATATTTGTTCTGGTGTATTTTCGGTGATCAATAAATTAGTTAGTCTTCTTTTAGATGTATTACTTTGTGTTGTGAACTGTGTACCTGATGTACTTGGTATTGGTGAAATATTTTCTATATTTTCAAAGAGGTTTTATTTTCAATTAAGGCAGAACCCTCGTTGTATTTAAAAGGCAGTAGTAACCAATTTCTATTTTTTTTAATAAAATTGATATGAGATCTTGAGCACATTTTCCACTTTCTATTAAGAGTACTGCAGAAACCCTTAACTTTTTTAAGAATGTCATCATTTTCACTATTGTTTTTCGTCGAAGCATTTTCAATATATTTTATTAAATAATCAATGGTATTGCTTGACTGGATGAGGTTTTTAGGTTTTAGTTCGTACCATACCTTATATAAATCACCGTTTGTAATTTTAATTTTCTCTATTATCACTCAGCGTTTTGGATTAATTAAATTGCACTAACACTAAATACTAGTTTAATTAAAGTAAACTATTAAACACTAAACTAAACAATTTTATACACAAAAAAATGTTACCGGCGCTTTTCCGTAAGCGCCGTCAACTTGTTCATTCAGCAATATTTTAGCTGCAACGTAACCACGGGCGTTATTTTGTTACATATTTTAATATTCGGAACAACGGCCCCAATTCACTTAAACCTTTTTTTCAGTATTTATTATTGCTTCATTCTCTTTTACTTTCCAAATGAGTAAAGTTCGCTCCATATGTTGATAGATATAGCATTGAGGATTACGTTAGGTTGCCTAGTGAAACGTCGTCAGATAGGTCAAGCGCCCCCACACATCGGGCAGCTCAACTTCATCTCCTAGGGATGAAACTCCTTTCGGCTACCCAAAATTACACACTCAGCCGAGAGTGGACAAAATTCCCGGTTATCCCCAGGTTCGCGACATCTGCGATATGACGCCGTTACCTGCGACCCGGCCGAGCGAATGAGCGTTTCGTACGTGCCCCGAACAAAAGAATCCGGCACGACGGTCGAAACCAATAAACCGCCAATTTGAGAACCCCCTACGCGATTCGCGAAATGAATCCACATAAGCGAACGAGACACACACTATTGGATAGCCGAGAGTAACCCGGTTCGAACGGTACCACACACGAACCACATACGTTACCGTTGAGCGGATCCAAACATGAGCTGCCCCGATGTAATTTGTCAATAATTATTGCTAAGACGATGTTTCACATAGCAACAATTATCCATAAACAATTACCTTACCCCCCTTTATGCCTGGACGAAGTTTCATTAACTTTCAGTTAGTATTTTACAAAATCCAGGCATAAAACTTATACATCCCCTTTGTTTAGATTATTTATTAAGTTTCTACCCGTAATTGTTTATGGATATTGTTGCTAAGTAGATCAAACGATGCGCCTTTACATTCCACATCGTTTGGTATTAGTTTTAGGTAAATCAGGTCAACCCCTTCGGCTTTATTTAATTAAATGTAGATAAAACCCCGTCCTTAACTCTAATCAAAATATATGATATATGCCCGGACGCGGAATCATTTCGCGCATACAATAATATATTTTGTATTCTAAAATATTAATATTTAATATTTATTTCGGATATTTTTCTTTCGGTCAACGAAAGTCGGTAGTCGCCAGAGGGGTGCGAAAGGAAGAGGGTTGACCATAAACCATATAAATATCCCCGGCCCACAAGGGTAAAAATCACTTCGAAAAAGTCTTCGAACCGTGCATCGTCACCACGCCAAATTTCGGTCCGTGTCCGCGAAAGTTTTATAAGTTGTCTTTACGACCCAGTGGTCGTCCGTAAGTTAGATCTCTCACTTTGGAAATTTTCTCTATTGAAAATTCCCGTATTTCATTTTCTTCTTAAGTTATTTTTGTAAATATTGTTATTGTGTTTTTTTTTTACTACGAGTTGAATATACATATATCCGACTAGTGGATATTCAAATCGTTAAAAATCGAGTCTTATTTTGAATTCACCCCGACAGTAAATCAAAATAAAGTGTTGTGCCCAAATTCGAGCTGCCGAGTCCTTTCCCGAGCGTATCCAGTCATCAGGAACAGGAACCGTCCCCAACGACCAACGCTCGCTAATCAAAGGTTAGTTTAATTTATATCTTTGTGTGACTTGTTCTGATGCTCTACTCTGAACTATCCGTGCAGTTGTTGAGGCAGGGACGTAATTAAGTCATAATTTCGGCCAAAGCCCGAAAGAGCCTTGATAACAAAAACACTAAATCAAAAAAAGAGTATATAGTCAACAAATTAAATAACACTTAACACTACTTAATTAATAACTACTCTATAATGTTCAATCGTTCGCTTAGGGCTCAGAAAAATATGTGAACTGTTGGAGACTTCGTTAAACACTAAACGCATATTTTGGTTTAAGGAAATTAAGAAAAATCCATTTCAGATAATTAAACCGTAAAAACTGTGTGACAACAATGCCATTTGTTATGGTAAATGACAGCTCCAATCGGACCCTTAATAAAAATGTAAGCACAAACCAGATAACCTTTATCAGTAACAGATGTACATACCCTTATATATAAATAACAAAAAAACCCATAAACTATTTTTGTAAATGTGCTTTAAATAAATAATAGTGCAAAAAATACTCACAGAAGAAATAATTTCACTATGGTATATACCTGTATATTAGAAAAATCGTAGATTGTGAGGATTATTTTTTTGTTCGGGGCCAACGTAAAATTGCGCGCTGGACTCCGTAATACTCAGCGCACACGGGCCTCGCCCGACCCAATTTTAATTGGTGGCGTCGAATAAAAAAATTAAAATTACCCCAAAAACGCACCGTTGAAGATACGAAATTTTGAGGGTAGTTAGAGAAAACATAGAAGTAATTTTTAGTCCCAGACCTCATCGAGTTGGCATTTTTTATATAACACTTTCTAAAGTTAAAATTTATATTTAAAATATATTTCATATTCAATTTTTTTTTAACTTTTGTTCTAAAATATTTAGAGACTTGATTTTATAACATAATACTGTATATTAAGTATTATGTTATAAACAATAGTGTATAATGTTATTTTGATAGTACGCCTACTATCCATGTAATAAATTATTTAAACTACTTCTAAATCGCTCAACTTTAATCGTTAATTGTTAATAATATAGGGGGTTAAAAAATATAAACATGCAAGATTAAAAGGGTTTCATGTATCTACAATGGAGTGGATATGTTTTTTTTTTCTCGAAATTTTTAATTTAATTTTTTTCCTCCAAATCTCCCCCTGGCGCTCACGCTCGGATTTGGCACATTGTGCGTCGCGTTTTCAAGCCACTGCACGGAAAACGTTTGTTTGTGCCCCTTTTCGTGCGCTCTGAAATGTTTCCATAGAAACAATGTATTTCTCACTGACGTTTTATTTTCCGTCAGTGAAATACGAAAGTTTGGTTGAAACGTACGCAGACTTAGAAGAAATTGATTTTGTAGATGACATTTCGCATGTTATATTAACCCAAGCGGCACAAGTAAGCGTAGAATGATTGCTAGTAAAATTCAGATATAGACACGATCACAGGCGAAATGGGAACTATGAAAAGCACAAAAATTGTGAGTGACGATGTATAAGTTCTATTTTATTTTTCTAAAACAGCCAAATCCGCACAATCGTACACCTTATGGTGTTGATTCGCCACGATAAAAAGATGTTTCGCTTTAAAAGAAAGTCATTTTCTTTTGAATTAGTTGTATTCTTTTACTACCATAAAAATTACTAGTTTGAAAATAAAAAAATAATTCAAGTTTTAAATAAGTATAATGTTTTCAGATAAGTATAATAAAAAATAGCGTTCATTACACGTCCAGAAATGGATTTTTCCATGCTTGCATGACTTCCCGTGTTCGGCTACGCTCACGCGTATCACGCGCGCACGGAAAAATCCCTTTTTCTAGACTCCTAATGAAATATACTATTTTTTAATAGTTATTAGTAACACTAACGCAAACCTATTACTAGTATTTCGTTTATAAATACATTTTCTATCAGTACAGTAATGAATCAGTTGGATGTCCGTCATCCTCAGGAGTAGTATGTAAGCAAATTATGGGCCCTAGGAGTTGTCAAATGAGTGAGTTACTCAGTTACTCTTTACAAAAAACAGAAGATTAAAATTGTACATATCAAATGTACAATAAACTGTAAGTGTGGTACATCATTGAATTCAGAAAAAATACTCTTTTAACAAATAAGAATAGTTTTCTTAAAATAAAATATGTTACTAGATTTTTCATTAAAAAGTGCCTGTATAATGCCAAAGTTGAAAATATCTAGATTCTATAGTTTTTAAATAAAAAAATAAAAACAAAATTTCAAAAAATCCGTTTGATGACAATATCTCGAAAACGAAAGAACATATTTCAAATTTGTTTTTATATTATTGGGCCCTAAAATACGCAACTTTGTCCCAATCTAACCGACTCTCTATCTCTTCAAATAAAAGAGATCCCTATACATTCTGTTGAAATACGGACACCCTGTATATGGTATATATCTTAGGATTATTAAAACTAGTCTAATAGACTAACCATTAATTTTACAATAGTAGATATTAAAAATTTAAAACTAGAGTTTGTCCATTGACTTCCTCCAGATGTTTTTAATGTCTGCTTTTAATCACACCTCACTAAACAAGGTCTGATGGTTTTTTTCTCATCAATCTTCGGACGATGTGTTGATTGTCCAGCAGTTGAAGACCTTCTGCGTTTACATGGGTAAGAAGGCGGGTTTTGTGCTTCCCAGCATACTTTTTTATCTCTTCTTTAACAGTCGCTACTCCAAGATCTCTATGAAGGTTAGAGTTACGAACATAACACGGAGCATTTACTATATTCCGGGTCAATCCATATGAAATCACCCATAAAAATTGTTGCTCAACATTTTTGATTTAAAATTTTTTTACCAGTTATTGACCAATACTAGGTGAATTCAAAACTATAGTAAGAAACATTTTAAGGCTCATACTTTCTTTGGTGGACATATTAAGTTTGCTTCGTAACCGTTTTTTGGCAGAAAACAAGATTCACGTAAATGTATCTTACTCTATTAATTTTATAGATATCAAGACAAAATAAAAAGCAAAATTATCAGAATGATGCTCTAGTTTTTGGTCCTAACATAATATTACCTAAGTAGTTAAAAAAGTGCAGACAAAAATTCACAACTATAAATAGAAAATTAACCTAAAACGGGAGTTTTAGTGCTGTAAAATTATTAGAAGGAAAAAAGACAGATTTATTTATTATTAATTTTTCTTGTACAGATTTATATAATTTGCATATAACGCAATTTTTGGCCAAATTTGATGCACCTTTTGTCCCCTTTATACAACTTTTCAAAAATGCCAAAAATCGTATTTTAACAATATTTATCTCAAAAGGGACTGAGTGAAAAATTATTACATTAATACAGATAACACCCCTTTATGACATAAACATATGATATGAATTTGATGCAGACTCAACTGGTTTCAGAGTTAAAGTGCATCAAAGTTGGCCGAAAATTGCGTTATACGCACACAAAATTTAACGGTAATTAATGGTAAGAATCCTCTAAAAACACAAAATTTTATTAAAACTAAGTGTGTTGCACATATAAAGTTCGATATATACATTTCATCGGTTAGCATGACAAATTTATAATTTCCTCAAACTATTGTAGTGTCGACATTTCAGTGCATAGTTGTTTGTCCCTGAAACCTTCGTTACTTATGTAAACTTTATTTACTGGAACCCACACCATGTCCCTGTCTATGTTTTAGATATGGGGAAGGCATATTTGAGCCAGGTGGATGGAAAAATTGAACTAATACATCTGTATTTTGATCGCGCTTGTCTTTGACTATGCCTATTCGTCGTAAATAAACATAGTCCATGTTTGTAAACGAAGATATGTCAGTAAACACTTACAAGAATGAATCGATGATGCCCTCTTGTTCCTGGCACAGGCAAAGGTCAAATCTTTTTGTTAGTTTAGCTTCAGTTTGTTTAATTTCTTCGGCAGAGATAACATGTATTTTATTATTTTTTATTTAGGACACATGTTTTGTGCGAATTGAATTTATTGAATGGCAAAAATCTTGTATTACTGTTAAATATTAGAAAAATGGATTTTTACTATTAATTACCGTTCAATTTTGTGTACATGTAACGCAATTTTTGGTTAAATTTGATGCACTATAACTCTGAAACCAGTTGAGTCTTAGTCATGAAATTCATATCATATGTTTATATTATAAAGAGGTGTTATCTGTATTAATGTAATAATTTTTCACTCAATCCCTTTTAAGATAATCTATTTTAAATATTGTCAAAAAACGAGTTTTGGTATTTTTAAGATTTTTTATAAAAAAGGACAATGTTCTCAAACTTCTTCAGCAAGTAGTCCTACAATAAATCTATTTAAGAAAAAAAATTAAAAGTAAGTAATTGATTACCGTTCAATTTTGTGTGCATATAACGCTTTTTAGCCAAATTTGATGCACAATAACTCTCTAAAAAAATATTATTTTATAGTTTCTTTTCTTTATAATGCTATCTTTTTTTTGGTTAATTTAGGACTCATATTTTGTGCGAATTTAATTTATTGAATGGCAAAAATATTGTGTTAGTGTTAACTATTAGAAAAATGAATTCTTACTATTAGGTTAGGTTAGGTTACTCGAATCCAGTAAGCGTATTCCCATAACCTCCACACAATTATAGAAAAATAATAAAAAACATCCTTAAGTCACAACCACTATACTATTTCGTCCAAATGCATCCAAAATACAACCAATAATATTTATTTTTATGATTGTTGCATATTTATTCCAATGCCGTATCAAGGAAGAAACAAATATTGTTATTATTACTAAAAAACTCAGATTTCAAAAAGTAAGAGTAAAAATGAGAATCTAACGACAAATATAATTTTTACAATACATACAAATTAAATTTATAGCAATGAGAAGAGTTGCGCTATTTTCCCAGTAGTGTCACAAATGTATTTATTATTATTTCATAAAAATCAATATTTTCAAAACTAACCGTAACATTTTTATTTTAAGAAGAAACATTACTTAAACAATGCCTAAAAAACACATTGTTACTAATAAGATAAGTTGCGCTGTTTTCCTAGTGGCGTCAAAAATGTATTTATTATTATTTAATAAAAATCAATATTTCCAAAACTTACCCTAAAATTGTGATTTTAAGAAAAGATATACATTTAACAATGCCTAAAATACACATTTTTACTAATGAAAAAAGCTGCGCTGTTTTCCCAGTGGCGTCACAAATTTATTTATTATTATTTATTAAAAATCAATATTTTCAAAACTAACTCTTAAATTTTAATTTCAAGAAAAGATAAACAATGCCTTAAAAACACATTGTTACTAATAAGAAAAATTGCGTTGTTTTCCCAGTAGAGTGAGAAATTTATTTATTATTATTTAATAAAAATCAATATTTTCAAAACTAACTGTTAAATTTTAATTTTAAGAAAAGATATTAGTTAAAGAATGCCTTAAAAACAAATTGCTACTATTAAAATTATTGAGCTGTTTTCCCAGTGGCTGCACAAATTTATTAAATATTATTTAATAAAAATCAATATTTTTAAAACTAATTGTTAAATTTTGATTTTAAAAAGAGATATTACTTCAACAACGCCCTAAAAATACATTGTTACTAATAAGAAAAGTTGCCCTGTTTTCCCAGTGGCGTCACAAATTTATTTATTATTATTTAATAAAAATCAATATTTTTAAAACTAACCGGTAAATTTTGATTTTAGCAGAAGATATTACTTTAACAATACCTAAAAAACCAATTTTTGCTAATAAGAAAACTTACGCTGTTGTCCCAGTGGCGTCACAAATTTATTTATTATTATTTAATAAATATTCAAAATTTTCAAATCTAACCGTTAAGTTTTTATTTAAAGCAGAGATATTACTTTAACAATGCCTTAGAAACTAATCGTTACTTATAAGAAAAATTGTGCTGTGTTCCCAGTGGCGTCACAAAATTACTTATTATTATTTAGTAAAAATCAATATTTTTAAAATTAACAGTTAAATTTTAACTTTAAGAAGAAATATTACTTTTTTAACAATGCCTTTAAAACGCATTGTTACTAATAAGAAAAACTGCGCTGTTTTCCCAGTGGCGTCACAAATTTATTTATTATTATTTAATTTAATAAAAATATTGATTTTTAAAATTAACTGTTAAATTTGGATTTCAAAAACAATTACCGTTCAATTTTGTGTGCATATCATTTTTGGCCAAATTTTACACAATTTTTTTTATTTATCCCGTTTTGGGTTAATTTTCAATTTATAGTTGTGATTTTTTTCTTCACTTTTCTAACTACTTAGGTAATATTATGTAAGGACAAAAAATCTAGAGCATTATTCTGATAATTTAGTTTTTTATTTTGTCTTGATATCTCTAAAATTAATAGTTAGAAAAACCGAAAAACGGTTACGAAACAAACTTAATATGTCCGCCAAAAAAAAAGTACCAGCCTTAAAATGTTTCTCACTATAGCTTACTATAGCCTATTACCTAGTATTAGGCAATAACTGATAAAAAAATTATAAAAATCAAAAATCAAAATTGAATTTGTGTTCAGTATTCCAGCACCCCAGTCTATAAAAAAGTTTATAGAATGCCCCAATCACAACAAGCAGAAGCTGATAAACAAATTCAAGATCTTTTAAACAATGATATAATTCAACCTTTACACAGCCCAATAATAATTGTCCCACAAAAAATAGACGCCACCGGCATACTAAAATACAGAATGGTCATAGACTACAGACAATTAAACGATAAATGTACTGACGATAAATACCCATTACCTCACATTACTGACTTTATAGATAAATTAGGCAAATGCAAATACTTTTTAACGTTAGACCTTCAGGCTATCATCAGATCGAAATGCACCTAACAGACATTCAAAAAATAATAATTAATAATTTCGAAAATGATTTAGTTACATTTATTAAGGAATATATTACACTAAATGTTCAATATAGTTTATATTTTGAAGATGACGTATACGAAAAGTGTTGTGCAATTATGCAATGTATTTTAAGACTCTCAAATTATTTTCAGCATCTTTTAATAATTTGTAACATTTAATAAACTTAATTAAATGTTACAAATTATTAAAAGATGCTGAAAATAATTTTTCTATTTTAGAAATTATTCAAACGTATCACGATAATAAAAATCAACGAGGAATTAATGAAATTGATTTAGATTTAGACATTTTAAGGAAATACTATTGGCCTGATATGAGAAAAACAATTCAGGAATATATTAATAACTGTCATGTATGTCTTTCTGGTAAATATAATAGGCACCCTGTAAAACCAAAAGTTAATATTACCCCCACAGCCAGAAAACCATTTGAAATTATTCATATTGATTCAGTCACTTTAAGAAAAGTTAAATATCTTTCAATAGTAGATTCACTTTCGAAATATGCGCAATTATATAAAATGAATTCGCATCAAGCAATCGAGGTTACAAATAATATAAATAAATTCATTACACACCATGGTATTCCAAACCAAGTTATATCTGATAACCATTTAAAATTTAAAAACTCTGTGATAGAGAATTATTAACTCTTTATAAAATTAAACTTTATTTTACCATATAACAGCATCCAGAATCTAATGGAATTATAGAGAGATTTCACTCTACAAATGTTGAATGTTTACGAGTTTTAAATAGTCAAGAATCATTCAAGAAAGAACCTATTGAAAATAAAACTGCTAAAATTATTACAGAGCATCATAACACTGTTGATAAAATTCATTTGTCTGATATTAAAAGACCTAGGAAATTTAATAAAAAACTAGAAAAACTTTCATATGTAGGATTTAAAAATTATTTATTAGTATCCGTTTACTAATAATATTTTAGACATAAATAATGATTTATTTTTCTCTCCAAGAGATTTTTCACTAGGGCACTGTGTAAAAATAAGTATTGGAATTGCACTTCAATTTAAAGAAAGATTTAGTAAAGTATCTCAATTAAAAAGTCAGCAACCTAAAATAAGTAAAATATGTTAATTTAAACAAGAAAATAGATTTATTTCGTATTTAGTTACAAAACAAAATAATTTTGATAAACCTACTTTTTAAGTGTTCAAATGATTTTAAAAATTATAAGCAAATTCTAAATTATACAAGGAACTTAATAAATAAAAAAAATAATAATTTACAATCTCATATTCTTAAAATAAGAAATAATAGAGGTCTTGGATCTGTTGTAAAAGTGATAACAGGAAATCTTGATAATAATGATGGTGAAAGAATAAATACTATTTTAAATCATATAATATTAAATGAAAAGAGAATCGAAGAACAGGTCAAGTTTTGATTTAATATTAATTCTGATGTAATTACAAAGTTTAATGAAAATATAAAAAATATTGCTCATATTAAAATAAATTTAAAATCAAGAATAATGCAACTGTCAATAATTCATTAAAAAGATATTGAATACCAACAAGTTTTATATGTTGAAGATTTATACAATCAATGATTAGTTTTATATACAGTTATTTTGAATATATTTGACTCAATCTCATTTAGTAAATTAGGAAGCTTGCATCCAAATATAAAATAATCTAGTGATTTATTAATACAATTAAAAACGTTAAAACTATATTTTAAAAATAACTTGCCAAATAAAGGTAAATCTGAAAATATTTTAAATTTTGCAACTATAATTAAAGTTCATCAAAAATTAGAAGATTTTAAAATAATGTATATGCTTGATGTTCCTACTAATTATGAACATTCTATTGATTTATATTGTCTGTTTCCGATTCCAACACAGGGTAAATCTGATTATATAACAATAATCCCAAATACTCAATTTATTCTAAAATCACAAAATAAAATAATGCCATTAAGGGATATTTGTATTCGAGGACCGGACAATTATCAATGTTCAAACACATCGGTCACCAACGTACATTTTCCATGTGAAAAAGACATTTTAATAGATGGAAAATCAACAAATTGTTATTACACTAAGAAATATAAGAAATCATTTTGAAACCCTTTGGAAATCAATACATAGGAGTATTTCCTAAGACAGAAGCAATCTGATCATCATGTAAAGAAGAAGATGAAATCAACAAATTACAAGGAATTTATTTAATTAAATGGGAAGAATGTAAAATTATATTTCATGGATGCGAAATAACGAAACAGATTACTTCAATTAGTAATCCTTTAGTTTTAAATAATATAATTTTAAAGGATAAAAATATTGATTATATTGGTTTCTAAATTAATTTGAAAACTTTAAATTTAGGAAGTGTTTGATCACTTTAACCAACTTTCCTTTATGATTAATGAAAATATTAGTGTATGGGCTATTATTATTGTTTATATGATAATTATTTGTATTATTATGTATTTTACTATAAGATTTTATGGGAATTATAAATAAAAATTTCGTTCAAAGATGGCCTCAAGAAAACAGTTATGTTCAGTTTACGGGGGATGCTTTCTTCTAAGGGGGGAGGAATTATGTATTGTTCTATATTCATATAAATAATAGCCTCATTGTTAATTATGAATTACTTATTTGTATAACATATTTATATAATTAAACTAATAATAAAAAGGATGATTACCACCAATTATGCTGACAACATATTTTTATATTGTATAAATAGTTTGTTATTAAATTAATCTGTAATCTGCATTCAAACTAGTCGTATTCATTTGGAATTTGTACCCAATAAAGATTTGTGTCCTTTTATAAATACAAATCACTTAAAAAGAAACTCAAGTTGTATACCTGACGAATTGTTAGTTTTAATTACTTCTAATTTGATAATGACAAGTTAAAGTTGTCGAAACTATTGTCACAATAAAAACCTCAGTTATACAAACAAAGTTTAAGTGTCTTATTTGTGTAAATAATGATATACAGCGTGTAAACGAACTACTGTACAGGCTCTCTACCACATAAGGGGCAGCGTTTAAATAAACAATACCTGCATTTGAAATTACCATACCTTTAGTAGATAGCTCACAAATAATTATTAAAAATAATTAATAATAATAGGCCGCATGTTTGTGGTATCTGGTATACGCGCACATTGCGTATTTTAAGAGAGATTCCACATAGACTGGTAGTTTTTAAACGATTTGGATATCGAATTACACCATCCAGAGAAAAGTGGGTCAGATTGTGAAGAATTATGTCTATGTTACCGTTTTCATAAGTAACCATTGCTGACTAAATTCCGAATATTTTCTAAACGTGTTAATGAAATTCAATATTTTTCCTTATTAGGTTCACACTTCACTTTATCTCCACTCTTATTGAAATATTTAGATAAGAGCGGCGGGGGTGGATGATTTTTAAACATAAAAATAGTTTGCTGTTTAGTCTATGGTGTTACTTATTCCATGAAACATCTACATTTTGTAACATGGCGCGATACGTTTATTCAAACATTGAATTGGCAGACATGTTTCTTATTTACGGTGAAACTCGGTGTAATTCCGCGGAAGCTGTAAGAATTTATCAAGAGCGATTTCCTGAACGACACTTACCACCGCCAAACCGATTTAGAAATTTATTACAAAGAGCACGCGACACTGGAAGTTTGCAGCCCGTCGCCGGAGCTACGGAGGTGGTGACCGTCCAATGCGATATTTGCGAGCGGAAGATGAAATTTTGAATCTGTTGGAAGCGGATCCTGGTTTAAGTACCCGTATTATCGCCGCTCAACTAAATGTATCGCACACATTTGTCAGCAGTATTATACGAGACAATAATTTTTATCCGTATCACTACCAGAGTGTACAACATCTTCAACCCCATGATTTTCCCAAAAGAATTGCATTTTGTCAATGGATTTTGGCACAAAATGTTCAAAATCCTAACCAACCAACCAAAGACATTTTAGTGACCGACGAATCGTGCTTTACGCGTAATGGAAGTTTTAATTTCCATAATATGCATGTTTATGCAATAGAAAATCCTCGTGTTACGCGTAGAACTGATTTCCAGCATCGCTTCTCCCTTAATATCTGGGCAGGTATTTTAAATGATCAATTAATTTGGCCATTTATGTTCCCATTTAATTTGAATGGAGAACGATATTTACGATTTTTGTAAGATGACCTTTTAGATCTTCTAGAAAATGTACCCTTAGCGGTTCTTAGAAGAATGTGGTATTTGCAAGATGGTGCGCCAGCTCACTATGAAAGGCGCGTTAGAAGATATTTGGATGATGAGTTTCCAGGACGTTGGGTTGGTCGTGGAGGCCCTGTACCATGGCCTCCAAGAAGTCCGGATTTAAACCCCTTAGATTTTTTTCTTTGGGGATACTTTAAAAGTGAAGTCTACACTACGGAAATTGACAATGCTGAAATGCTGATACAACGAGTAAACGCCGCGGCTAATACCATTCGTGAAAAACCTCGTGAAATGTTTGCTACTGTTCGTGCAAATTGGATACGTAGAGCCCAAATGTGCATTGAGTGCGGCGGACGTTAATTTGAACACTTATTGTGATTTTTTTTATACGTGACCCAATTTCATCTAGTAATTCTGGACAGTGTGTGTGTGTGTGTGTGTGTGTAGTGCGTGCTAAGTGATTTATACGTCTCGCAGTAGTAACAGTAAATAAACAACACCACAAATGAGTGACCTAGTTTCATCTAGTCATTCGAGACAGCGTGCGTGTTTAGTGCGTGCGAAGTGATTTATGCGCCTCGCAGTAGTAAAAGTAAATAAAAAATACAACTTACGCATCCACGAAAAATATCATGAACACAGGTAACCAGAAGTTCTCAAAAAGTAAAAAATGCAAGAGGATGTACATTAGTTCGATTACACGCTGTATAACGAACTAGAAGCCTCCGCGGTTAACATTATGATATCTCATGTTGGTGAAAAATTTCTTAGAAAAAATAATTGCAATATCTACGAGTATTATAACGAAAAAAATATTGTAATAATTGGCTGATAGTTTCCTTCATAACAAAATCGTCTGTTTTAAAACCAATTCTTTGATTCTTAAATTCAGGTGTTACTTTCAATTCTTCAACTATTTCCATTGCTGTTATTAAAGATTTGAATTCCAATTCACAATATTTTTTTAAAAATGTTAAAAGACATTTTAAATATTAGTTTGCAATACTGATATCTATACAGGATTTGACGAATAAAGCACTAATAACCTTTCTTCACACTTTTATTTGAATTACCAAATGTACATTTGGGACACAAAGTGACCATTATCAATAGATTATAGTATTTTTCGAGCTCTAGTGCTGAGCAATAAAAAATAATCTCGAGTACCGCCAATAAAAAATACAATGCCTCTTTAAAATTGTAGCCGCTACTGCACTAGGCATGATTTATAGGGGGTTGGTTTCAGGGGGTTTCTACCTGCGAAAAATGTTTCCATATTTTCGGTATTTTGACAGGAAATATCTTAAGGAATTTAAACAAAATATAATTCTAAAAATGGCAATGTGTCCGTCACAGCATTTTCCCTAATATTTAATAAGTAAATTCATCTTTACAATTAGCTATTCAAGGATGTTTGCGCGTAACTTCTTTGCAACGCTTTTTAGTTCATCTTATTTTAAATTTAAACAAAATAACTAAATCACAGAGACAAAGGGTTAAAAAATATAATATGTCAAATAACGAAAAACATTACTTTATTATTGTCTACAACGTTGTCTTATACCATTTTTAAAAATTGTGTATATTAATATTTTAATTGTCTATATCTATATCTGAGTCATCACTGTCAGAGTCTTGTGTATTTATAATAAATTGATAATTTGAATCAAACGTATTATACTCTTTTTCAATACGTATTGTATGTTTAACACATCTTGACCACTGGTCGGCAGATATATTTTTTATTTCTTTTTTGACTAAATCTATTACTGATTTATTTAAATTTGGAGTTACATTATTCTTCCGCACATTTCTTTTTAATTGAGCCCATATTAACTCAATTGGATTAAAAATACAGTGGTACGGAGGTAAACGTACCAGTGTATGTCCGTGTTCTTCTGCCAATTGATCGATATAATATGTTTTTCTTTTTTTACTACGACTATTTAGAACTTCAATCAATTGGGATTTGGTATAATGTTCTTCAAAAAACAAATTATTTTCAGCCATAATATAACGAGTAGTATGATTATTATCGATGATATTTTGTAGTTGAAACCGAGCTGCAGATTCAACAAGCCCGAAGGGCGAGTTGAATGTGCTGCTTCGGTTTCAACGACAAAATATCATCGATAGATAATCATATCACGAGTTATATTTAGTGAGAGAATATAACGAATAAAATAATGTGAGTCCCTTAACATTATCGACAGCTGAGATATTGTTGTTTCCCTATTGATTGAGAATTTTTTAACCGCACAAAAGTTCGTAAACTGCCTCCACTCTGATTCTTTATTCATGACGGTGTTTTTTGGCGTCGCACTTTTCACTTTTCTATTAATATCACTGCACGAAACTTTACCTATTTTGACGTTTCGAATGACAGGACAACTTAACACCCACCGCTTCTTTTGTTTTTTATCATCGCGGTGATAGACATGTACCTACGGCTTTCCTTGCATCTCATTGGTTTAAAATTCGTTCTAGTAGGCTATGAGTTATATTCTCATATAACTATTTTGCTATTTCATCTTTTTTATTTGCCGCTGTGGGTGCTTTGTCAATTTGGCGACTATGATAAGAAGCGTTATCTAAAACTATTACTGATTTTGCAGCTAAGTTTGGTATTAAATTATTTATGAACCAATTTTCAAATAATGATGCTGTCATGTCATCATGATAGTCAAGATGACATTTTGAGATTTGTTTCCCCGATAGCAGTAAACAATCGTTTACCCAACCATTTTCATTCCCGCAATGTAATATGGTTATTCTTTTCCCCCTTGATGGGGGAACTTTCATCACGCAGTTTTCTGTCTGGTCAGACCACATTTTTTTTCGATGTATCGTGGGTATCGAACCACGTTTCGTCCAAATAATAAATACTTCTTCCAGAGTTTCTGTAATCTTGAATCTTCTGTAAATATTCATACCGCCATTTCCTTACTTCTTCTTTCTCCATTAGATGTTTCCTTTTATCGATAAGAGTGAACTTGAAACCATTGCATTTTGGTGATCTCCACAACGTTGTTGGACTGCATGATATGATCTCTCTCTCCTTTAAAATATTATTGATAGTTGCTAGTGTAGGAGCCTTTTGTTGTTTAATAGATTCATACGTTATATTTCTTATTTTGGTGTAATTATTTTTACACCTTTATCCTTGCGACTTTTTCTCTTGCCGGTAGTTTCTTTAACTATCTTGCTAATTGATCTCGTGGATATATTAGTTAAAGCTGATGTCACCTCCAAAAAAATGGCAACTCCGAGTATGTCTTTAACACCTCGATATACGTCTTTTATTATTTGTTTAGCATCAGACGTAAATATTTAACGTTTTACTCCGTTGTTCCGTCGAAGAGGACGGCAAGTAGGTAATTGTATAACTAAAGTAAAAGTAATTATATTAAATGTTTTTTGTGCTATCGAAGTCGTCGTAAACAAAAAATACCAAAAAGAAAAACACTAGCGAAGTATACACTAAGGCAACTGTTGATAAAGTGACAATTTGCTCGGGAGGCAAGGCGAACTAGATCTCTAATTACAGGGATTTACAGATTAGTACAAGCATCAAGCCTACCTAAGTACAGTTTAAAAAAAAAATGTATTTCATTAAACCAAGAGCTGTGCGATCACACTGTGCGCCGCGCCGCGCCGTGCTGTATTCGTAGAAACTAAGAAGATCGATGTTTCCAATATTCGATGCACAGCCGCAGGTAGAAATTTTTTCTTGGGCGATACCCATAAATCACGCACTGTGCGCAGTAGTTAGTTACAAATTTTCAATGTTGTAAAGCAATTGTATTTTTATTGCGGGTACTCGAGATAATTTTTATTGCTCAGCACTAGAGCTTGAAAAATATTATAACACTAAATACAAAACAGAAATTTTAAACTATATATAGACAGGCAGATTATAATACAAAAGTGGTGGGAGTGCAGAAAGGGAAAAAACGTAAATTAAGAGGTGAGCCGAAGGAATGAGAGTGGCGATACAACCAGGTAAAGTGGATTAGGGGAAAAACACAGATTAAGGTGGTGCAATTAAATCTAATAATGTATTGTGAAGTGGACTTAAATCAAAATTCAATAATTTATTTTCATGTTTTTTCATTTCAATGGCTTCTAACATGTTTAATCGATAATTTGATGATTGTTTTAATAATGTTATGTTCTTTATTGTGATTTTGTGGCCAGTTTCTAGTAACTGGTTAGCCACAGCAGATTTTTCTTAATTAAGATATTTGGCGTGTGCTAAGTGTTCTTTGAATCTGGTATTTTGATTACGCTGTGTTTGACCAATATAAACTTTATCACAATTACAACAATCGATTGAATAAATACCAGATTGGTCTAGTTCATCTTGTTTGTTGAATGTGTTCCCTAAAAGTTGCCGTGTGTTCCCTAAAAGTTGCCGTAGTTTAGAATTAACATAAAACGCGGGGGTTAGGTTGAATTTTTTGTATAATTTGTTAAAGTGGTTTTCTGAATTGGGGGAATAAATTAATTGAATGAATTTTGTATCTGTGTTGGGGTTAATCGGTGAAAGAGAGGTGAAGTTTAATTTTGAATTTATGCATATTAATTAATTTGTGAATGGTCTGGGGGTTATATTTGAGATTTATCGCGAGACTATGAATGATGTTGAATTCCTTTTCCATATTTTTTGTGGATAATGGTATGCTGAGGGCTCTGTGGATGAGGTAATTAAATGATGCTAGTTTATATTTCATTGGGGCATGGGAATCAGCATGGAGGTAATTAAAGGTGTGTGTAGGTTTTCTTCATAATACCACCTCTCGTTCACCGATTAACCGAGTACTGCGACGCCCTTTGTTGTTGCTCGTATTTCTTCTGTTTACGGGAAAATTTAGCTTCGTCGGTCCACAGCACATTGTTCAAAAACTAATTATTTTCTTGCGGTTCTACTAATAAAAACTCACATAAATGTATCCTCTGTGCGGCATCATCGAAACACAATGAAACTAAATTTGAAATTGTGCATGGCATATTTTTTACAAAATGTTATGTACTGAAGATTTATCAACACCTAAATCCTTTTGAGAATAGCGGATAGTTACTTGTAGATTAGCTCGAAGAAACGCCAACACCACTTCTTGCATTTCCTCATTTTCCATAACAAGCTAAATCTTGTTTTATTTACTGACAGCAAATGTAGATAAGTTTCATTGAATACTCTACATATTCGAGCAACAATTCAATCGCAGTTGCCATGTATCATATGTTCAATTAAAAAAAACCTTTAGAGTGATTTAATTAAGATTTAATCTTTTGTCAAATTTAAGTTGGCTACACACTTCAGGAATGACATATATAACGTCAGACACAATAATTATAATATATATTTTCAGAGTTGCCAACTTAGAATATTTTCCATTTCATTCTACAGATTTTTTCAATTGAACATATGATAAAAAGAATAATTTGATCATTTGTCGATTTGTGTATTGATTCATTTTGATTTCTGTAATACTTAGCGACAAAACAGAAGCATATTACTTGCCTACTAAAGTGCACTTGTGACTTATTCACAATTATACTCTGCAGTAATGAGACGAATAACGAATCTTCGAAATAACTTAAAAACTAATTGCGTTAGGAGTAACGTTGTATAATATTTTTTTGTAGTAAATTTACCTCCCAACTGTACAGGGTGGTTTTTTTTCGTTGATATTATAGGGTATAGGCTAAACGGTAAGAGATACAAAAAAACTAAGATATGTGTCTCATTCTCTTTTTTCATCAGATTTACGCTAACTAGATTGGTTTAGAAGATACAGGGTGATTCTTAAAATCTGCCGGTTTTTATTATCTCTTATGACTCAGTTATTTATGGATACAAATAAAATTTAAATACGAAAAGTCTTTTTAAGTAGAATCCAGTGGCGTACTTAAAAAAATATACATTTTAGGCTCCTTTTTTAAAGAAATATAATCGAAAATATCAAAACCAATACGTAATTAATCTTGAATGTTATGACATGTAAACAAACAAAAACAAGCGCTTAAAGAATTCAATTCATGGCCATCTAGAAAATCCTTTTTTTTGTTTTTTGGTATTTAAGCTATTTAGGACAGAATAAAATATTAAGTGTTACATATTGTTGCAATCCCAAGAAAAAATGCAATTTTTTGAGTTACTCAGATACAGGGTGTCCCATTTAAGAAAATAGTAGTTTTGATAATAGCTCAAAAATTAAAACATCTATATTTTTTTAAGTACACTACTGGATTCTATGTAAAAAGTCATAAAGCTTTCGTATTTAAATTTTGTTTGTATCTCCAAATAATCGAGTCATAAGAGATAATAAAAAACGGCAGATTTTGAGAATCACCCTGTATCTTCTAAACCAATCTAGTTAGCATAGATTTGATTGCGCCATTAAACTAAACACTAAAAAAGAGAATGGAACACACATCTTAGTTTTTTGTATCTCTTACCGTTTAGCCTATACCCTAGAATATCAACGAAAAAAAACCACCCTGTACTATGTAATAAAAGGTGGATCATTCAATTTAAAAAAATTGAACTAGGAGATATTTATGAGGGTACTTAGATATTGACACTTTAAGACCACTTATTGTCAAAATTGACAGTTACCAATTATTTTAGTCATAGAGGCATCTCTTGGTACAATTAGAGATATATATCATATTTTTATCTTATTTTTAAGAGAAGTTTCAGACAGATTTTAGCAATTTTTTTCATAAAAAATAACAGAGATGCATACGTTCCTACAAAGTATGTTGCAATTTAAACGAGGAATCCAAAAATATAATAATATATAGGGTCTTCCATTTAAAATAACAAATCTGGTACTACTTCCGGTCGCGCCAGAAGTGATATAAAGTTGAGAATACAACTCATAGCCTACTAACACGAATTTTAAACCTATGAGATGCAAGGAAAGCCGTAGGTACATGTCTATCACCGCGATAATAAAAAACAAAAGAAGCGGTGGGTAATAAGTTGTCCTGTCATTCGAAACGTCAAAATAGGTAAAGTTTCGTGCAGTGATATTAATAGAAAAGTGAAAAGTGCGATGGCAAAAAACACCGTCACAAACGAAAAATCAAAGTGGCGGCAATTTACGAACTATTGTGCTGTTAAAAAATTCTCAATCAATAGGGAAACAACAATATCTCAGCTGTCGATAATGTTAAGGGAGTCACATTATTTTATTCATTATATTCTCTCACTAAATATAACTCGTGATATGATTAATTATCGATGATATTTTGTCGTTGAAACTGAAGCAGCACGGTTTCAACTCCAAAATATCATCGATAATAATCATACCACTCGTAATATTACGGCTGAAAATATTTCACATAGGGAGAACTGATTCAACCGTATGACAAGGATTTTATTTAAATTTTTAGTACAACAGCAACCCAGTAAACTTTTAAAGAACGGGTTAGCGTAGACACCCTGTATTCGACTTTGGAACTACCTCGCTCACAATATTTACTTAATTTAGTATGTCGTACAAAATTACAATTTGTCAAAATTCAAATTAAATTAGTTTAATTTCTATATATTGGATTTCATGTCTATGCCACTGATATGTTAATAAAGGTTAAAGTATTCGGACTAAAAAAAGAAAAGAAAATTAAACAATTTATCAAGTGCATTATGATAATGATTAGGACATTCATTTAATTTTGTTGATTTATTGACTTTTCAGTCTGATAATAATGCTTCTAAGGAATGCTGGTATTTCAAATGCATAACCTATAATCATTTTACGATTTCATCTGCTTATGTAATCACTTTTGTTTACAATTCCTTTTCAAACACAATTTACTTTACCTGTCTCTTTTATACTGGCAGTTAGCTTCGGTGTAACAAACAATATCATCCGTGTAGCACTGATCAATCGTTGGTACTCTGCGAAATTTCTGATGGTACCAGGGATACGACTTTTGATTCGGCTCGACAATTTTTTCTAACAATCAAAAGAAATCCCATAATTATAAAATTTGAAGCCCAGTGTGTTTTATCAAATAATAAAGATTTTTTATCGTGGATAATATTGATGTAGGAGGTTATGTAAGTGTTTATCATGTTTACCTCTAACGAAGACGACGGGGCCTTCAAGCATGCTGTACATTGTCAGAAAAAACTTTTCCACTATATTTCTCGGCTCTGGTTCCGGCATCTTTAAGGATTTTTGTGCTAATTCCGCAGAGGATGTGAAAATAAACTTTGCCAGCTGTCAATTGGGTCAGTTGAGTTTAACCAGTTCTGCCAACACAAAGATAATTATTTGTGTTTTGAAAAGACATTTCGTTACAAAGAAAAGAGATCTTTGGTCGCGGTTAGTGAATTTTTAGACATGTAGCGCTGCAGTGGTAGAATTGCTATATTCACTTCTGGTTGTATACATATCATAACTTACACATTACACGTTTATTTTCTGAAGGCAAAATCGAAGATTAAATTAACATAAAAGTTTAGTTTAATCGCTGATTTTGAATATATCAAGTAATTGAAGACTATTCTAAAAATAATGTTTGTTTATGAAACGAATAAATTGTTGACTTATAGGAAGAAATGGATATAATAATACTTTTCTCGGCGTAAATTCAGTATTATGCCTCCATGTCATTGCGCATCCTAACTGGCGCGGGTTCCAGTGGCTCTCAAAATGTTCTTGTGACCCGACCGTGGCCGACTGGCTAGAGCGCCTGATTCTATTTGACCAGGCACACGAACTCCCGAGTTCAAATCTCACGTACTCGTACTAACTAAACTTTTTTTGACGCAAAGAAAAGTCAAACAATTTGTAGATGGTTATTCTTATTATTACTCATTATTTACACTTAATAGCGTAAAATTCTTCAATGCTCACTTGCACCGGCTCTGGGCCGGTATTTCTGAAATTGATCCCACGATCGATCGCCCGCCAACTGTCAAATTCACAACATGTTAAAATCCCTATCTAAATGACAGATTTCGTACGACCAATTTCGAGATGCCCGGCCCTGATTTACTTTCTCGATTAGCTACTCATTATAAACTTCATTCGGAGGATTTCTGTTTGACTATCGGCATAGATTAAGAATATTATTTATTATATAATTATTATAAAGGGTGATCAACAATGATTGTAGATTGTAGAAAAATTAATAAACAGTAACTCGATTTGACATTAGCAGCGTCGTGCGTCGTATTTTGCCATTGTGTTAATTCATTCTTCGAATTAAGTTATTTTTCATTCTGTTTCATAGACATCAGTTCTTATCAGGACTACTTTGTATAAGTCTTTGTTTTGTGGTAAGTGATTTGCTGTTTTTAAGGTTAGAAAATTAGAAAATTTGAGTTTAATCCTAAATTTACAGATTTTAAGAGAATTCGCTTGTGTTTACCGTGATGTTTGCATCACAGCATGATGCTTTCATCCTGAAGGCTCATTATCGAAGTGGAACTATGAATGAAGATGGCACATAGACTTACTCATTACAATCATGTCTGAATCAATTTATTCAAGCCTTCCCCGATGTCCACATTCCTTACAAAACATTTTCCTTGCATAAAACCCGCATTGTTGACCGTTTTGAGGGAAAGAATTGTATCTGTAAGGGCAAATCAGCTGGAAGACTGCCTATCTAAAACAGAAGAGGTTGTTGGCGACATTCAACAACGACTTAAACAAAGCCCAACAAAATCTGTAAGAAAACTTTCAGCTCAAACGGGTATGTTCTTAATTTTAAGGTGCGCACAAATTTTAATGTTTAATCCTTTTACAGGAGTATCGTATGGGAGTTGCATAAAAGCCGCAAAAAAAAATTCTGCATTTGCACCCGTATAAGGTACCGGTAGTTCAACAACTTCAGTCACTTGATTTCCAAAAAAGAATTGATTATTGCAATTGGTTTAATCAGAATTTAAATGATAATGGTATGTTGGACAAGACCTTTTTTACTGACGAGGCGTGGTTTCACTTGTCAGGATATGTGAACAGCCAAAACTATCGTACGTGGGCTACAGAAAATCCTCATACTTTTATTGAAAGATTTACATCCACAAAAAATTGGTGTTTGGGTAGCAATTTTGAGACGTCGGATAATTGGCCCAATAATTTTCAACGAAATAATCATTGCGGAGCGCTACCGAACACTCATTCTAGATGAATTTTTGAATCAATTGCATGATGACGAACAGATAATGGGTTATTTTCAGCAAGATGGAGCCACTCCTCATACTGCGTTGGCGACATTAAATTACTTGAGGGAATTTTACGATGATCGCTTGGTAAGCGAGGAATTATGGCCACCACGTTCGCCAGACCTCACTCCGTGCGATTTTTATTTATTCGGGCATTTAAAAAATAAGGTTTTTAAAAATCGAATGCATACCCTAAACGAGCTTAAAGCAGCAATTGAAGAAGAGATAAGGAACATAAATCCGGAGGAGCTTCAACGAGTATTTCAAAATAAAATACGTAGAGTTTGCCTAGAAAATGAAGGCCATCATTTTCAACATTTATTATAAAATTAGGGATGCTAACTCTACGTTTATTAAAAATACACAAAACCTTAACTTACTTCATAGTACATAGTTACTACATAGTTATGATTAAATATTTAATTTATTTTGGAAAAAAAATGTTTGCTACGCCAATGGAAAAGCAATCTAGGGGATTTTCTTTTCATATAATCAGTTGTACAAACATTTTTTGGCGGGAAATTTAACCTGTCTACAATCATTGTTGATCACACTGTATTCTAATTACTCTATGTCCGGGCTCTTAAATATTAAACCATTTTCGGGTGCATTGTTTCCCTCACTCACTATTCGTTCAACACTTCTCACTGAAACACCCGTCGCCGTGGACACAATGTCTTTTATTTCCTTTAAGGTACAATCCACTTTAATAGTTTTAAAATAATTATACACATTAAAAATTATTTCGCGTGCCTGACTGTGAATCACCTTATTACTTAATGTACTTGTCATTTTGATATAAAAATTGTAACGTTCACTATGGTGGTTTACTCTCAATTGACACATTTCGGAAAAGCGGCCGTAATGTAGGTGTGCTGAATGTAATTAGTAGGGGATTATCTCCCTTTTGGTATTTATTTACCTACCTGACGGGCAGGTAATTTGTCCTAAATAACCTTACTAGATTACAATTACGTAAATTGTATTAAAAATATATCCCCAATACCACTGCTTTTCGTCGCTACTTCTATCGCATGTTAATTGCCGCCGCGGCGCCGCTGGAATTTTTAAAATGTCGCGGGGAGTAATATACCACTGCGCATCCGAGCCACTCGGCAAGGTATGGGGCGCGGACGGTATTAGTCTATATCGCAGGGCCTGTCAACTCTATAGGGCGTCAAAATTTTTGTTTGAGTTGTTTCACCCCATACCAGCAGAGGCGCATATGCTGCTAATTCTTCTTATTTTTCCATATTTTTTACAGAAATGTTCGCTAGATGGCGCAATGAGGCATTTCTGGTGTGAAAATATATTTCACATTTTTGATAATTCAAACCCATCAATGCATCAAGTGGTCTTAAGTGCTAACATAAACAAATCTGTAAGTATTGGAATATTTTCGTAGTTTCAGCTATTTTATTCCCATTTTAAATCCGTGTGGCTCACATGTGTATTTAATTAAATTGAAAAATTTCTGAAAATTGTTAAAAACATTAAAAAAAATGAGTCATTACTGTGCAGTTAAAGTGTGTTACAATTCAAGTAAAGACACCCGGATGCACAAGTTTTCGCAAAAAAACGGGGTAAGCTGCTCTTTGTAAAAACAATATGTTTAGATGTTTAGAAAGAAGATCTAAATTATTTGATTTGACATTTTTAATCTGACTTAAGTGCCTAATTATGAGCTAATTTGACTACAAATTATACTCATTTACTAATTTGCGTTAGTTGAATGCATTTTTAAGTGTTGTCAAGTCTAAATGTAACTTGGTTTATTTGTTTCATTTTGCTAGATGTTCAAGTATTTCTAAAAATTAATACTACAAATCAGTATTTAATTCTTAACTGCGGGGACGCGTTCCTCTGAGAGATGAGAGGGGTTGGGGCACAGGACAAAATATATGGGGGCCTCAGTAAATAATTTCAATCAAAAGTATTCAAGGCTTTTTTGTTTTTTCGTCAACATGATTTTTGTCAATTTAAGTATTAATTGACTGATATCTCCATTATTAATACACAAAAAATACAAATATGATATTACCAATTGTCACATATAAGTTTAAAAAAGAATACTTAAATTAATAATAAATCAAAAAAATGTCAACATTATAATATACAATGTGGACAAAAAAGTGTAATAATCTTTATTAAGTGGAAAAGACTGAAAAATAACTAAAAAATTAATAAAAAATAAAAAAAATAAAGAAAATATATTTCATCATTATTCAGTAAGCATCACGAGACCATTAATATTTTAAATATGAAATATAATATTTATTTATGAAAATTTATATTCATTATTAAATATATTTTCATGTATGTGTTTTATCACTGTCTTGTCAGAGCTTAACTTTGATAAAACTATGCAAGTCTGATTGATTACAGCCGAAAAATAATTATAACTATTATTCTAATTGGATCCCATTCTTTTACATAATATATGTTAATATATTATAATAACCTTAAGACAATTGATCACTCAAAAGATGCAATCAGTCTTTCTTAAAGCTATTCTATTTTAAAATACAATAATATACATTTCATTTGTAATAATCATATTCTAATACATATGTTCAATTGATTAGCATTAAAATAATATTAAAATATTTCATTTTTAACTATGTTTGTCCATGACTATCTTATAATATACTCATTATATTTAAGTGTTTCTTCAATTATAAATATATTCATTATTCACTACTGTCAGTGATTAATCATTATTCACTGTTTAATATACACTGTTTAATATGATATCATTTTCAAAATTTTATCTAGTAGTCCGCAAAGTGTCATATAATTAAATTGAAACGTCAAAATCATTTACATTATAAGAGAGTTTTGAAGTGGTTTAATATAAAAAATTAGAAGATACATGAAATCGACAGCAGTAGCAGAAGGCTATATAGACGACTACATTAAAAATAAAATAGACACAGCTAAAAGCCAAACCTATCAATGCAATAAAAATGTTTCAACAACTAATCAGAATCTTAGTTTTGATATAAATTCTATTCCTGCAATTAAGTTAACAAATTGTTCAAGTATTACATTTAATATTACTAAATAATATTGAATTGTATTAAATTAATGTTAAAAATAAATACTATTCCTATTTATATAACTTCTTAATAAAAATAAACAAAAGCATTATATTGTCGTGGACAAAGTATAGTGTACAACTCGCATATAATGGCTATTGATCACTCCGAACGACTTACTCCACTCGCCTAACGGCTTGTTCCGCAAACATCGTTCTCGTGATTAATAGCTATCATTATATGATCGTTGTACAATATACTATTAATAAATATACTTATTTCAGCAATAGCATACATTTCTTGGAAGTGTATTAAACTATAATTGTACTATATTAATATTTCTAAAATTTGGAAATAAGCCTTTAGAAAAAATAAATATAAGTATACTATATTATTTCTGGTTTTAGGTCTATCAGAAGTGGCTGGAAGCAGTTAATCGGCCTGAGTTGTATACAAAATCATTAAAGCAGCTAAGTAACTATTATGTTTGTGACAGGCATTTTGCGAAGTCGACCAAAAGTAATTTAAGATCCAGGACAAATTTACTACCTGGTAGTGTACCAACACTATTTTTGAAAACAGTTGGTAAGTTAATAATGCACTCCACATTGATTAATTATTTTAAAATAGGTATTAATTGTTTGTAAGCTACATTTCTTCATTTTGTTCATAGATGTACATGATCCCCCGTGTGCATCGACCAATGATGTACAGGTGGCAAATGCTGAGTTGGCCGAAGATGAAGACAATCCCTCGTTCGTGATGGATGTAGTTGATCCCTCATCGGTGATAGATCATCCACATACATCCACAGTATCAGAGGTGCCACCTGCAACAGCTCATTTAGCTGTATGTGTGGACCATTCCTATTCAGTGATGGATCGAGCACCTACATCCACTGATGCTCTGCAGGTGCCACCTGCTAATTTGGATGTATGTATGGAGCATCCCTATGCGATGATGGGTCAACCACCTACATCCACCGATGATATACAGGTGTCTTCTGCCGATCAAATGTATTCGGTGATGATGAATCCATGTTCATCCACAGATGCTGAGCTGGTTACATCATCTATATTTATCAAAAACAATCCATATGATCTCAAGAAATCCCGGACCAAGAAAGAATGTAAGTTTAAAAATTGCCTATTTCATTTTTATATTTCAGTAAACATATCCCTGTGAATAATTTCGTTATTGATGTATTGGCCTTTACAGCTAAGAAAACGCCCGCTGGTGGCGATGCCGGTACCGAGAAGACGCATTTAACCGCTTTATACATCTGCCTCCTGGAGATACATTATAATATTTCTAAATTTGGCTCAAGCTTGAAAAAATCCACCATGTGGACTACAAATAACGTGAGTAGGTTAAGCCCAAAAACCTCCATGTAAACACGATTTGGACACACTTACTTGCTTAAACGTATACTATATAAACCACTGTAACAATGCCACTTCCTTTAAGATATCGGCAACGACACATTTTCAAAAGAAATACACAATGTGCGAAGTATACGTGTTTTCTACAGCTGGTTTCGGGGATTGAAGCGCCCCCACTGGTAGCTTTAGAGGCCAATACATAGGGGAATGTATACAAAACAAATGATTGTGCCATTTACTTATCTAACATTTTTATTTTTTTATTTACAGGTTTGGAGGTGAAGTTGTTGACAACTGTAAATGCGAAAAGTCAAAGAAAGCTTACCCCTCAAGCTCGGAGGGTATATTCATATGCACGTGACCTTCAACAGATTGCTAGAAAATTGAATGCTCAAAACGCTTCTAATAAGAAACGTCTTGAGCAAGCAATGAAATTTGCAAAAACCGGCGAAGGATGGCGTGCAAAATTGAATAAAACATCCTTTAGCTTTTTGTTGTCGCAAGTTAGGTTGCAACAGTATAAACCTCGGGTAGGCGGTTTTCGATGGAAGACAAAACTTTTGCTTTGGCAATGTTTAAGCAAGGCCCTAAATTGTACAGGTTCTTAGCAAAAGTGTTTGCTCTTCCATCGAGGCAATCCCTACAAACCTTGTTGAATAGAATTCCCATTGGTCCAGGTATTAATAACCCAATTTTGGAGTTGATGAAAATTTCTTGTGATCAGATGGATGAAGCTGATAAGTATTGTGCCCTTCTGTTTGACGAAATGTCACTTAGTGCAGGCTTATATTTTAATAAGGTTGAATCCTCCATTGACGGTTTTGTTAATTGTGGTGAGAGTACCAAAGCACGCTTTGCTGACCATGTAATGGTTTTTATGGTTCGTGGGATACTGGTGAAATGGAAACAACCCATAGCATATTTCTTTGTGGAACACGGTATGGGTGTTGCAGACCTTACCAGAAACATAAAAACAATTATAAAACAATTACAAGACATTGGTTTGCATGTTGTTTGCACAATATGCGACCAACATGCAACCAATGTCAAAGTAATAAAACGGTTGAGGGAGGATACAAATCGAAGACACATTTTAGGTGGTGAGGAGAATCGGTACGAAGGTTTCTTGATACGTGATCAAGAAATAATACCTCTGTTCGATCCACCTCATCTTCTGAAATGTGTCAGGAATAATTTATTAAAATATAATGCGTCATTCAGATGGGAGGGCACAAACTATATTGCTTGCTGGTCGGATATTGTGAAGCTCCATGAGATGGATAATGGGGACTTTAACTCTAAGATGCTGCCTAAGATAACTGATTGCCATATATATGAACAGAAAATGAACAAGATGAAGGTGAAACTTGCTGCACAAGTTTTTTCACAGCGAACTTCAGCAACATTGAGATTCTTAGTAAATAATGGTAATGAGTTATCTCAGACAGACACTATGTTAGGTACGGCAGAGTTCCTATTGTTCTTCGATCAATTATTTGATAGTGTGAGTGGTTCATTAATTAATGGCGATGATAACAAACCTTTAAGGTGCGCGATTTCTAAAAAGAGTGGACATGTTGCATTTTATTCCAATGCGATTAATATTTTGAGAACTATACGATTTATTAGACCTAATGGAAAATTTATTCCGCCATGTATTGCAAACTGGATAAGTACATTAAAAGGTTTGCAATGCCTGTGGAATAAATTATCTTCTAAGTCTATTGAACACGTATGTCCTCGAAATATTAATCAAGATCCCATAGAAAATTTCTTTGGGTGTATAAGGAGTTATGGACGGCGCAATATAAATTCAACATGTTCGTCTTTTAAGTCCCCATTCAAAGCTTTAATTGTAAACAATTTTATGACAGTCAATTCTCCGTATGTTAATTGTGAAACTGATGGTACTGAGGGGGTACTGAATTTTTTACAAATGTTTTTAACTAATGATATTTCCCTACCACGTACATATCCACCCCCGAATATACCTGCTATGTTTGCATATAAAAGTTCATATAATTTTTTATGTGATAATACTAATGCCTACATAGCAGGATATATGGGAAAACATATATTAAAGAGAGTGCAGGGCTGTAATACTTGTAAACAAGAATTAGTGTGCGATAACAAAGAGTCTTTCAATTGCTACATTGAATGTAGAAATTACTATAGGAAAAATCTTTTGAAGCCGCACACTAATTTTTTTTATTACCTTTCAAAATCATTTCAAATTATTCAATATTATATTTCAAAAATTTGCCCATATAGTGATATTGCTCCATTTTTAAAATCAAAAATAAATTTATTCAATTTGTCCACTGCCTTCACCTGCACAGAGCACAATTTAATTGATGTCATTGATAATTATATGATTTCTTTTTATGTACATATGTGGGTACGTAATGTAAATAGGATTTTGAATGGAACAGAACATATAAAAATCAATGACATTATTAAAAAGATGGCTCTACAGAAATACACAAAACTGAAATCACGTAACTCTCGTATTTCAAAAAATAAAATGTTAATTAGTTAAAAATATTTGAAAATATATGGATGATCTTATTGACAATGAGATTGTTCATAATTAAAGTTTTTAGGTAGCTTAAAGATTGTCTCATCATAAATTAATACATTTATTCCACTATCAATAATGTTGTTGCATTACAGTAACCACCAATAGAATAAGTTAATTTAAGATTATGTGGGGTACATATTTTTAGAGGCAAAAGGGGCAAACAATATATACATATATAATTTTAATGTGTTAACATCTTGTTTTATACATCAATTATAATGTTAAAATTGATAAGTATATGAAATGTTGACAATACTTTTGCCTTTAAATTAATTGTTATCTTACATTTATATAAATCCCCTTATTTTTAATGTTATTTTATTTTAAAATAATATTTATTAACACTGAAAGCAGCAAATGCCCGACGTACGTAATATAATACAAAAGAACGAATTTAAAATATTTGTTTAAATTTAAATTAATTAATATAGGTGTTAAAAGGTTCATTAATATTGCAAAACGAATTCAACTAAATAATGCTTGTATTTTGTATTATAATTTTTATTTATTATTATTTATTATTTAAGAACAAATATTAATTTAACTGTATTATTCTTTGTTCTTAATTAAGGGGATTATCGCAGTGTAACACGCCGATCGTGTTGGAAAGACCCACATAGTTTAGAGTAGCTCATCCGATGCCAAATTTACAGCACAAGTGGGGAGAATATAGTCAGAGAGAAAAGCGGCAGTCAGTTCGCTGTGCATTTGTGCATTGCTCCTTGGCATGAACGGATGGGGTCTCGCGTCGCGTGGAATAGACGAAAAAAACAAAGCGTATAAAAAAGACGGATCGAACGAAAGTGTCGATTCGTATTATTTAAACACGCTGATAATACATACAAGCTATGTATTGTTTTCAATTCGTTAGAAAGCGTTATCGGATCCTGTGTTATTTTTCGGTATTTACAAAACTGATGATTCTTATTCTTGTCATTATAACACATTATTTTTACTTTTAAGACTCCAGTTTCGACAGCCGAACAAACTATGTGTTTTATTTTATTAAATTATAGATTATTTCTTAAAAATATAATAATAAAATAATTCATGTTCATAAGCTCATTGTGAATATTTATATGCCGCACATATATGAAAAAAAAACATAGGATTTTCAATCATATTTTTTAAATGGGAATATTATCTTCCCTAACTGCTATTGCCATGAAAATAATGTGTATTAATTTGGCCTCTGCCCAATTGGGTAAATACCCCCAATTTTGGGGAGAATTTCAATTCATATTCGGTCAAATATTCTAGTTTTTATGAATGCAACAAATAAATAATAGATTGAAAAAAATTAAACGGAAAGCTGCCCTGTTTTTTTTTATGTTTAGTACAGGGTTTACAAAATGATGATGTGTATAAATAGGCTCAGTCAACTTAGCCCCCCGAAGTTCGACTTTTTGAAAAAAGCGATTGCGCTAGACCGGCCTTAGCTAGCGCCACAAAAATTAGAGCTAGCGCCATTTAGACAAGAAAACTACGGGGATTTGAACTTTCGGGGGGCTAGGTTGATGCTAGCCCCCCGAGTTTGGATTTTTTAAGTTTTTTACACTATTCGGATTCCTCAGAGCTAGCGCTACCAATTTAAAAGCCAACGCCACTCCCACAGCCCCAAAAAATGATAAATTTTTTTAACCCTGGCCCCCTAAAATGAGATGTTTTTAATCAAATTGGGTGGAAAATATAACTTAGAGCTAGCGCCAACAGAATATGACAAAAATATTCTCTCAAAAATATCAGGTAAAAAAAAGTTCACGTCCAAATTTTGATGCAAGAGCTTTCAGATCCTGTATGCGTATTACCATTTACTTCCTGAATTTTAATACAAAATGATGTTTGGCATATAATATACCGCTTTCAACAAATAGTTCGGCGTTGTAATTACTTTATTTATGCTCATAGACACTGGCTATTAGAAACATGATGCCTAGTAGACAGTAGCGTAACTGGCAATTGTGTTTTCACTCCTAGCTAATTTAAATCGTTATTACGCAAGAACTTACCGTACGATTTAAGAAACTCTTTTGGCATTGTAATTACTATACTAATATTGGCAACGAGATAGCTTGCACTAGTAAGACAGTGGCGTAACTGACGATTGTTTTTGATAATTGAAATCGTTATAACTCGGAAACTAACCGTACGATTTCAATTTTTTTTTTGGCATTGTAATTGCTATACTGAAGTCTATAAATACTAACAACGACATAGCTAGTGATATTAAAGGATAAATTAAAATCACTTGCTTTGTTTCACTATTTGTTTCTATTTACTCGACTAGTTTCGCTTTTTACGGCATTATCAAAGTTCACTCTTGATTCACTCTTGATTCACTCTTGATAATGCCGTAAAAAGCGAAACTAGTCAAGTAAATAGAAACAAATAGTGAAACAAACCAAGTGTTTTTAATTTATCCTTTATTATTATTTCAAAATGTTTCACCAAGTGATAAATGAGAAAGTTATTCAAGAGATGGCTAGTGCTAGCAAGACAGTGGCGTACCTCACGGTTGTTTCTTTTATGATAACTTAAATCATTATTACTCGGTGGAAAACACTCGTTGGGAGTTTCAAACTGAACGCTTTTCAAAAACAATGAATGCCTGAAAATTTACCTAGTACACATCGGGTTATGTATGTACCTAATCAAAACATGGGTATCTTTTCGATGCTACAAAATTGTGATTAAGCTCCTTTCGTTGCTATTCAATTGACTTTATTTTCATTCTAACACAATCTATCTCAATATCCTGATTCTACGATATACAGGGAGTTTTTCTTTAAAGTAGACGTATTCCAGATTCACTTTATTTTGTTTAAATTTTTAGATATATGTTGTTTTTACAGGAATTCAATTTGAAGCTTTAAGCGAGTGTGTTCCACTCCCAGACTAAGCATGAAGTAAAATTTCGAGTTTAGAAAAGCCCCGTGAAAATTTGTCGAGGGTCGCGCAGCGACCCGAGACAAATTTTCTGGGCTTTTCTAAACTCGAAATTTTACTTCATGCGCCACGCGTATAGAACACTAAAATTTTGTGAAATTTGTGTATATTTGAACCTTACTTGAAATCAGCGTTTTATACGCGTGGCGCATGAAGTAAAATTTCGAGTTTAGAACAGCCTAGCGCAACAGTTATTTTTTAAAAAGTCGAACTTCGGGGGGCTAAGTTGACTGAGCCGTATAAATAGAGGATTGCAATAACATTCAATTTCAATTCATTTATTCCTTATTTACTTACTATCAAAATATGACTCATCATAAATCAGCCAAATTTGAAAAAAATATATTGGGCTCGGTGCAATGTTGAGCAAGTAGCTTATTATTTGAAATGCATTATAATAACTACCTTATTATTATTATAGTTCTATTTTTTCTAAAATAATTAACAATGAATATGCACGCAGTTAAACCCTACATTTTTTTAAACATTCGTCAAACAAATATTACCTGTGCTCAGTAAAAAATAGTTGATTTGTAACATTAATCTACGACAACGTCATATTGGTGTTATTCTTACTATTCTTATAGTTTTGATATCATTGATTCGTTGATGAAGTCGCAGTTGGTTCAAATAGGTCCGATTGCTAGAAACTTTACAATTTACTTTAATAGTTTTATTTCGAGAAGTTTAATGGCATTTAACAACTGCTTTAATAACGAAAGATTTAAGACGAAATAATGATTTGAACAAGACTGATTGTTATTCGATTGCTTCTGGCTTATTAATCGGCTTAAAAAACTTTAAAAATAATTTAATAATACCGACACTGTCAAATAATAAGGAAATATTAAAGGTATATTACACATCTTTATTTAAATTAGTGAAACATTTCGTGTTTTCTATATTAGTGAACATGCAGTATAAAAAAATACTTATTCCATTAGTAGTCAGAAAGCATGAAAATAAAACACTAGTACAATAAAATATCGATTATAATTGCGAAATATTAATTTTACGAGAATAAATGCTAACGACGCGAGCCGTTTTTGTTAACTATGATTGAAAAAAGAAAAGAAAAACAAACGCGAAGCCGCACAGCGTTCACCGGCCCTGGGATAAACGCTGGCCGCATGCTGCTCCCCCCTCCAATAATTGTGCAGATGAGTGTACAACGCGTTCAACTAAGAGAAGATCCGCAAGGCGGCGGTATTTTACGGTCTTATTTTTCAAAATTTTTATTTTAACCTGACTCGGGCATGAGCTATCGCATCCTTATGAAATGTTCACATTATATTCCTTATAGTATAAACTACTAAGATATGGGAATATTTTTTTTAATTTTGAAAAATTTAACATTATTTTTTTCATACCTCTGAAAGCAAATTGTTTAAAAAAAAAGTACTTCGATATTTTACTAGATAATTGGGCTTAATATACGCTGTCAAAATTTCAACTTTCTAGGACCTTTAGTTTTTAAATAAACCTAACATTAAATTTCAGACCACTGTTATATTCCCCTTAATATACAATATAAGTATTTACATAATACATAATATATGCAATGTGTATTACATTCATTGAATACTTTTGTATATAATAATAATAGTTCAAAGCAATACATACGTACTATATATATATATAAGTGATGCACATGCATGAGCGAGTAAACACACTTGTGACAATTACAAAATAAATAAATGTTTAATATATATTTGAGAACTCATGAACATTTTCAAAAATAAATAAGTATTTTCAATTTCAATTTTTTTTAATACATTTATACGTAAATATGAATGAAATCGAGTGTTTTATTCTTGTCTTTGTATGACAATTAATGTGTTGTAGATTGTGTACATTTAAGAATCGCACATTATATGTTTTGAAATACATTTATGTTTATACTTCATATTTTTATAAATATATACTTATAAAACATTCCAACTAAAAGGATGGTGAAACACATTTGTTTATATCTATATTTTTCATTAAATATTTATGTTTGTATACAATAATTAATTATTTTTTTAATAAATGTTTTAAATTGTTTATGATTTTATTATTAGTCTTACCTTTCATTTTAAATAAGCTCAATTTGAATATAGGAATATACCCGCCAAAACCCCGCCCGCCCCGCAACCCGCTAATTATTCGACGCCAGCGCCTCTCCTGGTATGGGGTGAAACGAAAAAAAATTGACAGCTTGAAACGTTCCAAATATTAACATGGGAGTCATGTATCTATAAGTAATCTATGCTATATCGCGTCTTTTGGTCGGAAAGCGTCCACTCGGATGCACTACTTTTAGGAACGTTTTGCAATAATGCGTATGCTCGGTTTAACCGCTCGGAGAAATTTAAACTGATCAGCTGTTTAATATATTTGTATTTTTCAATAGGAATATACGTTACTGAAATAGAAAATCAAAACATATATATTTCAAAAATCAATCAATTTTAGGTTTCAAACCGACAAAAGACTAAAATGAATGATGTTTTTCTCAATATTTGAATTATTTATTTTTCTGTAATTTATGTTTTAGACTTTTAATTACCTTTAAGTAATAATTTTTATAAACAATTTATGTCTCTTTACCATAGTTTGATGTTGATTATCATTCATGATATTTTTTTACAAAATAACACAAATAATATGTCATATTTAGTTAAACAACAGAAATGTAAACTAATAAATTTAACATGAAATATATATTTATGCGTTTTGTCAATTTTTGAATAAATAATATGTTTATCAAAATAAACTTTTAAAGTTTTAAATTTTGTCAATTAATTCATACCATCAAATACCAACCTAGTGTTTATTTTAAACTTCTCAATAGTTCAGTATTTTATACGCGTGGCGTATAAAGTAAAATTTCGAGTTAAGAAAAGCCTGAAAATTTAATTTGAAAAATTGATCGATTTAGGATTGAATATACGCTTTAATTATTGATATACAATAAAGATTTTATAAATCATATAAAAATATAATCCTACAACATAAAAAATTGACTATTTAGAGTTAAATAAATATTAATTTAACTTGAAAATTACGTCCGATATAAAACTTGAAATCAAGCTGTGTGCTCTGAGAATTATTTTCTCGGAAAAATAAAAAATAAATATGGGAATTAAAACTAAAATTAATACAAGATAGAAAAGCATGGAGAGTAAAATATAGAAACAATCATTAACAAAATTCCTTACACCTAACGATAGCAAGGAACAAGGTTACTAACAAAATTAAAAAAAAAATGTAGGAGAAATCGCAATTATTAGATGAACATTGTTATTTTAAAAATGATCTATGAACTTCGCAGACATTCTTACAGACATAATTATCAACATGAGCAACTTTTTAAACGCGAGAGAACAAAGATCACGAGTGTTTTCCACTCCCAGATTAAGTATGAAGTAAAATTTCGAGTTTAGAAAAGCCTTAAAATTTGGTTTAGTCTCTCCGAGAAGCGGAAATATTGTGAAGCTAGAAACGCACTAACGTTTTTTTATTAAGTAATAATCGAAATATTCAATTGGTGATTAGGAAGTTAGCGGTATAGACTAATAAGTATATGCATTTCCTCCGTTTCCGCCATTTCTCTTGGTTTTTCTTTGAAAATACGGGCGGTTTTAAAGTGTTCCATAGTTTATGTTTCAACATTTTGCTACAACTGAGAATCATTTTCCTTTTTCTATAATCTCATTGTTATTTGTAATTATTACATGTACTGTAGTAATTCTTTTTTATACCTACTTATTTGTTGAAATATTTTTCTTCATAATCAAGTATTTTAAAATATCAATACTGTTTTATTTGTATTTATTTAATTTTTCCATGATTGTACTTATAATAATATATTTCTAAATGTTTTGAAAATATCAATAAAGGTAGGTATAACTTAAATAGGTTTTAATAATACAATAACGAATATATTCAATTTTACATTCACATATATGAAAAGTGGCGTCTAAGTTTTCTGTATTTCTCACAAACATACACACATCTATACGCAACCAACAGAGATATACGTGTTTGTTTAGTGGTGGTTATTAAGAACTCTCATAGGTGGCGCCAAAAACGGATCTCGGCCACAGTACAGGGGTCTGCAACTCGCGGCCATATTGAGCGTCATAGGGGCCACCATTACTCACTGAACGTACCAACTGAAATGCTAACGCACGAAAATGTCCTGATTTGGGGTTGGCACAACTACAAATTGCTGGGTAATGTTTTTACCGGCTACCGGCTACTACGGAACCTCACACTAAGAATAGAATAGACAAGTAATGCCGTGGTGGGGATAGGCGTTGTTATGATTCCGCAATAACCTCAAAAATTTACGTCTGTGTTTAGATGTTGTAAACAATGATCCCGTCACAGCTGATCGTGTACACAGTGGTTTATTCAAATATAACCTTCAATTCAAAAATGAAATTATACAAATAACTTCGACTGATGATTTTGTAAGACTTTCGGTCAGTGAAAAATTATATTATTTTGATATTAATTTATACTAAAGAGTGTTTCAATGAATAAACAAAATACTTAAATAGAAGATATCATTAATATTGAAGGAACGCTTTTTTTACTTGAGACACATGGAAATGCTCTTTCTTCTAGCAATGAACGATATTTTATAATCCTTTAGTGCACAATCCCATGCTTGACATAATTAAATCAGAACAGTGACACGTACTTACTTTATATAGAATAAGATGGCAGGTTGCGTGTACCATGGTTGTTATGAATATCAAATCGATAAGTGAATTTAAGCTTGTAAATGTAGATCGAATGATTTATATATAATAAATGGTCAGTATCATATTCTATATAAATCCGAAGAAATTTCTCATCGTGCAAAAAATATTATAGGCATCTCGAACACTAAGCAATACAGGTCTCGCACAATAATTCGCTCTTACTCCAAACAATTGCTTTCGACCAGTAATAAACCCTTAGGGATCGTTGAGTGGTAACCAATTTTTAGAGAAGGGTGATGAAAATAAATAATAAATTAATACTTTTTATAGAAAAAATATTTCTTGTGAGAAAATCTATATTTAAAATTATATTCAGTCTTATGCCCTGGCTTTACACATGTATATTTGTTTATGAACATTTGACATTCAGGCTATTGATTGCCTTACAAGATGCTAATAGGTTTGTTCGTTACATGAACTGATGCAGCACTTTTTACACGAAAACCGTTCATTACATGCACTAAGTTGAACTGAACGGTGTTCGTTTGCGTCAGTTCACTAGCACCGAACCTGCACTTTTTGCCCCTGGTCCAGAGTAGGTGTAACTAGTGCAAGTTAGAAACAGGAGAGGGTGGGAGATTTGCAATTTTCAAAGATGAATACGGCACATGTCTATGGTTGTGTAATGTGTGAATTAACGAGTAAATATTCTGAAATCGTCACCCAACAACCCTACATTTTTTTTATTGAATTATGAAACACAGTTTTCTTTCAGTTTTCCTAGTTTTATTTGTGTATAAAGTACAGTATCAACATTTTATTATTAGTGTTTCCTTAAATTATTTTGTAGTGTATTGCAGAAATTATACTTTTTATATATTTTACACCAAAAGTGTTTGTTTGTTTTCATTTCAGTTCATGTACACTGACATGAACTGGTGACGTCACAAACTTGAACTCGGTTCAACTTAGCGCAGTACAAACGAACATCGTATCAATAAATTAATAACCACCAAAGTACACTAAAATAGCCACAATGAAACTTTCACGAATTCACAAAAATTGTTAGATGAATTTTTTCTATTTATACTGCTTAATTAAACACACCCGAAACACTAAAGAATTACATAGTTTTGTACACCATACAAAGAGATTGAGGGAAATGTTCATATAACCTAAAACGAGGTTCCTACACTACACTGCACTAAATATAACTTAACTAAATCCACTCAAAGTATTAAAAGAGTTTAAAATTTTGAAAAATAACCAGCAAAACAGTAAACAAATGTTGACGAAAAACAGCTGTGACCGTACAAAATCAATGGCGCCCGCACCCCACGTCCTCAGCATGGCGGAATCACAACAAAGAAGAGTATGCTTCCTCTAGACCAGGGGTCTCCAAACTACGGCCCGCGGACAAATTTTGTCCGGCCCGCGGAGAGCTAGCATACTTGAAAACTCCTTTTAGAGAACATATTTTTTATAGCAAATTAAATTTAGTTTACTGAAGTATTCTAATTTTATGTTGAATAATTATTAATATGACATCTACATTGATATGGTCATGGGCTAACTACTCATAACATTGTTGTAGGTTTATTGTTATTGTGATAAGTTGGAGAAAGAAACACAGAATTGTAATGAGTAAAGACAGAAAATTTAACTTCAGTATATAATAACTAACAAATTATTGAAATGAATCCAACTAACATTTTATACATTTTAAATAAAAACATAACTTATAACAAGCATAATGACATATGAAATACTAATGAGATTTATGTAATTGAGATTTTCCACTGACAATAGTTTGTAGTTGTGGACTAATTTTACTTGTACCAATTATTAAAAGAGATTTAAGATGCTCATCAGTTAATTTAGATCTGTAAACATTTTTTGTGTATTTCATTTTGGAGAAGGTCTTCTCACACAAATAAGTAGTACCAAAAACAGAAAACAGCCCACGAGCAAATTTATGCAAATTATCAAATTGTGTCAGTGGAAGACCCTTATAAAATTCCAACAAAGATGAGTTTTGATATTTGTTCTTAATTATATCACTGCACTGTAGATCAATCATTTCCATTTGAAGTTCCGGGGCTAGGGTTTCCATGTCAGTATCAAAAGGACTCTGAAAAATCTTAATTTGATTCGCAATGGCATCAAAGTCCGAGAAACGAGTATCAATTTTTTTTTTCAAAGCACTCAAAGTTTCACATGTTTTAAAATGTAAAAAACATTTACTTCGTAGTTGTGATTGAAACAGTATCAATTTCTTCCGGAATGATTTGATATTAGTGTATAAATCAGGAAGATGCTGGTTTTCTCCTTGCAATCTCAAATTCAGTTCGTTCACATGTTTTGTCAAATCAACATAGAATGCTAACTTCCACAGCCATGCGTTGTTTTGTAATTCAGTAAGAGGGCGACGCTTTTCATTCAAAAAAATTTCGATCACTGCTCGAAGTTCAAAAAAGCGCTGAAGGACTTTCCCACAACTAAGCCAACGTACGGCAGTATGATAAGGTAAGTCATTTTCTCCAATCTCTTCAATAAATTGTCAGCCCAAAAGATCTGATAAAATTAACAGTTGATATGACTGGTTTCAGAACTTCAGACATATCCAAACATTTTCCGCACAAAGACTGTTTATGAATGATACAATGTAAGACTAATGGTTTTGAACCACCGTCATTTTCTACAGCCAAGAGCTACCACTTCTTTATCTTTCCCACTCATGTTTTTGCCTCTATCAGTTATAATACATTTCAAGTTTTTCTTTTGATTAATGGCCATTTCAACTCCTTTAAAAATATCTATACCAGTGGTTGTGCCATGAATACTATACATATCAAGAAGTTCTTCATGCACTTCATAGCTTTTATCTACTCCTCGAATATAAATCAACACCTGAGCAGTATCTGACACATCCGTTGACTCATCCAAGGCCAAAGAAAACCACTCAACGTATCCATTTGTGTCGAACAGTTGAGAGGATATATTTTCAGCGATGTTTTCTACCCTTCGAGCCACAGTGTTTGCTGACATACTGACAGTTTTTAATAAATTTACCTTTTCAGGGCACATTTCTTCGGCTACTGCAATTATGCATTCTTTGATCATTTCTCCATCGGTGAATGGTTTTCCACGTTTGGCAATTTCAAGAGCCACACGAAAGCTGGCACGAGTTGCAGCCTCTTGTTCAGTTTTGAGTTTTGTAAATAAAGATCCGCGCTTCATAGCTTCGAATTTTTCTGTCTGCAAACTTCCTGTATATTTTGAGAAATTTTGAAAATGTTTTGTTTCATAATGACGTTTAATGTTATATTCCTTGAGAACGGCTATGCTTTCATTGCAAATCAAACATAGCGCCTTGTTACTAGACTCAATTACGAAATACTGAATGTTCCACTGATCTTTGAATTTTCTGCATTCACACACAAAAGCAACAAATCAAATCAAAATACTGTTACAAAGATGTCTTAAACTTAAACACGCACAAACACGTTTTAAGGAGGTACGCACTATTTTATTTCACAACAGTGTCATAGGAACTGACTTGTAGTTGCGCCACTAGCCTTCTTATATATTCCAATTACTGCCATCTAGAAGTGAGTGGAAGACACCAGAACTTTCTCGAACCAACGAGATTATTCTGGACGTGCTATTGGCGCCATCTGTTAGCGATAGAAGGTACTACCTATTTCCGCTTGTGTCCACCAGATGTCGTGTCACGTTACTCCTCATGGCTCGTACTCTACGACCAACCTGAAATTACAGATAATGACAGGAAAATTAATAATATGCAGTGTTGCCGTTTTGCGGACTTTAGTCCGATTTGCAGCCTTTTTTAAACGTTGCGTACTTTTTCGACATTTTTTTCATCAGTGGACTATTTCACTTTTTACCACCGGCAACAATGATAATATGGTTTTGGCCCTCGGAACTTACTGGAGTAATCAGTATGGCCCTAAGGCTGGAAAGTTTGGAGACCCAGGCTCTAGACCACATATAGGTAAACCCCGGCCCGCGGGCCGGATCCGGCCCGCGGGCCGGATCCGGCCCGCGAGACATTTTGAAAAAACCCAATTAAAAAAATATTACATTAGGTACTTATACTCACGGGAGTGACAGCGAGGCGGCAACATCAAATTCTTTGATTCTTCTTTTGATTTTTATCTTGCAGAATGGTAAGCCTATTTGTTTGCTGTGTAATGAATCCATTTCAGTAATGAAAGAATTCAATATAAAGAGGCATTACTCAACTAAGCATGCTACGCTGCACTCACTGACAGGACAATTAAGAACAGACCAAATCCAGAAGCTTACCGCAAATTTGGAAAAACAGCAACAAATGTTTCATAAACAAAGAACACAACTTGATAATGTTGTGAAAGCTAGTTTTATAGTTAGCTCAAAATTGGCAAAGGCATTAAAACCATTTGCCGAAGGAGAATTTATCAAGGAGTGTATGTTAGAAGTTTGCGGTATTATGTGTCCTGAAAAGAAAAAAGAATTTGAAAAAATTAGTTTGTCAAGACGAACTGTTGTTCGACGTATAGAAATGATGGCTAATGATATAAAAACAACATTGACTGACCGTATGGCTGGTTTTGAATCATTTTCTATAGCATTAGACGAGAGCACCGATTTGTCTGACACAGCTCAACTGGCTATATTTATTCGAGGTATTGATAAGGAGTTCACTGTTACTGAGGAATTGCTTGCTTTACAGCCGCTAAAAGGAACCACTACAGGAGAGGATATTTTTATTGAAGTTTAAAAGGTATTCACAATTTTTGGCTTGCCATGGTCAAAATTAATTGGAGTATGCACTGATGGTGCACCTTCTATGGTCGGCTTACGTAAAGGTTTCATCGGAATTTTAAATGAAAAAGCAACAGAATTAAATGTGCAAAAAGATGATTTGATGGTCCATTGCATTATCTACCAACAGAACTTGTGTTCTAAGTCCATTCGACTCCAGAATGTTATGAATGTGGTAGTAAAAACCATCAACTTTATTCGATCCCGAGGGCTTAACCATCGTCAGTTCAAGGCGTTTTTGGATGAAATATCAGCTGAATATAACGACGTAACATATTATTGTGAAGCCAGATGGCTGAGCAAAGGAAAAATGTTGAAACTGTTTTACGAGCTTAGAAATTATGCTCAATATGCTGAAGAACTTAAGTTACTGTAGGAACAATTTTCGAACAGATTTTGCGACTTCAAAAACATGGAAGACTGTTTCAGTTTATTTGCTACTCCTACAACATATATTGTACAAAATGCTCCAATACACTTACAAATGGAGTTGATCGAGATTCAAGAAAACTCACTCCTAAAATACAAATTTGAAGACGTAGAGTTGTGCGATTTCTACAAAAAATACCTAGAAGAAGACAATTTTCCGCAGCTTAGAAAATTCGCAAGAAGATTGATTTGTGCGTTTGGCAGTACTTATAAATGCGAACAGTTCTTTTCATTGATGAAAGTTAATAAATCAACACATCGTACAAGACTGACTGACGATAATTTGGAAAATTCTTTATGTCTTTGTGTCAGTGGAATTAATCCAAATATCGATGGATTAGTTTCCCAAATTTAAGCTCAAGTGTCTCATTGATTTCGGTGTATTTAACTTTCGTAGTTTGTAACAATTGCAAATTTAACGATTTAATTATAATGTACCATTTTTTTAAATTTCATTTTGTTATTTTAATAAATTGTACTATAATAACAATGTCGTATTATTTCATGTCTAATATCTATCGCAAAAAATATTATCACTACTTTAAAATGCACTAAATACTTTTAAACGAGGCCCGCGAACGCATTTGCACGCTGAAGTTTGGCCCTCAACATGTCAAAGGTTGCCCATACCTGGTCTACAGTAAATTTTAGAAATTTTGTGGTTTGTGTAGAATAAAAGTTCTAATTGGCTCGACGGGCCGCGGGTTGGCACCCAATGTTGTAAACTATTATTTGCAATTTATATGTATTTATATCAAGAATCTTATTAGGATTGTTAAAGTCAATCAACAAATCGTTTATTAATAAATAATGAAGAAACTATCGAGAAATTGCGCCGTGTCCTTTAGACACCGCGCGAACGCTCGTGTGATTTTCACCGCGTGAGCCTCGAAGGGATAAACGTAGATAATACATCAACAAGGGCAGACTTATAGAAAACATGCAATAAAAGTAATACAACTGACTGATTTTCTACCTGAACTTACTTGTTAAATAAGAAGAAATACATTTTTTATAAAATGTGTTCATGTACGGTATAGCCACGCTTCAATGTCTGTTCTCAAAAATGTTATGAATTAATTGAACTGTCCAAACATGTTCATACCTAATTAATTGTGTAGTCTTTCATATTGTTATTATTATTATTTGAAGCTTTCGTGGAGTATGAGCAACACCTTCAGGTCAAGAAAGCGAAACTTGATGACAACAAGTCTGCCAAGAGAAATGTTTCTTGTACATTCAGTCAAGCTGTGTTCGAGCGTAATGTGATCAGTTATATGATCAACAGTATGTCTCCTCTCAGCACTGTGGATATGAGCTCTTTTCGGAAGATTTTTGACGGTGAGTACATTACAACCCGTATAAAAATTATTGATCATCAATATCCCATACGGAACACCTCCTTGACTTCCGGAGATTATCCGGCGAATCGCCGGAGAAATGTCTGCAGTACGCCCAATTTTCTCCCTTCGCCGTATATTCTCCCCAAACGCGGAGAATATTGGGCGAAGGGCGGACATTTCTCCGGAGAATCGACGGAGTATCTCCAGATTTGGTGAATCACTCTGCACAGTGATTCTGTGCGGGATTTATCGTAATTTTTAGTGTAAAACGTTATTATGATTCTGCAATGTTTTTTTTCATTAATTTTTCCTTGTAAATGTTCTTATTTGACAACGTAAAATTGGCAGAAACAAAATAATTTTAATTACTTGTTTTCTAGATCTCAATATTTTGGGTTTGCAACATATGTCCCGGTCAACGTTGACGCACCGATGCAGCGACGCCTTTGATTTGTTTCGAGCCAACACACGCGAACGTCTTTCCACCCTCAAATACGTTTGCACGACCGCAGATATCTGGTCCAGCGCTTCAAGGAGATTCATTGGCGTTACTGTGCACTGGGTATGTATTAACCTTGGCTGAGAAGTCCCTCAATTTTTTGTAGTCAATTTAACACCAAGCATTTATTTCCTTCGTCAAAATACAAAATGTTGCACAAACAAGTGCTTAAGTATTAGTCACTTTTTGCTTAAGAGACATTGTACGTTTATAAAAACTACACACCAATTAGAAACCATAACTATCTAAACGTCGAAACTGTAGAACCTTTTTTACACTCTTTTTCAAATGTATTTCCTTAATTCCGGTTTTTAAAACATAGATTTTCAAACAAAAGCCTCCGTTTGAAAACGAAGGTTCCGTTTTTAAACCTAACCTCCACATTGAAAGAAAAAGGTTGCAGTTAATTGCTGTTTTCAAGTAGTATTGGAGGTTGTACAATCATGAATCATTCACCAGTTCGGATCTGTGAAGTTAGCCCTCAAAAATAAAAACTTTAACCCGGCATCGACATCATCGATTGACCATTTTAGGACCATATTTGACCAACGATTGAAAAAATTTTACCAAACTGAATTCGAAGAACGCTGTTGGGACATTTTGGGGGCTAACTTCACAAAATAAAAAAAATAGTTAAATGGAAAATTTATATGCACCATACGTTTAACCATTGTTTGACCATGTTTAACCACCTCATAATATAAAATGGTCAATCCTTCAAACAATGATCCACCCCTTTTTAAGCATTGTACAACCTTAAAAGTTGATTTTTTAGGTTTGCCTTTTCCACCCAGACTTTATCTTTTTCAAAATACTAGACACATAAATTCTGTCAAAATTAACAAAAATAGTAATAGACAATAAACATAATTACTAGAGATGTATCAAATATCCAATTATTAATTGCAGATTGATGAAAATACGTTTGAGAGGAAGTCAGCGTTTTCCTGGTGACCATAAATTCGACAAAATTGCTGCAATGCTGGCAAACATCTACGCACAAAATGGACTACGAATCGAGCAAATTGTCGCTACAACAACAGACAATGGGTCAAATTTTGTGAAAGCGTTTGCAGAGTTTGGCGTGCCATGTTCCTTGCAGAATTGGATTGGTAGTTCATTTATTTGAAGATATTTTGACGATTTAAGTTGAGTTTATTATAATAAAGTGTTGTATTCTTACAGAAAATCCAGATACCAACGAAGAGAGCGAGGATGAACCAGAAGAAGAAGTTGAAGAATGTCTTCCGGATGACGATATTCTTGACGAAGAAACGGCCGCAGACAATGGAAACATAGCACACCACAGCAATCACAGCAATGATGCTGACCCACCGACGCTATCTAACCATATTCGGTGTGCTGCTCACACCCTAAACCTGATCGCCACTCGTGATTCAACAAAAGCATGCGAGTCTCAATCGTCGGCACAACAAGGTCATGGCGAGATGTAACGCGTTTTGGGCTGTTTTGAGAAGCGCGAAAAAGAGAGAAACTGTCCATCAGGTGTTAGGAGTGGCCCTCAAGCGACCTATGCCCGTAAGATGGAATTCTCTTTTTGATTCATTAGAACAGTTGATGAATCTGAAAGACAAAATCTTAGCTGTCTCACGTTAGAGAACTCGCTGCGAGACGCGGATTTCGATTACATCCGCGAGTACGAAGAGTGCATGCGTCCCGTTGCGGAGACCATCGACGTTTTGCAAGGCGAATCGAAAGCTCTGTATGGAATTTTGTTGCCGTCTCTTCTTTGCCTCAGAAAAAAGCTACGTGACATCGACTTCTCCAACCTGCAGTACTGTAGTCCCTCAGCGACAGCTTTGGAAAAAGCTTTGTATACGCGTTTCGCGATGTATTTTGACATCAAAGGGGAGGGACGTAATGCCGCTGTTGCCGCTCTGTCCTATCCACAGTTTAAGTCTCTGTGGTTTGTGTTCGTGGCACCTGAGTTACAAGAGAGAGCAAAAAGGCTCATAATTGAGGCAGGGACTAGATAAGAGGTGACACCCGCAAACCCAGCGCCTGTTACGGAGTCACATGACAGTGACTTTTTCGACTTTGGCGATGAATCGAATTCGTCGATGCGCGAAGCTCTGTCCATGTGTAATGTCTCTACCGAATCGGTGATATTAGGCTATTTCGCGGAAGGTTGGACGACAGACGTAACTGTAGTTAAAAAATATCCGATTGTAAATAGCATTTTCCTACTTTATAACACTCCGATACCATCTTCTGCGCCGGTAGAGCGATTGTTCAGCTATGCGACAATGTACGACCTTCCTAAATTCAACCGTTTGAAAGACGATTTGTTTGAGAAGAGGATACTGCTGAAGGCGAATAATGTTACCATATAATTATTGTCAATATATATGTAACAGGATGTTGTAACCTTTTTTCAAAAGCGAATTAACTTGTATTAGACAGATCATTTATTTTGGCCTTGAGCCAGACATTTTTTTTCGATTTTTTAAGCACCCTGACCATAAGCGAACCACACGTTAATTTTTATCGTGTTCGAATAGAAAATGATTAATTATCAATTTGAAACCTATGTATTGTTTTCCAATCATTTTTGAATGTTCCGAAGCGGTACCAAATCATTTATGGAGGTTTTGTACACCATATTATCCCGCTATTTCATTCATTGAAAAGTGATTTCCAAATAAATAACAATTCAATAATAGTTAAAGGTCGACATTCCATTAACCATTGTAAAGTTAATGGTTAATGGACAAAATGCCATTACCTATTAGAAAGTTAATGGTTAATGGGAGACGTGCCATGAAAAGTCAAAAAATTAATGTTTAATGGTTGAAATGCCATTAACCATTGAAAAGTTAAAAGTTAATAGCCTACGTGTCATTAACCATTCAAAAGTTGGTTAATACTCGATGTGCCATTAACCATTGACAAAGTTAATGGTTATGGGTGATATGCCATTAATCATTAGAAAAGTTAATGGTTAATGGGTCATGTGCCATTAACCATTGATAAAGTTAATGGTTAATGGGCAATGTGCCATTAACCATCGAAAAAGTTAATGGTTATGGGTGATATGCCATTAATCATTAGAAAAGTTAATGGTTAATGGGTCATGTGCCATTAACCATTGATAAAGTTAATGGTTAATGGGCGATGTGCCATTAACCATCGAAAAAGTTAATGGTTATGGGTGATATGCCATTAATCATTAGAAAAGTTAATGGTTAATGGGCCATATGCCATTAATCATTAGAAAAGTTAATGGTTAATGAGCCATATGCCATTAAATTTCACAAAGTTAATGGTCAATGGTTAATGATATATTAACGTTTTTAAGCATCCCTGATAGAGTTAATAGGTAAGGAGTTCACATAGTGGAATTTCGATTAAGAAATTTAAAATGTTTCCTTTGCGATAGGCCTTTATTGTTACTATCTTTGATATCGCGTAAATATTTTCTTCTTCGACAGGCAATGGTAGTTTTCCTGTTTTAGTTTGTTTTTCGATGTTTTGAAGTTCTTTTAAAAGTATTTCGTTGGGTAATATTGTAGGATGGTAAGTTTCAAGTCTCGCAAAAGTTTTCGCTGTTATTATTTTTTCTATATTTATATCTCTGTTTTCATTAAGACATCTTATGTGTTCCAGTAGCGTAGAGTGGAATCTTACAATATTTCCTTGATATTCGGGGTTTTTTGTTGTTGCAAAATGAATATTAATTTTGTGGATTTTAAGAAATTCCTTGATTAGTTTATTATTAAATTCGGTTCCTTGATCGAAACAGATTTCTTCAGGTATTCCGTAGTTCGTAAAATATTGTATTAGTGCTTCAACTATTTCGTGTGGATTTTTGCTGTTAATTTTAATAGCTTGGCCCATGCGTGAAAATGATTCTATTATTGTTAAATATGTCTTTGATGATATTGAAAATATATCAACATAAATTCTTTCAAATGGGGCATTTGGTGTTTTTCTTAGTAAACGTTTGTTAGTAACGTTACTTCAGGGTGTCTGTTGTATTTTGTTAGTTTACATGTGTAACATCCATCAATAAAATTCTTGATTGATTTTTTCATATTCTTCCACCAATACGTTCGTTGTAAATGTTTAATGGTTTCCTCTATTCCTCGATGGTTATGAGGTCCTTCATGGTATTTCAAAATGATTTCGATTTGTTTCATCGGGTCATTGATTATTCTTGCTCTCCTTAAACATCTGATTATCTTCGGTCCTTTGTCATTAAATTTTTCGATAAAAACTTTGCAACATTTTTGATACAATTGTGTTTTAGGCACTTGATTTTAGATCTAACAAACAGCAAAAATCAAACAATTTTGATTATGGATGCATACTACGCGTACTTGCACTTAATCACTCGCAGTTAATTAATTTAATCAGAGGATGTCGCGAATTTTTTAAAAATCATTCGCGCATTAACAGTATCCACGACGCGACCGTACCGAAATAATGCTGCAAATATACTGAGTAAAGTTTAATGTGCGCACACAAATTTCGAATAAACGACAAAAAAGGCTGGCATTCTTTCACGTATCGCAATTCAAATGCATTATTACATTTTAATAAAATCGAGAACAATGATGAGTCTTGGATTTATACGTTAAAGATTTAAGAGTAAACCACAAAAAAGAGTCCCATTCCACATTTCACGATACACACGCAATTATGTTTAAATTTTAATGTTGAGTGAGAAAATAATTTAATAAAATACACATTAAAAATAAATACAGGGAATTTTTCTTTTAGGTAAACATATGCATGAGCTGTAAATGTTCCGACATCCATTGTTTTTTAAAAGAGTTTAATTTAAAGTTTTAAAGGAGTGTCTTTCACTCCCAGGTAAAATTTTGAGTCTAGAAAAACCCGTGAAAATTTGTCGAGGGTCGCGCAGCGACCTGAGACAAATTTTGTGGGCTTTTCTATACTCGAAATTTTACTTCACGCGCCAGGCGCACAAAACACTGATTTCAAGTGAGGTTTAAATATACATACATTTTACAATATTTTAGTGTTTTATACGCGTGGCGTACAAGTATTTCCACTTCCAGTGCTTTGCCAGGGCTCGCGAGCGAAGCGAGTCGCGACCCGGAAAATCCAAATTTTCAGGTTTTTCTAAACTTTAAATCTTACTTCATGCCTAATTAAAGAATAAATACACTCGGCAAAAATTAGAAATTAAACACTATTATAATAACAATTTATTAAACTTCCAAAATCTTCATTTTTTATACGATATATCAATAAACAGAACAATTAAACATGTTTAGAAAAACATTTATAGAATGATAATTTGATATACAGGACATCTTTCTTTAAAGTATACGTATTCGAAATTTAAATTATTTTCTATAAATCTTTAGATATTCGTTGTTTTTCAAGAGAGTTCAATTTGAAGCTTTAAGCGAGTGTTTTCTACTCTCAGACTAAGCGCTCGCTTCACTCGCGAGCCCCGGTAAAGCACTGGAAGTGTAAATACTCGTACGACTCACGTATAAAACACTAAAAGAGGTTGCGCAGCCACCCGAGACAAATTTTGATTAACAATTATACCAGATGAAACAATTATACCAGGTTCGCCACATCTTTTTAACTAGTTAGTCGCCACAAGCAATAAAATGACCAAAATTCGTGGGAATATAAACTCGTAAGTAGAGTCGACACAATAAGAAACAATGAGATAACCAAGGATTAAATATGCACTAACACAATTGCTGATAAAATGATGAATTTTAAACCAAGCAAAACGACCTGCTCTGACAAAAATTGAGGTAAAAGGAACATTAAGAGCGTATTATCTCGAAATACACTCCAAAAATGATTACAGGGTTTTTCTATTGCAAATCCAATGGATAAAGCATCTAAACCTAGATCGGTGTCGGTTTTAGGGAACATTTCAGAAAAGATTATTTTTGCTTTCCAAAAACTCGCAGGTATAATACATCGCAGGTAGTTATAATTACATTTACGATTTAGCATCCTTGTCGGCCCGCTCCAACTACCACCCGCGCTGGTCACCCGCAGAGCCGGTGCCCGCAAGGTTGTATAATGATTATAATTATATTGAGGGTATTCAAGTTCGATTTTTATTGCTCAGCAAAAGAGCGATGAATACACTATACTTACAACATCAATTCCTTCGAGTACTTCCAGTATTTCTGCGTTATTTCGCCGTCTTACTCCCTCATCTCCTATTCTTATTGGGCCTAGTATTCGTCTGAGTATTGCTCTTTCGGCAACTTTTAGTTTCTGTTGTTCGCTTTTTGTCATCGTCATTGTTTCTGCGGCATAGGTTAGTACAGGTCTTATTACTGTCTTATATAAATTTGTATCTTTGCTTTTTTACTTATGGATTTGTTTTACTTTTCTATTTGCGTAGTATGCTCGGTTTGCCTTCTGTATTTTTTCTTCGATTTCCATGTTATCTTCGCTGTTGTTTATTGTTTTTGAAAAATTAAAACAATAAAATACGTGTTCACGTTTTTCTTTAAAAATATCAGGTATTTTGACTTTAAGAGCTTTTGATCCTTCTTCTATGCCATGTGGTGTTTGAATTTTGAATTCTTCGTTGATTGCATAATTATCTTTCATTGAATTATACATTTCTTCACTTATCAGAGATTTTGATGCACCTGTATCAATTAAAATTTTGTAGTTTTGAAATTTTAAATAAGGTAGTTGTGGGTCTAATTGGGCGTTGTATGTAATTATTCCGTGAGTTATGTTTCTTCGATTATCTCGGAGGCCATGATAAAATTTAGAGCAGCATTTTGTTTTTCGGGCGTTTCTTTTTTGTTTATTTCTTCCTTAAGGCCCTCCTTGATTGCTAAGTCTTCACTTTCGTCGTATTCATAAATTTCGTAATTGTAATCATTACATTCCTGTTGTTGAGTACAATAATTTTCATCGTCATAAGCAAATTCATTATCATAAGATGAAATTTCTTCTTGTTTTTCAAGCATTGAGGGTTGTAACCAAGGTCTTTTATTTTCACGTCGTATTGAAGATGAAGCGGGACGTTTAAAGGCTGTCGGATCAACTTCCATAGGCGTGGGTTGTTCATATCTCTGGTTCATGTACGGTCTGTACTGATTGTAAGGTGTTGGTGTGCTGTTTATTCTTTGAAATTGTGCACGCTGTTGCATTTGTTGGTGTGGAAACTGCGCATGTTGGGGCAGTTGTCGTTGTGGAGGAATGAAGCGATGACCACTGTTTATCGCTGGTCTGTTCATCTGGAATGTCGGCCTCGACTGTAGTGGGCGTCTTATCTGCGACATTGGCATTGGTGGCGTTGTATTTCTTAACGTTGGCCTATAACTGGGGTCGAGATAGCGTTTTTTCTGAAGATCGTAATTTTCAATTTCACTTGCTAATCCTTTTGCTGTTTCTATGTCCAAATAAGAATGTGCGAAGAGCAATTGAATTGTATTGTGCAATCTTCATTTGACGAATGTTTATGTCATTTTCTTCCAAATTGATTTTTGATCAAAGTGTGTAAACAGTAGCTTTAATTTTAGCGGCGTATTCTTTTGAACTGTCACTTTTCGATGGTCGAATGTTGTTTAAATCGTAAGCTAGTACGTCTTCAGATCTTTTGTCGTTAAAACTGTGGACTAAAATTGCTTTGAGTTCCGGCCAGGTGTTCGCCATTCGATTTGCATCAAGGGCTTCACGGGCTTTTCCTTCGAGTTTTCCCATGAAAATCATTAGAAGTCTTCTCTGCATGCGAACATCGGGTTGTTGAGGATTGAGAAATTCATCAATTAGGTATTCACAAGCTATTACATAACTTCTTAGCGTTGTTTTGTCACCGGAGAATGTTGGGATTAAATTTTGATCGACGGGTTTGATTTCTTGCGCCATGTTTTCTTCTGCCTCTTCAATTTTTTGAACGGCCTCTAATATCGCGTTGAGATAAAAAACGGTCAATTTTGGAAACGTTCGTTTTTGACAGGAGTGGGATGGCAAAATTTTTTAAAAGGTACTTACAGTATGATTATTATGCGTTTCATTTAGCTCGTTTCTCTTTGGGATCCAAAACTAAGCGATTTGAGCGTCGTTTGGAGATTTTACCGGAAATTCGGCGATTGTAGCGTCCTTTCCTTCGGGGTTGGTTCTTGAGGATAATCCGTAAACACACCGTTACATTGCACGATTTTAGAGCACAATAACGTCGAGTTATCCTACCGACTGCGCCAGTTAACGTATTCACTACGTAACGATTGTTTTTAAAAAGTTTTATTTATTGAACACAATTACAATTGAAAGAATGAAAATACAAAGATTAATTTGAGTAAGTAATTTGATACGAGCGCGAGCTGCCGGAGTCTGTCGGAAACTGACTGGAACTGCCTGTTATCTCCAGGCGCTGGGTATTTATGGAGTTGGGTAGCTAAATCAGCAAATGGGTAGGTGGCTGGTATGGTAACAGTATATATGTCAAAATAAACACTTATCTCGCTATTTGCAGGAAAACAATGGACTTTACTTCCAGTTGGGGTTTTACACGCTAATACACAACACTTGCTAGGCATTATTATTTAATAAAAATAAATAATCCTAGTAATAAAGTCAGAAATAAAATGTATCAAATCACACTTGAAAACACTTAAAATGGAGGTTAGCGTAGGTTGGCGTGGGAGCATCACGCGTATTATTGGCGGTTAAAACGTAACCCAGCATTTTATAGTTGTACCAACCCCAAATCAGTTTCCTGATTTGGGGTTGGTACAACTATAAAATGCTGGGTTACGTTTTAACCGCCAATAATACGCGTGATGCTCCCACGCCAACCTACGCTAACCTCCATTTTAGGTGTTTTCAAATGTGATTTGATACATTTTATTTGTGACTTTATTACTAGGATTATTTATTTTTATTAAATAATTTCTGTAGTTAGATTTACTGTTATTTGAGTAAATTTCACACTACAGATTTCTGTTTTTCACTAATCATATACATATCTTGACGCACACTAGCTGTGATAGTTCAGGCGACTATACTAGATGGCGCTTCGAACCGTTTTGGTGCGGGACATGGTGTCGCTTCCTGAGTGTTCCGTACCAGGGGTCTGCAACTCGCGGCCATATTGAGCGACATGGGGGCTGCCATTACTCGCGGCAACGTACCAACTGAAATGCAAACGCACGAAAGTGTCCAGATAGAAATATCTGGACACTTTCGTGCGTTTGCATTTCAGTTGGTACGTTGCCGCGAGTAATGGCAGCCCCCATGTCGCTCAATATGGCCGCGAGTTGCAGACCCCTGGTACGGAACACTCAGGAAGCGACACCATGTCCCGCACCAAAACGGTTCGAAGCGCCATCTAGTATAGTTGCCTGAACTATCACAGCTAGTGTGCGTCAAGATATGTATATGATTAGTGAAAAACAGAAATCTGTAGTGTGAAATTTACTCAAATAACAGTAAATCCAACTATAGAAATTAAAAATACGTTACAGAAAATCTATCATCCACAAATTATGGAAAACTATTATCCACAAACAAAAGACGATAGCTAATTTCTGTTTTCGGCATTGAGTTTGTCTCGAAAAAAGAACACGAGGATGCGCCATCGATTTTTTTTCTATCTCTTCTAATAACCGAGACCCCCTACAGCAGCCATACTCTAAGTGTGTTCCGCGTAGGGGTTCCGTCAGAATTTAGAAAAAAATTCAAACAAAGTGTAATAAACAATAAGTTCTACTGCTGTATTCTGATTGTATCAGTTTTGTACATTTATTATTTCGACGAAACTCTTCTACGCAGTAACGATCGTGCATTATTTTGACCCCACCATCCTGACATGTAACATTATTAATAAAGAAGAATGGAACGTTGGCTTAAAGGCGTTAAACGTGTTGCAACAACATCTTCTAACGAAGCCGAATGTTCAAAAGCAGTACGCGCGGAGTATACAGCAATTACCGATCCAGACGATGAAGGCGAAAAAAGGAAGTATGATGAATCATATATCAGTTTCGGATTTGTTGATTCCAACGGCTCACCTCTCTCACCTCTCAAGGCGAGTAGTGTCACGAATCAAAAATAAAGCGCCTAATTGTAGTTCCAGCCATTGTATCCTGCATAGACAAGCACTGGCGATGAAGCAAATGCCGTCAAATCTAAAATTAGTTATGAATGAAGCGGTAAAAATCCCGATTGTTGTCATTATTGTGTGAAGATTATGGCAGCAAACTTAAAACACTGCTGCTCCATACAGAAGTGCGATGGCTGTCTCGGGGTAAAACTTTAACAAGGAAGGCTATTTGAACTTAGAGTTAAAAATGTTTCTTTCAGATACTTCTTTTAATTTGAAAGACCGTTTGTATGATAAAACTTGGTTGTTCCGACTGCCTTTTATGGCAGATATCTTTTAAAAACTGAACGAATTAAATTTATCATTGCAAGGTAAACAGACAACAGTGTTCCAGGCCTGTAAAAAAATAACTGCCAAACTGCTAACAAATAGAAAGCTTTACGTCACTCACTGAGTGTTAGCGATAACGACTCAGAAATGTTTCAAGATTATGTATTTGAAGAATTGGTCCAATATCTCACTTCGATGCGCGCATCTTTTAAGAAGTATTTTCCCGAAGAACAGAATACAAAAATAAAAATTAATTCATGGATTAATAATCATTTTTTACCCAACTTACAAAAGCCAGAAAGTATGTCAAACGAGATATATGAATCTCTTTTAGAAATGTCATCAGACACGAGTATGGAGTCACTGTTCAAAACGACGCCTCTCAACGATTTTTGGTGCAATGCTGGCCAAAATGGCTCTGAATATTCTTCTCCCGTTCCCAACAACATATTTGTGCGAAACAGGATTCTCAACCTATGCAGCCATGAAAACAAAATACCGCAATAGACTGGACGCCAAACCTAATAAGAGACTTCAACTGTCCTCTATCAAACCTGATGTCAACTAATTGATGAAAAATAAAAACAGTTTCATACCTCCCATTAGTTAGATTTGTTTTCTTTCTAATATTTTATATTATTATACTTGTTATGTAAGTAAGTAACAAGTAACTGTTACATGGTACTTTTATTATGCTTGTTAATAAAGAATACACTTTTAAAAACTATTGTTTTATTGTAGGGTTCTGTCAAATATTTCGCTTTCCAAAAGGGTTCCGTCACCAAAAAAGATTGAGAACCGCTGCTCTATAGTAACATCCAGTTTGGGCCACACTGTACATGCAGCAGTTTTTAGTATGAAAATCATAAATATTATTATTCAATCTAATACTAATTTTATTAAATTGAAATTTATTTTTGAAGGATTTTTGAGAAGTAACTACCATTACGTAGAACAAATGGTAAACTAAAAGTGTAAATTCACTTTTCCGTAAAAAGTTAACATCCGCTATTGAAACACGTTATTGTCGTACCATTTGATACGGTAAACATACTTGTACTTGAAATACTGAAATGTTTTTATAATTGATTATTATTAGAGAGTTTTACTCTAATAATAATCAATTATAAAAACATTTCAGTATTTCAAGTACTCTCCGAGAAAGAAAGATCAGTTGTTTTATAGGATATGATTATTGGAATATTTACTCGAGTAATTAAGTTGTTTGATAGTGTTAATGCAGAGTTTAAAATCTGTTTGTTTGGAGTAAATAAATTAAACTTTGTGAACATGTTTAATATTTCAAAAAGTGAAGTCTAAGATTGAAATTATAAGAACAGGTAATTAATCAAATGATCTCTCTAAAAATCGCGGGAATGTTTTCTCAACAATAAAATCTTCGAGTGATTATTAGAGTATGTTCGATAAATCTACGCTGTTGTACTATAACTACGTTTTACCATTTCTTTCCCCACTGAAATTGCTTTTTGTGTAAAACCTTTTTCACTCTGTACTGTAAATATTTACTTTTATACGTGTTTATCAGTTATGAAAACAAAGCATATGTGATAAATATCATACAACATTTATATCTGTAGAGTTAAACGTTGTATATCATTTATAGTCTTAGACGTTTTATTAGTGACAGGATCATTCCAATGAACATAACAGATTCGTTTGATTACGAAAATATCTAAACATCTCGAGAGCTTCACGAGATAACTCAGAAGATTGCTCAAATAATTTCTTAAATGATCGACTTCATCACTCGTATGATTATCAAATTATCACTAGTATGCACATTTCATACACATGATATTCGTATCAAGTTTTAAGCCACATATTTCTCTCCTCGGAGGTTATTTTGATTGCCATCATTTTATTAGAATAGATTATTATCTGAGTTATCATTCAAGTGATCTTTGCTAGCAACCATTTGAGTGATAATTTGAAAAATCATATGTGCAATCTCTCGAGAAATCATCGAAGCGATTGATCGACAATCAATTTAAGTACAATCCCAATGATTTGACTACACACATCACTACGTTACACGACATGTATCATAGTAGAGTCCGGAATTATAAGCATTTATTTTCCAATTATAAGCGCTTATAAAAAGCACATAAAAATGAATAAAAAGCACGAAAAAACATGAAATATGCATAAAAAGCAGAAACATGCAAAAAGCACAAAAGCACAATAATGTAAAAATGTTTATTGAACCATTTTATTCAGTAAGTTTGTAACAATTTACAGTTATATATTTCTCAAGGTTTACCATATTGAAATTTCGTCTTCTATTCGTTAAAATTGTTTTATAAATGGAGAACCTCCTTTCCACGTCTACTGAAGTTATGGGTGCATACTTAAAGATTTTGAAAGGTACATTTATTTCCAAATCCTCTACAGGAATTCCTTTCATGATCCCGGAAAGTTTGGAAAGGATATCAAATCCTACATTTTTTTAATAACGTCTTCGATTTTTTTATTAACCGTATCTCCAATCAGGCCTCGAATAGACTTTAATTTTTTTTCAAAATTTGAAATAATTTCGACGGAATCTACAAGTCTTATATTCTGTTTTTCCAATTTCTTTATATACTGGCTGATGAAAGCATAATTTGGTTGGAGAAACGCTAAATTTTGTCTTAACATATTGTTTGTTAAAATTCTGTGACATCAGACAACATTAAAATTACCTTTTCAGTCGGAACGCGATCGGGCAAGAAGAGGTGAGTCAGGCCTTCTTGTACAAATCTGGCAATTGTTAAATGATTTGTCCTTTGCAATTCTTTACAAAATATTAAGTATGACTTTTTTGCTTGATCGTCTTCACTTAAAATACCAACAACTAAATTGGCAACAAATAAATCGTCCGCAACTATCGGTCGTTTCATCCACAGTAAATCATATGTAATTGTTTCCGATTGTGGTTTTTATTTCGGCAAACACATTTAAATACACTTAGTCTAAATATTTTTTTCGAATCAAGCTTTCACTAGGAATACTTCTGTTACAGTATGTTTCGAGAAATTTCCTAAATACCGTATTTTCTAATTTGTTAAAGGGAATATTCGCCGACACCATGGCATTGCACAAATCAAACGAGAATTTACTCTGTGCAGTTTGTAGACTAGTGGTGGCTAACGATTTTTCTAGCGTTTGTTGCTTTCCAGTGCTCTTGCTTTTTTTAGAATTATTTTTGGGAGAAATGTAGTAATATGTTGAACCACATTATTTTTTTTCAATAGATATCTAAAAAGAAAATGTTTACCATTAGATTAGTGATTCTAATTTATTTAGATAAGTAAGTACTATCGGTGGACATAAAATGTTGGGACAAATAAAAAGTTGAATAATGTCAAACATAATCAAATTTATACAGCTTAAGTCAGGTTTTTTTAAAGAAAGGTTATATTATAGAGTGACAGTGAAAATATGCAAATTAATGGAAGGACGTATTATTGTGTAAATTATGAAACTTTGACATATCAAATGACAATTACTTGACAAGTCCAAGACACACACTAAACAAATATTGCGTGTCCCAACATTTTATTTCCACCGATGGCACCTATATTATGTTAACTTTGTATATTTCTCTAACAGCTTTCATTTCAATGTTTAATTAAGTGTATTGGAAATGCTTACTTACAATATTTACCGGTATTAATTTACTTCAGTAAAAAAAACTAGTATAATATATAAAATTACGACAATGTTCGTATAAAATCCACCTATAGGAACAACTGTTTCCCGTGCAAATACACGGTCGGATATTGGATTATACAATGAAATGTTTCAAATCTTATTTGTTATTATTATTAGTTACATTTACGAGTTTTACGGAGAATAATAAACTAATTGAAAACACACACCCCTGCTAACGAAACAATAACCTTTTATTAATTTTTAATTTGGCAGCATTTTCATAAATACATTTCGCAATAAGTAAATATCTACAGCGTGTACAGAATAACAAAGTAAATAACTATTATTAATTTCTAAGAAAATGTTTTGGCATTTGTCACCACTCGGAACACATACATTTTAAATTAATATAAATATATGTAACATTTCACTCACCGGTTTCATGCAGCATCTGCAAAATATTCTCGACCCTTCCAGGACTAAATCAGGGTAATCTTTCAACCAACTTGCAGGCAAAGATTTGTCTTTGACTTTCGGCATTTTCAATTATATTTTAGCACACCAGTTAGTTTCACTACACTCTATACTACACTTGAGTTATAATTTTGTAGTGATATAAAATATAGCACAGCGTAGACCAGGTATGGGCAACCTTTGACATGTTGAGGGCCAAACTTTAGCGTGCAAATACCTTCGCGGGCCGCGTTTAAAAGTACTAAGTGCATTTTAAAGTAGTGATAATATTTTTTGCGATAGATATTAGACATGAAATAACACGACAATGTTATTATAGTACGATTTATTAAAATAACAAAATGAAATTTAAAAAAATGGTACATTATAATTAAATCGTTAAATTTGCAATTGTTACAAACTACGAAAGTTAAATACACCGAAATCAATGAGACAGTTGAGCTTGAATTTGAGAAACTAATCCATCGATATATAGATTACTTCCACTGACACAAAGACGTAAAGAATTTTAATTATCGTCAGTCAGTCTTGTACGATGTGTTGATTTATTAACTTTCATCAATGAAAAGAACTGTTCGCATTTATAAGTACTGCCAAACGCACAAATCAATCTTCTTGCGAATTTTTTAAGCTGCGGAAAATTGTCTTCTTCTAGGTATTTTTTGTAGAAATCGCACAACTCTACGTCTTCAAATTTGGATTTTAGGAGTGAGTTTTCTTGAATCTCGATCAACTCCATTTGTAAGTGTATTGGAGCATTTTGTACAATATATGTTGTAGGAGTAGCAAATAAACTAAAACAGTCTTCCATGTTTTTGAAGTCGCAAAATCTGTTCGAAAATTGTTCCGACAGTAACTTGAGTTCTTCAGCATATTGAGCATAAGCAATATTTTCATACGCAGAGAGCGTGTTGAAATGGTAACTGTTACCAGACAGCATATGTGACTCCTACAAGCGTAGTTTGATCTGAAACGCTTTTAAATGGCTGTACAAATCATTTACTAACTGTCCTTGTTTTTGAAGTTTCAAATTTAAATCATTCAAATAGCCTGTAAGATGGACCAGAAATGCTAAGTCCATTTTGGGTCACTTAATTCAGATAGTGGTTTATCTTTTATTTTCATAAAGTCTGCTATCTCATTTCTAAGCTCGTAAAACAGTTTCAACATTTTTCCTTTGCTCAGCCATCTGACTTCACAATAATATGTAACGTCGTTATATTCAGCTGATATTTCATCCAAAAACGCCTTGAACTGACGATGGTTAAGCCCTCGGGATCGAATAAAGTTGATGGTTTTTACTACCACATTCATAACATTCTGGAGTCGAATGGACTTAGAACACAAGTTCTGTTGGTGGATAATGCAATGAAGGACTATCAAATCATCTTTTTGCACATTTAATTCTGTTGCTTTTTCATTAAAAATTCCGATGAAACCTTTACGTAAGCCGACCATAGAAGGTGCACCATCAGTGCATACTACAATTAATTTTGACCATGGCAAGCCAAAACTTGTGAATACCTTTTGAACTTCAATAAAAATATCCTTTCCTGTAGTGGTTCCTTTTAGCGGCTGTAAAGCAAGCAATTCCTCAGTAACAGTGAACTCCTTATCAACACCTCGAATAAATATAGCCAGTTGAGCTGTGTCAGACAAATCGGTGCTCTCGTCTAATGCTATGGAAAATGATTCAAAACCAGCCATACGGTCAATGTTGTTTTTATATCATTAGCCATCATTTCTATAAGTCGAACAACAGTTCGTCTTGACAAACTAATTTTTTCAAATTCTTTTTTCTTTTCAGGACACATAATACCGCAAACTTCTAACATACACTCCTTGATAAATTCTCCTTCGGCAAATGGTTTTAATGCCTTTGCCAATTTTGAGCCAACTATAAAACTAGCTTTCACAACATTATCAAGTTGTGTTCTTTGTTTATGAAACATTTGTTGCTGTTTTTCCAAATTTGCGGTAAGCTTCTGGATTTTTTCTGTTCTTAATTGTCCTGTCAGTGAGTGCAGCGTAGCATGCTTAGTTGAGTAATGCCTCTTTATATTGAATTCTTTCATTACTGAAATGGATTCATTACACCGCAAACAAATAGGCTTACCATTGTGCACAATAAAAAAGAATTCTTCAGTCCATTTTTTTTTTAAAATGGGGACCCTCTGTATCTACTTTTCGTTTCTTTCCACCAGACATCAGTTTTGTTTACTTTTCGTTCAATAAACTTAATAACAAACTATAGTTAGTAACCACTCAAGATGCACACAAAGTCACAAAGCAAGTTGACGGCTCGAGCAGTTCGTTGGATATCGCTTGTCCAAGTTATCACCTCGGTAGCTCAAATAGAACTGAACTAACGTTCGGGCCATCCACCCGCTTATATAGGCAAAATGAACGAATAATTTGAAATAAACTAGTTTACAATAATTGAGAAGCAATAAATCTTTTGATGTGTCGCCCGTGAGACGGCAAACCAAATCAAAGAGTGAGGCGGCAAACATCAAAGTCACTGTCACTCCCGTGAGTATAAGTACCTAATGTAATATTTTTTTAATTGGGTTTTTTTCAAAATGTAGGGGCCGGATCATATCTTACAGCGGGCCGGGGGTTGCCCATATGTGGTATAGACAGTCCGAAGAGTTTTGTGTTCATTTCTCTCAAATCTGAGCACATACGAAAATCTTGTAAAACACGTACTCAGCCCGTAATAAACATCGGGAATTCTCTATTTATTTACCAAAACATTATTCACGTTACTCGGGGATTTTCCGATTTTTGTGCTAAGCGTAATAGTATTACCGCTATTGAACGTTCGGTATTTCTGCCCGTGTGAAAAATCAAACAATAAAAAAATAATGTGTGCAATAAAATAGAAAAAAAAAAATAAGCACACAAAAGCACGAATACGAATTGGCAAAATAGCAAAATATTTTAAAATATGAAGAAAAAAGCAAAATAAGCAAAAAAAAGCAAAATAAGCTAAAATATGCAAATAAAAGCAAAATAAGCTAAAATATGCAAAAAAAAGTAAAATAAGCAAAATAATAGTAGTGTCAAACGATTGCATTTTTCGTGAAAAATGGAGATTTCAAAACCAATCTGTTTTGCTTATAAAATTGACAATAAGCAAAATGCTTAAAATCCGGACTCTAATCATTAGGTAAAGTAAAACTTGTTTTGTTTCATACTTTCACTTGCCTTACATATGTTTCGATCCGTTACGATCATTTTCTAAGTTATACTCAGTTTAACAAGTGTTTTATTTTACCCAATATAGTTTTATTAAGAAAGTAACACAAGTATCAAGTATAATAAAAACAGTAAGTAATGAAAGAAAAATATAATTCATTATTTCAAGTATGGGCTTTCTTGGTATTCGATTACACCTCTCACTAGAATTTTCAGGCTGATGCGAGAAGTTTTCTCTCACACATATTTATAAATTTCCAGAGTAGCTTCTGATTTAATTATTCTCTTGTTATAAAAGAAGATTACGATATTTCTCAATAACTTTTTCACAATAAGAAACTAGAGATCATTCATTCAAATGAAAATAATCAATTTGTTCGATTATGTAAATAATTTAATGTCATCATATCTACCAGAAATCACTTAAATTGCTTGGGAAATCTCTCATAAGATTGCTAAAGATATTGCTCGAATAGTTGCTCCATCACCTGAATCATAGCTCGTATGCTCATTTCATATTCCAATTGAATTTATTTAAACTTTTAAGCTGTAGAATTAATTTCCTGCAGAATTATTTACCTGAAGAATTATTTCTTACACTCTCCCAAAACAAAACATTTACAAGTTACCACTGCAATGTCACAGATATGCTGACGACTCTATTCTTAAGGATTGCCAAAAACACTTTACAAATGATAAAAAAAACTATGTAAATTAATCAATCACTATCTTGCACACACACCAAATTTTATAAAACACTGCACCAGCGACACAACGTTGGAACCAACATATCCAGTTGCTGAGTCCAGTCGAACTAGCAGAAGTTTATGTATTTCAAGTAAGCCAGCAATGAGGGAAATGGTTAATCAAATCATACCTAATCAAAATAATTCCATTTTGTTTAGTTTACTTGATTATGTTTTATATCAACTGGATCGTCAAGCAAACACACATACATTATTTATAATTATGATGTGTATTTAGAGTATTATTTCCTAGGAAATCAACAGAAATGTTCGTTTTTCACTTTATAAATCTGATAATTGAAAGTTTTGATAAAATGCCATTGTTTTATTAAAAATATGTTTTGATAGTTTATTACATAATAAAACAAGTAGGTTATGTTATCACAGCTGTTTTGATTTATGTTGAATAAAAAATAAGACTCGTTTTTATTAAAGTAGCACTTTATACAAATTTATGGTATCAAATAAGGTTTATAAAGGTAAATAAATATTAAAAAAATATTAGAGGATACTGTTGATTAAACATCTTTTCTGATCGCCATCTATTAAAATACGTGTACTTTTAAATGGCTTTGTGGTCGTATCTAACCCCTAGATGGCGGGGCGGCATGCCGAAAACTGCAAAACAATTGGATAAAAATCTAACTTTACAGAAATGTCCAGGGGACAAAAATAGGTCCGGTGTGCATCAGTTTTGCAAATCTGTGAACATTTTTGAAGATTATATCGTGATTGAAAATAATTGCAATTTTTATGATTTTTTTTGGAAAAACCATAATAGCTAAAATCATAAGCGATGCACACAGGTCCTAAAATGGGCCCAAGATTACGTGTGCATTTTTTCGTAACTGTAGCTTCGCTGGGAAGGCTGGAATAAAAAATTACGATTTTCGTACATCAAAAATGACCCTTAATAAATTGTACTAAAAATGCTTTTTCCCAACTGTTGGGAAATTCTCTAATGACCGGTTAATCGTGACGTGTTTAGGATTTTTGCAATCGTACAAAATAGACCGGCCGGATTACCGTTTATTAGCTAATCAACATACTTCACAAACAAATCTAAACATGTTGAATGTTGAACATTTTGATGAACAGGCGGAATGTCTTCTTTAATATTACTGTTACAAGATGTGTAATACAACTTATTTATTTATAGAATAGAATTTTTGTTCAATGCTAAATACGAATTTAAACAAATAAATTAATCCTCATGTTCACCAACCTGAACCACCTGGGTATTTCCGTAAAAACACAGTTAATCCACAATAAATGTATTGGAGAGAATACATTTGCAATCAATTAATCTTATATATCATATTAGGTTATAATTACAAAATATGCCCGGTTATTGATAAGCAAAGACTATGGGTTAAAACTCAACACCACAGAAACAAAAGTGATAATAGTTGACCGCCAGAATAATAATATCCCGCATATCCAGAATATAGCAGGCTAGCAGACCAGTTGATATACCTCGCTGCATCTATCACAAACACTGGAGTATGCGAGAAAGAGATCCGAAGACGCCTAGCTGTAGAGAGAATAGCAACAATAAAGCTGAATAGCATATGGAGGGACTCTGCTATTACACAATGCACAAAGCTTTTTGAGATTTTTTGAGATCGCCAGCTATTCTTCAGAAACCTGGACTGTGAAGGAGGCAGACAAGCGAAGAATAGATGCGATTGAAATATAGACATACAGGCGCATACTGCGAATATCCTGGACTTTGTATCGCACGAATGATTCCATTCTAAACGAACTACATATTCTAACGCGTCTATCTACAAAAGTCAGCTAGTCTTTTCTCTGCTACTTTGCCCACATTGCCAGAACACACGACATGCTCGAACATCTAATGGTCAAGGGGAAAATATTGAACGCCGCCCATGACGCAGGTCACTGAAACGATGGGTTGACCAAACAAAATCGACACCTTACATGGAGTGGTTCATATGGCCCGGAATCGAGACCAATGGTCAGCCAGAGTATGCATGATGCCACCAGACCATTCCTAGGGTAACGGACCGAAGAAAGAGAAAGATTGCCAATTGTGTAGAAGTTGGCTTTACTTTCATGGAATTTAGACTACTAATGACTTAATATATAAAGTTAAGAAAATGTTCGTATAAAATTCAAATAATATATTAATAAGACTACTTAAGACAATAAATACCCATTGAAACAACTACTTCCCGTGCAAATACACTGCCGGATATTGAATTATACAATGAAATATTTAAAATCTTATTTGATTTGTTACAACGCTCTATCAAAGTATATGTAACATTTAGGTCAAATTTTTAATGACAGACAAATAGAGTAAATAATAAGGAAGTTTAAAAATATTTGTTGGAATTCTATCATTGATAAATAAAGGTAATTTCATTATTTAAAAAACGTATAATAAAAAAATACAATTAAGTTATAAATATTTAAAACTTTTTCAAACATTGCATTAATATGTTTCGAAGCTTTATCCGCAACTTTTCGTCGCTGTTACAAAGGACGTGAGTGCAGTTATCGTCGATTTGAATTAACGCATCTTGTTCTTGCTGCAAAACAACAATTATCAGAAAACAATGCAGTGATAAAACAAACAAAAACCCACCAAATGAATCATAAACCCGTTTCCGATTGTATCCACTTTTGCGTCAGATATTCCTTCTTTTGACAACTTTAGCAAAAAATCCTTAACATTGATGTTGCCAAACTCGTACTTGATATGATTTTGACTAACTTTCCCCGAAATTTTTGACATATCCTTCACAAAGAACATATAAACAATCAGTTTACTGACCAGAGTGAGCCATTAAAATATATTTCATGTGTTTTGAAGCAGCAAACGTCAAAGATACAAGTACAAATTGTTTTTACAATTTGTGTAATAATGAGATTTCAAATTAGTATAGTAAAACAGACATTATCACATTAACTGCCATGAGCTATAACAAGTTTGTTTAAATATTAATGATTATAAAATTTGATGAATTCAGTTCAAATGTGGATGAAAATGCTAATGATGTGACCTATGTGGCTACTAATGTGTTAATAAAGGATACATACCTCAACATTATGAACGTTATCTTTAACGTTAAATTTCCCTGTTAGAGTGGAAAGGCTCAACCCTGGTTTAATTTCCACTGGCATTATCTGTTGTGCAATTTCATTTTCGATAAACACTTTTCCCTGTTTTCTTTTTAGCGGTAAATTTATTACCTATTCCATGAAAAACTGTATTAATTAAGTTAAATTATCAATAAAACCATTATTTATACCTCGCCCCATTTATACGGTATCAATTTTCTATCAGGATTATTTTCAATAACGAGCTCCGAAGGATTAGGCGCGCTAGCTGGTGGTTGTGTATAACATTCGGGAACAACCAAAGTTGTTGGCTTTAATTCCTTTATCAATTTATTTGCTTGTAAGAAATTCAACGAAGTGTCAATTGCGCAGTGAGCTACTTTCATTTGTAACGGTTGGTAAGGTGCTAAGGCATCGATGTAATCAAAATCAGGTTCTAAAATTTGTTCAAAAACAATCAATGAAATAATAAATTGCTGCTGTGGTCAACACAGGTACCAACAGCAAATTAAAGTATTATAAGAAACTTATTTAGTGGCATGAGGGAATTTTTGTTATAGGGGCTGCAGAAATATACAGGATGTACAAAAAGCAATGTAACAACTCGATATCCTAGTTTGTGATAAGTTTTGCAATTGTAAAAATATATTGGCAATGATTCAAATAATCTTATTCTCTTTAGGTTAAGTGTACCTTTTAGGTTAGTTAGCTTCAATATAAATAATGAAATCGTGCTGAAGTAGTCTGTAATTTTAGATGTCGTACTCACTTTTCAAAGCAACTACTATTTTGATGATTTTTTAAGTTCATTTTTGTTCCATCATTTTTAAGCAATAATTAGATAAAAACAGAATAAAATACAAAAAACTGCTTCTGAAATATTGTTATTAAATAAGAGAACCATTTTAATTCCATTCTGACCATTTAAATTAAATAATGGAGATAGAAATTCAAATTGAAAAATTAACATGGGAATTCCCTATGATGCGATAGCTGATTTGGAGGGAGTGTTAGAGTTGGGGCAGACACGAAGAATAGTAGTGGGAAACAAAAAAATGTGAAGGATTTGAAAGAGAGGCTTAAAAGTATTTTATGAAAACAAGATTGATGGTGAATGTTAAGAAGAGGAAGTGGGTGGTATGTAGGAATGGGAATGGGGGTGGTAAAAGGAAGGTAGAGGAGCTGGAATGGATGGAAGAGAATGTGGAACAAGAATTTAAAGATTTAATGTATATGTTTTCTGAAAGTGGCGATAGAGCCCAACACGTTGAATTTGTATGTAAGAACGTGAGAGTAGCTATAGCGAATGTTAGTATGAAAATGGTATGGTGGGATGATTGTATGAGGGCAATATTGTTGCATACGACTGAAGTGAGAGAGAAAAATAATTATATAGTATTGCAGGAGTGCCAAAGAATGTCAGCGAAGAGAAAAGTGAGTGAGTTAGGCGAAGAGAGAATAGTAAAGGAAGCTTGATATGCTTGTTATTGGCCTCTAAAGCCTGGCAGATTGCCGCATACTTACATGTATAAATTGTAGTGTTTACTTTGAAAATCTTTAAACAAGTGGCATTTTTTTAATGCTGTATATAGCCCTACCGAATTACGAACATGCTCGTAATTTTATATTTTATAAAAATTAATTTAATTTATAAGTAGTTTACCCAATGGAATATTGATTAAATAAACATGTTCAAATATTTAACAAGTTTGATTATCACTATGGTTTGTCTCCTAAGTAGGAGGACTACAACAAACATTCCAATTTACATAGCCAACATACCCACAGTGTATGTTGGCTATGTAAACCAAATGAATTATCTTGTCATCTTTGCATTACCCATGTTAAAATAAGAAGTGCCACTTAACAATAATAGGGAATGCAAGATCTAACCTCAAAACATACCTACATTGTATTTATTTTTAATGTGATTGATTGATGACATTTATTTACAGAACTAGATAATTCAAAAAGAGTATTGAAGCTCACAAAAAAACTGCACGTGAACAAATTCCAAATGTAACTTGACGTTTTAGATGTCAATTCCTTAAAGCGTGTAGCCAACTTTATTTTAAAAAAGATAAAATCATGCGGGTAACATATAGGCGGGGCTATTTCCTTAATTGTGAAATCGGAACATCAACTACTTCCAAAACCTCGTAAGTCCCAATTCTTAAAAAAAAATCCTCGTAAGTCACATATTGTTAATTTACTAATATTACTAATATTAGTATAAACTTCAGTGCCTTAATTAAACACAGTGGCGAGAACTCCCCGTCATCCGCCATGTGTGGTCAAAATTAACCAAGAAAATAGGTTATAAAAGAACATCTGACATTCAATTGTGACAGCAGGTTATTGTCATCTTTCACTTGAAGCGTCATCCATGGATGGGGGTTATTCACTTAATTTTTAAATAGGAACATATATGATGGTTAATACCTCAAATTAACGGGTTTAGGTTGATTCTATCTACTGTTGTGAATTTTTGAAGTACGATTTTGGGGTAAGTAAAATAAAGCACAAATGTTAGACGGAAATGCTATGACAAACTTTAGACCTCATAGCTACGCCGCTGTTTCTCCGCCATATTGGGTCTAAATTTACAAACAACCAATCAAAAAAAAATACCACAGTTGTCGCCACTGTGTTTAATCAAGGCACTGTAGTATAAACCATCTAGTCGAAATACTTAAAATCGCTCATGATGAAGTTATATGTACCATAAAAAAAAATCAAAAGGATTGTCTTATGTATCCTATAAAATTTGAAATTTTGGACTAACGAGGTTTCGGAAGTTGTTGATGAATTTTTGAGGTACGATTTTAGGGTAAGTGAAATAAAGCACACACTTAAGACAGAACTGCCATGACAAATTTTAGAATTTATACCTATAGTGGCGATTGATGTCCGCCATATTTTAGCAAAATTTCTCAAAACCAATCAAAAAGAAAACCACAGTTGTCGGCACTTAGTGAACAAATGGCAGTTTTAACTTTAACATGGGTACCACAATTTTGCGTGCTTAGATCTGTCTGCCACAGTCTGATTTTATCTTTTCGACAGCCAATAAGTTCGCGCAATTTGATCAGCTGATTTTCGTTGTGGTCCTTCTACTTATGAAACAACTGTCAGACAGTTAAATGTTAATCAACTGTGGAGACAAACTAACCTGTAAAAACAATACAATTCCTCGGATTGTTACCCCACATTTCAATAAATTGCACGACATCTCCGAATCTCAAACTTGGGTGACCGCAAAATACAACACAAGGCTACAAAAAATAAAATATGTACACACAAATATATCACGAACTATTATATTATTTACCTCCTGAAAATCAGTACTGAAACCCTCTGAATAAATGTGTTTGAAGTGCTTTAATTTAGAATTTTTTACCAGCGATCCATGCGGAAATGGCTCATCGGGTACGTACACTTTGTTTTGTTTGACGGACGAAAGCCACTCAGCCAAAATATTCGAGTAGGCCAATGACATATCGGCGACAGGCGATACGAAAAACATTGGACAGTTGGAAACACCCAGATCGGACATTTTTATCGAAAGGCATTCGAATAAATCGTAAACAACACCAGTCGGATAGCAGGGTATTAAAACGTTCCCACCCCCACGAAGTGTTAAACCTGTAAATATCACATATATTATTTCAAGACTAAAGACCACCTATGTGGTGTATGTAGTTGCATGTAAACAATAACTAGTATTACATTCATGGGTTATAAGTACGGGCGGAAAAATAAAAAACTGTAATTGTAAATAGTTGAAAAATACTTGAGAGATATTTTTGAAATGAATACTGCAGATTTAAAAATACAGGTTGTTACGAAATGAATAAGTACGTTTAAAAGAGCAAACGAACAAATGTCCTACTACAGGGTATCCATTAAGTCTTATTACAATTTTAGAATTTCTCAAAGGCAAATAAAAGGAAATTATTACAAAATACAGGGTGTCCCACTTTGAGTATAGGTAACTCTATTATTATTAATATCTATGATAGAGATTCAGTTAAATAGACAAAGTGTGCAGTTTACTCAGATTCTATTAAGAAAAATTAGAAATTTTAAAAAACTACGAAGTTATTGGAAAAAACTGAAAACGCGATTTTCTAAAATTGTTCATACCTTTCTTGTTAGATAGATTTTCAATAATTTCATATATTTATTTAATAAAAATTGCCTATCTACTTAACAGTGTATGGCTTTTAAATAAAATTATAAAAGCCGTACACTGTAAAGTAGATAGGCAATTTTTATTAAATAAATATATGAAATTATTGAAAATCTACAAATTGCATTGTTATGGTAAATGCTATGGTGTGCATCAGATCCTGATAAGTTATTATTTATTAGGCAATCGTTTTTCTTTCATTAACATCAATTTTTGTTTTTCAAATGGAAGCATATAACAAAATGAGTATAGTATTAAACTGCATTTTTCATATCATGTACTTTTATCTATTCGAGCCTTCGATTATTTTCAAACATTATAATGGGGTTCTTGCACCAATTTTGAAATCGAATAAAACTACTGCTACACAATATCTTTAGTTGTTAAAAACACTGTCAATCAAAAAGAAATTATTTTACAAGTAATTTAACATTAAAAAGTGGCAATAATAAAAAAATACTGTCCTCTCCCAGAAACGCAATTTATTGAATAAAAGGACACTTTCGAATGCGTTAAGGGTAGCAAGATGCCTTGAAAAATGCAAAGTGTCGATTTTTCTCAGTTGTTAAAAGATATAGAAAAAAAAACTGTGAATAGCAAAGTTTTAGATAATTTTACACTGAATAATAAAAGGTTATCAGATTTTTTATATTGGCATTAGTTTTCAAGATATAACACAAACTTGTATATTTGTAAATGGAAACCACAGTTAACTATGTCCTCATTAGAGAGGCATTTTTTTCTCTTTAATCTGACATATCATTTGACTGAGTTATTAACGATTTTCTATTTTTTTTTTTTTAGAACAGAAAATAGTTGGCCATGAAAAAATGACAACTATAAAACAATTGCAGCTTTTTGTAATATAGGAGTTTGTAAAATGTTTGTCAAATAAGTTTATTTGGAAATTACGTGTAGGAAGAAATGGAAATTGGTAGGAAATAATGTAGATAAAAACAGTTATTTTTAACACTAAATAAATTTACAAAAATACAACAATAAAAGTAACTGTTAGAAACAATCACAATTGTTTTATTATAGTCATTCTTTCATGGCTAACTTTACGTATAAATAAAATAGTTAATAAGTTAGTTATTTTTGTAAATAAGTATGTCAAGTGACACATCTGATTAAAGAGAAAAAACCCTTTCTAATGATGACATACCCAACTATTATTACCATTTAAAAAAATGCAAGTTTGTGTTATATCTCGAAAACTAATGTCGATAGAAAAAATATGATAAAATTTTATTATTCAGTGTTAAATTATCTAAAACTTTGCCATTTTCCTATCTCTTTTAATAACCGAGAAAAACCGATTTGAAAAAATCGACACTTCACATTTTTCAAAATATCTAGTTAACCATGTTGCTAGGACATATTGATACAAGATTATAATATCAAAAATTCGGAACATTTTATTCCAATTTTCAGTGCCACCTACAATTGTTATTTTCCTAGAAAAAGAGGTCATGAAGTGTATATCAGATTTTGTCTAACTTCTCTGGTTACCGCGATACCCTATAAAAACATAGAATTTGGGTCACTCTGTACAATAAATTATGAGTGTGATACATAATTGAATTTACAAAAAAATATTCTTTCAAAAAATACGAAAAACAAAAGTTGGCTATGGTTCGTAGATAAATTTTAGACTTATATTAAAATCAAGTATGTTACTAGATTATTATTAAAATGTGCTTCTATAATGTATAGATTTAATAGTTTGTGATGAAAACATTAAAAACGAAATTTCAAAAAATCAGTTGGCAAAAGAAGATATTTATAAAAATGTTTTCAGATTATTAGTGGTCCCTAAAATACACAACTTTGCCCTAATTTGTTTTTTGACAATATCTGGAAAACAAATAAAGATATATTAAATAAATGTCTTTGCAAATTATTATTAGGCCCCAAATTACGCAACTTTGCCCCAATTTAACCAGCTCTCTATTTCTTCAAATAACCGAGAATAAATATTTTTTACTTAAATGTTGCTAGAACACATTGATATAATATACCAACGACAAAAGATTATAATATCAAAAATTCGGAACATTTTATTCCGATTTTCAGTGCCATCTACAATTGTTATTTTCTTAAAAGAGGTCATGAAGTGTATATCAGATTTTGTCTAACTCTTCTGGTTACTGTGATACCCTATAAAAACATAGAATTTGGGTCACCCTGTACAATAAATTATGAGTGTGATACATAACTGAATTTAGAAAACAATATTTTAAAAAAAAATACGAAAAACAAAAGTTGGCTATGGTTTGTAGATAAATTTTAGACTTATATTAAAATCAAGTATGTTACTAGATTATTCATAAATATGTGCTTCTATAATGTCCAGATTTAATAGTTTTTGAATAAAACATTAAAAACAAAATTTCAAAAAATCAGTTGGCAAAAGAAGATATTTATAAAAATGTTTTCAGATTACTAATGGTCCCTAAAATACACAACTTTGCCCCAATTTGTTTTTTGACAATATTTGGAAAACAAAAAAAGATATATTAAATAAATTTCTTTGCAAATTATTATTAGGCCCCAAAATACGAAACTTGGCCCCAATTTAACCGACTCTCTATTTCTTGAAATAACTGAGAATAAATATTCCTAATTTTCAAAAATGCTAGAGAGCACTGAAGAAACATTATTTATTAATAAACTAGTGTCCGGAAATGTTTCATTGTCAAGATAAACTAAAAATCTTAAAAACATTTTCAATTACAACAGGAAAGAGTAGTTACCAGGAAAGTAAAACCCGAATCATAGCAACCTTTGAAAACAACAATAATTTTCGTTGTCATTTTAATCACAGATTAATTTTTATTCGAAAAATTAGTGTTTGATTGAAAATTCATCAATTTACAAATATTGAATTTGCAGTCATGCATCTTGCCTACGGAGGGAGCAGCTTATGGTGATGCTAACGAAGCTAGGTGAATTTATGCGGAGAAGCATCCTGAGCGTCACCATCCCTGTCATACATAATTTTCAAGATTGAATCAACAACGTTTTAAGATTTCTAGTTTACCTTGACACCGACACATTTCCGAACACGAGTTTATTAATAAGAAAACGTTTATTTCACTGTCCTCAATTATTTCTGAATTTTAGGAATAGTTATTCTGTGACACCCTGTGTAGGTTTCAATGCGTGAGCCTCGCGTCGAACGTCACAGTTGACATTTTGAGGTTATTCTGAATATCTTATCTTTTGATAAAGTAATTATAAGTTAATCTTAAACGTCAACTGTGACGCTCCAGGCGACGCTAACGCGACACAACGTAAATACTAGTCCTTAAGATGAAATTGAACAGATTTAGATTTTATGCATATTTCTTCAACATTTGATCGGCCATATCCAAGCTCAATTTAGTTTTGTTGCAATATAAAACGGTGTTAGGTATTTTATTTATTCAACTTGATGTACAATAGTCCTTGCAGAAATGTGCAGTAAAATGATAGAATATATGGATAGTGTGAGTACAGCATAATTTCTGACCTGATAACCTTAAGGCAATATTGTTTTCTTCCGGTCGTGGTAAACAACGGTAGACTAAACATATTTATAAGAATAAACAAAAGAAAAGGAACAACAAAAACGTGTCCTTAAGATGAAATTGAACAGATTTAGATTTTATGCATATTTCCTCAACATTTGATCGGCCATATCCAAGCTCAATTTAGTATAGCAATATAAAACAGTCTTAGGTATTTTATTTATTCAACTTAATGTGCAATAGTCCTTGCAGAAATGTGCAGTAATATGATAGAATATATGGATAGTGTGAGTACAGGATATTTTCTGACCTGATAACCTAAAGGTAATGTTTATTTTATTTCGGTTGTGGTAAACAACGGTAGACGGTGGTAATAAACAAAAGAAAAGGAACATTTTCAATTTTACTTACCGACTACAACACACAGCACACCCAACATGGAATCAGGATTACTAAGTGGTGTTTGTGTTAAATCAGTCATAATAAGTATATCAGCATTTTTCAGTGAATTATGATCCATCTGTCTTGGATGCGTTGTTAATGTACTGGATCCGCTCAAATAAACTATTTTCTCATAATCCGACGTTATGATCCAATTACTAGAACCTAAACAAAATCCTGAACTAGTTGGAACGACTTGCAGTGCTCCATATACATCCTAGAAAATATTTAACAGTTAACTTTAAATGTAATCACATATTTGTTTATATTCTTACAATTTTTTCATTGTAACCAACCATTTGGATTCTCGACAGACTAGTATTAACACTAGCCATGCTGTAAATTTGCTTCCAAGATTTTGGTTTGAAAGAATCAGATAATGGATAAGGGAGTTTGTGCAAGAAATTTTTCCACTGGCTCGCAAAGCCCGCTTTTGGGCATTGCTCAATATATATCACTAGTTCTTCCAGTAGTAACCTTGAAATATGAAAATATGGTATCAATAACACATGATTAGTGATGGGATCATTTAAATAAAAATAATCGATTCTTTCAGTTATGAAAATTATCAAACATCTCGAGATTTTCCAGAGTAAATTGCTGGAGAGATCGCTCGATGGATCTTCCGAATGATTCTTCGAGAGATCTCTCAAATGACTGCTAGAGATATCTCTTGTTTGAGAGATAGCTCCAGCGATTGATCATGGCATAGACAAATGATCTAAACTGCCTTTAATTTTTCTTTTATTTCACAAGATGAGTAAAAATATAAGATATTCCCATTTTCTTGACAATATTTCGAATAATGAGAACCAAATTGAAGATATTTCGAATAAGATCAAATTATACATTTCTATATACTTAGAATTGTATTTTCATTCTATTACTACAGAGTACATGTATGGATGTTCAGAATACAGGCTTGATATCTCGGTTTGTGATCAGTTTAGAAAAAAAATGTTTTAAATAAAACTTGCAGCTACCAATTTAAGCAACTTATAAATAATAATTGATAATATACAGGGTGACAAACTTACCTTTTTTAAATGGAACACCCTATATATTTCGTTGGTATTTGATAACTTGTTAAAATAGAAACATACTAGTGAAAACTGCATATTTTGAGGTTACTTGGATCAAAACTTACAAGAAAAATACGAACGAAAAAAATATTAATTATAATCAAGTTTAGGTGTCTCAAAATGTCGAAATAATTGTTATTGGCATTAGCTATTATTAAGTTATCTGTTATCGTTCGGTTTTTCCAAAATACAAAAAGATATGCTTGCCCAACTCGAAAAAATAACAATTTTAATGATAAGAGGTTATGGAGATCAAATCTTTAAAATTTGAATTATAAAAGAAATTAAAAAAATATCAATCGGAAACTGTCATAACTGTATAACACACTGGAATAGAGTCAACTTGAAGGTGGAAGTCACCTGCTTTAATAAAACAGTTGAATATTTTGTTATTAACATTGTAGTTCTTATCAATAAGGTATGTTTTCATTAATATGATACTTTTCAACGGATCAACTAAAACATGCGGGTTTCACTGCTAACACTCTATTTTAACATGTTATAGAATACGAATGAAATATTCCGTATTTCAATAGAATGTATGGCGATCTCAGTTATTTGAAGAGATAGAAAGTCAGGTTAATTGGGGGCAAAGCTGCGTATTTTAGGGCCCAATAATAATCTAATAACAAATTTGAAATAGTTTCTTTCGTTCTGGAGATATTGTCAAAAAACGGATTTTTTGAAATTTTGTTTTTATTTTTTATTCAAAAACTATTGAATTTAGACATATACAACTCTGACATTATACAGGCACTTTTTTACGAGAAATCTAGTAACATATTTTATTTTAAGATAACTATAACATTTACCTGGGGACCAAAGCCAACATTTGTATTTCTTATGGGCGCCATTTTTAATTTTCATATTTTTTGAAAGAGATTTTTTTCTGAATTCATGTACAATTTAAAACTTTTGTTTTTTGTAAAGAGTGCCTTGGAAACAATTGAGTAACTCACTTATTTGAAAACTCCTAGGGCCCATAATTTGCTGAGGACGGGCGTTTCATTACTGTACTGATAGAAAATGTATTTGTTTAAAAACGAAATACTCTTAATAGGCTAGCACCGAAATTAGACGAATAATGGAGGCAGAACAGACACTTCTTGAGAGAATAGAACTTAAAAGAATTAGGTGGTTTGTGCACGAATGAACCATGACAGATGGCCCCGAAGAGCATGGGAATGGCATCCACCTGAAAGACGAAAGAGAGAAAGAGCGAGAAGGTCGTGGAACGACACTATTCGGGATGCAATGAGAGCCAGGCAACTAGAAGATGACGCGCTGGATAGACAAGGATGGCGTGTAGGAATGGGAAGGCGGCACCTAGCTGTATAAACCCAATATATACTGCCTTTCAAAAAAATCAGAACACCAAGTATTTATTGCACGATTTTAATAAAATTTACACAATTTGATCATGTAAACGAACTGTATCGATGATCAAAAAATCAACTTGAAAAACAAAAAAACAAATGAATAAAAATGAATAATGTGTTGGGCCTCCACGATTTCCCAAACACTCATTAACACGTCGTGGCATGCTAGAAATCAGGCTGTCAATATCGACTTGGGGTATTTCATTCCAAACTTGGATAATTTGACCTCTAAGTTCCATTACAGTGTTAGCGGGGCGCTGTAAGTTACTTATTCTAACACCTATCATATCCCAAACATGTTCTATTGGCGATAGATCTGGAGAACGAGATGGCCAAGGTAACAAATTGATTTCGGAACTATCAAAAAACTGTCTTGTAATGGCCACTGTGTGAGGTCGAGCATTATCTTGCTGAAAAATGGGGTTCTGCAAGCCATTTACATAGGGCACTAACACTGGCCGTAAAATGTTGTCAATATACCGAATCGCGTTAAGACTTGCTTCTAAAAAAACTAGAGGAGACCGACTACCATATGCTATTGCCCCCCAAACCATAACTCCCTGTGTAAGAGCCGTATGTCTTTCAATAGCAAATTGTAAAATTCTCACTCTTCTGCGACCATCATGAGCCCATAAACAGAACCGAGACTCATCGCTCAAGATAATGTTATTCCATTCATGGGTCCAATGTTGTCTTTCCCTGCACCAATCAAGTCTTGCTCTGCGATGCTGCGGAGTAAGAGGTAGACACAATTGTGGACGGTAGGATCTTATACCAAAACTGCGGATTCTTCTGTAAACAGTAGCCATGGATACTCTTTGGCCATTTAAAGCCAACCAGTCATTTCCCAATGCCCGCGACGTTGTAAATCTGTTCCTTAAAGTTGTAAGACGAAGAGCTCGATCTTCACGCTCAGTGGTGCTTCTTGGACGTCCTGATCCAAGTCTACGTCGATTCTCCCCAGCTTCGGACCATCTAGACCAGCAGCGTACGATCACCGATACACTACGGCCTACCCTTTCAGCAATAGCACGAACCGAAAAACCTGCTTCTCGCATTCCAATAATGCGACCCCTTTCAAATTCACTTAGATGATGATATTGTGCACGCCGATGAACACGCCCCATCTTTTTATGTTTTACAAACTGAAACGTCAAACTACTCAGAGGCTACTTGGATATTAGAAGCAATTACATTAAAAAATCAGCAGCTCTTCATAATGGTGAAATCAAGGAAAAATACCATTAAATAGTAACCAAAACAATTGATTTTTTTGATCATCGATGCAGTTCATTTACATGATCAAATTCTGTAAATTTCATTAAAATCGTCCAATAAATACTTTGTGTTCTGATTATTTTGAAAGGCAGTATATATGAATATTATGTTCTCTTATAATCAGGCCTATTCTGTACGCAAAATGTTAAATTTAATGTACACTTTATTCTTTGGCATCACAGTCTAAGCGAGTTTGCCAATTCATTAAATTTAACATTTCGCGTGCGGAACGGCCTTGATTAAAATATAGTTCATTTATTTCTTGACAATATATAGGGTGCAAGTAACGTATGGAATATTACGAAAAAAAAACGAACTCAACCGGTTTTCTTAAAAACGCCGAAACAGGTGGATTTTTGTTCATTAATGCTCTATCCATTTTTTGCGTGCTCAAAAATATTGTGATTTTACTAGTGTTTGACGTGTAATATTATTGGCAGATTTTTTAAATGGAATTCGTTTTTTTTATTTGGCAACTTAGAGCTCATAATTCTCTTCTCTTTACAGTCACATTTTTTTTAAATACGCGTCATTTAATCTAAAACGAGATAGAAGAAATGGTAATAACGATCTGCACAAAATTCATAATTGCTCTATGAAATATTTTTTTTAAATCGAAAACTACAAACTACAGTAGTGACGATCACAATATTTTTAAACGCACAAAAAATTAATAATCGACCTGTTTTAGCGTTTTTAAGAAAACCATTTTTTATCTCATGGTATGATTGGGGGGAACATTTCCTACAAAAAAGTATTATTCAACTATACTCGTAAAGCAAGTAGTTTATTATTTCGATAATTCGTTTTTTGTCGCATTTATGCAGGGTATATTGCGCGCATAAGTCACAATTGAATTTTAGTAGGCAAGTAGTATGCTTTTGTTTTGTCGCGATTGTATTGCGAAATGTCAAATAATAAAAAGAATTAGTACAAAGTTTTACAGAAATCAACAAATTGAATAATTACACAAATCAACAAATTATTAATTTATTCTTTATACATGGCAACTGCCAATTGAACAAAATTTGATTCCAATCTTCTAAATCTTGTTTTATTCATCGGTGGCAAATGTGGATAAGTTTCATTAAATACTCTACATGTTCGAGTAACAATTCTATCGCAGTTACCATATATAAAGAATAAATTGATAATTTTTTGATTTGTGTAATTATTCATTTTGTTGATTTCTGTATAACTTTTTACTAATTGTTTTTGTTATTTGACATTTCGCACTACAATCGCGACTAAGCAAAAGCATACTACTTGCCTAATAAAATTCAATTGCGACTTGTGCGCGCATAATTCCCTGCATAAATGCGACGAAAAACGAATCTTCGAAATAGTTCGAAAACTACTTGCTTTAGGAGTATAGTTGTATAATACTTTTTTGTAGGAAATTTTCCCCCAATCATATCATGTGACAAAAAATGGGTCATTCCATTTAAAAAAATTGAATTACGAAATATTGAAGAGGGCACTTCGATATTGACATTTTAAGAACACTTATTGTCAAAATTGGCAGTTTCTAATTACTTTACTCATAGAGTCACCTCTAGGTAGAGGTATAAATCATATTTTTATCTTATTCTTAAGAGAAGTTACCGACAGATTTGAAGATGCCTTTTAGAGATCAAAATTTTAGAAATATATGTTCGAATAAAATATGTTGCAATTTTAACGAGGAATCCAAAAAATTACTAATATATAGGGGGTTCCATTTAAAATAACAAATTTGGTGCTTCTTCTGGTGGAACCGGAATTGATATTAAGTTGAAAATATTTCACATGAGGAGAACTGATTTAACAGAATGACAAGGATTTTTTTTTTCTATGTGGAGTCTGGCTGCTTCTTTTCTGAAGCTTTCATGATCTGATTTTTTCGGTGGATCAATTCCCATTGATACTATTTCTTCTCTTCCGATTTTCGTTTATAAAATTCCTTTCACTTTGTTCACTATTTCTTTCCATTCTTTTCTATATTTTGTCTTTGCTTTCCAATTCTTGATTCCCATTTTCCTAAGGTCATCTTCGACTTCATCCCTCCATCTCGATCTGGGTCTTCCATTTCCTCTTCTTCCTCCCGGGTTCCATTCAGCCACTGTCCTAATTGTAGCTGTTGGTTTCGACCTCCATACGTGTCCCAGCGATCTTAATCTTTGTGTCTTTATGTTCGTTATTATATCTTCCTCACCCATTTCTTGCCTTAACTCTCTGTTCGTCCTTCTGCGATATTCATTGTCATCTCCCTTATGGGCCCAAGTATCATTATCATTATTTTTCGTTCCATTATTAATAAATCATTTTGTTCTTTTTGTGTCATTGCCAGTGTTTCAGTGGCGTAAGTCATTATTGGTTTGATCATTGTTCGATAAACGTCCATTTTTATTTTTTTGTTGCTATGTTGCTCTTTAGTATTTTTTCTTCAATTTCTTCTTGCCTCTTTCCGTTGTTTGTTATCTGTACTCCCAGATATTTAAATTTGTCAACCACTTCAAATGTATGTTTTCCTATTTTCACATGTCCGTTTTCATCGCTTCTTCCGCATCTCATAAATTTTGTTTTGTCAGTGTTAATTTTCATTCCCATTTTCTTTGCTTCTTTCTCTATTTCTTCCAGTACCAATATCATTAGTTTCCTTTGCGACTACTACTATATCGTCTGCATATGCTATGATTTATGTACCTTGCGTCCTCAATTTTTTTTTTGTCAACATTTCTGAGAATATAGTCCAGTGCAAGGTTAAATAACGTTGCTGAGAGAGTATCACCTTGACGTACTCCTTGATTTATTGGGAATTCTTCTGTTTCTCCATACTGTTTGATCACTGACCACCGTTCCTTTCATTGTCATTTGTATTAGTCTTCTCAGTTTAGCATTAATTTTCATTTCTTCTAATGCTGTTGTTAATGTGTCTCTATTTATCATGTCAAAGGCTTGTTTAAAATCAACAAAGAGCAATTCAATATTTATATTATGTTCGTGTTTTCTCTGTGACTTGTTTGAGTGTATGTATTGCATCTTCCTTTCATGAAGCCACACTGGTAATCCCAAATGATCGTTGCAGCTTTTTTTGCTAAACGCTTCTGTATAATTGCGGTCAATATTTTGTATGTGGTGTTCAACAGTGTTATACCCCTATAATTTGTGCATGTTTGCCTGTCCCCTTTTTTGTGTGTTGTTAATATTGTCCCACAATTCCACTCCTTGGGCATTTGTTCACATTGCCAGATATTCTTGATGAGTTTGTATATTGATTTTTCAAGTAGTTTTCCACCATGTTTTATTAGTTCTATATTAAGGCCTGATTTCAGCTATTTCTTCTTCTGTAGGTTCTTTTATATCTTCTATTTCATTTTCGTTGTGCTCTATTTCTAGTACATCCTCATTTTCTTGTTCCGTCGATAATAATTCCTTTAAGTGTTCTTTCCAGATTTTCTTAGTTTCTTCTTTGTTTTCAGCTATTTTTCCAGTCTTACTTTTTATGTTGCTTGTTTTTATTTTTCTTGGTCTCCTCTCTCTGTTCATCAACTCTTTGGTAATACCTTTTCGTATTTTTGTTTTTTCTTTGTTCTTCTATTTCTTTAATTTTGTTTTCCAACCATTTCCTTTTTATATTTCTTAGCACTTTTTTACTGACCCTTCTTTTTTTTCATATACTCGTCGATGCTTGTGATCTTTTGTTCTTAACCAGTTCAATCAAGCGTTGGCTTTTTCTTCTATTATTTCTCTACACGGGTCATTCCACCAATCAATTATTGCTATCCTAGTTTGTACGCCTAGTTGTACTTCAGCTGCTTTGCTAATACACTCCCTCATGGAGCACCATTGTGTATCGACGGAGATTTCGTCTTTGTTTGGTGTTTGTAGATGTTTTTCAATGTTTCTCATATAAATTTATTTTTCTTTCTCATTGCTTAATTTCTCAATTTGCCATTTCCTTCTCTTTGTTCTTCCATCTTTCTCTATAATTATCTTCTGTTTAATCGTAGTCAAAACTAGGTAATTGTCAGAGTCTGCGCAGGCCCCTCTGTACGTTCTTACATCTCTGATTGATGTCTGTCTTTCTTTTTTTATAAGTACATGATCTATTTGGTTTCCTCTCTCTTGGAATGGTGGTGTCCATGTTATTTTGTGTTTAGTGGGGCATATACATTTATTAATGACATGTTAAATGGTTTACTTTTTATTCTGATGTACGCTAGTCGACCATTTATCGGTTGATATTCAATTATTTGCTATCTTATTTTATTTGTAACAATGAATGCAACTCCGTTTCTACCTTGTTTTTCTTCCCCTGAGTAAAATACTGCAAAGCTGTCTTTTCTTATTTCACCACAACCTTTCCATCTTGTTTCTTGCAAAGCTCTTACTTCCGTCTTGTATTTTTCCATTTCTATTGCAATTTCCATTATTTTTTCTGGAGCTAACATAGTTCGTACGTTCCATGTACCAATTTTAATCATATTTCTGTTTCTTTTATATTTTTTCCTATTAGTTATGATTCTAGTTCCGTTGTCTATTGCCTTGGTCTTCATGCTTTTTATCATCTTATTATCTAGTTTTTTATTACTTGTTGCTCGACTAGGTTTTTCCATTAATAGATCATTCCATCAATGGTTATTTTCTGATAACTCACTTTAACATGTTTTCCTTTACTAATCTCCTCCTTGGCGATTTTTCTTAGATCTCTCTGCATCTTCCTTTCCTCGACGGTCATATCATTTTTTAAGTAAATGTCTGAGCCCTTCTAGTGCTTTTTATTAGTCATCACTTGTTTTTTGTAATCCCAGTTATCTAGTTTGACCAAAATTACATTTTCTTTTACCTCCTAAGCTTCTTTTATCTTTACTTCGACCCTTATTTTATTCTTTATAAACATCAGCACTTTGTCCTTTAAAAAAAAAAAAAAAAAAAAAAAAAAGACCTTTATTGGCATATCCTACAGTTATTTACAATGTCGACACTATATCACATCTTGCCCTCTTTCTCCCGTCCCACTTTCTCCAGCGTCTTTACCCTAGCTCCGTCCTCCCTCATCCATTCTGTCACCCTTCTATTCCCTTTCACTCCCACCCATTCCTCACTCACACCCTCACACTCCTCCGCCAAGTGCCTCCACGTATCCTTCCCCCATTCACATAACCTACATCTCATATATTCTTCCCCCATCCATCTCTTCCTTCCCCTCTCCCCAGACCCACACCTTGCCCTCGCCATTATCACCCTTTCATCCCTGTTCCACCCATCCTCACTCATGTATCTCGGCACCCTCCCATATACTTGCCATTTCCCAAACATATCATTATATTCACTTTTGTCTATCCGTCCCTGTCTCTCCTGCGCTTCCACCTCCTTCATCTTTTCTCTCATCCACGCCGCCACCTTCACCCCTCTACCCAACCATTCCTGTACCTTCCTCTCTGCCAGTCCTCCCCTTTCATACATTCTCCTTCTCTCTTCCCTCCACCTCCCCCCTTCTACTTTCATGCACGCCTCCCATACTATTCTCACCAATCTCTCCTCTTCTACTCCGCATAATTTCATTTCATACTTCACCACTCTCTCCACCGCCTCACATTCCAATCTCTCTCTATTCGTTTCCTGCAACAGTATATATCCCGGTGTCGACTTCTCTAGTCCCAGCATCCGTCTCAGGAACCATAGCTGTTCTCTTTCAATCACCTCATATGCTCTCGTTCCCCATGCTTCTACCCCGTACATTAGTATCGGTCTTACACATGCGTCCCACACCTTGCATGTCACCTTAATACTGTTCTCCATCCATCTCCCCCATTTTCTCCATGCCATTCCCCATGCTCTCCTCGCTTTTCCTTGTACCCACCTTATATGCTCTTCATACCCACCCGTCCCTTTAAAAATAAATCCCAAGTATCTGAAACTTTTCACTCTCTCAATCACCTCTCCCTTCCATTCTAGCACTCCCACTCTCCCCTCTCTCCCTTTATTCCTAAACCTCATCCATTTCGTCTTCCCCACATTCACACACATTCCTCTCTTATCCATATATCTTTCCACCCTTTTCAACATGCCTTTCACTCCCTCCCAATCTCTCGCCATCAACACTATATCGTCTGCATACGCCAGTAACCATACTTTCTCTTTTCCAATCACCACTCCCCCTTCCTGCCCCTTTCTCAACACCTCTTCTAGTTCACTTATGTATATATTAAACAGGACCGGACTCATGGGGCACCCCTGTCTCAAGCCCTTCCATGTCCTAAACCTTTCCGATACTTCTTCCCCCACCTTCGCTTCCACCCATGTTTCCCTATACACCTCCCTTACACACTCAACTACTCCGTCACTCACTCCCTTTCGCCTCAGACATTCTACCATATCTTCCCTCGGTACTGAATCATACGCCGCTTTCAGATCTACAAACACCGCATACACACACCCTTTCTCTTCCATCACTTTCTCTGTCATCCTCGCTAGGGTAAATACCTGGTCCCTCGTTCCCCTCCCCCTCCTAAATCCCCCTTGCGACTCTGGTAGCATCCTCTTCTCTTCTACCTCTGCTTCTAGCCTGTTCTTCACCATAACCATCAGTATTTTGTATCCCGTGCTCATAATCGTCACCCCTCTATAGTTCTCTGCTTTCCTCTCATCTTTCCCTTTATATATCGGGCATATCCTGCCTATTCTCCATGCCTCTGGCATGCTCTCCCATCCCCTCCATATTCCATTTACTAGCTCTCGGAATTTCTTCTTTCCCCCTTCTCCTATCTCTCTCCACATTTCCGCCTTCAATCCATCTCTTCCGGCCGCCTTTCCTCCCTTCACCTCCTTGAACGCTCTTTCTGTTTCCTCTTCCGTAAATTCCTCTCCTCCAATCCCTCGCCCTACTTCTCTTATTGTCCCTTGTTCACCGCACTCCTCCTTACACTTCCTGGTCCAGTCTTCTAACGACACCCCTATCCTCCTCATCTCTTTCCCTCTCCTCAATACATTCCATATTTCTCTCTCGTTCCTACACTCCTTCATTTCCTCCCCTGCTCTCTCTGCCACTTCCAGCTTCTTTCTTTCACACACCTTTTCGTATGCCCTTCTCGCTTCCATCATCCTCTTTCCCTCTCCTCCGTTCTTTATATATTCTCTCATAGCTTTCCTCACCTCCCTCTTCGCTCGTTTACATTCTTCATCAAACCACTCTTGCCCCTTCCTCCTTGTTCCCTTCATCTTTCTTCCGCATCCTATTATGGTCTTCTCCATCTCCTCCATTGAACTTATCTCCTCCCATTGTACCTTCTCTAATTTCCTCCTCATGGCCTTAATCGCCTCTCTCCCACTCTCTAGCTTCTCATTTCCTTGCTCCTGTTTCCCTTCTTCATTCCTTCCTATCCTTAGTTCCACTCTCAACGGCAGGTGATCCGATCCCAGCACCTCCTCCACTTCCATCTTCCTCACTTCCTCTCTTGCTATTCCCTTGATTATCGCGTAGTCAATTACTGTTGATCCTTGTGCTCCCACGTATGTTTTCTTCCCTCCCCAGTCTCCTTCTGTGCACCCATTCAGAATCTCCCAACCCTCTTCCGTCGTCCACTCCTTCATCCTCCTCCCATCTCCGTTTATACATTTATCTTGCGATCTCCTTTCTATTTCCATGCCGTCCTCCCCAATCCCTCCTCCCAATTCCCCCATCCTCGCATTAAAATCCCCCATGATCACACACCGTCCTCCTTCCCCTGTTCTATCGTCAATCTCTTTTCTCACCTCATTCCAGTTTTTATTCACGTAGACTATCCCCACATTCATTTGTTCTCCTCCCTCCCGCCATCTCATCCACATCAGCCCCTCGCCTCCTTCCCTTGTTTCTACCTTGCCCCCTATCCTGCTCTCCCTCCATCCCACACTTTGTCCTTTATCTCATTGCCTTTTATATTATATTTTTATTACAATATTATTTATTCTCTTTGATTTTTCTTGCTTTTCCAATGTTTCTTCTATAATCGTCATCCTATGTGTTAGCTCCTGTTTCATCCGTTGAAAATAGAAACTTTTATTAAAAAATTGACATTTATGGATAAAAATGACGTGATTGAAAATGCAACTCTTAATCTTATTTAGTTTGAGATATTTTAGGTTTATGAAACTACTGCAAACGTAATGTTTGTCCATAAATGTCAAATAACTCCGAAACGGTACCAGTAAATTAAATAATATCAATTTAAAATAAGCAAGTTTCATCCACTGCTGTCTTTATGGAGCACTCTGTATACATGAAAATATTTTTGGGTTATGCAGTTCTTTAAACCAAGCAACTGTGGTATAGAAACTGTTTATCCATTTTTAATATGAACTGTAGCATTACGTTTTGATTATTTGTTATTATTTATAAGCGTGCTGTGAAAGGTAACTATGTAAATAATTAATTATGAAAGGATAGAAAAAAAATATTTTGGTATTGATTAAGTTCTTTTAGAAGCTATTCCTTGATTATATAACTGATCATAAATTTAGCCAATAGTAATTGAGCATTTTACTTAGTTACCAGGTATAGATAAACGGATATACCCTTAACGACGTGGTATAATCATTTCGGTTTTTCGGTGGGTCCAACAAAGCAAAAACAATGGATAATTTAAATCTAGAGCTATGATTTAATAACTGTCATAATAACAAAGTTTGGTATTCCTCAACAAACGTCAATCAAAATTGCAATGAATCGCTTCAGAAAAGCTTCAGGTTTAGAAATAAGTGAAGCAATTGAATCTTTAACGCCTGCGAACACGGTAAAAACGCACAAATGCATTTGAAAGCAATTTTGGCATTTTGTGAAGAGCCAAAATAAATAAGTGCAATAATTTATTATCGGGCTACTCATTATATAATCGTAACGAATACCAATCGAGCAATCGAAAATAATGATTATTTTTTACTCGTAACTCGACATAATCCTTAAAATACCACTTGAGCTACACTCTCAGGGTTTTTCACAAATTACGACTCGTCACTAGTAAAATAATCGATTATTTTTTATGCTCTTGTGATATTACAACTAAATAAACCACTTCAATTAGTGACCCCAACGTGATTAAGCAGACGTCGGGTCAAAAATGATCAAGCAGCCCCGACGTGATTAAGCATACCCGAAATGACTTCAACATTCCACTTGGAGCACAGCATTTTCGAGATCACCTAGCATACATCGACCACCTGGAATATCATTTATAAGTTAAAAAAAAGACTTAGAAAGTCGTGGATACATTCAAAAGCGACGTGATTCCTCAGCTATAGGAATAAACTCATCACACATCTGCTTTACCGACCAACCACTGTCGTCCAATAGATCCTAGGCCACGATCTTGAAGCTCCTATACGGCAGAATCTACTTAGCCCTGAACCTTGAACCCCACCGACCTCAGGAATTTCAGGAACGTAACTTCACTCTCTTAAATTACAAACGATATATCAAGCTAAATTAACAGATAGAATTATAGGCATTTCAAATCCTTGTTCGATTAACAACGTAAATCAAAATAATTACCCTAAAGTATTCACTTCGCATCAAAAATTCAATGAATTAAAAAAACAAATTGATAATTTGACTGTTATTGTAGAGAAGCTTAGCTGCAAGAAAAATCTCAATTTCAGGGAAGAAAAACTCCTTTCTGAGCAACTTCATGTCTACGAGATTTAAATGATAAGGACTTATGTTGATACCATGCCAACTTCGGTGTTAAAACGAAACATTGCAAAAATCCATGTAAGTAGGAAAACTCAAAACCTTAAGAACATTAGCGGCAATAGTTCCTGAGCCGATTAAAAGTTGTTTATTTTATGTTACAGACAAGATTTCGAAAATTAAAAATGTTAGTTTTGTTAAATCGTTAACTTATTTTGGCAATGTTCATTTTCAAGTTAGGAATATTTAAATAAAAAACATAATATACAAGTCGCATTTAAACCTTATTGTAAAATTAATAACCATCTTTTAACAGCAAAACAAAATTAGATAAAGTTAATAAATCTAGAGTATATAAATTAACCTGCGCAGATTGTCAAGGGCCAATCTGGTCGCAGTTTCAACACAAGATTGAAGGAACATTTGCCCTCTTTTCAGCTAAAACAAAGTGATAGGTCATCTTTTGCCAAACATCTTTTAAATGAAAATCACACTTTTGAAAAAAATGTACTTACTGTAATGCATCATGCTGAAAAAGGTCGTAAAATAAATTTTCTAGAGGCACTAGAAATACACAATAGCGTGGGCTTTCCCTTAATTAAAGACCAGGTACACCTAATGTACACCCCTATTTTTACCGCCGTTTTGTGATTTTTTTTGTACCATATGTTTTAAAATTATGTAGATTATTTAATCCAAATCTAAATAACAGATTTTGATTGGTTGTCATTACAGTCTTTCCGTGAAAACATATGCTATCGCAGTGGTCTTTCCAAATTCGTCTTATCGATTTGTTTGATCGCGTATGTAAATCTGTCGCCTGTCATATTTAATTATTTATGTTATAATGAATCGCTTCGGAAGTAAGACAGATCAAGAAATTGATGAATTATTAAAGAAAACGATTCCATCAAACACGATTATAAACCATAAGATGTTTAGAAACAATTTATATCGTTTTGTAACGTCAACAACCACGAATTAACAGCAAAAATATCACAAGCAGATCTGGCAAGTATTTTAAATTTATGGGCACATAACATGAGAAAACATAACGGTTTAAATTAAAAATTAAGATGTGTCATCACATGAACATATTAAATGCAATGCGAGGATCTTCTGGTTCAAGTGAGACAAAAGTTGTAGATTCTTCCTCGAATATTTCCGAGAAACAAATTGTTTATATTACAACACTAAACTGCACTTATTTTAATTGCTCAATAAATTATGCTTTTTTATTATTTAATTTCATTAAATAATCATTCGAATACCACTCGTTGTTTGAAATTTTCGTTGAGAAAGACTTTGTTTTTATACACTCAAGCTTAGTTGTCTTAAACAATTTAACTCGAAACTGTCAGAAAAAGTCACTCGCTCCAGGAGCTCGTGCCTTTTTCAGAGACAGTTTTATCTCTTTCCATTGCTAGAAAACTGAGCTTTCGTTAAAAAACAAAGTTTCCGAAAATTTCAAACAACTATTCTTATTACATGTGATTTGAAATTCTGAATCGCAAATAATTTAAAATAAATAGGTTATGTAAAGAAATTTTTCAAATAAAACAAAGATTTATTGAATTTATCACAATAGATGTTAAAAGTAGCCACCGTTCTCCTGCAAAGATAAATTTACCCGATATTCCATATTTTCAAATGCGTTGTGGAGCATTTCGGGTGTGATATTCGCACATTCTTCATTTATTCGGTTTATTAACTCAGAAAGTGTAAGGAAAAATTAAGAAGTCTAAAATTGTAAGATCTGGCGATCTCAGCAGGAACTCAGGTACGCAACGTAAACTAATTAGGCGATCGTCATAACATTGCCTTAAATACGCAATAGATTCAGGTGTAGTGTGGGAAGAGGCACCATCGTTTTGAAAATTTCCCTCATGCAATTCATCATCTTGAAGCTGGCTTATGAAGGGCTCTGAGATAAGATCTTGGTATCTTTGAGTATTAACCGTTCCTTCATAGACCAACTTTCTGGAAATGTAGCGGAGTTTCCGAAATATATGAGGATTTTCAGCACTCCACATCCTCCTGGTTTGTGAATTAATTTATCCTGACAAATGAAACCACGCCTCATCGGTAAAGAAAGTAACATTTAACAGCTCTTCTAGCCAGAGAGCCGGCGCAAGCACTTGGGCCGATAAAACGACCTGATGGCTCACATACGGCCTCTGGTAAAGAGACGTTAGAGATCCTGGCCCAAAATCACTTCCCAGATTGTTCCCTTCTAAGTAACGATACACCGGATACAATGCTTCCACGGGATCGAACTAAGAGACCGGGGAAGCAGGACTGGAAGGTGGTAAACAAAATCGTTACCTACAGATCAGTAAGTTGGGCGGTCAAATCCTTCCAACCATACAAAGCACCAGGAATAGATGGGGTCTTCCCTGTCTTACTCCAAAAAGGCTTGGAGAAAGTAATCCTCCACCTTATAAGACTGTTCAGGGCGAGCCTAGCGTGGAATTACATTCCTACTAGCTGGTCGGAAGTAAAGGTAGTCTATCTATCTAAGGTAGGAAAAACAGATCCCCTACCAAAATCCTTCCGACCTATAAGCCTGATGTCATTTATCCTAAAGACCCTGGAAAAGGTGCTGGATGGCTACATCAGGAGGGAGATACTGAGTATTAACCCTCTTAGTGTGCACCAGTATGCCTACCAAAAGGGGAAGTCAACGGACTTGGCGCTGAATAACCTAGCCGGGAAAGTTGCGCAAACCCTGGACTACAAGGGAATTGCGGTAACAGCTTTCCTGGACATAGAAGGGGCCTTCAACGCTGCTCTGACGGGATCACTCTGCAAATCCGCGAGGGACAGAGGGGTTCCACCGGCTATTACAGGCTGGATCAGAGCAATGCTCGACACCAGAACCGTGACAACGTCACTATGTGGCGACACGGTCAAGCTGAGGACTGCCAGGGGATGCCCGCAGGGAGGGGTTCTTTCCCCCCTGCTGTGGTCTTTACTGGTAGACGATCTGCTTGCAATAATAGATACGCTTGACGTCGAAGTGCAAGCGTATGCTGATGACATAGTCATTCTTGCAAGGGGCACGGATGAAAACCAAATCTGTGAAGCCATGCAGGAGGCACTGGATGCGACTCAGAACTGGTGTATAGGGGAACGGTTAAACGTAAACCCTAGCAAAACATCAGTTGTCCCGTTCACGAGAAGGAGGATCCTGAAATTGAGACCTCTTACTCTACGGGGAGAAACCATACCATTTGTGGAGGAGGCGAAGTATCTAGGAATCACCCTGGATAAATCGCTGAATTGGAACTCCCACTTGAACAAGACAATCCGCAAAGCAAGGTACGCCCTGTGGACGTGCCATAGAATTTGCGGGAAGTCATGGGGATTAAACCCCAAGCAAATGTACTGGCTATATGGTTCGGTCATAAAACCAATAATAACCTATGGCAGTATCGCCTGGTGGCCGATTACAACTCGAAAAACGGCCATATCAAGGCTCTCCTCACTGCAGAGAATGGCGACAGTGGCGGTAACTGGAGCCATACGCACTACCCCATCAGCGGCGCTAGAAATGCTACTGAACCTCACCCCCCTGCATATCCTAATACAGGGCGAGGCCAGATTAGCAACGTATCGATATCACCACGCGGCCCTATTGGATCCGAAGGTGATAGTCTTCACACCAAATGGGCTGTCAACTACCATTGAGGCGGATGACACCCTAAGTATGAGGACTGACTACGCAGTCACGGACTACTGCGAGGATCAGCCGTACAAGGTCCTGTTCCCAAGCAGGGACGACTGGGAGCGACACAAAATCACCCCAGAAAAGGCTGACTCCTACTGGTACACTGACGGCTCAAAACTGTCCACTGGAACAGGAGCCGCAGTCGTCGGACCAAGGACTGAACTTTACTACAGCCTTGGCAGGTATGCTACCATACTTCAGGCTGAAATATACGCCATTGAAATGTGCGCCCACGAAATCCTTTCAAAGGGTTGGGCGGGCAGGACAATAAAAATATGTTCGGACAGCCAGGCAGCCCTTAGGGCCCTGGCATCTTCTAGATGCTCCTCGCTGGCTGTACGGAACTGCAAGGAAGCCCTCTGCCAAATGGCACAGGTAAACGGGGTCAGTCTGATGTGGGTGCCAAGCCACTCTGGCGTGAAGGGAAACGAATTAGCCGATTCCCTAGCCAGAGAGGGGGCGCGTACAGCCTACATCGGACCAGAACCCGCTCTGGTGATACCCAGATCAACAGCTAGAGACCGTAACAACGGATGGATGAGACACGAGGTACAGGATTTCTGGCAAAACCGCCCTGGGATGAGACATTTCAGTGCGGTAACAAGTGGACCATCTGCGGCCAGGACGGCCTCATGGTTGAAGCTGAGCAGATCAGATGTTCACACATTAACTGCTCTCTTCACTGGACACAGCCGTCTAAGGCATCACCTTAACAAACTAGGACTAAGCGACATCACTGAGTGCCGCCTATGCCTAGAGGATGATGAAACAGCAGAGCACGTCATATGTGCCTGTCCAGCTGGCAACCAGATCAGGACCACGGTGTTTGGCACACCGAAGCTAAACCTGAAGGACCTGGAGAAAACTTCACCTGACAAGATCCTTGACTTCATCAAGAAGATGGACTTGGAAGGTGAGCTGTAAGGTCGGATGTTCGACCTTAATTGTGAGCCACAATAGATCCTTGCGGTCGCAGTGGAGGGTAGCATAACTACCCACTCACTTTCAATAGAGAGAATAGAACATTTAACAGGTCATTGTCCTATATATGAGCATTGAACCATTAGCAATATACCAAACGTCTATTATGATCGGGCAGCAAAAGCTTTTGAAATGCTTGCATCTTGTATGGGAATAATCTTTCCTTAAAATTGCTCTGCAGGTACTAGACAATATAGGTACTTGCTGCGCGAGTTTTCGTAATGATATTGTCAGTGCATCAGTCATTATCTCACAAACATTTTCTACTGCTTTATCCGTACGAACCGTTGGGCTGCCACCACCGCCCTTATGCGGTTAATTTCTTGTTTCCCTGAACAATCAAACACAATTCCGGACCACAATAAAAAAATCACCTTCCAAGAATACAAAATCAGGAAATTGTTGTCTAAATTCAGCTAAAGAAGGTTGAGCGCTAAATACCCACTCTCCATGAACACGATTTCCAACGATGAATCATTTATGCAATGGAGAAAATACCATTATGAGAAAAAAGCTTCAGACCAAAATTGACACTTAATGTCATCAAGCTTCAACTACTGACATTGTGATAAATTAACATACAACATGCGTTCAGAATTTGAAAGCCATCCTTTATCTAATTTTAAAACATATGGTATAAATATAAATAACGACAAGCTAAATTTGTTAAAACTGCAGTCACATTCAATAAAAAGTGTTGTACAAAGTAAAAAAAAACATTTTGTAACTCTCTTCACCTGAAGAAGCAATAAATTTGCGAAACAATTGTAGTGAATAAGCATTCCAATTTTTGAAAACGAGTTATTTCTTTAAAATAAGTAAAGTAATATGGATTTTTAACACTTAAACAATCAACGAAGTAAAAAGTGTTTTATTGTGAAATGTTTAATGGTTACTACATCTGCATAATTGCAATCTAACAGTTTTTTTGGTTTTCTCCCATATGCAAATTACATACATTTCCATTGTAATTAAAAACTCTATTTGGGTTCAAATTTCATATAAAAAAAAAAACCAAATTTAAATATAATTAGCACAATTATATTTAAATAATTATATTGAAAATCGGAGTAGGAATAATACGAAATTTCCAACTCCACATCCTCATCACAAAAATACTTATATTCCGACTCTACAGTTTTGGCTGTGACTGTGACTCAGAGTTCACAGCACTGGTTCAAACTGTTTTCCATTTACTTCTAAACACTGTTGAACTGTTCTGGTTTCAATACCAGTGCCCCTAAGTATCTACTTTTAAAATAGGGTAGCCATGAGATATTGATTTTTAAAATTACTCAAAACAAATGTCAGTTACAAAAATATTATTCCCGTATAAGTTGCTTATTTTTCAAAGACTTTTTAAAGGATACCACTTTTGACCTACCATGCCATTTAACAATCTTGAGTTATTGACATTTTTAAGCAAACTTTCAGGGATGCTAACCTTTTTGCAAAAAAAAACAGTATCACCATTCGATTCTTTAATAGGGCTTTTGTAATAAATGTTTATGTCTTAACACTCTAGGACTAGCCGTTTTCTCAAAAAAGCCTGATACGGGTGGTCTGGAACACCCTGTATAGAAAAGTGAGAAGTCAGTAGAGAAGTGTGTATATCTGATCATAGATGTTTCACTTTTCAGATGGGACTTAAAAAGAGTTCTGGCAAACCTTACAGGGATCCGAAACTAACGGATAAGGAAGCATTTATTATGCACCTCGGTAAGGAATTGCGAGACATGAAGACACAATGCCCAAAGGACTGTGCCAGCCTAGACCTTCTTGTGAGGGAATTACAGGCAAAGATACTTAAGGCATATAAGCTATCTTGCCCTATCAAACGGAGGCCAGGACTGGGAAATCCATCCACTGCCCTGATCTCGACTTCTTAAAAGATAGGACTAGAAAAGTGTATAATAGGGCACAGCGCTCTAAGTTTAGTTCTGACTGGACCATTTATAAGGCCCGCCTTAGATATTACAAAAAAATTATAAGGTAATATCAAAGAGCACTAGTGTACTTTCTGCAAAAAGATAGAGAGTACTCAGGAAATCAGCAGACTAAAGAAGGCCTCCCTAGACAAGGTGGGTTGGTTCAACTGAAGACGGGTGACATGAAGCCTAAGTGCAGTGCACTACTGGGGGAGTGCATCACCAATTCCCTGACTTTTCACTAAAAAAGGCCGAATTTCGCTGACTTTTAACACTTTTCCCGATGAAAAAAATCCCCTGACTTTCATTTTTAGTCATCACCCTGGTCATAGGACACATCTCCCGAATTCAACTATATGTTTACTTTATTGTAATTTATCTATTTCTATTTTAAATCAAAAGCCGAAACAACCAATTTTAAATTATAACAAGGCATGCAATCAAATAAATTCCTTAACCCATTTCACCAATTCAATTATAATTGTACAATAACATAAACGTAAAGTAAATGTATTGGTATAAATTGCATTATAAATCCTTGCGTTGATTGTTTGTTTATAAAGGTAGGTCCATCTGACAGTTTTTTTTTAATCATATGTTATTCTGACTCTGACAAATCTTTTGAGCCAAAATATTCACAGAAACTCAGTATCATATCTCCTTGGTACGATATGAATACATTTAGGTTTCAACAACGTTGGGAAATATTGAAAACTTATTTTGAAAGTTACTGCTCTGCTGTCCAAACAGAGCAAATTTTGAAAAGAAATGTCGGTCAAAATGGAGCACCAACCACACCTGCTGTATGCAAATCTGTTTAAAAGTTAGTGAGATGGGAATGTTAATGGACCATAGAAGCATTCCACGTCCTCATACAGTGTGCACAGACGAGAACATTGTTGTTGTAGCCCAAAGTGTGACAGCCAATCCAAAAACATCAACCCGCCATTTCGGTGAACACTACACTACAAAGGCATGATAACCGACTTATATGGCTACAAATTGAGGACATGGACTTGACGATTACTGGTTTTAGCAGTATGGCACGATATGCCTATCAAACAATCGATTTTATGTGCACTAAGTTCGGTAATCGTGTACTTAGTCGTTTTGGTGATATCGATTGGCCTCCATGGAGCTGTGATTTGACGTCGTTGGACTATTTTTTTTTGCGATGCTGTTAAATATCGATGTAATGCAGACAATCCACAAACGATTCAGGCACTTAAGCACAATATTTCTCGAGCTATTCGTGAGATAGAGCATGCAACTATCGAAAATTTACTAAAAAATTGGGTTATCAAGATGTCTGTCTTGCCAGCCGAAGTAGCCACATGAATGTAATTGTGTTCCATTATTAATGAGAAGGATTGCTCTTGCCAATAAAGCATAAACATTTTAAAAACATTGACCTGAGTTTATTTTATAGCATTTTTTAAAAGCGACTGTTAGAAGGACTTCCCTATACAAGAATTTAGATGCCTGCTCACCCGCTCTCCATGTACGCATTGTCGGAAAAATAACTGAACTGAAAATAATTGTTTATTTTTAACCCTATAACATAAAAAAAAATTACATCTGTTGTGTAGCTCAAATATTCTTTGTATAATTTAATATCCGTCGGAGTATTAGCTTGGGAAGTAGTTGTTTCAATGAATATTTGGAAAATGTAGTAGGAAGTTTGGTGCTTAACACGTTGATAGCCACGTGGCATTCACTTGTGCCGCAGTTAAATTTGCGTTTGGTTCCCGCGGCATGTACCTTTAGCCGCATCCAGAAACAACTTTTCGTAGTATGCTGCCCGTGCCACAGAACTAGTATAACCGCTCGTTTGCTTTATCGTGCTCACCATTGGGATTTTGTAAACTATTAGAGATATAAAAACAGTTTAATTAGACATTTTTAATACAAAATAAAAATACGTAATAAATTTGATCTAGCGTCATTTGTTTTCAAGATATGACGAAAAAAGTGAAAATCGACAAACAGTTCTTTTTGCTATAACTTTGTTAATTAGAAAGGTAATGAGCTGAAATTTGAAATGTATCCTAAATAACATCCGAGAAACACAATTAAATTGACAGATTTTATACAAGGTGTCCCATTTTCAAGATACAAAGTTCAATGTTTCTAATGGCAGCATTTATTGGATTTTTATACTATTAAATAAAGCAGGAAAATATAGTTGAAAATCATGCATCATATGTCAAGACTGTTATTCTTTACTTCACTTTTTATTTGTATCGTTAGATGCACATTTCGAGACAATGTGCTCATTATCAATAACAAACTGAATTCTTAGAACTATTTGCCCGATATATATATCTAAAGGGATTTAGGAAAAACCAATAAGTAATTAAGCTAGGTGTTACGGGGGCTAAGGGTTCGACGTGGTTGTCAGTGGGATTATATTCTCTGTGGGATTCATTTTAAATCTAATAATGGATTAACTAAGGGACTACGATCAAAATTTAACAAAACATTTTTGTTTTTGTACATTTCAATAGATTCAAGCATATTTAATCTACGATTACCTGACTGCTTTAAAAGTTAAATATTCTTAACCGAAAATGTGTGTCCTGTTTCTAATTTTGTCCAGGTTTTGAATTTTAAAATAATATTGGTGGTTTTTGAATCTTTATAATATATTGCTCTGTGTTTGACCTACGTATATTTTATTGCAATTGTTGCAGTTTATTGAATAAATTTCAGATTGTTCTAGGTGGTTTGTTTTTGCAAAAGTGTTCGTGTTAAACAAATCTAGCAAACTTTTTTGGGACGGTTTCTTTCGGGTTAATTAGGGTGGTATTTAATTTTATTTTGTGATTTCTGGCGTACCTCAAGGAAGCGTACTCGGTCCGGTACTCTACCTTATCTACACTGCAGATCTTCCAACAATGAGAGAAACAACGGTCTGCACATTTGCTGATGATACAGCCATCATAGCACTCCACACAAAACCAGATATGGCTTCCAATATCCTTCAACAAAACCTAAACCAAATTGAAAACTGGCTAAGAGTTTGGCGTATAAAAGCCAATGAGAGTAAATCTACTCACATAGCGTTCACGCTCAGAAGACAAACGTGTCCCCCTGTAACACTAAACAATCAACAACTTGCTCAAGAAAAAGTCGTTAAATACCTTGGGATGCATCTGGACAGCAGATTAACCTGGCATACACACATACGGAAAAAAAGACTGCAACTCGGTGAGAAGCTTCGACTAATGTATTGGTTGTTAGGGCCCAAATCACAACTATCCACCACAAACAAATTACTTATCTACAAGACCATTTTAAAACCCATATGGACGTATGGCATTGAACTATGGGGTACTGCAAGTAACTCGAACATTGAGATCCTGGAAAGATATCAAAACAAAGTCTTATGAGTTATTCTTAAACTGCCACAGTATGTACCAAACTGGCTCTTACTACACGAATCAAATATTCCCTCAGTCAAACAGGAAATAAAACCCAGAAGCGACAAGTACAAGACCCGACTAAGACAACATCCAAACCACCTTGCAGTAGGACTACTGACTAACAATAATGTCAGGCGACTAAAGCGTATAGACCCTTTGGACCTAATACACAGATTCTAACATCACCAAGTTGCCAAGAAATTAATATGGAAAAAGTAGAAGAAATTGTCAATGGATGATCTTCACAGAACCATACTCCACCTGCCAAACAAATTTGCTGAATGTCTACAATTGTAAATACGACAGATTGCAAAATAAATCGGGATTAAGAAAAAAAAAAATTTTTGTGATTTCTAATGTTTCTGTTAATTAATTTATTGATTGTGACTATTTTGTAATTTAAATTGGAAGTTATGTCAGTTTCCTGTAATAAAATGCTGGGAAGAAGTGCTTCAACATCAAAGGAAACCAATATTTCATTTGGTATAATTTGAATATGTTGAATTTTTTTAGTTAAATGAATTGAGTTTTGTATTGACAAATCATTATTAAGTTTAAGGTTTTTAAATTCGTTCACCAACCATTTAGCTAAAAAATACGTAGGAAAATTAATGTTTGATACAATGGGTCTCCATTTATCCCCGGGTTTGTGGATTTTCGGCAAACAATACCACTTGGGTAGTGTAGGATTTTTTACTTTCAGTTTAAGTCTAAGTCTATCGTCTATTAAATATTTTGAATCTCGTAATAAGCTATTTAATCTAGTGTTATATATGTTAATGGGATTTTTTGATTGTTTAATGTATGGTCCGTCTTTCAACATTAATTCCACTTTCTTGTACTATTATTGACTATTACAACCGCATTACCTTTATCTGATTTAATGTAAAAGACGTTGTAAGAATTCAGTTTGTATTGATAATGAGCACATTGTGTGTCGAAATGTACATCTAACAATACAAATAAAAAGCGAAGTAAAGAATAACGGTCTTTTTATGCGTAATAATCACTTCACGTAAACTCAAAAACATACAGTTATGATATGTCAAAATAATAAGGTTATGTATAAAATCTTAGCTCCATATCTCTTATTATTAGAATAACATTTAATCGATTTTCATTTTTTTCATCATATCTTTAAAACAAATGATGCTAGATGATTGTTGTTGACATAGTTTTACCCACAGTCAAAAGTATAAACTTTCATCTAATTTAAAAAATTTAGTGATTGATAAAATATAATTTTTACTATAACTTTGCTAATGAAGGAGATATTGAGTTGAAATTTTGTTCTTAGTCTAAATGAGTTGTGATACGATGATACAAAGAAATTCAAATTTTATACACGGTATTTTATTTTATTAAATATGACAACTGCCATTTTAATTTGACATATGACACATTATTTCCAACTTAAATTTTCTGCTCTATTCAATTATATAAAAATTTAATATGAATGCCATTAGACAAATTGAACTGTATAAAATCTGTCAATTTAGTTGTTTCTTAGAAGTCATTTAGGGTACATTTTAAATTTCAGCTAGGTGTCTATCTAAATAACAAAGTTGTAGCAAAATTAAAATATTGTTTTCACGATATCTTAAAAAACAATTACGCTAGATAAAATTTGTCAACACAGTTTAATTTTGTATTGGAAATGGAAACTTTTGTCTAATTTAACCATCTTCATATCTTCAATAGTTTAGAAAGTCCCAATAGTGAGCACGATAAAGCAAATGTTTATGTCACTTCAAATTGTTGCTTTATTATTCTGTTATAATTAATAATATTTGTATAACTGGAACCAAAACTTAAGCAGCGGCCTGAGGTAATATTTTTATTAAGGGGGCGATCAACGTCTTAAGTATAAAAATTGTAAATTAAAATTGAAACTCACCTTCCAATTTGTAGAGTAGGTTCGGTTGCGTATACCCTTCCTTGAAAGCCAGTCCCTTCTGTTATAAACGGCAGAGCCATCATACACAAATAATTAGAAATTAAGATTACATCGACCTGCGAGAAATCTATTAACTTATCCAAAGGAGGACTGAATTCTGGAGGAGAGTCGACAAAAACTCTGTCACAATTTTCTTTAAGTTCCTGAAAGTTAAATTTATTTAATGTGTATGGAAATGTTTTTACATGATAAATCAATTTCTGAACACAAAACAAATGCTTTCTGATAATAACATAAATTCTAGACAGTTTGAGAAGTACATATTTTGTGAATGTAATGTAATCGTAAATGTGAGAACAGGCTGGGCCGAGGCTGACTGATTTTTCTAATTCTTCTTATTTTTTACTACTTCTGTTTATATCAGTCAATAAACTTTAAAACTGTTCAAATATTGAATTATTCAGACTCAAATATTGACCAAGCCAGTCCAGTTAGTTATACAGAGTGTTCACAAAGGGTAAATTAAGTGCCAAAAATTACGTTGTCCAAATGTTGACTTTTACGCTACTGGCACTCTTCTAACCGAAAACGGAAATTAGCCGCTACGCGTCTACACATCTCTCTGGAAATTGAGATCATTTCAGTGCGGATGTTGTCCTTCAATTGCACTACAGTTTGTTTTTATAAACTTTCTCTTATTATTTCCTATGGGGATACCTTAAAGAGAAAGTTCATAAAAACAAACCACGAACTGTATTGCAATTAAAGGACAACACCGAAATGGCCGCAATTTCCAGAGAGATGTGTAGACGCATAACGGCTAATTTCCGTTTTCGGTTAGAGAAGTGCCAGCAGTGTAAGGGTCAACATTTGAACCATGTAATCTTTGGGACTTAATTTTCCAATACTTTATCTAAAAATTAATATAAAACTTTATTTTTTTTACTTTTATTTATTTTTTTATTTAATGTACAAATACCTGGTCCTGCTCAATGTTTCTTATTTTACAACAGGGCTGGTACATACTCCACTTTAAGAGATTTATTTATCAACTTACACCTTCTAAGTCACTATCAGTCACATCGCTGGGCATCCAATTGGGTAAACTAAGTAACCGATTCGAAGCCACAAATGACAACGGCAGGAAATTGAGTAACGATTGTAAAGACAGCCCACAATCCAGCATCATTGTGATCTCATTAAAAGTCAATATGTGACATGGTTTATTAGGATCGTTACTCAAACAATACTAAAAACTTGTTCATTTAACAAAGACATTTTATAGGTTATGATTATTTCTTACCAACTTCATTTTTTTTAACTTTAAGGACAGCAAAAACAACAGTCGGTGTGTTGCTATTAATTTCTATAATATGCAAATAGAGGCATATATGTCTATTTTTTAAATTATTATTAATAAAAAGTGTTGGGTTAATGTTTCTTTGCCTTTTTAATTATTTGAACCATAGATTAAATTAGATTGATAACTCCTAGGGGGCTCCACGTATCGTAAGATTAGTTGACCGGACCACTCGATTCGGGGGCGCTGCAATCGCCAATGACGTCACGGGCGGGGTGTGCGGGGGGCTTCTTCTGAGCGGGACGCGCGGTGCGACGGGGGCTTCTTGCTGTGCGGGACGCGCGGTGCGGGGGGTCATACTATTTTGGCGTGGTGCGGTGCGGCGAACACCGCGCGGTGTTTGAATCACCGGGCGATGCGAGAAATAATAAAATAATTAAAGTACAAAATGTATATTACAAAAAATATGACATTATAAATATTTACAATTTCATTAAAAAAACATTGTTTGCATTAATTAATTTAAATATTTACAATTACATTTAATAAAACACTGGTTACATGAAGAGGACCTTGAAGACCGAAACGCGTCTGTGGGTATCTGGTGCCGGAATACTGAACACAAATTCAATACTGATTACATTAATTCACTTTATGAAAATTCTCTCTTAGACATGTTTCAAGAATTAACTGTTATTAACCATAAGATCATAGTTACTAAGCAATGCAATTCCGGTGAATTAGTGAACGAATAATTTTAGTAACCATTGAAATATCTTTCAAATATCAACTTATACATAATTTACGAATATAAATAAAATAACAATATTTATTTCCATTAAGATGACTGCGTGGATTGTTTTCCATCTTATTTGGTCTCATTAATACTTCTAATTTTTAAAAATAGTAGTTAATGTTAAAACAAGAAGTATTATGAATAAAACACAAATTATTACTAATAAAACACAGAATTAAGTATATGTTTAATTAATTTCTCACTTAACCCGTGCTGAAACATTTTTGAATATAATTCTGGATATTTAAATAAAATACTTGGTTTGTTTCACTAACTTATATTTTCTCCGACTAGTTTCGACTATTGGATAAAACTAGTCGGAGAAAATATAAATTAGTGAAACAAACCAAGTGTTTTATTTAAATATACAGAATTATACAAAATTAAGTATATAGAAAAAAATCTGCTGCAGTTAACACAGGTACCGACCGCAAATTAGAATTATTGTATCTATTATTTCTATCACAGAAATATAGCAATAACATAATTTGAAACAATTCATAAATTCATATTTTTTAAAAATAACTTTAAAGAGCTATGACAAAACGTATAAACACATTAAATGTTTAATTCTTAATTCTCTACAACTTCTCTTTATGATTTTTCCAATTATATTAATAATTTCCACGATACGAAAAAAACGCTAAGAGTTAACAGCCGCTTTCAGATTCGCACTTAACCCAAAAGCTTTTCATTTCCAGATATTATAGAATAGTTCACAAATACAACATTTTATAAGAATGTATATTTCCATGAAAAAAATTGGGGTCCAAAATTTACCGATAACAATAGCTCCCTTACACTAAATCTGTTCGTTACATGAACCGAACCACTGCAATTGTAAATGCAAAGATACACTAATTTGAACTGTGATGTCACAAACTTAAACTTAGTTTAGCTTAGTGCAGTACAAACCTAATTTTTACACTAAATACATTATTTAACCCTACTCGGAAAAATATGATTTATCATTGCTAAATAATAAATACACATTATTATTAATTTAATTTTTATAAAAGTAATGTGTTAATAAAACTTTTTATAATTATCAAAATAATAATACATTTTTATGATTGTACAACAAAAGTCATATAATCCTAAACTAAATGATTCTATTGGTGGATATTGTGAAACAAATTACTGATAATATAATTGATTCATCAAAACAGGTTCCAATTTTAAGGACTATTGTTAATAATCTCATTATAAATTGTTCCAAATTTTAACAGCTTAAAGTAACCTTTTACAAATATTTAAAATTAAATAAAATTTTGGTAAATTGTTTCTTTTTTGAAACAGCTAAATTCAGCGCTTTTATTTTTTTATATTTTATTGAGGCCAAATTTTTGACATCATTGATTTTTACATGTTCGGTTTCTTTTAGAATCCTATTTAGGTTTTGTACCCACATATGAATGTAAAAGGTGATCATATAATTATCAATAATGTCAATCAAATTATGGTCCGTGCAGGAGAATGAAGTATTTGAATTTAGTAAATTAACTTTTGTTTTTAACTATTCAACAATATTACCAAAAATACATATTTTTAGCAAAAAGAAATTAAGTATCTGAAAAGATTTGGAAATATATCTGAAAAAATGAGTGCTCGGCTTCAAAAGAGCTTTTCTATTGTAGTCCCTACAATCAATGTAGCAATGGAAAGACTCTTTTGTGTCGGACACTAACTCTTTTCTACATGTATTGCAGTCCCGTACTTTCTTTAATACATGTCTTCCCAAATATCCTGGTATGTAAGCATTTGTATTATCAGATAAAAAATTATATGAATTTTTAAATTCAAACATATCAGAGATATTTGGGGGAGAAGTAATTATTGGAGCTAAAAAGTCGTTTGTTAAAAATATTTGTAAAAAGTTTAGTGCCCCTTCACAACCATTTGAAGTAGTGAAATTATTAACAATTAATGCTTTATACGATCCCTTAAATGATGAACATGTTGGATTTACATTACGAGCACCATAACACCTTATACTTCCAAAGAAATTTACCAAGGGATCTTGGTTTATGTTTCGAGGATAAACATATTTAAAACCAATACAGGATAATTTTTTCCATATGCATTGAAAACCTTTTAACGTACTTATCCAGTTTGAATGCACGGTGGAGTAAAATTACCCCTAGGTCTTTTAAATTGGATTGTCCTCAAAACGTCAATGGCTTCAGAATAAAATCTAACATGTTCACTCTCTTCGTAAATCGCACATCTTAAGGGGATTATTGCAGTGTAACACGCCGATCGTGTTGTAAAGACCCACATAGTTTAGAGTAGCTCATCCGATGCCAAATTTACAGCACAAGTGGGCAGAATACAGTCAGAGAGAAAACCGGCAGTTCGCTGTGCATTTGTGCATTGCTCCTTGGCATGGACGGATGGGATCTCGCATCGCGTGGAATAGACGAAAAAACAAAGCGTATAAAAAGGACGGATCGAACGAAAGTGTCGATTCGTATTATTTAAACACGCTGATAATACATACAAGCTATGTATTGTTTTCAATTCGTTAGAAAGCGTTATCGGATCCTGTGTTATTTTTCGGTATTTACAAAATTGATGATTCTTATTCTTGTCATTATAACACATTATTTTTACTTTTAACACTCCAGTTTCGACAGCCGAACAAACTATGTGTTTTATTTTATTAAATTATAGATTATTTCTTAAAAATATAATAATAAAATAATTCATGTTCATAAGCTCATTGTGAATATTTATATGCCGGACATATATGAAAAAAACGGAACATGGGATTTTCAATGATATTTTTTAAATGGGAATATTATCTTCCCTAACTGCTATTGCCATGAAAATAATGTGTATTAATTTGGCCTCTGCCAAATTGGGTAAATACCCCCAATTTTGGGGAGTATTTCAATTTATATTCGGTCAAATATTCTAGTTTTTATGAATGCAACAAATAAATAATAGATTGAAAAAAATTAAACGGAAAGCTGCCCTGTTTTTTTAATGTTTAGTACAGGGTTTACAAAATGATGATGTGTATAAATAAGCTCAGTCAACTTAGCCCCCCGAAGTTCGACTTTTTTGAAAAAAGCGATTGCGCTAGACCGGCCTTAGCTAGCGCCACAAAAATTAGAGCTAGCGCCATTTAGACAAGAAAACTACGGGGATTTGAACTTTCGGGGGGCTAGGTTGATGCTAGCCCCCCGAGTTTGGATTTTTTAAGTTTTTTTAAACTATTCGGATTCCTCAGACTAGCGCTACCAATTTAAAAGCCAACGCCACTCCCACAGCCCCAAAAAATGATAAAACATTTTAACCCTGGCCCCCTAAAATGAGATGTTTTTAATCAAATTGGGTGGAAAATATAACTTAGAGCTAGCGCCAAAAAAATATGGCAAAAATATTCTCTCAAAAATATCAGGTAAAAAAAAGTTCACGTCCAAATTTTGAGCTTTCAGATCCTGTATGCGTATTACCATTTACTTCCTGAATTTTAATACAAAATGATGTTTGGCATATAATATACCGCTTTCAACAAATAGTTCGGCGTTGTAATTACTTTATTTATGTTCATAGACACTGGCTATTAGAAACATGATGCCTAGAAGACAATAGCGTAACTGACAATTGTGTTTTCACTCCTAGCTAATTTAAATCGTTATTACTCAAGAACTTACCGTACGATTTAAGAAACTCTTTTGGCATTGTAATTACTATACTAATATTTATAAACACTGGCAACGAGATAGCTTGCACTAGTAAGACAGTGGCGTAACTGACGATTGTTTTTGATAATTGAAATCGTTATAACTCGGAAACTAACCGTACGATTTCAATTTTTTTTTGGCATTGTAATTGCTATACTGAAGTCTATAAACACTAACAACGACATAGCTAGTGATATTAAAGGTTGAATTAAAATCACTTGGTTTGTTTCACTATTTTTTTCTATTTACTCGACTAGTTTCGCTTTTTACGGCATTATCAAAGTTCACTCTTGATAATGCCGTAAAAAGCGAAACTAGTCAAGTAAATAGAAACAAATAGTGAAACAAACCCAGTGTTTTTAATTTATCCTTTATTATTATTTCAAAATGTTTTACCAAGTGATAAATGAGAAAGTTATTCAAGAGATAGCTAGTGCTAGCAAGACAGTGGCGTACCTCACGGTTGTTTTTTTTATGATAACTTAAATCATTATTACTCGGTGGAAAACACTCGTTGGGAGTTTCAAACTGAACGCTTTTCAAAAACAATGAATGCCTGAAAATTTACCTAGTACACATCGGGTTATGTATGTACCTAATCAAAACATGGATATCTTTTCGATGCTACAAAATTGTGATTAAGCTCCTTTCGTTGCTATTCAATTGACTTTATTTTCATTCTAACACAATCTATCTCAATATCCTGATTCTACAATATACAGGGAGTTTTTCTTTAAAGTAGACGTATTCCAGATTCACTTTATTTTGTTTAAATCTTTAGATATATGTTGTTTTTACAGGAATTCAATTTGAAGCTTTAAGCGAGTGTTTTCCACTCCCAGACTAAGCATGAAGTAAAATTTCGAGTTTAGAAAAGCCCCGTGAAAATTTGTCGAGGGTCGCGCAGCGACCCGAGACAAATTTTCTGGGCTTTTCTAAACTCGAAATTTTACTTCATGCGCCACGCGTATAGAACACTAAAATTTTGTGAAATTTGTGTATATTTGAACCTTACTTGAAATCAGCGTTTTATACGCGTGGCGCATGAAGTAAAATTTCGAGTTTAGAAAAGCCCAGAAAATTTGTCTCGGGTCGCTGCGCGACCCTCGACAAATTTTCACGGGGCTTTTCTAAACTCGAAATTTTACTTCATGCTTAGTCTGGGAGTGGAAAACACTCGTTTAAAGCCTTGAATTGATCTTTTTTTAAAAAACAATGAATATCAAAAGATTTAAAGAAAATAAGCTAAATTTGGAAAACGTATACTTTAAAGAAAAACTCCCTGTATCTTATTATGTTGTATTCAACTTAAATATTATTAGGTTATTACTCATATTAAGTTTAAGATTCATTTCTTGCCTGATGATAGAGCAACTCTCTAAGCAAACCTAAATATCTAATCCATGTTACATATCAAATATTTAGCTGTTTTGATAGTTGTTGCTTATATTATACGGCTCAGTCAACTTAGCCCCCCGAAGTACGACTTTGTTGAAAAAAACTTGTCAGTTAGGCTACTGTTTTCTAGGCATCATCTTTGTAATAGCTAGTGTCTTTGAACATACATAAAATAATTACAACGCCAACATATTTCTTGGAAGCGGTATTTTATATGTCAATCATGATTTTGTATTGAAATTCAGCAAGTAAATGGCAATTCGCATACAGGAGCTGAAAGCTCTCACATCAAAGTTTGGATGTGAACTTTGTTTTACCTGATATTTTTGAGAGAATATTTTTTTCATATTCTGCTGGCGCTAGCTCTAAGCAATCTTTTGCACCCAATTTGATTTAAAAAATCTTATTTCGGGGGGCTAGGGTTTAAAATGTTTTATAATCTTTTGGGGTTGTGGGGGTGGCGCTAGCTTTTAAATTTGTAGCGCTAGCTCTGAGGAATACGAATACTGTAAGAAAACTTGAAACATCCAGCATCAACCTAGCCCCCCGAAAGTTCAAACCCCCGTAACTTTCTTGTCTAAACGGCGCTAGCTCTAATTTTTGTGGCGCTAGCTAGCGCTAGCTAAGGCCCGTCTAGCGCAACAGTTATTTTTTAAAAAGTCGAACTTCGGGGGGCTAAGTTGACTGAGCCGTATAAATAGAGGATTGCAATAACATTCAATTTCAATTCATTTATTCCTTATTTACTTACTATCAAAATATGACTCATCATAAATCAGCCAAATTTGAAAAAAATATATTGGGCTCGGTGCAATGTTGAGCAAGAAGCTTATTATTTGAAATGCATTATAATAACTACCTTATCATTATTATAGTTCTATTTTTTCTAAAATAATTAACAATGAATATGCACACAGTTAAACCCAACATATTTTTAAACATTCGTCAAACAAATATTACCTGTGCTCAGTAAAAAATAGTTGATTTGTAACATTAATCTACGACAACGTCATATTGGTGTTATTATACTATTCTTATAGTTTTGATATCATTGATTCGTTGATGAAGTCGCAGTTGGTTCAAATAGGTCCGATTGCTAGAAACTTTACAATTTACTTTAATAGTTTTATTGCGAGAAGTTTAATGGCATTTAACAACTGCTTTAATAACGAATGATTTAAGACGAAATAATGATTTGAACAAGACTGATTGTTATTCCATTGCTTCTGGCTTATTAATCAGCTTAAAACACTTTAAAAATAATTTAATAATACCGACACTGTCAAATAATAAGGAAAGCCAATATTAAAGGTATATTACACATCTTTATTTAAATTAGTGAAACATTTCGTGTTTTCTACATTAGTGAACATGCAGTATAAAAAAATAGTTATTCCATTAGTAGCCAGAAAGCATGAAAATAAAACACTAGTACAATAAAATATCGATTATAATTGCGAAATATTAATTTTACGAGAATAAATGCTAACGACGCGAGCCGTTTTTGTTAACTATGATTGAAAAGAGAAAAGAAAAACAAACGCGAAGCCGCACAGCGTTCACCGGCCCAGAGATAAACGCTGGCCGCATGCTGCTCGCCCCTCCAATAATTGTGCAGATGAGTGTACAACGCGTTCAACTAAGAGAAGATCCGCAAGGCGGCGGTATTTTACGGTCTTATTTTTCAAGATTTTTATTTTAACCTGACTCGGGCATGAGCTATCGCATCCTTATGAACTGTTCACATTATATTCCTTATAGTATAAACTAGTAAGATATGGGAATATTTTTTTTAATTTTGAAAAATTTAACATTATTTTTTTCATGCCTCTGAAAGCAAATTGTTAATAAAAAAAGTACTTCGATATTTTACTAGATAATTGGGCTTAATATACGCTGTCAAAATGTCAACTTTCTAGGACCTTTAGTTTTTAAATAAACCTAACATTAAATTTCAGACCACTGTTATATTCCCCTTAAAGTTTTGTCACCTGTTTCTGATGAACCATTTACACTATCAAATAATTTATCAAAAAATAACAAAAACTCTGAAGTGCCAAGCATTGTTTCTGTCTTTGATAACTGATTCGCTGTGAAAATACCTGAGATGTCAATTTCACTTTCATCTTGTTCATTTTATTTTCATAAACATGGCAATCAGTTATTTTAGGCAGAAACACACTATCAGGGTCTCCATTATCTAATTCATGTAGTTTCACAATATCTGACTAGCAAGCCGTGAAGTTTGTGCCATTTAAATGTGGCATTATAATTTAATAAATTGTTTCTGACACATTTAAGAAGGAGAGGAGGATCAAATAAGGGTGTTATTTCCTGATTTCCTATCAGGAAACCACTAGTTTGATTCTCTTTACCTTCCAGAATAAGTCTACGATTTGATTCTTCCCTTAATTGTTTTATAACCCTAACATTAGTTGCATGTTGGTCACATATTGTGCAAACAACATGCAAACCAATGTCTTGAAGTTGTTTAATAATGATTTATATGTTCCTGGTTAGATCTGGAACACCCATACCATATTCCACAAAGAAATATGCTACGGGTTGTTTCCATTTGATCTGTATCACACGAACCATAAAAACCATTACATGGTCAGCGAAACGTAATTAGTTTTGCTCACCACAACATACAAAGCCATCAATGGAGGAATCAATTTTATTAAAATACATTCCTGTACTCAGGGACATTTCATCAAATAAAAGGGCACAATACTTCTGGGCTTCATCCATCTTGTCACAAGTACTTTTTAATAAATCCATAACGGGTTTATTAATTCCCTGGTCAATAGGAATGCGATTCAGTAAACTTTGAAGACATTGTCTCGATGGAAGAGCAAATACTTTTGCCAAAAATCTATACAATTTTGGGCTTTGTTTATACATAGCCAAAGCAAAAGTTTTATCTTCCATCGAGAAACGTCTTCCACGAGCTTTAAAATGTTGCAACTTTATCTGTGACATGAAAAAGTTAAAAGATGTTTCATTCATTGATTAAAAAACACTTAGAACCTTTCTTCAATACTTTATTTTGTAACCAAATGTACATTTCGGACACGAAGTGTCCATTATCAATGGTTTGATACTAATACGCTTAGTATCAAACCATTGATAATGGACACTTCGTGTCCGAAATGTACATTTGGTTACAAAATAAAGTATTGAAGAAAGGTTCTAAGTGTTTTTTAATCAAAGTATAATTATCTTCAAGTAACTCAATCAATCCAAATGTTTCATTCATATGTCTCCGAAACATTCCTCCAGTTTCAAGAGCATCAAGTGCATGATCAAGACGCTCCTTATTAGAAGCATTTTGAGCATGCAAATGTCTTGCAACCTTTTGAATATCTCGGGCATAGGAATGCAACATCTGTGCTTGAGGAGAAAGCTTTCTTTTTCGTGTTACATTTAGTGTTTTTAACAATTTTACTTTCAGACATTCCTTCATGTTCAAGGATCGTACTACTTTGTGACTAGATGGATTAATATGAAGGGGTGTAGAACTGCTCCCAGCGACAGAATTATCCCGATGGGATTTCCTGCTCGCACCAGGAGAAGGCGAAAGGGAATTCTTGCTGTCCTGCATGATGGGAGAGTCTACGTTTGGGCATGAGGCTTTATTTCCACCAGCATTTGATTTCTGCAGAGTCTGGATGGATGGCCACTCGTCCGATGTGCTTGGAAACTCATTAACATTGCATGGTCCAATCAACTCCGGATCTTCCGGATCATCTGGATCATCCGGATCTTCAACGAGGGCTGTGAACAAAATATTATATAAAAAAGTAATTTATTGTTCTTATTTGGTACTTAGAGATATATGTGAATATATAAAAGTAATAAATAAATATTCAGCTTACCAGCCGGTGAATCAAGATATAATGTGGGAACACTCCCTGGCTGTAAATTAGATTTGCTGGAAAAGCATTTCGTCCCCTCATCAAAATGCCTGTCACAAATAAATGTGGATTTAACGACTTGACATTTCGATTTTCTTCGCAGCTCTTCTCGGCCAACAGCCTCTAACCACTTCTCATACACCTAAAAAAGAATATCAATCTTAGATTAATGAATTGATAGGATTATTTAAAAAAAATAGAGTAGTAGTTATGAATAAAATGTAAAATATTAATAAAATAATTGTTTATTAGTTTTTCATTTAATGATATAAACTTATTCGTATATTTTGAAACAAAAATTTAAGTATAAATGAAATTGCCAATTCTTGGTTGCAGAATACTTCAAACATTAAAAGTGCGATTCTTTTCGTAATCTACAACAAGTTAGTCTTACAAAGACTATATCAAACACTCATTGAAACAACTACTTCCCGGGCTAATACCCCAACGGACATTGAATTATACAACAAGTGTTTGCTGTTACATACAGTAACCTACTGCAAATGTAACAGTTTGGGTCAAATTATTCAGGCCATTTATAGACGCGTTTCGAGATTTATCTCTCATCAGTATAGCATTCCCATTCCCTCTAAACAATTTGACATCTTAGACTGGCGGTCACGTTACCGTTCAAACATAAGTATAAATGAAATTGCCAATGGTCGACGTCAATGAGTGTTTGATATAGTCTTTGTAAGACTAACTTGTTGTAGATTGCGAAAAGAATCGCACTTTTAATGTTTGAAGTATTCTGCAACCAAGAATTGGCAATTTCATTTATACTTATGTTTGAATGGCAAAGCTATACTGATGAGAGATAAATCTCGAAACGCGTCTATAGATGGCCTGAATAATTTGACCCAAATTGTTACATTTGCAGTAGGTTACTGTATGTAACAGCAAACACTTGTTGTATAATTCAATGTCCGTCGGGGTATTAGCCCGGAAAGTAGTTGTTTCAATGAGTGCTTGATATAGTCTTTTTAAGACTAACTTGTTGTAGATTGCGAAAAGAATCGCACTTTTAATGACAAAAATTTAAGATTTAATAAAAATAAAAGACCAAAAGCCTAATAACAAAAAACCAATTTATAGTTATAGATTCTATTTTGTTAAATTTTTATATGTACTATATATCTGTAAAACAAAATGTTAAATTTAAAGTATGTTACTTTTTAATTTCACCATCCAAGTTTAAATAACATACTTCTATTATTGAATCGGCACTAATATCATTAAATTAGAACTTACAACTTCCATGAAATGAATTTAATAGTTTTATTTTGATAGATTCAAACAAAAGTTATGTTTATTTTAATATTTAAATGAACTAATTAATATAACAAATGTTAAAGCTTACCCCATTTCTTTTCGTAAATCTATGCATACGAATATTTTTCTCGCAATTATTGCATGATTTTATAGCACAAAACACAAGTACAGACTTAATGGCATTGATAGAATGAAATGAATAGCTTAAAAACTGAAAATTTTCCAATACTTACGGTTTTGTTTATTTATATTAACACTCGTCCACGCCAGTCTTCAACATATTTCGTCTTATCAGCATTTTTGATGAGGTGCTGATTGAAATATCTTTCTCGCAGAGTTCGAAACTGCGGGAAATTTGATTTTTGTGCCATCAGATGTTCGAAATCGCGGGAAATTTGAAATTGCGACATTTGCGCCCTCCTATCGAGTGGTCCGATCAACTAAATATGTGAACATACAGATTTAGATGAAGTCGACGGGCCCCGATTTGAACTACTAGAACAGGGAAAATCGACTAATCTAGGGGTCGCCAGGGTCGGCGATTTTTGAGGAATATTTGAATTTAGCGCGTTTTTCTCCCGGTTTTTCGCTTTCTCCTCGGCCGCCTTAACCTATAAACCGTATTTCACTCGGCCATTTTTATTAGTGTTTGACCCCCTAGAAAAATGAACCGCTAGAAGATTCACGCCCATGTATTGGAAAATACTGCAAAAAGGGTCTCTGGACGGCCATTACGCCAACTAACTCGAAAAAAAATTCAGAGCGGTTTGATTTAATCATTTAAATTTACTGATTTGATATTTAAAAAATGAATAACATTATTAAAAAAAAGTTACGTATTATTCGTTTATACCTAATAAAAACTCTCAATTGATAAATATATATTACCTTTTTTTAAGAAACTAATTTAGGTTTATATTTTTTGTTTTAATTTTTATATGAAAGTATTTGAAAGGAATTATGTATAAAAATAAATTCAATATTAATAGCATGTAATCATTGATTATAAGTAGTAGTAAAAATATAATATTAAACGCAAATCTTGAAAATAACATTGCCTATCATTCGTGTGGAACAACTCTAAATCCAGATTTGTGCTAATAAACAGAAAGAAAGAAATTAATATTTGAATTAAAATTGAAATTTGAATGTACCTTTGTTTAAATATATTCCGAGTATATATTTATTTATTTAAACTTATTTTATATTTATGCATATGTTTAAATGTGTAAGCCCCCATAAGACCCATGATGAGAACCCCCCTAAGACCAATTACTAAGTGCACGTCTGCTTGGGAGCAAGTCCTTACTTTCTATTTATTAATCAAGTCATTAATAATAATAATTCATTTATTGAGAATAAGGAATATACTAATTATATACACTGCTTGTATGTGTTGACACACACGCGCGGTAGTGTTTGTGTGTGAGTAAATTTCACACTATAGATTTCTGTTTTTCACTAACCATATACATACTTGACGCACACTAACAGGGATATATGCTTCGAAGCGTTTTGGTGTGGGATATGGGGTGTCGCTTCCTGAGTGTTCCGTGTACTAGAATGTGCGAATAGTTCAAATATACAGTCAAGCAGCCAACCACAAAACAAAATGGTTGCAATTGTCGGCAAAAGATCGATACCGGCACGCATAATTTTTTACCATGGTTTAACTATTAGATTTTTATTGTTTTTATTATACGCAACTGTTAAATGCCTGGCCACAGTATAACCATAATTACGGTATACTGTGGCCCAAGGCGCATATAGTTCTCGGTCCTGTGACGTAACAATATGGCTCCCTGTGTCAGACCCCGTCGACTACATATGATTCTGTAAGTCATGGATATAGTTGACCGACCTACTCGATGGGAGGGCGCGTATGTAGGAATTTCAAATTTCCCGCAATTTCGAGCATGTGGGCTCTAGTTTTCAATTAACAGCTGTCAGATCTGAAGGCACAAAAATGTCGATAAGACGAAATCGTCTCGAGATGAGCGTTAAATAAATATAAATAATACAACCGTAAGTATATATAATGTTTTGAAGCTATTGTGTATTATTTTAAACAAGTCTACAGTCAAACAAATTTAAAACCATGGTGTTACTACATTATTTCTCTTTATTTCTTCGTAGCACATGTGGCTAATCTTCAAGTATACAATATACCCATGGTCGTGGATATTTTCATCATACTGCACTAGGAGAATTTTTTCATGGATTATATTCTCGTTGTTGTTGAATTAAGCAATTCTGAATCTTTGGGGAAGAGCATTAACATAAATAATTAAAGCCGTAAGTTTCTATAATATTTCAAGTTTTTAAGCTATTGTGTATTCTTTTTATTAAGTCTGCAGTCAAACAAATTTAAAACCTTTATTTCTTCCTAGCATTCATGAATGATCTTCAAGTATGCAACAGCCACGGACATGGAGATTTTCTTCGCACAGGGCTAGTTGCATTCTTCCATGGAGAATGTTCCCGTTCCTGTTGGATCAAGTAATTCTGAAATTCTATCTAGTCACAAAGTACGATCCCAGAACATAAAGTAATGCCTTAAATTCAATTAATTATTTTTAAAATATATATTTAACATGTTCATTATGTCTTTGTTATTTCTCGCATCGTACGGTAATTTAATACCGTGCAGTGTTCCCCGCACCACACCCTTCCTTCAATGTTATGACACCCTGCACCGCGCTCCCCGCTCAGGAAGAACCCCGCCCGCTCACCGCGCCCAATGACGTCATTGGCGATTGCAGCGCCGCTCCATCGAGTGGGTCGGTCAACTAAAATCATGATACGTGGAGCCCCCTAGGAGTAATCAATCAAGTTAATCTATGCCCTGTGTAACGAGTCATAGGACCGAAGACTCCGACCCCATTCTATCGCATTCTAATATAGAGATCCTTATAAACACTATATACTCTATCGTCCTCGACTGTGGCCCAATGTACAGTTCTGTGCAATAAAATTAAGTACACAAAATATATTATAGTTTAAAGCGGACATGATGAGTTTCTTAGTTACGTAAATATATATGTCAATTTACTTAATGTCAAAATACCGTGTTATTTAGACAATTCAAAAATTCGAATACTAACTAAAATAAAAGATGGTTTTTCTATAAGACAAATTGTTCGATTCATGACCATCAGTAAAGACACTGTTTTCAGAGTTAGAAACGTTGGGAGTAGGAAAGAAGTGTTATGGTGTTTTATTAATTATTTACACTTGCTAGGCAATTAAAACAGTCCTGAATTACACAACTAGAATATTGTGAAAAATAGTTATAAGACTTGTGCATAATTTTATTGCACAGAAGTGTACATACGTCGATGGGCCTAACACATATGTGTTACAAGGTATGACAGAATGGGATCTTTCCACGTTTTCTCCTAGCCCTTTCCCCGCAGGCCAAAGTTCGTGAAAGAGAGAACAATGGTCGCGTTCAGGGAATTGTAGCGCTGCAGCGCTTTCCGAAAGCGGTGTCGCTGAACGGTACCGCCTTATGTGTAGCGCTACAGCGCTTTATCAAGCGGTAAAGCATATATTTTTTCCGCTTGATCACTTTTTAAGTGGTGCAGCTGTAAACAACGCCGCCATATTTTCATGATATAAACAGCCAAACACGCTTCTGGCTCAGTGTTCTTTAATATTTTGTTCTTTAATCATGGAGAAAAGTATTATTATATCCATTTTCTCGTATAGGTCAACAATTTATTTATTTTATATCCAAAAATAATATTCAGAATAGAGATGGGTATCTCCTGAGCGAATCGACTCAAAGAGTCAGTTCAGTAGAGTGAGCTAGTGAGCCAAGTGGCTCAGTTCAAAATGTTCAGCTCTTTTTGAGCCATGACTCATTTTGATTCGCCCGCTTTTCTAGAGTTACACGACTCACCTTGAATGTTGATTCGCACTGTATTAACCGTTCTTGATTTTCACGCGGCTCGTCGATCGGCAGGCTGTCTGAGCATCATCTTTATTTTTTTTCAATTATGTGCGTTATTATGTTTCGTTATGTAAGTAATTCAAATATTTCTTTAATTAAAATAAAAAGTATGAGAAATATTAGAGAAAATAAAAATAATGTTTATAGTTGATTAAATAACTTAGTAAGATTAGAAATATAATTAAAATTAATTTGTAAGCAATTTTAATTTGGCTTGTTACACGACCACACTACTTAATTGATTTCTAAAAACAACATTTTTCATGGCATTTCCTAAACCTATGTTATTTGTTTATTTTAATTAAAATTCGCCTCTGTTAATTCACATATACTACAATCTAAAATATCATAAGCAAACACCCATGTTTACTGTATAGTAATCATTAGAAGTCTAATTTTTCTTTCGTCACCTATTTGTAACCAAAATTGTAAATTTAATAAGAAGTGTTTGTTATTGTAGTAAGAAAATAGGTATCGTTATATTCCTATCTTATTTTATTGCAGCATTATCGATTCGAATTTCGATGCGTAAATCCATTGAGCGATTCGACTCTACAAGAGTCATGACGATTCTTGAATCCGATTAAGCGGCTGAACCGATTGAGCTAGCTCGCTCATTGCGACCCAGTTCCACGTTGCATCGCGATGATTAATAAATTTGGAGTTGGATCGCTGTTTTCGAGCTGAATGTATGTGTGTTTTTATAGGCGCGCACACGTATTCAATATATTTAAACGCACTTGAAATGTAATCGCACGAAATTAATACGCGATTGTTACAATTTTGGTTACATATTTATACTCTTACATATTTATATAAATTATGATTAAATTATTGCAATCATTGTATAACCGACATTACTAATCACCGCATTGATCCATTTAATGAGTTGGAGAATAAGATGAATCTATAAGAGTCAGAACTCTCGGCGGCTCGCTCCCTCGTAACTGAGTCATGTAACTCTTTTAAGCTGGCTCAGTGAATCGACTCTTTGAAGTGACTTAGATCTTTTGAACCAGCTCACTGAAAAGAGCCATTTCGCCCATCTCTAATTCAGAATAGTCTTCACTTACTTGATATTTTCAAATCAGTGTTTAAACGAAACTTTTTTGTTAATTCAAACTTCGGTTCAGTCCCCTTCGCGTTCAGAAAATAACTTTAAATTTGCATGTTATGTATGCAAACAGAAGTGAATATAGCAATTTTATCAACTGGAATTTTGTCCGTTAAAGGAACATCGACCGCTTACAGCTGCAGCTTTACATGTAAAAATTCCCAGACCGAAACCAATGACGTTGCATTTGGCTACTATTTTGAGTCCGGTTTCGCAGTACTTTCATATATTTTGTTTTAATATTAAGTGTTAATAATGAGTGTTATTATAATAAGACTTTGTGTTAGTGTTAGTGTAATTAAAATAATAGTTTGTGTTACATGTAATTAAATTAAAAACATTTTGACGTTGATTGGGTTATAATAAAAACATATTTGATACAGATTTCAAGATCAAAAATTCTCAAATTACATTGAGTGCAAAAAGGAGAAAATTTAATTAATTCTATATAAATTAAATTATTAACATGTTTTGAATATTAATTTTCCCTTTTCGCACCTTCTTTAAATAAAAAAAATATTATACAAACTAAGTTAAAGTGTTTTATTTTTTAAAATTGCTATTATTTTTACTCCTAGAATTAACAAATTGGAGTAAGTGCCTTAGAGTTTATTATAAATTAAGAGTGCGCTCTACTCTATTTTCTCTTAATATTCTTTCCTCTTTTTAACTCACCTTCTCATAGTGCGATCTCGTTGTTACTATCCTCTTCTCTCCTCCTCTTCCCGTTTTCCACCATCTTACTGCCTTCCTGACCTCTCTCTTCGCCCCTCTACCCTCTTCATCAAACCACATACTTGTTGTTATTTCTCTTCACTTTTCTCCCACACCCCACAATCCTATTTTCCATCTCTTCTATCGATCTCACTTCGTCGCAGCTGACACTCCCCAATTTTTTTCGCATCATCTTCACTTCCTTTACCCCATCCGCCAATTTCCACTCTTGCTTCCCCTGTTCTTCTTCGGCTCCCGTCCACACCTCCAGCATTAGTGGTAGGTGATCAGACTCTAACACTTCCTCCATTTCCATTCTTTTCACTTCTCCCTTATTTACCCTCTTCATTACCAAATAGTCAATAACTGAGGATCCTTGTGGACCCAGGTACTTTTTCTTCCGTCTCAATCTCCTTCCGTGCACCTGTTCAACACTTCCCAACCCTCCCCCACTAACCAGTCCCTCAACTTCCTACCGTCACTTGATCTTGTCTTGCGAAGTCCCTACTATTAGTTTTCCCTCGTTGTTAATCCTCCCCCCAACTCTCCGCGTTAAAATCTTCTCCTTTTACACACTTTCCTCCTTTCTTTGCTTTCTCGTCCACCACTTTCTGCACTTCCGACCAATTTTTATTAATATACTCCACCCCTATTCCTAGTTGGTCCTCCCCCTGCCGAAACTTATCCATATTATTCCTTCCACCTCCTACTCCTCACTTTCCACAACCTCTGCTTTAAGGGGCTCCTTTAATCCTACCATCATCCCTCCTTTAGCCCTCCCTTTCTTTGCACTTCTTGTACCCTCTTTCAACGACCATTTATACCCTGCTGGCAACGATTGCCTCACGTTTTCGCATTCTTCCTTTATCATCCATCTTTCCACTAATCCCACCACATTCTTCCCCACCACCCACTCTTCAAAATCCTATTGCCATCTCTCGCCCCCACATTTTGACTCTATTCCAGCTATGTTTCAGAATCCTAACTTTATAGCACCTCCGCCTTTACTGCTATGACTTTTTCGTCGCTTTTATCGTCGTCGAACTATTACTGTAACTACCCTTGGTATTAAGTTTTCTATATTATAGAGCCCTAACCTTATCTTATTATCTATTATTAGTTTTCTATACCCCATTCTGGCTACTCTTTTCTCGCTTGTTATTCTTCTCAGATATTGTTGGATCTTTCTCTTGCCCCTCGTTAGGTCATCATCAATATGTTCCTTTTAAGTTGCTTCTGTTCGTAACTACTTTAATTTTGTCATTTAAATTTTTCAGCTTCACTAAAATTACGATATTTTTCATTTTAATGCGTCCGCGAGCTCTAATCTTACATTCAATTTCTCATTAATTAGCTTTTCTACTTCCTTTGTAATATTTTCACCTTCAATATTTGCATTCCTAATAATATTATTACGTCTTATCTCTCGCTCCCTTTTTTCTTCCTTATCCTTAAGACACTGTATTTTCTTGTATAACACTTTTTCTTTTTGGGCCCATTCTTCTTCCTTCCTCTTCATTTGAATTCTAAATAATACGTTATTATTTTAAAATTATCGAAACTTTTTTTAACCATAGAAAGGTTACATTTTTAGATGATTAGGTTTGTTTAAGTAATGAAATGCTATTTCTATGAAGTAAGAAGACCTTTGCTAAATGTGAAGAAACTTTTGTTTTCTTTTAATGGAACACTCAGTATATTTCAACAGAAATTTAAGATCCTTTTTCTTGCCGTTCTAAAAATATCTAGTTTGCCAGTTTTATAAATAATACTTTTAAAGTTATTACACATCAAACTTTGGAATTTTTATTTCAAAGTGGCCATTTTCAAATTAATTTTGTAATTTTTAAGTTAAGTTAACAATATTTGTAATTCCAATTTTTATTTTTCTGGGCCGCCATCCTGTTGGAACACATTTCTTGCCGGGTAAGATGATCGATATTTTCCAGTATAATTAGTAAATCGTCTGTGAGAAAATCTCGATATCTTTCTCCCGTTACCATGGAAGCGAATTTTTGATTTTGTTTTAATTTTTGTTGCATGTTTTCACAAAAAGCCATTCTATTTCTAAAATTATTAACGTAGAATTGTTGATACAAGCTTAAATGATACGGATGATATTTATGGTGTTTAAGTGATTCCTGACTTATCCATATAGGGCATTCTCTCTAGTTCCTGTACCCTTGCACAATGATTTTCTTGAACAGTCAATAACATATTCAGTTGGTTCTCTTCGTTTGCTGCATGGATCGAATTATTGCGTTTAAAGTAGTTCAAACTTCCAGAGTTTTAAAACCCTTTTGCCAATAAACAATTGCGATTTCATTAACCCAATATGTAAATCATATTAACAAATTTGTTCATTCTGAAAAATACTAGGGGCAATACTTTAGGAAAATTGGATCATTCCAATTGTCATCAAATATTGTTAATTTAACACATGGCCACTTTGAAATACAAATTACAAAATTAATTTGACCATGGCCACTTTGAAATAAAAATTCCATAGTTTGATGTGTAATAACTTTTAAAGTATTATTTATAAACCTAGTAAACTAGGTATTATTAGAAAGGCAAGAAAAACGACTTTCAATTTCAATTAAAATATACTGGGTGTTCTATTAAAAAAAACAAAAGTTTCTTTACATTTGGCGAAAAAAAGCATTTAATTACTTGAACAAACATAATCATCTAAAAATGTAACATTTATATTGTTAAAAAACGATTCGATAACGTTTAAAATATCAACTAATGATTTTTCTGTGACTGTTCAAATATTGCTCGTTATTGTCCTAAAATCCAGAATAACCCAGAAAAGGTTAAGTTTAGCCCAATTACAGTTATTGTCAGTTTAATTAGTATTAAAAACTATGCTTAAAAATTCAAAAATATACCTAGTGTTCCATTTAAAAACCTGTATACAGGGTTATTGGTAATTCGACGTATATCTGTTAGGAGCTGATAGGGGGGCCAAAATGCAACAAATTGAATACTACATATGTATAGCCGAAATTCAATAGTTTTCGAGATATTTGAATTTTTAGGGTTTTTCGATATTTACCCAAAATTTGACATTTAATTCCCAATAAAAAAAAAAAAACTACATATTGAATGGGTGCCATTAAAAAATGTTACTGTAGCTGGCACTTCAATTAAGCTATGAACATAATTAAAAGTACTTAATTCAACAAAATAACTAAAATGAGCTATTTAAGAATAATATCTTACCAATATTTTCATTTACGCTTCTAAACATGTCTCGTTGAAAAAAATTATATGACATTAATCGTACAAATAACTAAAACAACTTGCCTATTCTATAAGCTTTCCAAAAAAGTATAAAAGTCAATTTTAAGATACGTAATTCGTGGCATGGCATGTGTTTGAATCGGCTCGGGGAGAGAAAGGGTCATTTGTATTTGTATGAAATAGAATGCATTAAACAATGTACGTCAAAGTTTATTACAAATTTTAGACATCTTGTTCAAAATGAGCTCCTCGATTACGAATACAGGTTCGAATCCACTTCCTAACTTCGGTTTTCGTCACTCTTGATGTAAACGTTGTTCTCATCTGTTGCGCCACGCTTATTATTCGCTGTCGAAGTTCTTCAACCGAATTTATTGGGGTCACATAAACTAATTCCTTCATATGTGCCCAAACGCAAAAATCAAGAGGTGTGATGTTAGGGCTTCATGCTGGCCACGGAATTGGCCCTCCCCTCCCGATCCATTGGTTTGGATAACTCTCGTCTAGCCACTGCCGGACAGTAATCCGGTAATGTGCATGAGGTTGTTTTTTATTTCCTCGGGAACATCCGCCAACAAACCGTCTAGGTTGTTTCTTAAAAATTCCTCGTAATTTTTGCCGTTCAAATTTTAGGACAAGAAATGATTATCAACGACACCCATCCATACGTTCAGGAAAAATCCCATTTGCGACGCAGTTTTTTTAAGTTTTTTCGGATTCCTGTCCGCTTTAGGTGCCCAAAAATGCAAGTTATGGTAATTCGTTATACCATCCTGGTCAAACTTTGACTCGTCAGTCCACAAAATATTTCGTAGGAAATGTTCCTCGTCAGCGTCAGCATTTAATATAAACCGACAAAATTCGAATCGCCTGGCAGGATCTCCCTCGTGCAATGTTTGGACAGGTTGATAATGGTACGGGTGCCTACTTGATAGATGTACCACCGACCACACTTTCCACTGGGTTATACTAAACTGTCTTGCAACAATGTTCCTTGAGGTGTTTGGGTCATCAATCAAACACTGAAGAATAGTGTCCTCTTCGTCAGCCGTGTACCGTTGAGGTCTGCCAGCGTTTAATTGTTTTCTTTGAACACTGCCAGTTTCAGATAATCGTCGATAGGTGCTCTCGAAAACGGTAACCTGGGGAAGTCGACGATCGGGAAAGCGACGTTGGTATTCTCGCCGAGCCGCAGCCGCGTTTCCATGGGCAAAACCGTAACAAAACATTATATCGGCGTATTCGTTATTAGCGTACGAAATAACACAAAAAAATAACAATCATAACAAAAAATAACAAAAAAATAACAACAGAAATAAGAATTAACAATAATTATCAGGGCCCGCTGCGCCGTGGCCCAGCGGTTAAGCCGCTGGTTTCGCCAATCGGTCACGGCGGTGATCTGGGTTCGATCCACAGCGGAGGCGAGTAATTTTTCTATCGAAAAATACTCGTCTCCGGTTCCATGGATGTGTGTCATTCGCCAGAAGAATCGGTTGTTTTAGCGAGGATCCTAAACTAAAAATACAGATGATTTATCTCCCCGCGCCGATTCAAACATGCTTCGCCACGAATTACTTATGTTAAAATTGACTTTTATACATTTTTGGAAAGCTTATGGAATAGGCAAGTTTTTTAGTTATATGTACGATTAATGTCATAGTAATTTTTTGAACGAGACAAAATTTTTAGAAGCGTAAATGAAAATATTGGCAAGATATTATTTTTAAATCGCTCATCATTTTAATTATTTTGTTAAATTAAGTACTTTCAATTATGTTTATAGTTTAATTGAAGTGCCAGCTACAGTATACTTTTTTAATGGTACCAATTCATTATGTAGTTCTTTTTAAATTTGGAATTAAATGTCAAATTTTGGGTAAATATCGAAAAACCCTTAAAATTCAAATATCTTGAAAACTATTGAATTTTGGCCATACATATGTAGGGTTCAATTTGTTGCATTTTGGCCCCCCTATCAGCTCCTGACGGATATACGTCGAATTACCAATAACCCTGTATATAAAAAATGTCCGGTTAAAGAGTCAATCATTATCTACAACTTTTATATAAATCATATTTTTTAAGACCAAAGAGTTACTTTGACGCTTCAATGAGACACCCTGCATAATTCAATATCAATCAATATCAATGGTGAAAGATGATAAATTTGTGTTGACCTTTTTTACCGAACCCACTACTGTGAAATATCCGTTTTGGGGTTCCAGGTATCCGAAACAAATGTTTATCTCAATGGCTCATGGGATTGTCATCAAATTTTGTATTTGGGTTATATTTCATAATATCTCGCGCCCAGTTAAAAATGGGCGAAGACCGGAAACCGGAAGTGGATGTTTATTTTTAGCGTTTTATTCGAAAAATCTTTGAAATAAAAGTTTTAGACAATTAAAAAATAAACATTTAATAAGTACCTGCTTTTTGTTGTAGCTCTTTTAGATTTCTTGAAAATGTTAAATATGATTTTTCTACACAACGTTTAACCCTTTTTGGAGCAAAAAATGTGGTACTAATTAAAAATTACTGACTTCTCTCCAAATTATAGCGAAACAACAACAAAAATTTCATTGAGGTAGCTCAATTTTGACGGGAGTTATAAATATTTTGTAGTTTTTCCTATTTCCAGAAATTTACGATTTTTAATGGTGGGAAATACGTGAGTGGGAGAGAGATAGACTTATGCAGGTTTCAATGTTAAATTTTGATTTAAAACCCTTTCGATTTTTGTTGAAAAAAAAAATTTAATCCCACCAAAGAATTCTTGATTTTTTTAGAGTGTGTATGTTATTCTTATTTTTTTAAGGCATACACAAAGTATTTTTTTAAGGGACAAAGTAGAAAATCATTTTAACAGTAGCGGACATTTTATTGCACAAATTAACTTCAATAAGTAATTGGCATAATAAACTTAATATTACTATATTATTTGAATTTGCGGTCGGTACCTGTATTGGCCCCATCAGATTTTTTTAAATAAGAATGGCTTAATAGCCAAAGCTATGTATTACGCATAAAAGAGGAGAAATAACGCAATGTTGCCATAAACAAAAAATTCTTGAAAGCAGCGATAAAATATTGACTAAAATTACAAAATAATCTTTACAACGGGAGTAAACAATGTAATATAATTTAGTTCCTTTAAATATTCTTTAAAATCTGAATAAAATGATGCAATGTTGCCATAACTCACATATGGGCAACCCCCGACCCGCGGGCCGGATCCGGCCCGCTGTAAGATATGATCCGGCCCGCGAGACATTTTGAAATTACCCAACTAAAAAAATATTACATTAGGTACTTATACTTACGGGAGTGACAGTGAGGCGGCACACATCAAATTCTTTGATGTTTGTCGCCTCACTCTTTGATAATCGCCGGCACTCGACTTGCTCGATCAAATTCTTTGAGGTTTGCCGCCTCACGGGCGACACATCAAAAGATTTATTGCTTCTCAATTATTCTAAACTAGTTTATTCCAGATTATTCGTTCATTTTGCCTATATAAGCGGGTGGATGGCCCAAACGTTAGTTCAGTTCTATTTGAGCTACCGAGGTGATAACTTGGACAAGCGATATCCTAGCGAACTGCTCGAGCCGTCAACTTGCTTTGTGACTTTGTGTGCATCTTGAGTGGTTACTAACTATAGTTTGTTATTACGTTTATTGAACGAAAAGTAAACAAAAATGATGTCTGGTGGAAAGAAACGAAAAGTTGATACAGAGGGTCGCCATTTTCAAGAAAAATGAACTGAAGAATTCTTTTTTATCTTGCACAATGGTAAGCCTATTTGTTTGCTGTGTAATGAATCCATTTCAGTAATGAAAGAATTCAATATAAAGAGGCATTACTCAACTAAGCATGCTACGCTGCACTCACTGACAGGACAATTAAGAACAGACAAAATCCAGAAGCTTACCGCAAATTTGGAAAAACAGCAACAAATGTTTCATAAACAAAGAACACAACTTGATAATGTTGTGAAAGCTAGTTTTATAGTTAGCTCAAAATTGGCAAAGGCATTAAAACCATTCGCCGAAGCAGAATTTATCAAGGAGTGTATGTTAGAAGTTTGCGGTATTGTGTCCTGAAAAGAAAAAAGAATTTGAAAAAATTAGTTTGTCAAGACGAACTGTTGTTCGACGTATAGAAATGATGGCCAATGATATAAAAACAACATTGACTGACCCTATGGCTGGTTTTGAATCATTTTCCATAGCATTAGACAAGAGCACCGGCACCGATTTGTCTGACACAGCTCAACTGGCTATATTTATTCGAGGTGTTGATAAGGAGTTCACTGTTACTGAGGAATTGCTTGCTTTACAGCCGCTAGAAGGAGCCACTACAGGAGAGGATATTTTTATTGAAGTTCAAAAGGTATTCACAAGTTTTGGCTTGCCATGGTCAAAATTAATTGGAGTATGCACTAATGGTGCACCTTCTATGGTCGGCTTACGTAAAGGTTTTATCGGAATTTTGAATGAAAAAGCAACAGAATTAAATGTGCAAAAAGATGATTTGATAGTCCTTCATTGCATTATCTACCAACAGAACTTGTGTTCTCCAGACTCCAGAATGTTATGAATGTGGTAGTAAAAACCATCAACTTTATTCGATCCCGAGAGCTTAACCATCGTCAGTTCAAGGCGATTTTGGATGAAATATCAGCTGAATATAACGACGTTACATATTATTGTGAAGTCAGATGGCTGAGCAAAGGAAAAATGTTGAAACGGTTTTACGAGCTTAGAAATGAGATAGCAGACTTTATAAAAATAAAAGATAAACCACTATCTGAATTAAGTGACCCAAAATGGATATGTGACTTAGCATTTCTGGTCGATTTGAATGATTTAAATTTGAAACTTCAAAAACAAGGACAGTTAGTAAAGGATTTGTACAGCCATTTAAAAGCGTTTCAGATCAAACTACGCTTGTGGGAGTCACAGATGCTGTCTGGTAACAGTTACCATTTCAACACGCTCTCTGCGTATGAAAATATTGCTTATGCTCAATATGCTGAAGAACTCAAGTTACTGTCGGGACAATTTTCGAACAGATTTTGCGACTTTAAAAACATGGAAGACTGTTTCAGTTTATTTGCTACTCCTACAACATATATTGTACAAAATGCTCACTCCTAAAATCCAAATTTGAAGACGTAGAGTTGTGCGATTTCTACAAAAAATACCTAGAAGAAGACAATTTTCCGCAGCTTAGAAAATTCGCAAGAAGATTGATTTGCGCGTTTGGCAGTACTTATAAATGCGAACAGTTCTTTTCATTGATGAAAGTTAATAAATCAACACATCGTACAAGACTGACTGACGATAATTTGGAAAATTCTTTACGTCTTTGTGTCAGTGGAATTAATTCAAATATCGATGGATTAGTTTCCCAAATTCAAGCTCAAGTGTCTCATTGATTTCGGTGTATTTAACTTTCGTTGTTTGTAACAATTGCAAATTTAACGATTTAATTATTTCATGTCTAATATTTATCGCAAAAAATATTATCACTACTTTAAAATGCACTAAGTACTTTTAAACGCGGCCCGCGAACTTATTTGCACGCTAAAGTTTGGCCCTCAACATGTCAAAGGTTGCCCATACCTGCCATAACTATTAAAAATTTGCAATATACCTTATAAAATATTCTTGAAAACAAAACAACAATGGTTCGAAATGTATAAAATCAACTAATTAATTCTGTATGCTGAACATAATTAAATCAAATGATTATTTTTCATACTTTTTATTTAAAAAACATAATAAATTTACAGGAAGACAAATTTTGTACAAAATCACTCACATTTAATTGCACAATATATAAACATAAAATAAAAGCGAACAAACTCTTAGCAATAACAAAGCGAAAGTAACTTGACAAAAAAAAATTGCGTTAGTAAAAAAACAAACTAAAATTTAGCGATTAGTTTTGCACGAAAATAAAATATAATTACAATAATAAGGCCACATTTTTATCACAGAAAGTAAACTTGTTATAGTGAACACACAAACGATCCTGTGATCAAATTTGGTCTAACGATGATCTGAGATCTATAACGTATTAAGGTACAAATAATCACTTACGATTAATACTAGTCTAATATAAAAATAAAGGAAACGACGAAAAAAAAAATAATAATTTTGCAACTAAAGGAGTCTCCACACGATGCGATCTGTCGAATGACTGCCCAATGATTATAAATATCAATTTGATTAATTTTTAAAATATTAATATAATGTTTGATCCGACACCTAAAAAGCTGTAGGGATTCGAAAAGAAAAAGATATAATGTTTGAACGTACATGGTCTAAGAGGAGAAAAGTTCATACAGCAAACGTTCACGTTCTCTTTTCCCTATATTAAATATTGTTATGTTTGACCAAATCGATTCCAAATTAATCGCGATAATGCTTCATGAAGTGAAGTATATGACAACTTCCTAATGTCAGTTTAGTTGAAACATATCAATTTAATTTGGTGAGTGGCAGTCTGATTGACAGTCGTTCAAAGAACATAACATGTGGGGTCACTTTAGCATAAAAAACAAAAATGTCATTATTATCTATTCACGATACTTTGGATTTGTTTTTTTTTTCTTAATGGCAAGATAAAACCAGTTTAGTTTTGAAGTCTTATTAAATGTTTACTTAAGCTAAAATTCAGTGTATTCGCATTCCTAGAGAGAAAATAAATTATCATCTAACAACATGTTGAACACTTATCTTTTTCACTATTTTTTTTATAAAAAACAAAGTAAAGCGATAGTTATAAAATTTTGTGTCAGAACTGGCCTGCCAGAATAAACATTTAATGTCAAATTACAACATTTCATTTCAATCTTTTTCATACTCGGACTAACTGGTAAATCACTGTTTGTCTTTCACGGCCCACTGAAACAAAATTTTATGGCTTGCACGTTTAAGTTTATAATAGTGTCACGTGTCCAAGATTGTCAGAAATCACCATCTCCATGACTGATTGAAAAACGACTTGGACGTTTGCAGTATCGGTAGCAGTGGTGAAGTGCGGATATAGGACTTTTCTCGAATCGGAATTGCGTAATGTAAATTTGTGTTGGATAAATAATGCCCCTCGGTCTACGTCTCTATCTGGACCTATATAAATTAAATAAGAAAATCTATAAATTCAGTAATCACAGTGACATAGTGACATTTACAGAGTGATTAAAAATTAAATTGTCCAAGGCATAATTGTGGCAACAGAAAAAAGCTAGGATCTCGAATTAATTAAATATTATGCCAAGTTTATAAGATATTTAATGTTTAAGCGTGTTTAAGGTTTAGTGTTTAACCGATGTTAAAGTAACGTATCAGTACGAACACCTTTTAGGATTTTAAGAAATTATGTTTAGTCTTAACTTCGCTACTTTCAACTACCTTGAATATCCTTAAACATAAATGGATCTGTGCACATTTTTTTATGCTGACGCTTCAGGCATATTTAAAAAAAATCTTGAACATGAAGGAAGAATTTTAGCTAATAAAGTGTTTTTAAAACTTCACACTAAATCAATGTTTAATGTGCCTGGTGCATGAAGTAAATATTTCTAGTTAGATCAATTCGAAATATTTACTTCATGCTTAATCAAGGAGTGGAAAACACTCATTTCAATATTATTACTTAAATAAATATGAAGATATGGAAGTAGCCTATAAACTGTAAGCATCCCAGTAGGTTCTGACTTCAGTAACATACGTCGCAATTAGACATATAGTTAAATTTATTCGACGTTTCCGAGACTCACCGAATCGTATGACGTAATGAAGGTACAAATAATCACTTAATCTAAGATATGTAATTTGTTTTTTAATACAATCGAGATGCCGACAGTTAATAGACAATCGTTATAATCGCTGGTAAAGGTCTATGTTTCTTTTTAATGATATCGAAGTAGGATTATTTTGAAAATATTAAATATAACATTTAAATTTTAAACCAGATAACTAATATGCACAAAGTACGCAGCATTCCCCCATTTAACCAATTCTTTATATCTTTAACTAGGCAAGACTGTACCGGGTGTTTGATTAAGCGTGGTCATCGGCTGTATCTGTGAAACTATACATCGTAGCATATTGCGGTAAAAAAATTCACTGTTATTGTCTCCAAGAGAAATCGCTAGAAATTATTTTTAAGATCATAGCTTCGCCGTAAGAGGGCGCTATCTCTATAGTAAAAGATTAACACAGTTTTTACTAAATTAATGCAAAATTAAGCGATGTGAAAAATTTGATATTCTTATTCTACGGTAAATTTTACCTAATGTTTTATTATGTTTCCCATAAGATGCACGTCAGAACGAACATGTATAATTATTTAAATGCCTGTCACTTTTGTAAAGGTCCACTGCATTTAATAAACTTGGGCTTATTTGATAGATAATTGAATGCACTTTAAAACATAATTCACTTTGATTTATTTTAGTTTCAAAATTAGGCATAGAGAGTGCGATTGAGACAATCGCCGTATTTTCTATATTTTCTTTAAACCGCATCCCAATATCGTCATCCTAACCGGAGATTTATTGAAAACTGTGCAGAATGGGGTATTTTGTACTAATAGTGCCCTCTAATCCTTGCTATAGACACTAAATTAAATTAGAATACATAGTGTTTAAAAGTACATTTAATTATTATTCAATTTAGTCAAAGTTTATTAAATTTGGGTAAACCTTATTAAAGTTACAACCGGTTTAATGATTAGACTTTTCCATGTTCATCTGCATCTTATGTAAAAGCAAAAGAAACGAGAAGGTAGTTGAAATCGAACAAAATTTAGAGTAGATTAAGATTTACATATTTTTAACTATGGCATGTATAAAATCTTGTTTTTATCCTTTGCTGTAGAGATTGCGCCCTCTACCGATTAAGCTAGATTTAATTTTTGTATTTTTTTTATTTTCTTATGTTTTGTTTGTTATTGTTCCAATAAAGTATTATAATAAGTGTTTTTAATTGTAGTAAATATGAGCTGTTTTAAACATTCTACTAATCTCATGGTCTACTATATTTTGAGATTTTAAATAATCATGGATTTAAATAAATTGATTGTGAGTTACGTGAAGATCAAATTAATTTAACGAATGAAGCACTAATAACCTTTCTTCACACTTTTATTTGAATTACCAAATGTACATTTCGGACACAAAGTGACCATTATCAATGGATTAACACTAAATACAAAACGGAAATTTTAAACTATATATAGACAGGCAGATTATAATACAAAGGCGGTGGGAGTGCAAAAAGGGAAAACAAGTAAATTAAGAGGTGACCCTCATATGGCGGTACAACCAGGTAAAGTGGACTCGGGGAAAAAACACAGATTAAGGTGGTGCAATTAAATCTAATAATGTATTGTGAAGTGGACTTAAATCAAAATTCAATAATTTATTTTCCTGTTTTTTCATTTCAATGGCTTCTAACATGTTTAATCAATAATTTGATGATTGTTTTAATAATTTTATGTTCTTTATTGTGATTTTGTGGCCGGTTTCTAGTAAATGGTTAGCCACTGCAGATTTTTCATAATTAAGATATTTGGCGTGTGCTAAGTGTTCTTTGAATCTGGTATTTAGATTACGCTGTGTTTGACCAATAATAACTTTATCACAATTACAACAATCGATTGGTCTAGTTCATCTGGTTTGTTGAATGTGTTCCCCAAAAGTGCCGTAGTTTAGAATTAACATAAAACGCGGGGGTTAGGTTGAATTTTTTGTATAATTTGTTGAAGTGGTTTTCTGAATTGGGGGAATAAATTAATCGAATGAATTTTGTATCTGTGTTGGGGTTAATCGGTGAAAGAGAGGTGGTATTATGAAGTTTAATTTTGAATTTGTGCATATTAATTAATTTGTGAATTGTCTGGGGGTTATATTTGAGATTTATCGCGATACTATGGATGATGTTGAATTCCTTTTCCCTATTTTTTGTGGATAATGGTATGCTGAGGGCTCTGTGGATGAGGTAATTAAATGATGCTAGTTTATATTTCATTGGGGCATAGGAATCGGCATGGAGGTAATTAAAGGTGGGTGTAGGTTTTCTAAATATTTGGAAATCTAATTTATTATTATTTCTAGTAATGAGAAGATCTAAAAATGGTAAGGATTTATTCTGTTCTATTTCATGTGTAAACTTAATGCTAGTGTGGAAATTATTGAGGGATGTGATAAAGGAATCAATATTAAAATCACTTCTAATAATGGCAAAAACATCATCAACGTAGCGAAACCAGATGTTTGGAAACTGCGCTAATGTAATTTTAGCATTATTTTCAAAATGATTTTGAAAAATATTAGCTAAAAACGGTGATAGTGGGTTTCCCATGGCAGTGCCAAAGGTAATTTATAGAACTTGTGATTAAACTCAAACACATTACAGTCCATCACAAGTTCTGTAAGTTGAAGATATACTTGGATATTTTCAGCTGGAATTTCATTTTTAACTGATATTTCCCTAAGAATTAATAATGTATGTTTGATAGGAATGCTAGGGAAAAGGAATTCAACATCAAAAGAAATTAATCTTTCGTTATCTAAAATGTCTATGTTTTTCAATCTATCGGCAAGTTCTACAGAATTTTTAACGGCCATATTATTTTCTAGTTTTAAACCCTTTTTGCACTCCCACCGCCTTTGTATTATAATCTGCCTGTCTATATATAGTTTAAAATTTCCGTTTTGTATTTAGTGTTAATCCATTGATAATGGTCACTTTGTGTCCGAAATGTACATTTGGTAATTCAAACAAAAGTGTGAAGAAAGGTTATTAGTGCTTCATTTAAATTAATCATGGATTTACTTACATATTCGCTTTCCAAAACATATAGATGGGGAAAAGTGATCCCCGTTATTCATTAAATTATTGTTTTTGACCTCTTGAACATAAAACAAAAAAGCCTTAAGGCCTACTAGATTTCAAAATATGTTTTTATATGGTGAGCAGTTGAAAATGGGCAATACTACCAGACTTTACTATATCTTCAGTTAGGATAAAGATATCAGGATGAGATTTTTGACCACTTTTCTCAGTATTCCTTTCTGTAATAAACTGTCGTAGGAGAACTATAGCTTATAATTTAACATTTTTAAGAAAATCTAGCAAATATGGCGGTTGTTGAAAAAAAACGCGCTTTTTATAAGAACTAATGTAAACGAGAGTAAACGGTGAATGAAACTAACTTGTTTAATTTTGGTTAATCATAACTAGAGTCCGGACTTTAAGCATTTTGCTTATTGTCAATTTTATAAGCAGAACAGATTATTTTTGAAATCTCCATGTTTCACGAAAAATACAATCGTTTGACACTACTTTTTTGCTAATTTTGCTTTTTTTTGCATAATTTAGCTTATTTTGCTTCTGTTTGCATATTTTAGCTTATTTTGCTTTTTTTGCTTATTTTGCTTTTTTCTGCATATTTCAAAATATTTTGCTATTTTGCCAATTTTAGCTTATCGGTGCGTATTCGTGCTTTCGTGTGCTTATTTTTTTTTTTAATTTTATTGCACACATTATATTTTTTATTGTTTGATTTTTCACACACGTTCGATAGTGGAAATGCTATTACGCTTGGCACAAAAATCGGAAAATCCCCGAGTAACGTGAATAATGTTTTGGTAAATAAATAGAGAATTATTCCCCATGTTCATTACGGGCTGAGTACGTGATTTACAAGATTTTCGTATGTGCTCAGATTTGAGAGAAATAAACACAAAACTCTTCGGACTGTCGAAGCTATACTGTGTAGTATAGAGAGTAGTGAAACTAACTAATGTGCTCAAATATAATTGAAAATGCCGAAAGTCAAAGACAAATCTTTGCCTGCAAGTTGGTTGAAAGATTACATATATTTATATTAATTTAAAATGTATGTGTTCCGAGTGGTGACAAATGCCAAAACATTTTCTTAGAAATTAATAAAAGTTATTTACTCTGTTAATTATGAAAATGCTGCCAAATTAAAAATTAATAAAAGGTTATTGTTTTGTTAGCAGGGGTGTGTGTTTTCAATTAGTTTATTATTCTCCGTAAAACTCGTAAATGTAACAAATCAAATAAGATTTGAAATATTTTATTGTATAATCCAATATCCGGTCATGTATTTGCACGGGAAATAGTTGTTCCTATTTTATACGAACATTGTCGTAATTTTATATATTATGCTCGTTTTTTTTACAGAAGTAAATTAATAGAGGTAAATATTGTAACTAAGCATTTCCAATACACCTAATTAAAAATTGAAATGAAATCTGTTAGAGAAATATACAAACTTAATATAATATAGGTGCCATATAGGTGCCATCGGTGGAAAATTTGTTTAGTGTGTGTCTTGGACTTGTCAAGTAATTGTTATTTGTCAGTTTCAAAATTTACACAATAATACGTCTTCCATTCAGTTGCATATTTTCACTGTCACTCCATAACCTTTCTTTAAAAAAACCTGACTTAAGCGGTATACATTTGATTATGGTTGACATTATCCAACTTTTTATTTGACCCAACGTTTTATGTCCACCGATAGTCTGGTTCTGGTACAAAAGGGAGTGTGCAGTTCTGCACTGCACTTAGGCCTCATTAGGCCCATTGTGCCACCTCCCGTAGATCACCCATCCTCAGTTTAGCCAGCCCACCTTGTTTAGGTATTCTAGCATAGCTGAGGTGGGTAGATCTCTTATGTAGGCCATTGTAGGCCATCTATCACCCAATATGGACTCCCTGATTGACGATAGTGCCGGGCATTCACAAAGAAAATGCCATGCAGTCTCGTCTTCCATGCTGCAACCTCTACAAGATGGGGAGTCAACTATCCCCAACCTATAGAGGTGCCCGTTTAGTCCACAGTGACCAGTAAGGATGGCAGTTAAGCGTCTGAGATTCCCTCTAGCCAGCTGCAGGTACCGTTTCGCTGATCTCTCATTGGGATACACAAGTGTTTCCTTAGAGAGCTTGCAGCCCTCGATATTATCCCAACGCATCCTGAATTTCTCCAGGGCATTGGTTTGTAACATGTTACACAGGGAGAGAGGAGACAACCGCACCAGCGGCTCCGGTGAGAGTAGATTCATCCCAGCCGCAGCTCTTGCCAGCGAGTCAGCTCTCCCGTTACCTGTGTCTGTATCATGCCCTTTCACCCAGCAGACTTCAATGTTGTTGTGCATTGCTGCCTGTCTGAGTTTCCCGTGGCACTCTATTTCGGTCTCTGACGAAGCATAGGCTTTCTGCAGAGACAGAACCGCTTGCCTGCTATCCGTTAAGATTAGTATGGCTACATTTGTCACCTTGCGGGTTATGATGTACTCAGCCGCAAGTGTTATTCCCATCAGCTCCGGTTGCGTAATGGTTCCATGAATTCCCATCGGAACCTTTGCTTGGATTTTTAGGGTTTTAGAGAAAACTCCAAGGCCCGATCCTTCTCTCTTTTTAGATCTATCTGTGTAGATCCTTATAGCAGACTCTCTCATCCGCTTAGTAGGTTGAATAGTAACGTTGTAGGGTGTGTTCCGTATTAGTGTTGGTACACAGCAGTCATTAACAGCCTCTAAAAGAGGTATATCTCTGCAGACATTCCTCCAGAGGTGTCCTCTAACTTCCCCACAGCTGTTACTGTTCCAAATCCCACTGCACTGAAGGCGAAGTATAGTCGCCATGGCCTCCTTCTCCACGTGGATATCAAGTGGTGGAAGGCATAGCATGACTTCCATCGCCATCGTCGGAGTAGTGTGCATTGCGCCTGTTACACTAAGACAGACTGTCCGCTGCACTTGCGAGATTTGCTTCCTCGTGGGCTTCTGTTTGGTTCTGGGCCACCAAACTGAAGCTCCGTAAGTCAGCATGGGCCTTATGACAACTGTGTACAACCAACGAGTCGTGCGTGGTTTCAAACCCCAGGTTTTCCCCACTGCCCGACGACATTGCCGGAAGGCCCTTATAGCTTTGTCTGTTTTTATGTCGATGTGCGCTTTCTAGCTCAGTTTCCTGTCGAGAGTGATGCCCAGGTATTTCACCTCGTTGCTGTACCGCAACATCGTATTCAATAATTTTGGTGCTTTTTTCGACACCTTCCTTTTCTTGGTGAACAGGACCATCTCCGTTTTGGCAGGGTTTACCGATAGGGAGTGATCATTGCACCACCTAGAAACTATGTTTAGAGCTCCTTGCATCTGGTCGCATAGGGCGTCTTCAAACTTACCACATACTAATATGGCCAGATCATCAGCATAGGCTGTCACAAACAAGCCTAGTTGCTGAAATTCGTCTAGTAGGCTGTCCAGAACCATGTTCCATAATAGTGGTGATAAAACACCTCCCTGACGACAGCCTCTGTCAATTTTACGGGTTATACGTTCCCTTCCCTGTTCCACTGTGACTATACGATTGGCCAGTGCATTGCCAATCCATTCACACATTTTAGATGGTACTCCGCGCTTGCTTAGCGCGTTTCCTATCTTCGGTATAGTCGTTTTATCAAACCCACCTTCTATGTCAACAAAAACACCTAGGGTGGATTCTTTAACATCCAATGTTCTCTCGATTCTGCTCACTACACTATGCAGGGCTGAATCAGTGGACCTCCCCCGTGTGTATGCATGTTGTGTCGCCATCAGCGGCTGTCTGACTAGAGCTGATGTTCTTATGTGCCATTCACAAATCCTTTCCTGTGTTTTAAGGAGAAACGAGGAAAGTGTAATTGGTCTGTATGCCTTGGGAGCAGTATAGTCTGCTCTACCGGGCTTCGGTATGAAAACAACCCTGGCTCGTTTCCAGACCTTAGGGACATATCCCAGCGCCAAACTGGACCGAAACAGCATCACTATAAACTAAGCTAGTTCATCCCGTCCCCACTGTAGCAGGGCGGAAAAGATGCCGTCGGGTCCGGGTGCTTTAAAGGCGGAAAAGCTTGCAATTGCTCTAAGAGTGTTTTCTTCATTTATCACTTCATGAGCCAGTTCCCAGTCTGGTATTGCCGAAGTGATTTCAACCACACCCCTAGATTGCGTAGATAGTAAAGTGCATCCAGGGAAGTGAGTCTTGAGCAATAGTTGCAGACCGATAGTACTTACTTATCTAAATAAATCAGAATCACTAATCTAATGGTAAACATTTTCTTTTTAGATATCTATTGAAAAAATATATAATGTGGTTCAACATATTAATACAACTTCTCACCAAAATAATTCTAAAAAAGCAAGAGCACCGGAAAGCAACAAACGCTAGAAGAATCGTTAGCCACCACTAGGTTACAAACTGCACAAAGTGAATTCTCGTTTGATTTGTGCAATGCCATGGTGTCCGCGAATATTCCCTTTAACAAATTAGAAAATACGGTATTTAGGAAATGTCTCCAAACATACTGTAACAGAAGTATTCCCAGTGAAAGCTTGATTCGAAAATAATATTTAGACGAAGTGTATTTAAATGTGTTTGCCGAAATAAAAACCGCAATCGGAAACAATTACATACGGTTTACTGTAGATGAAACGACCGATAGTTGCGGACGATTTATTGCTAACTTAGTTGTTGGTATTTTAAGTAAAGGCGATCAAGCAAAAAAGTCATACTTAATATTTTGTAAAGAATTGCAAAGGACAAATCATTTAACAATTGCCAGATTTGTACAAGAAGCACCTTTTCTTGCTCGATCGCGTTCCGACTGAAAAGGTAATTTTAATGTTGTCTGATGCTGCGCCTTACATGGTAAAAGCAGGGGGTGCCCTGAAAGTATTTTATGAACATATAATACACTGTACTTGCCTAGCCCATGGACTATCACGAGTTGCTAAAACATTAAGACTTCAGTTTCCATTAGTCAATAAGTTAATAGCAAATGGGAAACGCATTTTTGTCAAAGCGCTCTTCGAGTGCAGGCTTTTAAAGACAAACATCCGGATATTGAATTGCGACCCCAGCCTATATTAACGAGGTGGGGAACTTGGTTGGAAGCTGCAATGTATTATGCAGAATATTTGCAAATATTTTAAGAATTTGAGCTAGATTTACCTGAAGATGATGAATTATCGATCAAGAATTCACAGAATTTTAACAAACAATATGTTAAGACAAAATTTAGCGTTTCTTCAATCAAATTATGCGTTCATTAGCCAGTGTATAAAAAAATTGGAAGAACAGAATATAAGAATTGTAGATTCCGTCTAAATTATTTCAAATTTTGAAAAAAAAGTAAAGTCTGTTCCAGGCCTGATTGAAGATACGGTTAATAAAAAATTCGAAGACGTTATTAAAAAAAATGTAGGATTTGATATCCTTTCCAAACTTTCCGGGATCATGAAAGGAATTCCTTTAGAGGATTTTGAAATAAGTGTACCTTTCAAAATCTTTAAGTATGCACCCATAACTTCAGTACACGTGGAAAGGAAAAGATAAAGATAATTTCAATATGGAAAACCTTGAGAAATATATAATTGTAAATGTTTACAAACTTACTTACTGCTTATTTGCATGTTTCTGCTTTTTGTGCATATTTCATGTTTTTTCGTGCTTTTTATAAGCGCTTATAATTGGAAAATAAATGCTTATAATTCCGGACTCTAATCATAACAAAAGTTACACGCAGTTTAATGATCATACTTTTCCGCTTTTTCATGCTTCATAAGTGTGAGATAAGAAGTGAGTATTTAAATTTGAGTTAAATTCAGCGTAGATTACGATTTGTATATTTTTAAACTAGCTCAATTTAGCAGTTTTTTGATAAAAATCTGTTTTTGTATTTGGCGATAGATGTTACGCCCTCTAGCGGCGGAAGTAAGTCACTTAAAACTAATTAACAACATGCTACGCTACATAGCGAGACAAAAATCGTTTGCAGAAAAATAATATATTTGCTTTTTTAGTCACTTTTGTTATGACGATATTTTAAAAATAAGCCAAAGTTGATATGTTGAAGTGAAATAAAAAGAATATTAGGACACTAGTGATGGGCAAGATTATTAAAAAAAAAATTGACTACTTGATTCGTGGAAGCCGCTCGATATTTGAAAAATGTCATGTGAGACTTTTTTTTTGCTCTTCATCTATGATGATTTGACTTTTTTCGTATTAAAAATATATTGTTTATTCCCATCACTATTCTTTTGATCGATCGGCTTGATATTTCAACTTATCGATTGCTTGATCGATTCTTAAGATACTCGTTCTTGCCCATCACTAGAAAATACGAGTTAAAGAATTGTGCAAAATTAACAGATTAATTAAGTCGTAAAATTCACTAAATTTACACAGTATTTAATCAATTCTAACATTCTTTAAGAAAAATTGTAGTATGCCTAGCTCTGCTACACTTTTTCCATGTTTGTCTCCTATTTCCTTATTTACATTGATCATTGTCTTCCTGAGTCTACCTGGTTTTCTCTTTCCTTCCATGGTTGTTTGCTCTACCAGTTTTGTTAATCTATAGTTACTGTTCTTTTTATAAAAGCGTTTAATTCAAAGCTTCCAAGTTTTTACAATCTTTTATTAAGCTACTACACGTGCCAACCGTACAAAACATTGATTTCAAGTGAAGTTAAAAAAATACTGCTTATATTTGAACTCATGTTAATACATTTTACATTTATTTTGTGTAAGCAACTCTTCTAAATTTTGTGAGTTGAATAATTATGAAGAAATTTTACGCTCGTGTTAAAGGAAATCTAGACAAAAAATCTGGTAACACTGACTCTCTTATTCTAGCACAGTGATACCAGATTTTTTGAATCATGTAATCGGCGATTCAGAAAAACATGCTAGTAAAGTAATTTTAATAATTTACCTAAATTGTTAAGGTTATTAAAAATATTATGTTTAAAGTGTGCAAACTATAAGAAGTGTAAGCTTATTTTCTCGAATTCAAATAGTTTTGAATTTGAATTTGTTGAACCCCATACCCTTTGGCTACAGCCTTGTACCAGCTCATTAGTACATTTCTCAAGTCTCGAGCATCTCGAGAATCCACCGGTTATATTCGGGCCTGCACATGTTTTCACTGTTTTTGACATTTGTATGACCAGCTGTATACTGTGTGTATGAGATAAGGGGGGAACATAGGGATTTAACATGTAAAACCACTTTGGGGTTGTATTATATTCAAGGGAATAGTTCGTTGGTTAATGTTTTTGTTTACAGCGGTGCGTATTTACAATGGATTTATTTACACATTTATATTGATACGGGGGTCCTGTAGAGAGACTCCTAGCGGGTCGATCCCGGTGTATGGCAGAGGCGGCGCGTGCAATCGCCGTAGTGTCGGGTATGGGGAGGTCCTTCGCCTCCTGTGCGCCTTCCGGGGTGATGGTGGCAACGGAGACAGCGGCCGCGGTGCCACCAGGTACTTGGCCGACCTTCTGATCGCGTTCCGTAGCCTCTTGCGGAAGCGAGCGTGGGTACCCGGTTCGGAGGTTGTTATGGTTGGGGCAGAATCCGGCATTACCGTGTGGATTCTGTTTTGGCCTAGTGTGCTAAGGTGAGCTCGCTTAGCCTGTTCCTCTACTTAGCCACCTAGAATAGAAGGAACTGATGCTGTTTGTATTTTTTCTATTTCTTTCCTGTTGTTAAAATGTTTCAACCTTTCGGTTATTCCAAGTTAGCTTTTGCCGATTCAGGGGGAATCAGCGAATTTAAATCCAATTTTAAAATTGGTATCTTCTTGGGAGTATGCTTTCACATATCCCTGCCGCAAAATTCAAAATCGAGGTCCTTTCCAGAACCTCCACTTCTAAAGTGGGTATCATTGGGGTTGGTTGGTGGTAGTTCTGCCGGGTGCCATCGGATCTTCCGTAGAGGATCAAAGTCGACACCCACAACGGCTGCACACCGATGATGATGATGGTGATGAAGGTGTGGTGTGGTGCACTAACCGTTGTGAACTACCGCTGTTTGTGGGGGTGTGCGCCCTATTTAAGCCTTGCTCTTTCATCCCCGCTCGTACCGCGTGACGTAGGTGGGGATGCGAGCGTTCGCTCGCCGCAGGGTGGTGAGTCAGTCTACTGGCGAGCGCTTTTCGCGCGCCGGGCGTGCACTGACGTGTCTGCACAACCACATTAATGCATTTTCCTGCTTCTGTGGTCATTTTAGAAGAAAAGTAAAAGGTTAAGCGTACGGGTCATGTAAAATCCGATGTCGTTTACTATTTTTTATCGAGTTTTGAAAATTATGAAAATTTAAAAACGTAGCCTCAGAAACACCCGTCGTCTACATTCATAATTTTTTATACGAACGCGCTAGAGTCGCGGAGGCTACATTAAAAAAAGCCACGGGTGCGGTGTTAACGAATTTAGGCATAAAAGTCGAGTATTAGACCTCTAAATGGCCGTAATCACGTGTTGAAAATGCTCATATTATTTTCTGAGCTGAGCTTGAGCAAATTTATTAAAGTTTCGAATTTTTCAAAAATTGATAAAAAATAGTGAACGGTGTCCCATTTTAACCAAATAGCATAAACATGTTACATTTTTACATGTTAAATCCTTATGTTCGCCGGTTATGTCATACACACGGTATATTTTTCGGGATATTTAGAAAGAACTTCCTGTCATCTCAAGATTGGTGAAGTCTATATTTACTCAACCAATCTTGCCGTCATCTGCCATATTGGGCCAAAATGATAAGAAAGTAGATTATAATATAATCAATTGCGACAGCGGGTTTCACTTTAAAATTCATTGTCATTGTAATCTTTTACTTGAAGCATTATCCAAGTGCGAGGGTTGCTTCCTTATCTTTTTAAATAAGAACAATTGTCGGTTAATATGTCAATTAGATGATTTTTGTTGAATCTCTGTACAACTATGAAATATTGATGTACAATTTGGGGAAAAATGAAATTCTGTTCATACATCAGATGGTATTTTTATATTGGGCCACGTATAGGGATGGCAACGATATATCGATATATCGGTTCGAAATATCGAAACAAATATATCGATGCTTTTTGTTTTGATATATTGATAAATCGATACTGTTGGTTTTCGATATATCGAAATGTACAATAAAATTTATTCTTTGATTAATTGCCGCGGCCTCTATGAACAAACGGAAAAATTATAATTATGCCAAAGTATGAATCTACACTTATCAATGATACTATACTGCCTTTCAAAAAAATCAGAACACAAAGTATTTATTGGACGATTTTAATGAAATTTACAGAATTTGATCATGTAAATGAACTGCATCGATGATCAAAAAATCAATTGTTTTGGTTACTATTTAATGGTATTTTTCCTTGATTTCACCATTATGAAGAGCTGCTGATTTTTTAATGTAATTGCTTCTAATATCCAAGTAGCCTCTGAGTAGTTTGACGTTTCAGTTTGTAAAACATAAAAAGATGCCCCGTGTTCGTCGGCGTGCACAATATCATCATCTAAGTGAATTTGAAAGGGGTCGCATTATTGGAATGCGAGAAGCGGGTTTTTCGGTTCGTGCTATTGCTGAAAGGGTAGGCCGTAGTGTATCGGTGATCGTACGCTGCGGGTCTAGATGGTCCGAAGCTGGGGAGAATCGACGTAGACTTGGATCAGGACGTCCAAGAAGCACCACTGAGCGTGAGGATCGAGCTCTTCGTCTTACAACTTTAAGGGACAGATTTACAACGTCGCGGGCATTGGGAAATGACTGGTTGGCTCTAAATGGCCAAAGAGTATCCATGGCTACTGTTTACAGAAGAATCGCAGTTTTGGTATAAGATCCTACCGTCCACAATTGTGTCTACCTCTTACTCCGCAGCATCGCAGAGCATGACTTGATTGGTGCAGGGAAAGACAACATTGGACCCATGAATGGAATAACATTATCTTCAGCGATGAGTCTCGGTTCTGTTTATGGGCTCATGATGGTCGCAGAAGAGTGAGACGTCGACGCGGTGAACGCAGAATTTTACAATTTGCTGTTGAAAGACATACGGCTCTTACACAGGGAGTTTGGTTTGGGGGGCGATAGCATATGGTAGTCGGTCTCCTCTAGTTTTTTTAGAAGCAAGTCTTAACGCGATTCGGTATATTGACAACATTTTACGGCCAGTGTTAGTGCCCTATGTAAATGGCTTGCAGAACCCCATTTTTCAGCAAGATAATGCTCGACCTCACACAGTGGCCATTACAAGACAGTTTTTTGATAGTGCCGAAATCAATTTGTTACCTTGGCCATCTTGTTCTCCAGATCTATCGCCAATAGAATATGTTTGGGATATGATAAGTGTTAGAATAAGTAACTTACAGCGCCCCGCTAACACTGTAATGGAACTTAGAGGTCAAATTATCGAAGTTTGGAATGAAATACCCCAAGTCGATATTGACAGCCTGATTTCTAGCTTTTTTTTTCAGTTTCTTTCCTGTTGTTAAAATGTTTCAACCTTCCGGTTATTCCAAGTTAGCTTTTGCCGATTCAGTGGGAATCGGCGAATTTATTCCAATTTTTAAAATTGGTATCTTTTTGGGATTTCTAGCATGCCTCGACGTGTTAATGAGTGTTTGGGAAATCGTGGAGGCCCAACACATTATTTATTTGTTTTTTTGTTTTTCAAGTTGATTTTTTGATCATCGATACAGTTCGTTTACATGATCAAATTGTGTACATTCAATAAATACTTGGTGTTCTGATTTTTTTGAAAGGCAGTATATTTCCCGCTTACTGTACTTACTATAACATAACCTTAAATAAAATTTTGCGGCATCTTTACGTGTGTTCGGTTAAAGTCTTATTTTGTCTTATTTAAATTGTCCGGTTCGTAGTGAGCGTAGTAAGAAGGTACAATCACAAATGCCTCCACGAAGTGATATTTGGAAAGATTTTATAAAAAACCAACAATAATGAAGCCAAATGCAAATATTGTGGTCGAGTATTAAAAACCTCAGGCAATACCAGCAACCTGAAAGCCCACTACAAAGTACACAACATTCCTAAAACTAATAAAGAAGATAAAGTAACAACAAATCAATGCAGTCAATTTATGATTCACAACCAAGTACCTGAACTGCAAATGTTATTAGTTCAAATGAATTGGACAGCAACACTACCATAACTGTTACTGAATCTACTTCATCAAGGGTAAGTGAGTTCAATAAAATTTTCAACTTTAATAAATCTTTACAAAAATTTAAATGATAAAATGTTTAATTATTTGAAACGCTCTTAATTAATTTACTTTGTTAGCCTTAGCACACACATTCAGTTTAAATGTAGCTAAAAACCAACACTGTTGTGTTTTCACTTTTCTTTTGTGTTTTACATGTCTTAAATGATACTTGTACAACAGTTAATGGTTTTAAAATATTATTTTTAGGTATTATCACCGACAAACTGGACACAAGAAACACTGAAATTGTCTTTCCAGAGAATATCAAGTTTTTCAGAGGGAGGATCACGCCACTGCAGAATCACTAACGGAATTGTCAAGTTCATATGTATGGACATTTTACCATATTCACTAGTTGAAGGAACCGGCTTTAAGCACTTCCTAAAAGAATTATCACCTCTGTACAAAATTCCAAGTAGAAATACAATTAAAAAATTTATTATGGATAAATATGAATATTTATCACAAAAAATAAAGATGGAGTTAAGAAGCACAACAGATATTACAATTACGACTGATATATGGACTGAAACAATGGCGATGAAAAGCTTTTTAAGCTTAACAGTCCATTATTTAAAGGGGACTGCAGGATTCACAATAAATTTAGATGTAATTGAATTAGAGCAGCGGCACACTTCAGACTATATTTCTATTAAATTAAAGGATGCTTTTAATGAATGGAGGATTGATTTAAATGAGATAATTGCAATTGTGACGGATAACGACGAAAAAATGGTAAAAGCAGTAAGTAGTTCAGTTGGAACGAAAAAACACATTAGATGCTTTTCTCATACCTTAAATCTTGCTGTCGAAAATATTTAAAAAAATGAATGCTTTGAAAAAATGATTTTTAAAGTAAGGGAGATTGTCAAATTTTTTAAGAAAAGCACGAATGCATCTGATGAACTTCGGCTTTCTCAAAAAGAAGTAACAAAGCTAAAGCTAATCTTGGACGTTAAAACAAGGTGGAATTCAACATATTACATGTTGGATCGCTTTTTGTTTTTGCTTCCTCATGTAGTAAACATATTATTAAAAAAACCCAATTCACCTCCACTGATCTCGACAAAGTAAAAGGGCTTGTAAATGCTTTGAAACTTTTTGAAAAGTTAACAAGAGAGGTTTCTGAAGAGAAATACTTAACTTTAAGTAAAATCATACCTATGATAAATTGCTTAAATAGCCAATTAGAAAGCTCTCTCGATTGTATAAGTTTAGAAGATAATGAAAAAAAGATCTTTTTATCAGAGGTTAATAAACAATAAACAAAGCAATATTCAATATAATCATTTTCTCTCAATCAGTACGATTTTAGATCCACGATTTAAGAATATACATCTTACTTCGACAGCTCTTGCAAAAACAATGCATAATTTAACTAAATTGATTGAAGAAATACAATGTAATAGCCCAAAGTTATCACCCAGTTCAAGTTCTTCAACTGAAGATAAAGAGTGCTTTTGGAATACTCACTATGAAGTAGCGGTATCGAAAAATAAGAAAAAAAGAAAAAACAATAATTCTGAAATCAGTTTATACTTATTCAACGGTGTGAGTAATTTGAGGGAAAATCCATTGGAATTCTGGGAAGAAAATAGAAATATTTACCCCACCTTATATAAAATTGCAAGGAAATATATGTCACCAGTTGGCTCATCAGTACCATCCGAACGTCTGTTTTCAAAAGCTGGAACGATTATGACAAAAACAAGAAATCGTTTAAATGGTAAAAGTTTAAAGACATTGCTATTTTTAGGTTCACTTCCTGACAATTATTGGTATTGAGTATTCATTTATGTGTTACAAATTTATATTAGGTTTTTATTATTGTTTGTGTTGTTGCTATAAAAATATATTTAAAAACATTTTTGCACTTTTTTCCTTAGATTTAAAAGATATATCGATGTTTTTGAAACGATATATCGATATTTTCAAAACGATATATCATTTATATCGGTAATGCTATTCGATATATCGAATAATCGATATATCGATATTTTGAAAAAATTTGCCATCCCTAGCCACGTACCTCCTAATTACGTCGCTGTTTGGGTAAAAATATTCAACAACCAATCAAAGTGAATATCATAGTTGTTGCCACTGCATTTAATTAAATCACTAAAGCTTTTAAGCTGTAGCACCATCCAACAGATCGAGTCTAACATGTTTTTGCACCAAATTATAAAAGAAGAATCAGGCTTCAAAACACAATAATTTACTGAAGAAATGCATTTTTCCAGAAGTGCCCTTTTTCCATCTAGTTCCTCAATTATACATTAGCAATGTAGGTATAAATCTAGTTGTTATGGATTAAACTAAATAAAAATATTATATTTACCTCTATATTCTGGAAAATACAGCCTTAAATGTCGATTGGAGTGTAATATCTTATCTCTAAACAAATCAAACTTATTCATAAATAGTACGAACGATGCATCACGGAAAAACGGGTTGTTAACGATCTGCCCAAACAAATTCAAACTCTCCACCAGTCTGTTTACACTAGGATCCTCCTATAATATTAATGAATATAAAAAAATATTTTTATTAAGTGTAATAAAATATTGACTCACAAGCAAAGTCATGTCATATCCACTCAACGAAACCACAAACAGCACAGCTTTGACATCATCGAAACAATAAATCCACTTCCGCCGTTGTGATCTCTGACCACCGACATCGTACATACTAACAATCATATCATTTATGCGGAAGTGCGTTTCGATTATACCTTGAGTTCGCACTCTAGCCCGGAGTACATCTGTTGGTGTAGGAACATATTTTGGGTCACAAATTCTTTCCATGTTATCAAATAAACTAAAATAAATTCAGTTGTAAAACGTGTTGATTTGCGTGTATTTAAGATTGTCTTACTATAAAGCTGAATCATTAAGTTCATATTCGTAGCCTCTAGCGACGCAAAGTCTTACACCTCTGTCTGACCACAACGTTTGCAAAGAAGCCGCCACGTTTGGTAATACGGTGAAACTCATGTCAAAACAACTGCGGCTTTGCAAAACAACCTGCGCATGCATCTAAAATATTTATTATTATTATCTTTTATTTATTTAGGTACCTAGTGTAATAGAAAACATTTATTATTAAGGAATGATAATAAAAAATATGGTTTGCAGCAAGTATTTAAATAAAAAAAAAAACAGATACAATTTTTTACTCGCAGGGAAAGTTATTACTTATAATTTTTGTTATATCAAAAAAGTGAAATGTTTGTTATACTTACTTTATTTCTAGGATATTCTAGATTAATTCTAAGTAGTCCCATACCAGCTAGGACATATTTCATAGAGGCTAACAGGTTATCGAGCACTGTCGGTCGAAAGCTGCTCAGTTCGGCCATGGTAAAACCATCAGCATGGATGATTTTCATCTGTTTCACTAGGGTACTTTTTCCGCTTTCCCCAGCTCCTAGAAATAATCATTTCAGTCAAGTCAAAATTCTTGGTATATACCGAGTGTCTGGGATAAGGGGCGAACATAGGAATTTAACATGTAAAATTAAATATGTGTAATTATTAGCTCCCCTATTCATTTCAGAAAAAAATCGCAAAGGAATATTTTTTAGAGTATTAAAAACTGTATTAAATGTATTGATTTAATTTACGTTTGTACCAGAATCCATATTATCAAAATGCTACCAAAGAAATTTAAATGATGAAAAATTATAAATGCATGCTTGTCGTTTGGGATAAATCATAATAATAACACGTAAGTAATGGAAGAAAGATAATTAATTTATTATCAAGATAATTTATAGTGGTGTCAGATTCCAAACAGTTCGTGATTTATTTTTGTTTAAATTTTTATTTTACTGTATCTACGCCCAATGGAAAATGTTAGAGCAAGTACTCAAAAAGTTTTCCATTCTGGTGTAAACAATAACCCAATCTGTTATAAAATCTGCAATTCACAAAAATTGCTTCCCGCAAAAGATTCAATATTTGGATGGCGTTTTTTTAGAAATTTTGTTTTTCAGGTGACCCCATAAAAAGAAATCGCATGGTGTTAAATCAGGAGATCTTGGTGGCCAGTTGATAGTACCACCGCGACCAATCCAACAATTGGGAAAATTAGCATTTAAATATTCCCTCACATTTAAACCATAATGGGCCGGACATCCATCATGCTGATACCATATCTCCTGATTTTCACGTGCAACTTCTTCTAACCCAGGGCCAACCTGGTCCATTAAAAGGTCTAAATAAGAATTCGAATTTAAATTTCCATAAATTTCAAATGGCCCAATAATATTATTGATAAAAATACCAGCCCAAATATTTATTCTTTGCGGGAGCTGGGTTCTAGTTTGCAAGCGTATCCGTGGATTTTCCTGGGTGCAGTATCGCGTGTTCTGTGTGTTGGGCTCGTTATTAAGAGTGAAGGTGCATTCATCAGTAAAACAGATAGACTGCAAAAAGTTTCGGTCTGTGTTTGATCGATCCTGCATTATTTCACAGAATACACGCCTGCTTTCTTCATCCACTAGTAGTATCTCCTGATGACATTGATGTTTGTAGGGATGGTATCCATGCTTCTTCAGAATCTTATGTACAGAGAATTTAGACACGAGCAATATATCGTATGCTAGTTGTTGGTTCAGCATTTATCAAACCCAAAACTCTTTCTTCCAATTCATTGTTGCATCTTCTGTTCCGTTTGCCTGTCAGGTTAATGTTTTTGAATTAATATTTGTTGAAATTGGACTATTAAAATACCTTTTGAATCATCTGCCGCTACACTTGCTGTATTTTCAAACTTTTTCACAAACTTGGTAATTGTTGATACAGACGGAATTGGTCGATTTTTAAATTTAACCGAAAATAAGTCACGAACTCTGCGTAAACTGACGCCACTGTAAAATGTTTTTATAATGAATACCCTCTCTTCATTGGAATAACTCAGATTATTATTCATAACAATTATAATGCGTGAATTGATATCTGACTAGCAAAATTATTTTCACTATAACATGACATTTGTCAAACTCATGGCAAGGGTTTTTATTAAATGCTACATTGTTCAACTTATTTTTATTATTTTTAAGGTAGATTCTGGTACAAACTTAAATTAAATGGATACATTTAATACAGTTTTTAATTCTCTAAAAAAATATTCCTTTACGATTTTTCTCTAAAATTAATAGGGGGGCTAATAATTACACATATTTAATTTTACATGTTAAATTCCTATGTTCGCCCCTTATCCCAGACACTCGGTATAAGGGAAATTTAAAAACTATCAAGAAGGAGTATGACAAATTAATTTTTTTCACTATTATTCAAGTTGCTTTGAAATAACTGACAAGTCAAATTTAAAAACAGACCTTTCTCTGGCCCCAGAATTTGATCAAATTTCAATGACTTTATAACTCTTTGGTGGGCTACCAGAACTCTAGTCAGATTTACTAAAACTGAAAAAAAAACATCACCTTGGACTTGGACAAAATAAATAATTAACAGTTTAAATGGTTAGAGCTATATTATGATTCATTTATAAGAAGGAGCACAAGCAAAACTCTAGTCAGATTTATAAAAATTAAAAGAAAAAAACAGCCCCCTTGAACTCGAATAAATGAATAGGTATTACAAAAGTGTATGTGGCTAGAGCTTTTTTTATTATTGATAATAGAGAATTAATTCATTCATTTGCAGAACTCTTTAGTGGATAAAATGAATAATACAAATTTTGTGGCTACACCTTTTTTATTATTGATAATAGAGAAATCATGCATAGGAATAATTTGAAGAACTTTTTGGGAGGCAACCAGAACTTTAGTCAGATTGAGAAATCTTGAAAAAAAAAACATTCCCTTAGACTTAGATAAATTAAATATTACAAAAGTTTAAGCAGCTAGAACTCTTTTTTTATTGAAAATAGAGAACTTATTCATTAAATTAATTTGCAAAGCTCTTTGGGGAGCAACCAGCAGTTTAGTCATATTTATAAATATTGAAGAAAAAAAAACGCCCCCCTTCGGACTTGGATAAACTAGATATTAAAGTAGAGAATTATTTCATTGGAATAATTTGCAGAACTCTTTGAGGAGCAACCAGAACTCTAGTCAGATTTACAAAAATTGAAAGAAAAAGAAACATCCCCATTGATTTAATTTAATTTATTAACAGTCTCCAATCCAGTAATACATTTACAATAAATTAATACAAATAAACACAACACTACAGAAATATTTTCAAATATATTGTTTTTCAATCCCAAATAATTGTTAGTTTTGATAATTTAAATATTACTAGAACTCTTTTATTATCGATAATGGAGAATTTATCCATCAGAATAATTTCTAATGATTCTAAAAAGTTTTAGCCACATAAACTTTAAATTATTCATTGTTAATCCAGCGACGTAACTAGGGGGTTAGATGGCCACCTCTATTATGTTATGTATGCTCGGTGGTCAAATCCAGAAATTATATTTGGTTTTTTAAAAATTACGCCCTGTAAAAACACTGAAAGATGAACATTTGTTTAAAAATAACTTAAAAAAAGTATTTTGGCTGGGGATCTCAATAACTTTTTTCTGGAAGAAAATATTAACTCACACTGGCAAAGTTCAAATTTCAGGAAAAATAAAATTATATTTTTTAATAAGTCTCAAAAAATTCACACACTCCTTAAAAAATTCTTATTTTCTTAAAGAAGATAGCCCGAATTGTCCCAAAAAATGGTTAATAAAGTATATTTTGAACTTTACACTAAACCAGTCTTTTATATGCTGGAGCATGAAGTTTAAAAAAGCTTGAAAATTTACATTGATTTGCTACGTGACAATCCAAATTTTTAGGCTTTTCAAAACTCTAAATTTTACTTCCTGCTTAATCCACGATTGGAAAACACTCATTAGGATGACATTAAGGACTTAAATAAAAACAGATTATTTCAATTAAGCGACATTACCAACTTTTTTGAACTTTGAACGTTCGTATAAGATTCAATTATTAATTTAGGTTAATAAAAAATATCTTAACACTGCAATGTTGACTCTTTTTTTTCAACTTTTAAAACTCATGGAAATTTATTAAATGAAGTACTTATATTTAACACAATTCTTATACATAAAAAGGAACTTCAACTATAATGATAGATTATTTAATCGTGAATTAAAGTCTTTTCAAAATATTAAAATGTTCACTGTGGAGGCTTCTACTTCGTTATACATCATTATTTACACAAATAAGACAATTAACTTTGTTTGTATAACTGAGGATTTTATTGTGACTATAGTTTCGACAACTTTAACTTGTCATTATCAAACATAAAGTTATGTTTGATAATGACAAGTTAAAGTTGTCGAAACTATAGTCACAATTAAATCCTCAGTTATACAAACAAAGTTAATTGTCTTATTTGTGTATTAAAATGTTGTGGATATTTTAGAATAAATCGGTCTTTATGTGAAGATAGTAAAAATACCTCGAAAGTGACTATACAAAAATGCTCAAAGTGCATTAATTTATTTTCTACATCATTAAGTGCTTTAACCTTAGCACATTTCTGTCACTTAAACATTACATTCTATAGAAACGCTCAAAGATGAACAATTGTTTGAGGAGAAATAACATTAAGCGTTAAGTTATTCGCATATTCCACAAACAGAACTCTTTGAGGAGCAACCAATTAATAAGACTACTAATTACTTTCCGTGCAAATACACCACCAGATATTGAAACTTACAGTTTCCGGTGTTAACACTCCTTGAGTGGAGCTTTTCGATAAGTTAAAACTTTGAAATGTAATTAAAACTTGTACTGCTATGTTGAAAAACTTCATATCAATATTACATTAATAACGAAACGTTAAGACATCTGATCAGCCTAAAGGCCGTACCAGTTCTCCTATCAAAAACAATTTTTAAACTTAAAACTAAACTAAAAAAACTTGACAAGTGGAGATAAGACACGTGCAAAACAAATCATTAGTGTCTTTTTGTGTATCACAATATTTGCACAAACATTAAATATTAATGAACGCTAAGGACTATAATCTGTGATAATTGAAATTGATAGTTTTAGAATAGTTGAAAATATTTGCTGTTAAATAATCTTTGTTATTTACGAAGATAAAAATAGTAATTCAATACAATGTGGAATTCTGGCAACAGCAGTATATAAGAATATTATCATTATAATGTCCAATATTTTAAAATAAACTCATTTGCTTTGTTTTATTACAATAACAGCTTAAATATGCAGTAAAAAATATTATATTTACGAAGTATTAGTGTAAAATTACTATGAAATAATTGTTTTTTTTTTCTGGAAAGCGTGCAACAAATCTCGAAGTCTTATGCTGACACTTAATCGCCCTTTATAAATATCGTTCTTACTGTCCAACTTCCTGGCAAAATTAAATCGAATAAAATTTATAATAATTTCCCAATAATTTCTTCATTAATTAATCAGTTTATAAATCTCAATAACTTACTATTCTTATAAAAAACAGATATAACTATCCTTTGGAAAATTAAAATGCCCGTTTGATTTACTTTAGTTGAGTATGTTGATATTACCAAAGTATTTTAAATATTTCAACGTTAAAACTTACCCAATAATAAAATTTTAATAACATTATCCTGCTTTTTGGCATGCTCCTCGATCTGCTTATCAATCTCCTCGCTTCTTCTCCTGGCCAAGACCTCCTCTCGTTCCAACGTTAAACATGCCCCCATTTCACGAACATATCGAATGAATCACAAACGAAATTTCACTGCGACGAGCGCAACTCAACAAATAAATTAATCTGAGCAAATCAACGAAATCAACCTCTTGCATTACAAAATCTCACACTTTCAATCGTATTAAAATCGTCTCAAGGTCATTAAAATCCCGAAACGCAACGCGCTCAGCCACTTCACTTCACTTTCTTTTGTTTGTTCTTAATCCGCTTGTGTTCACTGAGGGAACGGTAACAACAATTGCAGAACTGCGCGAAACAAAAGCGAAACTTTATTGTAAACAATTGATTTTTGTTCGCAGGAAAGAGCGTGGATGCTGTGGAATTGAGAAACTGACGCCGCGCTGTTTGAGTTTGAAGAATGGTGCGGGTAGAAGAGGACGAAGAGGTGACCGGATAGCAGGTGGGAGGAGGATGGTCAGTTACAATTGGACAATGTAATATGACTTTCTCACGTTTATTTGTGTAAAACTGCTTGTTCGGGTTTACGTGCTTCTTCGTACAATGGGTGGATGATTGCGGAGGGAGGATCTTGCTGGTGGCATTGTGCTTTTCTCGGAATTCAAACCTCCGCGAGGGGAAAAAATACGAAAGTTGGAATAAGTCATTTCCTGTCCTTTATTCACGCATGTATTAAATCAAATGATTCGCTTGATTTGATTGTAAAATGGTAAAACGTAACAGATTGAGTTGTAATTTGATTTAACCATATGGAATGTGAGTAAATTGGATTAAATTACTTAATATTTTCTATTCATTGATCAACACATTTTCATAACAAATTTTATATAGGATGGATATAAAGTAATGGTGGAATTAATAATCGAAATACAATGGGGTTCTTCCACATTTTCATTTTATCAAGAATATTATTTTTGCACAATATACCAATTCATATTCATGCAGGATGTCCCACCGAAAATATTTTGTAGTTTCTGTGTAAAATATAATATATATAAATAAAGTTGCATTTGTCCGAAGGGGCTCTGGATATACAGATATACAGAGTGTCCTATTAGTGTGTTCTCGGTAGATATCTCAGCTCTCGTTAGAGATTAGCCTCTACAGCTAAGAAAACGCACTCTGGCGGGGAACGTCGGTACCGAGAAGATACTTGCATTTTATATGGCCGTATAATACCCGCCGTTAGTATTACTGAGTTTTTTTTTGCATTATAAAGTATGTATTTTTACTGAAACAATGGTTAAGTGTAATACAAATTGTTTTGTATTTGGATTTAACACTAAAAAGAGAACGATAACATGGATAGAAGAGCAGCTTGGGCATGTGTTGCTAATGGGAATAGGTTACTACCAGTAAGAAAGAATAACACACTTCTAGAATTAGATTATTTATTTATAATTATTTTCAATGATAAATACTTGTTTCTACGTAAACTTTTTTACTGAGACAGCTAAAATGCTACAGTTTATTCTATTGTAACCTGGAGAGCTATTCACAGCACCCATGCAATTTTTCATCGGTGAAAATCACTGAAATGACATGTTTTAAAAATGTTTTTAATTGTTAATGTTTTAAACGCTGTTTCAAAGAAAAAAAAGGTTTTTTTTGATTAAAATGCAAAAAAGGTTTTTTTTAACAACTCTCGTTCTCACCGATGAGAAATTGCCGGTGCTGTGAATGGGGGCTATTCACAGCACGTCCAGGACGTCCATATCCAAATTCTTCGGGCTTTCCTCAACTCGACATTTTTTTACAAAAAACATATTTTGAAATATATATTATATACAGGGCTATTCAATAGAAAGGAACAGATTTCAAACGTTTATTTCTTTCAAACTACAAAAGTTAGAACCATAATTCCAACGTTCCTGGACAGACAAAAGTTTAAAATTTGAACAGTCCAGGCAAAAGATCCAACCACGGCCGCATTGGCGCTGTCATGTTGATTGCTGTAGTAAAAAATCATTTTGTGTGCTGCAATTAGCAAAGCTAGAGCCCACTATTGAAGTTCAACGTGCTTTTCGCCGTCAGTTTAATAAACAACCGTCTCGTCATGACCAGATTTACCAGTGGCATCGAAAATTAGTAGACGATGGTTGCATCTGCAAACAGAAAAGCATGGGATGTCCACGCACATCGAATGAAAATGTCGAGCGTATTCGTACAGTTTACGAAAAGGAGCCCAAAAACCTTTCTTGAAAATATGCGACATAGAATTGTTGAAGCTGTAAATTCGATAACTAGAGACCATCTGATTCGTGTGTGGCAAGAAATGAGCCACCTTTTTAATATTTGTCGTGTAAAACAAAGTTGTCATATGAATTCATAAAACTTTCTCTTTTAAGGAAAGTTGGAATTGTGTTTCTATCTTTTGTCGTTTGGAAGAAATAGATGTTTGAAATCTGTTCCTTTATTTTGAATAGCCCTGTATATAACACTTTTAATGAATTTTCGTTGATTTTGTAAATCTTGGCAGTTTTCGTAAATTTCCTTAATTTTCGTTTACTTTAAATAAACATTTTGATACTTTTCATAAATTTTCAATTTTGCATGAATTTTCAATTTTTATTTTTTTCATGATTTTTCCTCATCCTTTTTTTAAATCTTAATAGTTTTCGTAATTCCTAAATTTTTGTTAATTTTAAAAATCTCGGCAATGTTTTGTGAATTACCAAACTTTTTATTTTTATTAATATCCAAATTCTTGACGATTTTCGCGATTTTTTAATTTTTTTGATGAATATCTAAGATTTCCGTTGATTTTCAAAATCTGTATGTTGAAACAACGATATTATTACCACTTTTATTAAAAAAAATATTAAAATTACAAATAATTACAATGTCTATCGCATCACACACGTATTGCTCTATAGACAAGAAATTAATTGGTTAACCTTAAAGTACTTACTGGTGATTTTAAATAAAAAAAAGGGAAGTTTACAAAATGTACACGTTTCATTGCGGGCTTTGTAACCTTATTAGATATTATTATTATTTATTGTGAGATTTTGCTGGCCCCAAAAAATGCCGCCAGGGGTAATCCAATGTATATAGGTAACGGCAATGTGCGAGGTTTATTTCTCTTTTACAGCTGATTTCGGCGATAGAAGCGCCCTCACTTTAGAGGCCAATAGAAAAAAATCTGAATTATATAAATATATAATAAAATATTTTATTGTATACAGAGCATACATTAAACCCTGTATATAGTTTTTGAATCCCTCATAAAATTTGAGTGTCATTACATACCATCTAAATAATACCATTTCGGCGTTATGCTACAAATTTGGAAAAAAGTAACGTTTTCAGTGGTTTGGTAAATTTAAAATATCTCAAAAACTAAATAGTATAGAGAGTTGCGGTTTTTGTCATTCTCTTGATCATAGAGGGCGCTATCACTTGCATTGTAAGGCCTGTTTGACTTGAACATTTACCAGTTGCATAACACCGTAAGGTAACATTTGATGACAAACAATGGTGTTACGTATTGCTTATTTTAACCTGCATCATGGACACGTGTTTTGTGAAACAATCATGATACGAAAAGGCGACACGGAAGTGAGAGCGAGTAATTCGTGGTTGATCGGCGGATAAATAAGAATTTGATAGGCCTACCCGCCCCAACTACCATAATGAGTAACGTGTCATTTCTTTTAATGCAACGGGCAAACACCGCCACCGGGCCGATTGGCTTCGTTAAGTTAATTAACACTGTAATAAAATTTGACACGGTGTTACGCAACGCTAGGCGCAACGTTACGGTATTACGCAACGGGTAAATTTTCTAGTCGTTACTGGTCTTTAGGTTACTGCGCTCTATGTAAGGTAACTATGGAATATCGACAGTTACAATTAAATATATTCAATGTACTGTTTTAATTTTATGGTACTATTCGACTAAAATTTTAATTCTATTTCTATCAAGTTAATCTTTTTAATTAGTAGCTACACAAGTTTTTAAGAAAATTATGTTATTTCTACGGATAAACTGTATTAAGAAAATCGAAAAAGAATGATCAGTCGAAAATATTTGGTTCTATTTAAAAATATGTACTGGATTGAAAATGTACATGTTCAACTATTTTTATTTCATAGACCAACAACTCAATCTTTACTTTTTCAGAACTTTATAGTGCAATCGATAGCGCCCTTTACCCTCAAGAGAAAGACCAAAACCGCAACTCTTTATTTTATTTTGTTTTTGAGATATTTTAGGTTTACGAAACCACTGCAAACTATTGTTTTTATGGCGCACCCTGCATGCATTTAAATATATTTAGGATATGTATTGTAGATTTATGAGTCTAATTCATTATATCTTACGTGATAAGTACTAAGAGTATAAGCCAAATTAACACATGTGAATAAAGGATATTATAAAATGCAACATTGCACTACACATAACCAAAAAAATGCAATGATATAACCAAGTTATGTTTTGCCAACAAAAATATCACCCTAACTAAGCCTACTGGGGTAAAAATAAAATGTGAACAGAGCTTACATCCTTTTTTCAATACGCCGATTCTGCAAGCAACATTGTTGTGTTTCTTTTAAATAGCTTTGAGCTTCATAAATAGCTTATTTTTATTTTTACTGCGTTACATTTATTATTTGGGGACATATAAGGACAAATCCCACATAGCACACTTCGTCCAGGGTACATACATTTTTGATCCAAATTACGTACATTCGTCCATGGACTCAATGTGTACCTCCAGTGCAGGTATATTACTGTACGTACACTCTACGTACTATACATCTAGGGTACGTACATACATAAACGAAAATAAGATTTCTCTAGGGATATAGATGGCGCAGTTGCAGATTTTTTCTAAGTGTATTCACAAATAGGCTTATATAGTTGGAAATGTTCAGTATTCCTCAGCACTTACAGTCTATTTTATGAATGTTGACATTCACGTCATCAATTATAAAATTCCGAATCAATCTGTTCAAGGTCATATGTAATTACGCGCATTGGCGTAATGTTAAAAAGGGGTTTGGTGTTTAAGTTTTTTACTGAATCCTGCATTGAAACCCAAGAAATTGCATTCCAACATGTAATCTTAGGAAGGACTCATGCCAATGAATACATTATTGGAGTGCACTTACAAAAAAAAAATCCCAAAAGAATGATTACTGTTATGAGATTGACATTATTCCATGTACAATAATAATAAAATGCAACTCAATTAATTTTTATATAAAAATATTTATTTTCATTTCTATCGCGTCCATTTCAAAAACTATGAATCTTCATTCATAATGTGTTCATGAGGCTATTTATTTTAAATTATCTAATTTTCAAACCAAACCAATTAAAAATAGTTAATTATTACATTACATCATCGTCTGAACTACTCCCATCCCCAATACGAATATTAAATTCTGGCATATTATCCAGAACGTTTTGGCTGATGTATTATCTGTCGATAATTAATTCTGTGTACCTAACAACAGAGTCCCACCTTTCCGGAGTACATTTTTCTAAGGATTTGTGCCACATGACCAACACATAGTCGTTTCCATATCCTTTTTTGCCTATATGATCATCATAATATTGTTTTGCCTGTGCCCATATTAGTTCTATGGCGTTAAATTCGCAGTGATGTGGTCGGAGTCGCAATACTTCATGGCCATGTTCGAGCAGATATTTGTCTACCACATATCTGTTAAGTCTAGCATATCGTTTAGCTAGGGCTAACAGTTCCGCCTTAAACTTATTACCTTCCACAGGTTTATTGCTATCTTGTAACCAATGTGTAAGTTGTGCCGTCGTCCAAGAAGTTTTGGGATGCTTTTCTACCAATACGCTGGTAGTCCATAACTATAAGTGACGGCTCTTCTAAATTTGGGACAAGTTTCTGCCTAACCCACTTCATAAATACATCGCCATTCACGTCACCATGCCAGTCTGCAAGTTTTAAAGTAGTTGCATAAATAAGAAAAGCATTCTCCACAAAACCTGTACTCTGACCAGCATGCAAAATAACGAAGCGCTTTCCCTCACCGACAGCTTTCCTTATTTTAACAATTTACCTCATGGACTGCATTTAAAGGTAAAAGGGGACCTCCATTGCATTTTTCCTGGTTGAAGTAGTCCATTATTTTAATTATCATGTCTCGGGTTACTTCAGTAAGCCTTTTAACAGGCATTTTGAGTTTTTGGTTATATAAAACTAGATCTAATCACAAAACAACTATTTCTACACTTACTTACACTAAACTAAACTAATACACACTATGAAAAAACACGAAAACTAAAACAAACAGGAATACTTCTAAACTTGAAAACTTGGAACGGATAGTGACGCTACTGACGTTTCTGGGAAGCGTTGTGCGGGGTAGACATGCATTATATTGGCGTCTTTGTCTAATCCATCGCCTCACGTTTCTGAGCGGTGAGCACTGTTGTCGGTACTTGTACCAGGAGTCACAAGACATACGTTTCTATTATTTACTTCGATGATGCGCATAAAATGGTAGAATAACTGCTTGTCTTTGATACGTACATAAATTGATGACGTGACTGCCAACATTTGTGAAAAATACCTTAGTTTCATACTGACCTTGAAGTCCTATTGAACACAAGTTCAATTTTTTTAGATAACTCTCCATTTATATAAATAGGGAGTTACATCAAATATTGAATTAGTGGGCGTTTGAGACTTTCAGGGGGGCAGTAAAAATCCCAGAGAAAATTAGGGGGCATATGATATTACACGTTTAAATATAATCGGTGGCAATAGCTGTTTCAGATTCGCGACAGATAGTGAGTAAAATAAAATTGGGGCGCTCTAGAACAAAAAATTCTTTAAGTGGGCGGTGGGCAAAATAAGGTTAAGAACCTATGTTTTAAATTGATGCAACATATGCGTTTTGAATAATGGACGGCAATTTGAACATTTATTGTAATGTAAATATCATATCAATGCTTTTCAACGATTCCATTGGTGTTTTTTCTTCTATCGACAAAAATCTTGTTCTAAACAGCGGTATAAATATATTTCCAAGGTAATATGAACATAGCTAATAATTAGAGTCTGGAATTATAAGCATTTATTTTCCAATTATAAGCGCTTATAAAAAGCACTTCAAAATGAATAAAAAGCACGAATAAACATGAAATATGCACAAATAGCAGAAACATGCAAAAAAGCACAAAAACACAATAATGTAAAAATGTTTATTGAACTATTCTATTCAGTAAGTTTGTAACAATTTACAACTATATATTTCTCAAGGTTTTCCATATTGAAATTTTGTCTTCTATTCGCTAAAATTGTTTTATAAATGGAGAAGCTCCTTTCCACGTGTACTGAAGTTATGGGTGCATACTTAAAGATTTTGAAAGGTACATTTATTTCCAAATCCTCTACAGGAATTCCTTTCATGATCCCGGAAAGTTTGGAAAGGATATCAAATCCTATTTTTTTGAATAACGTCTTCAATTTTTTTATTAACCGTATCTCCAATCAGGCCTCGAACAGACTTTACTTTTTTTTCAAAATTTGAAATAATTTCGACGGAATCTACAAGTCTTACATTCTGTTCTTCCAATTTCTTTATATACTGGCTGATGAACGCATAATTTTATTGGAGAAACGCTAAATTTTGTCTTAACATATTGTTTGTTAAAATTCTGTGACATTTCTTGATCAATAATTCATCATCTTCAGGAAGCACAAATTCTTGAAATATTCTGCATAATATATTGCAGCTTCCAACCAAGTTTCCCACCTCGATAATATAGGCTGGGGCGGCAATTTAATATCCGGATGTTTGTCTTTAAAAGCCTGCACTCGAAGAGGCGCTTTGAAAAAAATGCGTTTCGCATTTGCTATTAACTTATTGACTAATGGAAACTGAAGTGTTAACGTTTCAGCAACTCGTAATAGTCCATGGGCTAGGCAAGTACAGTGTATTAAATTTTCATAAAATACTTTCAGGGCACCTCCTGCTTTTACCATGTAAGGCGCAGCATCAGACAACATTAAAATTACCTTTTCACTCAGAACGCGATCGGGCAAGAAAAGGTGAGTGAGGCCTTCTTGTACAAATCTGGCAATTGTTAAATGATTTGTCCTTTGCAATTCTTTACAAAATATTAAGTATGACTTTTTTGCTTGATCGTCTTCACTTAAAATACCAACAACTAACTTGGCAACAAATCGTCCGCAACTATCGGTCGTTTCATTCACAGTAAACAGTAATTGTTTCCGATTGTGGTTTTTATTTCGGCAAACATATTTAAATACACTTCGTCTAAATATATTTTTCGAATCAAGCTTTCACTGGGAATACTTCTGTTACAGTATGTTTCGAGAAATTTCCTTAATACTGTATTTTCTAATTTGTTAAAGGGAATATTCGCCGACACCATGGCATTGCACAAATCAAACGAGAATTTACTTTGTGCAGTTTGTAGACTAGTGGTGGCTAACGATTCTTCTATCGTGTGTTGCTTTCCGGTGCTCTTGCTTTTTTCAGAATTATTTTGGTGAGAAGTTGTATTAATATGTTGAACCACATTATATTTTTTTTTTCAATAGATATCTAAAAAGAAAATGTTTACCATTAGATTAGTGATTCTAATTTATTTAGATAAGTAAGTACTATCGGTGGACATAAAATGTTGGGACAAATAAAAAGTTGGATAATGTCAAACATAATCAAATTTTTACCGCTTAAGTCAGGTTTTTTTAAAGAAAAGTTATATTATAGAGTGACAGTGAAAACATGCAAATGAATGGAAGTCGTATTATTGTGTAAATTTTGAAATTTGACATATCAAATGACAATTACTTGACAAGTCCAAGACACACACTAAACAAATTTTGCGTGTCCCAACATTTTATTTCCACCGATGGCACCTATGTTATATTAATTTTGTATATTTCTCTAACAGCTTTCATTTCAATGTTTAATTAAGTGTATTGTAAATGCTTACTTACAATATTTACCTGTATTAATTTACTTCAGTAAAAAAAAAACGAGCATAATATATAAAATTACGACAATATTCGTATAAAATCCACCTATAGGAACAACTATTTCACGTGCAAATACACAGCCGGATATAGGATTATACAATAAAATATTTCAAATCTTATTTGATTTGTTACAATTACGAGTTTTACGGAGAATAATAAACTAATTGAAAACACACACCCCTGCTAACAAAACAATAACCTTTTATTAATTTTTAATTTGGCAGCATTTTCATAATTAACAAAGTAAATAACTTTTATTAATTTCTAAGAAAATGTTTTGGTCACCACTTGGAACACATACATTTTAAATTAATATAAATATATGTAACATTTCATTCACCGTTTTCATGCAACATCTGCAAAATATTCTCGACCCTTCCAAGACTAAATTAGGGTAATCTTTTAACCAATTTGCAGGCAAAGATTTGTCTTTGACTTTCGGCATTTTCAATTATATTTTAGCATATCAGTTAGTTTCACTACACTCTATACTACACTTGAGTTATAATTTTGTAGTGATATAAAATATAGCACAGTATAGACAGTCCGAAGAGTTTTGTGTTAATTTCTCTTAAATCTGAGCACATACGAAAATCTTGTAAATCACGTACTCAGTCCGTAATGAACATCGGGAATTCTCTATTTATTTACCAAAACATTATTCACGTTACTCGGGGAATTTCCGATTTTTGTGCCAAGTGTGATAGTATTCCCGCTATTGAACGTTCGACACTTCTGCCCGTGTGAAAAATCAAACAATAAAAAGTAATGTGTGCAATAAAATAGAAAAAAAATAAGCACACAAAAGCACGAATACACACCGATAAGCTAAAATTGGCAAAATAGCAAAATATTTTAAAACATGCAGACAAAAGCAAAATAAGCAAAAAAAAGCAAAATTAGCTAAACTATGCAAATAAAAGCAAAATAAGCTAAAATATGCAAACAAATAAAAATAAGCAAAATAAAAGTAGTGTCAAACGATTACATTTTTCGTGAAACGTGGAGATTTCAAAACCAATGTGTTCTGCTTATAAAATTGACAATAAGCAAAATGCTTAAAATCCGGACTCTACTAATAATGAATTAAACCATTCTATCATATCATAATACAGCATTGAAATGGCAATATTTAATTTGCTGATAGCAAATGTGTTTGTATTACAATTAATAATTTAATTATAAACAAAACAAGCCTACTACGACCAATAAAAAAAATATTTAAGAATTTCTATTAAATTTTAATAGATTTCGATAAAAATGCAATAATAACATCCACTTGTTATACCGGATGTTTGATTAAGCTTGACCACCGGCTGTATCTCAGAAACTATGTAGCTTAGCATATTAGGGTAAAAAATTGCACAGTGAAAGTGGAAAAGAAACCACTGGAAATTAGTTTTAAGTCCCTGTATCCGCCGCTAGAGGGCGTAACATCATCGCCAAATACAGAAACAGATTTTTATCAAAAAACTGCTAAATTGAACTAGGTTAAAAATATACAAATCGTAATCTACGCTGAATTTAACTTAATTCCAACTACTAGTCTAATCATTAAACTGCGTGTAACTTTTGTTAGGATTAACCAAAATTAATCAAGTTAGTTTTATTTGATAGGCAATTGAAAGCACTTTAATCACCGTTTACTCTCGTTTACTTTAGTTCTTATAGAAAGCGCCAGAGGGCGGCTTTTGAACAACCGCCATATTTTCTTGATTTTCTTAAAATATTCAAATGATACACTACAGTTCTCCTACGCTAGTTTATTGCAGGATCCTACGCTAGTTTATTGCAGGAAGGAATACTGAAAAAAGTGGTGAAAACCTTATCCCGATATCTATATCCTAGCCAAAGATATAGTAAAAAGTCTGGTTTAAAATCTAGTAGGCCTTTAGGATTTTTTGTATTATGTTCAAGTGGACAAAAACAATAATTTTAAAAATAAGGGAGATCATTTTCCCCCATTTATATGTTTTAGAAAGCGAATATGTAAGTAAATCTATAATTATTTAAAATCTTAAAATATAGTAGGCTATGAGATTAGTAGAATATTTAAAACAGCTTATATTTACTACAATTAAAAACACTTATTACAATACTTTATTGGGACAATAACAAACAAACATAAAAAAATAAAACGAATACAATAATTAAATCTAGTATCCCTGGTAGAGGGTGCAATCTTTACCGCAAAGGATAAAAACAAGATTTTATTCAAATTGCCAAATTAAGCTAGATATATTAAAAATATGTAAATCTTAATCCACTCTAAATTTTGCTCGATTTCAACTACCTTCTCATTTCTTTTGCTTTTACATAAGATGCATATGAAAATGGAAAAGTCTACTCATTAAAATGGTTGTAACTTAAGTTAGGTTTATCCGAATTTATTAAACTTTGATTAAATTGATAAATAATTGAATGCACTTTTAAACACTATGTATACGAATTACCCAATTCTGCACAATTTTCAATACATCTCCGGTTAGGATGAACGTATACCTTTTAATTTCAAAATTTAAAGAAAATGGAGAACATATGGTGATTGTCTAAATCGCACTCTCTGGCGCTTAATATCAAAACTAAAATAAATCAGAGTAAATTAGGTTTTAAAGTGCATTCAATTATCTATCAAATGAGCCCAAGTTTATTAAATTTAGTGGAACTTAACAAAAGTTACAGGCATTTCGTTCTGCCGTGCATCTTATATTAGACATAAAAAAAACTAAAAGATAGTAAAAATTAGGTAAAATATATCGTAGATTAAGATTTTCATATTTTTCACATTGCTTAATTTGGCATTAGTTTGATAAAAATTGTTTTAATCTTTTACTATAGAGATAGCGCCCTCTTGCGGCGAAGCTATGAACTTAAAAATAATTTCCAATGAAATTTTTTACCGCAACATACTACGATGTATAGAGATACAGCTGATGGCCACGCTTGATCAAACACCTGGTACATTATTGAAAAGAGAAAAAAAACCTATTTATTGAAGCCAACTATGACTTCTATTTTTAAAAACACAACTTTGTGTAGTATCTTGTTTATTAATAAGGATATTATTATTTTGTTTATCTCATTCAGTTCTCCCCAAATAAGTGCCTCAAGAACATGCAACTCCTATTTTAATAAAATAATGAATAACTGAGATATTATTAACACAAAAACATTTTTTTTTGACTAAAACTCAAAAACAAAAGCTGTTTTTTGTTTTCACCATTATATTTATCTCTAAAAAAGAGATAAAGGATGCTCCATTCCCTTTTTTTATATGTTCTACTAACCAAGATTCCTTATAGTAACACCTAATTGTGATCACCCTGTACTTAGAAAAAAACTGAAATTTTGGATTTTTAAAAATCGTCCATATCTCCGTTAATTTTTATATTTTAAATTCTGTAAAAACTTTCTTAGGGCAACTTTTAGTAATTGATCAAATGGCAAAGGTTTTAAAATATTCAGAAACATACAAACTTATGCACATCATTGAAATGCATTTTCAATTCTGATTTCAATAATATGCCACATGTAGGCATTTGTTTAATTATTGTTGTTGATCAATATAGGGGTGAGGGGTCAACTTCGGTAACATTGGATGATGGCCCTCTTCCAGGCGAACAAATTTTATTCAGAACTTTTTTTGATCCGATGTGTAGTTTTCAAAATATTTTATTTAACGTCTTCAAATAAATCGGCCACCCTGTATATCAGATTGTTTCTAACTCTTTTTGTTAGAGATAGATACCCTATAAAAATATCGAATTTATGCAAACCTGCACATGGATCTTTTGTCAATTTTTGATATTTCGATAGAGTAATAAATAAAAGACTTTTTGTATTTCTTAGGAATTGCTTTTATTCGTTTAATATGAAGCTCAATTATTTCTATATAATCAATATGTTCTTGAGGCCCCCCATAAGTCCCAAGTGTATAACTCATAAAACATGGCAGTGTAATGTTTATTTGATATTTATAAGTAACAATAGTAAAAGTTACTTACCTTTTCTTTTGAGGGAAGATACATTGAATTTCAACACGTTAACTACCACGCCAGAAATGGGTAGAGGCACCGTAATGCATTAGAATCAAATCTACCTCAGAATCTTATATAACTCGGGCGGCGCCGTAGCCTAGAGTACATGTGACTTGTATTTAACTCACGCGGCAGTCAACGTGTTAAACATGTTTCTAAGAAAATGAAAAATAATGTGAGTGAATATATTTATTTAAACATCAATCATTCATTTTATACACCTTTGTACATATTTCCAAAGACCACATGATTACCCAATTACCAACCGAAAATCCATAATTGTTTTCTTTTTTTTCTCTCTTTTCAATTATCCTTAGTTTTATGATGTATATAGTGGAAAAAATAATACCGACTTCGATAAGATAAAATACTGCGAAAATAGTCAAGTGAGTTGTTGTTTTTCCTCATCCATATAATATGTGTATAGCATATAAAAATTATAAGTTGTGTGTAGGCCACAACAAGTTCAGTACCTCTTTAAGAGTGGTGGGGAACATAATCTAATCTTCCAAGGTGACGTTTTTGAAGAGATAGGACATGGACTCCTTATTGTGAATCCTTCGGATAGCCTCTGAGAGAAGGATCGAAATGTCCACCGTTTTTATCTTGTGGCACTGCATCTTTTGTAGCTCGTGCGGAATCGTATTCGTTACAACGACCTAAACAAATTAAAAAGAATATTTAATAACATCCAGTTTTCAGGTAAGCAATTAAAAATATTTTGTAGAGGCTCTCCATAAAATTTGTTTAGACAGTTTACACGACATAGAATAGAAATATGTTTGTTCACGACAATGTAATAATATGTACATTATTTAATGTTGTGGGCAACATAAATGGGGTGTTTTTTAACACGGGCGTATTTAATGTGGTTTTTAGCCACACTAATTCGCGTTTTAATACAAGCTCTATTACACATTCCAATCATGATACCGCAATCTGTCATAATTGATCTGTGAAATTTTTATAAAACAAAACAGAAAATAAAAAACAAAAAATTAAATTAAAAAAAATTTAAAATTATTTTTTTAAAGATTCAAAATTAAAAAGCAAATAAAAATAAATTAAATCTAAATCAGTGTGTTATATATTGTTATTGTCGTGAACAGAGTACAGTGTATAACTCGCATATAATGGCTATTAATCACTCGAACGACTTGCTCCACTCGCTCCGCCTTGTTCCGCAAAGATCGTTCTCGTGATTAATAGCTATCATTATATGCTCGTTGGACAATATACTATCAAGTTTTTGTTATGATATTTTTTTTACTTAATCAGAGATTTAATATTTAAAGATATAATATCTGTGGCTTGGAGCTAAAAGGAGCAATGTCAAAAATTCCGCATGTTAGACAATCGCATTGAAGGTTGTTTTTATTAAATCATTTTGATTCTAAATGATATAAAGCAGAAGTTGTATGTTTAAACTTTGATTTATAACATGGTCCCCGTTTTTCGAGCTGCACAATGGGGATATCGCTTGTTTGAAGAGATAGAGAATCAGGGTGTCTGTATTTCGACAGAATGTATGGGGATCTGCTATTTAAAGAGATAAAGAGTCGGTTAAATTGGGACAAAGTTGTGTATTTTAGGGCCTAATAATAATCTAAAAACAAATTTAAAATATCTTCTTTCGTCTTCGAGATATTGTCAAAAACAGACATTTTTGAAATTTCGATTTTATTTTTTATTCAAAAACTATTGAATGTACATATTTAGAAAGTGCCTGTATAATGTCAAACTTCTAAATGTCGAGATTTAATAGTTTTTGAATAAAAAATAGAAACGAAATTTAAAAAAATCAGTTTTTTGGTGATATCTCTAAAACAAAGAGAAAATATTTAAAAAAAATATTTCAGATTATTAATGGCCCTAAAATACGCAACTTTGCTCCAATTTAACCGACTCTCTATCTCTTCAAATAACTGAGATCCCTATATATTCTGTCAAAATACGGACACCCTGTATGCTTGCATAGAATCTGATTATGTTTATCATGTTTTGAACAATAATTTTAGTTTCCAAAAAAAAAATTACATTGGCCTTTTTATGCCAAGCCACAGATATCCTCTTATAATTTAATCTTTTACGTCTGATTTAAATATTTTTTGATATGTTGGGAAAACCTTATTTTGTGCAAATTTCAATATTTTAATTTAGTTCAGCGCTCTCCAAATGGCGGACATTTTACATCAAATTTTAAATAAATATCAATGTTTGTTGTGGCAAGTCTAATGAGTCTAATAATTATATTTTCATGAGTGGAGTCATTCAAGCGTTTTCTATATTTTGACTTTTATTTCATGTCAGAGAATGCACGCATGGACATAAATGAAACTAATGGCTACAATGCTCCCATTAAATACCTTGATAATATTCTTATTAAGTTTTTATTATTTCTAGTTATGTACTTTATTTAATTTTTTTTTTTTCATTTTGGTCTAAACTTTTTTTGTATCTTTAATATTTTAACAAATATAAGATTTCTGTTTTTAGACACTCGAGTATGGTTTCTGGTTGGAAAAAAACTCTTGAATTATGATTTAAACAAAAATCCCTCCAGCCTTTTGGGCTATCACTATTTTTAATGTAGATTTATTGTAAGTTCATTTCATAAATAAAATAAATATTATATTGATACAGATTTGCATTTCAGTTTTGTTTGTAATTAGTGTTTGTTGATAGTGGTGTGTTTTAAGTTTATGTTTAGTATTAATTTCCTTTAAAAATTTATTTCGTTTTATTGGTGTATGGTGTGTTACCAGTTTAGTTTTATTCTTTTTTTAAAAGTGAGTTAGATTTATTTATTTATTACCGAATAGGTTGGTTGAGTACATTTAATTTTTATATTAAAAAGTAGGCTAGAATAAAATCATTGCAAAATTAAGACCCCATTTACCAGTGGTTTAAACTACAGTAGTACAGTACCAAAGGTCTATTATGCACCTGATTTAACTAACAATTGTAAAAGGGGCCCTTCAAGTTGAAAACATCAAATTTACACAAAAAGAAGACCAGTGCCGGGATTCAGAACTGTCAATTAAATTTTATTCAAATATTTGAGAATTCCTGGTCCTCATCTATGCAGAACATACCTAGTTCAATGTGCATGGAATGCTAAACTGAATATTTAAGCCAATGTGTACCAAACTTGATACCGAATATCAAGTTTGTATGCAACTGTTCACCCAAAATACAAGCTAGGCTTTGTGATAGAATACAAATATCAAAATTATTATGGATGGTTAAATATGTAATTATTGGCATTATTAAGAAAAGACTATAAGAAAAAAGGCGATTATACAGGGTGACCGACGGGAACCGGATGTTTTTTTAAATGATCAGTACTCACTTGTTTTTTAATGAAAAATTAATTTTATTCTAAAAACATCTTCATAATAACATGCCATTTGAAATGCATATTATGAATAAAATACAATTTCGGCAGGTGATTTCCATTTTGTTGAATGTGATTTTCAAGCCCTTGCTGGAAATCGCCGTATATGTGTTCCAACATCTTACGATCGCTTATTGCTACTTGCTGCATGATTTCCTCTTTAAGATCGGTCAAGGTGTAGGGTTTGTGTATAAAGACATGTTATTTAAGATGTTCTCACAAAAAAAGTCACAAATGGTCAAATCTGGTGAACTTGATGACGCCGCGCACACTGTATAATTGGCTAAGATTGTGGTTCATCGAATGCTTCTAGATGGAGTCATTTCACTTTTTAGTGACATCCCGTTACCTCAAGGCCACGTTGTGCGGCGGTAGGTGTTATTTTTCTTGAAAACTGTTTTGAAGCCTTTAGTGAAAATGATGTATACACATTTCTACATCAACTTGTAATTGAGATTTCCTCACAAAAATTAGTCCCACATGGTCAAATAAGGGTAATTTGGCCATGTGGGACTAATTTTTGTGAGGAAATCTCAATTACAAGTTGATGTAGAAATGTGTATACATCATTTTCACTAAAGGCTTCAAAACAGTTTTCAAGAAAAATAACACCTACCGCCGCACAACGTGGCCGATCCGAGCGAACACACCAGCGGTAGTTCGGGAAGGAAAAATAAGTCAAAATTGACGAATTGTAGATACTCCAAACCTTATAAAATTTCAAGTTTACAATTTTTTTGACACACTCCTTTTGTGCAATTAATGTTTAAAGTTGATCAATTTCAGATCGCGAACAACACGCGAAAAGTGGATGAGTTTTGATAATTTATTTCATCGCACTCGCCTAATATATCAATACAGTATTTTTGAAAGTTTATTAAACATACATTTTTCTATAATATACCACTAAGTGTGAATCAATCGATAATGTTCAACGATAGTTATAATTATTTAAACATGAGAACTTTATTTTATTGTATTAAAATTTCTAAGTGGCCTATATAAATTTTATCGAACCGCGGAGGGTAGGGCTCACCACTAAAAAAATAGCTCCAACTTTCCTTTATCATACCCCATCAAAATCAGATTTTTGTCGATCCGTGTAAGGGGCTATTTTAATTTTTTTATTCAGCGCCACGGTTTATCGCGAAAGCGCTCAAACGCGCCACTCTTTTGCATAGATTTCATACGCAGTTCATACATTCTTTTTATTCACGAATATTATTAAGATAACATATCTCTACAACATCACTTTATTAAAACTATAGCCCACCTTTCGAATTGTAATTATAATTATTTGAAAGAAACAACTTCTTTTAAATGAAATTTTATCTTTCAACTGGCTTATATAAAATATATCAAATTGCGGGGGGTAAGACTCACCATAAGAAAATCGCTCACACTTTCCTGTAATACACCTTACTAATTTATTTTTTTTTATCAATCCGTGTAAGGGTTCTTTAATTATTATTATTTTTCAACGCGACCGTTTTCCGCGATAGCTTTCGAGCACACAAATTGTCACTATTTGGTTTTACACAACTCATAAATATTAATTGATTCCAATCGCTATGTAACTTAGTAAAATTTACGTAAGAATATGATGCAAAAATCAATTTTTTCTTAAGAGTGCTACGGAAACCTTTAATTTTCTTACGTATTTTACTTTGATCAGTTGGCGTAGAAACATTAAAATGATCTTCAAGATATTTAACTAAAGATTGATATGTTGCATCCGAAGTAATATTTGGTTTACCTTCCAAATTATACCATATCTTTAACAAATCTTCATTGGAAATAGATGTATTTTCCATCCTAATTTAATAGATTAAACTATACTTATATATACACTATTAATAAGTAAAAACACTAAACAAAAAAATTGTTTTATACACAAATTCATTAACACTTAACAGAACTAAGATTATTTAAAATTAAATAGTATAAGTCCAACACTTCGATAGGTTATAAAAATATATATCCGAACTCTTCAAAAAACGAGATTTAACTAAATTAATTCTCTTCTAAAAATCCCTTCTCTTGAAATTATTAGTTTTTAAGTACTTGGTGTATTATAATAATAATACACTCACCCCATTTCTCACAGGCGTTGACAGAACAGACGACCAAGAATTGATTGTCAATGAAAACACAGATATTGATCATCTTACAAATACTTGAGCAAATTACAAGATTTCTCACTTATTTTTTGTATAAAAGCAAACAAACCATTAGAAATGAGTCGATAAAGAAGTAATTTTTATAGGGTAGTTAAAAGATATATTGAACAATAAATTTTAGAGAATCGACGGCCGCGGCCTGCTACATCGTATTTTTAATATAAGTTTAATTGAACTTAAAATTAAAATGACATTAATTTTAAATAATTATAAATCTGAGGGGTGGAAATGATTTTAAATAATGTTATACTGTAGAGGAATGCCATCTTATTAAAATTAGTGAAATTTAAGGATGTATGACACTGTGTATGAAATCTGTGCATAGAAAAGCTCGAGCGCTTTTCCGGTAGACGATCGCGCTGAATAAAAAAAATAAAAAAGGCCTCTTACACAGATCGACAGAAATTTGGCTTTTATGAGGTATAATAGAGGAAAGTTTGAGCTATTTTTTGGTGATGAGCCCTACCCTCCGCGGTTCTAAAAAAATTATATAGGCCACATAGAAGTTTAAATACAATAAAATAAAGTTGTTATGTTTAAATAACTATAACTATCGTTAAACATCATCCATGAATTTGCAGTTAGTGGTATATTATAGAAAAATGTATGTTTAATAAACTTTTAAAAATACTGTATTGATATATTAGGTAAGTGCGATGTATCTATTATCAAAACTCATCCACTTTTCGCGTGTTGTTCGCGATTTAGAAAAAAAATCGTTAACTTGAAATTTTAGGAGGTTTGGAGTATCTACAATATAATAGTATTTTCTTTATTCGCCAATTTTGACTTTTATTTTTCCTTCCCGAACTACAGCTGGTGCGTTCGCTCGGATCGGCCACATTGTGCGCCGGCTCGAGGCATGAAGCAATCATATACAAGCCTAGGTGAAAAAACGCCAAATTTAAGATTATTTTCACAAATTGGGGCGCTAGTAAACCAGCGCACATATGTGTGCCCACTAAATTCGAGCCGCCCCTTGACACCACCTGGGCTAATATGGGGAGATTCACGAAAATTATTTTTTTTTGCTGATTATTGTAGATGCATGTAGGGAATAGTCGAATATGGCAAAAAAAATCCGCGGAAACCATGTTTAGCCCCATTTTAGGGCCCCGAAAAGATGAAAATCCGTATTTTTAAACGGTGTTTTTTTGCCGGAAGCAAATAAAATGTGGTAGTAATATGTATTTGTTTCGCAAAACTAAATGGTTTAAATGTGTTTTCATAAAGATAGGACTTACGGTTTACTTAATACTTCCACTTAAAGATTATGATTTTTGACAAGTTATTTTGACATTTAATTCCATTGTTGATTTTTGTTTGTTCTTCCTGTTTTTAAAGTGTAGTCAAGTCCTTTAGGACTTATGCCAAGTTGCCATTCTGTCCTTGATTCAGAGGTGTGAATCAAGAATATTAATTTATTCCTCTAGGGTGTGTGCGATTTAATCGGTGATTTTCCTTATTTTGTCGTCTGGGTGATCTTTGAGCCGTTGAATCATTTCAGCTCGTCGCTTCTCTGCTCTTTCAGTTGGATTCTCTGCTTTTAAGTCGGCTCGGAGGTTTTCCGTTTTTATGAACCATGGTGCTGCTAGTGCCATTCTCATCAGCCTGCTGTCGGTTTGAGCGACTTTCTTCTTAGCTGATTCGGCTCCGGTTATGTTGATTTCCTGCCCGTAATTTGCTGTTGGTAGGAGCACCACGTTCAGGATTCGTTTCCGGTTTTTCGTTGTTAGGTTGCTTTCTTCGTGTAGTATGCCATGTAGTTTGCGTGCCCGAGCTATAGCAAGTCCTGCTCTCCTCTTCACGTGCTTGGTGAAATTTAATCTCCGATCTATCGTTACTCCTAGGTAGGTTGCTTGGTTTTTTAGCTTGATTCGTTTCTTTCCCATCGATATGAAATTATATCGGGAATCTTCCTACCTAGGAGCATGGCCTCGGTTTTTGATTCGTTGATTCTAATCTTCCAATTTTTTTGGCGAATTTGTGTATTTCCTCCAGAGTTCGGTTCACTCTCTTGCAAGCTCCTTCAAAGTGGCCTCCGCCCGCCACGATCGCGATGTCGTCCGCGAACTGATAAATGTTTAACAGTTTATCATTTGGAAACGTGGGAATGTCCGCCACGTAGATGTTGTATAATATCGGTGAGATTGGCGAGCCCTTCCGTCGCTGATCTCCAAGTGGAGAACGAGTTGTTGTACTTCACTCTGAAGTGCCGATCCTGCAGCCAGTTGTCCGTCAGCCTGATTATCCATCGCGGAAATCCAAATTTCATTAACTTGTAAACCAGTGCGGCTTTAAAAACACGGTCGTAAACTTTCTCGGCATCGAGGAGTGCGATGATACCGGTTTTTTTTTCGCTCTTTTTACAAGCAGTGACTTGGCGGTGTTTATCAAGTTCGCTGCTTGTTGAATGGCTGCTAGTTTATTTCGGAAGCCGAACTGGTTTGGTGCGATTATCCTGTTTTCCACGCAAAATTGTTGGATTTCTTCTTTTATTTGCTTTTCCGCGATTTTCGCAAGTCCGGAAATCAGGCTGATCGGTCGACGGTTTTCCACGTGCGCCGTATTCTTGTCTCCCTTTGGGATTGTTATCAGTCTCGCCTTTTTCCACTCCGCGGGGAAAATTCCGTGTTGTCTGATGGCATTTATTAGTCGTGTTATCCTCGCGACTCCGTTGTCATGAAGAAGTTTGAGGGCTTTGTTCGGAATTTCCCTTGGGGCTTTTCTCGTCGCGGAGCTCTTTATTAGGCTTCGTTTTTTCTGCTGTGATGGGTTGCGAGATTTTCGATTTTCCTTTTCCGTTTCGCAGTTTCTCTGCAGAGAATACGAATAGAATACGCCGTCACAGAGAGCCTGCGCTCTCTGTGACGGCGTATTCTATTTGTTTATCCGTTTGGTCCGTGTTCGTAAACTGCGTTTGGAAATGGTCCGCGATGATTTCGGATTTTTCCTCGTCCTGGTCCATTGTTGATTCATAGATTATATCTATATCATAATACTAACGGAATGCAATAACTGAAGTGACAATTGGCCTAGATAGAAAAAAAGGCGCACCCTAGTGGTTATTTCGAGAAGTAAAACAGTATGATTGTTAATTCACAAAACTTGGTCATGTAAAATGCGGTAATGCGAGGGAACTGCGATCGCACCTGAGTCAGCGTATTTCGCTAAAATCGGTAGAATAACAGTCTGTTTCGCTCATTCGATGGCAATCGCAGGCCCATTTTTGGTAAAACCGAAGACTGTGTAATCGGATATCCTTAAAGCGCTAGATTTCTTATTTATAAGTGAATGGTACTATTTATAATACTATATTTTGATTTATTATAATCGTATTTATAAATAAGTATTAGTAAATGAAATGAAATTGAATTACACGATATTTTATTTTGATGTGTGATTTCATTTTTTACCATTAGCTGGCGCAAATTAAACTAATAACGTGTAGACTGAAGTTGGCAGCGATTTTCGCTGAATTAAACAGGATAGAGATCAGCTGATAAATGCAAGTGCAAGAATATGTGTTGTAAGTGTGGTGAACTGATGATTTAACGAACAAAATAGTGTCTCTATAGTGTTTGTTGGTAGAAATGTGCACAAGTGTTCTTGGTTTAAAAATTGCAAGTAAAGTAAACATGGTGGTGATTTAATTTGAGAGAATTACAGTACAGTGAGACGACTGCCTTTAAGGAAGTGTGCTTCTGTGAAGAAAAAATGGAGAAGGAAATAAAATTGTTGTAATTGAAAGGGGGATGAACGAATGTTTTATTTGTGCCGTCTAAAGAAAGTACAGTAATTTTAATTGCATTCATAAAAAAAATGTATTCTGCGAGACACTAGCATAGTACGAGATCATATAAATGACCCCTAAATGAAGGTTCACTTACCTGAGATATAAAAGAATATGATTCAAAAATCCCAAGACAGGTGCCCTTACTTACACCATACAAGGCAGCCGTTAAAGGAAATGTTGGTGGTACAGTACATTGTTGTCCCATTTGTTACTATAGAGAATCTCGGTTAGCAGAAGAGATAGAAATAAATGGATGGCGCATCCTATTCCTATTCTATTTTTTAGGGATAAACTCAATAGTGAAAACAAAAATTGGCTTTCGTCTTAAGTTTCCGAGTTATAGCTAAAAACTCATTATTTTCCTTTTTTTTTTATTAATATCTCATTTATTGTTTTATTAAGATAGAAGTTGCATGTTCTAGCAGCACTTTTTGAATAAGAAGAAGTGAATGACATCTACAGAATTTTGATATTTTCATTAATAAACAAGATACAACACAAAGTTGTATTTTTTTAAATAAAAGTCATAGTTGGCTTTGGCCTTTATATATAGCTTATTTTTGTCTCTTTTTAATGATGTTTAGCATGTAAATGTTATACATTATTGATACGTGCATTTTTATTGAAATCTACTAAAATTCACTAACATTTGTTAAATGTAATTTCTTAATAGTGGTAGTAGACTTATTTTGTTTAAAGTCAAATTATCGATTGTTTATTAAACATATGGTCACCATTATTGCAGACTTGACTGCGTTAAATTTTTTCGGAGACATATAAAGGGCAAATTGTATAAAATGAAGAAATTATGATATTCATATTTTGAGATAAATTTTCATTAATTTTTTAAATTCAAATTGAAATGTTTGTACCTAAAATGCTGTAAAAATGTTATACATTGATGCAACATATTCATTTTGAATAATGGACAGCAATTTCAACATTTTTGTAATTTTAATATTATGGCAATGCTTTTCAATGATCCATTGATGTTTTTTCTTTCAATTTCTTTAAAATCGATTCATTGAGTGCTGTCTTTGTTCAAACCAGCTGTTTAAATATGTTTTTAAGGTAATATAAAAATTGCTATTAATAACTAAACTATTCTATCATATCATAAAACAGCATTCATAAGGCTTTATATAATTAACAGATGGCGAATGTGTTTGTATTACAATCAATAATTTAATTACATCAAACAAGCCTATTTTGTCCAATAAGAGACCATTTTTAACAATTTTTAGTGAATTTTAATAGATTACTACAAAAATACAATAATAACATCCACTTCTTGTACATCATTGAAAAGAGAAAGAAATATCCTATTTATTGAAGTCAAAGCCAACTATGACTATTTAAAAAAACACAACTTTGTGTTGTATCTTGTTTATTAATGAAGATATTATTATTTTGTTTATCTCATTCACATCTGAAGAATTGCACCTGAAGTGCTTGAAAAACATGCACCTTCTATTTTATTAAAATAAAAATAACTAAGATATTAATAAAAATTAAAAAATGAAAAATAATGACTTTTGGCTATAACTCAAAAACAATAGGCGATAGCCGATTTTTGTTTTTACCATTGAGTTTATCTCTAAAGAGATCGAAGATGCGCCATCCGTTTTCCTTTCTATCTCTTCTACTAGCCGAGATTCCCTATAGTAACACCCAAATGTGACCACCCTGTACATCCACAAGTGTGCTGTAAAAATTTAACAATTGGCTTGCTAAGAATAACGGCAAAATTTAAGATAAAATCAGAACTAATGTTTTTTGCTCACTGCCTCAATGTACACTACCACTGCAGTCACCTAGGTTTTGTGTTTTCTGCTTGCGAACTTTCTTAGTGCACCCTGTTAAATTAATGTTTGGCTTCATAAAAATGTGCATTCGAGCCAGCTGAAGGAAAGAAAACGTCACTGGCCAGTACTTTAGTTCCCGTAGTGAGTTTTAAACTAACAGGGACTACTGAACCCTCAGCTTACCTCATTCTCCTGTTTGTTTTTCACTGGTTACAACTTAGAATAGGCGACCTGAAATCACTGCACAGGCTAATTCGGTTCTTATTTATTTAAATATATTTGGTGTCGCGAACACAATGAGAGAAAAAAAAAACATTTGAGAACTTATTAGAGAGAACAAAAACTGTATGTTCAACAATTCATCACAAAGCAATTTCTTTTGAATGAACAAACCCGTAACATTATCCATTCATATTGGACATAGATGTAAGATGATGTACGTGCAACAAAACCGATAGTCCTCCGAGCGCAAAGAATGATACTAATAATATAAATGTTTATTCATATATAATTGAATTTTTAAATAACAATTAAATGTAAATGTCAGCGGTTCTCAATCTTTTTTGGTGACGGAACCCTTTTGGAAAGCGAAATACTTGACGGAACCCTACAATAAAACAATAGTTTTTAAAAGTGTATTCTTTATTTATAAGCATAATAAAAGTACCATGTAACAGTTACTTGTTACTTACTTACATAACAAGTATAATAATATAAGATATTAAAAAAGAAAACAAATCTAACTAATGGGAGGTATGAAACTGTTTTTTTTATTTTTCATCAATTGGTTGACATCAGGTTTGATAGAGGACAGTTGAAGTCTCATATCAGGTTCGGCGTTCGGCGGTATTTTGTTTTCGTGGCTGCATAGGTTGATAATCCTCTTTCGCACAAATATGTTGTTGGGAACGGGAGAAAATATGCAGAGCCATTTTGGCAAGCATTGGATATTTATCACGGATTCTGCACCAAAAATCGGTGAGAAGCGTCGTTTTGAACAGTGATTCCATACTTGTGTCTGATGACATTTCTAAAAGAGATTCATATATCTCGTTTGAGATACTTTCGGGCTTTTGTAAGTTTGGTAAAAAAGGATTATGAATCCATGAATTCAGTTTCATTTTTGTATTCTGTTCTTTGGGAAAATACTTCTCAAAAGATGCGCGCATCAAAGTGAGATATTGGACCAATTCTTCAAATACATCATCTTGAAACATTTCTGAGTCGTTATCGCTAACAAACTTACTGAGTGACGTAAAGCTTTCTATTTCTCTTTCCAACGCAAATAATCCAAAAATTTAATTTTCTTTTGAAGGCAGTTATTTTGTTACAGGCCTGGAACACTGTTGTCTGTTTACCTTGCAATGATAAATTTAAATCGTTCATGTTTTGAAAGATGTCCGCCATAAAAGACAGTCGGAACAACCAAGTTTTATCATACAAACGGTCTTTCAAATTAAAAGATGTATCTGAAAGAAACATTTGTAACTCGGCTCTAAGTTCAAATAACCTTATTAAAGTTTTACCCCGAGACAGCCATCGCACTTCTGTATGGAGCAGCAGTGTTTTATGTTTGCTGTCATAATTTTCACACAATAATGAGAACAATCGGGATTGTAGTGGTCGTGATTTGATAAAATTAATTATTTTTACCTCTTCATCCATAACTAATTTTAGATTTGACGGCATTTGCTTCATCGCCAGTGCTTGTCTATGCAAGATGCAATGACTAGAACTACAATTAAGCGCTTTATTTTTTATTCGTGACACTACTCCTGCTGTCATACCCGTCATCGCCTTGGCCCCATCTGTACAAATGTCAATGCCATCGTTCCAACTGAGATTATTTTCCTCAAAAAATATATTTATTTTATTAAAAATTTCTTCTCCAGTAGTGTTTGTGGGCAGCGGTGAACACATAAGCATGTCTTCTTCAAAAGAACTTTCATATGGATATCTCACGATAACCAGCAAGATAGCCAGACCAGCGACATCAGTCGACTCATCTATTTGCAAGACGAATCGTGTTTTTTGCAGACGTGTAACTAGTTCTTCTTTGACGTAGCTTGCCAGATCATGAATTCGCCGTGAAACAGTATCGTTTGATAGCGGCACAGTAGAAAGATGCTTTGCAGATTTTTCATCGAGCATACATTTTGTTATGTCTAACACACATGGTTTTATTAAATTCTCAGCGATAGTGTGCGCTTCACCTGCTTGTGCAATGCGATAGCTAACTATATATGATGCCTCCGTGGCCTTTTGATTCATAGTTTGGGTTTACATGCATCATAGTTTTTTGACTTTCCAATAACTGTTCTTTTTACATACAAAAAATTCTTTAATCTTGTCTTTAGACTCGGGGTGTACAGTTTCTAAATGTCAGCGCAACTTGGCAGGTGCCATGGAACTATTAGGAAGCAGTTTACTAAATAACATGCAGAGAGGTGAGCTGTTGGAATCAACAAATCCGAAACTGATATATGATTATTCATCATACTTCCTTTTTTTCGCCTTTGAAACCGTGGAACTTGACGTCGTTGCATCATCGTCTGGATCGGTAATTGCTGTATACTCCGCGCGTACTGCTTTCGAACATTCGGCTTCGTTAGAAGATGTTGTTGTAACACGTTTAACGCCTTTAAGCCAACGTTCCATTCTTCTTTATTAATAATGTTACATGTCAGGATGGTGGGGTCAGAATAAATGTACAAAACTGATACAATTCGAATACAGCAGTAGAACGCTAGTCGTCGACTGACTAAGTGTCGAGGCGCGATCGTCGTTTTTATAGTCCTAGCCTCGATCTCGAACATTCTCAAAAATACTCGAGTCGGCGCCTTTGATAAATAAAAAGCCAAAATAAAAATAGAAATGCAAAAAATGCAGTGTAAACAATCTCGACTTTACGTTTTGAAGTTAGAGCCGAAAGTTGCTTGTCCACAATTAGGGACTGTTAGATGGACGTTTTGAACGCGAGGAGGAACGGGAGCGGGCGCAAGCGTTTGCGTTTAAACACATAGGTTTATGAGAGTCCGTAGACGGACGGGTGAGAGGCGGAGAAAACGCCAGCACTCGCGCCTGTTTAAATTCGAGCGGAGCGGGACGGACGCGTTTTTCAGTTTAACATATGATTTCTTATGCGCGTTCTGTACGGGCGGGTGAAACGCGTTTTCCTTAATATTTTTGTAAAAAATCGGCCAAAGTGAGTTAAATTCATAATATTTTCCTTACCATATTTAGTCGTAACGCAAAAATAAATATTTTTGCGTTTAGATAAGTGTCCAAAATTAACAAAAATTATAAACTATAAATTTTAGGTAAACTTCCACCTCTAATATATGAGTATAATTTTATTTAATATTTAATAAATCTATGATATTTTCTAGAAGTTGCGAAAAATTCAATAACTAACAATTTAAAATCGCCCCCAATCTCTTGTAAAAATAGTGTGATAAGAACAAATAATTAAAAGAATTAATAATAATTTTTTTTGAGAGCGGTCTCTGTGCTCGTAAATTTTGTACAGCCAGCAGCTTCAGTTTTCCCTTACTCTCCAATAATCAGACTAGGGAAATGCCCATTTCACAGTCTATTTTTAATATGCAGGTTATTACCCATCAAAGTGTGTGAAATTTTTGACAGAAATTTGTGTACCGGTTACGGGTTAAATAAAAGGAAAAAAAGTGAAAGTTTATATCCTAGCCCTAAAACGTGATTTTATAAGTATGTTTGATACAGACAGATTTATCTTAGAAATTCAGGCACCGCCCACTGAATAAATCCATTTAAGTAACGTTTCATCAACATTAAAACAACGTTTAATGTTGCTGCACTGTTGATATAACGTTATTCGTTTATTTTTTGCTCAGTGGGCGGAGTGCATGTGGAATTTAGGTAAGTAATATTTATATTTATAAAAACATTAAATACATAAATACAGTAATGTCTATGTATAATAAAGGACAAATAAATAATAATTTGACGCAATTAAATCTATTTCGATCATGCTTATTACTCAGCGTAACACAACTGAATGATAGACGGCACCGAAGGCCCGGCGGCGAACTCACCTAGCACCCGCTTGCAAAACGCGTTCAATCCGCTCCGTACAAGAGCTAAAAGCGGGGCGGAAAAAACGATCAGTCCCGCTCTGCTTCCGCGCTCAAAACGTCTATATAAGAGCGCCCTTATAGCGTCTAATCTCAGAGGCGGCTTTTATCGGCGGCATAGTAAAATTGTACGAGGCGACTAAGTTCGGCTGCGCCTCGTGAATCGTGATACGCGGCGTCAGAACGGTCGACCAGAGAGAGATGTTTTGATTTTTTTTCTAAATTCTTGCGGAACCCCTACAGGGGTATCGCGGATCCCTAGGGTTGCTGCAGCAGCTGTAACGGTTGCTTATACAGGATCCCCAGGCATGGGGCATAACTTAGGCCCCCAGGCTTGGATGTCTGACGGGCCCCCCTTCCATAGGATGGAGGGCAGCATGATACCATACATGATCAAAGAAGCACGCCGGGCCCTCCTAATCCCGAGCCCCAGGGCTGGAGCTCTGCCAACCCTCTGAGACCCAACCCAATCCATATTTCGTTGTTTAAAGAGGTAGCTGATAAAGGGATACTTAAGGCTCTGTGGGTCATTGAGTTAAAAGCGGCTGTTTTGTGTTTAAGGGGATGTCTAGAGTTATTAGGGATGATGGAATCTGTAAAGGTGAGTAATAACTCTAGACATCCCCTTAAACACAAAACAGCCGCTTTCAACTCAATGATCCACAGAGCCTTAAGCATCCCTTTATCAGCTACCTCGTTAAACAACGAAATGAACAATATAAAAAAGATTGCAACTAATAATGGTTACAACTCCAACTAATAATAAATAACATGTGGAAAAAACAAAACTTTAGGAAAATTCAAAAACTATTGTATGCAGAAAATCCTTCAATACAGAAAGCACCTTTTCGATCAATTACTAATTTCGGTAATATCAACCTACAAATTAAAACATCCTTAAGAAACATAATATTAACATTGTTTTTAAAACATTTTGTAAAACAGAAAACCACATTTTTAATAACAAAACAAAACAATTTAATTTTAGCAAATCCGGTATTTATAAGCTTGTTTGTCCCGATTGTCATGGAATATGCATAAATCAATCTGGTCGTAATTTTAGCACTCGGCTCAAAGAACATCAGCGATGTTTTCGGCTAAATCAATCAGAAAAATCAAATTTCGCTAAACACCTCATCGATGAAAACCATTCTTTTGGTGAGGATGTACTTAAGATCATTCATTATGCCGAAAAGGGTCGAAAAATGATCCTTTTAGAATCGTTGGAAATACAAAAAGCCCACGCTAATCCGGAAATTCCCCTAATTAACGACCAGGTTGATTTAGTATATACCCCCATTTTTAATGCTATTTTGTAAATAACCATTCTTGTATAGATCTTCCAGCGCTATATGAAAAAAATGACTTCAAATTTGCAATAAATTTTTATACTTTTATAACACCATAAACCATAATCCTCAATAAAAGTATCCCTCAGCAAACAGCTTATTGCATGCTCGGCCGTGAGTCGGCTGCATAATTTCAGGTCCGTATTAGAACATTTCATTCCAATGACGTAGATATGTAAAAATGCACATTCGGTGGTATTCTCTATCGAAAACGTTAAATTTAACGTTTGACAGCAGAGTTAAATCTAGTCTAAAATAAAGGGAAATTGATTAAATTCCCTATCATTTTAATAGTTTTTGTTGAACTTATAATTTAATTTACACCAGTTGTCACCATTTATTTTAACGCGGATATCAATAATTAAATTTTAACGTTTTCGAGATAGATAGTCCAATAAATGTATACCAAAGAAAACACTTTAATTTGCAGCTCTTACGATACAAACGTCAGTTATCTGATTGAAAGAGTTAAATGACGGTTGCAACTTGTTTTCTAGTCGATAAATTGTTTCATACTCTTATTAGCATGAAGTTCTGTTTCTTAACACTTCTGTATCAGTTTACATCTTATTAATTGATACACAATCTACATCCAAAATATGTCACCCCTTTATAATTGAATTTTTGTTAATCGCATGTTATTTTTGTATGTATATAAAAGTTTTATAAAAATAATGTATTTTTCTTGATAGTCGATAAGTAAATATTAATTTAATTATAATAATTTAATTATTACTGTATATATTACTGTATATATTATGTTTTATTAAATCAGTATTTTCAAAAATCGTAATTATAGCCAAAATAACTGAAAATCAAATGAAATAATTTTGACATTTTAAAAATATATCTAAATATTATTTATTTTTCTAAGAAATTAACTAACGGCCCTAACTTTAACTTATACAGTTTTTTATTTAAAAAATATTGGTATTAAATATATTCAATGACATTAGAAACGTAACACCCAGAAGGAGTTATTATTTTAACTTGATTTTTTGCCAGTATGGTAGTCTTACATCAAGAATAAAATGATTACATTTTCAAGAAATGTTATTAAAAAACAATCTAAAAAAAAATTAATAATGTGTTTGGCGACCCCTTTGCTGTATACACTCCTGTAGACGTCTGGGCATCGACAAAATAAGATGGTCGATGTCTTCTTGAGGCATTTCGTTCCAAGCAACTTGAATTTCATCGATCAACTGTGCTAGAGTCTGTGGAGGATGGTGCAAAGAGAATATTCTTCTTCCCATGATATCCCACACATGTTCAATGGGATTTAAATCCGGCGAACGGGGCGGCCAAAACATTAACACCTGCTTCATTAAGAAAGTTCATAGTTCGACGAGCAATATGGGGACGTGCGTTATCTTGTTGAAAAAGTACGTCTGGGCGGCCATCTAAATAAGGCAACAAAGTCGGTCGTATGACGTCTTCAACATAACGCGCAGCTGTCATACTGCCTCGAATGAATGATCACCTCTTGGATCGACTACCATAAGCAATAGCCCCCCAAACCATTACTCCAACAGTCCTGTGTACATGCCTCTCAATAGCAAACCTAAGATCAGGTCGTTCTCCACGGTAGCGTCGTACCCTTCTACGGCCATCATGCGTGCCTAGACAAAATCGTGATTCATCGCTGAATACGACATCGTGCCATTCTGCCTCCCAATGCTGCCGTTCTCTGCACCAGTCCAACCTTTGGCGACAGTGTCTCGCTATTAAAGGAAGCACTAATCTTGGACGGTACGAAAGAAGCAAAAGGATTGAATGCGGCGATATAAGGTTCGCATACTAACGGGCCTACCTTCTTCTCCAATCCATTGATCACCGATTTGACGCGTAGTAGCGAAACGGTCTCGCAGGGCTATTTGTCTTAAGCGCCGATCTTGACGTTCTGTGGTACGCCTTGGTTGACCAATTGGTCTTCTTCTTGCTCCTGTACCTTCTTCTGTCCATACCTGATACACACGTATTACAGTTGCTGCAGTGTAATCAATACGGCGGGCAATTTCGCGATATGACATACCGACATCTCGATAAGCAACAACTCGACCCCGGCCAAAATCGCTCAAATCGTGATATTGTGGACGTCTTCGGACTCGAGGCATTTTATTTAAGCTTAACACACTCAACGGAAACACGAGAACTAAAAACATCTGTACTAAACAGCTCATATAAATAGTTTTATCAAAAAAGAAAAAGTGAAATATATTTTTTTTCATAATAAATATAAAAGGCACAAGGTTGAAATTGTTATCAATGTATGCTTTAAATATAGTCACTCTGTTGCTAAAATATGAATTCAAAAAAATCATTCCTTCTTTGTGTTACGCTTCTAATGTCATTGAGTATATATACAATAATATTAATTACTCTTTTTAAATATTACAAAGTATCAATTACAATAATCGAACTCAATTGTCCATTAGCGTGAAATAGTGAATGAGCGGCTCTTAGCGATTATACGGGTAAAGGTTATTAAGAAAATTGTATTAGGGCCAATGACAGGATTATATGTATATAATCCTGTCATTGGCGGAATTTAAAGGTACTGGGGATATCCCAGATTAACTCAACTTCTGAACATCTCGACATTCCTCGAAAAACTAATGGTCAATTTGACCCTTTATGCAATAAGGAACCAAGAGGCCCAGGATTAAAAGGTATTGGGGATATCCCAGATTAACTCAAATTCTGGACTTCCCGACAAAATGATTGTTCATAACAATTTCTACTAAAAGTATACTTTTCGTGTGATTTATAATACATATTTAGAGTTGTTTTTTTTTCCATTTTTATTTTTTTGATTATTGCTTTCATGATTTTAATTAAATAATCGATCATTTTAAATAAAACTGTGTTAAATAATATTATAATATTAAACAATCAACATATTTAATCTCAACATCTCTGAACATTTTTTCTTCCGCTGTTTGCCTCGCGCCCCGGGGACAACACACATTGTAGCGGCCCTGTTCATTTCGGTCATGAATTTTCTATGCAAATCATCTGGCCAGCGCAGGTTAGTTTTATTGCGGTTATGGTCATAAACCCCCAATTATCATTTACAAGTTAACCGCAAACTGAAGTCATTTTTTTCATATAGCGCTGGAACTACTATATATATACCTGTACCATACCGTAATTTAAATCACTCCGTTTGATAATGGCAAGTTGAGTTGCCGAAACTGCAGTCACAAAAATAAAAATATTGTGTTATACAAACAAAGTTAAAATGTTTTATTTTATTGAATTAACTTGTATAACGAAGTAGAAGCCTCCACCGTTCATAATTTGATTAAGGATTGGACATAGAAACAACCGGTACAATTTCTGGTGAGCGGGTGGTCTCTCTAGGCCAGAGCACTGTACGAGCCGGGCCTTCGCTACTAATAGGCCGGTACGATAGTATTACACTGGTCGGCATGAAAATCGGCCCTGACACCATTCCTGCGGATCCGCATGTAAAATGACCTCCTGAATCCGAATATGACCCCCGTTTTCCCCCATCACCCACCGTTTTCGGGGGAGGCCGCCCCACCTATTTTTATCACTTTTCCCCAAATCCCCCCCAAATCTACCTCCTTGCTACAAATGTTCATGTTTTGGAACTTTTCACCTCTCTAGCCCCTTAGAAGAAATGTAAAGGCTAAAATAATCCTTTTCATCCCTCCAAATTATCGAAAAGTGATAAAAATAGGTGGGGGGGCCTCCCCCGAAAACGGTGGGTGATGGGGGAAAACGGAGGTCATATTCGGATTCAGGAGATCATTTTACATAAGAATCAGCAGGAATGGTGTCAGGGCTAGAAAAAAAAATTTTTTTTGCAGACCAGTGTTATTCCCGAACTAGTCTCATACCTTGCTGCAGCAGCTGTAACGGTTATACAGGGTCCCCAGGCTTGGGCGTCCACCAGGCCAAGGTGCACAAAACCCACCCACCTAAACCCGGGCTAGAGCCCTGCCAGCCGCCCCCCTTATAGGGGCCATGCTAGGGGAGGGCTGTTGGAGATCGTAACCAAATGAAAAATATTTGGCTTAAGGATTAGAAATTTCGCGCAAAATTTCTAATCCTAAAGCCAAATATTTTTCGATTAAAAAATAATAAATTAAAATAAATGTATCTCTAATAAACATTTTACATTTTTGGAATAATTCTAAAACATATTTACACATTCACCTTACCTGAATGAAAAATGTTTTAGGACACCTTGTATATTAAAATAATTTCATAACAAAAATTATTCGGTCAGCTCAAAACTTGAAATTATAAGAATCGATGAACAATCATTTATTTATAATTATAAATTATAACTATAAGGTCAGGTAAAAATATTAGTACTATCATGAAAGTATGTTGTTAACTAAGGACTATCCTTCTCAGTCGCTAGACAAACACATGCTACAGTTCAATACATGCGGTCAAACGAAGACATATCTACTGGCACTTGACTGTCACAAAAAACAAAGCAGTTTATAATCTCACAAAACTACATTACTGGTCACTATAGCTATAGCGACCTTTGTTGAGGATGCAGCGAAGAAGAAACAGCGAGACACATTCTTTATGAATGTCTGGTGCTGTCAAAGACAAGGGACACGGTGCTAAGAAATAAAGCTCCAAATGGATAGCAATGGTCACCCGCATAAATCCTGGAAACAGCGAGACACATTCTTTATGAATGTCTGGTGCTGTCAAAGACAAGGGACACGGTGCTAAGAAATAAAGCTCCAAATGGATAGCAATGGTCACCCGCATAAATCCTGGCCGACAGTGGAGAATAAGTCTAACCATCAAGGGGGGAAAACTAAAACTGTGGCCTAAGTGGGTCCGGCTGATGCTACCCTCCCATCAAACAATCTTTAATCATTAATGTTAATATGTAATTAATCCAAACGGACTATTAATCATTTAAGTCTAAATTTAAATTTTAAGTAGAACATTTTTCGATAAAACTATATAATTTTAGAGTGAATAGTAAAAATTACAAAAATAAAAAAATTGAATATTAGATTAAAGTACGTAGGACATTAATCGAAATTAAGAAAAAGTATTTCAAAAGTGATCTTGTAAATTTTTCATTACTTTGTGCATTTCATAGATGTAACACTTTAATCACCATAAAAATGAATATAACGGTATAAGGCAACCTACAAGCACAACTCAATATCCTATAACTACAAATATTTTAATTATTTTCAAACTAACATTTTCAATTTTAAACTTATTTTTTTACGAAGTTTCATTTTAAATTAAAACAATATTTTTTTTTAAATAATCCGCCACGATAGCACCAGCGCCGCTCGTGGTGTATACGGTTTAGTATTCTCACAGTTCATATATATTCAGTTAGCCAATCCCCATATGAAATTTGGGAACACGCGAATGGGAGCAGAGCGCAGGAGGCCGGACTGGTGTATATGGCTGCCTATATACACCAGTTCGGCTTCCTGCGGTCGGTCGGTTACCACTATTTTACTCCAGATGTCGCGAAATCAAGTCTCAGAGAGAAAGAGGCAATTTCTTTCTCCCTCTATTCAGCGCTTCTCGTATCATATTCCAGATGTTGATTTTTCAATCTTGGAAACACGTTTTTTTTTTAACTACCTAAGGATGCGTGTTATATTCATTCATGCGTTTCCTTCTACAATTCTATTTTCTGCGTTATTGGAGAATAGATTTTATGAAATTATATGTGAAGGTAGGAAAATTCATTAAGTATTATTTATTTTATACAAAAAACGAAAAATACTAAACTATTTAACTTTTGATAAAAAGTAAAACAAATACATCAACTTATTCATTATTTTATTAACTAATTAGATCAATCATATAGATCAGATCAAATCTACTGATCGATAAGGGTTTCTTTTTTAATTGAAGGGGTCAGTGCAAAATGCAGTTGACATTTTTTTTTTTAGTTTTTGAGTTATTGCCGTTTGAAAGTTTTAAAAATAGTTTTAAATATATTGTGTTCCGTTTCAAGGCGCATTGTATGTTTCATGTAAACATTTCCCATGTAATTTAATTTGAGTTTGTATCTCTTATTGAACCAAAATGATTACAATAAAATTAGAATCATTTCTTTACCTACTAGCAGTATTTTCGAGGTATTATTTATGAGTTCTCCTCAGTTTCATTTGAAATATAGCTTGAAAATAGTGAACGATTATATGAAAATTATATCGTCAAAATAGTCGTTCCTACGAAAAGTCAGTGTTTGGCATCAAATTTATTAAAACACAAAGCAATAATTCAATTCAACATGAGTGTTTAAAAGAAAAAAATCAGATCCCAAAATGGACACAGTATATATTTTAATCACGATGCGTATTATATTAAATGAACTATACTTTTAATAAATATTAACACAGTTTCAAAATATTGTGGTTTTTGCACTGACTACTTTAATTATCCTAAAACAGTATGCTAAAAGTATTTATTTTAAACTTGACGCATGAAGTAAGTACACAGTAAGTACACACGTATTCCCAAATTTTGTACGGACCTGGCTAACTGGATATCCAGGGAGCTTTTCTTTAAAGTATACGTTTTCCAAATTCACCCTATTTTCTTCGATTTGATGCTTTAAACGAGTGTTTTCCTCTCCCAGACTAAGCATGAAGTAAAATGTCGAGTTTGGAAAAGCCCCGTGAAAATTTGTCGAGGGTAGTGTAGAGACTCTGAGACAAATTTTCTGGGCTTTTCTAAACTCGAAATTTTACTTCATGCGCCACGCGTATAAAACACTAAAATATTGTGAAATTTAAGTATTCTTGAACCTCACGTAAAATCAGTGTTTTATAGTTTAGAAAAGCCCAGAAAATTTGAATCGGGTCGCCGCGCTACCCTCGACAAATTTTCAAGGAGCTTTTCTAAACTCGAAATTTTACTTCATGCTTAGTCTGGAAGTAGAAAACACTCGTTTAAAGCTTCAAATTGAAGAAAATAGGCTGATTATGGAAAACGTATACTTTAAAGAAAAACTCCCTATATATCCAGTTAACCAGCTCCATACAAAATTTAGGAATACGCGTGTACTTACTGTGTACTTACTTCATGAGCCAAGTTAAAAATATATACTTTTAGCATACTGTTTTAGTAGTATATTTAAAATTTCACTTGAAATCGGTGTTTTATACGCGTGGCGCATAAAGTTAAATTTTCAGGCTTTTCTAAACTCGAAATTTTACTTCATACATTAAACGCTCGTTTAAAAGTTAGATTTAAACTTTTTTTTAAAAACGACGAATATCTGAAAATGTAGTGTATTCTGTATATTGAGTTATTTATACTATAAAAAAACTCTGTATAACTAATCAATAATATAAATTATTTGCCAAATTTAGTATGTTTTTAGTTAAATTGATGAAGAAAAAAAACTAATTAAGATAAATATAATATCAAATGAATTCTGGCAAAGTGAGATAAATTTCATTCACTTTTGTGTAAACTCATTGAATTTTATTTTTTTAATTTCAGTTTAATTTTAGGTTTATTGAGCTTTTTTTTAAGTCCCTAATTTCGAACACGCTGGAAATTTGAAAATAAAAGAAATGTTTCGGAATAGTTTATTTTTTCTGAAGGTCATCAAATTTATCATCGTACAAGTGGTGTAGACGGTATTAAATTACAAGACGAAATAAGAGCGAGCGCGTTTGTGTAACCGTTTGTGTTTGAGTGTAGACGGAACCGGAGCAGTTTTCTCTAGAATATTTCCAAGTTTACTCTATTTACAAGTAGATGGACCCACTTCTTGACCAGAGTCTCTCCTTTTCTTGCCTCGAAAACTCAAAATCCAGTTCTCCCATAGGCATTGTCTACCCTTGGTATTCTCTTATAATTTCATAACAAATTTAAAATATAATCACTAATCCATTTATTGTTTGTACGTAACCTCAAAACTTAAATTGTTGTTTTTTTTGAAAGCTTTATTTCATATCAAAACGACCGGAAAATCTCGTAAAAGTAGACACTAGTGAAATTGAGAAGAACCATATATGATAATTGCATAATTAGTACTTAACTGGCGCAGTAACGACGATTATAACCTCCGAAAAAACGTAAGTTTCAGACACAATTTGTGAGGAAAATGTTAGTTTTATTGCTCATAAAACTAGTGTTTTTCCATACTTTTTATCATTAGAAGTAGATGCGACACGCTAGAATTTGAAATTTTGTGAATACAAATCATTTAATTTTGTTCTATTCATTGCTCGATTTTGTAATTTGTTTTTGAAATATTGTTGCTGCCACCTAGTGTACAGAAATTAAACCTTGAAGTTTAATCATAAACGCATTCTTTTTGCATAATTATGCTATATCTATGAAACAACAATGGAAGTAAATGTCAACATAACCTGTCAAAAATTGTAATCTTTAAGTGGAAGTAATAAGCAAACCGTAAGTCCTATTTTTATAAAAACACATTTAAACCATTTAGTTTTGTGAAACGAATACATATTACCACCATATTTCATTTTTTTCCAGCTGAAAACACTGTTTAAAAAGAACTGATTTTCAGCCTTTCGGGGCCCAAAAATGGGGCCTAAACGTGGTTTCCGCGGATTTATTTTGCCATATTCGACCATTCCCTACATACATCTGCAACAATCAGCAAAAAAAAAACAATGTTCGTGAATCTCCCGTAAACTTCATATCGGCCCACCACCTGTTTGATATTATCATGCATTTATAATATGCATTTGAAATGGCATGTAATTAAGAAGATGTTTGTATAATAACATTGCTTTTTGATTAAAAAAATAAGTGAGTACTGTCCATGTCAAATACATCCGGTTCCCATTGGTCACCCTGTAAATATCTATCAACCAAAGTTTTCCTATAACATAATCAACATTACTCACAGGATTTACAATTAAATCAATGTATATAAACTATACATTAAACTTTGCCGTGAGAAACATTTTAAATTTTAATTGGTGACTTTAGTTATCAGTGTTTTATTTCAGGCGTAAAAATTTGGTACTGCAAAACTTTAAAAGTGATTGTGACATGATTTAAGACATGACCAGGACTAAAGTAATGCTTGAGAAACCTGGTATTAGAAAAGTGATTAATAGTTAAATCGATAGAATCTTTGAATTCTATCTTCAAAAGTAAACATTTGATAAAGGTCAATTGTCCTTTTGTAGAAGTAACTTTGTAATTTGTAACTTTGTAATTAAAAAAAAGTTGTAGATTGCAAAAAGAATCGCACTTTTAATGTTTGAAGTATTCTGCAACCAAGAATTGGCAATTTCATTTATATTTATAATTATAAAAGTTGAAAAATATGTTTTTTCAAGTGCTTTATCATTCAGCTGTCAAAAGAGTCAGTCAGAGAATTGATTTTGAACTACGTGCCAAAAAATTGCAACACCTCGAAGTAGCTGAGTCACTAAGCTGAAATTTTAACAATATAAAAACAATTTAAAATATCATATCGATACATGAAGAATTGCAAGTTTTTATATATTTTCTGCCGTGAAACAGACAATCTGTATCAAGAAAGTTAAAAACCGTACCATAAAGTGCTGTTTACTGTGCGAGTTGCTTCGATTATTAACAATGCCTAGAATTAGTAGAAAACTGTTTGCATAAAAATGTGCATTTGAACCGACTGAGAGCAAGAAAGCGATACTGGCCCATGTAGTAAGTGCTCCCATTTCCAGTGCAGTTATTTTGCAGGACAAAGACAGCGGAATGACGGAATGACGGCACTGCCCGCGTTTGCGAGCAGAAAACTCTATTAATAAACCTCAATTGCTTCTACATAAAATATCTCAGAATGATGAAAACCATGAAGAATTAAAATCAAATAATGTCAAAATTAGCATTCTTAGACATTTTTGTACATACATATTGATGATTCAATGTTCTTTAATGTTGTTTACTTTCCTCAGTTTTAGTTAACTTTTCAAATTTTACAGAAAAACATAAACAAAATAAGTCTTTAAGTTATTTTGTAATGTATTATTGCTATACAGGGTATTTATTCTATCAGGTATCTAAGGGATTTAACATGTAAAACTACTTTTATGCATTTTCCTGCTTCCAGGGTCATTTTAGAGAAAAAGTACAAGAGCAAACGAGTTTAAGAAAAAAACCATACGTATTTTGTTCGCTATCCAGTTGAAATCCGACGCCATTTACTATGTACGTAATACAGAATTACAACCATTCAGAGGTCTAATACACGACTTTTATGCCTTAAATCATCAACCCGTAGCTTTTATTTAAGGCTCATACAGTGCATTACTTTGCACATTTGACCATTTCTGAGATCCCGATATAGAACATGAAAAAGCTCACCCTGTATATATGAGTATTGATAATATTTCTGCATATTTTTGACTGCAGTCAATATTACTATAAAAAGGAATATTTCTTTGTCATTTTAACAAGTTTTGATTAATTTAATTGTAAAATTTTGATGTTTATATCATTTGTTTTGTATTGTTGATGAAATAACAAAAACTGCTACTCAACTAAAGTCAGAAGCCCCTTATCAAAATTAAAATGTGGTAATGTTGAACTTCACCAACTGGTATCAGAATGAAGACAACTGACATGAAATTAATACATTTATAAATACCTCATCGATGGGCGAGTCTTCGATTAACCTAGGTGCATCTGAAGAAAGCAGCCCGTGTGTGGCAAGGACATAAATCTTGTAAGCACCTCGCTCTTTCAACACTTCAGCTGCAGCCACGAATGAGTGCACGTCGTCAATCAAATCATCCTTTAACAAAATAAACACACTTAAACTCACATCTTTAAATTTGATTTATACATACCACCATGATAGCTATACGTCCTCCAACATCACCGACAACATTAATCGGTGGTTTTTCTTTAGCCGGATGTGCCGGCACACCGACTCCGGCATCCATGGTTCGAGATCTGGGTAAAGTCGGCGGGGAGTAACGTCCGTCGACTTCATCGGATTCTGCCTCCTTCTGTTCCCCGTGTATAACGGCAATACCTAATCTCAAACGTTCGGCGTAAGAAGTGGCTTTGTTAGCCGAGCCAGGATTCCTGGCTACGATTATCGAATTACGATAATCTGGAATCTAACATTATAAAATATTATAAGCTAACTTATTGAGTTGAAAATGATATTAGATAAATACAAAATGTAATCTTGCATTGCAATTCTGTTTGAAATGTTTACTTGTGTTAATATTACTATTTCTACTACATACTAAACAAACATGAAAATACACATAGGTCAGTATTCACATCTCACATTTAAGAATAAAAGTGCATTTACATAATTAAAATATGCTTTTATCCTGTTCAGGGGCGTACGGGCTCTCTCAAAAGGGCAGTTGATAGAGGGGGCGCCAAATGACAGATTTGAATATTTCATTATTTTATCTACCAAAGGTTCCATATTTTTAGTAATTTTGATAACCATAACTCATACTCCTTTATGAAATTTCTTGCCATTTTTTTCGATATTTTCTTCACAATACTGAAGACCTGTAAGTTTTTTTTAACCTAGACCATTTTAAAATGTTTTAATCGCCTCTTTTCTCTACATTTTTTGATGATTTTTGGGGAGTCTATCAAATTTAATTAAATAAGTTAATTTTGATCGGTCTTAAGAAATATTGATAAATTTAATTAGTTGAAAAATACTGTATAATTTAAAAAAGAATATGTCTACATTTTGTAATTTTATTTGAAATCAATAAACTTAGTTCGATACAAAGATAGAATTACGTTTATTTATTCCTTAACAATTTCTATGAATTTTGTTGTTTTAAAATAAATACGACTTTTATATAATTTAAAAAACAAAATACTCAAATAAATTTTTGTAAAAAATAGAATAGATATTAGAATTTTATTACAAATCATTAAATTTGTTTATTCCGTAATAATTTCTGTGAATTATGATATTTTGTATTTTACCAAATGACTCATTTTATGTAGTTTGAAACAATACTGAACATACTCTGTGAATTGAAAACAAATGATGTTTAATTGACCTTTTGTATTTTGTTTAAGTAAACACAATTTCATTTCTCAATAATTGTTACTCTTTTGAAGTAAACCTGGTATTCAATTGGTTTTATTTAATTTAGCAAACTTTTTTTAAGATTGTATAATTTTTGCATCTCTGAAATCATTTCTAAAATAATTTTTGTTTATATCAAAATTAAACCCTTTGCAACATTTTTGTAAACAAATCCTAAATGTAGATTTCTTTCTTTTGAAAAAGTATTGAATTGAAGTTAGGAGCATATTTGAAATAACTTTTAGAACTTGTAAAAGCTGAATTATATTTATGTATCTAACTGTTAAAATTGTATATTATCAAAAAGTATTTTGCAATTTGTAAGCTCTTGTTATATTCCAATAAATGTTGCTGATTTTACACAAATTCAGTAGGAGTGTTTTGATTAATAATTTGTGAAATCTCAACAAGTGTGTAAAAATAACAGCCAAGTATGTATAAATAAATAAGTAAGTAATGGCATATGAAATGGCAGTTAGGTTTAGTTAGTTGGCAGTGATCCAACGTTGCTAAATTATAAGGGTATAGAAGGTTATCTGGCATCTTATCTAATGCACGGAACTAAAAGTGTGCCCTGCAGCTCCCGCTCCAGACTTAGATCTTGTGACTTGAACATGGTGTCTGTGCACGCTTATGTTATTTTATAGTTTTTTTCTTATAGACATCGACCCTACCCTGATGACCTTCTATATCATTATACTTTAGTGGGGTTGGCAGTGATCCACTTTTTGACATGTGTTTGACAAAAAAATGACAATGTGACATTTTACTTTCAACTTGGTATCGTTGACATTCCCCGATCATGTTTTTGTTAATAAAAAAAAATATGTTTTTTCTGATAGGTGAAAACCATTATTAACTTTGTTGTCTTCTGATAAAGTACTTTGTTGGCATACTTGGCAAATAGCTGTTAAGTGCACTTACATTTTTAGAAGTTAACATAAAAATATTTTTTTCCTGTTCATTTTCCAGTAACAATATGCACATCTGCCATATGACTCCTTCCTAAACTATTATTATTTTCTTCCTTACGGCAAACATCCAGTTATTAATTTATTTTATAAGTTTTTATAAAAATAAAAAGTTTTTTTAATAACTGTGCCCACTCAATACTCACGGTTATGATACAGATTTATAGGCATATTGTAGGAAGATACTTAGGGTGGAAGAAGCGGGCACTTTATACATCATTATTAATAAAAAAAAATGTATTAACCCGGACTCGGAGACTACTGAAAGGTTAAACGTGAACATTGATCGAGAAATGTCAACTGGTTATCATTCACATACAATGACATATAAAAGATGTCAATTATTTTAATATGTAAAAGTCGGTTTTGATGTGTCGCAGACATCACAAAATTTATAGGCATTCGTTATTTATATAAAAGCTTACAATTTGAAGCTAAAGCGTGAAGTACAATTTCGAGTTTAGAAAAGCCTGAACATTTTATTTGGTCGTGTAACATTTACTGATTTAAAGTGAAGTTAAAAATGTACTGCTTACATGTAATTTTAAATTGTAAGTCAAGGGGTTAATAATTGATTAAACAGTACATAAACATTTGTAATGTTTAGCTGGTTGTTGATAGAAATGATTTTATTAAAAATATTTCAAAACTATTACTGATTTCTAGTCATTTACTATTTCAAAGGCCTCATGAGCCTTGATGAAGAACCCTAAAATATTTTTTTTATGTTTGAATTGTCTACTCAAAATAAATTAATAAATCAAGTTATCGAAAGCTTTTCACTTATTTTCTCGCCACCTTGATAGTATCAACAAAAATTTATGTTTTCAAAGTAAAGCAACATTTTAAGAAATTCGATCGATAATTTCATTACATTTATGCAATGTTTTCGAAGTAAAGCGACAACATTTTAAGAAATTCTATCGATAATTTCGTAACATTTATGCAATGTCTCATTTCCTTAAGTCTAATAACTTCTCAAAAATTTTACATTAATGTGCCAGTGTCGGGAAAAGCATGACAGGAGGGAGCACCAGGATACATGTCCCAGTGGGCGCTGGCACACCCCTGATCCTGTCTATCAATGTTTATGTTGTGTGATTTAATTAACTATCACTTACACACTCTTGAATGTATTGAAGTAAAAATGGGCTAGCTCTCAAATTGTCAACGGGACATTCGAAGAAACCCTGGATTTCCTTTTGGTGCAAGTCCATGGTGATTATGTGGGTGAGTCCAGAATTGCACATCATTTTTGCCAGTAGTTTCGATACGATGCAACCTCTCTTACGCATCTTGCACTGTTTGCTGTACGGCAAGTACGGTATCACTGCGACAATGGACTTTGCCGATGATGTCTTACAAGCATAAGCCATTATAAGAAGTTCCATTATGTTGTTATTACAATCCCTAAAAACAACATAAGACTCTTACATTTATTCACTTATCAATCTTCTAAACATAAAGAAATAGAGAATGAGTTAAATAAAAGAAAATTTGCAGGGCAATAAGTATGTCCAGTGTAAAACTAACAATAAGTTGAAAGTTCAGACTACACTACGAAAAAAATAACTTGATTATTGATGATAGAAATATAATATTTTGACAATATTTAGGCACATTTTATAAATATCAATAGTATGTATTTAGTTTTACGATGAAGCAAATATTTTCCAAGATATTTCCAAAGTTGGATATAAGCTTATTTTGTAGGTTTTTTTAATTTTCTTATTTCAACCATTATATTAATCCCCTGGGGACCAAAAAAATCATTATAAATGGGATTTTTTTTTTAATTTCACCAGGGCAAATCTAAAACTTTGGTCAACTTCAAGGAATTCAAAAACAGTGTAAATCTATTTTGATTTTTCAACAAAGTGCATTAATATCCTAATTATTTTTATGAATTTTATAAAAGCCTGATGTTTCTTAGATAATTATAAGATGGTTTGTGTTGGAATAGATATATTCATAAGTTAAATCAGTGTAATTACTATAATTTTGCTAATCTATTTTCGATAATTAAATATTTATAAACAGGTATCAATATTTTTCACTACAATATTATGTATTATAGAGATTTATACGATACAGATTGACACCAACAACAAAATCTTTGATGGATCGGAAAATCCAAATAGCACACCTTAATAACAAAGAATATGAAGTTGTTAGCTAGATGATAAAAAGTAATAGCCATTTGCATACCATGTAATACTTTTAAAAGTGTGATCCTGTATTGGATACTCACTTCGTCCCGGTTTGAATAATATAAATATCCTTCCCACGGACCGAATCACCAATCTCCACCATTGTTTCCCTGTTCGTCTTGTGGTAAACGGCACATCCTCCAGTTTTAACTCCCAATCGGCTCGCTATGAGATTAGCCAACTCTGGGTGCGAGTTTCCGCTCAAGAGCACGATATCCGATGTAACGGGTACATCCATGTCTCTCTGGTGGGGTATACGGAACCCACCCAACCTATTTAAAACAAAACATAAGTGTGAAATAATTTAACAAAGAAAAAACCTAACCTCAAACACTTATCTATTATGTTATTAATTAACACCAAGCCTACTACAAAAACAAACACAAGGAAAATGGTTAGTCAATTAGTAAGTGTGAAAGAAAGTTTTGAGTATGGAATTATTATGTTGTAATTCACCTAGCTTTCTTGGTAAACATTTATTTCGCTCAGATTACCTCCGCAATGTCTTGGGCAAATAAAAAACAAACACAACAGTCCGAATTGCGAGTTAAATAGAATAAATGAGGGTACGCGGGGAGTGATTATGTTTAATTATTGATTTGCAATTCACAAGATGACAATTTCGAGGTGCTGTGTTTGGACAGACCGGTGCCGCCGCAGACTATATACGGGCGTGAATTTTAGCTGTGTGAACCTAATTTTATCATCACATGTTTACTTAGCGCCATCTTGCTCGGACTCGTACATTTCTTGGTGACGTTTTCTCTTTCTTTTTTTTTAAAGCTATAAACTGTAATTGGAAAGAATTACGATCATGATATAGGCAACTTATTTTACAAATATGTATTTCATTAAAATTTAAGGGTCATTTCTGATGTAGGAAAATCGACAATTTTTATTCCAGCCTTTCTAGAGAAGCTAGAGTTACCCCATGCCGTATATGGAATATTCACAGCACCGATGCAATTTGTCATCGGTGAGAAGTCGCACTGAAAGGACGTCATTTTGTGAAGAATTTACCAAACCGCATGCAGTAAAATGACGTTAATTTGGTGCAAGTTCTCACTGATGAAAAATTGCATTTAGTGCTGTGAATAAGAAACTTGCAAACCCTTTCCATGATATACCATTGTATTTTTTAAATTCTAGTAATACTAACTTTATTGTATTTATCATCTCAATCTTAAGATAATTTGTTTTTATCTTATAATTGAGATGACTCTTAGGCCCGGCGAAGCCATTATTGGGCTGAAACCAGTGACGGCTCATCAGGGACGGCAGGGTCGGCTGGGCAGTACCGTTAAATTTGATTGAACAAAAATTATAATTTTTAATTTTCTTTGAATAAAATATTGTGCACTTTTTATAATAAACACATGTAACAGGCTAATAGGTAGTAATATTAATAAGCACTCAGTATAAGGCCGATAAATGCGGGAATTTATTTTCATTTAATATATATTTACTAAGCAACTTCGTATCCGCAAAATCGTCCAGCCGTAGATTTTCAGATTATGAAGATTAATACAAGCGCTACGTCGTCAAGAGTGTCAGTGCAGTTTCTGTGTTTCTGTCGTTACATTTCTCCGGCAGCGTGAACGTACGTCCGCAAATGGTTTACTCGAGTACGGCAAATTTGCCGGGGCCGTACTCGCCGTTCTTCCACACAATACACCGATGTCTAGTGTAGATGCACACTTTAAATTCGGTTATGTTACAGTTCATAGATTTTTATTCTAGAACTAGCGGATTTATTTATCAATGTATATCTGATTATTTTCATATTATTCCATTTTTAAAGTAAAATAGACATTTACTGTAATACAAATTGGTCATTAAGGCCAACAATTGGCCGGTATTAAAAAACAGTTAAAATATACTTGTCTAATATTTATTTTCAGATATGAGAACATATCTCGCATTTTTAAATATCGTTAAACAGCAGATGTAATTTAAAAATGCAAATAATAATTAAATAGTTACCTAATTTTAATTTGGCAAATATTACCTATGTATTTTAGGTGGATTATGTGAAATATATCAGTGTATAATTATAATTAACCATTTTAAAAATGTTATTGTAACTCCGAGAGCATTCTCTCTCTATTTTTGAAAATCGGGCGAAATGATTTAATTTAAAGTATCGTTTTAACGAAGTTGTTTGGTTCGGTACCGCAGGCCGTTTAGTCTCAGTGCGCCGGCGCCTAAATACATTCGGTCGACCCACTTCCTTAGATGACGAGTCGTCACTGTCTGAAACAATAACTATATGATAAATTAAAACATAACGAATCTTTAAAAAAGATTATAAAATCTCTTTTGTATTTTTTATTGAAAAGAGCACAAATGATATATAAATAGTATATTTCGTTAGTAGTCCAGAAAGAAGGATTTCTCCATGCGCGACTGCAGGTTTCTGGACGTGTAATGAACGCAATTTTTTATTATATTTATATGAAAACAACAACATAAAACTAAAAATCTGCTGTGGCCAACACAGGTACTGACCGCAAATTAAAATAATACAGGATTATTAAATTCATTATTCCTATTATTGAAGTTAATTCCCACTGAACAAATACATTTAAGTAATTTTTTATCAACATTAAAATAACGTTTAATGTTGCTACAATGTTGGTATGACGTTATTTGTTTGTTTCTTGCTCAGTGGGTTTGTACAATAAAATGTCAGCTACTGGTAATTTTTCTTAACTTGCTCAAAAAAATACTTGCCGTCGGACTAAAAAAAAAATATACACACCGTAGAAAAAAAAAAATAAATTATTTGGTAGCATAAAAAAAATATTTTTTTAAAAAATATTTATATCTCCCTTCAAAATTGAACTAGCTCAATGAAATGTTTGTTGTTGTATCGCTATAGTTATGAGAGGATGGGGAATTTTTATTTGGCACCATGACGACCTTTTGGCTCAAAAAAGGGATTAAACGTTTTTTTTTAACAACCCTGGCCACAGACCGACCGACCGACATCATCAGCGCCGTCTTAAGAGTATTATGCGCCGGGGTGCGAAAATCATCTTGCACTCAAGATGAGTCACTACTCGGAAGTTCAAATATTCAAATCACATATACTAGAAGACAAAAGCATCATTATGGTTGATTTATTTATTTATTACATATAGTACACACGTAGGAAGTTCAAACGACGACAATCATGTTATAATTACACAGGTAACATTTAATTACATATAAGTAACTTTATAATTATTCTGTAATATGTATCACATATTTAAACTTAACACAAATACGTTTATTATTTCATAAAAAGTATCACATAAACGTAAGTCATAATAATCAAACTTAACACTATGCTGTGCCTTTTTATACATGGAAGTCAGTTTTTCGAGCTTTTAAACTAGCAAAGTTTTTATTTATTTCGGCCATTTTAATTTACGCTTTTGTCTCAATACTGATAATGGCCAGACTTGTTTATCTATCTTGGATCATGGTTGACCTCAGATGAGCTACTGTCACTGGAAGAGTTAAATATATACTTAAAGCTGTTGAAATATTGGGAAATACGAATCGCTAAATTTTGCTTCATCGGTCCAAATAATATTACGGATAAAATTTCCATTTTCCTCAAGATTTATTAACATCATTTCATAATATTGCGCAAGACGGATCTGATCAGTTGGATTAATCGCTAGCACTTTAACAAATGTATATGGGTGCATTTTATACTTCTTTAAAATACGTAGAATAGATGTTTGAGTTATTCCTAGATCTTATTAAAGCATGAGGATTTAATTAAAAATATCCTAGCAAGTTTACTTCGTTGACTTGGCATGGTTAGACTGCCAGTTTGAAGAAACTTCGCTTCGATTCCCCCAAATTTCCATTTATGCATTGGCGTTAAATTGGGATACCTTTGATTAAATGTACGGCAGGTCCTCTGTACAACTCTTCGACAATCGCCGTAAATGTAAAATAAATTCAAAATATCGTTGTTAGAGTAATTACCTCTAGAATTAATTTTAACTTCACTTCTCTGTTAAAGCAAGTAACAACAATTCGATTGACTTTTTGATTCAAACAACTGTTTGTCTAAATCAAAAAATAGTTGTTTCACTAAAAAAGACTGTTATTCCTTACTTCACTTTTTATTTGTATCGTTAGATGTACATTTCGAGACACAAAGTGCTCATTATCAATAACAAACTAGAGTTTGTTATTGATAATGAGCACTTTGTGTCTGGAAATGTACATCTAACGATACAAAGTGAAGTAAGAAATAACAGTCTTTTTTAGTGGAATAATCAGTGTTTTATACGCGTGGCGCATGAAGTAAAATTTCGAGTTTAGAAAAGCCCCGCGAAAATTCGTCTCGGGTCGCTGCGCGACCCTCGACAAATTTTCTACGCGGGGCTTTTCTAAACTCGAAATTTTACTTCATGCTTAGTCTGGGAGTGGACAACACTCGTTTGAACTTTAAATTTAACTGTTTTATAAAATCTACGTATGTAATATAATAAATCATTCATTGAAATCATAGAAGATGCAAAAACCTAAAACCTAAACTAAGAAGAACTTTTAGAGTTAACTTTATAATTTGCTCGGCTCTTAATAGGTGAATATTCTATTCCTAAGAAAAACCGTATTTATTTAATATTAAATTTGCATTTAATATAATAACAAACTGTGAATAAATCGACAATAATCTAGAAATATCGAAAATCTCGACATGTAGAAAATCTTGACGGTCCACTGCCAGACTAAGCATGAAGTAAAATTTCGAGTTTAGAAAAGCCCCGTGTAGAAAATTTGTCGAGGGTCGCGGAACGACCCGAGACAAATTTTCGCGGGGCTTTTCTAAACTCGAAATTTTACTTCATGCGCCACGCGTATAAAACACTGATTTAATGTGAAGTTAAAAATGCACTGAAAACCAACCTAACTTCGATATTTTTTCAAAATTGGATGTTTTCTTTCCTATCCATGCTATAAACCTTCATTTATTCGTTGTTTTCTTGTAAAGAAACTTCGATTCCCTGCAGTCCTTCAGTTCCCGAAGACCATGATTGGTCCTTCGAGCTGCATCCTTTGTAAAATGGTAATAAACTTAGTAATCTAGAGCCTGGGTCTCCAAACTATCTTCTTCGCGGGCCACAAATACAATTCTACATAATAAAGTCGGCCAAGATCCGATTAATTTTATAAAATTATGAAAAATTTAAGGAACAATTGTTACAATATTTCAAAATATGACATTTACAAAAAAAATTACAAACAATCGCGGGCCGGATTCATGCAAGTCGCGGGCCGGATTTGGCACGCGGGCCGTAGTTTGGAGACCACTGATCTAGAGTGATCACTCAATTTGAAACTTCTAAGAACGAGTGTTGTCTACTCCTAGACTAAGCATGAAGTAAAATTTCGAGTTTAGAAAAGCCCCGCGTAGAAAATTTGTCGAGGGTCGCGCAGCGACCCGAGACAAATTTTCACGGGGCTTTTCTAAACTCGAAATTTTACTTCATGCGCCACGCGTATAAAACACTGATTTAGAATAAAGTTCAATAACACATATATCATAATTGATTAAAATCATTATTTAATCAGATATTTAGTCGGTAAATGAACATTTTTCTTAATAGAAACTGATGGAATAAAATGTTACTGGTTGCAAATGATAGATTCAAATTTATTTTTAAAGGATTTGTATCCGTGTTTCAAAAATGAGGATTCGAATCTTTGATTCGAATCATATTTTTCACTTACGAATCCTTCATTCGAGTATTCGTGGTTCGGATCGTATTAGGTGATTCGGATTCGTGATTCGAATCCTGTTTTTGAGGATTCATCCCAGCTCTGTTACGAATACACCAAACACCGATAACTGAAGTATTATATTTGTAGTATGCACTAAAACAATTTTGTTCGCATTGACGAATAGTACATTGCACAATTAAATATTTACTTTTATATAAAAAAAAAATTAAAACAATTTATGAATAAAATTTTTGGGGTCGCCCCACCGGCCTCTTATTTGGTTTGGATCTATCATAATCTAACCTAACCAACGTATTTATTTTAAGGCGCATATATTTTTTCCATAGGAAAAACGTTTTCTGAAATAGTTACAATAAATGTGCATTCTATTCAATATAAAGCCGATTTAAGTTGTACCGCTAATAAACAGGCTACAATATGATTGTCATTGATGATACATTCCCCACTGAGCAATTCCATTTAAGTAATATTGATACAACGTTATTTGTTTGTTTTTTGCTCAATGGGTTCATATGTCGATAAACGTATACAATGTTTACAACATATCAAGTCAGTTAGAAGTTACATAATGGAATAAAATATAATTTTAAATAATATTTAGATAAGAAATTATTTCGTTGAACAATCTATTAACTTTCACAAATCAATACCCATCATAAATAATAATTTTTAGAAACAATGTATGATATTGGGACTGTTCATCAAAATGTTCAACATTCAACAAGTTTGGAGTTTTTTATGATGTATGTTGGTATCTAATGAACGGTACTTCGGCCCTTTTCAAAACTTTACCTGCAAACACCGATCGCGAACACCAATCTGTCTAGTTTGTACGATTGCAAAAATTTTAAACAAGTTCACGATTAACTATCCGATCATCAGAGAATTCCCCAACAGTTGGCAGTAAACTCATAACTATTGTCTCTGATGAACGGGCGTAATTTGTTGTAATTTTTAATATTTTTTTATTAATTAATTATAACATGATATAAATAATAGTTCGCATATTTATAATTAAAATTAATGCTCGATAATTTGTTACAATGTAAAAGTATCCTGGCATTAGTGAAGTTCGGCCGAGAAAGCAAAAAGCAGACAGGATTTTTTTATTTACATGAATGCGTGTATGTTTATATTAAACGTCCTTGACGAGCATTTTCCAGCCGATAAATACTAGTGCGTGACACCGATGTAATTTGTCATCGGTGAAAAGTTGCCCTGGGCCCGTATTCACAGTACCGATGCAATTTATCATCGGTGAGAAGTTGCACTGAAACACGTAATTTTGGGAAGAATCTACCCAACTGTATGAAGTAACATGACGTCATTTCAGTACAACTCACAAATTTTATCAGTACTGTGAATACGGGCCCTGGATCCGTATTTACAGCACGCATGCAATTTGTCATCGGTGAAAAATCGCAGTGAAATGACGTCATTTTGGTGCAAGTTCTCACCGATGAGAAATTGTGCTGTGAATAGACCCCCTGATATTCAATTGTGACAGCGAGTGTTGTCAACTTTCACTTTAAGCGTCATCCATGGGCGGGAGCTATTCCCTTAATTTTGAAATAGGAATATATGATAGTTAATACCTCAAATTAACGTGTCTAGTTTGATTCTATTTACCTTTGCGAATTTTTGAGATACGATTTTGGGGTAAGTGAAATAAAGCACAACTTTTAAACGCAATTGCTGTGACCAACGTTAGACCTCATAGATACGCCCCTGTTTGTCCGCCATTTTTGGTCAGAATTACTAACAACTAATCAAAAAGAACACCACAGTTGTTGCCACTGTGTTTAATCAAGGCACTGTAATATTTCTTATGGCTGCATCTTGCCGACAGATGGCGCCTCGCCAGATACGTTTCAAAAAGCGATGTCAACGGGATGTTATCAAATAATAATTATATTATCGAAAATAAGCAAAAACCGAAAATTCCAGTCGTGCTGAAGTTATGGAACTGAGAGCGCGTGCTGCGACTGGTAAAAATAAAAGAGACATTTCGGAGCCGGCCAGGATATTCCCAGTAAGCGTTCATCACCAATCATTCACGACCTAACCTCACAAACACTCTACACTGCATAATTAAGCCATCACAGTGCAATCAATCGAATAAGTACAATATAAACAAGCTAGTTGTGTTGGTAAGGTGGTGTTTGAAGAGAGAAAATTGGGCTTGGGTTTGTGATTTGTCGGTATTGGATGTTGGGTTTGCAGCCAATATAGGAAGCCATTGTTTAGTGTTTTGTTTTTTCGAGTCTAAAGGGATTTCGTTGGCTCATCGCTTGTTTTGAGGATTGTAGGAGTATATGAAAAGAGAAGGTAATTATTATATTTATGTATTGTTTGCATATTCTAACCTTAATTATTTAAGGCTATTAATTTCATAGTTTTGGCAGTAGATTATTCAAATATTTATTTTAAATAATAATTGATGTGTGTTTAAACAAACTTGCACTAGAAATTAAATCTACCTTATTAATAGGTATTCGGTTTAATTCTGAAAGCAAAATGTTAAATTTATACGTAAAATTTGTTCTGTAACCTCACATCTAAAGTACACATAAATTCCATATCTGTTTGGAAGGTGAAGCTAAGAATAACATACCTTAAGTTTAATATTTCACCTACAGAATCTGTCTAATTAAATTTCAGTTCGTGAATGAGTAACATTCGACGACTTAACTAACTATTGGTGACTAACGCAGGGTCCCTATATAGGGTGTCCCGGGAGGAATCTGTCAGACTTCAGGGGTGTATTACTTAGGTCATTTTAAACCAAAAAAGTTATGTCCACATAGGTCCGATTTGGAAAGGTTAGTGAATTATGGCTTGATGAAGAAAACTGTTCAAAATTCTAAGGAATGGTTTTGGAGAGCATTGCTTCGTAATTATTTGTTTTGCTATCACTTGTAAATTAACCTAATTGGAATATATGATTATTTTAAATATGCCTTCAACGTTTACGAATGAAGAATATGTAGATATTCATTTTATTTACGGCTTTTGTAATGGTAACGCTAGAGCTGCCGTCCTGAAATATCTAGCGTTGCCATTACATAAGCCGCAACTAAAAAAATAATCACATTTACCAGGTAGGTTAACTTACAAGGGATAGCAAAACAAATAACTGCAAAGTAATGCTTTCCAAAGCCAAATCCTTTTAATTTTGAAAAGTTTTCTTCGACAAGCCATAATCTACTAACCTTTCTGAATCGGACCTATGTTGATATGATTTTTTTGCTTAAAATGACCCAAGTAATACACTCCTAAAGTTTGGCAGATTCCTCCCAGACACTTGGTATAAGGGAGGCTTCTATTTTGAGGCCTAAAAAGTCCCAAATTTGAACTAAATCAATGTTAAAACAATTTTCACTGGGTCATAATGGGATAGATAATATTTTATGTAATAAGAACCTCTAAATTGTCAAACTTAACTAAATAAACAAATAAAACTTGTACGTTATTTCTTTCAATGAACCTGACAGTGAGCCTTGGGTGTAGCTCTCTGCGCTGGGTTTAGTGTTGCCCAGCTTTAGGTATCTAACCCTTGCTAGGGCCTCACATTGGTACAGGATGTGGAGAGGATCCTCCTCTTCTTCCTGGCAGAATCTAGATATTGTATCCTCTGCCAGACCTATTTTGCTCATGTGTTCTTGAGCCTACAGTGTCATGTCAGTAGACGTACTATAGCTTTAACCGTTTTTCTGAGAAGATCGGTCGTGAAAGCCAGCGATTGTTGAAGCATAGTGGTCCAATTATTGTCAGGCAATTATCAATTATAATCATTTCATCGACTAATAAATCGACATTATTTCTGTTATCCTCTGTAATCTGTGCTAGAGTACTCATTTAATAGTAAATATAATGCGCCTAATGTTTTATGGGACACCTCCAAGCATTGTGATGAATCATTTATGACCACTGCGAAGAATTTGGTTTCGATCTCTCCTGAGCCGTTGTCGCCCAGTCGAGATAAGCATAAAACGCACACAACTAGACGCCAAATACACAAGCGAACAACTGCATCGCAAGACACCGCCGCAATCGTCCACTTGTGCGTTTGATGATCAGTCACAGGTGTTATATGCCCAACCCGACTGAGCGGTCCCGGTTGTAGAACCCTGTATGGGCCGGTTTTTTTGGGCTCGGGCTGCTAGCAAATTTTACAAGCTAGCTGGCTCTAGAAAAAAGAAACATTAATCCCGGCCCTGGTAAAAAATATACAGGGGGAAACAGAGTGATGGGATCAAACATCGAGAGCATTAATAGAAGGCATTTGAGTGTAAGAGCTCATGTCCGAAAATGTCTAAGGCGTTATGGTTCTGTGACATCTTAAGACAGAATTAACCTTGGTATCAAAATCCTTGCTGCGCCACTGGTTTTAAGTACCTAACCAAATTTCATCAATATTCAACTCATGCGATCTGCCACTGAAGATTATTTGTGTGAAGCAAATAATTGTAGTAATTGAGTTTATGTTGTGTATTGAATAGAGATATCCAGAATGCTGTCACTTCACTGATCAGCTGATCTCGAGCATTGGCACACACAAGGCGCGCACCGCCGCTTCCTTAGCTCAAGGAACAGCTGTATTCCGTTGCCTGAAGCCATTGTGATTTTTGTGTTTTCCCAGTTTTTGCCAAGTATTTTGTTTCATTATCAATTTAACTAATCGTGGTAAGAATGAATCACATTGGTTTGTATGCATTCGGTGTTTATTTGAATTTTTTACAGCAATGAGTAATTAGGGTGCGCTTGCAACGGCTATCCTGTGCGTTTGTGTGCCAACGCTCTAGATCAGTCAAGTGACAGCATTCTGGATATCTCTATTACATTACATGACGTGACATCATAGCAACAGCGTGTTTTTAATTAATTCTGTTTCAAAGCGTTACACTTTAGTGAGCCACTTACAGACATGGGTTCTTATACTCAAATGTCTTTTATTATTACACTGAATAACCTCTCGACATTTGATCCCATCATTCTGATTCACTCTGTGTAACAGGCCCGGCCCACCTTAGTCAATATTTTAGTCTGAATAATTTAAATTTTGTACATTATTAGCATTTGCGTTTTTAGTGTATAACGATTTATCATTGTTGTAAATATATATTTACTTGTTTATAGGTATTTCAACAAAAATGAGATTTTTTTTTAAAAAGCAGTTGGGTCGGGCCCGTTCTTATATTTACGATTGGAGGCCCGCCTCACTTGAGAAAATTCTAGTATGTTGATGCTATGATATTGGCTTGATTAATTGCTGTATATGGACTTTAGTCATTGATTTAATTAAACACAGTGGTGACTTTGCCCAATCATGGTGGAGTAAATAACGTCAACGAGTAAACAACTGATTTAGAAAATTAAGAGAGTAACCCCTGAAGTAACCACCATTAAAACCACAGCGAGAGACTTGTCCGGGATCGCTCATGAACCCTAGCTGGTCAGTTAAGTTAAGCTTTTTTTTCAGTTCAGCCTTTTTTTAAGAAAACAGCTAGTTCTAGAGAGTTAGGACCAAATAAATTATAACAAAAGCAGTATTAAAGAATTGAATGGTAATATTCTTTTATTCTCAAAAAGGTTGGCATTCCTAAGAGTTTGCTTAAAAATGTCATTAACTCAAGATTTTTAAATGGCACGATAGGTCAAAAGTGGTAAAATTGAGAAGGTCTTTAAAAAATAAGCAACTTTTGTTAGAAACACAATTTCGTTACTGGCATCAATTTTCAGTAATATCTGATCAAAGTTATTCAATTTCATGGCTAACTTATTTTAAAAGATTGAGTTTGCAATGTCAGTTAGACCTCTCAGATACATTCTGACCGAGGCCGCGGAGTCGCTAAAGAAATATGCGACTCCAACTCCGTCTCCGACTCCTCTATTTTTTGATAATCCTACACCAATTCCAACTTCTGCTTTGAATCATGTAAACATTTTTAAACTTTACTTAATAATGCAATTTTTTGCAATACAAATTAATGTTTAATTACATCTGCATAATTACAATCTAATAGTTTTTTTGAAAAATAATCGAAATTTTGGTTTTCTCTCATATGCAAATTAGATCAATTTCCATTGTAATTAAAAACTCTATTTGGGTTCGAATTATAAAAAAAAAAACGAAATATGTTTGCATTTTTATATTAAATAAGTATATCGAAAATCAGAGTCGGAATTATACGAAATTTCCAACTCCACAGCTCCGATTTCCTCATCAGAAAAATACTTAAATTCCTACCTCACAGTTTTCACTCTAACTCCGAGTTTATATTTACTTTTGAACACTGTTGAACTGTTCTGGTCCCAATACCAGTGGGCCTAAGTATCTACCTTTAAAATAAGGTAGCCATGAGATATTGATATTTTGTATTTTTCAAAGATCTTTTGAATGATACCACTTTTGACCTATCATGCCATTTGAAAATCTTGAGTTTTTGACATTTTTAAGCGAAATCTCAGGGATGCCAACTTTTTTGGGAAAAAACACTATCACCATTCGATTCTCCAATATGGCTTTAGTAATATTTTTTTTTATCCCAACTCTCTAAGACTAGCCGTTTTCTCAAAAAATGCCTGGTCTGAGACACCCTCTATACTAGTAATTATATAAAATTATTACCATTTGCGTTTTTAGATTTTTTTCTTCGACAAGAAATGTATAAACAGTACATTTACCCATCAAGTCCCTCCCGCTGATTATAACCTACTTTCTTATTTAATGTTGCCCTATGATGGCACAGTATGTATCCTACACAGTAGTGTCACTTCGAGGAATATTTTAAAATAGCTTTTGTGCGCAGCCGTCATCGTGATCATATGGTGGTCTACGAAGTGTTATTTAAAATTATTTATGTCATAGATTATTGATTTATATCATATAACTCTTTGTGTGATTACTCTGTGCTCGTTAGTTTCAAGGAAGAATACAAATATGACTTGTTACTTGCTTTCTTGTAATAGTATGTATTCTAAATCATCTGATATTAGCTTTTTTACATTGCTCTAAGATCATAAGTAAGTACTACTATATTTCTTGAGTTTACAATTTGGTTATTCTATTCAAATTCTAAATTGGGCACAGTCCAGAAATCGTGCAAGGAACGTTTCTCATTTATTAAATTAATCAACACTTATCAGTTGAATAATTCTGAATTCATTAAACAAATTACGTTTAGGCTTTATTAATACTAAGTTATTACTAGAACGTATACTTCAGATGCAGAGCTAATTATTATCTAATTATACTATTTTTTATAGATTATACACAACATTTTATTGTTTATAATTTTATCTTGTTGCTTTCTTTATATTATGTACGTATGTTATCATTTCTCTAAATCTACAATAACTGTATTAATTACTGCAGCCAAAATTGCAATCAATTAACCTTATATATCATATTTAGGTTTTAAGTACAGAATAAAAAACCTGCACATGAACCACTTATTTTACAAAACATCAAAAGTGCCGCCACATAGTGACACTACTGTATAGGATATACAGGGTGTAACCGAACTAATGTACAATCTCTAAAGGGGGTATATACAAAACACTTTTACACCCATTGCAGAAAAAAATAATCTTGAATTTTCCATGCATGTCCATGATATGTTTCGTAGATGTGTAAGTATGTTGTACGGTTTATTTACTTTTACTATGACTAGACGCATAAATCACTTTTTTTATGTCTTCTACTAACTGAGATTCCCTATAGTAACACCCCCATAATTCACTGCAGGCCTGTGTTATTTTTCTACATAACATCCTCCATTTTTCGATGTTTAGGTACATTTTAGGTGTACATCGTATCACTTTTGACAAACATCAAATTAACGAATGACTTAGAGAATGATTCTAGTTGTTTAAAAAATGATTTAAATAAATTTGGTAACGACAAATTCTAAGTCCTTAATGAATAGAAAGTCACAGAAAAATCATACGGCTAGCTTTGTTTAATTGACTCAATTAAACAAAGCTAGCCGTATGATTTTTCTGTGACTTTCTATTTATTACGGACTTAGAATTTGTCGTTACCAAATTTATTTAAATCATTTTTTAAACAACTAGAATCATTCTCTAAGTCATTCGTTAATTTGATGTTTGTCAAAAGTGATACGATGTACACCTAAAATGTACCTAAACATCGAAAAATGGAGGATGTTATGTAGAGAAATTACACAGGCCTGCAGTGAATTTTGTGCCGGAAAGAACAATATGGTTTTTCACGATCCTACATATAGTTTAGGAAATATGAGAAGTGCCAAAAAAACACAATTGTTCTTTTTTATATACATTTATTGGATATTGGTTTTATACCATTCCACCATTTCACCTTTATATTTTGTAATTTAACTATATTTTGACGCCACAAACACATTCACACACAGGTGGAAACATTTTGTACTTTAAAATTACCCTACCTGGCAGGACTCGAACCCGCGACTCCTGGGTTAGGAGGCATGGACTCTATCCACTACCCCACCGGGATCCCCCAACACAATTATTTCTATCTATTACCATTTGAGTCGCCCAGATGTAAAACCAGCCATACGTGCTTTGACAAAAATCTTTTAAATGAATTAAAATATTGTTGAATGAGCATTGTAATGAATGGGGACAAGAAAAATTATGTAAAACTAAGTAAAAAGGTGGCAGGTTTCGCGAAAAATATGTCACCTTTTGCAACTGAAAAATGTAGGTTTTGCATTAGGCACTTAAATTTAAAAGGTTAGGATAGGTTTTGAAGATCAATTTATTTTTTAAATTGACGAGTGGAATTCAATCATATAAAAACCTAAAAATCAAAAAAATGGGTGTGTGGCTGGTTTTGCAATTGGGCAAATGTCAATATTGGACACAGCAAGCTATGTTTTTGCAATTTCTATGTGTAATATTTATCAGGACAGTCTCCCTAGGAATAATCATCCATCATGTGCACATCCCAACGACCTTGGTCCCTTGCCATCGGTCATTGTTCCTCACTGTAAGAAAATGTATTGCAAGCCTATAAAGTGATTACATTGTTGAAAAACTCAGAAAAATATCTTTAAAAAAGTATTAATAAATTTGTTTAGTGCCATTTAAAAAAATGGAGGATGACGTCATCATGACACCTTTAGAAGAAATCTGTTACAGGCGATTGTAGCAATTAGTAGTATTTTATAATATATATATATTTTTTCATGTTTATTCAAAAATAAAGCCTCTACAGCTTGAGGGTATTTGACACAGAACATGTAAGACATGTGGCGCTGGTACTGATTTAAATTTTAAGAGCATTTGGAGCGGGAATATCTAAAACATCAGTTAGCTGGTTGAACCATAAATAACCGGGGTAAGGGAGGAATGCAAAGTTATCAGTGTCAGTTTGGCCAGGTAGACAACTTAGCTTTCTAAATTGTTATAACTATTTACTAGTACTTAATTTTTTATTGGTAATAATATACGTATAATTATAACGCACGTTGGTATACGACGTAAAAAATAATAACATTACATATTTTTATCACTTAGATTGAAGCATACAGGGTGTCCTAATTAAGCAGTCGGTGCATGGGTATCTTTTAAACGGTAAAAGATAAAGAATCGTTTAAATGGAAGAAAATATGCAGGACAATGAGTACTGTCTATGACCGGTGTAAAACAACAACAAAGTTGAATGTTCAGAGCACACTGCAAAAAAAACTTATTTTGCGGATTTTTTCCCTCTGTAACTTGGATATTATTGATGATAGAAGGATGAGTTTTGGACATTATTGAAGCATTTTTTTTATGCTTTTTAATAATATGTAGTTAGTTTTACCAAGGAGCAAATATTTTCCAAGACATGCATACTAACTTCATTTTTTCATATGGACATCATAGTTGTCTATGAGCTTATTTTGTAGATTTTTTTATTTTCTTTATTTTGATGTATCATAAGATAAGTTTATTTTTTCAAAAAAAGTAAATAAATGTGATTTTTGTTAAATAATGACACAAACGGATTTTTTCCATTAAACATAGTTTCACGTATTCCATATAAACATTTGTAAAATTAATGAACATGCGATCAAACCTAAGTAGTATACAGGGTATCCCGATTAAGCAGTCGATGCAGTAAGAGATAGAGAATCGGTTAAATGGGAGAAAATATGCAGGAAAATGAGTACTATCTAGAACCAGTGTAAAACCAACAAAAAGGTTGAACGTTCAGAGCACACAGCGAAAAACCCGATTTAGGCATTTTTTTTTCTTTATAACTTAGTTAATAATAACGATATAAAGATAATATTTTGACATTATTAAGACACTTTTATGCATTTTTATAAAATGTAGTTAGTTTTAACACAAAGCAAATTTTGCCGAGTTTTGATTTCTCTTTAATTTAATATACCATATGGTGGCATTATTTTTATTATAGGAAAATTAGATAAGATTTTTGTACTTTTTGTTGAATTTTATACTAAAATTGTGTTAAAAACATATTTAATTTGTTGCCTACATATACCGGTTATTCACTAAAAATGCTCTCTAAAATTTATTTCGGTATATTAATTAATGTTATTTACATATTTTTTCTGCACTTCGTTAATTAATTTAATGCGATAATATTCTTTTACATTTAACATTTCAATTACATTTTAAACTAAAAATATTCGTCTCTAGTATAAGGTTCAATTTTGCAAACAAGTTCATATGTCGATGTAATAATTGATCTCATATTACATTTGTTGGGGGTATTATAATCATGTTCTATATTATAACACCTAAAATTATTTCTATGTTTAGCCATAAACAATAGCCATTCGTAAATATACAGCGTGAGCTTTTTCATGTTCTTTATGGGAATCTCGGAAACTATAAGAGATAGAGAAACGGTTAAATGGGCAAAGTAGTGCAGTTTTACTCAATAAAAATATATATGCAAAATGTTCATAAAAGTCAAGAATCACTAGATATTTTGTCGATCTTTTCAAATCGATTTTTCTTAATTATTAAAAGAGATAGAGAAAAACTGTAAAAAGGTTTTAGATATTTTACAGTGAATAATAAAATGTTATCAGATTTTTTTTTATCGGCATTCGTTTTCGAGATATAACTCAAATTTACATTTTGTTAAATGGAAAACATGTCATCAATCAGATATTTTTTTCTCTTTAATTAGATGTACACTTGGCATACTTATTTACAAAAATAACTGAGTTATTAACTATTTTCTAGTGGTAATTAGTTAAGTTATTCCTTTATTCCTTTTACTTCACTTTTTTATTTTAATTCTATATGTACATTTCGGGTACAATGTACCCTTTATCAATAGAAAAAACTAATTAGTTTTTTCTATTGATAAAGGGTACATTGTACCCGAAATGTACATATAGAATTAAAATAAAAAAGTGAAGTAAAAGGAATAAAGGAATAACTTAACTAATTACCATTAAACTAACCTTCACGTAACTCAAACAAGAATATCTTAGATAACTATTTTCTACTTTATTTATTAATAAAAAATAGTTGGCCATGAAATAACGACTCTAATAGAACAATTGCAATTGTTTGTAACAGTGCATTTTATTGTTGTATTTTTGTCAATTAATTTAGTGTTAAAAACAACTGTTTCTTTATGAACATTTTTTGTACCAATTTCCATTTCTTCTTACACATAACTTTGAAATAAACTTTTTTGACAAAAATCTAACAAACTATATAACAAAAAGCCGCAATTGTTTTATAATTGTCATTTTTTCATGGGCAATAATCTTTTTTGTTGTAAAAAAAAAAATAAAAATTGTTAATAACTCAGTTATTTTTATAAATAAGTATGTCAAGTGATATATTAGTTTAGAGAAAAAAGAAACTCCTTTTAATGATGACATTACCAACTATGGTTTCCATTTTAAAAAATGCTAGTTTGTTCTTTGCCATTTATAGTTTTTTTCTATCTCTCTTAAGAACTGGAAAATTACTAGTTTCCCTTGACTTTCTCGAAAATTTTGCAAAAGTCTTTTTATTCAGCTCGTAAAACTGCAGTACTTTGCCTATTTAACCATTTCTCTATCTCTTACAGTTTCCGAGATCCTCATAGAGAACATAAAAAAAAACTCACCCTGTGTATTCCTGTCAGGCTTTTCATAGATAAAAACCTGTACTTGTACGGCGTGTTTCGGCGTACTTTAATTTTAATACGAGCCGTAGTGCTCTTTTTGCAATACCAGGACTTTATTTATGTCCAATGAACAACCCCAATGATTACCGGATCTAAGGATTGATATGAAGTTTGAGAAGTAGGTAGTTTTTCTATAACATAGCCAACGTTTCCAGCCTAGACACCAAATATTTCAGAGGATGTAACGAAGTCATACTTTGTGTTATCGGTTTTCTATATATATATTAAAATTTAATTTGTTGTTAATTTTTGTAATGGTTAGGTCTAGAAAATTAATTTTGTTATCGGTTTCTGTTTCTACTGTAAAAGTTATTGAAGGGTGTATTGTGTTAAGGAAATTGAGGAATTGCTGGAGTTGTCTATCTGTACCTTTAAAGAATGCTAGAACATCGTCTACATATCTAAACCAATGAAATATGTATTTTTACCTAACGTGGAATTTAAAATGGTATTTGTAAATTCCACGTGGTTTACCACAAAAGAGTATTATACAACTATACTCTTAAAGCAAGTAGTTTTCGAATTATTTCGAATAATTCGTTTTTAGTCGCATTTATACAGGACTTATGCGCGCATAGTCATAGGTTAAATCCCTAGAGCTCCATATTTTGCCGGGTAATTTGAGTGAATGTGTTGCATGCCGATCGAAGAGTGCAAATTTGATAAGTATTAAAAGCCCGACAGCCGGAGGCTGGAGGGCTTTTATTATCAAATTTGCACGATTCCTCGCCATTCAACACATGCACGAAAATTACCGGATCAAAATATGGAGCTCGCGGGGTTTATGTCAAGATTATTTCCCAAATGAGCTGTAACATATTTTGAAATAAATATATTTATTTTCATATAAATTCAATAATCAAAATAACAAAGATAGTATTATCAATATCACAAGAAACAGACTTATTCTGACTTATTATTAAAATTTGAACAATTAATATAAAAAGTACAATTATTATACACCATTGGAGTAGTATTAGAGGTACTGGCTTCAGCTGATGTAATCTTCGTCCCAACAGTGGTGGTCTCATGATTGTTTCTTATTTTATTTATAATTTTTGAATGATGCTCAGTATTAAGATGGAGATATGGTTTTATTGACTGAGCGTTTGAATGCCCCGTTATTTTAATTAACTCTTGCTCTCCAACACAGTTTTGCGCTAGATTGCTGACTGCTGTTGAGCGATTTGAATGGTTAGTAAATTTAATATGTGCTGTGTCCAAACCAATTGCTTTCGCCGCATTTTTTGTCCATACTGAAATTTGGTTTCTTCCTAGAGGGCAATTTTTATACCAATATTTTTTATTGTTTGATGTCCAGTATTTGTTGCACGTCAGAAAGAGCCTTCGTGTAATTATATTTTTTGATCTTTTTGAAATTAATTTTTTAAACAATCTAACAGGGCAAATATTTTCATTGCTACTATTAGGTATCAGCCATTTGGTCTCAGCTAATTTATGTGACCCACCCTGTGAAGTTTTATTAAAAACAGTATTGTATTCAATTCTTCCTAAAAACAGAAACCACTTATAAATAATAATGTAAACTTGTATGCTTCTATTAATTTTTACCTGTTAATTCACCTTTATTGTCCCTCTCTTCTCTAAAATAATCCACAAGGCAATTGGAAGCTTCTCCGCCCCTCCAAGCTAGTTCTACTGCCGCAATGTGATAGAACTTGCGTTGTAATCCTTCAGGTTCTTCTTCGTTGAACGAATTTATTATAGAATTGTGTTCCTCTGGGGTAAATGCAACGGCACTTCTTTTTCTTTTCGAAGGATCCTGTTGTAATAGCTTTCTTTTCGCATCACGAGCACTTCTTGCTTGTTGAAATATTAAATCATTAAATGGATCAAACTTAATATTATACCTTTCGAAATAAAACTCTTGTAACTTCTTTGCTGTGATGTTCCACATGGTTTTGACTACTCCTTCTTTGTAATCGGTCCCATCGATTTTCTTCATATTAAATGCATAATCTGTTAATATCTTGTTTAAATCTGTGACAGTTTGATTTTGTGTCAACTGATATGACTTTTCATTGCAAAATGATTTAAATTGACTCCATATAGAATCGTGGGTTTTCTTCGTATTTTTGGGGGTGTGGTTTTTAATAGCCTCGATGATGCTTTCTTGTTCTGTTTTCCCAAATCGCGCCATTATATTTTGGCAATTTAAGAATAAATTTTGAGAATAAATAAATTGTTGCTAGGCAAAAAGCTAGCTGCGGTTTAATCAACCCCAATATTCAAGGGAAGCTGCATGCAGTTTAATCAAGAAAGTTGCATCGTTATTGGTTGATATTTGAATTTTCTTCAAATTTGATTGGTTTTTAAAAATTGCGGGAAATAATCGCAATTAAATTTTAGTAGGCAACTAGTATGCTTTTGTTTTATCGCGATTGTCATGCGAAATGTCAAATAATAAAAAGAATTAGTACAAAGTTATACAGAAATCAACAAAATAAATAATAACACAAATCAACAAATTATCAATTTGTTCTTTATACATGGCAACTGCGATAGAATTGTTACTCGAACATGTAGAGTATTTATTGAAACTTATCCACATTTGCCGCCGATAAATAAAACAAGATTGAGAAGATTGGAATCAAGTTTTGTCCAGGAGTAAATTGATAATTTGTTGATTTATGTAATTATTCATTTTGTTGATTTCTGTAATACTTTGTACTAATTCTTTTTATTATTTGACATTTCGTATTACAATCGCGCCAAAACAAAAGCATACTAGTTGCTTACTAAAATTTAATTACGACTTATGCGCGCATTATACCCTGCATAAATGCGACTAAAAACGAATCTTTAAAATAATTCGAAAACTACTTAATTTAGCAGTATAGTTGTATAATACTTTTTTGTGGTAAATTTTCCCCCTAATAGTACCATGTGATAAAGAATAGGTCATTAGATTTAAAAAAATTGAATTACGAGATATGGAAGAGGGCACATAAATATTGACATTTTAAGAACACTTATTGTCAAAATTGACAGTTTCCAAATATTTTATTCATAGAGGCATCCTCTAGGTATAAGTAGAGATATAATTCATATTTTTATCTTATTTTTATGAGAAGTCTGAGACAGATCTTATAATGTATTTTAGAGTTCAAAATTTTAGATTTTTTTTTTTCTTGAAAACTATAAGAGATAAATCTACATCTGTTCCAATAAAATATGTTGCAATTTAAACGAGGAATCAAAATAATTACTAATATATAGGGTGTTTCATTTAAAATAACAAATTTGGTGCTACTCCCGGTGGAACCGGAAGTGATATAACGTTGAAAATATTTCACACGAGGAGAACTGATTCAACCATATGACGAGAATTTTTTTTCAAATGTTTAGTGCAACGGCAACCCCATAAACTTTTAACGAACGGTTTAGCGTAGACACCCTGTATGTACTTATTATTTCTCTTGAAAAATTAGTGGACAAATGTCGTGTAGATTTTTCTTCACATTCCGTCATCTTTGAATAAGTATCACGACGCACTTTCTTCTTCGGCCATGTACGGGGCTTTACAGTGTTCTGAATAGAATGCTATACATAAATGTATATTGGAAGGCAAATTTGTATCAGACTGGTGTATTTTGAAAGTTCTTGTTTCAACATGGTTATCGATTATATTAAGTCAACTATGGTTCAAAGCAATTATTTATTTATTACTTTGAGAAAAATAATTGACAGAATTATTTAAGTAATCTGTCTGGAGATGATAATCAGTTTATTATTAACCCATAAAATATGGAACTTTATCCTAATTTAATCGACTAGATATCTCTTCAAACAACTAAGAACCCCATGTATTTCCATTAAGTATGAACACCCTGTATATTGAAATGCCCCAGGGCACCGCTAAACATAATTCTGCTAAGTCTAGTTTTTGCACAGTATATAAATTAGCTACTTTTCCACATATAGGAAAAACAAAATTATAAAAAAAATATTTTATTGCTATTCTCACTCCGCTCCAATATGCATATTGGCTATTGAATTTAATTAACTCACTAATGTTTTGAAGTAAAAGTCATTAAATGCTATTCATTTACAATGTATTAATACTTTTAATCATAAAATATAAATACAAGTATTCGAAAAAGTCGGTATTTTTCTTATCCCTAAATTTACACTCTGGAGTTTCAGTAAAGTCGCTACCAAGTTTGAAAAAGTTCCCAACAAGTAAGTACTACACTGAAATAAGTATACTAAATAATATTTTCTTCACAGAAAATGGATCTGGACGAAGTGAAAATAAAGAAAAACATCCTAATTAGATACGATTCAGCCATCGACAAAAACAACAGGCCACAGTACAAAATGTCTTCGTTGCCTATGTTGAAAACGCCCTCGACCGAATGCAAAGTAACGCGCTGGCTGAACACCTGTTCCAATAACCTGAGTTTCAACTTGATCCAGCGCCCACAAACATCGATTAACTCGTTATTGTTATCGCCGCCCCGTGAACCCAGTCCCGATATCGTTAACCTAGAAAAAGACAAAACTGTCAAACAGAATATTTTGCTACGTCAGGATTTCAATAAAGACGAAGTCGTTTCGGTTGCATGTTCATCAATAAAAGAGAAAATAGAACCCGATAATATTGAGATAAAATCACTCGAGAATATAAGGGTTGATAACGATAATAAAATATTGTTTGAGAATATGAAAGTTCAAAATATTCATAAAATATTAGAAAATAAAACTGCTGAAGAAGATAAGAAAATGTTGTTCGAAAAGAAGAAAGTTGAATTATTAGCAGAGAAAAATAAAACTCAATTGTTATTAGAGAAGAAGACATTTATGAAAAAAAATAATAACTTATTAGAAAAAGACAAACTCGAATTACCACACAAGAAACAAGTTGAATCACTAGTGGAAAATTCAAAACAGCAGCAAAACTCAGAGAAAACGGTCGAAATACCTTTCCTTCAATTACTAATCGAACCTCCCGAATTAGAACAAAATGTTGAGGCTGAAAGTAAAAACATCGTCGAATTAAAACCCATTCGTCCGTCGATCGATTCGAACAGCTCGTCAGAGTCTAAGCGAGCGAGGCGCAAAATCCTCATCGCGGAAGCCCCGTTGAGCCCTGAGAGCAGAAAGAAGAGCGAGCTCTGCACTTATTTGCAGCTGATGGACCTCAAACACCCGGAGATAAAAAACGGGGTCGTTTACAAAAACAGACGATCGACTCGCGTAAAAAATTTGCAAATCCTGTCTGAGAGAAAGGAACTGGAAAAGAAATTGAGCAGTGAGGCTAGAGTTAGGGAAATCGATGAAGAACAAGAAAATGTTAACGAACAGACGAAAAATAGTTCAGACGGTGATCAAACGAAGAGAGTCATGTCAAATTGTGATGAAAGTAAGGGAGAAGATGAGGTGCTGAAAAAATTACAGACGAAATCACTGGATAATGAACAGACGAGGAAAGAGGAAATGAAACAAACGTCGAATAAGGAACAGCCGACGAATTCTATGAAAAAAATGTTCGATAGCGAAAAATTAAATATATTGAATAATGAATCATTAGATAGTAATCAATTAAAGAAATCTGAATTGAGTAGAGAAATAACAAAAAGATCTCTATTACCTGAAATGTGTAAAAGCAAAGAATTTAGTATTGGAAAATTGAATGAAACACTAAACAACCCAGAAGCTAGAAAGAAATGTTTGCTAGTTTCAAATAAATCTTTGATAGGAGATGATCATCACTCGAATAAATTTAATTTAAACCCATCAATTAAAAACTTCACCTCAATTTCCTTTTCGGAAATTTTCCATCAGAAACATATACCAAAAAAATTATTAAAGAAATTCTCCGATTTTGAAAATGACATGCAAGAGCTGCTGTGTCGACGACAGTTAAGGACCAGAATCAATTTGACCAAGCAGAAAAAACTAAACCTACGTAAAACGAAGCGCGTCGTGCACCTGAGGATGATCAACACCTTGCTGCGCAGCAACACACTCAATTTAAGGAAAAACAGGATAATTTATCGGAATAAAGGAAACGACGTGCGCAAGAAAAAGTCGGTTCAGCGGAAAAACAAACGAGGCACAGAGAAGAACAAATTGCTGAAAGAGAACATACAGAGTTTCGTCAAAACTCGAAACCTCAAAGTCGTGTTGGCCAGCATGGGCAATCTGGTTTGTAAACAAATTAAAAAACGAGCGTTGGACGTTTCGCAGGATGAAACAAAAATATTAAATAACAGTTTGAATTCTTCAAAAAAATTTCATGTTGATGGAATAAAACTAATAAACACACGATCGTCGAGCGTTTCAGAAAAATCAAACGAAGACAAAATAAAAGTAATAAAGAAACGGGCGTCGAATGTTTCAGAAAAATCCCATGAAAATAAAATGCAGATCAGTTTAATAAATGAAGCATTAAACGAAGAAAAAGTTGAGGTGATAAGGGAAAGGATAACACGACAGAGTTTCAAATCCTATGAAGATGAAATGCGGATCAAGTTAGAAAAGGAAGAAAATAACAAAGAAAAATATGGTGTAATATATGAAAGAGTAACACGACAAAGCTCACTGGAAAATAAAGAGGTTCAGAAAGTGAAAAACGGATTGTGCATCATTGAATCAGATAAGAATAAAGTATTGAAAGAGAAAGAAAAGAAGCTGAAAATCGAAGATAAACAAACAGCAATCAAGCATACACGATTAAGAAGAATCAATGAAGAAAGTAAAGAGATCAACGTAAGACAAAAGGAAAAAGATGATAATAAACAAACAAGATTGAGCAGAAACATCGAAGAAAATAATGATGAGAAACAAACAAGATTAAGAGGTAACTCTTCCTTGTTTATAAACAAAAGTCAAGACAATGCAAATAAACAATTGAAATTAAGAGAAAGCAGTGAATGGAAACAAATGAAAATAAGATCCAAGGAAGAAAATATACAAGAGCACAAAGATGATAAACAAACGAAATTAAGAGAAAACAAGGAGAAAAATATAATGGCATACATTGAAAAGAAACAAATGGGGTTAAGGGGAAAAACTAATGAAAATCGAGAAATTACACATGAACATAACGATGAGAAAGAAATTAGATTAAGAGTAAACAACGATAGAAGGAATGAAGAAAAACAAGCAAGTTTAAAAGGAAACAATGATGATAAATGTGATATAAATGAAGACAAACAAAAGAGGACAATAAGAGATCACAAAGAAGAAAATAAGAATAAGCACAATGAAGAGAAACAAATAAAAGTGAGTAAAAAAGAAAATGAAGATAACCATACCGACGAGACACAAATGAAAAATAGAAATAAACACAATAAAGTCAAACAAACTAGCTTGAAGGAAAACGAAGATGTAAGTAAACACAAACACATTAAAGATATCCAAAAGATAAACATTGAAGAAAATAAAGGGAACCAAATAGTAAACATCGAAGAAAACGAACCTGAAAACAATGAAGAGAAGAAATTACAAACTGGAAGCAATGATGATACATGTGATAAAAAAGAAGGCAAACAAAGAAGGAGAACAACAGATCACCAGGAAGAAAATAAAAATATGCACAATAAAGAGGAAGAAATAAAAGTGAATAAAAAAGAAACTGAAGATACACATACTGAGGGGACACAAATAAGAAATAGAAATAAACACAATGATGTTATTATTAGCTTAATGGAAAATGAAGATGAAAATAAGCACAGACACATTGAAGAGAAACAAAAGATAAACAAAAAAGAAAATGAAGGAAAACAACGGGCAAACGTGGAAGAAATCGAACATGAAAACAATGAAGAGAAGAAATTACAAACTGGAAATAAATCTTTTATATCTATTTATATGTCTGAATACGGAATCAGTTTACCGAAAAGAACTTCACCAAAAGATAAACAAGTGAACTGTCTTGAAAATGACAGATCCGTTAATAAACAAATCGATAATATGGAAGAGAAACCAGTGCAATCGTTTGATGTTGAAAAAATTATCGACTTGGAATACAGTAGAAAAAATGGCATCATCATTGTGGATTTAACGACAGATGAAAGTGATGATTTTGAAATGAATGAAGATATGCGGCATGGAAGAGTACTAAAATCATCGAAAATAAGAGATTTGGAGGAACGAAGTGGCAATAAATTGGTGGGAAATTCGGAATTATATGAATCAGAAGAGTTGATTGATTTGCATAACTATCCAGAAGATGGTGCTGTTGTAAACAAAAAATCATCAGATGGAATAAGTTCAAAAGAACTGAAAAAACAAAATGCCAATGAAGAAGATGATAATGGAAATGAAACAAATAATGCAGAAGACTCTATTAGTCTGAAACAATATCCAGAATATGGGAATGTTGCATGCAAAACATCATTAGAAATAAAAGAAAGGGAAATTACAAATACGAAGAACCAAAATGTAAATATTGAGGAAGAAAACATACGACTAGACAAAACAGATTTGGAAGATAGCAATCCTGGAAATAACAAATTACAGAAAACTGATCAAAAGAATTGTTTAAAAGAATCAAATAAACAAGTTTTGGGCTTGGAAGAAGAAAACAAAACCGAAGAGTTAATTGATTTCGAACATATTCTGGACGATATAGAAACAAACGAAATTAAGATACAAAGTGTGGATGAAAGATCAGATAATTTCTCACACTATTCAAATGATAGCGTTGTTAATAGTAAACAATCAATGATTGACAATGATGAAAATCGAAATTTTAGTTATTATGTTTCTGAAAGTTGTGGAATAAATAAAGATGAAACAAATAAAAATGACAACTTAAAAGTCAACTGTGACAAATTGAAGGAAGCAAAAACGAAACAAAATAAGCCTATGAATAGACCTAGTGACAAAGAACTAGAGAAACAAACACAAACTTTGGACAAATCTAATGACTCAAAGAGAAGTGAAGATGAAGTGAAGCAAATTAAGACTTCGATTATACTTGATGAAAATAGGAAACAAAAGATTTCTTTCTATAAAACTAATGACACCAACAGAATCAATGAAAATGTGAAAGAAATTACGGCTTCAGATAAAAACATCGAAAACAAAGATCGAATTAATGATATTGCTGTTTTCTGTGCTGAGCGAACACTGAAGAAACACAAAAGAGTTTGCGAAGAAACAGGAAAGATCAACAAAAAATTTAAGAGCTCGTTAGAAGTGAACAATCCGCAGAACAATATTGATGTTGTAGAAATTGTCGAAGGCAGCATTTTAAGCATAAACAATATCACTCATAAAGACAATGTGGGAATTATTGAAAACCCCAAATCAAACTCGTTTGCCTCGACCACCGTTGATGAGAGCACATACGATGTATTTTCTGTCGATTGTTTAAACTTCGACGTTGATGATGATGGAAATCAACTCGCAGCAAAACGGATTAAATTAGAATCGGGTTCATTGGAGGAAAACGAGGATCAGATGTCGGACAACGATTTTCTCGATTTCGAAATGAAAGTCGACTTTGACGATTTTGTAGTTAATACAGAAAGGGACGGTGTTGGAACAAACGAACTGATAGATGATCGTAACATGATTAAAAGTATGCAAGATAAATTAAAACATATTTTAGAGCATTCGGATATCAACAATGTCCTGTTAAATAAAGAACAGATGAATATAAGAGTTGCAAAAACGCTCAGGAATAAGAAACAGGAAAGTACCCGCAACGATGAAGAGGATATGTTGATAAATACAAAACAGAACGTTGACGAGATGATAATAAATAAAACGCACGAACATAATGAGAAGGTGATGTTTAATAAAAAACCGATAATGATAATAAATAAAATGGACAAAGGAAATAATAAAGTAACAATTAAAGACTCAAACAAGGATGATATAAAAAATACACCTAAAAATTACCCGAGCAAACTGAATAAAGAGAAAGATGTTGAGGTGATAAAACAAATGCAAGTTAAATTAAAAAATATATTAATAAACAAACAGACGGACAATAATATCAACGATCTGTTCCAACTTAATTCATCCCAAAATAAATCAGAACAAATACCAAAACTAGCAGAATCTGACGAATTGAAAATTATAAACCTCAAAAAGACAGACTTAAACGAAATCATAGGCGTTACGAGTGACAGTAATGTCCCGGTGAGAGTTATTTTCCCAAGCAAATCGGGAGAAAATGAATGCAATGGTTCTATAGTAGTCGACGATGAAGATGTCAAGATATGTATCGACAACGATGAGCCCTTGCCCAGGACACAATCGACGATCATAAAGTATGATTTTGGGAAGCACAAAGAGGAGGACTCACCTTGCACGAGGAAATGTTTTGAAGTCGTGAAAGGTCACGCTTATAGAGAATCGTTGGCCAATTTGGAAGTGGAAAGTGTTTTGGGAGCGAGTCCTTGTGATCTTAACGGAACGATAAGCCGTGATGCACCTGACGGGTTGCAAACGATGTCCAATGATAAAATAATTGAAACTGTGATGTAAGTACAACATGTTTTAGTTTCTTGAATTTCATTTAATTTTCAATAACTAATATATATGGAAAAACTTCAACCCTGTATACAGGGTGTCCCATTAGTGCGTTCTTGGACAAAATTACAGCTCTCATTATTGAAAAGAAAATAAATAGTAATGTGTCATTTACCGGTTTCTTTCCCCAGCCTAATATTTTAAATATTTATTCGGAGCGACCTAAGTTACAAAAGAAACAGTGGAACTTTTAAATCAAAACTGGTCAACCCAATTGCTTCGAGGACCAAAATTAACACTAAAATGTTTTAAGAGGACCTTAGAAATATATATACAGGGTGTCCCAGACCACCCGCATCAAGCCGTGCTATAAAAAAGAATAGTAATATTGTTTTTTTCGCAAAAAGGTTGGCATTCCTAAAAGTTTGCTTAAAAATGTCAATAACTCCAGATTTTTAAATGGCACGATAGGTCAACAGTGGTATCATTGAAAAGGTCTTTAAAAATAAGCAACTTTTGCAGAAAACATAATTTTGTTAATAGCATCGATTTTAAGTAATATCAGATTAAATTTAATAAATTTCAATTTTTCATGGCTAACCTATTTTAAAAGATTGAGTTTTAAATGTCAGTTTGACCTCTCAGTTACATTCTAGCCAAATAATATTCGACTCCAACTGCGTCTCCGCCTCCTCTATTTTTCGAAAATCCTACGCAAACTCCAACTGCTGCTTTTAATCATGTGAGCATTTTAAAACTTTATTCTAGTAATGCAATTTTTTGCAATACAAATAAATGTATAATAGTTACTATCTGCATAATTGCAATCTAATAGTTTTTTGTAAAAAATCTAAACTTTGGGTTTCTTTTATATGCAAATTACATAAATTTCTATTGTAATTAAAAACTTTATTTGGGTTTATATTTTAGAAAAAAAAAAAAACGAAATATGTTTAGCAAAATTATATTTAAATAATTATATTGAAAATCGGAGTCGGAATTATACGAAATTTCCAACTCCACGGCTCCGATTTCCCCATCATAAAAATACTTAAATTCCGACCACAGTTTTGACTCAGATTCGCAGCACTGTTTTAAACTGTTTTCCATTTACTTCTAAACACTGTTGAACTGTTCTGCCCCAATATCAGAAGCCCTAAGTATTTGCTTTTAAAATAAGGTAGCCACTTGTGACTTAATATGCCATTTAAAAATTTTAAGTTATTCACATTTTTAAGCAAACTCTCGGGGATGCTAATCTTTTTGCGAAAAAATAGTATCACCATTCGATTCTTTAATACGGCTTTTGTAGTACATTTTTTTGTCCCAACTCACTAGAACTAGCCGTTTTCTCATAAAAAAAGCCTGATATGGGTGCTCTGGGACACCCGTATATACCGGGTGTTTGACTAAGCGTGGCCACCGGCTGTATCTTAGAAACTATGTACCGTAGCATGCCGGGGTAAAAAATTGTATAATAAAAGTGGCCAAAAGAAATCACTGGAAATTAGTTTTAAGTCCCTACCCCTACCCCTACCACTAGAGGGCGTAACATCTATCGCTAAATACAAAAACAGATTTTTATCAAAAAACTGCTAAATTGAGGTAGGTTAAAAATATACAAATCATAATCTACGCTAATAAAGTTAGTCTCATTTGACAGGTAATTGAAAGTACTTTAAATCAGTGTTTACACTCGATTACTTTAGTTCTTATAGAAAGTGCCAGAGGGCATTTTTTGACAAACCGAATTTTTTTCTAGATTTTCTTAGAAATTTCAAAATATAACCTATAGTTCTCCTACACTAGTTTATTACAGGAAGGAATACTAAGAAAAGTGGTGAACACCTTATCCTGATATCTTTATCCTAACCAAAGATATAGTAAAAAGTCTGGTTCATTTTCAACCGCGTACCATATAAAAATATATTTTAAAATCTAGTAAGCCTTTTGACTCTTTTGTTTTATGTTTAAGATGTCAAAAACAATAATTCAAAGAATAACGGAGATCACTTTTTCCCATTTATATGCTTTGGAGAGCAAATATGTAAGTAAATACATGATTATTTAAAATCCCAAAATATAGTAGCCTATGAGATAAGTAGAATGTTTAAAACATTGTATATTTACTACAATTAAAAACACGTATGTGTTAATCCATTAATAATGGTCACTCTGTGTCCGAAATGTACATTTGGTAATTTAAATAAAAGTGTGAAGAAATGTTATTAGTGCTTTATTCGTCAAACTTTATTGGAACATTAACAAACAAAACAAAAGAAAATAAAACGAATACAATAATCAAATCTAGATTCACTGGTAGAGGGCGCCATGTCTACTGAAAAGATAAAAACAAGATGTTACTTAAAATGTTAAATTAAGCTGCATGTTAAAAATATGTAAATCTTAATGCACTCTAAATTGTTTTCGATTCCAATTATCTTCTCGTTTCTTTTGCTGTTACATAAGATGCAGATAAAATGGAAAAGTCTAGTCATTAAAACAGTTGTAATTTTAGTTAGGTTTAACCGAATGTAATAAACTTTAGTATAAATGAAATTGCCAATTCTTGGTTGCAGAATACTTCAAACATTAAAAGTGCGATTCTTTTCGCAATCTACAACAAGTTAGTCTTACAAAGACTATATCAAACACTCATTGAAACAACTACTTCCCGGGCTAATACCCCGACGGACATTGAATTATACAACAAGTGTTTGCTGTTACATACAGTAACCTACTGCAAATGTAACAATTTGGGTCAAATTATTCAGGCCATCTATAGACGCGTTTCGAGATTTATCTCTCATCAGCCCGGGAAGTAGTTGTTTCAATGAGTGTTTGATATAGTCTTTGTAAGACTAACTTGTTGTAGATTGCGAAAAGAATCGCACTTTTAATGTTTAATGTAATAAACTTTGACTAAATTGATGCATAATTGAATGCACTTTTAAGCACTGTGTATTCAGATTTAATTTAGTGTCTATAATAAGGATCAGAGGGCGCTATTAGTACAAAATACCCCATTCTGCACAATTTTTAATATATCTCCGGTTAGGATAAAGAAATCGGGATGCGGTTTTTGCCAGTTTTCACACTATTTCTTATTTTAATTAACTATCGTAACTTACGTATACGTTCTAATTTGAAAAATTTAAAAAAATGGAGAAAATATGTTGATTGTCTCAACCGCACCCTCTGGCGCTTAATATCGAAACTAAAATAAATCAGAGTGAATTATATTTTAAAGTGCATTAAATTATCTATCAAATGAGCCCAAGCTTATTAAATTCAGTGGAACCTAACAAAAGTTACAGGCATTTAAATAATTAGACATGTTCGTTCTCCCTTGCATCCTATGTGAGACATATCAAAAAAGAAGATAGTTAAAATTGGGTAAAATTTACCGGAGATTAAGATTTTCATATTTATTACATCGCTTAATTTGGCATTTATTTGATAAACATTGTTTTAATCTTTTACTATAGATATAGCGCCCTCTAGCCGCGCAGCTGCGAACTTGAAAATAATTTCCAGCGATTTCTCTTAGCCACTTTTACCATGACATTTTTTACCGCAACATGCTACGATGTATAGTTTCTGAGATACAGCCGATGCCCACACTTAATCAAACACCCGGTATATTAAAATATTTCTTGGTGGAGGCGGATACTTTGTGATACATTTTAACTATTTATTTAAATAACATTATTACTTTTTTGTATTCACTTTTTTGTTTTTAAGGTGACTAGTTTTGACTCGTCAGCGAGCCATTATCAAACCAAGTACTTCAAATTAACTTTGAGGTTCTTTATATAGTTAAACGTTAGGAATCAGGTAGAAATGAGTCAAAAAGAGGGGTTGATAAAGATTCATTTTACGGCCCTTTTCAACGAAATGTAATACCGAAAGTACAATAAAAATAAATTGATGTATTCAGTTTTCCACAAAATATTGATCATGAAAAGGTCAAACTAACGTCATTTATAGCAGCAATAGCTGGCCTATTCGAAGTACTTAATTCGTAAAATTCACATTTTTAAAACAATATTAATAAAATAACTAAAAGAGCTACGACCAGTGCTACCAGACCTCCCGCTTTAGCGGTAGGCCTACCGCTTTTATTAACAAAATACCGCCCTACCGCTACGAGCAGCTATATCGCTTTTTTACTTCTTTCGTATTATCGTTAACTTCTTTAATATAATAATTGATTACTTTTTTATATAATATTACTATATTTTATAATATTTTAAAATATTAGGTCGTAAGTAAAACGTTGACGATGTCGATTTGGTGTTTACCAAAACGCCCTGTAGAGAGAGAGAGAGAAACAAAAAACGGTACAAAGTGGTACATTTTTATTTTTTTTGTATACCATCTACCGCTAATACATTTTACAACCTGGCAGCACTGGCTTCGACATAAATGAATAAGCATTAAATGCTAATGTTTTGATTATCAACAACTTTTCTTAACAAGATTTTTTTATATGATCAATATTAAAGAAATATAAAAAAATGCCGAGAGTAAATTACCACTTTCGGTGTCCGCCTTTTCACCAAAAGTTGATCGGATAGTACTATTGTAATAACAACATTTCTTTTTTAAAAGCTCAATCGGTTTAGACTTTATCGTGGCCGCAAAAGGACAGAATTACAGGACAGACATTTTTCAAAATGGTCTTAATCAACTCGGGGGACCTCAAAATAGATATATCCACTAAAATGTAATTTCATAATTTTGCAAAAATATTAAATACATTTTCTCCTAATTTTCTGTTTATTTCAAATTTTCGATATTTTCTTGAAAAAACTTGACGGATTTTTATAATTATCCATATAAAAGATTATTTAAAAGATACATTTGTAGTAAATAAATAAATACCCAATATTTTCAAATTTCGATTTTTATAATTATTTTACTAAGTGACAAATGTTTTAAGTCTATTATTTTAATGTCAATTCATTCATTTGCTGATTCGTTACATTTTTACTTGCCAAATTTAGAGGATTTTCTCTTTATGAATGTTTAAAAATTAAATTTTTGAATAAAGTGGTAATATTTATTTTGATTTCGCTCTTTCATTGAAGTGTTCCAATAACAGTCCAATGAATGTTTGCACTTCTTGTTTAAGCATAAAGTAAAATTTCGAGTTTAGAAAAGCCTGCACATTTTGATTTACCGGGCGAAGCAAAATCTAAATTTTCAGGCTTTTCCAAACTCTAAATTTAACTCTATGCGTCAGGCGTGTAGAACAACGAACTTAATGTAAAGTTAAAAAAACACTTGATTTTTATAATAATACAAAATTAACTCAAAAAGTATTAGCAAATTAATATTTTTCCAACTGATCATTTGGTGATTTTATTTCAACTACCGCAAAATTTAATAAAATTGATAATACAAATCGCTGCTTTACTTTGATAGTGGCACAACTAAAAAGTGACTTTTTCAATACAGTTATTTAATGAATACAGTTTCAAAGAGACACAAATAAAAATACGTGCCAAAAATAAGATAAATCGAGCGAAGATAGATAGAGACTTCAATATTTAAATAAAAGTGTCTTGTAAACTTTTGCAGCCACCTCCAGAAAAAAGTAACAAATTTCTCATGTGGCATTATCATAGCAAAGCCGCTAAATAATATTCGCATATTCGCAATAAATTTGACAAATTCGAATACAAATATAGAAAAGTAAGCAAATATTTGTCAAATCGAATACTAATACCGGTACTGTTTAATTTAAAATGACTTGAGTATTTGAAAAAAATACATTAAGGGGTCCGCTGGTTCGCCGGCCCCATTTTATCGCGGTCTTATATTAACGGGTTGAGAGCGGAAGCGGAGCGAGACGGATCGTTTTTTTCCGCTTCGCGTAAAGCTCTTATACGGGCGGGTTGAAAGCGGGTGCGAGGCGACAACAATTATGGGAATCGTCAATTGTTTCAAATTTACCTTTAATTTTCAAATAATGGAGTTTTTAAATATTAAATAAAATTTTACTTAGATCCTAGAAATTAAAAAAAATATTTAATTTTTTTGTTTATACATTTGTTTTACTATTATCTGACTCAAAAATATTTATATTTCCGTTTCCGATATGAATAGCGAAGAAAATTTTAAGAATTTAGCTCGTCACATAAGAGAGCGCATAAGAAACCGCTCCGTTCAAATTTAAACAAGCGCGAGTGCTGGCGTTTTCTCCGCCTCGTACCCGTCCGTCTAGGGATTCCATATAAACCCATGTGTTAAAACGCAAACGCTTGCGCCCGCTCCGCCTCGCGTTCACAACGCCCATATGAGAGTACCTTTAAACTATTCACTATGGATTTAAATTATTCCGTCAAGCCGTACAACTTTCATTTAAAAGATTTTATAATATGATTAAAGAAAATATTAAGATAAAAACCCAAGAGTAAACTACCATTTCTGATTTCCATATTTTCATCAAAAGTTTTTTTGACCCTACGATTGTAATAAAAAGCTTAAAGCAAAAATAGTCTTAATGTATTCAGGGAACCTCATACAGGGAAAGTAAAAATTTGCTAAAAATTATTGCATGTATGTCAAAGCGATACTATGACCTAAGATTGAAACCGTTTTCGTCATTGTCTGAAGTATAGATGGCTATGGTATTCCTTATAAATTAGCTTCGCTTGAGTTAGAATGGATAATGAAATTCGAAATTTGAAATTTTCAATCAAGTGCAGTTAACTTGTCCACTTATGGAAAACTTTTTTAGTTGAAAAATGGGCTAAAATATTGAAGATATAAAAAAGTTCAATATTAAATTTATCATCACCATTTCGAAATATTTTATAATGATTTTGATAATCGATTGAGTCGGTTTTTCTAAATCGATTGGTCCCATCACTAGTCAGTATCCAAATTGTTTACTAGTTCTCATGGAAACTGCGTATAACATTATTTTAGAATGCATGTGTCACATCATTGGAATCATCGTAAAAAATGCTGTTTGGTGATACGCCTGGTGTACCAAAAAAACAGATTTACGCACTATAGTTTTTTTATTATTTGATAAATACCGGGCGACCCATTTTAATTTATCCACTGGAATATCTCGACAAATGCATGGTTAAAAAAAAATCGACCAAAGTTTAATGGTTTCGAGGGTGCCATCCGATCCTATGACTTTTTCGTCACTCCCACCCCCCAGGGGCGGGGCGAGGGGGTCAACTTCAAAATCTTAAATACGAACCCCTATTTATTATTGAAGATTCAGATTCTACACCAAAAATGATGTAGGTTTTATTCAAGAAATGTTTTTGAATTCGTGAAATCGTTCGTTGAAATCTGCTGTGGCCAAGGTACCTGTACCGCAAATTAATATAAAATTCATTATTCCAGTGACTAATTGAAGGTAATTTGTACAATAAAATGTCTGTTAATGATTTTACCATTAGCAACTCCTGATAGATGGGAGTAGAATCGTTAATATTAGATTTTTTTTTCAAAAATCTATCTTGAACCGTTTTCACTCTATAACCGGAAGTTGATAAAATGTCGTTTTTAGGAAGTTACTATATCTCATTTGTTATATCCAAACTGTAAACATTTTCTCATGGCAACTTTTTACTAATCCGCAAATTAGTGTAGCGTGAGTCTACTTTTACACTCTCCATAGCTTTAAATATTGCCCATAATTTGATTGAGTTAACCGCCTTTTCAGAGTCCACGAAAACCAAGTGTAGTGGGATATTGTATTCTACACTCTTCTCTATTACAGACCGTATTGCTTGAAGATGATCTGTGGTGCTGTAGCCCTTTCGGAAGCCAGCTTGTTCAGGAGGTTAATAGAAATGAGTGATGAGTCAGTATTTTGTATAGATGGGACAGTAGACTAATAGGCCGGTAATTCTCAATTTTACTGATGTCTCCTTTCTTCGGTGTTAGAATGACATTCGCGTTTTCCTAGATTGTTGGGATTTTTCCTTCGGCTATGCATTTGTTTAGTAGGATATTTATGGCTTTTAATACCGACGGGTTTCCTATATTTAGCATTTCTGCAGTTATTCTATCTTCCCCAGGGGATTTTCTCTTCTTCATTTTCTTCAAAGCCGCCTTTACTTCTTAGATGTTGTCTGGTATGTCTTCAGAGTTTACGTTTTGGATTATATGTCACTTGGTTTTATCTATAGGCTTGTTTTTTTATAGAACTGCTTTATAATGGTCTTTATGTTTCTGATTATTATTCCATTCTGGTCTTTAATTTTCACTATTTTTTCACTCCCCTTTGATAGATTATTTCATGCTCATAGTATCTTCGATTACGTTTTTGATCATTTGTGTATTGTGTGATCTTTTATCTTAACGGATGTTTTTGCTTATAGTCCTGTTGAATTGTTTATATTCGGCGGATTCTTCATTTAATGATCTTCTTTGCTCTACTAATTTTGTTTTACATAGTCCTGCAATAATTTTTTACATTTTTTCTTCTAGCTTTTCTTCTGTTCTTATAGTCCGTACGATATATGTAGCAACGTTTAGTATTTTCCGATGGCAACCTTCCTGTGCCCAGTGATTGTTCGCAACCCGATCCGTTCTCCTCTCCGACTTGATTGGTAAGTTGCGGATCGCTGGAAACTCGGGGCCTTTCTTTCTTTTGTCATTCATGGTATATACAGGGTGTTTCAAGTTCGACCCTTACCATGGGGATCTCGCTTATTATAGGAGATATAGGGTAGGTTTAAATTTGGCACTTTTGCAGAATTTTATGCTGGGTAATAATCCGTTTAAAAAATGTACTTAAATTATTTTGTTTTCGAGTAAAGTTTAAAAAACTGAAAAAACTGTTTTTCTTTTTTTATTTATATTTTTGTTATTTTGTAAAGACCTTCTTATAGCGCCTTTTTATTACCTAACAGATAGCGTAATTTATTTCTTTATAACATGCTTCGTTTCTTTTGAACCATCATCAACTTTTTTGTTTCTTATGGACGTCATATTTATATTTTATCACATCTCATTGCTTTATTTTTTTGATGACAACGATATCTAATTTTATAAACCAACATACTATCATTAAGAATGTTTTTGTTAGCAGTCTGTTATTGTGCTAACTAAAAATCATCTTTGCCATGGAATTTAAAACAATAAAAATTATGAATAACTCATTGTTTATCAAACATTCTATTGTTCATCAAACAGAAATACAGAATTGGCTAGTCAAAAATATTTTCAAATTGATCCAGAAAGAAGGCAATAGCATGGAACAATGTTTGTGCAGATAAACAATAATTTTAGAGAATGGTATAAGTAAAATAGTATAAAAATTAATAATAACAAATATAGTAAAATTTTAACATTAAAAATTATACATTAAAAGTGCGATTCTTTTCGCAATCTACAACAAGTTAGTCTTACAAAGACTATATCAAACACTCATTAAAACAACTACTTTCCGAGCTAATACCCCGACGGACATTAAATTATACAACAAGTGTTTGCTGTTACATACAGTAACCTACTGCAAATGTAACAATTTGGGTCAAATTATTCAGGCCATCTATAGACGCGTTTCGAGATTTATCTCTTATCAGTATAGCTTTGCCATTAAAACTTATTAAACATTACAATTTGTGTTCAAACAAAAAACCGTTTTCATTAATACATAATTGAGCGCGTTTTTTACATTATTATCGCCCTATAAACACTTCTTCTGGGTATCGTATTAAATGCAATAATAATCCAATCTCTGAGTTCTGCAATGTTGTCATAAGTATGACGATAAACTTCAGTTTTAACAAAACCCCATAAAAAATAATCCATAACGCTCAGATCTGGCGATCTAACTGGCCAAGCTACGATTCCGCCGTTCAGCCGCACTGATTTGGGTACATTGCATTTAAATAGTTGCGAACATTTCTGGCATTGTGCGCTGGTGCACCGTCTTGCTGCAGTACTTTTGGTGTTGAGGAACATTATCCAAATAATTGGCAATGTTTGTACGAAGGTGTAAAAATCATTCACTGTTTAGCGACTCTTCGTACGTAATTGGCCCTATTAAATTGTCTTCATAAATTCCTGCCCAAACACTACGGACTTGTCTTAGATTTGCCGTTGCCCAAAAATGCTCATTATTTCTATTAAATATGTCACTATTTGTGAATTTGCATTCATCTGTCCAAATGTTATTAATAAAAATATCTTCTTCATTGCACTTTTGCAGCAACCAATTGCAAAATGTAATACGTCTTATATTGTCACTAGGCAATAGAGTTTGGCTTAAATGAATTTTGTATGGTTTGCAATTGTATTTATTTAAAATTCGCCATATTCGCTGATGGCAAATTTAAATCAGCTGCTACTGCACGACATAAGCGTGATGGGTTTTAATGTATCTAAAATATTATTTGTAAGTAGTAGACCTTAAATAAAATAATCAAGATAAATTTAATATTACCATTTCCAAAATATTATTATAGTCTTCTTGAGAAAATGTATTTCCGTATGCTTTGCGACGTTGATTGAACGATCCATACTCTCCCAAGTTTCTATCAATTTGTAGAAAAATTGTTCGATGCGGTTGCCTTCTTTCTGGATACATTTGTAAATATTTTTGACTAGCTAATTCTGTATATCTGTTTAATGAATAAAAAATACGTAATATATCACGCTTTTTCTAAATAACCGAACTGCATTTTTATTGATATACAATGAGTACTTCATATTTTTTATTGTTCTTAATTCCATAGCAAAGATGATTTTTAGTTAGCGCAATAATAGACTCGTAGCAAAAGCATTTTTAACGATAGTATGTTGGTTTATAAAATTAGATGTATGTTGTAATATATCGTTGTCATCACAAAAAATAAAGCAATTAGATATGATGAAAAATAAATATGGCGTCTATAAGAAATAAGAAATTTGATGATGATTTAAAAGAAACGAAACATGTTATAACGAAATCAATTACAATAACTGTTAGAAAATAAAAAAAGTGCTATAAGAAGGACTTTACCGTTTATATATTACCGATGAGAAGTTGGCCACGACTTTCCACCCACGGATTTTGGCGCCTCCATCATCACCCGAATTTCAAGGATTAATAAATTATTATCATTTATTAGCAACCACACGTTATTGTTTGCAACAATTATATTCCAGAATAATAAGTATTTGTAGTTTTCGTTAAAAATATCCGAGAAAATTAGTATTTGAAGTCAGTTCATGTATTAAACATTTTTAAAAAATTCATAACTTCAATTGGCAAAGAAAAACATAACATTTCTCATCGGATATGAACTAAGCATACTCTAATTAACCATATTAATAAATTTGTTTAAAGATGCACGCTTAAATTGAGACTTGGTGCGACTTTAAATCTGACATACATTCCCAGCCACGGATCGGACGCACTGTTTTAAGAAATTCAAAACTTCTATTGGCAAGAAAAACATATAATTTCTCATCAGATATGAACTAAGCATACTCTAATTAACAATATTACGCAATTTGTTTGGAGATGTACGCTTAAATTAAGACTTGGTGCAACTTTAAAACTGACATACATTTCCAGCCACGGATCGGAGGCACTGTTTTAGAAAATTCATAACTTCATTTGGCAAAGAAAAACATATAATTTCTCATCGGATATAAACTAAGCATACTCTAATTAACAATATTTAGCAATTTGCTTAGAGATGCACGCTTAAATTGAGACTTGGTGCGACTTTAAAACTGACATATATTCCCAGCCACGGATCGGACGCAGTGTTTTAAAAAATTCATAACTTTAATTTGCGAAAAGAAAAACTAAGCACTCTAACGAACAATATTAAGTAATTTGTTTAGAGACGCACGCTTAAATTGAGACTTGGTGCGCCTTTAAAACTGACATACGAGTATATTCCCAGCCACGGATCGGACGTACTGTTTTAAAAAATTCATTACTTCAATTGACAAGAAAAAACACATAATTTCTCATCGGATATGAACTAAGCATACTCTAATTAACAATATTAAGCAATTTGTTTAAAGATGCACGCTTAAATTGAGACTTGGTGCGACTTTAAATCTGCCATAGATTCCCAGCCACGGAGCGGACGCACTGTTTTAAAAAATTCATAACTTTAATTTGCGAAAAAAAAACTAAGCACACTTTAATTACCAATATTAAGCAATTTGTTTAGAGACGCACGCTTAAATTGAGACTTGGTGCGACTTTAAAACTGACATATATTCCCAGCCACGGATCGGACGCACTGTTTTAAAAAAATAATAACTTCAATTGGCAAGCAAAAACACATAATTTCTCATCGGATATGAACTAAGCATACTCTAATTAATAATATTAAGCAATTTGTTTAAAGATGCACGCTTAAATTGAGACTTGGTGCGACTTTAAATATGACAGATTCCCAGCCACGGATCGGACGCACTGTTTTAAAAAATTCATAACTTTAATTTGCGAAAAAAAAAACTAAGCACACTCTAATTAACAATATTAGGTAATTTGTTTAGAGATGCACGCTTAAATTGAGACTTGGTGCGACTTTAAAACTGACATATATTCCCAGCCACGGATCGGACGCACTGTTTTAAGAAATTCATAACTTCGATTGGCATGAAAAAACATATAATTTCTCATCGGATATGAACTAAGCATACTCTAATTAACAATATTAAGCAATTTGTTTAAAGATGCACGTCTAAATTGAGACTTAGTGCGACTTTAAAACTGACATATATTCCCAGCCAACGATCGGACGCACTGTTTGAAAAAATTCATAACTTCGATTTTCAAGAAAAAACATATAATTTCTCATCGGATATAAACTAAGCATACTCTAATTAACAATATTAATAAATTTGTTTAAAGATGCACGCTTAAATTGAGACTTGGTGCGACTTTAAATCTGACATATATTCCCAGCCACGGATCGGACGCACTGTTTTAAGAAATTCATAACTTCGATTGGCAAGAAAAAACATATTATTTCTCATCGGATATGAACTAAGCATACTCTAATTAACAATATTAAGCAATTTGTTTAAATATGCACGGCTAAATTGAGACTTAGTATGTCAGTTTTATTGTTAATTAGAATGTGCTTAGTTTTTTTTTTTTTTGCAAATTAAAGTTATGATTTTTTAAAACAGTGCGTCCGATCCGTGGCTGGGAATATATACTGCCTTTCAAAAAAATCAGAACACCAAGTATTTATTGCACGATTTTAATAAAATTTACACAATTTGATCATGTAAGCGAACTGTATCGATGATCAAAAAATTAACTTGAAAAACAAAAAAACAAATGAATAAAAATTAATAATGTGTTGGGCCTCCACGATTTCCCAAACACTCATTAACACGTCGTGGCATGCTAGAAATCAAGCTGTCAATATCGACTTGGGGTATTTCATTCCAAACTTCGATAATTTGACCTCTAAGTTCCATTACAGTGTTAGCGGGGCGCTGTAAGTTACTTATTCTAACACCTATCATATCCCAAACATGTTCTATTGGCGATAGATCTGGAGAACGAGATGGCCAAGGTAACAAATTGATTTCGCCACTATCAAAAAACTGTCTTGTAATGGCCGCTGTGTGAGGTCGAGCATGATCTTGCTGTAAAATGGGGTTCTGCAAGCCATTTACATAGGGCACTAACACTGGCCGTAAAATGTTGTCAATATACTGAATCGCGTTAAGACTTGCTTCTAAAAAAACTAGAGGAGACCGACTACCATATGCTATCGCCCCCTAAACCATAACTCCCTGTGTAAGAGCCGTATGTCTTTCAACAGCAAATTGTAAAATTCTGCGTTCACCGCGTCGACGTCTCACTCTTCTGCGACCATCATGAGCCCATAAACAGAACCGAGACTCATCGCTGAAGATAATGTTATTCCATTCATGGGTCCAATGTTGTCTTTTCCTGCACCAATCAAGTCTTGCTCTGCGATGCTACGGAGTAAGAGGTAGACACAATTGTGGACGGTAGGATCTTATACCAAAACTGCGGATTCTTCTGTAAACAGTAGCCATGGATACTCTTTGGCCATTTAGAGCCAACTAGTCATTTCCCAATGCCCGCGACGTTGTAAATCTGTCCCTTAAAGTTGTAAGACGAAGAGCTCGATCTTCACGCTCAGTGGTGCTTCTTGGACGTCCTGATCCAAGTCTACGTCGATTCTCCCCAGCTTCGGACCATCTAGACCAGCAGCGTACGATCACCGATACACTACGGCCTACCCTTCCAGCAATAGCACGAACCGAAAAACCCGCTTCTCGCATTCCAATAATGCGACCCCTTTCAAATTCACTTAGATGATGATATTGTGCACGCCGACGAACACGGGGCATCTTTTTATGTTTTACAAACTGAATCGTCAAACTACTCAGAGGCTACTTGGATATTAGAAGCAATTACATTAAAAAATCAGCAGCTCTTCATAATGGTGAAATCAAGGAAAAATGCCATTAAATAGTAACCAAAACAATTGATTTTTTAATCATCGATGTAGGTCATTTACATGATCAAATTCTGTAAATTTCATTAAAATCGTCCAATAAATACTTTGTGTTCTGATTTTTTTGAAAGGCAGTATATGTCAGATTTAAACTCGCACCAAGTCTCAATTTAACCGTGCATCTCTAAAAAAATTGCTTAACATTGTTAGTATGCTTAGTTTATATCCGATGAGAAATTATATGTTTTTTTTGCCAATTGAAGTTATGAATTTTTTAAAACAGTGCGTCCGATCCGTGGCTGGAAATATATGTCAGTTTTACAAATCGCTTTTTAATTAAAAAATGTTTAGTTCATATCCGATGAGAAATTATATGTTTTTCTTTGCCAATTGAAGTTATGCATTTTCTAAAACAGTTCGTCCGATTCGTGGCTGGTAATATATGTCAGTTTTAAAGTTGCACCAAGTCTTAATTTAAGCTTGCATCTCTAAACAAATTACTTAATAATGTTAATTAGAGCATGCTTAGTTCATATCCGATGAGAAATGTTATGTTTTTCTTTGCCAGTTAAAGTTATGAATTTCTTAAAAATGTTTGGATACATGAACTGATTTCAAATACTAATTTTTTCAGATATTTTTAGCTAAAACTGAAAATACTTATTATTCTGGAATATAATTGTTCCAAACAATAACGTGTGGCTGCTGATGAATAATAATAATTTATTAATAATTGAAATTCGGGTGATGGTGGAAGCGCCAAAATCCTTGGCTGGAAAGTCGTGGCCAACTTCTCATCGGTTTAAATATTGCCTCAAATAACGAAAATATAAATTAAAAAAACATTTTTTTTTTCAGTTTTTAGACTTTACTCAAAAACAAAAGAATTTAGGTAATTTTTTTTTCGGATTATTAATCAGCATCAAATTTTGCAAAAGCGTCGAATTAAAACATACTCTCTATGTCATTGTATAAGCGAGATCCCCATGGTGAAATTCGAATTTAAAACACCCTGTATATACAGAGAGTTCTATCTAACACCGAACATGCTAGAATGTACTCAATGTAAATTAGCCAGTCACATCGCACTCACTGCTTTGATGCGTCCCAGTACACATCGAACATAGGAAAATTAACATTGAGTACATTTTAGCATGTTCGATGTTATATAAAATTGTATATATATAATTTGGCATTTACACCCACCTGCTTGCCATGCGGGTTGGTGGGGTTGTGTAATCCAGCTACTCTGCCGGTGTTCCATTTGGAGTCGTCCGCCACCGTACTGTCGATATAACCCACAACTAGCAAGTAGGGCCATCGTCTTTATATAATGAATACTGCCCCTACTTGCTCCTCTTACTTAGTTTTGCCTGCGAGCCGATACAGTAAATCGTGGTGTGGCCATTGTTTCGAACTTCTTGGAGCCATATCTAGGGTCTAGGGTTCGGCTGTCCTAGTTACAGAGGTGCTTTACCTAGCAAAGCCCCTCATACACCACACCTTGATAGTACTTCACATATTTTAGCGCATGGGGTCTTTTAAGACCCCAAGCCCTATAGAACATTGTTGTTGTTTTTTTAATGAATTGAAAGATAAATATTATATGATGTGTGTTTTCCCATTTTTATCAAGTTAAGCAGATTAATATTGGATTGCTAGAGCCCCGTGTGCCTAGTTACAAGGGTATTTAGGCGCGCCTAGTTAAGAGTTTACTATCAAAATTAGTAATTTCAAATATCTAGAAGAATTCATATTTGATTATAACAAATTATGTTGTCTTTTTCCAGACCTGTACTACAAACGGAGAACTCTAATAAAAAAGTAGTATTTTCTGCGAAAACTCTCGAAGATATCGAGAAGAAGTACTGCAATGAAATATTCGTTCCTGTTCCTACTGACGAAAGTGACAGCACGTCGAGCGAAGACGACGACCCCAAATTACTAACCGATACCGAACACAATTACATGCAATCATCACCCTCCGTGTCCAGCGAAACAAATAAAAAACGCACTCCAACTTCAAATTCGGTAGATTTAGTACAATTACATACCCTAGATGAAATCAAAAGAATCATACAAGATAATGATTCAATTAAAAAAGACTGTGAAAAAATATTAGTTGCAACTGTTTTGGATAGCAATAACGATGTTATTGGTTTTGATTTTGATAGGTTAAACAACCCCACCGATGTCAGTATTTTGAAAAATTCAATCAATATAAATGATTCTAGTATATCCACTGAACACATATGTGATATTATAGGTGTTAGCCCCAGTAAACAAAATAATAGTTTCAAAAAGAGTGATTTAAAAGGTTATAATACTCTTAACGAAGACAACAAGCTTTCACCAAAGTTAATTGAATTTAAAGGTGATGGAATTAGAAATGAAATGAAATCCCTACGGAGGAATTTATTACAAAATAAAAGAAAATCCACGAAACTCGATACTAGCAAAGACGAGTACGATTTTGGTGGAGAGAAAAGTGAAAAGAAATCCTCGCACACCATCAGCCTGAACGAAATCGACGGTCAAGTGTTGGACGCCTACTATTTCGATTATAACCTGATCATCACGCAAGATTTAACGGTTAGTTTCTGGACGCAGAGCGCGCTTGGATTCGTGCTCGAGGCGCAGAATATGTGGATACATAGGGGTGCAGTGCAAAGATTAGCGTTGGACAGTAATTGCGTTCGGAAAATTAGCAAGGAGAGCGTTACTAGTACGGAGAATTCGTTTGCTTACGTGGAGCTCTGGACGAAGGAGCACAAGTCAGATAAACGGGAGAGGCCCGTCGCGGATGTTTTCGCTGTGATTTATTTCTGGAGGAATCGGCAGACTGCGCCAGAGAAGAAGTTTTTACAGTTGGAGAATATCAAAGGGTAAGTTTGTAAATTCAAAGATTTTATTGTTCAATTCTATAGAAAATGTGTGGGGTATATTATTTATTTGATGTATAGCAGGGCTGGCCACCCCAATTTGCTTCGAAAGCAAACATTAAGATTTAAAATATTTGAATGGTGCAGCCCCAGTTTCTTTTTTTAAAGGTCAAGTTTTTTTTATATTTTAATTTTTATTCAAAAGTTTAAAAATAACTTTTTTTAGCAATTTTCACATTTTTAAAAGTTTAGGAATTTAAAATTCCTTTTTAATTGTTTTTTTTTCTGGTACTTTTTCTCTTCCGTTTTAATTGTTTTTTATACTAATAATTTTTGGCTCAGTATAGATAGATATCCCTGTGTATATACTGAAAAATATGCAAGCTTTATTCACATATTTATGTAAAAAAGCAGAACTGGATAGAATTCAAATCGTTTAGTATTGAATCATTTTAGAGGATTCGAATACTTTTTTAAAAAATTATTCCTGATCGAGATTCTTTGCAATTCTTTTAAAGGATTCGTATTTTTAGGATATGAATCCTCAAAAAGGATGTGAATCCTCAGAAAGGATTCGAAGAACCCTTTTTAGAATATGTATAATCATATGAAATGGTTTTATTCAGGCAAGAATTGAATATTTCACGATAACTTACTTGTTTATAAATTTAATGAGAGCAAAGTCATGCTTTGGTGGGGCGAAGAGTATTTTCTACAATAAATATCATCAAACATTTACAAGTCTAAGTTTATTAAACATTGTTTGTTTTGCATTTCTAAACACTGTTTAGTTGAGACTCCAGTCGTTCGGTGTCATTGGCGCTGTGATCACAATGAGGCTTTTTTGGTAGTAGATAAATGATATTTTTTTATTTTTCTTATATCGCTCTATCTCTGTAAACATTAATAATTTATAGAAATAATCGATATACTAATTCAATAACATTTTTATTTCTTGAGTTGACCACAGCAGATTTTTTGTCACCTTTGCTGATAATTTTGACAAATCGAAACACGTGTCAGGGAACTGGTTATAAAAATAAGGAATATAACATGAATATTTGAAACCCCAATTCTAAGTATTTAACTTTTGCAAAAAATACAATCTACATTTTTTTGATAAAATAACATAGAGACTACATAATTCAGAATTTAACAGTACATTAAAATCCCGTTGGTGCGTCGTTAGATGTATATTCCTATTGTTGCAAGAATATCTAAAGAGCTCGCTTGGCATTAGAAATGTTGTGGTTAAATAAATTTATTGCTATTAACTATAATCACAATTTTCGAAATTGTAATAGTTCGTTTTACTAAAAATATTTTATTTCAACTAGTTTCGGCTTTATGCCATTTTCAAGAATGATGTACAAAAGAAAGAAATTGGTGTTATATACTAGATGTCGGCGTTTCAGGTAATAAGCGCTTTAATTATCGGGGAATTTTAAAGCTCCTCGTTGTCGTTGACCACGTTTTTGCCCGCCTTTATGGCTTTACTTATTTCCAGTCCTTCCCGATAATTTAAAACTAATCCCTTGTTACCTGTATGGAACATTTTATAATCGTATGAACTGAAAAAGTGATTAGATGCGATGCAATGTTTCGCGAAACCCGTGGTCTGTTTATTATTTAAAATATCTATTCTATGTTCTTTTAATCGGGTTTCAAAGGATCTGCCCGTTTGTCCTATGTAAATTACATCACAGTCATCACATTTCAGTTCATACACTCCACTTCTCTTATTATTGTCTGTTTTAATTTTATTATTAACTAACATTTCACCTAAATTTACTGATATACTCAAAATTATGTTATTGTCTTTTCCCTTAATTGTTTTTTTAATTTTTTGTGAGAGATTATTTATGTATTTTAATCTACTCCAGTAGGATTTCTCTGTTTTTATCGCACTATAGAAATATTTCCTTAAGGGTCTTTTTTGATGTACGACAATCGTCATTTTTTATTCCAGCCTTCCCAGAAAAGCAAGAGTTACGAAAAAATTCATACATAATCTTGACCCCATTTTAGGACCTGTGTGCATCGCTTATGATTCTAGCTATTATCGTTTTTCTGAAAAAAAAGTTATGAAAATTGCAATAATTTTTAATCACGAAATAATCTTCAGAAATTCTCATGGATTTGCAAAACCGATGCACACCGGACCTATTTTTACCCCCTGAACATTGCTGTAAAGTTAGATTTTCACGAAATGGCCTGGGAAGGCTCAAATAAAAATTTTCACTCGTTTTGCAATTTTCCGCATACTGTCACGCTACCTAGTGGTTGTATAGCGGAAATGGGGTATTTTTCAGTTCAGGGTGTCTTTAATAGATGGTGACAACAATTTGCGGGATTTCTTTTAAAAAGTCGTTATCTTAACGATTCTAAGAGACTGCTCGCAGATTTTTATGATCTGTTATCGTGGCTTTTTACATAATTTGCACTTTTTCTAATGTTTGCTTTTCAAACTGCTGTTTTTACAGCAAACTTATTACGAAATTGATATCTTACTAGCAATTCTGAGTTGTTTTCACAACTTTTATTATTTTATTATGGAATTTTTTTTACACGTTTGTTTTTTGACATGCCATTCTTGGTGGAGAGAGGTAACAGAGAAGATCCGTATGATGTTTCTGGTAGACGGATTGTGAACATTGCCTCATTTTGTTTTAGAATATTTAGAACATAACTGCTCATATATTGCTCAATGCTAACTCAAACAAAATATTATGCCACTTATTAATTATATACAGACTCCACCAAAAAAATGTATTTTTGTGTTTGTTTTACATTTATATACTGATCACACATGTAATACTGTCTTCAGTTAAGCACATAGTTACTTTAGATGTTCAAAATGTTGGCCGTTGGCAGTCAGACAGATAACAGAATGACAAGTGGTCGCTGCAATTTACATCGGTCAACGTTTCCATGGAGCTTGCTGCACAAGCCGCTGTAATCTCCCGGCGAAGGCCCTCCAGCACCTACAAGGCCGTAGCCAGGTATTTTTTTTAACTACGAATCCCCCCCGAAATATTCAAATACTAAAATTTTAAAAAATTTCAAAATCTTCGCTGTAATTTTCCAAAATGGAATTTTTGAAAATTTCGGGGAGTGATTTTAAGCTCCCCTATCCCTCCCCTTGACTACGGCCTTATTGGTACTGGAGGACTTCGGCAGCAGATTACCGTGGCTCGTGCAGCGATCTTCATTGACACGTTGACCGACATAACTGCGAGGACCGTGGCGTTCCTTTATGCGACTGGCCGCCAAGGGCCAACATTTTGCACATCTAAAGTAACCATGTGCTTAACTAAAGACTGTACTACAAGTATGATGAGTATTTTAATGTAAAAGAAACTCACAATACATAGTTTTTGTTCTTTAAAGAGTATATACATTTTTCTGGCGGACTCTGTATGTATAGTACTTGTAACATTTACTGTAATTTCCTGTAGTTAACTTTTTGAAATTTTCTACAATAACATTTATTTATAGATGTAAACGTAAAATAAAGGTTTTTATTTAGGTAACCATTCTTGTCTTTTTTATTCCTTGAGAATTGAAGCATGGGCTTATATGCTGGAGAAAACAAATTGTAGTTATGGATATAATAACCACAATTGCATTTCCTATTTAGACGTATTCCATAAGCAATAAAATAGAATGCATTATTCAAAGAGTGTTACATTGCAAGTGCTGATTACTTTAATCAGTCAGCGATTAAACTTCTTAAAAAAGTATTTTTATTCATAAATGTATACATTTGCATTACGATAAAAGAGACATGCTTAAGATATCTTACAAATTTAAAACATTTTGTCAGCTGTTGATTTAATTGTGGTTAACTTCTCAGCCACAATTAAGTTCCTGCGGTGCAGGCGGGCAAAAGCCTGAATAATACACTATTCTGTCACCGTTTCTGCCTACTAAAATACCAATAACATAAGTATTTGCTAGTATTGCTACTTTTGATTTCCAGTGCAAGTAAAAGTGATGGTTCTCACTGATCAGGGGGTCTATTCACAGCATTGATGCAATTTGTCGTCGGTGATAAGTCGCACTGAAACGTCGTTTTGGAAACAATTTACTAAACCGTATAGAGTAATTTCAGTGCAACTTCTCACTGATGACAAATTGCGTGGGTGCTGTGAATATCCCCTGAGTATTTTTGCAAATACCAAAATAAAAACAAATATTACATAACCTCCTTATCCATGTGCCTCTGTTATGTAATTATTACAGCAAAACACAGTACTAATAAGTATAGTCAAACATGAATCCTAAAATATGGAAATCACATTACGATCACATATTATTTTATTTTTCACTTTCACTTTATATAAAATCGGATACACAATTCAAAATAACCAACCAAACGATGAAATTGCAAGGATTTGACAGAAGTAAAGTTAAAAGAACAGCGCAAAACGTTAGAAAGAGATGGATGCACAGCTAGTCTGGCTCGAAAGTAAAAATGTATCGAGAAATGAATAAATGTTTTCCCCTTTTACTCCCCTCAGCCCAACAACGCGTAAAAAACCGGTTCCGTGCCGCTAACAAACGAAGTATCGCATAATGAGTAATTTTATAGAAATCATATATGATGAACAACTGTGTTGTAAAACCAATTCCATGTCCACCATCGCCACCAGGGGCGCATTTTCCTTTAGACTCGATTTCGTCAAGGTCAAAAAGTGAAAAAGACCCTTAATTGTTTTCGTTTTTTCTTTTTAATCATATGGTCTATTATTATTCGATGTTTGTAACCGTTGTTACTGGCTATTGTTTTGATCAGTTACGGCTCGTGATCTAATGAAGTGGGTCGGCCAAATGTATTTTGGCGCACGCGCACTGAGACTAAACGGCCAGCCGTACCGAACCATACACCATCGCTAGAACGATACGTTAAATTAAATCATTTCGCCTGACTTTAAAAAATAGAAAGAGAATATTCTCGGAATTACAATAACATTTTTAAACATGTTATATACCTATTAATGTTATATAATTAATTAATTATAGTTATACACATATACATATACATATTATAATAATCTTCCTAAAATACCGAGGTAATATTTTGTAAATTACAATTAGGTAACTATTAAATAATTGTTCGCATTTTTAAATCACATCAGTTGTTTAACGATATTTAAAAATGCGAGATATGTTTTGATTTGTTAAATAAAATTAACGTCGAATATTAATGACCAATTTGTATTAAAGTATATGCCTATTTTACTTTTAAATTAAATAATATAAAAATAATCAGAAATACATTGGTAAATAAATCCACTAGTTATAAAATAAAAATCTGTGATGTGTAACGTAACAGAATTTGAAGTGAGCATCGACACAGGCATGCATCGGTGTATTGTGTGGGAGAACGGCGAGTACCGCTCCAGCAAACTTGCCGTACTCGAGTAAACCATTTGCAGACTTACGTTCACTCTGCAGGGGAAATGTAACGACAGAAACTGCGCTCACACTTGTGACGACGTAACTCTTGCAATAATCTTCATAATCTGAAAATCTACGGCTGGCCGATTTTGCGGATACGAAGTTGCTTAGTAAACACATATTAAATGAAAATAAATTCCCGCACCTTTCGGCCTTATGCTGAATGCTTATTATTATTACTACATATTAGCCTGTTATATATTTATTACAAAAAATGCGCAATATTTATTTCTAAAAAAATAAAAAATTATAATTTTTGTTCAATCAAATTTAACGGTACGGCCCGGCCGACCCTGCCGTCCCTGACGAGCCGTCACTGGTTTTGATTATGTTTAGTTCTATTTCATAATCTACCTTACTAAGTGGAATATAAAACAAACCAAGTGAATTCAATTAAACACCTATATTTAGTAGAAATGTTTTACCAAGTGAATAATGAGAAACAAGTTAATAATATTGTAATTCTAATAGTTTCGCGGATGACGTTCAATACGTAGTGCTGAAAAACTCTTCGATAATTCTGGTAAGTTGGAGGATAATCAGGGACGACACGACATCATCTATCATCCATTGTTACCAACTTGCGAACGACTTCCAGACCGTTGTATCTATCAAAGAAATGGAATCAGTGGATCACACGATATCATCACTACATAACATAGAAGGTACAATCAAAACGCAGACACAGCATCGTTACGGTTTTAATGTCATCTTTTTTTATAGATTGTGATACATTAGTGATGGGATGTGGAGAGAAGCAAGTCACTATATGGAATTTGGAGTTTGGATTCATCGTAGCGACAATTGATACCTCAGATAACTTGCCCGAACCTTCAAACTTATGGGTGAAATGTGATAGGGTAAGTCTATTGTATATGATTATTTTTTATAATAATATTTCAGGATATAAACAAGTATGAATACAACAGTGATTCTAAGTGTCCGATTATTTTATTAAAAATTAGATTTTATCCACAGTTGGCACCAAATTAATATTATTGAGTTTGTATTTTCAAATACACTGAATTTCAAATCAAAAATAATTGATATCTTTTTCAAAATGTTGATAAATACTTGCTTGCCCCCTGGAAAATATGTACCTACTGTAGTGACCTAACATGTTCGTATGTTAGGCTGATTTTAACTATTTTAAATAAATTATAAAGGGTGGCTGATTTTTTATTATCCAGCTAAAATAATAAAGATACAAAAATACGTTTAATATGAAATTTATCTAAACTCGAAATTTTACTCAATGCTTAATCAAGGAGTAGATACACTTCTCAGAATCGTTAAATTAAAACATTTTACAAATATCTGTAAATTTATGGTGAAAAATGCACGGGTGTGAAGTTACCAATAGATTCCGCCAATAGATCATAAACAAATAAAAAAACAATATATTTGATTTTTTTCTTTACAGGCCTACTCATTGTACTCCATTCTAAAGGATAACATTGATAAACCCAGTTTACTACCCCTTTCTACCCCTATACCTCCCCTAATTCCGTTTGATTATCAATTTTCATTATGTGCTCCTCAAAATTTTCAAGTTATTTTTATATACACATGTTCCCCATACTTCCGTTAATCAATTAGAGAAGAAAAAACATTTACACCGCACCCCCGTAACCCCCAATAAAATAAAAATGCATATTGGACTAATAACTATTTTTCTCCATTAAATTTTACAAATAATATAACTGTTTATGTACACACGTATTACTCGTCTATGTTTCAACAAATATAAAATAAAAAACAAACTACCCCCACTCCCAAATGATCTTAATTTTTTTTCGAAAAATTATTTATTTTCGGTAATTGCTCCTCTAACTATTGAAAATATTTACTTACAGGCGTTTTCTTCATACTTTAATTGTTTATTTTTGATAAAAATATGTTTCACTCCGTAGCTCCCTCACCCCTAAAATATGCGAATTTGAAAAATATCTGGATTTTTCATGACAAATAATTAGTTTTCGGTAATTGCTCCTTCGAATTCTGAAAATATTTTTACACAGGCGTGTTCCCCATAATTCATTTATTCAGATTTTACAATCAAATTTTTCACACCGAACTTCCCCCACCCCTAAATAATTGCGAATATAAAACATGATCATTTCTCTTTTTTATGATAAATAATTAGTTTTCAGTAATTGCTCCTATAAATTTTGAAAATATTTTTACATAGACGTGTTCCCCATACTTCATTTGTTCAGATTTTACAATAAAATTTTTCACACCGAACTTCCCCCACCCCTAAATAATTGCGAATATAACACATGATCATCTCTCGATTTTTTATGATAAATAATTAGTTTTCAGTAATTGCTCCTCCGAATTTTGAAAATTTTTCTACACAGACGTGTTCCTCATACTTTATTTATTGAGAATTTACAATCAAATTTTTCACACCGAATTTCCCCCACCCCTAAATAATTGCGAATATAACACATCATCATCTCTCGATTTTTTATGATAAATAATTAGTTTTCAATAATTGCTCCTCCAAATTTTTAAAATATTTTTGAATAGGCGTGTTCCCCATACTTCATTTGTTCAGATTTTACAATCAAATTTTTCACACCGAACTTCCCCCACCCCTAAATAATTGCGAATACAACACAAAATCATCTCTTGATTTTTTATGATAAATAATTAGTTTTCAGTAATTGCTCATTCGAATTTTGAAAATATTTCTACACAGGCGTGTTCCTTATACTTCATTTATTGAGAATTTACAATCAAATTTTTCACACCGAACTTCCCCCACCCCTAAATAATTGCAGATATAGCACATGATCATCTCTCGATTTTTTATGATAAATAATTAGTTTTCAGTAATTGCTCCTCCGAATTTTGAAAATATTTTGTCATAGGCGTGTTCCCCATACTTTATTTGTTTAGATTTTACAATTTACTATAATTGCGAATATAACACATGATCATCTCTCGATTTTTTATGATAAATAATTAGTTTTTAGTAATTGCTTCTCCGAATTTTAAAAATATTTATACACAGGCGTGTTCCTCATACTTCATTTATTAAGAATTTACAATTTAATTTTTCACACCGAACTTCCCCCACCCTTAAATAATTGCGAATATAACACATGATCATCTCTCGATTTTTTATGATTAATAATTAGTTTTCAGTAATTTCTCCTCCGAATTTCGAAAATATTTTTACATAGGCGTGTTCCCCATACTTCATTTGTTTAGATTTTACAATCAAATTTTTCACACCGAATTTCCCCCACCCCTAAATAATTGCTAATATAACACATGATCATCTCCCGATTTTTTATGGTAAATAATTAGTTTTCAGTAATTGCTCCTCCGAATTTTGAAAATAGTTTTACACAGGCGTGTTCCCCATACTTTATTTGTTTAGATTTTATAATTAAATTTTTCACACCGAACTTTCCCCACCCCTAAATAATTGCGAATATAAGACATGATCATCTCTCTATTTTTTATGATAAATAATTAGTGTTCAGTAATTTCTCCTTTGAATTTTGAAAATATTTTTACACAGGCATGTTCCCCAGATCTAATTTGTTTAAATTTTACACATACAATTTTCACACCGAACTTCCTTCGCCTCTAAATAATTGCGAATATAACACATGATCATCTCTCGACTTTTTAGAATTTATAATTAGTTTTCAGTAATTGCTTCTCAGAATTTTAAAAATATTTTTACACAGGCGTGTTCCCCATCTTTCATTTAAATTTTAGGCACTCAAAATGTGATTTATTTAAGCAAAATCCCTTTACCGTCCGACAATAAAAATATTAACATTGTCGTTCGGTTTCGAGATAATTTTAAGCAACACATTTTTCAAAAATTTAATTTTCCTATAAAATTAAAAACAAAAGCACTTGTTTTGTTACCATTAATCAATTTTACTACATATTAACATTTACGGCCTCTCAGCACATTTTTTCATTTGCGGATATAAAAATCATGTGGCCGGCAATTTCGAATATTCGAGTATTTTAACGATAAAGAAGTAATTTATTTTGTTTTTTGTGAGACAGCCCATGAAAAGAGTCAGTGTTTTTGGTTTACAAATGAGTCAGAAATAAAATTTATTATCAAAATATAATTAAAATGAAAACTGGATTAATTTCAAAATGTTATTATAATTATATACATATAAACTTTTATAATTTTCAAATACTAAATGTGTGTTGGACCAATTGGACGGCATTAGGGCTAATGGAAACAAGTCAAAATTATCAACTTTATAGGGTAAACAAATACTGTTGTTTTTCTTTAAACACCGTTCACACAAAACCTCCTACATTGCAATTATGAAAAAAAAGTTATTTCATTAAATTTAGAATGATTTATTTATTTAAACAAATGGAGTATTGGAAACACGCCTGTCTATAATATATTCCATTTGTTTCTGGATCTCGCCTAGCTATGGAAAAGTGACAGTTTAAGTATTGTAAATGGGGCTGGTTGTGTTTTAAATCAGGGTTTTTAAATGTCACTGTCAGATGTTCGATTTTAAGGTTATAATTTCTGACTATTGTGATCTTACACTGTTGCCTGTTTTACAAATTTTCAGATATAAAAGGATAATAATATGCAGTTTTAAGATTAACAAAATTTACTACTTGGTTTTTGTACATACAAACACAACAATAATATTGTATATAACAAATATAATGAATTCGGCTCTGCAAACTTATTTCGTCATCCATTTGTATTTCTCGCTTGGGTCTTCCCGTTAACACATTTTGATCAACTCCATCCATCCACCTTAATTTTGGTCATTCTCTCTTCTGTTGGCCCTCAGTATTTTTTTTGTAGAATTGCAAATTTATTCCCACCCTCTTGTGATACTGATAATTTTCATGTCAAACAATTTTTAAGCCCTCATTCCACTTTTATTATTTAGTCAAGAGAACCTGCATCTGAATCTTCTGATGTTTGTTCTGAGCCAGATTCCCCAAGCGAAATAATAAAAGGAGGAATGGTTTCAAAAGAAAGGTTCCCCATGTGTTTTGTCCAGTCATCCGAAATAAGTTTTTCACAATGATCACAGAATTTTTTTTTTGTCGTAAAATTAATTGTAATGAAGATCTCCCTACCTGAAACGTAATTATCTTTAATTAAATATATATGATAATTAAAATACTAGACATACCCCAAAAATATCTATTAAAATCGTAATAATATTGTGATGCTGTAGATTTGGATTACTTTGCCTAAAATGTTTGTAGGATTTCAGAATCTGTAACCTTTTTGATTCAGAGATAATCTTTGGCATGTTAATATTTAATATGTGCCTGAAATTATTTTTCACTTTGACATTGACACAGCATTGCAACACTAGATTAATTTGATTTAATAATAAAATGCTCGAAGAAGCGACCGCGTGGCGAAATAATTGTTGTAAGATTAACAATAAACCTCTTGAAAATTAAAAAGAGGATTACTTATGATATCATAAATTATTGCAACACTGTTAAAATAAGGAATCAGGAGTGCCAATTAATAAAAAATGTAAATGTTGATACTGCAACATAACAACACGAAAGCATGGCTAGGCGAGATCCAGAAACAAATGGAACGGTGCATAAACATATTTTTATAATTCGGAGAAGCAATTGCTAAAAACTAATTATTTATCATAATAAATCGAGAGATGATCATGTGTTATATTCGCAATTATTTAGGGGTGGAGCAATTTCGGTGTGAACAATTTGATTGTAAAATCTGAATAAATGAAGTATGGGGAACACGCTTATGTCAAAATATTTTCAAAATTCGGAGGACCAATTACTAAAAACTAATTATTTATCATAAAACATCGAGAGATGATCATGTGTTGTATTCGCAATTTTTTATAGAAGGGGGAAGTTTTGTGTGAAAATGATGTATGTGAAATAGTAACAAATAAAGTACGAAGAACACGCCTGTGTAAAAATATTTTCAAAATTTGGAGGAACAATTACCGAAAACTAAATATCGAGAGATGATCACGTGTTGTATTCGCAATTATTTAGGGGTGGGGAATTTCAGTGTGAACAATTTGATTGTAAAATCTGAACAAATGAAATATGGAGAATACGCCTATGTAAAAATAATTTCAAAATTCGTAGGAGCAATTACTAAAAACTAATTATTTATCATAAAACATCGAGAGATGATCATGTGTTGTATTCGCAATTATTTAGGGGCGGGAAAAGTTCGGTGTAAACATTTTGTGTGTAAAATCTGTACAAACGAAGTATGGGGAACACGCCTGTGTAAAAATATATTCAGAATTCGGAGGAGCAATTATTAAAAACTAATTATTTATCATAAAACATCGAGAGATGATCATGTGTTATATTCGCAATTATTTAGGGGTGGGGAAAGTTCGGTGTGAAAAATTTGATTGTAAAATCTGAACAAATGAAGTATGGGGAACACGTCTATGTAAAAATATTTTCAAAATTCGGAGGAGCAATTACTGAAAACTAATTATTTATCATAAAAAGTCGAGAGATGTCATGGGTTATATTCGCAATTATTTAGGGGTGGGTGAAGTTCGGTGTGAAAAAATTGGTTGTAAAATCTGAACAAATGAAGTATGAGGAACATGCCTGTGTAAAAATATTGTTAAAATTCAGAGGAGCAATTATTGAAAACTAATTATTTATCATAAGAAATCGAGAGATGATTGATTATGTGTTATATTCCCAATTATTTAGGGGTGGGGGAAGTTCGGTGTGAAAAATTTGATTGTAAAATCTGTATAAATGAAGTATGGGAAACACGCCTGTTTAAAAATATTTTCAGAATTTGGATGAGCAGTTATTGAAAACTAATTATTTATCATAAAACATCGAGAGATAATCATGTGTTATATTCGCAATTATTTAGGAGGGGGAAGTTCGGTGTGAAGAATTTGATTATAAAATCCGAACAAATGAAGTATGGGGAACACGCCTGTGTAAAAATATTTTCAGAATTTGAAGGAGCAATTATTGCAAACTAATTATTTATTATAAAACATCGAGAGATGATCACGTGTTATATTCGCAATTATTTAGGGGCGGGGGAAGTTCGGTGTGAAAATTTTGATTGTAAAATCTGTACAAGTGAAGTATGGGGAACACGCCTGTGTAAAAATGTTTTCAGAATTCGGAGGAGCAATTATTGAAAATTAATTATTTATCATAAACAAATGTAGTATGGGGAACACGTCTGTGTAAAAATACTTTCAGAATTCAAATGCGCAATTACTGAAAACGAATTATTAATGGAATCCCTCCGTGACTGACATTTTTCAATTTTTCTGTCAAAGACAGCTCAATTTAACTTGTTACAGTTTTACATCATATGCACAATCATTTATCGATTTGTAGCATCATTGGTTTGCCTGGACCACATCGGACTTCCCGGACCACGTCGGACTTCCCTATCATGATAAATCCAGTCATTTTTCAAATTCGCATTTTTTAGGGGCGAGGGAGCAACGGAGTGAAAAATATTTTTATCAAAAATAAACAATTAAAGTATGCAAGTAAATATTTTCAATAGTTAGAGGAGCAATTACCGAAAATAAATAATATTTCGAAAAAAAAATTAAGATCATATGGGGGTGGGGGCATTTTGTCTTTTATTTTATATTTGTTGGAACATAGGCGAGCAATACGTGTGTACATAAACAGTTATATTATTTGTAAAATTTAATGGCGAAAAATAGTTATTAATCCAATATGCATTTTTATTTTATTGAGGGTTACGGGGGTGCGGTGTGAATGTTTTTTCTTCTCTAATTGATTAACGGAAGTATAGGGAATATGTGTATATAAAAATAACTTGACAATTTTGAGGAGCACATAATGAAAATTGATAATTAAACGGAATTAGGGGATGTATAGGGGTAGAAAGGGGTAGTAAACTGGGTTTATCAATGTTATCCTTTAGAATGGAGTACAATGAGTAGGCCTGTGAAGAAGAAAATCAAATATATTGTTTTTTTATTTGTTTATGATCTATTGGCGGAATCTATTGGTAATTTCACACCCTTGAAAAATGCACATACAATGACGTCTCTTTTACGTCAATTATTTTAATATGTAAACGTTTATTTTTATGTGTCACAGATGTTATAAATCCACAAACCAAATTTTTGGAATAAAACCCAAAAATTGGAAATATGTTATTCCAAAAAGTTGGTTCCCTAATTTGTAACGTCTGTGACACTTAAAAATCGACTATTTACATATTAAAATAGTTTAAGAGACGTCATTATATGTTAATAGGTTAACATTGTGCAAATTTTGAAATCATAACACCAAAAACAATTCTTTTCGCTTTTTGTTTGCAATTGCCAGAATCCTTAACTCAGAGTGCCGAGCTTGTCTCATAGTGTAATTAATTATTTTAATATTAAGAAAGCTAAAACTGAATTTGGCTAAAAATATTAAACTACAAATTAAAGTAAACTAAGAAAAGTGACATGAATATTCAAAACAAAAAATCAAGAGAAAATACAACATATACAAAGAAGAACAGAAGGTTAATAAAAAGTATTGTTAGACCCAAAGAAGAAAACTAAGCCTTTGCTTCGAATACGAATAATTCAAATATTTGAATATTTAAATACGAATATTTCAATCACCAAATTATTCACTGAATTAAATATTTGAATATTAGAATATTTGAATATTCGAATATTATAATATTTGAATATTCGACGTCGAGCGTGAGTAGTGCGTTCCATCCCTGCTCGCGTTTGACCCACACGTGGTTGTTTCACAATCCATTTTCATCAACTATATCCTGAAAATCCATTCATTTATTACCCATCCTTACAACCACGTGTGTATTTTTCGTAAATCCCTTTCCTTTCCTCGGTGATAGCGAAACTCTATTTATTGAATTATTTATTAAATTATTTAAAAATAGTGTGACTGGTCAACAGGGCCTAGTTCCTGTGCTCGAACTAGTGATGCAAAATGCGGGCATGCGGGGGAAACTGTTCGGTGGAGTATGCGGTGTCTGCGTGCACGAAGTGCGATCGCAACCTGAGTCAGCGTATTTCGCTAAAATCCGCGGTAGAATGATGGTCTGGTTCGATCATTCGGAGGAAATCGCAGGTCTATTATCGCTGAAACCGAATGTTGTGTAATCGAAAATCCTTATCACGTTGTTTGAGTTTCATGTTTATGAGAGGAGTTTACTGCTCAAAATGATATATATTGATTTATTATTGAACTGATCTATCTATTTTAATATATTTTTAAAATTAGATAGGTATTTCAATTTACATAAATAATTATAATATAATAATTATAATTAAAATTATCTTAGAAATATAAAATAATATCAAAGTAAATTTAGTTAATATTATGTGCTCATTTTGAATATGCAAATTGTAATGTTTGACAGTGGTCCTTTATTTTAATTTCATTTACTAATACTTATTTAATATATTTTTTGAAATTATTGCAAGTAAATAGTTATAATTATAATAAATTATTTCAGTAATAAATCAAAATATAGCATTTTAAAATAAAGAGATTTGTAACTATGAACAATTTAGCATTTTTAAATTGTAATTATAAACATGAAATCCAAACAATACAATAAGGAATCCGATTACACAGTATTCGGTTTCACCGAAAATAGGCCTGCGATTCCCATCGAACGCTGATTTTAGCGAAATACGCTGACTCAGGTTGCGATCGCACTTCGCGCACGCAGACCGCAAGCAAAAGCGCAAAATGTGTGTATTTTTTTATTAATTCATAACTTTGCGTAAAATCGTCGCAGACACTCGATTTTTTGCGCCCTTGACAGCAAAATGAAAGAAGTTGATTTCGTGGGTGTTGAGTCAATGAGTCCAGGATTTATTTTCCATCCCGTGGACCTTGGCAACCTTGACATATTTTTACATTACGAACATTTTTTTATCTCAGGGGGATGGCAGGGGGTGCAGTAAACTTTTTGTCGGATTAACTAGCATGCTCTTAAACAGAAAACTTCAAATCGTCTAGAACTCGAAGATTCATCCATTTTTAACAAAAAGCAACCTAGTTTTGGTGGTTTAAAAAATCAGTATTTTTGGTACATTTTTAAGTTGATTTTTTTTTGCCGAGTGTATTTAAATAATTAGAATATTCAAATAATTAGAATATATGAATATTGTTTTAAATGAATATAGGCTACTTAAACTTTAAAAATTCCCAGCCTTAAAGAAAACATAGACTAACTTTTGAGAAAATCTTCAATTACCTAATAAAGGAAACAGAACACTTGAAGGGTTGTTAGATGTAATTAATTGTGTCCCGGGTGGATGCTTTAAACCAGGTATGGGCAACCTTTGACATGTTGAGGGCCAAACTTTAGCGTGCAAATATGTTCGCGGGCCGCGTTTAAAAGTACTTAGTGCATTTTAAAGTAGTGATAATATTTTTTGCGATAGATTTTAGACATGTAATAATACGACAATGTTATTATAGTAGGATTTATTAAAATAACAAAATGAAATTTAAAAAAATGGTACATTATAATTAAATCGTTAAATTATTATAAACTACGAAAGTTAAATACACCGAAATCAATGAGACACTTGAGCTTGAATTTGGGAAACTAATCCATCGATATTTGGATTAATTCCACTGACACAAAGATGTAAAGAATTTTCCAAATTATCGTCAGTCTTGTACGATGTGTTGATTTATTAACTTTCATCAATGAAAAGAACTGTTCGCATTTATAAGTACTGCCAAACGCACAAATCAATCTTCTTGCGAATTTTCTAAGCTGCGGAAAAATCTTCTAGGTATTTTTTGTAGAAATCACACAACTCTACGTCTTCAAATTTGGATTTTAGGAGTGAGTTTTCTTGAATCTCGATCAACTCCATTTGTAAGTGTATTGGATCATTTTGTACAATATATGTTGTAGGAGTAGCAAATAAACTGAAACAGTCTTCCATGTTTATGAAGTCGCAAAATCTGTTCGAAAATTGTTCCGACAGTAACTTGAGTTCTTCAGCATGTTGAGCATAAGCAATATATTCATACGCAGAGAGCGTGTTGAAATGATAACTGTTACCAGACAGCATCTGTGACTCCCACAAGCGTAGTTTGATCTGAAACGCTTTTAAATGGCTGTACAAATCATTTACTAACTGTCCTTGTTTTTGAAGTTTCAAATTTAAATCATTCAAATAGCCTGTAAGATCGACCAGAAATGCTAAGTCACATATCCATTTTGGGTCACTTAATTCAGATAGTGGTTTATCTTTTATTTTCATAAAGTCTGCTATCTCATTTCTAAGCTCGTAAAAGCGTTTCAACAATTTTCCTTTGCTCAGCCATCTGACTTTACAATAATATGTTACGTCGTTATATTCAGCTGATATTTCAACGAAAAACGCCTTGAACTGACGATGGCTAAGCCCTCGGGATCGAATAAAGTTGATGGTTTTTACTACCACATTCATAACATTCTGGAGTCGAATGGACTTAGAACACAAGTTCTGTTGGTGGATAATGCAATGAAGGACTATCAAATCATCTTTTTGCACATTTAATTCTGTTGCTTTTTCATTCAAAATTCCGATGAAACCTTTACGTAAGCCGACCATAGAAGGTGCACTATCAGTGCACACTCCAATTAATTTTGACCTTGGCAAGCCAAAACTTGTGAATACCTTCAATAAAAATATCCTCTCCTGTAGTGGTTCCTTTTAGCGGCTGTAAAGCAAGCAATTCCTCAGTAACAGTGAACTCCTTATCAACACCTCGAATAAATATAGCCAGTTGAGCTGTGTCAGACAAATCGGTGCTCTCGTCTAATGTTTCAAAACCAGCCATACGGTCAGTCAATGTTGTTTTTATATCATTAGCCATCATTTCTATACGTCGAACAACAGTTCGTCTTGACAAACTAATTTTTTCAAATTCTTTTTTTCTTTTCAGGACACATAATACCGCAAACTTCTAACATACACTCCTTGATAAATTCTCCTTCGGCAAATGGTTTTAATGCCTTTGCCAATTTTGAGCTAACTATAAAACTAGCTTTCACAACATTATCAAGTTGTGTTCTTTGTTTATGAAACATTTGTTGCTGTTTTTCCAAATTTGCGGTAAGCTTCTGGATTTTGTCTGTTCTTAGTTGTCCTGTCAGTGAGTGCAGCGTAGCATGCTTAGTTGAGTAATGCCTCTTTATATTGAATTCTTTCATTACTGAAATGGATTCATTACACAGCAAACAAATAGGCTTACCATTGTGCAAGATAAAAAAGAATTCTTCAGTCCATTTTTCTTGAAAATGGCGACCCTCTGTATCTACTTTTCGTTTCTTTCCACCGGACATAATTTTTGTTTACTTTTCGTTCAATAAACTTAATAACAAACTATAGCTTCTGGATTTCGTCTGTTCTTAGTTGTCCTGTCAGTGAGTGCAGCGTAGCATGCTTAGTTGAGTAATGCCACTTTATATTGAATTCTTTCATTACTGAAATGGATTCATTACACAGCAAACAAATAGGCTTACCATTGTGCAAGATAAAAAAGAATTCTTCAGTCCATTTTTCTTGAAAATGGCGACCCTCTGTATCTACTTTTCGTTTCTTTCCACCGGACATAATTTTTGTTTACTTTTCGTTCAATAAACTTAATAACAAACTATAGTTAGTAACCACTCAAGATGCACACAAAGTCACGAAGCAAGTTGACGGCTCGAGCAGTTCGCTAGGATATCGCTTGTCCAAGTTATCACCTCGGTAGCTCAAATAGAACTGAACTAACGTTCGGGTCATCCACCCGCTTATATAAGCAAAATGAACGAATAATCTGGAATAAACTAGTTTAGAATAATTGAGAAGCAATAAAACGTTTGATATGTCGCCCGTGAGGCGGCAAACCTCAAAGAATTTGATCGAGCAAGTCGAGTGGCGGCGATTATCAAAGAGTGAGGCGGCAAACATCAAAGAGTTTAATGTTTGCCACCTCACTATCACTCCCGTGAGTATAAGTACCTAATGTAATATTTTTTTTAATTGGGTTTTTTCAAAATGTCTCGCGGGCCGGATTATATCTTACAGCGGGCCGGATCCGGCCCGCGGGCCGGGGGTTGCCCATATATGCTTTAAACCTTTGGGACATTCTAATAATCCAAATTTTAATTTATTTTTACTCGTACCATTGTTCATGAGAATATGTCTTCTTAGAAATGTATTAAAAAGAACATACGAACCAGCAAATGGATTTTTATAAATTTGGTTTCCATAAAACTATTTTGTTCAATTTGTATCATGGTTAATAAGGAAATTGCATGAAGAACGTTCAAAAGAACATAGAAACCAGCAAATAGACTTTTATGAAATATAGTATGAAACTTAGTCAATCAACCAATGTATAAAACAATCATCATGAAATTTTCGCCTAATTATTTTTAATTTTTACCGGTTTTGTGATCGTTCAAAAATTGCCCCCCAATTTTTTTACAAAAATGTGCGTTTGGGGTCTCATGAATCTGAATGTATTATATCTCAATGACGTCGGTTGTTCGGTTTCACGATTTCAGTGAAAACGGTTTCCAGGATTATCATCAAATTTTTAATTTTCATAAATTCATAACTTAAAAATATTTCAATTCACAATTTTAAAAGATCAATTTAATTTTGCTTAGTCTGAATTTTTTTTAATATTAGTATATTTTGCACAATATTGAATTTTAATAATATAATTAATAATATATAGTTTTTATATTGGTTTCTATAAAACTAGTTTCGTAATATTTAAAAAGATGCAAACATTTAGAAATACCTCATCGTCACTTTTAAATGTATATTTCGTTTGAAGTCTGATTTATGTTCCTTAAATATTCAGAATAAAAATGTCATGAAACTATTCACTAAGAGAACAAGAAGGAAGTAACAGTCGAACTTTTAGATATTTAATTTAGATAAAAAAAACTTTAGCCTATTATTATAGCGGTCAAATTCCGTTACGATGTTTTTATACTAATCTATGGACACATCTAAAGTTTTTGAGTTCAATCATATTTAAGGAAAAGTCTATTTCTTAACTCAGAAATTATCGAATTTTATAAGCTTTTCTGTCTTGTTTTACTGGTCATTGTCCTAATTTTAGGAGCACGAAATCTGACAACTAGTCACTAGACATAAAGAAAATGTTGACGTTTGGATAATCTAAAAAGTTTGAGTATTAGTTGGCTTGTTGAGGTTAATTACTTTTCAGGCGAAGTTATTACATTAATTTTAAATGATATTTAAAAATAATGTAAGAAAGTGTATTTTTTTTAGTAATATATAAAATTACGAAAATGTTTTTATGTAAAATGCAAACAATGTGTCTTAATTAATAAGACAATTTCAGGCAATAAATATCTATTGAAACAACTACTTCCTGTGCAAATAAACCCCGGATTTTGAATTATACAATGAAATATTTAAAATCTTGTTATAATTGATTTTTTACAACGCTCTATCAAAGTATAGGTCAAATTCTCTTCAAACCAGCTAAAAAATAAACATTAAAAATAAAAGGAGAAATTACAAGAAATTAGAAATGAAAGGATTTTGTTTTAAATGTAATAACATAGTTTTGACATTTTGATGGCACCTGGAGCCTACCTATTTTACCAGAAAATAAGTAGACTATGGAAAAAATGATTTCTTCTGTTTTTCATTACGTTGCATATGATAAGTTACATATTAAACTTTTTTTGTATCTCTAATATTTTAGCGGTATTTACAATTAATATTCTTGAATTACGTAGAGATTTGTATCACATAATAAAAACACAGTTTTTATTGTTTCCCTACTTTTAAAAAAAGTGAAGAAAAGAACACATCTGTGGTTTTATTAAGTTTTAGCAGTACGTTGGACGATTACCAGAGTTGGCCCTTGTTTATTGACATACAGTGGCGGACAATTGATTGAGAACATTCATTATAAATTTGTTTACGTTAGTAAAACACATTTATTATTGAATATTTTAAAATAATGAATACACTCAATTGAAGATCATTTTAAATGCTTTAAAATTATTTTATTTTAATTTAATTTAATTTCCATGTTTAGCCTATTAACAGGTAAATTAAAAACTGATCAATATGTATGTATATATTTATGTAATTTTTTACAGTATCGTATTTTCTTTTGCATGACTGGCTGTTATGATATTTTTCAATAAGTATATGATTTAGGAAAGCTATGGGTAAAAAATATCAATAAAAGACAGTTGTTTTGTTACCGGTTTGTTTGAATTAAATATTACAAAATGGCTCCATGGTTGAAGTCAAGTTAGAATCTCTTATTTAATGACTCAGATTTAATGAGGTGTTCGTGCGTGTCGATTTGTACATTAGTGTAAAAAAAGGGACTGTATCAAAAGTATTGAAGCGATTACATGATCCTAAGGTTGTAAAATCTGGTGGAAAAACACCTTGTACTGATAAGTCAATTTTCTTACTTTTTTGTTTACAACTGGCCGTAGAGGGTTTATTTCAGTACAAACTTAAAGAGAAAATGATAGTCAATCATAAATCCATGTTAATCTGCGTCAACACTTCCCAGCGTCGCCTTGATTTGAATGGACGTCACTCAGCTCAAACTTTTTATCTTGCTCATAAATGCATACAAAAAATCTATAATTGGCCCGTGAGTATATTAATTGGATGTTCCTAGATAGGAAAAGGTTGAATGGTCAAAGGAAAGTAAGATTAACTTATTTTGAGATGATAAGGTAGGGCAGTAAGTGAAAAGTACACTACTGCGAGGGTGAGATTTATAGGAGGTGTATTATAGTGTAGATCTTATTCAAATTCGAAACTGGGTCCATTGTGTCGTATTAATAGTAAAATGAATCAAATTCAATGTACAGGGTGGTCTAATTTCGATGTTGCTTATGGGCATCTCGGTAAATATAAGAGTTAGAAGAAAACCGATGGCGCAGTCGCTATCTCTTTTTTTGAGACTAGGATAATGCCGAAAACAAATATGCACCATCTGGTTATTTTCAGAAGTTATGGGACAAAATCGGGGTTTCTTGATTTTTAACTTTAATTAATATCTTGCGTAATTTGTAAGATAGACAAAAACTATAAATACCTTCTTAAGACACTTTTTTGAGTAGAATCCAGTGGCGTGGGCATTTTTTTATTTTATGCACACGTTTTTGAGTTATGGCCAAATTATTATTTTTTTTAAATGTAAATCATAGTTGGCTTTGACACAGTTGATAAGAGTGTTTTTCACTGATTTCAAAAATATATACTTTTGTGAATTTATCTTAAATAGAAATTGTTTTTGTTGAGAACTAAATATGTCGTTGTTGGTCTTTTTTATTGTAAAAAACATAGTTACCTAACTTAATTTTTGACAGTCAAAACAAACGTCATTGTTTCATATTACCTATTAGGTAAATATCTCACGATGGCCTACAGAAATTATGAAAAGTGCCATATGTTTGAATGTTTCATCGAATCATTTAAGATTCCAAGTGCGGCCGCACAACTATATTATCAAAGATATCCTGAACGTCGCCAACCCGCGGAAACAATATTTACCAGTCTACGAAGTAATTTAATTAATTATGGATCTTTTAAAAGGCCTAGGGTAAATATATATTTAAAAGATGTGAATTTCAAATTGATTTTTCTCACTTATTAAAAGAGATAAAAAAAACAATAAATGGCAAGTTTTAAATAATTTTACACAAAATAATAACATTGTATGAGATTTTATCCATCGACATTCGTTTTCGAAATATAACACCAACTTACGTTTTTTTTAAATGAAAACCAGAGCTGAGACGAATCCTCGTAAAAAGGATTCGAACCACGAATCCGAATCACCTAATATGATATAAAAACAACATGGTGTATATTTGTTTTCGGCATTATCCTAGTCTCAAAAAAAGAGATCGCGACTGCGCCATCGGTTTTTTTCTAACTCTTATATTTACCGAGATGCCCATAAGCAACATCGAAATTAGACCACCCTGTACAGACATCCTTAATACCGAGATGTTGCCAAATGAAAGCCAATATTCATGATCATGATTGAATTCTCCAGCATTACCATGACCCTAAACATACTACAATGAGTATAAAAAGTTGTCTAATAAATTATAGCGAATGCGCTAGCCAATGAAAACACTTAGGCCAGCACATTCGCCCGATTTTAGCTCGATAGAAATGTCAAAATTACAATAATGCTGAAAAACTGTTTACAACATAAAAATCAAATTACTACTTACAATGTCTCAGAGACGTTAGGTGTTCATAAATGGTAAAGGATATGCGACAAAGTATTAATAAAATAAATATTTCCAATCAATTGTCTGACTATTTATTGTAATACTTTTGTTAATTATGAAAACATGCTATAATGATAGAATAAATTTAGTTTTGAATTATACCAATGGGAAGCAGTTAAAATTCTCTTTATTTTTCTTACTTTGCTTTAATACAATCTGTATCTTTAAATATCCTGTAATCTCGAAAACAAATAGATTAAAATGGTTTCTCATCAATTGTCCGCCACTGTATGTGTTATTAGTGATCTTAAGCTGAAAAATAAATTGTATCTTTATCAACAGGGATTCTTATTTCTGCTTCAAAAGTGTTCGAACATATTCAAATTGATCGCAATAAATGGCATCAATCAAAGCTGGAAGAGACTACAAATTTATAAACCTCCTATGGGTTTCGAAAGGTAACAACACAAAACAACCAAAATTGAATAATTTATTAAACCAATAGTTTTTTTTATTAGATTCCATGGTGTGTGTATAGAAAACGGTATTCTGATAGCGTTCTATGGCAATGGCATCCTCTGTTGGAATGTTCAATCGGGCGATCTGATCATGGAAGAGGCGTGCGCCGAAGTGAAGTTCCTACCATCAAATAAGCACATCGTGACCTACACACCGGACAATCTGTTTCAAGTAAAGAATGCCCTGTCGTTTCTAATAACAAATTATGACTTTAGCGAGTCATAGTGTCGCGTATCGTATGTGGACTTTGAACAAGTTAACATTTGAGTGTGTGCAATGTCCGTGTTGATCTGCTCGTGTAAATATTGTATATATTTTATTTAACTTTGTATTATATTAATATTCTGGAGATACCTGTTATTTATTTTATATTTTGTGTAAATAGGCCAACTTTTTTTAATGAAGTGAACTTTTTTTCTAGAGATGTGAGATATTAATGTTTTGTGTTGAGAAGTATATTTTGTATTTATAAGAAATTTCTATTAATAAATTACAACACCTTAAACGAAAACAAAACATTTCATTTTTCAGTTAATTTGTATGAAAATAATTAAGAGTTGTTTCTAAGTTGGCCTCGGAAATTGGCCATCAAGTGTCAAATATAAATTAAGTTAGTGATTTTTTTTGTAGTCAACTTTGAAAGAACATTTTGTGGTGCACAAAGCAATTTATGAAATTTGCGTACTATACGCAGGAATCTCTCTCAACAGACGGACCCATTCATTAGATTCGACCATAGGTTCTCAACGTAGGCGATAACGCCCTCTTGTCGGCGTTTAAGTCTTTCAGGGGGACAGTAGAAGACCCAGAGGGGGCGTGGGCAAGTTAAAAGAAATATATTCTCAAAAAGACCAAAAAAACACGCTAATCACGTATTAAAGTAAAGTAAACTTTAATACTGGATAATTTTTGTTATTGTATGTATTGTAATCATTTTTATCACGTGTGCGAAAATTCACATACTTCGGTAGTTCGGAAAGTAAATGAAAATTGAACTGAAAGATTCCATGACATTCAGGTCTACTGTAAATTGGATGGATGATATGAAAAATGTAATTTTTGATTTGAATTAATAAAAGTCTGTTAATAAAAAATAGTAAAAAATATGTTTGTAGCAATTAAGTTATAACAAGTTTTTGTTAAATAATGATATATTTGCACTATGTGCGCAAATTCAGTGTTTTTTTTTTTTGGACGCATCGAGAATGCGTTTAGTCAAGACTAAAAATGAATTCGAATAGGTCAAAAACATACTGATTTTTTGTACAAAATACAAACATTTTTTTCTACAACCGCAATAAAAGAAATTCTACCAAACATTTAATAATTAATTAAGATTTCATTGTACTTAGTCACCGATGTAAATGTAACCATGAATACGAGTAAGTCAACAAAAACTTTAATCAGTGAACAAATTTGTCAGAATTTCTACCGTTTGCGAATTACGACGATTCTAGTGATAGCGATACCCCCATGAAGATCAAGGATGAAGCAAAGGCGGTAGTTTCTGATGTATTGGCCAAGAAATCAAAAAACGCAATTCAAAAAACCATTTTGCCGATTTCGTGATTGGTGTACGAAAAAAAGGCAGTAAACATTTCCAAGAACGTACTTTTGACCGTTTGAGAAAAGAAATCAACAAAATTAAATCCACTAACATTATGAGCACCTATGGACAATTAATTGCTAGGTATCACATTAAATAAAAATTGTTAATTTATATTTTGTATTAATTGCCACTATATTGGAATTTACCAAAACGGTGTGTCAACGGTTGTAGATAAACGCTATTTTTGGGAGTCAGCGAGTAATCATACATGCGTCGACAGGACTGAATTCGCAGCCCCCGACCCACACTCTGCTCCCGCATCCCTTCAAATGCTTTCAGATTTAGAATCCTAATTCTTTTCTTTGCGTTATCTACAGTAAAAAAAAAAACGCCGAAGCGCTTACTTAAGTGCGCGAAGTACTCGAAGAGAGTTTTTGTTAAGTGGGAAAGTTCCAAACAATGTATTTGGTGGTTGTTTCTGGTTCAAGACGTCAAAAACACTTTTTAAATAATTTTTAGGTTAACATAAACAAACTCGAGACTCACGACCCACGAAATCTGTGCGACTCTCGCAAATCTTCATACGCATGGTTGACGTCATCGTGTGCTCGCCGTGGACTGGGTTTAATATGCGCCACTTCATGTTTTACTATGATTCACAGAATTATCATTCACTACATGTTTATTTTATTCCTGTCGATGCGTGTTATGTCTTCAACCTATATAAAGGCAGTGATTGTTCATTTTATTTTCATTAGCATTATCGCGCGCAATTAATAACAGGGCTTTAAATGTTGTAAAGTGTAAAGTAAAAACCATGTTGGGAGCAAAAAAGAAGAGACGGCAGTATAGTGTGGATTATATTAAATACGGATTTATCGAAAATCCCACCAATCTATCATCGCCAATGTGTCTTATTTGTCAAAAAAACATTTTCAAATAAAGCTTCGAGATCATCTTAATAAAATACAGCCGGATAAGAAAGACAAAGGTGTAACCTATTTTCAATACATCATTAAGTACGAAATTCAGCCAACTATATCAAAACTTTTTTCTTCGGCTTTTAAGCAAGACGATGACGGACTTCGAGCTTCGTACAATATCTCATTGTTGATTGCTAAAACAGGCAAACCACATACTATTGGAGAAGATTTAATTTTACCTGCAGTAAAGAAGTAATAACCACTGTGCTCCATAAACCAGCTGGCGATATTATTAAGAAAAATTCCTTTGAGCAATAGTTCCGTGCAAAGACGAATTGATAAGATGGCTGAAAACATTGAAGAATCTTTGTGCAATCATCTGCAGACTTGTCAGTTTTCAATTCAGCTGGATGAGTCCACTTTACCAACCAATGAAGCATTGTTACAACGAGCATATGATAGCTTTTAATCACGAGAACGATATTTGCGGAACGAGCCGAAGGCGAGTGGAGCAAGTAGTTAGAGTAATTAATAGTTATTATATGCGAGTTATACACTATACTTTGTTCAACATTTATTGTATAATATATTTATTAAAATGAATGTTGACATTTATATAAAGTATTATTATAAATATTACATTATAGTTGATATTATATTAAGAGTACATAAATACTTCGAAACCAATGATTATGTTTCTGTTTTATTTACATTTGTAGAAAGTTCTATGTTCTTTTCTGTGTTGGCCACTGTAGGCACTATTTTTGAATTACCTGCCTGCCTGATTCACCGAGTCACTAAGTCACTGATTTATTTTTTATTTGTTTTTTGTAATTTTATTTTTCGTTTTGTTTTATAATAATTTGACAGATAAATGATGACAGCTTGCAGTATCATTATTTGAATGTATAATAGGGCTTGTATCAAAACGCGAATTAGCGTGGTTTAAAAACCACATTAAACACCAGTTACGGCTCGTGATCTAAAGAAGTGGGTCGACCGAATGTACTTTGGCGCACGCGCACTGAGACTAAACGGCCTGCCGTGCCGAACCATACACCTTCGCTAAAACGATACTTAAAATTAAATATTTTCGCCCGACTTTCAAAAATACAGAAAGAATTTTTTGGAGTTACAATAACATTTTTAAACATGTTATATACACAATATGGTTAATTATAATTATACACTAATATATTTCACATAATCTACCTAAAATGCCTAGGTAATATTTTATAAATTACAATTAGGTAACTATTTAATTATTAATTGAATTTGGGTGAGTTACGTGAGGATTATAATAACTTTAATTTGCCGTACTCGAGTAAACCATTTGCGGACGTACGTTCACGCTGCAGCGCTTGCATTAATCTTCATAATCTGAAAATCTACGGCTGGCCGATTTTGCAGATACGAAGTTGCTTAGTAAACATATATTAAATGAAAATAAATTCCCACACTTATCGGCCTTATTCTGGGTGCTTATTAATTTCACCACCTATTAGCCTGTTAAATATTTATTATAAAAAATGCGCAATATTTATTTCTGAGAAAATAAATATTTATAATTTTTGTTCAATCAAATTTAACGGTACGGCCCGGCCGACCCTGCCGTCCCTGACGAGCCGTCACTGTTAAACACGCCCGTGTTTAACGCACCCTATTTATGCTGCCCACAAAATTGAATATTGCACATATTACAAGATTGTTATGAACAAACCATATTTAAAACATTGGAACAGTTTTGTGACAAAAAGAAAATTCCTTTTAATAATATTTTTTGGGCGTCACAAAGGCTATATAGCGCGCTTAAAAATTAAAGTTCCTGACGTACTTGCTTTGCATTGCGTAATTCATCGCCAGCATTTGGCTGCGAAAAATCTGAGTAAACGCCTCCATACATCACTGCAATATGTTATCAGAGCAGTTAATAAAATCAGAAGTAACTCGTTGAATGTGTAATAGGTCAGTAGGGGTCATGTGCAAATATTATTTTTGACGAAATTAAATTAAAATATTAATTCAAAAATCACCTAAGAAAATATTAAAGAAAAATCAACATTCAGTAAATACGAGAATAACATTAGTCGATCAAAATTTTTTATCTGAAAGAAATAACAAATGCAGCATCGCCTTAAAATAATAAACAAGTACCGGCGCGTGGAGAAATGCTAAGACATACAGAAAGATTCAGTTCAAGCTTTAACCAAGCGCAAACACAACGAATTTGCGAAGTCGGGGGAATTGCGTGACGTCAGGGATGGGTGGTATTTTATAACCATATATGGTCTGCGCGAAATCTTCGATCTCGACGATCGGGTGGGAAATAGAGTTATAAAAGCTGTGCGGAGCGGAAGTTAGTTATGTTCCCGCTAGTTAAATGCACAAAAACAATTGACGGGTGTGGTCGAGCTGTGCGTGGAAAACGGAGGAGTGTTCCCGCTAGTTAATTGCTGATCACAATTAACGGGTGTGGTCGTCCCGAGTTAGTACTGCAGAGTTATGTTCCCGCTAGTTAATGACACAAAACAATCAACGGATGACGTCAGGATCTGCTTGCTAATCAGAGGAGTGTTCCCGCTAGTTGGTTGTCTGGTAAGCTCCGAGATGGTTTTTGTGGGTTTCCCATCTCGTAATGCAAATGCAGGGGTTATTTAATTTTGCTCCCACAAGTAGAGTCATATACTTTTTGAGTTTAACTAAAATGCACATGGCTTCTAAGTACAAACGAAAATAAAGTATTTCGAGAATATAAATAATTTAAGAAACACAAATTAATTAGAAATGTCATAATTGAAGTCAATAAACTTTGCATCCGTTAAACTCACATCCTGTTTTATTTATTGTCCACACATATTCCTGGTCATTAAAAGGGAAGAAAGACACAGTATTTCCGATAATGCATATTGACACAAACAACGAATCTGTTAAATAAATAAAAAGGGTTACTACATACACAACACAACGTAAATAAAATACAAATTATAAAATTGTACAATACCTAGGGTCGAATCATTACATTGGTGCCGTGACCAGGATTTTTGTGATGACAATAAATATGTATTACACAATTTTTAAGTGCTGTGTCCACTTGTGGACAAGAATACTTCAGGTAAAATTGTTTAAAAATGGGCGGAAGCAAAGTTTTAAAAGGTACAGACGTAATTAATATTTAATAAACAACAAAACAAAAATCATAATAGCGATTTCAAGTTCATACGTGTTAGTATTTCAAGTTCAAACGCTGACCTATATTCAGAAGATAGGCGCGTATACAAAAAGAGCAGAATAAGCATAAAGAAGCACAAACAGAAATTCCATATACGAATAATAACAAACGCAAGTAATTCAAAAATCAAAACAAACGTGTTGGTATTTCAAGTTCAATCATTGACCCACTTTTAAAGATAAACACACTCTAGAATAGGAAGAATATGCAACAAAAAAAAAACGACGATTGGGAAACGAATTTTTTTAATGCACAAAATGCGCAATATAAGTTCACGTAATAGAGAAAGGAAAACATTCGAAATTCAGGAATACTAGCAAAATGCACAGAAACAATAAATATCAAAGTTACAAATAAATAATAATTAAAACAAAATATCAATAAAAAAAATATCTATTAGGAATGCAATACTTATAAGAAAAATAAACATGCGTATCCAGAAATCGTAACCATAAAATAAATGTTACAAACGTGTAGCGTTCAAGAGCGGTAATCAAAACATACAAAAAAATTATTTCAAGAAGAGGTAATAATAAATAATAAATAAATAATAATAAAATAGAGGTAATAATAAATACCAAAATAAGGGGCGCTTAGAGTAGACCCATAGGCTAGTAGAAAATACAATTTTAAATTATTTGCAGGAGATAAACGAAAAGAAAAATTTAACTTGTGATTTTAAAATAAAACAAACAAAAAAAAAATACGAATTGCAATAACAGGTAAAAATCGAAGCAGGTTTTATAAAAAGAAAAACAAACAAACAGACGAATCAAGGGTACCTAGGTCAAATAAGAAAGTGACTCAAGTTCATAAAATAATTCAATTATCTTACGAGGTGCAGTTTAAGTTAATATAAAACCTAAGAATAAAAAAAAAACACACACACATCAAATGACATTAAAGCCACATCAACATAAAATAAAACTCATCCAACAAGGAACAACCAAAAAAAAAAAAAAATTAAAAAAAAAATATATATATAGACTTAAATCAGAGATACAATTCAGAGGCGATGATAAAAAGTACAACAAAATAAAATATCTTATGCATTACTGAATTAAAGGTGTGGGCCTTTAACAAAAACAAAAATTAATTGAGTTTCAATTTTTATTTCATGTAGCAGGTGCTTTGTTTGAGTATGATTACAGCAACCACGATGACCAGGCAAAATCAATCATTAAATGGAGAACAGAAAGGTGTTTGAAGCGGGGGCGAAAAGTTTAAAAAAAATATGAAAGCAACAAAGCATTGGCGCCACCGAAACCGGCGCAAAGAAGCAGCTAAGTCATCAATGGGCGAAGAGAAGGCCGGATAATCAAGAATACCGAGATGGGAGAAATCAACCTATGGGGAAGATTTCCAAAATGCAAGAGGTTCCAAATGATATCCAAAATCGAAGGCGAAAAAAAAAGATGATTTGTTCCACAACATCTGTCCGTCAAGAAGAATCAAGTCAACAGAGTCACATTCTACAAGAACGGACAAATTGATTACATATCCGAATTTGAGCAACAAGAAGGCCGTGGACGTAACGACAAAGTTACAACAGAGGCCGGGAAGGCCGAGAGACTCACAACAACGGCAGGAAAACCACCAAGTACTAGACTCTTTCGATCGGACTTTTTAACTACGAGCGTATCAAAACTGGGAGCGATAGGTCATCTAAATAAAGTTTTGGAAAAATAAAAAGAAACAGCTGCTACTTTAGCTGCCAGTAACACCATCACGACATCTCAATGGCATCCATAACAAACGTAATTCATAAGAAAGCTCGAATTAAGCAGAAACAACGCAACAAAATTTAACATCAATCGAAATATGTTTTAGAATTGATTACATATCCGAATTTAAGAAGAACGACAAAATTGGGAGCGTTACAACAGAGGCCGGGCAGGCCGAGAGACTCACAACAACGGCAGGAAAACCACCAAATACGCTACTCTTTCAAACGGACTTTTTAACTACGAGCGTATCAAAACTGGGGGCGATAGGTCATCTAAATGAAGTTTTGGATGCAGAAAAAAAATACTGCTACTTTAGCTGCCAGTGACACCATCACGACATCTCACCGGCATCCATAACAAAAGCAATTCACAAGAAAGCCTCAATTCAGCAGAAACAACGCAACAAAATTTAACATCAATCGAAACATGTTTTAGAATTGATTACATATCCGAATTTCAACACCAAGAAGTCCGGAAGCGTCACAACAACGGCATAAAAACCACTAAGTACGCCACTCCTTTGGACCGACTTTTTGACTACAAGCATATCAAATTGAGGGGCGATGCGTTATCTTAATGAAGTCGTAATAAAAAAAAAAAATAAAAAAAAACACTGACGCTTCAAAATAAAGTGACTCCACCACGACATCACAACAGCAACCTATTCATAACAAAAACAATACACAAGAGAGCTCCAACTCAACAGAAACAACGCAACAGAATTTAAATTTGAATCAACCGTAATATGTTTTGGAATTTGTTACGGATTCAAAGTTGAGCATCAAGAAAGTTGGGAGCGTTACAACAGAGGCCGGAAGGCTTAGAGCGTCACAACAGCGGCGTGAAAACCGTCAAGTACTTTGTGAACGCTGATGGTGGTGGGTTCACGGGGGTGGTTCTCAAGAAGTCGCAGAGAGTAACAATAATACGTTTATTTACACTATTTTACATTGATGTTTTCAATATGATACTCGAAGGGCTAGTGGCGATGCCTGTGGTACGCTCCCCCAGCCACCCTACAATCCGTGAGCGCCGAGGGTGGGACATGCGCTTTAACACACTGCCCCCCGATTAAAAGAGATCTTTTAATCAAAATGACAAAAATAAAAAAAATACCTTGACGTAACACAAAACAAATAACTAGGCTAAATATAAACAAGATACACAACAAACAATCAAGAAATTTGAATATTTAAAATTATATCAATAATTGACGCCCGAAGGATTATACAACATTGACGGTATCAATGCGTCACGCACAGCCTAACCTAAATTCAAATTTCCACACACATACACTCCAATGGAATTAAGGCAATGCACAGCGTTATGCTTCATTTAGTGCGCTCTCCTCCAAGGGCAAAATTGAAATTTTGGTGATGGCTCGTCTGGTGGTGGCACCGCCGGGCGTGCGTATGGTGACTGCACGGACGACTCCATCGCTTCCTGGGTGGACCTCAGTAATTCTTGCAGCATGCCATTTTGCAGGTGGATGATTATCATCCTTTAAAAGGACCAACTGGCCCACTTTGCAGGGAATTTGCAAAGTTTTCCACTTGTTTCTATTTTGAAGTTGCCCCAGGTATTCATTTGACCAGCGCTTCCAAAAATGCTGCTGGATTTTTTGTAAGTGCTGCCATCTCGACAGCCGATTTATTTTGATTTCTGATAACTCTTCACACGGAATGGACGTTACCGCATCCCCAATTAAAAAATGGCCAGGTGTTAGGAATGAACAATCATTAGGGTCATTGGAGATTGGAGTTAATGGTCGGGAGTTGAGTACTGCCTCTATTTGTACTAAGAGGGTATACATTTCCTCGAAATTAAATATGACTTCCATTGTGACTCTACGTAAGTGATTTTTCGCGGATTTCACTGCCGCTTCCCATAATCCCCCGAAATGAGGAGAGCGTGGAGGCGAAAAGTGCCAGTTTATTCCCGATTCTGCGAACGCGCTCGTTATCGAATCTCGATGATGTTCTGTATTTAATAAGTCATATACGTCTTTTAATTCACGATTTGCCCCCACGAAGTTTGTGCCATTGTCTGAATAAATGTTAATAACCTTTCCCCGCCGCGAAATAAACCTTCTAAACGCAGCTATGAAGGCATTGGAGGTTAAATTTCCGACCAACTCTAAATGAATGGTGTTGTGTTCCTGGGATGTTGACACGTCGAAATTAAACACAGTAGTTCACTTAACTAACCAATATATATTCACAATCACAAATAACAGTTTACAACGAATTCTTTGCGTAATACTCGGATTAACAGTAATATAGTTCGGAACAAGTTGAAGTCACTTTGTTTGGAACTAGTACTTAGACGTTTATCGCGGAGTTTGACTTTTAGGAAATAGTGCGACACGATTGTTAACTGGAAATAGCTAGACTCGATTACTGACTTAACACTGACTTAAACTTGCTCTGTTCTTTAGTTTTAAATGAAAAGTAAGTTTTGATAGCTTAATTTCTATTGGGAAGAGATGTTAGAAACTGGAGGTGGAGACATGTATTTATCAATCAGCTTTAAAGTTTTTGATGTGGGCGTGTCCGAAGGGTGGTACCCTTCTTGTCACGTTCACATTGAGTTTGAGGTACCTGGAAGCTATGCCCTTTGAATTTATAATCAAGTTAAAATTTGGAAGATCTTCCCTTTGAATTAATAATTAGATTTGAAGTACAATCGGAAGATCTGTCCCTTGAATTCATAATTAGGGTTGCACGTGTACTGGCGGGTGCACCGTAATAAACACATCCGTATTACATAAAGGATGCTTAGGGTTTAGAATATCTAATGCACTCACGCAAATCTCCAAAAATAAAAATAGTACGTGATCGATGTTATTAATAACGAGGTGATTAAATAGATACGTGATGTCTCCTAGTAATGAAATGATCGGAATCTAACACCTCCCCCATAAAAATAATTTATAAGGGTTAAATGGCCTTATGAATTTGCATAAAGTAATAAAATAGATAAACATTTTAAATTAAACATAAAGTTATAAAAAGTATACACAGAATTGATTAACTAGTAAAGGTAATAAAATACGAAAATTATTAGAAATTACTAAAAGTTAAATGCTAATTAAATTTATGAAAATATGAAAAATAGAAATTAATAGAAATAATGATAAAATGTTAATTAATTTAATCGTTCATGATAGTCTGAGGTTTCGAAATCACAATTCACACGACTGATCTTTTGTTTTTCACTCACTACACATTTTATTCCATGTCGATACCTGCTGATCGCGAGAAGGATTGGGTCCTGTATGGGGTATCTCTATTAGATCTGGAATTAGAGATCGGTTGGAGTTCGATTGTTGGTCCAATGTTCATGTGTTGCTGGTCCTCATCTTCAATTATTCTGGCTAGCTGTTCTCGGGTTACTGGAGCCGTAATGTTAGTGTTGAAAATTTTTAAACATCTGGAATCTGGAGTACTGCAGCATATTTGTTTAAATAATCTTGGGATTCCACAGCAACGAAGAATGCAATATAGCAGAAGAAGTGCGAGTATACTGAAGACTGCAGATGAGATTGCCGAAAACAATCCTGATGCGGAACTGTAGTTGTTGTTTTGCGACAAAAAGTAGTTGTGATTTTGATTGGTGCTAGCTTTATTGGAAGATAATCCTCGATGTGCGAATGATTATTACAACAATCATCGCTAAGGATGTTAAAATTTGGAGCCATGTGGTGTACTTCATGAAACGTGTTTGATGTTGCTTCTAGAACCATAGTTGGAGTGTATGTTTTGCATTGTGAATTCAGTTGGATTAGTCCTGTCGACATTATTTCTTTGTTAACGACGTTTTTAGATGGACAGCTGATAGTGATTTCGGTTGGAAGAGTGACTGCGAATAACCACTCGTTGTTGCCCAGAGGATGCCATATCTCTAGCTCGAACTGGCTGGTGCGCACGTCACAGGAACTTGGAATTTTGCGAAGATGGGAATTTAGAATCATTGTTTCGCAAATTGGTTTTTCTGATGTCCTCGTAGTTTGTAGTTGGGTGCAAATAAATTCATTTTTCGATGTCTCGGTGCATTTTCCCAAGTTTCTCAGCGGAACGTAATAGACACGAGTGACACTCAGAAGGATGTAGGAAAATGTGGGGTTTATAAACGAATAGGTTTGAGTCATATTATGTCGAATTGGCAAAGGTAAAATATTATATAAATTGTATTCTAGATCGTCGACTAAAGGTATTTTAATTGCAAAAATTATTTTTTTGTTTATGTATACAACATCAAGTTTACATATTTCGAAATATTGATGTATTTCTGGAAATGTTAGTGCAAAGGGCAATGCTTTTCCATTGGGAATCACTATCTGTGATAATTCATTTACAAGATCTCCTGGCGAGAGGACATGAGGATGGAAAATATTCTTTCTGGCTAAAGTAATAGAAGATATTAATTGATCGCAATAATGTTCTATTTCTGAAATTAATTGTGTCAAAATAGTTACTTGTTCGGTAATTACTTGTTGTATTTTTACTTCCTTAAGGTTATCTGACATTTTCTTTGAAAAGTTATTAAATAGGTTAATATTATCGTTTAATTTTTCTTCGTTAATTCTCAAATTTTGAATGGATGCATTAAAATTAGTGATTGCCCCTGAAACTACTTTAATTTGTTGAGACATTAATTTTTGAATATTTTTGTTATTATCAAAAAGTGATTTAATTGATTGGTCATAAAATCTAGCATTTTCTGCATCTGGAATGCCGAAGAGCCAATTGACAGCATACGAAACACCGTTAAACAAACCTCGTTTTGCTCGTTCATTTTTGAACGTATGACCTGTTAAATGATTGACGGATTGGATTTTGTCCTTTAATCTCCTCATTTCAATTTCTACTAAATTTAGTGAGTTTTTTCTATAAAATAGTAAGTGCTCATTTAAATAGTTTGTATTAATGCAACATTTCGACAAGGTAATATTATAAAATTTTTGAATTTGGACAAATTGTTCATCGATTATTTTTAAATTGAAATAAGATAATAATGTAAAATGAGAATTACTCAATTTCGCTTTTCCTAGCTGGTGGTAAAATAAGCCTGAACTATTATTTAGGTATGTTATTTCATAATCATCATTAAGTAAAGAATGGATAAAAGGGATAAAAAGTAGGATGAGAGTGAATTTCATCGTGTAGTCAAGTATCACCTGTAATGAAAGGTTTAATTTCATTAATATGGTAAGTTATATGTTTGTTTTTCTTTAATATTACAACTGATTTATTTTTGTTGATTTTGATTATTCTAAAAGGTCCGGCGAAATTAGACTGAAGTTTTTTAGTAAGTCCGGATTTAATTTTATGATTTTTTAGTAATATTAAATCATTAACTTTAAAATCGTAAATTTGTATTTTATTATCATAATATTCTTTTGATTTAGTTTTTGAATTGTCAATATTAGTTTTAGCAATTTGATGGCTTATATTTAGTTTGTGTTTTAAAGATTTGACATAATCATCATAGGTATATAAAATCTGAGGTTCTTGAATTATTGATGAGGGAAGGAATGGTTTGTTACCGAAAAGGAGTTCGTACGGACTAAAACGTGTGGATTTATGCACATGCGTGTTATACGAAAACATCGCAAAAGGTATAAATTCATCCCAATTAGATTGTTGTTCATTTATGTAATGTTTTAGGTAATCCTTTAAAGTAAGGTGAGACCTTTCCAGTGCGCCATTTGTTTGAGGATGATACGGAGAGGATAGGATATGTTTAGTATGAAATAATTTTGTTAATTCTTTCATTAGGTTAGAAGTAAAATCCGTACCTTGGTCGCTTAAGATGGTTTTAGGGATACCAAACATTGTTATGAATTTAGCAAGTTCTTCAGCTATTGTTTTGGATTCATGATTTGGAATAGGTATTGCATATGAATATTTTGTCAAATCATCTTGCATCGTGAGTATGAAGCGATTGTTGTTTTCAGTTTGAGGGAGTGGTCCAACAATATCTATTGCAAGCCTATCGAAAGGTTTGTCTGAAGTCGAAGTTATTTCCATAGGTGCTTTAGTTGGCTTAAAATTGGTTTTATTTATTTGACACGATTGGCATTTTTTTATATATTTCTTTATATCGCTCTTCATATTCGGCCAATAATAATTTTGCTTAATTCTATTATAGGTTCTAGAAAATCCTGAATGTCCTGCTAATTTTGAATCATGATTTTCTGCTAAAATATTCTTAATTTCTTCATCTGAATTAACTTGTTGTCTATTATTTTCTACGATTATCGGAGTTATTTTAATGTCTTTGAATAAAAAGTAAATCATTTCAGAGAACATCTTTGGTTTTATATTTTTATTATTTTTAGTGGGACTATAAATATAAACTTTAAGGTCATGATTTGAATGTTCACTAAGTAAATCTATTATTATAGTTTTAAGACTATAAAAAAGATCCTTGTATGTTAACTTATCAAAGTGAAAGTTCTTGGCAATAGATAAGAAACTCGTTTTATTATTATTGTTAGTCAATTTTATAAATGAATGTAGTGAGTTTGGTTCAGAGAGATTTAGTGTATCAAAAGATTGTTTAAGTTCTTCACTGAATACGTTATGTTCGTCTAGATCCTTTGAATATATCAATATTTTAGGAAAATGATTTAATTTATTAGAATATACGATTTCTATTGAAGGTATATCAATAGTTTTATAATGGAATTGAATAAATTCTTCGAATGTTTGATCATCTGTTAATAAATTTACAGGTGCGATTCGAGAAAGAGCATCTGCATTTGAATTTATTTTTCCGGGTTTGTAAATAATCTCATAATCATATTCTGCTATTTGCAAACGCCATCTCACTAATCTGGAACCTGGATCCTTGCAATTAAATAACCATGTGAGTGGTTTGTGGTCAGTAACAATTTTAAACTTTCTACCATATAAGTAGGGTCTAAAATGTTTAATACTCCATATAATTGCGAGAAGTTCTTTTTCTGTGGTAGTGTAATTGGATTCAGATGCATTTAATGTGCGTGATGCATATGCAATTGGTAAATCTTTTCCAATATCACCTTGACTTAAAACAGCGCCGATTGCAACATTTGAGGCATCAGTTGTTAAAACAAATTCTTTATTGAAGTTAGGATATTGTAACAGGGGTTGTGTAGTTAAAATGTTCTTAAATTCTTTAAGTGCATTTTCTTGAATTTCTGTCCAATTGAAAGGAGTGTCTTTCTTTAATAAAAGAGTTAAAGGTTTTGCAATATTTGCAAAATTCGGAATAAATTTGCGGTAATAACCGACTAATCCTAAAAATGATTTAATCGAAGTTACGTTTTTTGGAGTTGGGAAATTATTTATGGCATTAACCTTATCTGGATTAGGTCGAACACCTTCGTCAGAAATTATATGACCTAGATATGCGACTTCTCGTTTTAAAAATTCGCATTTATCTGGTTGAAGTTTTAGATTATTTTGCCTTAGTTTAAGAAAAACCTTTTCTAATTTTTCTTCGTGTTGTTGGAGTGAAGAGGCATATATTACGATATCGTCTAAATAAACAAAACATTGAATTCCTTGAAGACCGGCTAAGATATTGTTCATCAGTCTTTGGAATGTTGCGGGGGCGTTCTTTAATCCAAATGGCATTCTTTTAAATTCATAATGACCTAGTGGAGTGGTAAATGCAGTTTTTTCTTGATCGACTTTATTCATGGGGATTTGATGGAAACCAGAAGCTAAATCCAATGTAGTGAAGTATTTTGAGTGACCTAATTGGTCAAGAATGTCTTCGATGTTAGGAAGAGGATATTTATCACCTACTGTGATATCATTTAACTTCCTATAATCAATGACAATTCTCCATTTACGTTCACCGGATGCATCTAACTTCTTTGGGACAACCCAGAGGGGAGAAGACCAAGGGGAATTTGATGGTTCAATTATTTTATCCTCTAGCATTTTATTTACTTGTTTATTTACTTCATTTTTGTGAATTTCAGGATAGCGATACGTTTTTGTATAAATAGGATTCGGATTTGTTACCTTAATTTGATGATTAATTGTATCAGTCTGACTTAGTTTATCACCAGGCAGTTGGAATATATCAACGAATTTGTTACAGATTTTAGTAATAGAATTTTTCTCTTCTGGATTTAGGTGATTTAATCTTAAGTTATCGTGTAAGAGATTTAGTTTGTTAGAATTATTTTTTGCAAAATTTGTATTAAAATTAAGTATTTTATAATCACTGGGGATAGATTCAAGAGTTACAGAAAATGGGTGTATTTCTTCATTAGTTACTTTAGTGTTTAAGATTGTAGTAATTGCTTTTTTGTTTTTGTTTACTTTTACAATAGATTTAGCTAAGTATATTCCTTTTTCAATTTCTATTTCAGGCATTATACCTTCTTTGATCTCAGGGTTCATAATTCCTATCTCTACAATAGTTTCAGACCTAGCAGTAAGTACTATAGGAAGTACTTTATGTACCGAAGGAGAAGATTCTGTTTGCAAAGGAATTTTTACTCCCTTAAGAGTTAAAGTTTTGTCGAAATAGTTTAGGGTGACTTTTTCTTTTTCGAAAAAATCTTTACCTAGAAGTCCATCGAATGGAACATTAGATGCGGAATTTAATACTTGAAACTTTGATAATAGAATTTGATTTTGAAGTTTTAGAGGAATGATACAGCTTCCAAGTGTTTCGATCGGATTATTTGGGCTTAGACCTTGAAGAATTAGTTTATCATTGAAATCGCATTTAGTGAATGGACTTATTCTGCCTGCTTTAATTATCGAAACACCTGCACCTGTGTCGATTAAAAGTTTTAATTTTTTATTTTCATTACGTGCATTATCACAATGAATAATGACGTAATTTAAATCCTCATCAGAAAGTAGTATTTTTAGTTTTGAAACACCTGAATGTGAGACAAGTCCCTCGGAGTGGTGTTGGACTCGAGAGACGTTTTGAAGTTTAAATGAACTTGTGATTCAGCTTCTTTTTTCTGTTTATTATTGTACTCACGTTTTCTACATTCTTGAATAGTGTGACCAGGTTTTTTGCAATAATTACATGATTTTGATTTATTTTTTAAGAAACAATTGTTTGTATCGTGATTAGTTTTATTACATATGTCACATTTTCTAATTAAGTTAATAGGTTTAGAATTGAGGTTTTGATTATTAGGATTCGAGCGTCCTTGATGACTAAATTGTTTTTTGTTAAATGAAGAATAATTTTGATTTTTTTGATTAATTGAGAGGGCTCGTTCCTCTGAAATTGCTGCACTAAAAGCGGAGTTTAAAGAATCGAAATCTTTCCATCTAAGCATCTGAGATATTTCTGATTTTGAATGATATACGAATCTGTTTAATGAAATTTCGTTTATGGCTTTAATTTTACCAGGGATATCACCTTTTTCAGTTGTATATTGATTAATTGCTGAAATAGCACGAGAATTTAAGGTTTCTAATATTTGGTAAAATTCAGAGATGCTTTGATTTCGTCCTTGGGAGCAATTATTTAGATCTTCCATTATTTGACAATAATGTTTTTTGTCTTGATATAAAATTTTTAGTTTATCTTTTAATTGATCCCAAGTGTCGAATGAGTGCTGAGCCAATTGGTCTTTTGCTTTTCCAGATATTTTTGAGAGAATAAAATATAGTAAAGGGGTTTGTTGGTCATCTGTTGCGAGTGTAACAGCATTGTTACAATTTGCAATAAATTGCCCTAATTCGTAGCGATTGCCAGTGAAAGATTGTGGAATTAGTGAACACAAGAATGTGATCGGAAATTTGTCAGAGGTGGACACTGTGGATTCGGTCATTTTGCGTCAATTACGTTCACCAAGAAAACAATAAGAAAACACTTACCGGATTGTTGATCTGGTGTATGTTTTTTGATTGTTCCGTTGCGAAGGAATGGATTCCACCAAGATGACGATGCTCCTTGAAGAAGGTTTCAGCTCGATATTCTTGTCAACGAGATCCTACCGACTGCGCCAATTTTATGTTGTGTTCCTGGGATGTTGACACGTCGAAATTAAACACAGTAGTTCACTTAACTAACCAATATATATTCACAATCACAAATAACAGTTTACAACGAATTCTTTGCGTAATACTCGGATTAACAGTAATATAGTTCGGAACAAGTTGAAGTCACTTTGTTTGGAACTAGTACTTAGACGTTTATCGCGGAGTTTGACTTTTAGGAAATAGTGCGACACGATTGTTAACTGGAAATAGCTAGACTCGATTACTGACTTAACACTGACTTAAACTTGCTCTGTTCTTTAGTTTTAAATGAAAAGTAAGTTTTGATAGCTTAATTTCTATTGGGAAGAGATGTTAGAAACTGGAGGTGGAGACATGTATTTATCAATCAGCTTTAAAGTTTTTGATGTGGGCGTGTCCGAAGGGTGGTACCCTTCTTGTCACGTTCACATTGAGTTTGAGGTACCTGGAAGCTATGCCCTTTGAATTTATAATCAAGTTAAAATTTGGAAGATCTTCCCTTTGAATTAATAATTAGATTTGAAGTACAATCGGAAGATCTGTCCCTTGAATTCATAATTAGGGTTGCACGTGTACTGGCGGGTGCACCGTAATAAACACATCCGTATTACATAAAGGATGCTTAGGGTTTAGAATATCTAATGCACTCACGCAAATCTCCAAAAATAAAAATAGTACGTGATCGATGTTATTAATAACGAGGTGATTAAATAGATACGTGATGTCTCCTAGTAATGAAATGATCGGAATCTAACAATGGCCTTTGTTGCAAAGCAAACAAAAACCGCAACATACGCCTTTACGGTGGTGCGCCTTCTTTTTCCCTCGCTTATTTGCACCGGGCCGCAATAGTCCACCCCACAGTTAGAGAAAGGCCGCGACGGTATTACACGCGTAGCAGGTAGGTTGCCCATTAATTGATATAATGATGTAGGCTTATGCCTAAAGCAAGTTATACAATGAAAAATGGCTCTCTTGATGTAAGTTTTGGCGGCAATAGGCCAAAAAGCTTGCCTAATATGAGCGAGTGTAGTTTGTACTCCTGCATGAAAATTAGTAACGTGAAAATATTTGTATATCAAGTTTGAAAAATTGTGATTTCCCGGTAAAAGAACTGGATGCTTATTTTCAAAGTTTAAACTAGAATTTTTTAATCGTCCTCCAATGCGAATTAAACCCTCGCTGTCTAAAAATGGATGTAATGACAGAATTGTACTTGTTGCTTTTATGGGTTTATTATTTTCTAAATTTAGTAATTCTTCAGAAAATGTTTCTCTTTGTACTAACTTGATTAATACGCATGTAGCATATTTTAATTCCTTAGCTGTTAATGCCCCTATTAGGCGCTGGTTTTTATTTTTTAAATTGTATACAAAACGAAAACAATAAGCTACTATTCTTTTAAGTTTTGTCAGCGATGAATATTTTTCAAATAACTTTAAATTATTGAGATTGTTATTTGTCACCGCAAAGCATTTATTAATACGAGTTTTTCGCTCCGGGATATCGTCAGCAGTGAAAGGGGGTAACTCGGGTTCTATAAATTCTTTTGATTTAAGAAACGATGGGCCTTCCCACCATAATGAGTTTTGAATTAATTTACAAGCGCTATTCCCTCTGGATATAATATCTGCTGGATTATTGCTCGTATTAACGTACCGCCAAGAGGTTGTTTCTGAAACTTGTAAAATTTTATTTACGCGTGCTGATACAAATACTTTCCATTCTTCCCTGTTACCCTTAATCCACTGTAAAACAATAGTCGAATCAGAATAGAAATATATGTTTTGAATATTAACTAATTGGTTAATTGATTTACAAACCTTTTGAACTAGTTGCGAAAGCAACAGAGCTGCGCACAATTCCAATTTAGGGATTGTTAATTTTTTTAACGGAGCGATTCGCGATTTCGCACATAAAAGCTGTGTCAAAATATTATCATTCGCGTAATTTTTAACGCGCAGGTACACGCAGGCACCATATGCACTCTGACTGGCATCCGAAAATCCGTGCAATTCGATTATATGCGGATTTTGACAAGCTATAATGTTACGCGCTATTTTAAGATTTACAAGTGATTGCATTTCATCTAAAAATTTCATCCATTTTATGTTAATTGATGCCGGTGCATAATCATCCCAGTCAATTTTTAATGCCCATATTTCTTGAATTATTATTTTTGCAACCACTACGACAGGATTAATTAATCCAAGAGGATCGAAAATTCTTGCTGTATTTGAAATTATTCCGCGTTTTGTGTACGGCCCCTTTTCGAAATTTGGAGGTTCATACATTAAAATATCATCGCGTGCGTGCCAATATAATCCTAAAGTTTTATTGATATCAGCTTTATTTAATATGATTATGGGATTTTGATTGATTTCATCAAGACCACTTAAGAGCTTAGGACTATTTGAATTAAATTTGTCAAGTTTGAATAATCCCTTCCCCAGAAGCTCAATTAAATCGTTCCTGATCTTTAGTCCCGACTCGATTTCATAAAAACCCGTTAATAGGTCATCTATGTAAAAATCATTTTTTAAAATAATTGAAGCCTCTGGATGAGTTGAGGCATACTGCTCAGCTAAATAAAATAAACACCTTACTGCCAGGTACGAAGCAGATGTTGTGCCGTATGTGACGGTATTAAGTTGATAAACCTTAAGTGGTTCATTAGAATTTTCGCGCCAAAAAATTCGCAAAAATTTTCGATCACCTGACTCAATTAAAACCTGTCGGTACATTTTTATAATATCAGCCGACAGTATATATTTATACAGACGAAATCTAACTAATAGGGAAAATAAATCGTGTTGGAGGACGGGCCCATTTCTAAGTAGGTCATTTAAGGACACCCCGTTGCTCGTTTTAGCAGATGCGTCAAAAACGACACGCAATTTAGTCGTCAAACTGTCCTGTTTAAATACCGCGTGGTGAGGCAGGTAGTAATGGGGACCAGTGTCGTCCGGCGTTTCGACAAGTTCCATATGGCCCAACGCCTGATACTCCCTCATAAATTCACAATAGCTTGACTTCAAGTGTAAATCTCGGATTAACTTTCGCTCTAAATTATAAAAGCGTTTAAGTGCCATTTGGCGCGACCACCCCAATTCTGAAGAGCTACCCTTGAATGGAAGAGATACAATAAATCGCCCGCTGTCAGTTGCTTTTACGTTTTTCAAAAAATGCGTCTCCGCTTCGCAACTGGGTTCCGATTTATTATCTTCCGGAATGTTTTCTATTTCCCAGAACTTTTGAATATCAAATTCGGAAATTGAATTACTATCTACTTTTAAACTAAAATTATTTGTCTGCGTAACAAATTGAATTGCGGCGCCACCGCCAACGACCCATCCTAACAAGGTTTTATGTACAACCGGTAAATTACTAGGCGTGTTTAATTGACCCGGACATAATAATCGCCAAAAAATGGATGAGCCAAGTAAAATGTCTACCGGGCGTGGTTTATTAAAATCTGGATCGGCTAGAGGCAAATTTTTCGGAATCTTCAGCAAATCTCGATTAAATGTTGTTTGTGGAATATAGTTTGTAATAGTATTAACTACAAAGCAGCAAATTTTAAATGCAGTAGTATTTATTTTAGATTTAATTATAATATCCACCTTCCCATTAACAACTGAAGTGCTATTATTTACGCTTAATACCCGCAATTGCGCAGGTTTAATTTGTGTACTAAGTTTATTGACAAATTCCGAGGTAATAAAATTTGCCTGCGATGCAGTGTCAATTATCGCGCGACCCGTTTTAAATGTACCATTTTCTTCGATTACATCTACCACCGCGGTGCAAATAAGTTCTTGACAAACGCCAGTGCTCAAAGAAAACGCGACAGCGGATGAATTATTATTTACGTTATTTACAAGCTCATTGCGATGTAAAAGCGTATGATGCGGGCGCTTGCAAATGCTACAACCGGTACCATAACATTTATTCAAAGTGTGATTTGACGGCCTCAAACATTTAGCACATAAACCGTTCCCTTTAATAAATGAAAATCTACCTGCTTGATCAATATTTTTAAACCGACCACACTTTACAATTGAGTGGCCTTCATTTTTGCAGAATACGCATTTATTATTATTTTTACTTGAAGAGGCCTGTGGTTCGGTAAACTGTGCCTCGACATTAAATGATGCACATTTTAGCTCAATAAATTCGTACATTTGCTCGAAAGTTGGAAATACGTCCTTTTTTAATGAACGATCCCATTCTCTACGCGTAATTGGATCAATTTTCATACGCGCAATTAGAACCAAATGGTCGTCCCACTGTTTTGTGGGGCGGCCTAAAACCTTTAGAGTTCGAACGTTTTTTGAAATACCGCGAACAATTCGCATTAATTGATCAGGACATTCTTTCGTAGCGGAGGGCAATTCGTACATTGCAAGCATATGACTTTGAGCGAGCTTCGGTCTATTATTATATGCACTTTTAAGCGCTTCCCATGCTTCAGCATAACTTTCAGCGTTTACTTCCGAAGCCGCGATCAAATCGGCGGCCTCACCGCACAACGCGCTTACTAAGTGGTGATATTTTTGTGTATTTGATAACGAATCGCGATCGTGAACCATTGATTTAAACGCGTTATAAAACGCAAGCCAATTGTTAAGATCCCCATTGAATTTGGGAATTTCAATTTTTGGCAATTCACCATCGCGAGTTGTTTGATTTGACGCGACGCTGCTAGCTGTTGGTTTAAAATCGCCAACTATTGCAAAATATTTATCCATTGCGGCTAAATAAGACTCTTCAAAATCCCCGATTACGTCTTCTTCCGCGTCGGGAACAACCGGTTCTATTTTATAAATTTCATTTTGAGTTTGAATGAATTCCTCTAAATGATTTTCTATGCGTTTTTTACGATCATACGCCGCGCTTGGAACTACACTATCAGACTTAACCCCATTTAAGTAAGTTATAAATCGCGTCAACGCTCCCCTTAAATATTTACGTTTTGCTTTCAACTCGTCAATTGAAGTCATATTTAATTAATTATTAAATTATAAACGTATGCAACACGAGCGATGTTGCAAAAACAGAGACAATACTCAAAATTTAATAAAGGAAAGGGGAGAAGGAACTGACCTTTGTCTTCTTCCTGGTGTTGACTTCGATCACGTGCGTCTTGAACTCCGGCTACTGCTCTTGAAAATCCGGTTCGAAGGACCAAAATGTGAACGCTGATGGTGGTGGGTTCACGGGGGTGGTTCTCAAGAAGTCGCAGAGAGTAACAATAATACGTTTATTTACACTATTTTACATTGATGTTTTCAATATGATACTCGAAGGGCTAGTGGCGATGCCTGTGGTACGCTCCCCCAGCCACCCTACAATCCGTGAGCGCCGAGGGTGGGACATGCGCTTTAACATACTTCACTTCTACAAACGGGCTTTCCGACTAAGTATCATAATTGGGGGGCAATGGGTCATCCAAATGAAGTTTTGGATCCAGAAACATCGTCAACATCGTCATCTAAATAAAGTATTAAAAAAAAGAACACTGCCGCTTCAGCTCCAACTGACTCCACCACGACATCTCAACAGGCTTATCAAAATGGGGGGGGGGGGCGATGGGTCATCTAAATGAAGTTTTGCATCCGTTAAACTTATAAAAAAAAAAAAAAACACTACCGCTTCAGCTCCATGTGACTCCATCACGTCATCTCAACAGCAACGAATTCATAACGAAAACAATCCACAAGAAAGCTCCAACTCGACAGAAACAACACAACAAAATTTTAAATTAAATCAATCAAAATATGTTCTAGAATTTGTTACAGACTCGAATTTAAGCATTAAAGAGGCCGGGGGAGTAACAAAAAAGTTGGGGTCACGACAAAGGCATGAAAACTACTAAGTGCCACTCTCGGCCGGACGGACAATTCAATCGACATCAATAATCAGGGATGAGGGTTTGCCGCATTTCAACAACACCAGTCCAAGCTGCTACCAAATGTTCGTCTACAGAGGCATGAGAACCACTAGGTGCCACTCTCGACCGGACGGACAATTCAATCGACATCAGTAATCAGGGATGCTGGTTTGCCGCATTTCAACAACACCAGTCCTTTATCAGGAGCCCACAAGGAAGTCAAGGTCACCAAGGTCTTGATACTTCAAGCTGCCACCGAATCTACGTTTTCATGCCATCGACGAGAAAAAAAAAGGGGAGTCTCTGATAAAATTATAACCATTTAAATACTCGTAATTTACACTTCTTCTTTAGTAAAAAAAAAAACAACAACAACATCAGGAACAGCTTTTTAGGCAAAGTATCGGCATTCTACTTTAATGTGGGTACTCAGATTTATTTCTCAATTTCAGACTCAATCCAGGTGATTGGGGCTGCAGCGTTGAGAATAATGAACACTACGAACGAGGGAAAGTCAACACTTACTAGAAGAGGATTCCTGACATGACGCCAAAAATAATAATATCGTAAAATAAGGAAATTTTAAAAATCTTAACATTCTAAAAGTTCATATTTTTAAAAGGGGGCGAATGTAATAGGTCAGTAGGGGTCATGTGCAAATATTATTTTTGACGAAATTAAATTAAAATATTAATTCAAAAATCACCTAAGAAAATATTAAAGAAAAATCAACATTCAGTAAATACGAGAATAACATTAGTCGATCAAAATTTTTTATCTGAAAGAAATAACAAATGCAGCATCGCCTTAAAATAATAAACAAGTACCGGCGCGTGGAGAAATGCTAAGACATACAGAAAGATTCAATTCAAGCTTTAACCAAGCGCAAACACAACGAATTTGCGAAGTCGGGGGAATTGCGTGACGTCAGGGATGGGTGGTATTTTATAACCATATATGGTCTGCGCGAAATCTTCGATCTCGACGATCGGGTGGGAAATAGAGTTATAAAAGCTGTGCGGAGCGGAAAACATAAAGGGAGTCGGGAGGAGAGTGATGAGAGTCAAGAAACAGTTCGGAAGAAGAACATCACGAAAAGCACCACAAGTTCCAAATCACAGAGGGAAATAAGAATAACACAACAAAAATCAAAATTATACAACAAATATAAAAACTATACAACAAAAAAAGAATACAAAACAGTTAACGGGTGTGGTCGAGCTGTGCGTGGAAAACGGAGGAGTGTTCCCGCTAGTTAATTGCCTGAAAACAATTAACGGGTGTGGTCGTCCCGAGTTAGTACTGCAGAGTTATGTTCCCGCTAGTTAACAGCACAAAAAGCAATTGACGGGTGTGGTCGAGCTGTGCGTGGAAAACGGAGGAGTGTTCCCGCTAGTTAATTGCTGATCACAATTAACGGGTGTGGTCGTCCCGAGTTAGTACTGCAGAGTTATGTTCCCGCTAGTTAAATGCACAAAAACAATTGACGGGTGTGGTCGAGCTGTGCGTGGAAAACGGAGGAGTGTTCCCGCTAGTTAATTGCCTGAAAACAATTAACGGGTGTGGTCGTCCCGAGTCAGTACTGCAGAGTTATGTTCCCGCTAGTTAAATGCACAAAAAACAAATGACGGGTGTGGTCGAGCTGTGCGTGAAAAACGGAGGAGTGTTCCCGCTAGTTAATTGCCTGAAAACAATTAATGGGTGTGGTCGTCCCGAGTTAGTACTGCAGAGTTATGTTCCCGCTAGTTAAATGCACAAAAACAATTGACGGGTGTGGTCGAGCTGTGCGTGGAAAACGGAGGAGTGTTCCCGCTAGTTAATTGCCTGAAAACAATTAACGGGTGTGGTCGTCCCGAGTTAGTACTGCAGAGTTATGTTCCCGCTAGTTAAATGCACAAAAACAATTGACGGGTGTGGTCGAGCTGTGCGTGGAAAACGGAGGAGTGTTCCCGCTAGTTAATTGCCTGAAAACAATTAACGGGTGTGGTCGTCCCGAGTTAGTACTGCAGAGTTATGTTCCCGCTAGTTAAATGCACAAAAACAATTGACGGGTGTGGTCGAGCTGTGCGTGGAAAACGGAGGAGTGTTCCCGCTAGTTAATTGCTGATCACAATTAACGGGTGTGGTCGTCCCGAGTTAGTACTGCAGAGTTATGTTCCCGCTAGTTAATGACACAAAACAATCAACGGATGACGTCAGGATCTGCTTGCTAATCAGAGGAGTGTTCCCGCTAGTTGGTTGTCTGGTAAGCTCCGAGATGGTTTTTGTGGGTTTCCCATTTCGTAATGCAAATGCAGGGGTTATTTAATTTTGCTCCCACAAGTAGAGTCATATACTTTTTGAGTTTAACTAAAATGCACATGGCTTCTAAGTACAAACGAAAATAAAGTATTTCGAGAATATAAATAATTTAAGAAACACAAATTAATTAGAAATGTCACAATTAAAGTCAATAAACTTTGCATCCGTTAAACTCACATCCTGTTTTATTTATTGTCCACACATATTCCTGGTCATTAAAAGGGAAGAAAGACACAGTATTTCCGATAATGCATATTGACACAAACAACGAATCTGTTAAATAAATAAAAAGGGTTACTACATACACAACACAACGTAAATAAAATACAAATTATAAAATTGTACAATACCTAGGGTCGAATTATTACAAATGACAGATTTAATGAGCTTTTCATTGTCAATGATGAAGATTTTACCTGATTGGCGCTTAACACAGAGGTGCACTGACTGACTTGTTTGACTCGATTTTACAATCTGCTTAGGTCTGTGATAGAGTTCCTAGGAAACAAAGACACAGAATTGCGTGACAACCTCATCTCATCAAAGAACAATATTGCGTACTTGACTTCCAACTTCAAGGCGGCGACTTAAACTTGACTAGGATAAAAAAATAGCGTTGCTGCTTTTGTATCCTAACTGCTATTCTTTAAAAAAATAACGGCAGACGGAAATTCAATAACTTCCCAAATTAATCAGCAATATCATTCAAGAACGACGACTTGTTTACTGTCAACATGGACATACCAGACCTGGTTTTGGATCCTATTTCAAATGTCAGCAGATCAAGATCATTCCGGTTAGAAAAAGAATTAATAATAATGACGACAAATAAGGAATTAAAAATTTAAAATTTGAAATAAAAACACTTGGTTTGTTTCACTAACGTTTTACTTATTATTCCGACTAGTTTCGGCTTCTAGCCATTATCAAGGAATGTATAGTATTTTTCAAGCTCTAGTGCTGAGCAATAAAAAATAATCTCGAGTACCGCCAATAAAAAATACAATGCCTCTTTAAAATTGTAGCCGCTACTGCACTAGGCGTGATTTATAGGGGGTTGGTTTCAGAGGGTTTCTACCTGCGAAAAATGTTTCCATATTTTCGGTATTCTGACAGGAAATATCTTAAGTAATTTAAACAAAATATAACTCTAAAAATGGCAATGTGTCCGTCACAGCATTTTCCCTAATATTTAATAAGTAAATTCATCTTTACAATTAGCTATTCAAGGATGTTTGCGCGTAATTTCTTTGCAACGCTTTTTAGTTCATCTCATTTTAAATTTAAACAAAATAACTAGATCACAGAGACAAAGGGTTAAAAAATATTATATGTCAGATAACGAAAAACATTACTTTATTATTGTCTACAACGTTGTCTTATACCATTTTTAAAAATTGTGTATATTAATATTTTAATTGTCTATATCTATATCGGAGTCATCACTGTCAGAGTCTTGTGTATTTATAATAAATTGATAATTTGAATCAAACGTATTATACTCTTTTTCAATACGTATTGTATGTTTAACACATCTTGACCACTGGTCGGCAGATATATTTTTTATTTCTTTTTTGACTAAATCTATTACTAATTTATTTAAATTTGGAGTTACATTATTCTTCCGCACATTTCCTTTTAATTGAGCCCATATTAACTCAATTGGATTAAAAATACAGTGGTACGGAGGTAAACGGACCACTGTATGTCCGTGTTCTTCTGCCAATTGATCGATATAATATGTTTTTCTTTTTTTACTACGACTATTTAGAACTTCAATCAATTGGGATTTGGTATAATGTTCTTCAAAAAACAAATTATTTTCATATAAATATTTAGCTATTTCATCTTTTTTATTTGCCGCTGTGGGTGCTTTGTCAATTTGGCGACTATGATAAGAAGCGTTATCTAAAACTATTACTGATTTTGCAGCTATGTTTGGTATTAAATTATTTATGAACCAATTTTCAAATAATGATGCTGTTATGTCATCATGATAGTCAAGATGACATTTTGAGATTTGTTTCCCCGATAGCAGTAAACAATCGTTTACCCAACCATTTTCATTCCCGCAGTGCAATATGGTTATTCTTTTCCCCCTTGATGGGGGAACTTTCATCACGCAGTTTTCTGTCTGGTCAGACCACATTTTTTTCGATGTATCGTGGGTATCGAACCACGTTTCGTCCAAATAATAAATACTTCTTCCAGAGTTTCTGTAATCTTGAATCTTATGTAAATATTCATACCGCCATTTCCTTACTTCTTCTTTCTCCATTAGATGTTTCCTTTTATCGATAAGAGTGAACTTGAAACCATTGCATTTTAGTGATCTCCACAACGTTGTTGGACTGCATGATATGATCTCTCTCTCCTTTAAAATATTATTGATAGTTGCTAGTGTAGGAGCCTTTTGTTGTTTAATAGATTCATACGTTATTTTTCTTATTTTATGTAATTTTTTTTACACCTTTATCCTTGCGACTTTTTCTCTTGCCGGTAGTTTCTTTAACTATCTTGCTAATTGATCTCGTGGATGTATTAGTTAAAGCTGATGTCACCTCCAAAAAATTGGCAACTCCGAGTATGTGTTTAACACCTCGATATACGTCTTTTATTATTTGTTTAGCATCAGACGCAAATATTTGACGTTTTACTCCGTTGTTCCGTCGAAGAGGACGGCAAGTAGGTAATTCTATAACTAAAGTAAAAGTAATTATATTAAATGTTTTTTGTGCTATCTAAATTTATTTGTCTACAACTTGATCATTAAATTTAATTTTATCTTCATTAGCAGAAATTTCCCCCTCCACATAATTACTGTCTTGCCACCTTGGGTTTTTACTAAAATTTTCTTTGTAATATTGACTGCATTAATTTGCTCGTCAATATGTTGGTTTGGGTGTTGGTTCAGGTCCCAAGGCTGCCACATTTTTTTCTGATTAATCTATAAAGTCTGTAGTATATCCTAGTATCTCAAACGTCCAACTCCGTAGTATCACAGAACTATATACTTAAACACTTTAATATCACCCAAGTCACAAATCAAAAGTCACTGCAATATCACACAAATTTCTAATCAGAAGCCGTAGTAGGAGCGAAGTCACCGTAAAAAAAACAGAGCTGTAGTTATCACACAATTCACAAACAAAATCCGTACAGTTAGCGAAGACGTCGTAAAAATCAAAATCAAAATCCGTATTAGAAGCAAGGTCGTTATATACAAAAAAATGCCAAATTCAGTATTAAATATCAAAGTCTGTTAGAGTATCGAAGTCGTCGTAAACAAAAAAGTACCAAAAAGAAAAACACTAGCGAAGTATACACTAAGGCAACTGTTGATAAAGTGACAATTTGCTCGCGAGGCAAGGCGAACTAGATCTCTAATTACAGGGATTTACAGATTAGTACAAGCATCAAGCCTACCTAAGTACAGTTTTAAAAAAAAAAATCTATTTCATTAAACCAAGAGCTGTGCGATCACACTGTGCGCCGCGCCGCGCCGTGCTGTATTCGTAGAAACTAAGAAGGTCGATGTTTCCAATATTCGATGCACAGCCGCAGGTAGAAATTTTTTCTTGGGCGATAACTATAAATCACGCACTGTGCGTAGTAGTTAGTTACAAATTTACAATGTTGTAAAGCAATTGTATTTTTATTGCGGGTACTCGAGATAATTTTTATTGCTCAGCACTAGAGCTTGAAAAATACTATACAGAGAATACTTTTTTACACGATATTTATATACAAAATCAGGTAATAAGGGCGTTCATTATTGGGGAGATCCATAGCTCGTCATTGTCATTGACCACATGTTTTCCCGATTTTATTGCTTTATTTATCTCCAAGCCTTCTCTGAAATTCAGTATACGACCCTTATTGCCTGTATACAATATTTTAAAATTATTGCTGTTGTATAGATGACCGGCTGTGATGCAGTGTTTGGACATACCCGTTGATTGTTTTTTATTTAGAACATCTTTTTTATGTTCGTCGAGACGGATTTGGAATGATCGTCCCGTCTGTCCTATATATACTGCATCACAGTCGTTACATCTTAATTCATAAACACCTGATAGTTCTATTCTATCGTTTTTGAACTTATTATTCACTAATAATTTACTTAAATTAATGGGGTTTGTTAGAATGATGTCAAATTTGTTGTTTCTCAAAGTATTTTTTAATTTTACAGAAAGGTCTGCCACATAATCTATTTTTTGCCAGGTGTTTTTAGAATTTGGATTGGTTGCGTAAAAATATTTTAGTAATTGACTTTGTTTTTTTCTTTTTTAATAAATTATCTATTAACTGTTCTGAATATCCGTTGTTATTTGCTATTATTTTTATAATATTTAATTCAGATTTGAAATTGTCGGCGTTTAGAGGGATATTTAATAATCTATATATTAAGGAATGGAATGTGCTATGTGTAATTTGGTTTGTTGTATTTGACGTGGATGGGATAATTGAATCTAAAAATGTTTGTTTCCTGTAAATTTAGAAACTAAATTATTCTTTGATTTAGTTATTGTGAGGTCTAAAAAGTTTAGGCTATTGTTTGTTTCTAGTTCAAATGTGAATTGTATTTTAGGCTGAATTGAATTTAAAAATGTTGTAAATATATCTAGTTATCTAACGGTGCCCGTCCAAATGCAAAAAATGTCATCGACATATCTGGCCCAAAAGTGTATAAATTTTGTCTCCTGTTTCCTGAACAAAGTTGTTTCGAAATCTGCTAAGAATTAAAAATGTAATTCAAGAATTGCTACCAGATCAAATATAAATGTCAAACACGGGTGGTCTGAATCACCCTGTATATTCTAATGTCGCAGGTTGTCGCAGCTGAAAGTTATCAATTTGTTTTCTTTGGAGCTTATATTAAGTGTTTTATCAAGTTAATGCCATGCGCTAGCCTGCGCTTAAAAATTACGCTTATTAAAATTGTCATTGTTTCAGCACGTATTTCAAAAATTATGAAATGTTTGCAAAACATGTATTTTAATTTTTTCAGCACATTTTATTATTCATTTATATGCAAGAATTATAAGAAAAATACATTAAAATCACTTTATTGCACAAAAATATGAAATCTCATAAAATAAAATTATTATTTATGAGCAGAAGTCATACTACCTCTGATACACACTAGTGGTGACCTGCTACCATAGGCAATAGCTCCTTTTACCATAACTCCAACTGTTTGATGAACATGCCTTACAACATCATATCGGGATCCCGTCTTTCACTGCGTCGTCTTCTCAGCCTTTGTCGGTCATATTCATCCCTAAACAAAAGCGGGATTCGTCGCTACAGACAACTCTATTCCATTTCTCATCCCATTGCAATTGCTCTCTGCACCACTGTAAACGATTACGTCCATCCTGTGGGGTTGGAGGTAGCATAAAATGTGGGCGGTAACAAAAAGACATAAACTAACTATCCGTCTATATACGGTATGCATTCCAACAGGCTTTCCATGTTCTGCAAATCACTGATCTACAATTGCTAGAGTGCTAGAGTTACGGTCCGTTATGGCTCTATTGTACTTCGCAGACGTCTTGTGCCTCTTGCTCGCTGTATTCGGCCTTCCTGATATTATGCCTGACAACGACTCACCGTATGTACACTTCTACTCATTCTATGAGCAATTTCAGGAAAAGAAGAACCGCCATATCGCAAGTTGATAATTTGACCTCTCTAAAACTGAGTAAGTTGGTGAAAATTGGCATATCTTTGGACTCTTGGCATAATTAATGGCAAAAGTAAGCGTTTTAAAAAACAAAGTCAAAAGTTTAACGCATACTGAAGTTACAAACGTTGAATATAATAATGCAGGTATTGAAACAAAAAATGTAAAAATAATAAAAAAAGAGTAAAGGTACGGAGGCTGAAATTTTAATCACTTATTCTTTATGGCTAAACAAACATACATTTTTTTATGAAAATAGAATAATTAATTCTTTGTATTCACTTTTATTTGTCACTTAGTTATTAGATCCGAATTGTGTATTATTTATTTGTTGCTTCTGATTATGGTTCCGTAAAAAAAAGGGCCCCCATGCCCTTTGTTTTATTCTCCTATTTTTCAAGGGATTCATCCCCTAAATCCCTCCTATAAACTGACCAGTATTTTACAAATGGCTGCGGTGTGCAAGGCCTTAGCCAGAAAAAAAAATCGGAGAGGGTTATACAAATTTCAGGTGGGATTTTAATAGTAAAATTATTGTTTTTGCTTTTACAGGGCCGCTTTAACATACAAAAACTTAACATTTTGAAAATTTCGGGGGAGGGGCGTTTAAACCCCCATATCCCCCCTGGCTACGGCCTTGGAAGTGTGTCAAATGTGCGTGTGTGTGTGTGTGCGTGTGTGTGTGTGTGCGTGTGTGTATGTGTGTGTGTGTGTGCGTGTGTGTGTGCGTGTGTGTGTGTGTGTGTGTGTGTGCGTGTGTGTGTGTGTGTGTGTGCGTGTGTGTGCGTGTGTGTGTGTGTGTGTGTGTGTGTGTGTGTGCGTGTGTGTGTGTGTGCGTGTGTGTGTGTGTGCGTGTGTGTGTGTGTGTGTGTGTGTGTGCGTGTGTGTGTGCGTGTGTGTGTGTGTGTGTGTGCGTGTGTGTGTGTGTGTGTGTGTGTGTGTGTGTGTGTGTGTGTGTGTGTGTGTGTGTGTGTGTATGTTTGTGTGTGTGACCTTGAAGCTTCACTTCTCTATGGGTCCGCTATAGGAAGTTCGTTATCTAATTATATAAATACAGGGTGCCAGATTTTCGAGCGGCACTATGGGAATCTCGTTTATTTGAAGAGATAAAGAATCGGTTAAATGGGGGCAAAGTTGCGAATTTTTGTACTTATTAATAATCTGCTTTTACAATATCTTCAATTGTTTCGTTGTATTTCGAAATAACTGTTTTTTTTAATGTTGTCCATATCTCCGCTATTTTAAATAATTTTCATATTCCTTATGGCAACTTTTCATGACTTATAGAAACGTTAAAAATATTCAAAGCTATTAGTTTTTGTTTTATACACTCAACTTTTGTTTTTCTTATGAAAAAATACAAATTTATGCACATCATTGAAATGCATTTTTTATTCTGATTTCAACGATATGCCACAGCTTTTCTTTAATTATTGTTCTTGTTTAAGTTGCCATGGCAACTAAATATCAAGTTGATATGCAATAGTTGTTGAAATGTTATTTAAAAGAAAGACTATTGATGAGTTTTAGTGGACATTGTGCGGTTATTTCAATGGCAACATACTTTGAAAACAATACATTTTTTAAAGGTCAACACGTCGCACATCATTGGAAAGTTGTGTCTAGAAAAACAAAAACGAATCGCTTTGCAGTTTTTTAACTTATTCCATAAGTCGAGTCATGAAAAGTTGCTTCTGAAATGTTATTATAAATTTGAAATAAAATCAAAAATAACAGAGATATAGACAAATTTTAAATATCGAAAGTTTCAGTTTTTTTTTCAAATTACATCGAAACAATTGAAGATATTTAGAATTTAAAAGCAGATTCGCACGATAAGCACTAAAATACGCAACTTTGCCCCACTACCGATTCTCTATCTCTTCAAATAAGCGAGATCCTTATATTGCCACTCGGAAAACAGGCACCCTGTATACATCTATGGTGCGCACTGAACGCCGGCAATGCTGTCATTATGTGGTCTTGATTTTCAAACTGCGTTATTTTTTCCGCAAAAATAACTGCACTGGAAATGGAGCACTCACTACATAGGCCAGTGTCGATTTTTTGCCCTCAATCGGTTCGAATGCACATTTTTCTGTAAAAAGTTCGAAAGCAGAAAACGCAAACCAACTACCAACATTCACCAAAACCCCTATTTTAAAATGTTGTATTTTGCCTGTTTGAGAATTAATACAAAATTCAAATGAACTTTAGATCATTGGTGTAAACTGTTTAGTCTAGTTATGAACCATTTAGCATGGTCACAAACCCCTTTATCAGAGGGCTTGTACGGGTTTCCATAGATTATAGTTGTGATGTCTCGTCCATCTTATAATAATTTATCTATGGTGCGATTTCCAATAGCATAGACAACCAAACCCACAAACTCATTTCCCGCATAAAAATTCAAATTGTATTATAATTACACGTTCATAATTATGCAATAATCAATACGTTACATGTATACAATAATATATTTAAGTATTCATAGATCATTTATGATTGTAGGGTTGAATATTTTTTAAGGGGTGTAAAACTGCCTAGGCAACTTCACGCCATTGGTTGGCGGCTGCGGCTGTCGTCCGGTTGGCGGCACTGTTCGTTAGTGTTTCAAGATGGAAGGTTTAGGGGCTTACGGAGGCGGCAAAGCCGGCGGCTCTTTCGACCCAATCACCTTCGTGCAGAGGCCTCAAGTGATTCTCAAAGCCGTTTGTTGGGTAAGCAGCCGAGCCCCCCCAGATACCTACACCGGCACACAAACACCCGCACGCACTTGCATTGTCTTTTCAATAATCGATTTGAAAATGGTGGGGGGATGAGATATAACAGATTTTATTGATTTGAATTTTTAAACTCGGCTCATTGTTGCTAATTTTAACAATTACAAGAAAACACACACTGACAAATATTTATTTAGTGTTATCAATGCACGAGTTACGAGCGTAATATAATCCGCGTATTGTTATTTTCACAGTAATTATCGTGTTACAATTGTTTATTTTCATTCGTTTATTATTTTTTTGGATTACAATTATAGACGTTAAAGTGTGTGTAATTGTCTATTGATGCTATTTCATTTTAAATTGGGTTGTGTTTGTGAAGATGCTCAATGGATTGTGGGTATATAGGTCAAAGGGTTCAATAGGTTTCTGATGGAATGCCATTATATTACTCTGGAGTATCTCTATTTAAACGCAATTTCAATTCATATTTAGGATAGTAATACATGTCACTCAAATCCCTTACACTAAGACGGTAGCAAATTTAAAACATCAATTGTTGTATAAAGTTTGTGATACACGCCCTCGCTGAATAATACAGGGTGAGTTTTTTTCATGTTGTCTATAGGGATCGCAGAAACTATAAGAGATAGAGAAACGGTTAAATGGGCAAGTTAGTGCATTTTTACAGACTGGATAAAAACACATTTATAACAATTTCGAAAAAGTCAAAGGTTGCCATTATCGTTTTTTTTTCTATCTCTTAATAACTGAGAAAAATCGATTTAAATAAATCAACACTTGACTTTTTCGAAAATTTCCCTATAGAGAGCATGAAAAAACTCACCCTGTATACACACCGAGATTTTTTTTACCACATATCATCGGTTTCTCATATTAAATATTCTTGATATTTTTATAATTAAAACATTTTGATAATAGCACAATTTTAATATGCATTAGACATTCCCTGCTATACAGGCCTACTTTTTTTTAGTTTTTTACATGTTCTACTACTGCTGTTTTACGAGCCCAATGACATTTTATAAATTTTCCTAAAAGTCAAGGGTAACTAGATATTTTGAAACATGTAAAAAGCGCCGAGGTCTTAATTTAAATTTTTCTGAATTGTTATAAATCATAGAAAGAAAGTTTAAAGTGCAAAGTTTTAGAAAATTTTACACTGAATAATAAAAATTTATCCGATTATTTCTTTCTAAAAATAGATATAACAGAAAATTTAATTTTAAAATAGAATCCATACTAGGCTATGGCATCATTAGAAAGACATGTTTTTCTTTATTCAGTTATAGCATAAATATATCATATTACAATAGAACCTGGAGATTTTCTACTAACTTCACTAAATATTGCTATTAATTGTTACTAACTCAGCTAGAGCATCACAACTTTCTACTAACACTTATTAATAAATTGATTGACTATATTGAAATTTCCTACTTGATGAGTCTTTGAATAAACAGTGAGAAGTGAACCCATTATTAACAACTAAAAACCCCTTTTACATAATATTTAACTTCATTTTACAAAAACAGTGGAATGTAATTCAACGGTGAAATATAATTGTACGATTTAAATCGATAATCAAAAAAATCTATATTTTAAATTCAAAATCGTCGATTTAAATGTATATGACTGTTTTGTATTGTAGGCGTTCACTACTAGATAGTCGGAACTATAGTCACAGAATTAAGTTTAATAAACAGTGGTTAAACAAAGTAAAAAAATGTTTTATTTACAAGTGATTTTATGTATTTTTACCGACCTATGTGCAAGGGAGGTATTGTGATCGGTCAAGTATTGTCCACCTCCCACTGAGAAGGTTCGTTGAAAATAGAAAGTTCAAACATCACTTATACAATTCTCCATAAAAAGATTCTAAACATGTTTGTCCTGAGATCAATGTTTCTACCTATAAAATAAACAGAAATTTATAAATGATCTGAACTTTGTTTATGTCACAATGCATGTGAACTGTAAAATTAATTATGATAAGCGCATTGATGTTCAATGCTTTACTGTATTAAAATAAAAGCGTTAACACATCTGCGACTAAAGATATGATAAAAGATGGAATTCTAAAATTCCATCCAACCAACAAAATGTTGACACAAATTAGCTCTTGAAGAAAAGTGCTAATTTTTGGTACAAGAATTTTTTATTAGACCTATTTGTTGATAATTTTATGGGGCTTTATTTTATCCATTTAAAGCCAACATTTTTAATTATAAATTTATTTTAATTTTTTTGTTTGTTATGTATTATTGTTTTAGTTTTGTACATTTTTATTTCAAACACCAAATGACAATCACAAGTAGAACTCTTAATTTTACCTTCCATTTAATAATGTGGTATTTTAATTAATTCGATTAATCCACATTTGTACTAAATCTTATATAATTAATTTTTAATCCCAGTAGAGTCCCAGAGACAGTAACTTATATGTCATGATAACTTTTGGATAGTCGAATCACACATTATTGATCTTTGTGGTCAATAAAATGCGGTGACTAAGAATAGTTATTACTGTCGTCATTAAAAGACTACAGTAGGTAATATTAAAGCGTCCAATCTTGTTACCTATTCCTTGTATCAGCTATCTTCCAAGAATACAATATTTGATATTTTTAAATATATTTTTTTAAGCAAATCACAATGCCACCAAAATTAAACGCACTGAAAATCACTAACGTCGCACCTGGCAGCAGAATTCATGACACATATGGAATTCCAAGTAGTAAAGTAATTAAATTCACAATAAACATTCAAGTCAAAATAAACAATATAAAAAGTCATGATAACTTTTGGATAGTCGAATCACACATTATTTATCTTTGTGGTCAATAAAATGCGGTGACTAAGATTAGTTATTACTGTCGTCATTAAAAGGCTACAGTAGGTAATATTAAAGCGTCCAATCTTGTTACCTATTCCTTGTATCAACTATCTTCCAAGTATACAATATTTGATATTTTTAAATATTTTTTTTTAAGCAAAACACAATGCCACCAAAATTAAACGGACTGAAAATCACGAACGTCGCACCTGGCAGCAGAATTCATGACACATGGAATTCCAAGTAGTAAAGTAATTAAATTCACAATAAACATTTAAGTCAAAATTAACAATATAAAAAGGAATAGTTAAGCAAGAAATCACAGGCGTAAAAAAGGCAGAGTTAATAAAATCGTTAAAATTGATTAAAAACAATCTCTTAACATTGACATAAAAAATGATAATATCATTCTACAGTTACATTTTGGTTCTATTAGGGGTTTGCTAAATTCCCACCAGGCCTATTAATTTTAAAATTTGTTAATAGGTCGGCAAGAATAATGTTTTTCATATGTAGCTATACCAGAGCTGGACAGGATTCGAATCATTCAGGATTCGAACCCTCTTAGAGGATTCAAAAGAGGCATTCGAATACTTTGAGAGGAGATTCGTATTCGAATCCAAATGCGGGTGATTCGAATCCTTGTAAAAGGATTCGAATATTTTTAAAAAGATTCGAATATTTATAAATGGATTCGAATACATACAAAAGAATTTGAATCGTCAAAAATAATTAACATGAAAAATTTGTCTTGCGTGTTTTTAAATTTCTCGGTAAATCACTGTTTTATACGCGTGGCGCATGAAGTAAAATTTCGAGTTTAGCCTAAAAATTTGGAGGCCTTTTAAAACTCGAAATTTGACTTCATGCTTAGTCTGGGAGTGAAAACGCTCGTTCAAAACTTTAAATTGAATGCTTTGAAAAAAACATTAGATGACTGAAAATGTTTTTAATAATAATCTAGTTTTCAAAATTTTGTTAAATATTATTTGAAGTAAAACTGGCATGGTTGCCACAATCTGAAATGTTACATTTTTCGGACATTTCCCTAATTCAAGATTTTTTTCCCTATAACTTTCTTCTGTGGGAAACCCCCATTTTGTTAAATTGCTTTCATTGTTTTCTTCAATATTTAGGTTGTTTTTATAAATGTTTACGTGTTTTGTAATTTTTATGATGCCTGTTGATTTTGACAAATTTAATAATATCATATAGCCATTTTATTTGTGTTTTGGTCAATTTGATAAAATTCCATAACTTTTCTCTGTTTTATTTGCGTAATTTTCAGGCATTCGTCGATTTTATAATAGAGTTCAATTTGGAGTTTTGAACGAGTAATTCCACTCCCAGGTTTTAAGCATGAGGTAAAATTTCGAGCTTAGAAAAGCCTTAAAATTTGGTTTGGTCGCGTAGCGCTACCAAATCAAATGTTCAGACTTTTCTAAACTCGAAATTTTACTTCATGCGCCACGCGTACAAAACACTGATTTGAAGTGAAGTTCAAAAACACTCAAATACATCTTTAATCTAAGTAACACGGAATTAGATATTTAGTCTGTTATCAACGATGTTCAGTGTTAGAATAAATAATTAGGTTTTGAATATTTTTGTTAAAACAACTGGTATTTATATGTTAATGGTTGCAAAAAAATAATAAAATCAAATTTATTCTTAAAGGATTTGTATTCGTGATTCGAAAAAAAACAGGATTCGAATCTTTGATTTGATCATATTTATCTCTTACGAATCCTTTATTCAAGTATTCGTGATTCGAATCAAATTAGGTGATTCGGATTCGTGATTCGAATCCTTTTTACGAGGATTTGTCCCAGCTCTGAGCTATACATGTATATTAAAAGTACCTGATATATCAAAATCATAGCCTTAGCCTCTGTAAGCATTGTTTAAACAATTAGTGAAGATATTCATATAAAAGTCATCTGGATGTTAAATTTTTTCAAATAAATAATACTTGTGGACCTCTTTTATATATTGTGAAGGTTGATCTAATTAGAAAAGTTTACTTCATTAGCATCAATTACCTGATAGTATTTATAATCACATTTAAAATTGAAAAAATGATTTTTTCATGCGCGCGTGACATCAAGTCATATAAGCACGGAAAAATCAATTTCTGGACGTGTAATGAACGCTATTTTTTATTATACTTATCTGAAAATAACGACATGAAACTAAATATTTAAAATAATGTTTTATTTTCAAACCAAAAACATCTATGGTTGTGAAAAATTAATAGATTTCGCCTTTTCGGAAAAATAAAGTAGTAGTTATACATCGTCACTCACATATATTACATTTTTCATAGTCCGCCATTTATTAAAACTGTGTCAGTGTTCGTGTCCATGTCTCGATTTAACTAGATGTAACTCTTCGCACATTTGTGCCGCTTGCGTTAATATATCATCCGGAATATCAGCTAATAAATCAATTTCTTTGTACATTGTAATGACATTTACGTATTTCACTGACGGAATATAAAACGTCAGTGAAAAATACATCGTTGGTATAGAAACATGGCCAGCGCACGGAATGAGCGCACAAACAAATGTTTTCCGTGCGAACTGATTTTTTAAAATATCGAAATTTAAACGCAAAAAGGTTAAGACACACATGTCTATGCATTCTGACTTGGCGAGGTTCTATACAAACCGATATTATATCGGTGTGTATGGAACCTCGCCTCGGTGTGCCTCTAAAGTATATTGGTATTGGATATTGCTCAGCGATAAAATTGTCGGCGTGTGCGCACATTTTGAGTTGACCACACGGCACAGGATATTTTGCTTGTTGTTTAACGTATATAAATATGAAACAAAGAAATGAATAGAGGATGTAGAAAATATATGTTTTCAACTATTTTAGAATGTACACATGTATTTATGCGTATCCTTACGACTAGGATTTACAAGTTCCAGGATTCAAAATGTTTCTGGTCCCGAAATCTCTAAATGGTCACTAAAAGTGTTTATTGGATGCGATCCTAAAAAAACAATAAATAATGAAATAGGACCTGGCATATAACATACAATTGATTTTAAAATGTAATAGGGTCGGAAACTGATGACGTCATAAACAACAAGGAAATTTTAATGTTTCGTACTTCGAAAACACCTAAAAACTTTGCATTTAGTGACGGCGTACAGATGTTAGATCAAGGGTGGCCATCGGTTGTATCTCAAAAACTATGCATTGTAGCATGTTAGGGTAAAATATGTCATAGTAAAAGTGGCTAAGAGAAATTGTTGGTAATTATTTGCCCGTCCTCTAGCGGAGAAGGTACCGCTAACAAGTTTTTTTTTTTATTGATGCATCATATGTCTTATTTCAAATACTTCGCAGCGTGTTTAAATTCAATATTAAAACACGCGCGTGTTTTAAAGTTGCTAAGGACAACAACGTCAATTCAAACTTGAAGTCAAACATAAATGTCACTATCTATTAAACTTTAATAACTCGTTCATTTTATTTATAATAAATATTGAATATACAATCTGTATTATTTGAAAAATTAATATTTCCGTGCTTTAACTCGGAATCAACATTGCTCACATGAACATTGGTAACTGATTTACTTCCAGATGTGCATGCATTCGTATTTCCGCTAATAGCATTTGATATAATATTGGAAACACTGTTTTTATTGTTGATGGACTCTTCGACATATCCAGTAGCCACCGATGCCGATTTCCAACCAACTTGCCGCTGTATTTGATCTATAGTCATCCCACCGTTGGCCATAATAGTTGCAGAAGTACGCCGGAACGCATGTCCTGTGTACTTCTTTGGTTCGTCTAAGTTAAGGAAAAGTGCAAAGTGCAATGGGCATAAACCAAAAATATTAATACGCACTACTTGTTTAGTACACTTTCCCTTATCAAAGCGTAAGAAAACACGGTCAGTACTCACATTTTGAGGACGCAACAACAAATATTTCTTAATAAACCCAACGTAGGGTATACCATTACTGTCAGCGACAGTAAAACGCCGAGCCTTTTCTGTCTTAGACGGACGTATGAGAATAAGTAAGGTATTACCCTCTTCCTTAATGTCGGATAAACGCATATCGCACAATTCGCATCTGCGACAAGAACCAAAGATTCCAAAAATGGCAACAACTTTCAAAAACAAATACGTTATATCTGAAGCATCTTCAAAAAACTTTCTTAAATCTTCCGCTCTAAAGGCATAGGACTTTTTTGCGTTACAATTCTTACTAATCGCCTTCATAAATGCTTGCACTTTTCCAAATGATTTGATATCCACTCCCTGTTGTAATCGTAACATACATTGTAATTTGGAATGTATGGCCCACATTGTGGACGACTTGTACTTCTCTGACAATTCCTGTAAGTACGCAAGCATAACTTGTTCTGTTACACTGGCAACTTGGCATTCTTCCATCCATTTAATCAAACGGTTGTACTCTTTTTTGTAGGCTACTTCCGACTTTTGCGGAATCAACCGATTCTCAGCTTTATCGCTCAAGCTATCAATCTTTGATTGCATTTTCAAAGGGTAATGACAAACTGATGAGAAATTGATAATTTGTTTATTTCACACCTTGACAACCAAAGGTACATTGATTCCGTCATCTTAAACATGCTCGAAATTTCAAAATTTCGGGCCAATTTATGGTCTTTAAATGCATCAATAAAAAAAAATAGCGTAAAGTATGCGTGGATATCTGGTCTTTAAAGCACTTACTCTATTGCAAGCACTCCGGCTGGCGCCGTCGTGCTTGCAAAATCGTGCGTGCTTTAAAGACCTAAATATCCACTTATACTTTAATATACTATTTTATCAGAAAAATAGCATGTTAAGCTATGCCTAAAATATGCTAGATACATACATTTTAATTAATTTCAACTATCTTCTCTTTCTTTGCCTCACATAACATGCATTCTAATCATTAAAATGCGGGTAACATTTAGGTTTCACCGAATTTACTAAACTTAGGCTTTTATAGATAATTGAATGCACTTTAAAACACTATTTACTTTAATTTCTGTTGTGTCCAAAGCGCTCTTTAGACAAACGCCGTATTTTCGTAATTTAAAAGAAATGGAAGGAGTACTTTAGTTCTGTTAGTTAATTAAAATGAGAAATACTTATAAAAATGATGAAAACTGCATCCCGATATCTTTATTCTAGCCGGAGATATAAGAACATTTTACTGGTCGACCAGACTGACGGATTATCAAATATTTTAATAGCTCTCATCAGTCCGTCAGTCTAGATTGATTCCAGATTGATCGTGTAACCTCCGCCTAATGACGGACTCTGCTGAGGTTATCCAAATGATGCAGATAGTCAGCTGTGGTGCGGCGGCTATATTTCAAAACGATACGTACTTTAAAAACATATCTCGTAGTTTTTGTGCAGTGCTGGTTCAATGTTCCCAAAAGATTTATTTATAAATACCGAAATGATCTTACCGACTATTTAAACAAGTCAAATTGTCAGATTAAACTAATATCATATCACAACATCTATAACATTTTACACACCCTTTATAATCAACAATACAAGTTTGTAAAATCACAAAATTTTCTGCCTCAGCCAACATATGTTTTTAACGGTATTAATTATATTTTTAAAACATATCATTATTACTGGCACACCTTTTATAATCAGCAATGCAAGTCCGTAAAATCATAAAACATTCTCCCTCCGCTAGCATAAATAATAGAATTAATCATTCATTTCAGCTCTTTTCAATTATTGTATTCGGATGCATATCGTCACAAGGATGGCAGAAAAATCCCCAATCACAGAATGAAGAATGTTTATACAACGGTGATAGTAACGCATGCAATTACGGTGTCGGCATTAGTGTAATAGCCTTCCTGGCCAGCATGGGCTTCATAGCGGGCGAATATTTGTTCGAACAAATGTCCTCCGTGAAAACTCGAAAACACTACGTTTTAGGTGACCTAGGTTTCTCAGGTAGATGCACTACTAATCAGAATCAATTCGATCATCTAACACACGGTGCTTTACAGGTTTTTGGGCGTTTCTTTATCTCGTGGGTTTTTGGTATTTGGCGAGCCAATGGGGGAAATCCCCAACCCCCCCCGGTGGTTATGGTGTCAACAACATGCAGGCTGCCATAGCTTTCTGCTTTTTCTCAATTTTTACATGGGTGTGGATAATTTGTTTTTGACGTTGTTGTATGTTTTGTAATTGTGTGTGTGTGTATTTACAGGCCGGTGCTGCATTCTTTGCTTTTCAAAGATTTAGACAGGGAGCCGATGCTGCTTTCGCCACTAATTATGAGAATGATACGAGCATGCCGGCTTCGTATCCGTCCTATCCCGGTGGACCGGAAACGGACCAACAGTACCAGGAACCACCGTTTTCAGGTGGGGGTATGCAAGGAGGTAAGCTACAAGCTGTTATTTACAGGGTTCTTGCTTCGTTATTTTTTTATAACTGTTGTGATAAATTAATGAAAACTGACAATTATTAATACAATAACTTCATGATTATAAAGAGATATTTTAGTACTGCTACCTGTGGTTTTATAAATTTAAGGATTCTGGAAAAAAATGTGTAACTTTTCAATTGCACTTTCCCAAAAATCTGATATTCACATTTAACGTGGTGCCCAAAGTTGTATAATCTGAAATGTCAGGGATACTTATGTCTAAAAAATGTATAAACAGTGGAAAGTAAACTTTCAACTGTATTAATTTTGCGACAAAATCATGTTTTTTTTGTAAAATTTCTTTGGTGAACATTATTTCTAATTCCAATGTATATTTAAGTTAAAAACAGTACTTATATGATTTAAATTAATTTCAGGTCCTGGAGACTTCCAAGCACCCGCCTATTAAAACAATCCACTGGTCAAGTCCGATTTGTTAAACAAAAAAAAAAACTTTCTTCAGTACTAAATTAGGTACTTTATTTCTTTATTGAGACCTTATTCAAGGCCGCCCTCTTAAAAAACAAAACAAACAAGAAATAAAGTAAGACAAGTGGAGATGCAGGCTTTCACCGTGACAGCACCCCACAAATGCCCTCTTGATACTTAAATGTATTTGTGATAAGTTCTCAATTTGATCCAATTTAATTTAGCCGTGTAGAGCAAAACAAAAAATACAAAAACGTATCGACGGATTAACTGGTGGAAATCGCCACACACTAATTAGTAAAACGTTTAATGACAACGTTAGCATATAAATATAAATATTATGAATATACATTTGATGTACAGTATAAATATATTTTTTTCGTCGAGCTTCACATAAATAGTAAGACACTGTTGGAGATGATTTTAAATGTGATTATTTATTTGAAATAATCGAAAATATGATTACTTAAATTATAGCACTCATTGTGATAATATTTATTTTTTTATTATTGTGTTTTATCCTTTCTCCGTATCTTCAGTTTTAAAGTAAAAAATTATTAAGTTCGTAGGATAGTGAAATCACTAAACGAGTATTACATTTAAACTGGCGATATTATATGTTGGAGAAAGTGTTGTATTTCTTTTAGTTTAATGATTGTTGACAAATATGTTCTTGGGAGCAAACCGTGATTCGGTGTGTTGTAGATCCGGCATTGAAGCAAATTGCGATTCACGCGTTTAAACTTACAATAGTGCCATTACAAAAATAAATATTTATGTAATTATTAAAAAGTGTAAAGAGTTATTTTAGTATTAGCGGTGCTTGATTGTAAAGTATTGTACTATAGTAATTGTATTAGATATTGAACGTCACGTAGCAAGCAAAACTTGATTGTTTTTTTTTTAATTCCATTACGTTGGTGGCAACTTGGTAGCAATAACGTTGTTTCTGTCTATTGTAGCGATATTTTGGAGAATGTGTGATTTCTGTTTTTATATATATTTCGTTCTTTTTTGAGTTGTATGATCTGAAGAAGGCGGTTCTTTTTATATATCATATACCATTAGTACAAGGTTCTGGAGACTCGTTTAAACCAAGAGACTTCTTCAGATATCAAGAGAATATATCCGAATGTTTGTATATTTTTTTGAAAATTGAATTTTGTATATCTTTATGTAATTAAAGAGAGTGTAAGAGATTATGTATCATAAGTTACCAATAAATGTTATACATATGATTCCTTGTGTTTTCATTATGTAACAGGAATGCGTGAGTATTAAATTACATTTGATGTTCTAGGTAACTGTAAACATAACAGTTATTTGGGTGGTTAGTATGTTTTGCGCAAGATTAGCGAGCTAGACCAAAGCTCGCATTTATAATAAAGTGTACGATTGGTACTTATCTTTGAGGGGTTAGGCCACTCTAGAGGTAGAACAAATATGCATATTTTGTGATTTTTTTCCAGCGGAACAATGAAATTAATCGAAATTTTAAAGTAACAAACTATAAAAAAATATTTTTGTTCAAAGATGTATTGTCAATTTATCAAACAGAATATTTGCTGACAGTTTCTTCCCATATTGTTTGCACTTTGTCATAAAATAAGTGCATAAGATATATTTGGTTTACAGAGGACTAAATAAAATAAAATACATCTTAAAATAATTGCGTATATTGGAATTTATTTTAAAACTTCTGGTATATAGCAAATTTAAAGATGCAGAGCTGGCAAAACAAGAGAGTTGTGCATTTTAGTTAGGACGTTGTTGTGGTTAGGAAAGTCAATCATCAAAGTCTCAACAATCGTTCTCAATTTCTGATTAAGCTCCTTTTCCCTGTTGTAAGCGAGATGCGTAGAAGACTCACTTTTATGAACAGTGTACGGCTGTCGACCTCTTGACAATTCCGAATACACTTTTAGTTTGCGTTGTTTATAGAGTAATATGTCCAAATTCTGCAAAGTAATGGGCATTATCAAAAGTGTTCATTAGTTCTGTCAGTGTTGTTTCTTAGATTTAGGATACTAACGTCAAAAAGAATGCATCTAGTAAGCACCTAACACAACTATGTTGTGTTATTTTAACAAAAACACACTTACCAATTGTTTGTCAATTCTTCGTTTTTCAATTTCGTCCGACTTTTGTTCGGACATTTTTTTTATATTACGGATATCTTCTTCCGTTCTGTGGATTTCCTCCTCGATGCGTCCAATATCAAATTCTCTCATTTCTATTCTCCTATCTAAGTTTTCATCTTCCTGAAACCATATCGGTATCCAAGCATCAAGATAATAGGGAGTTTTAGCTTATCGTTTTATGAAATACGGTAACACAAACATCTACGCTAAACTTGCTAGGTGCCCGGTAATGCAGTCGGTTATCAGGCAACAAGCAAGTTTAGCGTTGCGCCTTTTCGTAAAACGATAAACTCTATGTAAAATTTAGACAATGATTTTTTTAGATATCCTTCTTACGTTATCAAGTTGTTGAATTTTGTTCTTCAAATCGTCTATCTTTTTGGAAAAATTTACACGCATTTTCTGGAATCCACCTTTCAGATTCTTCACCCGAGCTTCCGCTATGTTTACGATTGTTTCCCTTCGAGAAATACAATGCTCAAAATCCTGCATTAATTTGTCCTGAGCCTTCGTTAGTTGGGAATATCTTACCTGTATTCAGTAACGCGAGTGATTACAAATAACTTACATTAAAATCCGTGCGATCATTTAAAATGTGATTAGGCTTTGAATTTTAAATTAGATTGGCATACAAGACAATTACTTATCTAGTACATCTCAAACTGGTCACACATGTTATATTGCAAAATGATGTAATATGTATATAGGGTGGCTGATTTTTCAGTATCCAGCTTATATCTGTTAAAATATTTAAGATACAAATGTAAGTTTAATATGAAACTTGGTATGCAGAACATGATCTAAAAAATGGCACAAACCATTTTTTCCATGGCCTACGTATCTTCTGGAAAAATATCTTTTTTTAAACGGAATACACTGTATAATTCATATTCCTAATCAAATTGTCTTTACAACGGTGTATCACAAGTACCACTTTGCTTAAAATTATACTCTTTTACCGAATTATTTTAGCCATATGTGATATTGTTTTATTTATTACAAATACCTGTCAAATTTGTTTACATAGGGAAATACTTGGTAAAAGTGACAGTAACACCTTTATAGGAGTAATTGTCGATGAATAATCTACAGAAATAATGGATAAGCTGATTTGCTGTTCTGTTTCCACACAGCAAATAATAATAAACGCAGGCAGCGGTGTTATATCAAAATGTATACCCCAACAGAATGCAGCCTCGCTTAAATACATTTCAACGTTTGGAAAGACGTCTACGGTCAATGGGTAAATTCTCAAAACGTATAAATGATGTCGCCCAAAATAGAAGAGAGAATGACGACGATTGATGGTGTAAATATTTTACCATATTTCAGAGCTAATCCTACAATATCTACAAGATGAGCAGCTGTAGAATGGAATGTAACAAGGTACAAAATACAAAAGATATTAGAGTTACATAAATTAAAACCATTTAAGGTACATTTGGTGCATACGTTACATCCAAATGATTCAAACAATAGAGTAGTGTTTTGTGAAAGGCTGCTTAATGCTAGAAAACAATTTCTTAGTAACATAATATGGACACATGAATCCAATTTCCATAGAAATGAAATTTTTTAATAAGCGGAATACTCATTATTGTAATGAGGAACGTTCTCGAATAATTGAAACCCGTGCGCAAGTGCGTTTTTCAGTTGATGTGTGGATTGGGGTAGTTGGAAATAGACTTCTGGGACCCCCTTTTTATAATGGAATATTGACTCAAGACCGATATTTACTATTTTTGGAAAACAATCTTCCATTAGCTGAAAGACGGAACTTATGGTTCCAACATGATGGTCGAGTAACACACTTTCTAAATAATGAATTTGGTCAAAACCTTTTCAAAATGTTTAAGAACTTACACATAAAATTTCTGCAACTTGTTTATTAATAACACCTGAAATGTTGGGAAATATGAGGAAAAACATAATTAAGAGGTCCCGAAAATGTTTAGCCTTCAATGGTGGACAATTTGAACAAGCATACGAAATACAATTTCGTTTTTGTTTTTATATTTATGTATAAATTAAACAAATATTGTAAAAAATTATGTTCTCTCTAATTTTTGACACTCATACAGGGTGTCTACGCTAAACTGTTCGTTAAAAGTTTATGGGGTTGCCGTTGCACTAAAAATTGAAATTGGATTGGAATCAAATTTTGTTCAATTTTCAGTTGCCATATATAAAAAATAAATTGATAATTTGTTGATTTGTGTAATTATTCATTTTGTTGATTTCTGTAAAACTTTGTACTAATTCTTTTTATTATTTGACATTTCGCAATACAATCGCGACAAATCAAAAACATACTACTGGCCTACTAAAATTCAATTGCGACTTATGCGCGCATTATTCCCTGCATGAATGCAACGAAAAACGAATTTTCGAAATAATTCGAAAACTACTTGCTTTAGGAGTAGAGTTGTATAATACTTTTTTGTAGGAAATTTTCCCCCCAATCGTACCACGTGATAAATATTAGGTCACTCCATTTAAAAAAATTGAATTACTAGATATTGAAGAGGGCACTTAGATATTGACATTTTAAGAACACTTATTGTGAAAATTGACAGTTCCCAAATAATTTACTCATAGAGGCATCCTCTAGGTACAAGTAGAGATATAAATCATATTTTTATCTTATTCTTAAGAGAAGTTACAAACAGATTTCAAGATGCCTTTTAGAAGTCAGAATTTTGGAAATATTTTTTTTTCTTGAAAACTATAAGAGATAAGTGTACATATGTTCGAATAAAATATGTTGCAATTTAAACGAGGAATCCAAAACATTACTAATAAATAACAAATTTGGTGCTACTTCCGGTGGAACCGGAAGTGATATAAAGTTAAAATATGACAAGGATTTTTTTCAAATGATTAGTGCAACGGCAACCCCATAAACTTTTAAGGAACGGTTTAGCGTAGACACCCTGTATTGTATATGTTCTTAAATATTTTGCATCCTAAATATTTAATAAATATGATTATTTTCTATCACTTTTGACAAGTTTTTACCACGTACGCAAATTTGACGAGTACCTATAAATAAACAATATCACTAATTACAATAATAATTCAGGTAATTATCACAATTTTAAAGGAAAGTGGGGCTTGTGATACACCATTGTAAAGACAACTTGATTAAGAAATGAATCTCGACAAGCAGACAGGGCATTATTCCATATAAAAAAATAAATGTTGATATTTTTCCGGAAGATACGTAGGCTATAGAAATAAATGGCTTGTGTCATTTTCTAGATCATGTTCTGTATACTAAGTTTCATATTAAACCTATTTTTGTATCTTTAATATATTAGCAGTTATAAGCTGGATACAAAAAAAATCAGCCACCCTGTATAAGTGATATTTGTTTATATATCAAATATGTAACATCGTTATATATTTGAGATGTATATGATACGTGATATAAATAGTACATGGTATCAATAGTGATGTATATATTATACCACAATGTTTATACAGGGTGTCAATTTGAAAACAAGCCAGCCAGAATATCTTTGGAACCGTAACAGCTAGAGAACATTTTTCAAAACCGTTTCTAGGACATATGAAAAAGTATGGAGGGGGAACCATTTTGACCCACATAACAATCTACTGCAACCAACCCCTTAGGCTGTAGCCACCCTTGCCCATTTTTTTAAAATTACACGACCCTACTTGCGGTACCAACTAAAATTTTTATTGTTACATAAAAAATGCAAAAAAAATGTTAATCAATTTATTTGATTTTAAAATTGTTGTCAAATTAGGTATTATAACAATTTATTTTTACAAATTACAAATAAAAATGCTCAGATAAACACAATAATACCCAATGTTTATCAGAGTTATCTATTGTTTTATTAAAATATGGACAACTCTAAAAAAAATATTAAAATAATAGGAAAAACTTGGTTCAATGGTATACATTTATTAACTGAATAAATTGCACCTGTCCGCAATATAAAAAATACGTTGATAAAAAATACGTTGACAAAAAACACCAATGATATAAAAATAAATCTTTCATTAACTTAATTCAAATAAACGCAATATGTGACACTGCCATTAGTATTGTTGTGATTATCTTTAAGTAATCTGTGCCCTTTACCTTAAACTTGTTATTAATTTTTATAAAATGGTTTACACAATCGCCGAACGTGTTGAAATTATTTTTATTTATGGTTTTAAAAACCGTTGTGCTAGACAAACTACAATTTCATTCAATGAATTACGTTCTGAAAAAAATGTACGTCATCAGTATGTCCTAGATCTAGTTTTAAAATTTGAACAAACAGGATCGGTCATCAACAAGAATAGACATCAACCTCGGCTCCTAAATAAAACGGCTCAAATTGAAGCCCTGGGCCAATTTGCTATGGACCTTCCTTCATCACTTCGTTGTATGTCTAGAGTAACAGGATTGAGTCTTGAATCCATTCGCAAAGTCTTGAATAAGCACAAATTTCATCCCTATAAAATGCATATTACGCAAGAACTTGTAGATGATGATCCAGACAGACGAATTGAGTTTTGCGAAATGATGACTCATAAAATTATAGCTGAGCGTGACTTAATGAAAAACATTTGTTTTAGCGACGAATGTACTTTTTATCTTAATGGCAATGTAAACAAACAAAATTGTCGATATTGGAGTGGTGACAATCCTGATCTTATTAGACACACGCAGTATCCCGAAAAAAATATTGTCTGGGCAGGTATTCTTGGAGATTCCATTATTGGCCCGTTATTTATTGATCAAAATTTAAATGGTTAACTGTACTATGAAATATTAGATCAATTAATTCAGCCCCTTATAATTCATGAATTATAAAATCAAAGAGATGAAAATGAACCAATCTTGAATCACAATTTATTACATTTTCAACAAGACGGAGCACCTCCACATTATGTAGTACCTGTTAGAGACTGGCTAAGCCACACTTTTGGGAATCAATGGATTTGTAGAAGAGGCCAATTAAATGGCCATCTAGATCTCCAGATTTAACCCCATTAGACTTCTTCTTATGGGGCCACTTAAAATCTGTGGTCTATAAAACTCAGCCCGAGTCGATCGCAGATCTGCGACAACGAATAATACGAGAGTGTCGAGCTATTCCACGACAGACCTTCTAAAATGTATGACAGGAATTTGAGAATAGACTTTACTATTGGTTCGAAAATAGTGGAAATCATTTTCAGCATACTATAATTTAATCATTAATTTTTTTTACATTTTTTATGTAACAATAAAAAATTTAGTTGGTACCACTGATTAGCATTTTGAAAGACTCACAAGTGGGGTCTTGCCATTTAAAAAAAATGGGCAAGGGTGGCTACAGCCTAAGGGGTTGGTTGCAGAAGATTGTTATATGGATCAAAATGGTTCCCCCTCCATATCCTAGGAACGGTTTTGGAAAATGTTCTCTAACTGTTACGGTTCCAAAGATATTGTGGCTGGCTTGTTTTCAAATTGACACCCTGTATAATAGATGTATTTATTATACTTGCTACATAGCAGTTATACATTAACCCACAATGCAAAGCGTTGCACAACGTTTCCGTCGGTATTTGTTTGTCTGCTATTAGTTCTGGTTTGTGTTTTCGTGCTGCTCGGTTAGATCAACTCTTAGACAATTGCTTACACCAATTTAATCATTTGCTAGATTAGAGGTTCGCAACATAATCGATGTTTCACGGCACATAATGTAAGTTCAAGTTTGAGTTCTTAATTTAATGGCACGATAGATTTAGGTTAGATATAAAAACAACTCACTAGCAGTTACGAAAACCCGCTCAGGGCCCCTATTCCTGAAATATACTTCTGTCAAAATATAGTATACTTTTCACTAATATTATGTATTTTATTTTCAGAAAGAATATTTATACCGCATCGGAGGAAAAAAATGCAAAGGAAAACGTCACTCGTTGCTTCAAGCATTAAATATGGATCATTCTACGCTTCAAGCTTATTTTGTTCTAATAAGTTAGCTACGACCTTGCCTAGGTCAGAAGAACAATTAAAAAATGAAAGATTAAATTGTGTTTAAGGCATTACAATGTAAGTTGTAACTTTTAATAATTTTATTTAAGTAAACTTATTTATATTTTATTTTGTATCTACATGTTGAGCTTAAAATAACGGATTTTGACACTTGCTCACTGTGTTTGACCATAACTAAAACTTGTTTAGAATGGGAAAAATAACTTTCGTACAATAGAAATTGTCATTATACGTTACTTATTTTTGTATGTATTAAGTTTTTATATACAAAGTGGCCAAAAAATGAGTGAAAAGCTTTAGGTAACTTGATTCGTTATTTAATGTTGAAAATCCACATGAAATAATATTGTATAGTTCTTCATTAACGCTCACGGAGCCATTGAAATTCGAAATATGTCACAAGAAATTAGCAATATTTTTGAAATGTTTTGATTAAAATCATATCTATGAACAACCAGCTTTTACATTACAAATGTCTATGTAATGCCGAGCATAAAATTAGGGTCACTCCGGAATTTAATTTATTTTTGAATTTGTTTAGAAATGTTTAGTTTTTTACGTGTTTTTTCGGTTGTAACAGTCTACTAACTGATTGCTTGAATAAACAAACAACTTTTTGTTGTTCAAAGTTTATTGAAAGTAATGAAAATGAACAAGTTTTTCTTTCATATGCTTTTGTTGAAACAAACAAGCATAGTCTTTGTTTCTCTAATGACATCTATCTGTTGCAAATTATTTGTGTATTGTTGTCATTGCTATTGTTTTGCAATGAGCATAAATCCTGCTGTTGCGCCACGAATTGTGGTGGCTTCAGAAGACGGCCGCGGTCAGCGTCAAACTGCGAGAAAGGTTGATGTAAGTCTCTCGAGTGTGCAACGAGTATGGCGGCGGTACGAAGAGACTGGTCTGCTCACTCGAAGACCTGGTTCAGGGCGAGGCAAGACTACAACAGCTAGAGATGACCGCTTTCTCCTTTCTAGTGCTCTGAGAAACCGAATGGTTACGGCAGTTTCCCTTCAAAATCATCTGCAAGAAGTGAGAAATGTATACATAAGTGAATGGACAGTTAGGAGGCGACTTCATGCTGCTGGATTATCTTCTCGAACTAGAGCTACTGGACCGCCGCTTTCCCGTGAACACCGGATAGCGAGGTTGAATTTTGCACGAGAACATTTGGCTTGGACAATAGCGGATTGGAGTCGCGTATTGTTTTCAGATGAATCGTGATTCTGTCTTACGGGCTCAGATAGACGTATAAGAGTGTGGCGACGACAAGGCGAGAAATATGCTCAAGCATGTATTGCCGAGCGACTTTCATTTGGTGGAGGATCAGTTATGGCATGGGTAGGCATATCTTTTGACACTCATACGGAGTTAGTCTTTATCGAGAATGGGACGTCGACTGCGCATAGGTACCTGACAGAGGTTCTAGAAAACCATGTTTGACCGTTTATGGTTATTCTTGGTGACGACGCAATATTTATGCGTGATAACGCAAGGCCCCTCACTGCTCGGATAGTTACTGAGTATCTTGACGAGTGTCAAATCACGGGATTTGTTTGGCCTGGTCGCAGTCCAGATTTAAATCCAATTGAGCATGTTTGGGATGAGATGGGAAAACGTTTACGGAGACATGTTCCGGCCCACAGAAATTCTAGAGCGCTTCGCGACATACTGGTGCAGGAATGGGACAATCGTCCGCAGAATATGATCCAAAATCTGATCCAGAGCATGCCTCGTCGTTTACAAGCTGTTATCACTGCCAGAGGGGGGAATACTCGCGACTGAAGTCCTTAAACTTTCTTTTCTTTCAACAAAAGCATATGAAAGTAAACTTGTTTATTTTTATTACATAGCATATCAAATGGAAATTGTTCATTTTTATTACTTTCAATAAACTTTGAACAACAAAAACTTTTTTGTTTATTCAAGCAATCAGTTAGTGAACTGTTACAACCGAAAAAACACGTAAAGTACTAAACATTTCTAAAAAATGTAAAAAAAAATTCAAATTACGGAGTGACCCTAGTTTTATGCTCGGCAGTGTATTTAGTCCATTGTTAATGGCAAACATTTTATACAAAATGTTAAAAACAAATTCTAGTCACATATGTTTAATTTTAATTGTCTTATAAGGCTTAGTGATTAATCATGCAATATTTTTTGTTTGTTTTTAATTATTTTTTATTTATTAAATCATTTTTAATTTTTTTAAATATTTATGTACTCAAAATTGATTATGGAATCGCGCTACGTAAAGCTTTTCACTCATTTTCTGGCAACCTTGTATTTATAGTTTATTTATTATTATTAATTTTTGCAATAAATTATGTATTTTACGTTTTATTTATATTTTATTTACTGTATTGTACCAAATAAGTCATCTCAAGTAGTTATTTATACATATATTATAAAGGCTATCAAGACATGGTGTTTGGTTGTTACTAGAGGTTAAACAAATTATTGTGTCAAAAGTTATAACAATATAAACTTTTAGTACACTTTTATTTTGAACTCAAAAATATCGTAAGCCGCTACCTATACAAAAAAAGTTAGTCTGTACTTTTTTGTGCTTAAATGTTCAAAGTTTAAAATACATTTTTTTCCAAAATGAAAAAACGTTATTTATATAGATTTTTTTAATAAATAAAACATTTCTCAAACAATAATCAAATACTCATGTTTTAATTTTCTTAAAAAAAACAAATGTTATACTCTGATCCTTCCTAAGAATGTTTCCGTTTTCAAAAGCATGGGCACTTTAAAACTTTTTGAGATATGATTTTTTTACCCGAGCGCTACATTGACATGAGACGCTCCCGCCAATGGTGTAAAGGCCCGGATCGCGGTGAGCGCCTCGCGTCCATGCAGCGCTCGGGTAAAAAAATCATATCTTGAAAAGTTTTAACGTGCCTATCTTTTTGAAAACGGAAATATTCTTAGGAAGGATTGGGGTATAACATATATTTCTTTGAAGAAAATTAAAACATGAGTATTTGATTATTTTGTGAGATTTGCATGGGTAAAAAAAATCATATCTCAAAAAGTTTTAAAGTGCCCATCTTTTTGAAAACGGAAATTTTCTTAGGAAGGATTGGGGTATAATATACAGGGTGAGTTTTTTTCGATGTTCTCTATGGGGATCTCGGAAACTATAAGAGATAGAAAAACGGTTAAATGGGGAAAGAAGTGTAGTTTTATAGGACGAATAAAATGACACTTTCAAAATATTTGAAAAAGTCAAGGGTAACTAGATATTTTGAATAAAGTAAAATGTGTCAATTTTTTCAAATCAATATATCTCTATTACTATCATAGATAGGAAAAAACTGTAAGGGACAAAGTTGTAGAACATTTTACACAGATTAATAACAAAAAATCAAAAAAAAAATTCGCCCATATTTTGGGAGATATGACACAAACTTACCTTTTTTTAAATGGAAACAATAGTTGGCTATGACTTTATTAAAAGGGCTATTTTTTTCCCTTCAATTCGATATAACATATGCCATAGTTATTTTTAAAATAAAGTAAGTTACAGTCGTTTTTAATTTTACCATACACCAAAAAATAGTTAGCCATGAAAAAGACAAAAGTAAAACAATTGCAGTTGTTTATTCTAAACACATATTAATTCATTTCCATATTTGGTTTGTTTCGATAAGTTTGTTTTGTATTTATTTGGTGTTGAAAGTTTTTTAAAGTGATAATGAATTTTTCCAACGAAGAAAAGCTTGATATGCTTGTTTGTTACATTCAGCGTAATAAAAACGCTGCGGATGCTGCAGAACAATATTATAATTAATATATCGATCGTCGGCAGCCATCTTTACCAACATTCAGAAGAATTTACCACAATTTGGGTGAGTACGGATCCTTTACAAAGCGGAAACTTGAAAAAAACGAAATTAATGAAGTTTCGGAAATAAACGTATTAGCATTGGCGATGATAGATCCATCCACATCGACCAGACAAATTGCAACAGAAGCAAGCATATCTCAACGGACTGTAGTACGAGTTTTGAAAAAACACAAATATCACCCATATAAGGATCAATTTCACAAAATTTACATGACGGTGATACCAATAAGAGAGGCACAATGGGCCTAATGAAGCCTAAGTGCAGTGCAGAACTGCACACTCCCCTTTGAACCAGAACCAATAAGAGAATGGTCTTCTGTATGTGGTACAAAAACATGTGCCAAGAGGATAATACGTTCCCTACAAAAATAATTTGGACAGATGAAACGCGATTTACTAATTGTGGGATTTTTAATCGGCACAATGAACATGTTTGGAGTCAGGAGAATCCACGAGAAGTTGCACAACGTAGACCACAAATTAAATTTGGATTTAATGTATGGTGCGGTGTGTTCGGATCGAGAATTCTCGGCCCATATATTTTTGATAACACATTGAATGGAAATGATTACCTTCGTTTTCTTCAAGAAACATTTGAAGATATGCTCGATGATTTAAATTTATCAGTACGGGCAAGATTGAAGTGGTTTCAATACGACGGAGCTCCACCTCATAGCACGTTGGCTGTGCGAAACTATTTAAATGATGCTTTTTCTAATTCATGGGTGGGAAGAAATGGACCAATCCTATGGCCACCTAGATCACCCGACCTATCCGTTTTAGACTTTTTTCTGTGGGGTTATGTGAAGAACAAAGTGTATCAACAATCATATCAATCCGTGGGGGATCTTAGACTAGCTGTACTTGATACATTTAATTCTATTGACAGAAGAAAAGTCAAAAAAGCCACAAATTCGATTTTAAAAAGATGTACTTTATGCCATAATAATAATGGTGGACTTTTTGAGCATCTTATGTAATATTTAAAATTTTCTTCTATTATTTTGATAATTTTGGAATTATTTTACTTTATGTTGCTTTTGACAAATCCAAAGAAAGATAATAAATTAAATATTGATTTCGTTGCTATAAACAACCGCAATTGTTTTACTTTTGTCTTTTTCATGGCTAACTATTGTTTGGTGTATGGAAAAATTAAAACGACTATAACTTATTTTATTTTAAAAATAACTATGGCATATGTTATACCGGATTAAAGGGAAAAAATAACCTTTCCAATGAGGTCATAGCCAACTATTGTTTCCATTTAAAAAAAGATAAGTTTGTGTCATATCTCCCAAAATATGGGCGAAATTTTTGTTTTGGTTTTTTGTTATTAATCTGTGTAAAATTTTCTATAACTTTGTCCTTTACAGTTCTTTTCTATCTATAATAATAATAGAGATATATTGATTTCAAAAAATTGACACATTTTACTTTATTCAAAATATCTAGTTACCCTTGACTTTTTCAAATATTTTGAAAGTGTCATTTTATTCGTCCTATAAAACTACACTTCTTTCCCCATTTAACCGTTTTTCTATCTCTTATAGTTTCCGAGATCCCCATAGAGAACATCGAAAAAAACTCACCCTGTATATTTTTTTTCAAGAAAATTAAAACATGAGTATTTGATCATTTTGTGAGATGTTTTATTTATTAAAAAAAATCTATCTAAATAAAGTTTTTTCGTTTTAAAAAAAAAAATATTTTAAACTTTGAACATTTAAGCATAAAAAAGTAAGTATAACTTTTTTTTGTATCAGTAACGGTTTACGATATTTTTGAGTTATAATTTTTGAAACAATCATTTGTTTAACCTCTAGTAACAACCAAAAACCATGTCTTGATAGCCTTTATAATATATGTGAAATTCGCTAAAATCCCTGATGTACCCACCCCTAAAAAGTGTGCACTTATTTATGGAATGGCTGGTGATTATTAATAAAAAGAAAGAAATGTTTCAAATTTGAACGACAACAAATTTTAACATGGGGAATAATTTTTACCTTGTAAATCCCTGTGGCCATACTTAAATAAAACGCACGGTATATATATAGTATATACCATCGTCCTTAACTGCTACACACCAATTGGATGTACCAAATATGTAACGATTATGTGTTTTGTTAGCTGGCGTAGGTACATGACTGGTATCCCTCTGCGACTTGCTACATCACATGTAACCGGCGTTACAATATTAATACATTAATGAAATATAACTGTGTTTGCTGGGTTAACACATAGTTTACCATAACCTCAAATTAATTAGCATTCTGGGCAATTGCACAAAAAAATGACGCTTGCTCTAATTTCAAATTTAAATGATCGCTCGTAGTGATGTGAACGGGCGCACGCTTGCGGCATGGCATCCCGAGTGGAAGTTCTTTTAAAATTGACACATTTTAATTTGTCGTACGGGATAGACACTGCACGTACCGCACACTGGCCCGATATATGCGTCAAATCCATACGAAATGTGACAAATGCATTTGTCACATCTCATATGTCCCAACGCGTCATCGCTTGGTGTCAGCAAGTGGGCCGATTTTGAGATATATGATTTGTGTCAAATGCATTTGTCACAGTTCGTATGGATTTAGCGAATATATCGGGCCAGTGTGCATGATGTGCTTCATCCCACACGACAAACTAAAATGGGCCAATTTTAACAGGACTTGCGCTCTGGCCACTGCAAGCTCCCGAAGAATTTCAAATGTCTCTAGTTAAACATTGCAAAGGTGTTGCGTGAATGATAAATTTTGAAGAATGAGTATCATTGAACTGTAAACTCGTTGTTGGAGTAGAAGTGATAAGATGAAGACATTAAAAATACCCGTACGTGCATTCTGTGTATTTCAGCCTTCATCTGCCCAATCTCACCCTCTCCGCTCTGTTCTTTTGCCATGTTTTTCTTAGCCTCGACGGCCATTTGGATTTTCTTCTCCCAACACAAGGCTTCTCTATTTCTCTCAATCAACTCGTTACTTAATGCCACTTTATCCTCCTCGATTTCCGTGATTTCAGCTTTCAGTTTTAATGACTCAAATTCCGACTCCTTGAAAAAAAACCCGTTAAATTTGATATTGGGTGATATGAATAAAAGTGATACAGAGCGCCTAAATTCGAAAAAATCTGATATACAGTGTGAGTAATGCTCACGAGCATATTTATTTTTATTCATATCACCCCTTAAGTACAATATTGATGTCCTATACTTTTGAGACGATGTATTGTTTTTACCTCTAATTTCAGCAATAATTCAATTTGTGTATAATTGTTGCGATCATCCAAGTTTTCCTTGGACTCCCGTTTTCTGTCCAGCATATCAGTAAACGCGGCCAATTTACCCTGCAAACTATTGATGGCTCGAGTAAGATTCTCCTCCTGTTTTTGATAACCCTCGATGTCATCATTCACTCTTAGATTTTTTTGATCGAGAATCATTATTTCTAAAATAAAACATCATTGCTAGCTCATATGCTTTAAAGAATATGATAGTGAAGGTTCCTCTGAAAAGTTATCTTTCTAAAATTTGAGAATATCAATAAAAGTTAAATAAGACAGGTGCTAACGGCCACTAGGATCTTTTGTGTATGCGGTCCAAATTATAATAATAAGGAGGATTTAATTTGCAGCGTATAAGATAACGCCGCAGGAAACATTAAGTTATGTTTTTTTATTTAATAATTTAGGTAATATGAATATGTCAATTAATAGGATTCTAAAGGCTGTTTGAGACGAGCGGGAAGTAGCGCTTCGGGCAGCTAGCGTGGAAGCAGAGAATCCGAAATTTCGTCTTTATTTACTATCCTAATTTCCAAAGACAATAAATTAAATAAAAGAAATACTTTAAACACATTGGACACAAAAATAAGGCACTTGTTACTTTCTGAAGCACTATTGAGTCTGTTAACACGTTAGCCGCCATAGCGTACATTGTAAAAATTCCCTGTGGTTCAAGAGGTTTTTTATATTTTTTCTACTCTATCAACTGTATTTATAGTGTTGATATTGTCAAATAACCTGTACGAGCCAACATGACCGTGTAAATATTCTAATTTAGCAGTCTGTTAACGCCTAGAGATAGTAACTATCGTGACCACCCAGCGGCCCCTACTCTGACGCAGGTCCCTGGGTAACACCCTGGCAGTTAAACGTGTTAAAAAATGTACAAAACTATCTCAAAGTCATCCAATCCATTGCGCTTAATTAGAAATAATTTAATAATTATTATTTTCAACTCACGTTTTTTCAGCAAATTCATATCCTTAATCTGAGTCTGCCTCTTCTGCGACAAGTCGACGATGATCGCCTGCTCCCTCAACCAAATCGCCTCCATCTCTTTGTTCTTCTCCTGGGTATCGTTGATTATTCCCTCCAGATATTTAATTCTTACCTCCAAAGGATTGACGGAGCCCTTACCGCCGGCCGACTCCAAAACATTCTTCAGCTTCACCTGCAACTGCTGATAAATGCGCATGTTCCTCACTTGTTCATCCGTGCACTTTTCCAAATCCCTGATACACTTCAGCAAATGACTGTCCTCCTGTTTGATTTGCTTTTCAAGATCGTCCGTTATTCGGGCCAATTCCACGTTCTCCAATTTTTGAAGTTCATGATCTTTGATGGCTTTCGCGTTATTATTTTCCAGTTTAGACAACCTAATTTTCTATAAAAGAATATACACAAGGATTCCAGATTTGTTTAGCGACGAGGGTTAAAAATAAACAGCTTACATAATCCCTGTTTTCTTCTTTCGATGCTTTGATCATCTTAACGAAATGCGTTGCCGATTTATCGGTGACGATCTTCTCCTGCAGACACTCGAAGATCTTCTCTTCAAGGAGAATCTTTTCGGTCGACATCTTCTCCCATTCTTTGGTTATCGATGTATACACATGGTTAATCGCAGCAGCTTCCTGTTATAACGAAGTAGAACATTTCAATTATAATTTGTTTTAAATTTCTTTGTAATAATCACCATTTGAATTCTTTTGATGTCCTCATTCAACCTCTCCAGAATGCTATCGTACTCAGCCATACACTTTTCGTAATTATCCCGTTTTTCTAATTCTACATTCAGCAGCCGATAGGAATTTTTTTTATCAATGCACACTTGTTCTTTAAAAACAGTTAACGATTCGTTACGTACGTGTTCTTTGTTACACATTTTTTTTGTTTGTGTTATTTCAGATTTTAAGCTCAACACTTCTTCACTCATTTTTCTAAAAATTAATTTATTTTACGAATATAAAATGCTAATACAAAAGTCTGTTTCTATATTGTTTTAAGGCAGTTTCTAAAGTGTTTAAGGCAGGGTGGGGCAGTATTCGAGCACTTTTGTATTTTGAGTAATGTATTTGATTACAAATGTACTTGATAACAGATTTACTCAATATTTTAAGTACATTTGTAATCAAGTAACAAGTGCGATTTTGCAATTTTTGTAAAATGACAATATTAATTCATAATGTATTGATGTATGATTGCCGTTGAGATTCTCTTTTTCTCAATTTTTACCGTGGGTCTGTTTTATTTTTATGGTCAATTATTTTAGATACCGTAGATTAAGGTTGAGTACAATTAATAAAGTTAGGTTATGTTAGATGATTGTCGTCTAACTTGAACGAAAAATATCGAATTACCTGTAATTGAAAAAGTTATCAAATATAAGGGATTTTACATTTACTAGTATCTACCATTTAAAATTACCGGTATTTGTTATGAATGCGATTGTCCCCCCCTCCTTGAAAGAATATAATTATTTCATCCATCTAACAGTTTGAAATTATACATATTCCGTACTCAAAATCCGTATTCATAATTTATACTCTAATTACATTAATGCTCAAGTACATTTGTACTAATTTATTTTAAGTACATGTGTACTTCATTACAAATGTACTCAAAATGTTGAGTAAATTTATAATCTAGTACATATTAATTCAAATACTTTTTACTCAAAATACAAATGTACTCGAACACTACCCCACTCTGTTCTAAAGTAAGAGTCTAAGCTTTAAAAGAAGATTATACCGATTTTAAAGCAATGGCTCTCAATATTTTAAGGCATTACATACTTTGAAAACTATTTTTTATTTACTACCTTACTGTATCCATCAATGTGTTGTAATGCTTATCCCTGGCAGTAATTGTTGATATTATAGATTGCCAACCGTGCATCAAGCATTTGTGCTCAGTCTCATTCGCCTCAATATCAATATTCGCTAACATGACGGTCTCCGCATATTTTTCTCGTTCTTCCTCTTTCACGCGCAATTGCATCAAAATAGTGTCCAATTCCATTTCGAGTTTCCACACTTCATTCGTAAGTTTGTAAATAAGCATATCCTTTAAAATGAACAGACATTCCAATTTATATTCGTATCTGTTGTTTTAAAGATCAACCATTTTATAGGTTAATTGCTTACTCATTTGTATACCTGTTGTTTTTTCTCTGCAGCCAATTTTACTCGATCCTTTTTAGTTTTATCTGCCATCCGCTGGTTGACCATTAGCTCAGACTCGATGTCCTCCTCCCATTTCCTCATTTGCTGCAGCCACTGATCGGTTGATTCCAGTTCGTTCCTCAGCTCCAACTCTCTCTTCTCGGACTCGTTCAGAATGTTCTTGGTCTCTTTGTAACGCTCATTCGTCCTCTCCAAATCTGTGTCCAATTCTTCGCGAGCCGCTGTTAGCGTTTCTAAATCACTTAAGCAAGAGTCGATCTCTTTCTGCTGTTTGATGACCAACTGTTGAATCTCGTAAGCTTCGATGCCCAGCTGTTCTCGAGCTTGGTGCTTCGTTTTAATATCACTATCCTAATAGTTAATAGTAATAAACGTTCATAAATTCTTTATTCAATAGCTAACATCTAATAATCCATGCCGAACATATTTAAAAACAAAATTATATTTGGGTTGTCAATAAACGAATACTAAATATACTCACAAGTTCAAAGACATCTTCTTTTAGTCGTTGTATCTGCTTATTCAAATATTCTTTAAGAGCCTGTTGGAATCTGGCCAAGAGTGGATGATTGGGATCAAGCACTGTTGATTCCGGTTCAGTTCTAGATAATTGTTCGAATCATTTTAATAATAAATAAAACTTTAGGGGGTTCCACTGGCGCCATAAAATAACATTTTTACTCCAGCCACAAAAAAAAATTGCAGGCATTTATTAGAATTAAGTTTTTAAATTCAAATGATGATATTATAAGAGTGGGTGATTGACGTTTTGAATAAAAGATACATTTCAAATGAATAAGCTGACTGAATACACCAACGTTTCTCCAATTCCCTTCCAAAAAATATAATTTGTCGAAGTCCTCAAAATAGGGGGTTTGTTGCGATGATTTCATCGTTGTTGGAGAAAAATACTTCCGCCGAGCCATTTCTTTAGGTTTGGAAATAGGAAATAGCCATTAAGGGCTCAATCCTGAGAATATAGCGTATAGGGGGCAATTCGAAGCAAAATTGCTGAAATTTGTCACACGATTTTTTTTGCATTCATAATAGCCAACAAAAATAATTAATTCAAAATTAGAATTTTCCTCCCAGAATTGTAATTGCAGCTAGCCAATTTAAGAATTTAGTGTAAAATATTAATATTCGTGTCTTGGCAATTTCTGTAGAATTTATTAAAAATGTAAGACACAATGAACAGAAATGTTTAATCAGATGCCAATATGGTTAGATTACACAGTATTGTACAAGACCTGGTAACACTGTTAGTGACATAGAAGTTTCAAAACTACATACAATTGTCTAGCTATCTGCATTGTTTATATTTTCTTGTGAGCAATTGTGTTGAAAGTTTGTTTTTATTATTGCGTGATTTAATCAACATCAAGATGATCTTGTTTAACGATCTAAATACATTTTGTTCACGACAATCTTATAATATGTGCGCTATTTAAGTGTGTGGGCAGCATAAATGGGGTACATTTAACACTCAAGTACATTAAACACGGGATTTGCGTGATAAATGTGTATTTTTAACACGAATATAAATAATGGCCTAGTACGATTTTTTGCTGCTATGTAGTAACAGCGATGTGCTAGTCAAATCAGCTTCTCTTGTCTTACATTTGACCATGGTGGTGATGACGTCGTAGACGCCATTTTGTTAAAGTACGAAGTAATGTGTCAACATCTCCGCCGTTCTCACTAGTTTAACCCGCGTAAAACGCGTTTGTAAACATAAATCATTCTTAAATCGGTTAAACAATTGTGCTTCTATCCGTCGCGAGTGTTTTTTAAAGAGGAACAAACGTTAACACCGTGAAAACTCCATCCAAACGGAAGAGTTCGTTTTTTGTACAAAGAGCGTGTTTCTATGTAACTTTGGCGAAAGGGTAACCTGTGTGAGTATTATTTATTGTTGAACGATTGTTCATATTTGTGTTAATGTGGAATTAACCCTATTACACATTAAAATCATAGTACCGCAATCTGTCATCATTTATCTGTCAAATTATTATAAAACGAAACCGACCATTAAGACTGACGCGTATTTGATAATTATATATAATAAATGTTGCGTTATATATTGTTATTGTCGTGAACAAAGTATAGTGTATAACTCGCATATAATGGCCATTAATCACTCGAACGACTTGCTCCACGCGCCTTCGGCTCGTTTGGCAAACCTCGTTCTCGTGATTAATAGCTATAATTATATGCTCTTTGTAGAATATAGTATTATTACGTTTGTGGCAAATACACAGTGAAAAAAAATCGGAAATCTATTACTAAATTAGTGCAAAATGCGTAACTTAGTTTACCTTCAAAATTAAAGATGATGACAAACTTTAGGCTCCAAACTGTATTTGCAAAATATGTAATGGATATTTAAGTCATAAAACGTGTATATGCTTGTGGGATAGCAGAGATAAAAACGCACACTGGAGTAAAACAAACTGTCCTGGAAGAAGAAAATTCACTATTGGAAAGCAGACTACCATAAACCCACCATTAGTCAGAAGAGATAGAATAATTTTGCCTTTGTACATAAAATTAGGTCTAATGAGACAGTTCGTAAAAGCTATAGACAAAAATTGCCGAAACTTTAGTTACATAGACAGAAATTTATCTCGTTTAAGTACGGCGAAAGTAAAAGGTGGTATTTTCGACGGACTTCAGATCAGGCTTTAATCAACGATCATAGTTTCGTGCTTCGCGTGAATTTTTTAAAATTGTTAGCCTGGATTTCTTTTGTCGGGCTCGTCAAAAATTGTTTAGAAAATCACAAGTCTCCAAATACTGAACTGGTGCAAAGCATGTTGGAATGTTACAAAACGCCATGGTGTAATTTGAGCAATCAAGTCTACTACCTTCACAGCCATTTGAACCAATTCCCCGAAAGCATTGGCTCTTATAGTGAGGAACAATGGAAGAGATTCCACAAAGACCTAACAAAATATGGAAGCAAGGTACCAAGGCCATTGGGATGAGCACATGACGGCTGATTATTTCTAGGAAATCATGCGAGACTGGCCTGATAAATGTTACACAAAGGAATCGCATAATTGAAGTTTTCTCTCTGTCCAATATTGAAATAAATGGTATGTTATAGGCGGCGGGAAGTCGCTTGCTATTTGTGCTAACAATTTACTGAATACTTTAAAGAGCATGAGTTATGCACTAAGCGACGTTCCTCCGATACAACTCCGATTAGCTCAGTTAACACACACAAAATAGTAATAATATTAGCTTTGATAATTATATATACCACATTACCAAATTTGCGTTGTAATAAGGCACTCACTTTATAACCATAAAAAGGGTTATTCGAATTTAAAATGATTAAAATGAATTATTACTCCTGGGTCCAAAAACAACAATATATGATTTATTAATCACAACAACAACAAAAAAATATGAACAGAATTTACAATGAATGCGAAACGAAAATAAATTAAATAAATCAACAAAGAATACAAGTAAATGATAAATGAACGCGACGACTAAAATTAATAAGGACACGACGACTTACAATGATGAAAACTTCACTTGATGAAACTTGGAACTTGACTTGATGTAGTCTGCATGAGTATTGAACTTCGACTCAATATTTGATGATTGATGTACGAATAAAATCTCGAACTGGACTGCTTTTCTCTATCTTCCGCTGTCTTCTTATCTTCCCAACCACCGCAGTCTTCACCCCCGCCGTGTATCTTGGGGGTGGCGGTGATTGGTCGCAGAACGTGGTGGAGGAAGTAGAGGGTGGATTTGGCACCTCTACCTGAGGCCAAAAGTTTGGGGCCTCTGGTTTCCGACCGATGTTACGACCATAAACCTTTGTTCTCAGAGTTTTTCCGAAATTTTGAAAAATCACCAAAGGCTTTGTTTTCATGGTCGTAAACATCTAAATCGCGCCGAGGGTTTTATGGCGCGATTTATGATGGGGTGGTTCGAAAATTCTTAGCCGTTATTGTCGTGTCACGTTCGAGGGAAACTCAATGTTTGACTAATTTACATATTTACAAAGAAAAAATATATACAAAAGAACATCGAATGAATGGTTACGAAGTTGAATCATTTGGAATTAAAATGATTATGAAATGAAATGTGAGCAAAACAATTGGAGTCCGATGTTTTCGCGAATGTGAATTAAAATAATAACAAGTTACGACGTTTTTGATAAAACGCCGGTAACAGTAATAGATACAAGCAATTGTATTTTTATGCACCTTGCCATATCTCCTAAACCACATTTAGGATCATGAAGAAAATATTCAGTTACAATCACCATGACAAGCATTCTCAAAAACCGTATTAATCTTTCCGGCACCAAATTCACTGTAGACCTGTGTTATTTTCGTGAAAATGATCATTTTTATTTTGTAAAATGCAAAAAATAAATGATAACATATCTCAATTCAGAAATTCTTACTCTACAAAGAATTACGTTTCAGGTTTACTATAAAATAATTAGGAACGATAATATTATAATATGAAGAAATTAACATTCAAACTCTTATGTTCCTATCTTATGTTCCTATCTACACCATTTAGGTGCGATCAAGGAGCGACGAGCCCCGGCACGATCGCAAATATATCTTCTCACGCGGTATTCGCGGTAAAGGGATGCCCACAAGGCGGGGTTATATCGTCCCTGCTGTAGTCACTAGTTGTCGATGAACTAATGTTAGTATTATCCAACGACGGATTTGACATACAAGGCTATGCTCACGACATCGTCATCACAGTAAGGGGAAAGCATGACGACACCGTGTCTAACCGCATGCAGATAGCCCTTCAAAAAGTAAATACATAGTGCGTGCAGAAGGGGCTTAACATCAACCCCAAAAAGACTGTTAAATCTTAGGGCGCCAACCATGAATCATTGGGTTTTCCAACACAGTTAAATATCTCGGCGTTACTTTTGACCAGAGGCTAAACTGGAAAACCCACGTAGACAACATCACCGCCAAAGCAGTAAGGGTTTCATAACAGTTCATAAGACCAATAATCAATTCCGTTGTTTGGTGGACAAAGACAAGGGAGAGTACAACCCAAACAAAGCTCAGCAAGGTTCAAAGGCTGGTGTGTTTGGGCACCACAGGGGCTATGAGCACTAGCCCCACTGGTGCAATGGAGGCTATGCTAAACTTCACACCTCTGCATCCGCACGTGAAAAGGGAAGCTGATTTAGACGCCTTAAGAATAATCCAAACAGATCCTCCAAAATGTAGACAGCACTATGTGCGAACGAGCGGTATACATGCCCAAAGACTACATATCAACTGTCTACTACAACGATTAAAGTGGCTATCCAAGGCCGCCATAATGTTGCCTTACTTTGGTTCTCTAACGGATCACTGACCAGTCAATAAATGTAGTAAAATTTAATGATTTTCGTAGATATGTCGCGAAAGCACCCTAATACATTTTGACTCATAGTTAAAAATCATTGAAAAGTATTAATAATTAAGATAAGTGATAAATTTCATCAACATTTATGAAATAATCAAATATTCATTCGTCGTTTTTTAAAAGAGAAGCTTTAAACGAGTGTTTTCTACTCCTAGTCTAAACATGATGTACATTTTTAGGCTTTTCTAAACTCGAAATTTTACTTCATGCGCTACACGTATTGAACACTGATTTGATGTAAAGTTCAGAATATACGTCTTTAGCATACTACTTTAGTAATATATTTTTCCTACGACCGCTCCCGAAAACAGACATAGCGTCGCAATATCTTTGCATTGAAAGCTCTCAATTGTATATTTGTATTTTGACAAGTAATGTTACCCTTGAAAATTGAATTTTCAAAACTAGTTTTAAAAGTAAAATCCTCAAACGCCAGTGTCAAAATTATTAAAACAAAATGAGTAGTGACGAAGAACAATTAACACCGCCGCTGTTTAATCGTAGGAAAAGCAGTTCTGAAAAGCAAGTTCTGAAAGCTACATTGCATGCTCATACCTTGTATTTACTCGCCCAGCGGGCTCGTAAATGCAATTTGGTATTCGCATGCAAACATAAGCTTTTAAAACTTGTCAAACAATGTATTATTGAACTCACTTTTAATCAGAGTTTTATACGCGTGGCGCATGAAGTAAAATTATAAGTTTAGAAAAGCCTAATTTGGATTGCTACGCGACCAATCCAAATGTTCAGGCTTTTCTAAACTCGAAATTTTACTTCATGCTTAATCTGGGAGTAGAAAACTCTCCTTTAAAGCTTTAAATTGAACTCTTTAAATAAAACACTAAAGATTTACAGAATATACGCTGTAATTAGAATATGTATACTTCAAAGAAAAACTCCCTGTACTAATAATTGAAATCCTGCTAAAGTTTTATATTTGATTTTTGAATTTTTATAGAAGTAAAATACATTATGGCGATTTTTATGAAATCTAATTTAATACAATCCAATTTATTTATTTCCAAATAGAAGTGATGATACGTACACTAGTAAGTCAAGTTTAGTCAATATAATTATACAAAAGTAAAGCAAATAATAGTAAATAAACAGACTCACAAAAATAGTAATAATCTAAACATATTTAATTTTGTATGTCTATTTAATGATTTCTTAATTTTTTATAATTTTCCAATGATCAACTGATTTGTTAATGTAACTTGACACTCTAAAAATAAAGATTTATGCTATTCTATAATTTTTCTGACTCATAATTTTTATCATTTTCGTAGGATTGCTTATTCTAAGTTTTTCATTCATTTTCGAAGATTTCAGTTAAATATTTCTTTTTAATAACCTAAAAAATGTTCAATCAATTTCACTTATTTAGTGCATTTTAATAATTATCGGACAATTATACAAATATCTTTAAATTAGTTAATGTAATAAGTTGATAAATAATCCAATATTTAGGGAATTTTTCATTTAGGTATACACATTACAATTTTTCGCTGAAAATTTAAAGACATTCGTTGTTATTGTAAAAGTTTTCAATTTGAACGAGTGTTTCAATCCCAGAATAAGCATGAAGAAAAATTTCGAGTTTAGAAAAGCCTGAAAATTTAGAATTAAATTAGGAAATAAATATTGTGAAGTTCAATATTTACTGCTTAGGTTTGACTAATTTTGCAAATGTTTATATGGAATATGTAAGATTATAAAGGGCTATTTAATTGGAAGGAACAGATTTCAAACGTTTATTTCTTTCAAACTACAAAAGTTAGAACCATAATTCCAACGTTCCTGGACAGACAAAAGTTTAAAATTTGAACAGTCCAGGCAGAAGTTCCAACCACGGCCGCATTGGCGCTGTTATTTGTCATATTGATTGTCTGTAGTAAAATGGCGACACAACAAGAAAATTCATGTTGTGTGCTGCAATTAGCAAAACTAGAGCCAGTTTAATAAACACCCGCTTCGTCATGAGCAGTTTTACCAATGGCATTGAAAATTTGCATCTGCAAACAGAAAAGCACGGGATGTCCACGCACATCGAATGAAAAAAACCTTTCTAGAGACCAGCTGATTCGTGTGAGCCACCGTTTTGATATTTGTCGTGTAACACATGGTGGTCAAATGAATACATAAAATTTGAACTTTTCTCTTTTAATGGAATTGTGGTTCTATCTTTTGTCGTTTGGAAGAAATAGATGTTTGAAATCTGTTCCTTTAATTTGAATAGCCTTGTACTTAAATAAAAAAAAAAACAGAATTGTGTTTCTATCTTTTGTCGTTTGGAAGAAATAGATGTTTGAAATATGTTCCTTTAATTTGAATAGCCTTGTACTTAAATAAAAAAAAAAACAGTACCGGGTGTTTGACTACGCGTAGCCACCGGCTGTATCTCAGAAAATATGTAGCGTAACATGTTGGGGTAAAAAATTGCAGAGTGAAAGTGGCCAAAAGAAATCACTGGAAATTAGTTTTAAGTTCCTACATCCGTTGCTAGAGGGCGTAACATCTATCGCCAAATACAAAAACCGATTTTAATTAAAAAAACTGCTAAATTGAGCTAGGTTAAAACTATACAAATCGTAATCTACGCTGAATTTAACTCAATTTTAACTACTCACTTGTATCTTTATCTCACACATATGAAGCAGGGACCCAGAGGGCGCTTTTTGAACAACCGCTATATTTTCTAAGAAACTTAAAATTATAAGCTATAGTTTTTTATTACAGGAAGAAATACTGAGAAAAATGGTGAAAACCTCATCCTGATATCTTTATCCTAACTAAAGATATAGTAAAAAGTCTGGTAGATTTGCCCATTTTTAACCGCGCACCATATTAAAATATATTTTAAAATCTAGTATGCTTTTATGTTTAAGAGGTCAAAAACAATCATTTAAAAAATAACGGTGGTCACTTTTCCCCATTTATATGTTTTGGTAAGCGAATGTGCAACTAAATCTATGATTATTTAAAATCTCAAAATATAGTAGTAGCCCATGAGATTAGTAGAATGTTTAAAACCAGCGTATATTTACTACAATTGAAAACACTTATTACAATACTTTATTCGAACAATAACAAATAAAACCCAAGAAAATAAAACGAAAACAATAATTAAATCTAGCTTCGCTGGTAAAGGGCGCAATCTCTACCGCAAAGGATAAAAGCAAGATTTTATTCAAAATGCCAAACTAAGCTACATATGTTAAAAATATATAAATCTTAATCTACTCTAAATTTTGCTCGATTTCAACTACCTACGTTTACATAAGATGCAGATGAAAATTGAAAAGTCTAATCATTAAAATGGATGCAACTTTAGTTAGATTTAACCGAGTTTAATAAACTTTGATTAAATTGATAAATAATTGTATGCACTTTTAAACACTATGTATTCTGATTTAATTTAGTGTTTATAATAAGGATCAGAGAGCGCTATTAGTACAAAATATCCTATTCTGAACAATTTTCAATATATCTCCGGTTAGGATGAAGATATCGGAATGCGGTTTTCGCCAGTTTTCACACTACTTCTTATTTAAATTAACTTACGTACACCTTTCAATTTGAAAAGCTAAATAAAATTGACAAAATACGGCGAATGTCTCAATCGCACCCTCTGGCGCTTAATATCGAAACTAAAATAAATCAGAGTGAATTATGTTTTGAAGTGCATTCAATTATCTATCAATTGAGCTCAAGTTTATTATTATTCAGAACCTAACAAAAGTTACAGGTATTTAAATAATTAGACATTATCATTTTCCCGTGCATCTTATGTCAAATATAAAAAATCTAAAAAATAGTTAAAATCAGGTAAAATTTACCACAGATTAAGATTTTCATATTTATTGCATCGCTTAATATAGCATTTATTTAATTTGCCACTTTTATTGTGAAATGTTTTACCGCAACATGCTACGGTGTATAGCTTCTGATATACAGCCGATAGCCACGCTCAATCAAACACCCGGTATATGGCTATTTTCAACAAATTGCCTAACAATTGATAGTTCGAAGTCTAAACATTAAATCTTTCTACAATCTTATCGTTATTGAAAATTTCTCGAAATTGTGACATTTCTACAAGATTAAGAAACGTACGATAATTATGAAGTTAACAGAAATTGGTGAGAAATTACGAAACATAATAAAAAACTAAGTCGTATAATGAAAAGTATACATATCCTAATACCTACCTATTGAGCAAAAAACAAACAAATAATGTGTCATGAACATTGTAACAACATTTAATGTTATTTTAATATTGATGCAACATTATTTCAAAGTATTTGCTCAGTGGGTACGCTATCAATTTTCAAGCATTTTTTTTTGAAAATCGTTCAATTTTAGACTTTTGACGAATATTTTTACTTTTTCTTTTCTAAACTAAAAAATAGTAATGCTCTCTATATTAAAATATATGAATTTATTTTAACATTACATTATTTACATTATATATAATTTGTGAAATTGATTGAAATAAATCACTACCTGAAGCACAATTACATTTACTTAGACAATATTTTTACAGCTTCAACTACAAATAAGATATAAATGATTTTATTTTATTTGAGAGCAACAGAAAATTACAATCAATAAACGTACATATATTGCTCATCATTGAAATCAGGGCGAAAAATGGAGTTCAATGATGTGCGTAGCACCACATCTTTCCATTTGAAAAACAAAAGTTGATATTAATCAAACAAAAAATTCAAAAATCGACTACTATCTGATGCGTCATAAAATTAACTCTAGTAGAGTAGACTACCAAAATACTCACAACTAAGGTAGATATGGACGATTTTCAGGTTTTTCTCAATAATTTCGAAGATTTTTTTTTTTTCTTAATAGGATCTGAATAAACACATAAAACAGCAAGAGTTTGTGCATTTAACCTAATCTCTATCATTATTAATAACAAAGTTTCCATACTGTCCTACTCGGAGTAAGAGACCCTGTGTAATGTGGATATTAAATATGTTACTAAAAATCCACTTAATATGACACGGATATGCATTTCACGATATCGTGAATGTTTATTTGAATAGCTTCATGTAGCTCACTCTGTGTATGTTCGGACATTTCACTTTGAGGTTATTTTTATTCAGTAATATTTGGCATTTTATCATGCATCAACAGGAAAGTAATAATTGTAAATCGTGCAAATTTATTTTGAAAATTGCGGTTATGTTATTTACATCATAATCGTTCATGTAAACAAATAATTCGGCGAACCATTGATCGATTTCGAACCTAGTTTACGATGCTTGATGTAGCTCACTCTGTGAGACGAAAAAGAAAATATTGCAGCTGTTAAGCAAAGTATCGAAGAAGATTCGAACATCTCGATTCGGTACCATGCGCAATAATTGTTCTACTTTATGGACAATTTTAAGTAAAGATGTTGCTTTAAGACCTTACAAGATCCAGCACGTACAAAAATTAAACCAGCTTGACAACGGTTTTCGTCGTTTGTTTGATTAATGGCCTGGAAATTGGCGATTCAGTTATTTCACAAAGTGGGCATGTTAATAGGTCCCGTTCGATTCTGTCACTTGACGCCTCTGGATTATTCCCTGTGGGCATATGTGAAGTCTTTTTCATATAAACTCTTTTTTTTTCAATATGACCAAACTTAAGGTCGGCCATTCCATAAATAAGTGCACACTTTTTGGGGGTACATCAGGGATTTTAGCGAATTTCACATATATTATAAAGGCTATCAAGACATGGTTTACTTTTATTTTGAACTGAAAGGTATCGTAAACCGTTACTGATACAAAAAAGTTATACTTGCCTTTTTTATGCTTAAATGTTCAAAGTTTAAAATAATTTTTTTTCAAAACAAAAAAAACTTTATTTAGATAGATTTTTTTTAATAAATAAAACAAATCTCACAAAATAATCAAATACTCATGTTTTAATTTTCTTGAAAAAAATATATATTATACCCAAATCCTTCCTAAGAATATTTCCGTTTTCAAAAATATGGGCACTTTAAAACTTTTTGAGATATGATTTTTTTTACCCGAGAAAATCTCACAAAATAATCAAATACTCATGTTTTAATTTTCTTGAAAGAAATATATGTTATACCCCAATCCTTCCTAAGAATATTTCCGTTTTCGAAGAGATGCGCACTTTAAAACTTTTTGAGATATGATTTTTTTACCCGAGCGCTGCATTGACGAGAGGAGCTCACCACGATCCGGGCCATTACACTATTGGCGGGAGTGCCTCATGTCAATGTAGCGCTCGGGTAAAAAAATCATATTTCAAAAAGTTTTAAAGTGCCCATCTTTTTGAGGAAAACGGAAAAATTCTTAGGAAGGATCAGGGTATAGCATATATTTTTTTAAAGAAAATTAAAACATGAGTATTTGATTATTGTTTGAGATATGTTTTATTTATTAAAAAGAATCTATATAAATAAAGTTTCTTCGTTTTGGAAAAAAATGTATTTTAAACTTTGAATATTTAAACACAACAAAGTACAGAATAACTTTTTTTGTATAGGTAACGGTTTACGATATTTTTGAGTTCAAAATAAAAGTGTACCAAACACCATGTCTTGATAGCCTTTATAATATATGTGAAATTCGCTAAAATCCCTGATGTACCACCAAAAAGTGTGCACTTATTTATGGAATGGCCGAGGTGTATTTACTGCGAACAGTTGCAGTCCTGCTTTAACACTAGGGTATATTAAACATCAAATTGTAAGATACTGGTAATGATTATCAATGTGACAAATCATAATTTGTCAAATGAATTGTCACGATGCAGAAGGTTTCAAAAAAAAGACCGCTACAACTTGCAACTAAACAACACATATTTCATCAAACATCTAGGAAAAACACAATAGAACGGAATCAGCCAATCAGTTCCTGAGACACTTTCATAAATTGCTAATAGATACAAATAATTTTAGACGGTGATAGGTGCATTTGTAATCTTTACATAACCTACAAATTAAAAGTTGGTTTAACCTAAAACACACAACCTGCACCACACCAATAAATTCTTGAAATGTCAAATTTGATTGGTCATGTTAAAAAAAATTAATTATACATATAAACTAGCGACGCGCACTGTCGCTTTACAGGGGGGTCCTGCGGTCTACGAGATGGCTAAAATAAAACTTAAAATTTAAAGATTTTATTTATGCCATCGTATTCTACATACTTTGAAACCTAGGAATATAATCATCATTGATTTTAGATAATTTACTATCTCGTAATTAATTCACAAACTTGAACTATTTCAATGAGAGAATTTTTGTAGAAAATCACTCCGCATTAATATTCATATTTTTTGATCATATCTTAACACAATTCAATCAAAATTATAAATAGAAAGGTTGAACTATGTTTTATACCATACAGACATTATAAACAATTTTGGAGTGGGGAATATAGGATGTTGGTTTGTTCATTAAGAAGGTTGTATTCCCCACTCCTAAATTGTTTATGTCTCTAATCGTAGAACCATAGCATGTCAATCACTTGAAAATGACACTGAAAATGTCGAAACTTAAGTAGTGCTCAATAAAAAATATTGTGGCATAAAACATAATACAACCTCTCTATTTATATTTTAAAGTGGAATACCACCTAGTAAAGGTCTCAACAATTTGGATGTTACAATTTTTTTTTTTCATAGTATGCTTCTAAAACTTATTAGGCTATGCAAAATATATGTTGAAATAACTATAAGACAAATGTTTAATAATGTACAAAACTAAAAACTAAACTATCCGTCTCGATCTGATTCTTAAACATATGATTTTTGTATCCGGCGAGCGCCGACAATTTCATGTATTCTGCCGCATACGCAGAACACATGGAAGGCGCATTTATTGCTCTCGGGCATTGAACAAGAGGTGTATCATACCTAAAATTCAAGACGCTCGCCAAATTTAATAAATCATATCTCTAAGAATCGGATCGACATGGATATCAAGTTTACATGGCCATGCAGAGAAATGGTTGGAGATTATTTGTATGTAATAGTGGTGGTTCGTCGAATGCGTCCAGAAAGGGTTATTTTACCATTTAGCGACCTCTAGGACTCATAGTCGACCACTTGAGACTTATTTTTGTAAAGAAATCTCAATCACGAGCTGATCGTGAGATGTTGGAAAGCGTATACACCAATTTTTGGTAAAGGCTTAAAAACTGCTTTTAAGAAAGTGCATCTGGACACTAATAGCAACGTCGTCTAAAAGCTTAGGCGAAAAAATGCCAAATTTATGGTTATTTTTATGAATAGGGGCGCTAGTAAACCTCGGACTGCCCCTGTGGACACCGTGTATCTGGCATTATCATACATTCATAATATGCATTTGAAATGGCATGTAATTACGAAAATGTGTGTAAAATAAAATTGATTTTTAATTAAAAATCAAGTGAGTACTGACCATTTCAAAAACGTCCGGTTCCCCTTGGTCACCCAGTATTATTATTATTTTTCACATTTATTGTTAGGGCTACTAATGCCTAGTTGCACCAAAAACGTTGAACTGGGTTCATCTTTGAACTAGAGTTTAAAATGACAGTTACTATTGTTGTAATGTCACTTTGAACTCGAACTTAACTTAAATGAAGGACAGAACAAGCCGACTAGTCTGGTTCTCTAACTCTAAACATCCCAATCTAAAGACATCAACAGCACAAATAAATACAATTCCCGATGTTGTATTGTAGAGGCTTCTACTTCGTTATCCATGTCAATTTATCAATAAACAACGTTTTTACTTTGTATAACACTATTTATTTTTACGTGACTGCAGTTACGGCAAATTTAGCTTGCCAATATAAAACACTTCATGTTTGATAATGGCAAGTTAAATTTGCTGAAAAAACGTTTTAACTTTGTTTATATAACACTATTTATTTTTACGTGACTGCATCACGTAAAAATAAATAGTGTTATATAAACAAAGTTAAAACGTTTTTTATTTAAAATTCTCAGAAGACAAATATAAACATATTTGATCAACCCACGTATTTTACTATTTGTCAAATGGTTTTCTCTTTTTATCAAATGATCTCGAACATATGTGGAAAAATAATTTGATAAAAATGGAATTTCATTTGACACTTGTTGAAAATTTGATGGAAAACCCTGTAATTAAAAAACGATTAATCTTCATTAACTGTAACTACCCCTTTGTTCTGGCGGTAGCCTAACGGAAGCACTGGCCTTTGAATTTTACTGTAGCTACTTAATGTATATAAATAGCTCACGAATTTTAAAACCGAAAACGCTCTCAGCGTTATGTTTAAACTTACGGTTTTTCTTCTGATGCCTCCTGTGGAACCAAACTGTAATGTTTCGCCGCATGCTCAGTAAACTCGAATCCATCAAAGAAATCCTCTCTATCCTCCATTTTTCCCAAAATGATTAAAAATATTCACAGACTATTGCAATAAATGCTTCACTTCTCCTTAAAACAAATCCAGTTGTTTGATCGATTGCTTTTCTCATCAAACTTTCAAACAGTTGCGATAGTAACCAACCTGACTACACGAAAACATACGAAAAATGAAAAACCCATATACCGTGTGTCCCGTTTCAAGACGCATCCTAGGAAATTCCCATGTTAATTTGTCAATTTGAATTTCTATCTCTATTATTGAATTTAATAGGGCCAATTTTTGCTGGTTGTGTGTTTCTGAGATACGAGATGGCGCAGACATAGCAAAATTGCAGAAAGTGGTTTTGAATATGTATTGGTTTATAGTGCCTGCCGAATTTTATCACAACGAATAATAAAATTGATGAGTGCGGAGCGCGTTGTTTGTTTGTTTACATAGCACCGTGAGAATGAATGAACGGGAGTAGAATTACAGAAGTCACAAGTAAACTGGATAAATATCCACGATTTTAATTTCTATTCACATACATACAACTGTTTTTACTTGTTTCAGTTTTGAATACTTATTTTTATTATATAATTATGAATAACAATCATTATAAATTCATATTGCATATAAACATTTCTTTATGAGTTACAAATAAAGAGGTGTTGCTATCAAATTATTATAAATTAATAAATACTAATTTTATTTTGATTTACAATGTCTACAATGATTTTAGAATCGTTTATATAGACAAAAAATCTAAAGTGTAGTTTTAATGAAGTGATAAAAGTGAATCTTAAAAAAAATTGATATTTAATTAAAATTATTTTTGTAGGTAACAAGAAAAACATCGATAATTTAGAAACTCGTATCCGCTTAAAGTTTTTATATTAATATATTATTAAAAAAAACAATCTTAAAAATATACAAATCCAATAGTTATATTTTAAACTTTACCTTATAAGAATATCGCGAATTTGGATATTATATGCAATATATTTATAATTTTGTATGTAAACTTTATTAATATCAATAATATAGATGTAGGTAACAGGGTAGACTTTGCAGTTTTTACTATAAATTTCCAAACGCAAGAACAATATATTTGTTTTCCTTTCTTAATAATCTCTGATAATTATATGGTATTAGGTTGGGTTCAATATCAGTTGCCTAGAATATGTTTGGGGCCATTAATGACTATTTCCCAACATTTTAATATTGAACTTGGTCAATAAGTCATTGGATAAAATGATAGTGCATTAAATTCGTGTTTAGTTTTAAAATATAAACAATATATTATCAAGATTATTGCAAGAGCATTTTCATATTGCATTGTCTTTAAATTTATTAATTTCCATGAATTATTTATCATATTTTTAGCAAAAAACTGGACCTAGGGTGAAATCCTGATCTGTTAACATTTAAGAAAGTTGATGAATTGACGTTAACGTTAACTTTAAATATTGACAAAATGTGTGATTTCTTGAGATTCATCTTTCTGCGTTTATAACGTTGTACTAAATTTAACACTTTCGTATTTCTTGCATTAATTTTTTTTTCAATTTTTGAAATTTACAATTAAATTTGTAAAAAAGAGTGTGCTCAAACGCGCCGGAAATTTTTGTTTCCTTAATGAGTTCGATTTGAAGCTACTAACGATTGTTTTATGATTAAGTATAAAGTAAAATTTTAGGCTCTTCTAAAATCGAAATTTTACTTCATGCGGCAGGCGTATAAAACACTTAAATATTGTAAAACTCAAAATACTTATGTTTAGCAGTATATTTTTAATCCTGCTTTAGCGATTTATTTTTAATATCGTTTTAGTAGTATATTCTGAATTTAACAATATTTCAGTGTTTTATACGCGTGGCGCATGAAGTAAAATTTGTTTAGAGTTTAGAGAAGCCTGAAAATTTGGTTTGGTCGCTCCGCTTCGCTACGTGAACAAACCAAATTTCTAGGCATTCCTAAACTCGAAATTTCACGTCATGCTTGATCAAGAAGTAGAAACATTCGTTCAAAACTTCAAATTAACGCTTGTAAAAATAATAATAAATGCCTACAATTTTACAGTGCTTGCGTCGGAATATGTACACTTAAAATACAAGTTCGATTTAGTTGAATAGTAATATTTGGCGATTATTAAAGAAATTGCAAAAATTATAATATTGAACTTATTTTTATAATTTTTATTTGATTTTCAATGTTTTACCAAATTACATAATTTTCGTTTAATTTCAGCGTCTTCTTGTTATTTTTCAAATAAATTTTATTTTTTTGGGTTCGTTGAATGCTATTAATTGTTTACGTATTTAATTATTTGTACACCTAAACTATTGTGACTTATCCACACAAATTTACAGAATTACAGCTCAATGTAGCGCACATTTCCAAAACAAACTTGGGGGGAGGAGGGAGAGAATATTTCGAACTTATGTCCGCGGTTACCCAGGTACGCCACTAAGCAAAACATAAGTTCTACTTACCGTTTTGTTATGTACAGCAACTTTTAAATACAACCTACTAATGTGATAAAAAAGATCAATCATGCAAAAATACATATATATATATTTAGATAAATAAAACATTATAATTGTATTTGTATAATATACTATGACAAATTATAGGTTAATTTTCAAGTATTCAATTAGTATGTATAACTAAATAGATGCCTTCACCATTAATGATTTTAGTTTGATATTCCATATGAGTATATATTTATAATATTGTAGACAAACAGTTGAATTCTGGCAACATAAAATATATATTCATGTTATTTGCAACCGCCTAGGTGATTTAAATGATTACTATCAAAAATCAAATATCAATTATAATCATACATGACTGCCGCGTGCTGCACTCCTTAATTTGGTAAATTGCAATAAAGCACACAAAAGAAATAGATGCGAACACAAAAATTACAATAACCTAATTCAAACTCTAGACTCTAAGCAGAGTAAGTGCCTCGGTAATCAAATCGCCGAGTGCCGCACATTCAATTTGGTAAATAAATGAAAGAGGATTTTTTCCGACTCATCACTTGAATTAACATATACCGGCATTCCACATTCCTATTCAAAACATGAATCCAGAAATGCACTTATATTTACAAAATTATTGGGAAATATTTTAATAATGTCTTTCTTTGTTGTGTATTAACAACAAAATCGATGAACGGTCCGCGGCAGAAAAATTATGACCGCGAGCGAAGCGAATTGCGCCCCAGTAAATCCAAATTATGAGGCTTTTCTAAACTCGAAATTTTACTTCATGCGCCACACGTATAAACCACTAACTTCCAGTGAAATCTCCAACTATATTATATTCCATTTGTTTCTGGATCTCGCCTAGCCATGCTTTCGTGTTGTTATGTTGCAGTATCAACATTTACATTTTTTATTAATTGGCACTCCTGATTCCTTACTTTAAAAGTGTTGCAATAATTTATGATATCATAAGTAATCCTCTTTTTAATTTTCAAGAGGTTTATTGTTAATCTTGCAACAATTATTTCGTCACGCGGTCGCTTCTTCGAGCATTTTATTATTAAATCAAATTAATCTAGTGTTGCAATGCTGTGCCAATGTCAAAGTGAAAAATAATTTCAGGCACACATTAAATATTAACACGCCAAAGATTATCTCTGAATCAAAAAGGTTACAAATTCTGAAATCCTACAAACATTTTAGGCAAAGTAATCCAAATCTACAGCATCACAATATTATTACGATTTTAATAGATATTTTTGGGGTATGTCTAGTATTTTAATTATCATATATATTTAATTAAAGATAATTACGTTTCAGGTATGGAGATCTTAATTACAATTAATTTTACGACAAAGACCTGACGAATTGAAATCTACTACTTCTGGCAAACGATCTAAAAACAGCCATTTTTGGAATCACCTAGCTAGAAAAGATCTGCAACAACTAATTTGGCAATATAACTCTATAAATCAGTATTTTACTTTGAGAGATCTTTTGAATGATATGAAAGAAAATTATGAATTCCATGAGAGTAGAACAACACTTTATAGGGTTGTTAAAAGTATGGGGTATAAATTCAAATTAATTAATGGGCGCAAAATTCTCTGTGAATAAAAACATGTTGTTGCAGCTAAAATTATTTTCCTTAGAAAAAAAATGTAAAATTCAATCCAAAATTAACCAAAAAGGAACTATGGGCATTATTTATACCTTTTCGATCAAATGACAAAATTTACGTAGTTGATGACATTTTGAGAAAGAACGGGCACGAAGTTCTTAGATTACAGCCATACCATTGTCAATACAATCCAATTGAAATGGCATGGGGGATGGATGGAGTTGATCAAACTGTGTTAACGGGAAGACCCAAGCGAGAAATACAAATGGATGACGAAATAAGTTTGCAGAGCCGAATTCATTATATTTGTTATATACAATATTATTGCTGTGTTTGTATGTACAAAAACCAAGTAGTAAATTTTGTTAATCTTAAAACTGCATATTATTATCCTTTTATATCTGAAAATTTGTAAAACAGGCAACAGTGTAAGATCACAATAGTCAGAAATTATAACCTTAAAATCGAACATCTGACAGTGACATTTAAAAACCCTGATTTAAAACACAACCAGCCCCATTTATAATACTTAAACTGTCACTTTTCCATAGCTAGGCGAGATCCAGAAACAAATGGAATCGTGTATAGTTGGTCAGATTGAAATAAAAAGTAGTATGTCAATTATCAATTGTTCAAATTACGGATGGATATACACCGTTCCATTTGTTTCTGGATCTCGCCTAGCCATGCTTTCGTGTTGTTATGTTGCAGTATCAACATTTACATTTTTTATTAATTGCCACTCCTGATTCCTTATTTTAACAGTGTTGCAATAATTTATGATATCATAAGTAATCCTCTTTTTAATTTTCAAGAGGTTTATTGTTAATCTTGCAACAATTATTTCGCCACGCGGTCGCTTCTTCGAGCATTTTATTATTAAATCAAATTAATCTAGTGTTGCAATGCTAAATAATAAAAGTGGAATGAGGGCTTAAAAATTGTTTGACATGAAAATTATCAGTATCACAAGAGGGTGGGAATAAATTTGCAATTCTACAAAAAAATACTGAGGGCCAACAAAAGAGAGAATGAGCAAAATTAAGGTGGATGGATGGAGTTGATCAAAATGTGTTAACGGGAAGACCCAAGCGAGAAATACAAATGGATGACGAAATAAGTTTGCAGAGCCGAATTCATTATATTTGTTATATACAATATTATTGCTGTGTTTGTATGTACAAAAACCAAGTAGTAAATTTTGTTAATCTTAAAACTGCATATTATTATCCTTTTATATCTGAAAATTTGTAAAACAGGCAACAGTGTAAGATCACAATAGTCAGAAATTATAAACTTAAAATCGAACATCTAACAGTGACATTTAAAAACCCTGATTTAAAACACAACCAGCCCCATTTACAATACTTAAACTGTCACTTTTCCATAGCTAGGCGAGAAATGGAATATATAATACATCACCATTTTTTTTTCTAATTTTGTTTAATATTATTTAATGTGTCAAATTCGTGCTCCAGACAGAACTAACAATTTGTCAATTCTTTAATCGTATTATTAGCATATTTATTATCATTAATAATTGAAAAATTCTCTCACTGTTCGTTAAAAAGACGGGATTTCTCGGACTTTTCCTGATAAATAAAATTCCCTGACGTTTCCATGACTTTTCCGGTTTTCCCAGTTCGTCACCACCCTGTTCTATAATAATAATATCGCATTAGAAACTTTATGGTTATCGTTCACATAAGTAAAATTTTGGATTTTGGGCGATTTTTTGATCATTGTGTGAGGTTGAAGATTTATAAGTAAAATTCCTTCTTCGTTACAATCTTTTTCTTATAAATATTCATTTATATCCACTGAACACTTTTGGGTTAATTCGGAATTAGGGAATTCCGTCTCTATATTTTCCTATAATTAGCTTAATTAGCATAACACAGCATAACACCACTGTCCCCATGCCGCCGCACGCCATAAATTTTCATCCGAAAAGTAGGTAACATTTTAGTATCCGCTAAGTAATGTCGGGGTTGATCAAATGGCACACAATAAGCGTTTATAAAAGTTCAATCGGAAAAGTACAAGTTGATCACGTAACACTCGTTCAAAGTGAGCGGATAATTAAAGGGGTCAGTGCAAAATCCACAATTTTCTGAAACTGTATTAGTATTTATTAAAAGTATAGTTCAATTAACAAAAATACTCATCGTGATTAAAATATATACCGTATCCATTTTTGGATCTGATTTTATTCTTTTGTGGAATAAACACTCATGTTGAATTGAATTAATGTTTTGTGATTTAATAAATTTAGATGCCAAACACTGACTTTTCGTAGCAACTACTATTTTGACGATTTTATTTTCGTATGATCGTATATTTCGTATATTTTCGTATTTTCAAGCTATATTTCAAATGAAACAGGAGAAATCAAAAATAATATCTCAAAAATAATGCTAGCAGGTAAAGAAATGATTCTAATTTTATTGTAATCGTTTTAGTTCAGATTGGTGTGTACTCGCACTTATAATATGATAAGGCTCACTCCATGTTAAACAATACACGTTGACCTTTCAACAGTTCGATTTATTCTGTGCACAAATCACACAAGACATACAAAAAAACATATGCGCATTCCGAGCGCGCCAGATATAGAATATAAAATAAATATTAATTCAATATATTACAGAGATACAAACTGAAATTCAAATTACTTGGGAATTTTACATGGGAAATATTTACATGAAACATACAATGCGTCTTGAAACAGGACACACAGTATATTTAAAATTATTTTAAAAACTTTCAAACGGTAATAACTTATAAACTAAAAAAAAAATACTACTGCGTTTTGCACTGACCTCTTCAATTAAAAAAGAAACCCTTATCGATCAGTAGCATTGATCTGATTGGTTAATAAAATGATGAATAAGTTGATATATTGGTTTTACTTTTTATCAAAAGTTAAATAGTTTAGTATTTTTCGATTTTTGTATAAAATAAATAATACTTAATAAATTTTACTACGTCCATATACAGGGTGTTTTTTGAGAAAACGACTAGGATAAAACAAAATTAATACTAAATCCATATTAAAGAATCGAATGGAGATATTGTTTTTTCTTAAAAAGGTTGGCATCGCTGAGATTTCGAAAAATACATATTATAAAACTGAACTCAAATAATAGAAAAAAATATTGTAGTAGTTACATTGCTACTTTGCTTGCCTTTTTTCGGCGAACGGGTTTATTAAATCTTCTTCAGCTATGCATAGCTGAGGAAAATGTTAGTTTGGTAAGTTCTTCTTTTTCTATAGATAATACTGTTAAATCCGATAGCCTTTCTTGGCCTATAGATGTTCTAAGAGGTTTTTTATTACTTTAAGTTTGGAAAAGCTTCTTTTAGCTGTTGCTGTTGTAAAAAATAATAAGCACCCTGTTATAAACTCCGGAAAACAAGACGCGAGGCTATTGAAATTTATGAATAACAGTTCTGCGAGTTCTTTAATTGCAACAATTTTCAGAATTTGTGATTTCAAGCAGATTTTCAAAGTAATTAATTGCTCGTAGAAATCATTATTTTTAAAGTCATTGTGGTATTTAGTAGCCAGTTTTGAAGCTACAATTTTTGTGACTTCATTTGAAAAGGAAAGTAGTTTATTTGGTTGTAAAATTTGAAATAGATCATTTAGATCACATAAGTTCTAAAATCGTTTTTTAGTTTGTGAAATCAATATATCTAAACAGCAATAATACAGTAGAACCTCGTTATACCGTAATGGCTTTTGGCTATACCTAGCACGATATAAGGAAAACACGGTATATCCGAATATATGTAATTTGTATAATAGTCACATACACACACGCGCACATATATATATAAAAAATAACCCCGATATAGCCGAATCACGGTATCTCGAGGCCCGGTATAGCGAGGTTCTACTGTATATGTTGACTCTCAACTATGATTCCGGCTCAGAAATTCTCTCATCTTCTGATAACTCATCAAAAAAGCGCTTCTTTAACCTTCGAATTGGGCAGCTTGGTGGTGTAGTGGTAAGAGTGTTGTACTGCCACGCCACGGACCGGGGTTCAAATACCGGCCTAACAAGTTGTCTGCATTTATATAGGTTAGGATAAAAATGCCAAACACTCCGTCTTCTCGGATATGACGTTAAATGCATGTAGGACCCGTGTACTGCCTGGATGTTGCGTGCACGTTAAAGATCCCTACCGGTGGGTTGGAGCTCCCACCGGGTTCGGCAAAATTCCCGGATAGCTGTAGACCTAATCTCCGGCGTCATGATTGGCCTTAGCAGCGGAAATAGATGACGTAAAACCCAAAAAAAAAAAAAAAAACCTTCGAATTTTGTATTCTTAGTTCTACAGTTCGTCCAGAAGATTTTTTTAATAAAATACTGGCTTTTTGTAGATCAACATTTTCGTGCTGTAGTGCTTTAGAAACAGGGTTGATGGTTTCAAATAGCTGAGAAAAAAAAGGTGACAAGCACTATAAAATCGAAACTCTCAAGTATATGTATAATGTTTTAACAGTAGATGAAATTAAATTTAATTTATATAAAGCTTTAATAACTACCAGCTATTTTTTTATAGCGAATAAAGCGTAATTTCTTAACGAACATCTAGTAGGGCGAACTATTTTAAGAGTATTTTTATATTTTTTACATGTCCTTACTTAACATTGCTTAGCGTTTTCTTTTTTTAGATAAAATTAAATGTAATTTATATAAAGCTTTGATAACTACCAGCTATTTTTTTATAGCGAATAAAGCGTCATTTCTTAGCGACCATCTAGTAGGGCAAACTATTTTAAAAGTATTTTTATATTTTTTACATGAGTCCTTACTTAACATTGCCTAGCATTTTATGCAATTGTCAGATAAACTATATATAATTTCCAAAAAATGGTGACACTTTGGAAATGTGTTTAGCAGCATTATTTAAAATTAATTTTGCGAGTAAGCTGCACTATGAACGTAATCAGCATTTGCTGCATGTTTTTTTATAAGGGTTTGTACCACTCCATATACACCCGACATTTCATTAGCACCATATTAACCCTGTCCCCTGCATTTAGACAAATCAATATTATATTTTTCAATTGTATTTAAAATTTCAGTTTGACGTACAGCAGTAGTACAATCAGCTACAGATCTAAACCCCAAAAAGTACTCGCAGATTATGATTTGTGTAGGTACAACATTATGTTATGTTATTGAAATATATCTAAAAACTACTGCAAGTAGGTCAATTTTTAAAAGGTCTTGTGTTGTATCCCTAATGATCGACAAAAAAGGAGTTTTAGTAATTTCCAAAACAATATTTTTTTTAATTGTGGTTCCAAGCAAATGAATAATCTAATTCTGAACCGTTGGGCCCGCCCTTTGGCTTTAAAAGAAGTTCTTTTAAGACAGGATCATAATTAGATAATAAGTATAAAATTGACATGAAATTTCCAGATTTTGAATCATAGCCTCTTAGAGGTAAATGACACACTACGCTAAAGTAATTATACGATGTAGTACATTGCGACAGAAAGCAATTTTGTTATTGATTTTACTTCCAAAATAAATATCAATTGTATTTTTCTGAAACCAATTGTTATAAGATAGAGCCGATTTAATATATGCTGCTGAGATTTTTCATGGTCAATAATATTTTGTGTGAAATTGCTTCTATCCAAAACACCATTAACCCATGAGAAGGAATACTATTTGCTTTGATAATGTGCAAGCAACCAACAAAAGTAGCAATATGCTTTGTTTAAAATAATGGAATAACATAACCATGGCCTTACAATCTTTATATCAGCCCTATTTATTTAAGTATGAGTAATGAAACTTTGAAAAACATCGCTTAGTTTTCGGATCCCTTGAAAACGGTCCTTGAGGTTGAAATGGCCCAAATTATGCTTCTTTCGTGTTCTGGAAGGCTTTCACCAAAATTTCCTCTATCTGAAGAAGATATATTATTATATTCTTCACATTTCTCAACATCTTCGTTTTGGATTCCTTCTATTTGTGGAGGCTTTCATCCACCATGTACTTCAAAAGGATCTACAAAATACAAATCCAATGAAATTAAATATTGTAAATGTTTATTTAATGCAGAGGAGAAATATTGTCACAATATCTAAAGAAATCGAAATATTTAACGAACACAGTAAACAATCCTATAAATTTAGTACAAATAATCCTATAGGTAGCACTTACTAACATATACGCTTTCAGAATTAGAAGAAAGAAATGCAAAATAAGATACACTTGGCTCGGATACTCTAAAAGAATCTACAACAGAAAGTATTTAGTGTGAAAAATAAGTACTTATGTTTCCAAGCCTCATACATAATCAAAATAGCAAGCATAAAATCAAAAATATTATAATTTTAATTTGTTGTAACTGAAAAATAGCATAACCAAAAATTTCTAAATTAATCACATGCCCTAATAATTTGTTATTACCCTTTGCGTGCAAGAGTTCATTCAAACACCTTGCGGATAAGTGAGGAATTCGAAATATTAAATAATTCCTTAAAATTAAACGGAACTTTCACTATTTATATTATTCAAATACATACAGGGTGTCCAGAAAGTATGGAAACGGTGAAATATTTTGAGAACGACACGTTGGCGTACTACGATAAAAAACACGTTCTATTCAGAAATGATATGCAAAACCCACCCACACCCCCTGGGGGTGGGCATAAGTTTTATAAACTTAAATGGAAACGCCCACTTTTTATTTTTTTGTAATCTCCATAAAAAAAACCTGTAATGGTTTTGCATATTGACCCCCTTTCACCCCATCCCCCTTGGGGGTTAAAAAATAAAAAGTATGGAAACAGTGTAATATCTTGAGAACGACACGTTGGATTACAACGATAAAAAAAATTACTGGTAAAAATATTGCCTTTGCTGTTTCAGAGCCACTTTTACATACAAACATTTAGCATTTTAAAAATTTCGGACAATGTAATAGAATTTTATATCAACAACACTTAGGAAAATTAATCTTTATAACAAATTGATGAATTGATTATTTACTTTGCTAGATATTATTTTACAATAACATTATAATTTACAGCAAATTTTAATTCAAATAATATACATATACAGCGTGTAATCGAACTAATGTACATCCTCTTAAGGGCGTATACACAAAATATATTGACACCAATTGCAGCAAAAATAAAATCGGAAAAAAATATTGGATTTTTCATAATTTTTCATGCATTTTTTACTTTTTGAGAACTTCTGGTTACCTGTATTCATGATATTTTTCGTGGATATGTAAGTTGTTTGTATTTTTTATTTACTTTTACTACTGCGAGGCGCATAAATCACTTCGCACGCACTAAACACGCACGCTGTCTCGAATGACTAGATGGAACTAGGTCACTCATTTGTGGTATTGATTATTTACTGTTACTACTGCGAGACGTATAAATCACTTAGCACGCACTACACACACACACACCGTCTAGAATTACTAGATGAAACTGGGTCACATATAAAAAAAATCACAATAAGTATTCAAATTGACGTCCGCCGCACTCAATGCACATTTGGGCTCTACGTATCCAATTTGCACGAACAGTAGCAAACATTTCACGAGGTTTTTCACGAATGGTATTAGCCGCGGCGTTTACTCGTTGTATCAGCATTTCAGCATTGTCAATTTCCGTAGTGTAGACTTCACTTTTAAAGTATCCCCAAAGAAAAAAATCTAAGGGGTTTAAATCCGGACTTCTTGGAGGCCATGGTACAGGACCTCCACGACCAACCCAACGTCCTGGAAACTCATCATCCAAATATCTTCTAACGCGCCTTTCATAGTGAGCTGGCGCACCATCTTGCAAATACCACATTCTTCTAAGAACCGCTAAGGGTACATTTTCTAGAAGATCTAAAAGGTCATCTTGCAAAAATCGTAAATATCGTTCTCCATTCAAATTAAATGGGAACATAAATGGCCCAATTAATTGATCATTTAAAATACCTGCCCAGATATTAAGGGAGAAGCGATGCTGGAAATGAGTTCTACGCGTAACACGAGGATTTTCTATTGCATAAACATGCATATTATGGAAATTAAAACTTCTATTACGCGTAAAGCACGATTCGTCGTTCACTAAAATGTCTTTGGTAAAGTTAGGATTTTGAACATTTTGTGCCAAAATCCATTGACAAAATGCAATTCTTTTGGGAAAATCATGGGGTTGAAGATATTGTACACGCTGGTAGTGATACGGATAAAAATTATTGTCTCGTATAACACTGCTGACAAATGTGTGCGATACATTTAGCTGAGCGGCGATAATACGGGTACTTAAGGGGAATATAACAGTGGTCTGAAATTTAATGTTAGGTTTATTTAAAAACTAAAGCTCCTAGAAAGTTGAAATTTTGACAGCGTATATTGAGCCCAATTATCTAGTAAAATATCGAAGTACTTTTTTTTAACAATTTGCTTTCAGAGGTATGAAAAAAATATTGTTATATTTTTCAAAATTAAAAAAAATATTCCCATATCTTACTAGTTTATACTATAAGGAATATATTGTGAACATTTCATAAAGATGAGATAACTCATGCCCGAGTCAGATTAAAATAAAAATCTTGAAAAATAAGACCGTAAAATACCGCCGCCTTGCGGATCTTCTCTTAGTTGAACGCGTTGTACACTCATCTGCACAATTATTGGAGGGGCGAGCAGCATGTGGCCAGCGTTTATCCTTGGGCCGGTGAACGCTGCGCGGCTTCGCGTTTGTTTCTCTTTTCTTTTCTCAATCGTAGTTAACAAAAACGGCTCGCGTCGTTAGCATTTGTTCTCGTAAAATTAATATTTCCCAATTATAATCGATATTTTATTGTACTAGTGTTTTATTTTTTGCTTTCTGACTCCTAATGGAATAAGTATTTTTTTATACTGCATGTTCACTAATATAAAAAACACGAAATGTTTCACTAATTTAAATAAAGATGTGTAATATAGCTTTAATATTGGCTTCCCTAATTATTTGACAGTGTCCGTATTATTAAATTATTTTTAAAGTTTTTTAAGCTGATTAATAAGCCAGAAGCAATCAAATAACAATCAGTCTTGTTCAAATCATTATTTCGTCTTAAATCTTTCATTGTTAAAGCAGTTGTTAAATGCCATTAAACTTCTCGCAATAAAACTATTAAAGTAAATTGTAAAGTTTCTAGCAACCAGACCTATTTGGACCAACTGCGACTTCATGAACGAATCAATGATATCAAAACTATAAGAATAGTAAGAATAACGTCACTAATATGATGTTGTTGTTACAAATCAACTATTTTTTACTGAGCACAGGTTTGATGAATGTTTAAAAAAATGGAGGGTTTAACTGCGTGCATATTCATTGTTAATTATTTTAGAAAAAATAGAACTACAATAATAGTAAGGTAGTTATTATAACGCATTTCAAACAGAGCTGGGATGAATCCTCAAAAACAGGATTCGAATCACGAATCCGAATCACCTAATATGATTCGAATCACGAATACTCGAATAAAGGATTCGTAAGTGAAAAATATGATTCGAATCAAAGATTCGAATCCTCATTTTTGAATCACGGATACAAATAAAATGGAATCTATTATTTGCAACCAGTAATATTTTATTCCATCAGTTTCTATTAACAAAAATCTACATTTACCGACTAAATATCTGATTATATAATGATTTTAATTAATGATGATATGTGTTATTGAACTTCATTTTAAATCTGTGTTTTATACGCGTGGCGCATGAAGTAAAATTTCGAGTTTAGAAAAGCCCCGTGAAAATTTGTCTCGGGTCGCTGCGCGACCCTCGACAAATTTTCTACGCAGGGCTTTTCTAAACTCGAAATTTTACTTAATGCTTAGTCTGGGAGTGGACCGTCAAGATTTTCTACATGTCGAGATTTTCGATATTTCTAGATTTATGTCGATTTATTCACAGTTTGTTATTGTTTTAAATGCAACTTTAATATTAAATAAAAACGTTTTTTTTTTAGGAATAGAATATTCACCCATTAAGAGCCGACCAAATCATAAAGTTAACTCTAAAAGTTAATTTTAGATAAAATTTTGAATCTCTTTCTATGATTTCAATGAATGATTTATTATATTACATACGTCGATTTTTTAAAAAAGTTAAATTTAAAATTCAAACGAGTGTTGTCCACTCCCAGACTAAGCATGAAGAAAAATTTCGAGTTTAGAAAAGCCCCGCGTAGAAAATTTTCGCGGGGCTTTTCTAAACTCGAAATTTTACTTCATGCGCCACGCGTATAAAACACTGATTTAAAGTGAAGTTAAAAATGCACTGAAAACCAACCCAACTTCGATATTTTTTCAAAATTAGATGTTTTCTTTCATATCCATGCTGTAAACCTTCAGATATTCGTTGTTTTCTTGTAAAAAAACTTCGATTCCCTGCAGTCCTTCGGTCTCCGAAGACCATGGTTGGTCCTTCGAGCTGTAGCCTTTGTAAAATGGTAATAAACTTAGTAATCTAGAGTGATCCTTCAATTTGAAACTTCTAAGAACCAGTGTTGTCCACTCCCAGACTAAGCATGAAGTAAAATTTCGAGTTTAGAAATGCCCCGTGTAGAAAATTTGTCGAGGGTCGCGCAGCGACCCGAGACAAATTTTCACGGGGCTTTTCTAAACTCGAAATTTTACTTCATGCGCCACGCGTATAGAACACTGATTTCAAGTGAAGTTAAAAATATACTATTAACGTTGGATATTTTTCATGGTTAAGTAACCAAATATCCATTCACAAATATTTGAATTATTCGAAAATTTTAATATTTATATTCAAATATGAATAATTTAGTGATTTAAATATTCATATTAGAATATTTAACTATTTGAATTAATCGAATTCGAATCCCAGCCTGAATAGCGATGATTCGAATTATTTAGGAGGATTTGAATCCGTGTATGAGGATTCGAATGCTTTTATAAGGATTCGATTCCTTTTATAAGGATTCGAATCCTTTTATAAGAATTCGAATCCTTTTATAAGGATTCGAATCCTTTTATAAGAATTCGAATCCTTTTATAAGGATTCGGATCATCTACGTCTGGATTCGAATACGAAACCTTTTAAAAAAATGTAACGAATCCGGTTCACGAATCCGTTTTCACTAAAGTATTCGAATACCTCTGTTGAATCCTCTAAAAGGATTCGAATCCGGGAATCGAATCCTGAATGATTCGAATCCTGCCCAGCTTTGATTTCAAATAACAAGCTTCTTGCTCAACATTGCACCGAGCCCAATATATTTTTTAAGGCCCGGCTTGGCCCGACCCGGTCATAAAATAAGAGAGATTGAGTTTTGCCTGATCCGGCCCGGTCAACATTTCAGGTCTAAATAAATAAAAAATATACTTATCTGATTATAGGCGTAGTTTTTAGAAAAAGTAAAAAATATATATAAAATTAAGATAATTTAAATATTGAATATGATACGGGAAAATCGCCTAAGAAAAATTCAGGCCCGTGCAGTGCTCCAATTGACATATCTTCCCTAAATATTTTAGATGACAAATCTCAAATATATTTTTTGTTGAGTATAAAATGTCTGCCTGAAGTCATTTTATTATTTGTTTGTTGCATTTATAAAAAACTAGAATATTTGATAAAATAAAAATTTAAATTCTCCCGAAAATTTGGGGTATTTACCCAATTTGGCAGAGGCCAAATTAATACACATTATTTTCATGGCCATAGCAGTTAGGATGATAATATTCCTATATAAAAAATATCATTGAAAATCCTATGTTCCGCGTTTTTCATACAGGGTGTCTACGGTAAACCGTTCGTTAAAAGTTTATGGGGTTGCCGTTGCACTAAAAATTTGAAAACAATCCTTGTCATACGGTTAAATCAGTTCTCCTTATGTGAAATATTTTCAACTTTATATCACTTCCAGTTCCACCGGAAGTAGCACCAAATTTGTTATTTCAAATAGAACACCCTATATATTAGTCATTTTTTAGATTCCTCAATTAAATTGCAACATATTTTATTCAAATATATGTACACTTATCTCTTATAGTTTTGAAGCAAAAAAAATATTTCTAAAATTTTGACCTCTAAAAGGCATCTTGAAATCTGTCTGTAACTTCTCTTAAGAATAAGATAAAAATATGATTTAAATCTCTAGTTGTACCTAGGGGATGCCTCTATAGGTATATTAATTCGCAACTGAATTTTAGTAGGCAAGTAGTAATGTTTTTGTTTTGCCGCGTATGTAATGCAAAATGTCAAATAATAACAGTATAATACGTAATCAGAGTAGTATCCAGTATATTACATATGAGCGGACATGTTGCGCACGAGCCGCGCAGCGGCGAGTGCAGTATTCCGCGAGTATGTAATTGCCATACCACTCGAGAAACGTACGATACTTTACCTACGCCCTAACAAAATAAACAATGAGCATTAAAGAACAACTTATTTATTGTAATAATTTTTAATAGTACCATGACAATGATGGAAACTAAATTACTACTTGAATAATATACAGGGAATAAAGCTGTACATTTTCCGACATTCGTTGTTTTTTAAAAGAGTTCAAATTGAAGGTTTAAACGAGTGTTTTCCACTCCTAGACTAAGCATGAAGTAAAATTTCGAGTTTAGAAGGGGCTTTCTAAACTCGAAATTTTACTTCATGCTTAGTCTGGGAGTGGAAAACACTCGTTTAGAGCTTCAAATTGAACCATTAAAATAAACAACGAATAACTAAAGATTTAAAGAAAACAAGCTGAATTTGGTATACGTATATTTTAAAGAAAAACTCCCTGTACATCAAAGAAATGTCATTACCCTGCATAAATGCGACGAAAAACGAATTTTCGAAATAATTCGAAAACTACTCGCTTTAGAAGTATAGTTGTATAATACTTTTTTGTAGGAAATGTTCCCCCTAATCGTACTACGTGATAAAAATTGGATCATTCCATTAAAAAAAATGAATTACTTAATATTGAAGAGAGCACTTAGATATTGACATTTTAAGAACACTTATTGTCAAAATTGACAGTTTCCAATTAATTTACTCATAGAGGCATTCTCTAGGTACAAGTAGAGATATAAATCATATGTTTATCTTATTCTTAAGAGAAGTTACAGACAGATTTCGAGATGTCTTTTAAAGGTCAAAATTTTAGAAATATTTTTTTTTCTTGAAAACTATAAGAGATAAGTGTACATATGTTTGAATAAAATATGTTGCAATTTAAACGAGAAACCCAAAAAATTGCTAATAAGTAGGGTGTTCTATTTAAAATAACAAATTTGGTGCTACTTCCGGTGGAACCGGAAGTGCTAGAAAGTTGAAATATTGCACATGAGGAGAATTGATTCAACCAAGGATTATTTTCCAATTTTTAGTGCATAAACTTTTAACGAATGGTTTAGCGTAGACACCCTGTATATATCCGGCATATAAATATTTACATAGAGCTTATGAACATGAATTATTTTATTATTATATTTTTAAGAAATAATCTCTAATTTAATAAAATAAAACACATAGTTTGTCCGGCTGTCGAAACTGGAGTCTTAAAAGAAAAATAATGTGTTATAATGACAAGAGTAAGAATCATCGGTTTTGTAAATACCGAAAAATAACACAGGATCCGATAACGCTTTCTAACGAATTAAAAACAATACATAGCTTGTATGTATTATCAGCGTGTTTAAATAATACGAATCGACACTTTCCTTAGATCCGTCTTTTTTATACGCTTTTTTTTCCGTCTATTCCACGCGACGCGAGACCCCATCCGTTCATGCCAAGGAGCAATGCACAAATGCACAGCGAGCTGCCGCTTTTCTCTCTGACTGTATTCGCCCCACTTGTCCTGTAAATGTGGCATCGGATGAGCTACTCTAAACTATGTGGGTCTTTCCAACACGATCGGCGTGTTACACTGCAATAATCCCCTTAAACCAGGATCCGCTTCCAACAGATTCAAAATTTCATCTTCCGCTCGCAAATATCGCATTGGACGGTCATCACCTCCGCCGGCTCCGGCGACGGCGACGGGCCGCAAACTTCCAGTGTCGCGTGCTCTTTGTAATAAATTTCTAAATCAGTTTGGCGGTGGTAAGTGTCGTTCAGGAAATCGCTCTTGATAAATTCTTACAGCTTCCGCGGAATTACACCGAGTTTCACCGTAAATAAGAAACATGTCTGCCAATTCAATGTTTGAATAAACGTATCGCGCCATGTTACAAAATGTAGATGTTTCATGGAATAAGTTTCACCATAGACTAAATAGCAAACTATTTTTATGTTTAAAAATCATCCACCCTCGCCGCTCTTATCTAAACATTTCAATAAGAGTGGAGATAAAGTGAAGTGTGAACCTAATAAGGAAAAATATTGAATTTCATTAACACGTTTAGAAAATATTCGGAATTTAGTCAGCAATGGGTACTTATGAAAACGATAACATAGACATAATTCTTCACAATCTGACCCACTTTTCTCTGGATGGTGTAATTCGATATCCAAATCGTTTAAAAACTACTAGTCTATGTGGAATCTCTCTTAAAATACGCAATGTGTGCGTATACCAGATACCACAAACATGTGGCCTATTATTATTAATTATTTTTAATAATTATTTGTGAGTTATCTACTAAAGGTATGGTAATTTCAAATGCAGGTATTGTTTATTTAAACGCTGCCCCTTATGTGATAGAGAGCCTGTACAGTAGTTCGTTTACACGCTGTAGATTTGTAGGTACTTATAAATGCTAATATCCATATCAGTCACACTACTTGACTGTTGAAAAAATGACGAAATTTTAGGCATTCTTTTAAAAATGTCATCTTTTTCCTGTTTAATTTTTTTTTTAATAGCGCCACTATATATCACGAACACGGGACTTTCCCGTCTTGCATTCGGTAATAGGCGTAATAGGCCTGTCAAGTGCGACGCGCGACACCAGTAACCAGAAATCAGCGCACGAAGTAAAAAAAACAGACTGCGGGGAATTACATACACTTTTCTATACATGTGTGAAAAATTACAATTATTGATCTCCAGTTTTCTTTGTGTTATAACATTATACACTTTAAATTCTATTTTTGACGCACATTTCACCGATTCGGCATTATATTATTAAATTATTGGGGCCCCTGTCGTCTGCAGTACACTTTTACTAAATAGTCCATCTTGCGGAGCCCCCAAAGCGCCCTGGCCTGGGGGTGGTAGTCCCGTTTGCGTCATTGTAATTTCGCTACTGCCCCTATAGCTCAGGGGCCTCTGAAGTCGAGGGCCCTGTATCATTGATACAGTTGATACAGCGGTAGCTACGCCCCTGATTTTGAATTATCCCTCAATTGTCCAATATATTGATTAATAGGACTCTGCTAAACAGTGAAAATAAAATCCGACCGATTCGTTTCCAAATTGAGCGCGTCTGTTTTATTAGATTAGATGGGCTGTCTGCCTTGTATTTGCTTCATTAGTCTAGGATGTCTCTGAATAAAGGCCGAACAAGATCCTGGACTGAGAGCCCGAGTTAGTATGTGGAGGCCATACGTTGAATATATCAAATCTTTTTCGGAACCATAATCAGAAGCAACATAATAATAATACACAATTCGGATGTAAATCTAATAAACGCTAAAAGTGAGCTTTAAGATACTTTATTTGTAAAATAGTATATAAAACTAGGTTAAATTTCAACACTTGGCCTCTATTTGTTAATAGAGGCCGATGTAATTTGTCATCGGTGAGAATCGCACTAAAATGATGTAATTTTGGGGAGAATTTACCAAACCGTATGGAGTAAAATGACGTCACTTCTCACCGATGACAAATTGCATCGGTATTGTGAACACGGGCCCTGGTCGCAGAACCGGGCCCTGGTCGCAGAACACAACGCCCTAGCCTAGAATTTTATCAAACCTAAGAACCAGCGGCGGCTCGCAGCCTAACCTCACGGTAGGCCAGAGACCCAAGGTAATATGTATCCGTTATTGAAAGGTGACTTTATTGTGTAATTCCTTGTATTTATAAAGCGCGATCCCAACCTCAAATTTTGTGTGCCTTGGCGCTGTGGCCTACCCTGAAGTTAGGCTGCGAGCCGTCGCTGCATATATGTATTAGTCTATACCACGTCTTCTGGTCGGAAAACGTCCACTAGGATGCACTACTTTTAGGGAATGGGACGTTTCATCGCCGGGCCAGTTCATCGCCTGGCCAGTTCATCGCCGAGCCAATTTATCGCCGGCTGTTTCATCCCCAGGATCAGTAACAGTGGCAGCTACTTCCACGTTTATTGCTGAAGAATCATGAGAATGTACATTTAATTCATGTACAACATTTCCATTTTTGTGTGTATCCTGGCGTTACAACGTCCTACGTGGTCACACCGCCAAAATTTAAAACATTGGTCAGACTTACTGTTTTTGTCAAAAATATACATATGTCGTCCGTGGATGAACTTTTCTCTCTCTCCCTTTTGGTCAGAATTTGTGTTTCCATTCTTGCAAATAGTAAACCTTAATCTAAATTGCACTCAATGACATACATATATCAAAAAACGACAGCATTCTCATTCGATTTTTATTAAGTTTGAGTAACGATTACTTGGTTATAAAACCTAATATAATAATATAATCATTTTCAGAATTAGGTAATATTTGAAATTTTATCATTAGATGTGATCTTTCTTTCAAAATTTATTTTATAAAAATATTGGCGATGAACAGTCCTGGTGATGAAACGGCCGGCGATGAACTGGCCCGGCGATGGCACGGCGGCGATGAATCGGTGGCGATGAATCGGCGGCGATGAAACGTCCTAGACCGCTACTTTTAGGAGCGTTTTCTGATAATGCGCATGCCCGGAATTACTACTCGAAGAAATTTAAACTGGTCAGCTGTTTAATACGTCTATGGGTAATCTAGTGCCGGAATACTTAACATAAATTCAATTTGGCTAATGTGTAGAATAGGGTACATGGTCGATTTTGACAGGTTCGCGCATGCGCAGCAGCACCCACTCCAGGGGTTCTCAACATGTGGATATATGTGTGTGTATTTTAAATAAATACAATTTTTACAATGGCCGACCAAACCTGACAAGTTGTCAAAAATTTCCAAACTTTGTACGCTCGGCACACGTTACACCGAATCAAACCCTCAGATGGGACAAAACCGACGTAAAATCGTACGCCCGACACGTTAGTACAAGTTTGATCCCGATCAATTGCCGAATTAAAAAAATATCTATAAATCGGAATATAAATGTTCACTGTGCCGCCGAGTGCCGTTGTGTGTAAAAATAAACAACACATTAGAGAACAGAACAGAACATTACTCTGTGTAGGTAAGAGCATATGACTTTTATCCAATACCCACTTACACCGCAGATACTTAACCGAGGTTAAGCCATTTCTACTAGTTTGTGGCATAAGTAGAAGGTTTCAAATTGAATACATTGCTTAAGTATTTTTGCACACGCTAGCGATTACATACTTCTAGGTTTGGTTAGGTTAGGTTAGTAGAAAGGTTTGCAATAGAATAAATTGAGCAAGTCATTTTGCTCCCGATGCCTGTTCCACATACTTCTAGGTTAGGTTAGGTTAGGAGAAAGGTTTGCTAAAGAATACATTGCGCAAGTCTCTTTGCGAACGATGCCTGTTCCACATACTTCTAGATTAGGTTAGGTTAGGAGAAAGGTTTGCAATAGAATAAATTGCTTCTGTCTCTTTGGGCACTCGGCATATTTCATGTACTTCTAGGTTAGGTTAGATTAAGAAAAAGGTTTTTAATAGAATAAACTACTCATCTCTTTGCAACGCTAACACTTATCAGGTGGGGTAAACGAAGCAGCAGTATCTTTGCGCATGTTAGCGACTTTACATACTTAGGTTAGATTAGTAGAAAGGTTTGCAATAGAATACATTATTTTTTGTTTATAAATAACCTTAAAATGTAAGTTGTATATTCGTATTCTTTTGTAAGCTTTTTTATCAAATTCAAAGCGAAAATAGAGATTCAATTTTTAGTGAGTGGTTAAAAAATCAATCGCGGAATTCCTTTTATACTGGGCTTGCGTTCCAAAGCCCGAATGGGTCGGTCAATTCCGACTTACGATCACACACCTGGTACAACGAGACCATTCGCGACGCTCAAAAGTGTCGATTATCAAAGTTACAAATATTCGATTGTTTTATTTTTTACGTTTCATTTTTAACGTTTGATTTTTGATCTTAAAGCACACACATACACACCATCACACAGATCCATATACCGAGTGTCTGGGATAAGGGGCGAACATAGAAATTTAACATGTAAAATTAAATATGTGTAATTATTAGCTCCCCTATTAATTTTAGAGAAAAATCGCAAAAGAATATTTTTTAGAGAATTAAAAACTGTAATAAATGCATCCATTTAATTTACGTTTGTACCAGAATCCACCTTAAAAATATTAAAAATAAGTTGAACAATGTACCATTTAATAAAAACCCTTGCCATGAGTTTGACAAATGTCATGTTATAGTGAAAACAATTTTGCTAGTCAGATATCAATTCACGCATTATAATTGTTATGAATAATAATCTGAGTTATTCCAATGAAGAGAGGGTATTCAGTATAAAAACATTTTACCGTGGCGTCAGTTGACGCAGAGTTCGTGACTTATTTTCGGTTAAATTTAACAATCGACCAATTCCGTCTGTATCAACAATTACCAAGTTTGTGAAACAGTTTGAAAATACAGCAGATGATTCAAAAGAAAGAGTTTTGGGTTTGATAAATGCTGAACCAACAACTAACATACGATGTATTGCTCGTGAGTGCAACGTGTCTAAATTCTCTGTACATAAGATTCTGAAGAAGCATGATGATTCAAAGAAATGATGATTCAAAAGAAAGAGTTTTGGGTTTGATAAATGCTGAACCAACAACTAACATACGATGTATTGCTCGTGAGTGCAACGTGTCTAAATTCTCTGTACATAAGATTCTGAAGAAGCATGAATATCATCCCTACAAACATCAATGTCATCAGGAGATACTACTGGTTGATGAAGAAAGCAGGCGTTTATTCTGTGAAATAATGCAGGATCGATCAAACACAGACCGAAACTTTTGCAGTCTATCTGTTTTATTGATGAATGCACGTTCACTCTTAATAACGAGCCCAATACACAGAACACGCGATACTGGACCCAGGAAAATCCACTGATACGCTTACAAACTAGAACCTAGTTCCCGCAAAAAATAAATATTTGGGCTGGTATTTTTAAGAATAATATTATTGGGCCATTTAAAATTTATGGAAATTTAAGTTCGAATTTTTATTTAGACCTTTTAATCGACCCTGCGTTAGAAGAAGTTGCACGTGAAAATTAGGAGATATGGTATCAGCCTATAATGGTTTAAATGTGAGGGAATATTTAAATGCTAATTTTTCCAATTGTTGGATTGGTCGCGGTGGCACTATCAACTGGCCAACTGGGAGCTAATAATTACACATATTTAGTTTTGCATGTTAAATTCCTATGTTCGCCCCTTATCCCAGACACTCGGTATATAATCTGTTAAGAACCACTACACTGGGTGTATGGAAACCATGAAAACGTATCAAAAATGGAGTATGTACCCTGTTTACACATTAGCCTTCAATTTTGTTTAATAAATTGCCGAAAGATAAAAACAAAATTTAAAAACAACATTAATCAATCAATTTTAGGGAACAAACCGACTGAATACTAAAATAAATTATTCATGTTTTTTCCAATATTTGAATAGTTTCTTTTTCAGTAACTTCAGTTTCAATTATCTTTGAGTAATTATGTTTCTAAACTTTGCATGTCCCTTTACTATAGTTTAATTTTGATACTAATTCATGATATTTTGCAATAAAATAACACCTAGCTGTTGGTGATGGTTCATAAAATTGGTGACTATTAAATTAATAATATCATTTTTAAAATCAAATCTAGTGAATAAATAAATAATATTTTAGAGGGTTATTAAAGTAACGATGCAAACAACAAACAATACAATACAAATAGTGTACATAATAAACATAAAGACATAGAAAATACTTATGAATTAAAATTATAAAAAATTAACTAATATAAAGAAAATCTAAAAAAATATAACAATAAAATATAAAATTACGATAATATTCGTATAAATACACTGGCGAAAGAAATTAACGCATCACATTAATTTTTTTAATTTATAAATAAAGTTTTGATGTTTAAAAACAAAAAAAATAACAACAAAACCAACTGAACTATAATAATGATTTTCAACACATTTTCTTTCATTAATGACTAAAATAATGTCATAAATAAAAAGAGGAAAAAAGTGAACATGTGATTATAAGACTTAATATCTAGTGTTTCCTCCTCTTGCTCGAATAACTGCCTGACAGCGACGGCTCATACTGTTAATTAATGATCCAATTTCATCCTGGTTAATATCTTCCCAAATTTCCTGCAATCTTTGTCCAAGCTCTTGTTGATTGCTTGGACGCCGAGGAAGTGCTCTAAGGCGTCTGCCCATCGCGTCCCATAGGTGTTCGATCGGATTAAGATCGGGACTCCTGGCTGGCCATTGCATTGTGTTGATACCCACTAGGTCAAGATACTGTTGTACAATTCGGGCACTGTGTGGTTTTGCATTGTCATGCATAAACAGGAAATCGTTTCCTCCAAAGGGAGCAAAAGGCATTACGGGTGGTTCTAAAATGTTTGCAATATAAGACGCTGCCGTGATGCTTCCTCTTGGTATGACCACCAACTCCGTACGAGCCTCTAAAGTGATACCACCCCACACCATAACAGAGCCTCCACCAAACATAACAGTCGGAACAATGTTACACTGCGCATAACGTTCACCTGGCCGTCTGTACACATGCATTCGTCTGTCACTGCCGTAAAGACAAAATCTGGACTCGTCGCTAAACATAACATTAGCCCAATCGGCCTGTAACCAGTTTACATGCTCTTGCGCAAATGTTAACCTGGCTCTGCGATGGTCTGCGGTTAATTGTGGTCCTTTTGCCGCTGTTTTCGGAGTTAAATTAAAACCACGTAACCTTTTTCTGATGGTAACGGAACTTACATGAACATTGTGGATCTCTGCGAGCATATTTTGTAGCCTAGGAGCCGTAATAAACCGTTCGCGTAACGTCTGCATCATTAAAAAACGGTCTTGAACAGCCCGTTCTCCCTTGTCCTGGCCTTCTTGAGTATGCCTGAGTTTCCCGATGTCTCTTCAAGACACGGGATACGGTCGATTGGTTAACACCAAGACGCTGACTGATGTAACGCTGACCTACCTTCTTCTGCAAGTGTAACCACAATCACAGCTTCTTCACTGCTTAAATTAAGATTCGGACGTCTATCCATATTCATTCTTCACTATTTAGCACTTAATTTTAACAATTACTTGAAAACAAACTCAAAAAGAAATTTTATATGAACCTTTCTTACAGTCAGAATAATGAAAAGTGCTTCATTTTATTTATTGACAGAAAACCATGAGAACAAAAGACAAAACACAACATGTAAAACAGCATGCTTGATAAGATTTCTTATTGTAAAAATATGTTTGTGTTCAAAGAAAACTCGATTCCAAGATATCAAAAAAATCACAAATGATGCGTTAATTTCTTTCGCCAGTGTATATCAATCAAAAATAATATATTTTTAAATAAAACACATTATTTACAAGATGCATCATATGAAATACGAATACAAATTATATAAAACTAGCAAACAGTTATAAAATTATAAAACAATTAAAAAGAATATAAAATAAAGATCAAATAAGAAGCACTTAACTTGTTGAATAATCAAAACAGAATGCATGTATACTAATTTTTCTAAAAATGAAACTACCCTGCAAATACCCCACCAAGATGCAATGACATGGTCCACCACATGGCCAATCCAGACCATTTTTCCTAGAATGTCTTGAGTTGTACTGCGTATTTTAAAATGAAAAAAAAAACACAAATATTTCATTTTCATAGAAGAAATTAAGCTTTATTGGCAAATACCAAACTATACATGTATAATTACACAAAATGAAACATAATTCTCACTTGTATTTCATCTAAATATTTATTATAATTTCTATAGACATTTATTTATACCTATATTGAACAATCACATTTGAGTAATATTTAATTAACATTACTACATTGTATGTTGTAATGTTGAAGAAATATTATTTTTCTTTGCTTAATGAGATATACATTGACCAAAATATCTAAATGTTACAAATTTTAAATTTAAAATACGCTGCGCGCCGGCAACGAAACCTACACTCATTGGTGCTTGGCGGTGCGTTCGTCCATGCGCAGTTTGATCGTTTCACGCTATTATTCACTCTAACAGATCCTATATCTGGCCTATGCAGTGGATAGGGAGTTAGCGGTATAGACTAATAAGTATATGATTAGTCTATATCGCGTCTTCTGGTCGGGAAGCGCAGTGGAGGCGTAAGGCGTTGGCGACGTGGGCCCCCGCCTACGGCCTCGCGGTCTAAGGGGCCTCGCGGCTCGAAGGCCCGCGAACTCAAATTAGATAAAATTACTCATTGCAATAAATAATAATAACACCGGCTAGGAAGAATCTTCGAGTAATATTTAATTAACATTACTACATTGTATGTTGTGATGTTCAAAAAATATTTGTTTTTGCTTAATGAGATATACATTGACCATAATATCGAAATGTTACAAATTTAAAATACGCTGCGCGCCGGCAACGAGACATACTCATTGGTGCTTGGCGGTGCGTCTATGGGCAGTTAGATCGTTTCACGCTATTATTCACTCTAACAGATCCCATATCTGGCCCATGCAGTGAATAGGGAGTTAGCGGTATAGACTAATAAGTATATGCGTCGCTGCTAAGAACCTTTGTGCGGCTCTCTAAAAATAATAATGGTGGTACAAGGGGATTAGTTATTGGTATTTTGAAATATTAGGGGGGGTGGGGTTAATTTCGTTTTTGCCGCCACTGAAGTTGACAATTCAATGCCAAGGAACTCTATCTAATACCTTCCAACCGTTCCGATTGAGATTCGTGTAAAAACAAAAGGAAAGTACATATGCTCGCAGCCTAACTTCAGGGTCGACCACAGCGCCAAAGCACACAAAATCTGAGGTTGGGATAGCGCTTTATAAATACAAGGAATTGCACAACAAAGTCACCTTTCAATAACGGATACATATTACCTTGGGTCTTGGGCCTACCCTGAAGTTAGACTGCGAGCCACCGCTGATATGCACCATTCGTAATGCGGCCTGAATGACAAATTATAAGTGTAATTTGGGTTGCATGTTCTTACACACACACACACAGTACATTTTGATTGAAATAAAGCCTTGGCGAGCTATTCACAGCACCGGTGCAATTTGTCATTAGTGAGAACTCGCACTAAAATTACGTCATTTTGGGAAGAATTTACCTAACCGTAAGGAGTAAAATGACGTCATTTCAGTACGACTTCTCACCGATGACAAATTGCATCGGTGTTGTGAATAGCCCCCAATGTCTATTCCTGATATATTAAATAAAATACTACTAAACACAATCTTTATTTATTATTTTTGAATTACGCGCTATGCAGCGTTGCCGGATTTATTGAGTATTGATATATGTTTTGTGAAATGTAGATACAATTATATGAATATAGATCTAAAATATCACATTAGCAACATTAAAGCGTTAAATTAAATTTTGTGATACAACAATTATTCGCATTTGGAAATTTTTAAAAGTAAGTTAGAAATTTTATGGCAATAATGTACAAGGCATGTACGATCATGCGCTTTAGAAGCTTCTTGTAATTGTAAACATTCGCATTGCCAGTACGTTTTTATAATATAACGCTAGTTATGACATTTATGAAAGTTTTAAATTTCGTTAGAAGATAACTTCACGTTAGTATTTTTTTTGTTTTCGTTTTCATGAAACATTTCTTGTAAGTAGATAAATTTAAAATGTGGTCAATTCTAATTACAATCTTATTTGCTTTTATATTAAGTGTTTAAATATGAAATGTCATGAATTAAAATGTATTTTCTATTACCTGCAACTTTCGCATGTAAGTTTGTTTACAAATACCGCGAGCGTCTATTGTTATTTAAAGCGTTTTCATAAACAATAAATAATTTGAAGAGTTGGCAAAATGGAACACCAAGAATTTTTGAAGCAATGGTTTCACGAATTAAAAACAAAAAAGTCGGTGTATAAAGAACCCCTCCTGGAGGAATACCTGGTGGACAAAATCAAACTTTTCTGTGATGCTTTGAGTCAAGACTCCCACGTTTTTCTCAGCACCGTGGATGTAGTGGAAGAGTACGTGCGGATACAACGTGCACAAGGGGTGAAAATATCCGATCCTGTGCTCGTCTTCATTACAGCCATTCTACTCTGCTGCAAGTTCAATGGCGAGGTTTCTGATTTTAAAGCGAGCAGTTTGGTCTCGCTGTATGAAAAGATTTGCAGCAAAACGGTGAGCATAGAAGATGTGATCCAGAAAGAGGTTCTTATTTACAAAGCGTTGAATTACTGCTTACCTTTATCCACGCGGGTTGATGATTTGAAGACTTTCCTCGAGTACTACATGACACCATATAAACTAAAGTTTTCGTTGCAACCGCTCTGCGTGGAATTGCTGAATTTTTACACGATACATGGCAGGAGGATTTTTGTTAGTTTGAAAGCACAATACTTACAGAATCTGAATGCTATCAATGCGTTTTCGAGTATTTACACTAATAGGATGTACGTGCCTATAGGGATTTTATTATGTGCTATTCAAATTTCCAATACGTGCAATATCTTGAGCACTGAGAGGATCGTCGAAGAGTTGAGTAGGATTTCGAATATACATAGTGATCACTTGTATTTCTTGCGGGATGAGATTATCACTGTGTGGACTTCAAGAAAGAAACACAATGGACTCAAGGTATAAATTAATGTGTTTAATGTTCCAACAGTTGATTTACATTACTTTGATTTAAGGTTACAAATATCATAATTTAATATGAATTCGGTTATATTAAGAAAATATATTTCAATTGGTTATAATTATTCAATACAAACTTGATTGTAATTAAGTTTCAAAAATGTTATTCATCTAGCTAAATAATAATGCAAAATTAGTGCTCATTCCATTTACCGAGGCGAAAAATGTCGATATATTTTAGTAGATTACATTTCGATGCCATAATTCACTTTCGAAAGTTCACAAAGTCGCTTCTTGGGACTTTTAGTTTTACGTACAAAAATGAGTTCTAATTTGTCGCCTAGTTAAATGCAACTTACACTATTTATAACATAATTTTGTTTCTGAATGCTATCAAATATTTGTATAGTTCATAATATAAAATGATTATTTATTCTTTTAATAAAGGTTATTTGTTTATAATTTAAGGTTATGTATGTTTTTCTTATTTTTAATACATTTGCAATCAATAAATCTTGACAAGGGCGGATGGAATGTATATGTGAATTGATTAACTCTTGAATTTTAATGCAATGGGTATACAAAAACTGCCTCATTTGGAGTTGGCTTTATGTGTCACCATAAAAATTACTTAATTCTATTAACCTGTAACTGGTACATTTAGGTCTGAGAGACACTCGCCATTCATCATCATCAACATCCCCATTTCATAAAAAAATGCATTGACCTTATATCTACCTACTTTCAAGTATATCTATTTTTAGTATGCCAAAGCCATTAGGCATAAAAGTGTTCAAAGTATCTCACCGACCACTTTGTACCAGTTATTGTTTTCATGTGTAACACACAAATTCAGACTTTTTGTCCATTTAAATATTCTAAATTATAATTATAATCAATGAAAGACATGTATACAGTTTTTATTGTACGTGTTTCATCAAAATCAATATGAAAGAATTTCAAGCGACATTTTCTATTTCCGTAATATGGGCCCCTAAGTAAGTGTTCAATTTAAGATTTTTTCGTGTCCATTTTCTAAAAAGTAATGATTTCATCTAATTTTAATATTAATTGCAGTTAACAACATTTGTTAATTTCAAAATATACAGGGTTTTTCATTAGTGCGTTCTCAGAGGATATCTTTGCTCACATTAAAGATAGAAAATGTTTCTTCGCCAAAGTTGCTCGAATTTAAGAGCTACATAAGCTAAAAATATTTGTACGTATACAGGGTGCACCATAAAGACAGTAGCGGAAGCAACTTCCTCATTTTTAATGAACCCTGTGGATTATTTGGTTTTTGAATTTCTCATAAAAATTGAGTCTAATTTGATTAAAAACATTCGATGGTAGTCCGTTTTGGAGTAATTTTAGATTTATGGACAAAAATTACGTTTTGCAGTAGTTTTGTAAACTTAAAATATCTCTGAAACTAAATAAGATAAAGAGTTGCAATTCTCTTAAGATTCTCTTAAGAATAGAATACGCTATCGGCTGCAATATAATGTTGACCGCTCAAGTTGTTTAGCTACAAAGTAAAATTAATTGAACTTATACATTTTTAATCAAGGGTAACTTAATTTTTTTAAATGGAACATTGTACTTTTTTTCAAAATATAATTAATAAAAAGCATAAACCTAAATGAAAGAAGATTAAATTTTGCGTCAATTGGTGTTAAAAAAAATGTTATGATTCCATTTAAAAAAATCAAGTTACCCTTGATTAAAAACTTATAAATTTGACCATTTTTACTTAATAGCTAAATAACATAGTGCAACAACTTTATAGTGCAGCTGTACTCAAGAGAATGGCGAAAACTGCAAGTACCTTATTTACTTTCAGAGATATTTTAGATCTACAAAACTACTGCAAATGTCATTTATATCTAATAATATCAAATAGCTCCGAAAGGTACGACTTAGACCAAATGTTTTTAAGAAAAGGAAACTCAGTTTTTATAAGGGATTCAAAAACCAAATAATACACAGGGTAGTCCATTTAAAATAAGTAAGTAGCATCCGCTGTCTGCACTATACTCTGTATACACGAAAATATTTTTAGGCTATGCAGCTCTTATAGTCGAGCAGCTTTGGTGCACATTTTTTTTTCTATCTTCAACAGGAGCTGAGATATCTTCCGGGTACACACTAATGGAACACCCTGGGTATGAAATATTGGCTGATAATGACGTTATCGTTTTATTTAAAGTTGCAATATAAAATATTTATAATTAAGAAGCAGGCACTCTAACATATGATTAAAAATCAGTTACCACCAATAAGAATAATCAATATAATATAATTTATAGAAAAGATTACTCTTTTTTTAGAAAACTTTTTTTATTTTGTAAAATGTCAATAATTATTAAGTATAAATGAAATTGCCAATTCTTGGTTGCAGAATACTTCAAACATTAAAAGTGCGATTCTTTACGCAAATCTACAACAAGTTAGTCTTACAAAGACTATATCAAACACTCATTGAAACAACTACTTCCCGGGCTAATACCGCGACGGACATTGAATTATACAACAAGTGTTTGCTGTTACATACAGTAACCTACTGCAAATGTAACAATTTGGGTCAAATTATTCAGGCCATCTATAGACGCATTTCGAGATTTATCTCTCATCAGTATAGCTTCGCCATTCCCTCTAAACAATTTGACACCTTAGACTGGCGGTCACGTTACCGTTCAAACATAAGTATAAATGAAATTGCCAATTCTTGGTTGCAGAATACTTCAAACATTAAAAGTGCGATTCTTTACGCAAATCTACAACAAGTTAGTCTTACAAAGACTATATCAAACACTCATTGAAACAACTACTTCCCGGGCTAATACCCCGATGGACATTGAATTATACAACAAGTGTTTGCTGTTACATACAGTAACCTACTGCAAATGTAACAATTTGGGTCAAATTATTCAGGCCATCTCAGATGGCCTGAGTAATATCATGTTAACTTAAACTACTAAATGTCATGATTTGAAATATTATAAGAATATTTTGTTGAATTTTTGAAAATTGTTATGAAATTAATTAGACTTTGGCCCACTCATCATATGTGGCCTGCACAGAAATGAGTTTGGAGACTCCTGTGCTAGACATAGCTCGAGAAAGGAAACTTGTCTTGCTTACACTAAGCAAGAGAAGACAAGAGAGAAAATTGTTTCTTATTGGACTTTAGTTAAACAATTATAATTGGAATCCGTTGAAAACTTTCAAAAAATGGTTTTTCACTAAAAAGAAGACGATATTTTTAATTCTGACATCTGTTTAAAATGTTTAAAACCCACTGGCCCACAGGGAATTTTCTTAAATACTTATATTATTCATCCGCCCTTAATTTATAAACGGCGTTATAAATTAATTTTGTAAACACATTATTAATGTAAATATTAATTTATTGATTTTTACAGTCAAACTGAGCAAATTACTAATAATAAAATAAATTAACAAATAAAAGAACTCCTTGTCATACACAATAAAAAAAAACATTTTTTGAAATTTCTGCATTTTCACTAGTTTTCTTCTGTTTGATTTTCTTCTTTCTGAACACTTATTTATTTAAATCTCTTGTCTCAACTATTGAAACACTGACAATTGAAACAGCAGTCTTTGTACATAACGTCCGATGAATGACAATCACAGGCAAACAAGGGCTACTCGTTTTCAAATATTCGTCGCCGCTTTTATGATAGACGTTATTAGGTCAGGGTCCTCCTGTGAATTTCCCACCCACCACATGCACAAGGCATTCTCGTACGACTGCGTGTTTCTGGTGTGGTGTAGCGGGTCTAGGGTGTGGTGCTGCCCGCTGGCTGTTGCTACAATCGGACGATATGGGTGTAAGCTCACTCCGTTCACGCAATCGTTATGCAGCGGCAACTGAAAACAAAATTAAGTTGTTGCTATACTACGTTTAATAAAGAAGGCTCTGTTATGATGACATATTTATGCTGTATATCTATACACAAATTAAATTTATAAGTTAGAATTATGCTACTTTCACAACCGAGGTATAAAACACAATAACTTTTTCGAAGCAGAGTGACCAAGTCTAGAGAAATTTCCTACTCTTAAAGATTGCAAAAATTATTGATAAGTCATTATTATTGACCGCACACTAATGTGTAAAGGAGGTATTATGGTTGGTAAAAAATTGACAACAATGTTTTCTCATGGGTTTGTTATCAAATTTCGTATTATAAAAATACAAAATTAATTAAAAAAGTTATGCAACTAGCTAGATCAAATAAGGTACTACCATGTCATTTCTAATGGAGTGAATTATTTTTGTACAACGTTCATTTTTGAGCACTTTTGGTGGAATTCCGGAAACCGGAAGTGGCAGTTTTCTTTTTGAGTTTTTCCGATTCATCTTGAAATTTTGGGGCTCCGGGGGTAATTTCCGACATAAAATTACTCGGCCATAAAAAAGCCGAATAAAATAGTTATCAATAAAGTGATTTTTGAAATGTGTACCATGTATGGAGAACAATTTGATACCAATCAAAAAGATTCATTTGGAAGACAATTTTTATAAATTCGTGCAATTCACCTACCGATCAGAAAATGGTAAAAGTACATTCTTACTGATTTGTTATTCATAGGAACTTAATAAAAAAAAAAAAACCTACTGTGTTAAAAACGGGTGTGGTAAGTACTTAAAAATGATCAATCGAGCAGCAAATTTGTTTTTCGATATTATTAATACAGGGTGAGTAATTATAGTTCGTGATTTGTAGCGATGGGAAATTAAGAAAAATTTAGTAAACGTTTTTTATTAACAGAGGTAACGAATTAATTGTGTAACTTAAACTAAAGTATCACAACAAGTGTTCAAAGTGATGTCCTTCGTTTTCTATCCTCCACCACACTCATGGCGTAAATTGCCAGTTTCTCTACCATATTGTACAACACGCAGAAGCGTTTCTCGATCCAGATGATATCTTTGAGAAAACCATGTGTGATATAATTTTTCTTTTAGGAATAAAAGAAGTTTTAATTTGACAACTAGTGACAGAGAGTTCAGTTCACCTATCTCAGCATAATTAATTCATTATCTCTGTTAATACAAAACTTTTACTACACTTTTTTTTTAATTTCCCATCAATACACAACACGAACTACCCCTGTAGTTCGTGTTGTGTATTGATGGGAAATTAAAAAAAAACACCCTTGTTTGATAAAAAACGCCCAACGCCATAACTCTTGTTATTTATTGACTGATTTTATTGAACTAAAATCCAAAATAAATGGCCATAAATACTAAGTAATGACATGAATATTGATTTTTTTTCAATAATACCTTTATTGCTAAATAATAGCCAACTTAACATTTTTAAATAACTGCCTATAATTTTTAAATTTTATTACATTAGACATGATTTTTCTGAATCCAATAATCCCCAATTTCTTGTAATTTGTTCAAAATGCTTATCAAAAAAAAAAAATCTTTTATTTAAAATTTTATTTTTAAAAATTATAACTAGTGTGCCTTGTAAAAAAAGTGTCAATTGTTATTTATTGTGAGGTTATTTCAAATATGAATAATAACGACCCAACAAATAAGTACCTAAGTTACAACTTAATGTAGAATAGAATAAATAAGTAGTGGTAGTATTTCTAACTTCACAATATTTTCGTGTTTAATACGGGTGGCGCAAAAAAGCCTGAAAATTTGGTTTGCTCGGGTAGCGCTACGCGACCAATGAAATTTTCAGGCTTGTCTAAACTCGAAATTTGACTTCATGCTTAGTCTGGGAGTGGAAACACTCGTTCGAATTTAAAATCTTTTATAAAACCGACGAATGTGTCGATTAATTATGTGAATGTATAATAAATTAGTTAACGGAACACACGGATTAAATATAAATCAATAAATAATTTAAACAGCATTAAAAGGCCATTTTTTTTCAAGGCATACTATATTTATTGCCAAAAGAATCACGTGAACAAGATTTATTATCTGTTTTGTGTTGTAGGCGTTCACTTTGTGGTACATCTTAAATACACTTGTAAATAAAACACTTTTTACTTTGTTTAACCACTGTATTTTGCACTTAATTTGTGACTATAGTTGTGGCTATCTAGTAGTCATTATCAAACTTAAAAGTTTTTTATTTACAAGATTTATATTTTTTTGTGGCATAAATATTAAATTAAAATTAACATATCGGGCATAATTGGATTCAGAAAAACAATGTCTCATATAATAAAATGAGAAAAGTATACAGAGAGTTTTATGTAACACCGAACATACTAAAATGTACTTAATGTTAATTTTCCTATGTTCGATGTGTACTAGGACGCATCAAAGCATTGAGTACGATGTGATTGGCTAGGATTGCTAATTGTAATATAGTCAACCCAATGTACACTCTTCACGTCAAAAATAAATTAAATTTGTCAATTATTATGTCAACCACAATATGTTGTATTATGAATATTTTAGTACAACGAAATAGTTATCAACTTTTGTTATATTTTTAATCAGTAAAATACTAGTTAAAGAAGGTAAAAAGATATAAACGCTTCATCAGTAAACACAATTTTTCGCAACATTTCGTTGTTTAATTTAACATATTAAATACAATTTTACAAAAATGTTATCGCTTAATGTTGTAATACTGCAACTAGTAATGTTGGAATTTGTAGGATCTAAACTTAAATTCTTGTAGAACTCCTACATACAAAGGATTTTTAAATATTAAATGATTTTGCAACAGTAAGGATATTATTAGACACTCTTCGACATAACAGAAATTGCTTAATTTCATCTCTTCCGATAATACCGACGGACTTCTAACTCCTCGCTTGTGAAATTTACCCAAACAAACTGTTCTAGAAGGTTCGAAATGGTTGAAATAAATGGTAGTCTGATTGAACAGAAATTATTTCAGAAAATAAATCTTGGGAATTGCTTGAGCTGTTTTCTCCATGGTATAAGTTTACCAGAATAATCTTTTCCTTCTTTGTACACATTATTGATATGTTCAACTCTCCGTTCTTCGTCTACGTCTGCTTCAAGTGCTAGAACAGCAAATATCACTTGCTTGCGATAACTGACAGATTTCCTTTAGTATTGTGGAGGCTTCTACTTCGTTATACATGTTAATTTATTAATAAAAAACGGTTTAACTTTGTTTGTATAACACAATTTATTTTTATGTGACTGCAGTTTCGGCAAATTTAGCTTGCCATTATCAAACATATAGTGACTAAAACTACTTACAAAACAGGTATATATACAAAATGGTTAGAGAAAAAAAACACAAACAAATTACAAATTGGCTCATCTTCTGACACTTTTCGGCATAGTGAATGATGGAAAGTACATCTTTTCCAAAAGTATGGTTTTCATCTAACAGATGTTTTGCAAAAGACGACTTATCACACTGTCTTAACCAAAAAGACCGGAAATGTTCCTTGAGCCTAATATTAAAATTACGACCAGATTGGCCGATGTAAACTCCTTGACAATCTGTACAAGTTAATTTATAAATTCCTTATCTATTGTTTACATCTATTTTGGTTTTGTTATTAAATATATAATTGTTAATTTTGCAAAAAGGTTTGAACGCAACTTCTATGTTATGCTTTTTTAAAATATCTTTAATTTGGAAAGTAACATTGCCAAAATGATTGATTTGTGGTTAAATTATCTACTTTATATGGGATACCGGCATATAATATATGTTTAATTTTTAAAAATTAATGTTTTTTTATAAGTTTGTCAACCAAATCATGCCCATAACCGGTAAACCGACTCAATAATTCCTATCCACTCCAGACATCCCTATAAACACAAAATAGCTTCGTTCAATTCTATGATCAATTGAGCCTTTCAAATTCCTTTATCAGAAAGTTCATTTAAAAAAGAGGTGGAGTTACTCCCAGGAGCTTGCATGCACTGGATCATCCCCCTAATTGGGACTAAAGGTGAGTGTCTTCTTTGAATATACCTCTCTATTTTTAGATTTTATCTACCAATCCTCTCCATAGACCAGCCATTTTTTTTTTTTTTTTCCACATGAGGTGGTATCGCTTTGCGTCCCTGCACTACGGTCTCCGTGGTCCCTACGGTCTCCGTGGTCCTAGACCAGCCATACTCTAAGTGTGTTCCGCGGAACCCTAGGGTTCCGCGATACCCCTGTAAGGGTTCCGCAAGAATTTAGAAAAAAAATCAAAACATCTCTCTGTGGTCCACCGTTCTAACGCTATCACGATTCACGAGGCGCAGCCGAACTATGTCGTCTCGTACAATTTTACTATGCCGCCACCGCCGATATCTACATGTAAGCGCGTAGTCGCTTTGATAAAAGCCGCCCCTAAGATTAGACGCTATAAATGTGAACAAGCGACTTTCGGCTCAACTTCAAAACGTAAAGTCGAAATTGTTTACACCGATTTTTTTTATTTCTATTTTTATTTCGGCTTTTTATTTATCAAAGGCGCCGACTCGAGTATTTTTGAGAATTTTCGAGATCGAGGCTAGGACTATAAAAGCGACGATCGCGCCTCGACACTTAGTCAGTCGACGATTAGCGTTCGCAACGATAAGTACCTACCTGCTAGAAACAAAGTGTTTATTGTTCTACTGCTGTATTCTGATTGTATCAGTTTTGTACATTTATTCTTTGGACTAAACTCTTCTACGCAGTAACGATCGTGCATTATTTTGACCCCACCATCCTGACATGTAACATTATTAATAAAGAAGAATGGAACGTTGGCTTAAAGCGTTAAACGTGTTGCAACAATATCTTCTAACGAAGCCGAACGTTCAAAAGCAGTACGCGCAGAGTATACAGCAATTACCGATCCAGACGATGATGCAACAACGTCAAGTTCCACGGTTTCAAAGGCGAAAAAAGGAAGTATGAAGAATCATATATCAGTTTCGGAGTTGTTGATTCAACGGCTCACCTCTCTGCATGCTATGTAGTAAACTGCTTCCTAATAGTTCCATGGCACCTGCCAAGTTGCGCCGACATTTAGAAACTGTACACCCCGAGTCTAAAGACAAGAATAAAGATTTGTTTTGTACGTAAAAAAGAACAGTTATTGGAAAGTCAAAAAACGATGATGCATGTAACCCAAACTATCAATCAAAAGGCCACGGAGGCATCATATTTAGTTAGCTATCGCATTGCACAAGCAGGTGAAGCGCACAATATCGCTGAGAATTTAATAAAACCATGTGTGTTAGATATAACAAAATGTATGCTCGATGAAAAATCTGCAAAGCATCTTTCTACTGTGCCGCTATCAAACGATACTGTTTCACGGCGAATTCATGATCTGCCAAGCTACGTCAAACAAGAACTAGTTACACGTCTACAAAAAACACGATTCGTCTTGCAAATAGATGAGTCGACTGATGTCGCTGGTCTGGCTACCTTGCTGGTTATCGTGAGATATCCATATGAAAGTTCTTTTGAAGAAGACATGCTTATGTGTTCACCGCTGCCCACAAACACTACCGGAGAAGAAATTTTTAATAAAATAAATATATTTTTTGAGGAAAATAATCTCAGTTGGAACGATTGCATTGACATTATTTGTACAGATGGGGCCAAGGCGATGACGGGTAAGACAGCAGGAGTAGTGTCACGAATAAAAAATAAAGCGCCTAATTGTAGTTCCAGCTATTGTATCCTGCATAGACAAGCACTGGCGATAAAGCAAATGCCGTCAAATCTAAAATTAGTTGTGGATGAAGCGGTAAAGATAATTAATTTTATCAAATCACGACCACTACAATCCCGATTGTTCTCATTATTGTTTGAAGATTATGGCAGCAAACATAAAACACTGCTGCTCCATACAGAAGTGCGATAGCTGTCTCGGGGTAAAACTTTAACAAGGCTATTTGAACTTAGAGCCGAGTTACAAATGTTTCTTTCAGATACTTCTTTTAATTTGAAAGACCGTTTGTATGATAAATCTTGGTTGTTCCGACTATCTTTTATGGCGGATATCTTTCAAAAACTAAACGAATTAAATTTATCATTGCAAGGTAAACAGACAACAGTGTTCCAGGCCTATAACAAAATAAATGCCTTCAAAAGAAAATTAGATTCTTGGATTATTTGCGTTGGAAAGAGAGAAATAGAAAGCTTTACGTTACTCAGTTGTTAGACGACTCAGAAATGTTTCAAGATGATGTATTTGAAGAAATGGTCCAATATCTCACTTCGATGCGCGCATCTTTGAGAAGTATTTTCCCGAAGATCAGAATACAAAAATGAAACTGAATTTATGGATTCATAATCCTTTTTTACCCAACTTACAAAAGCCCGAAAGTATGTCAAACGAGATATATGAATCTCTTTTAGAAATGTCACCAGACACAAGTATGGAGTCACTGTTCAAAACGACCCCTCTCAACGACTTTTGGTGCAGAATCCGTGATGAATATCCAATGCTTGCCAAAATGGCTCTGAATATTCTTCTCCCGTTCCCAGCAACATATTTGTGTGAAACAGGATTCTCAACCTATGCAGCCACGAAAACAAAATACCGAAATAGACTGGACGCCGAACCTGATATGAGACTTCAACTGTCCTCTATCAAATCTGATGTCAACCAATTGATGAAAAATAAAAAACAGTTTCATACCTCCCATTAGTTAGATTTGTTTTCTTTTTTAATATCTTATATTATTATACTTGTTATGTAAGTAACAAGTAACTGTTACATGGTACTTTTATTATGCTTATTAATAAAGAATACACTTTTAAAAACTATTGTTTTATTGTAAGGTTCCGTCAAGTATTTCGCTTATCAAAAGAGTTCCGTCACCAAAAAAGATTGAGCACCGCTGCCATAGACCATTCCCATTATAGCCATTTTAAATAAAATTATACAGTTAACTTTGAAGTTTACTGTCTAAGGGCTTCCTTAGACAGAAGGAACTGATCTAATCCTAGGTAATACCATTAAATTTGTGTAAAGGACATAATTTTATTTTTATTAAAATTCGTACAAAGTAGTTGGAAAAAAGCAGCCCTTAATTAATTCAAAATGTGCATTGCAATTAGAAAAGAAAAAATTAGGGAATGCATAAAAATATATAATTATAGCGATTCCAATACAGATAAAACGTCCAGTGTTCTAGGATGCATAATAAAAACTTGTTGGATAATAAAGCTTAATTAATTACATTTTGGCCAATTTCCTTTTTATTATAAAGACTTCATCAAATGACAGAATCAAAACTATAAAATGTTTTGTCAACATCATCAATAAATAAAACAAGTTGATTTAGAAAATGCTCACTGGTATAAGTTACGGGCTCGGTTTGGTTTGCATGACTAGGCACTATTTAACTGATCAGTATGGCTCGGGGATTATTACTTTAAATTCTACCTAAATTAATATCCAAATACTGTAAAATATTTACACATTACCATATATTTTATAATAATGGGTAATTTTTACCCTATTTTCTTTAAAATAAATATATCATCATGTTATTGCACTCATTGCAAATGAAGAAAAGCAATTTTTATGAAACGTTATACCCATTTATATTTCTACCAAATTTACTGATTTTATATATTTCATCGTAATAATAAAACTCAATCATTTTTTTTTAATAAAAATTATCTATCAATTATTTTATAAGTTTCGTGTATTGACAGGATAACTCAATTAAATGAGCTTGAATGGAAAATCCAGTTACTATAAACACACATTTTTCCCTAAATTTGGACCGTTCATAACAACACCAAAACACTTATCCTCACACGCTGTCTAAACACTTGCAATTGCCGAATTTGAAGGCATGATGATAACGCTACTTTAAAATTAGTCATCAGAAACAGGCATGATATTTAAATATCCATAAAATTCCATTAGGGAGTGAAAAATTACATATAAATAAGCAACCTGGTAAAGACCAGAGCATAGTTTGATCTGTTGCAGATTCTCTCATCAACAAAACAACAAACAAAATGTTCAAGACTGTGGTAAGTGCAATGGAAACTATTTGTAACTATACTCAGAGCAATGATATTATTGTACTGAAACAGCTCGGATACGAATTTAAATCACATTTATTGACGAGTTAGTAGGTTTTTGTTTAGATGAACAGCATGGGGTGAGCCAAAGGTGCATTTGACAAAGTAACGTAACTGACATTCTTTTGATAATTTTAACATTGTGAGATAAAATCACTGGTCATTAGATATTTTGATAAATCACTTTAACTCTCTTTGTTGTTTATTACAGTATATGAAATATTGTTTTCCTTACTTTACTATTTTTATTACAAGCTATGTGCACATTTCGGACATTAAATGCTTTATTAATTGACTGTCTTTTATTTTTTTTATTTTTGGAAAAAACTGTATGGCATGAAAATCCATCATTTCTAAAAGAAATTAAGTCTGTTATTTGACAATATTCACGAGGTTTGAAAATAGAAAGTGTAACTGTTGTTATTATTAGCGTTAAATATGAGAAAATAGTAATTTATTATCAGATCACTTGGGAGAATGTCTAGTGATATTATTCACATTTGACACTAATAAAAACATCAATTTGAACAATTAACGGTGATATTCGCCGTTAATTGTTAAAATTGTTATTTACGAGGTTTGAAAATAGAAAGGATTAATTTCAACATTTGTCTACAGAAAAATATCAAATATACCATATTTAGGAAATGTAAAATAATGAATAAATATCAAGAAATGATTTAATTTAACAATTAATTTCAAACACAAACAAAATATTTCATTATTTTATTCTAAACATAACCTCATTAATACTTTAATCAAAACCCGTTTAAAAGTACATTGCCAAGCCAGTTATTGTGAATATTTTTTGTGATATAGGCCTGTTTACTCGTTGTCGCCGTTGTTGCCATCAACGGCCAAGTGCACAGTGGCTCGAGTAACACCGGCGCGAACGTGAACTCCATCAACTCCGCCGTTTCCCAAAACGACATCCAAAACGCACAAGCCTTTAACGGCTATAGCGTCGCCCCTTACTATCCATACGTCGTTCCACAATCCGGCTACGCCGGACTCCCTGGATACTACGCCCCCGTCGCATACTACGGATTTGACGCCGCCTACTACCCCTACGCCGGTTTGCCAAACTACGGTTACGGATACGGCTACGGCTACCCCGGACAAGTTCATTCTGCCTCCAACAACATCGGAGCCAACATCTTATCCACCAATTCCGGTGTCTCCCAAAACGACGTCCAAAACGCCGTCGCCTATTAGGTTGATGGAATCTTGGTGAATGATATCTTTTGTTTTTAGTTAAATAAAATGACATCAATTTACTAAAAGTGCAGAGTTTTCTTTATTTACTATACCCGCAGATAACGCACATTTATAAGATTACAACACGTATATTGAAAACTTAGGTAGATCAACATTTTATTTCCTCAAAATTTACAGGGCCATTGAAAATCAAGAAAGATGTAAATCATGGGTGGCCAATCCGCAGCCTGTTGGGTGTCAATTTGTAGCCCGCAGGGCTATGCCGTTAAACGAAAATCTTAATCTTTATTCTACATAAAAATTCCTTTATATTACGATTATCTTACTATTTGGAAATACTTATACTTGTGAACAGTGCTTTAGTCGGATGACCTACATCAAATCACAAGTGAAAATCTGCTTTCAAATTTAAAATACCTTCAATTGTTTATTAAAAAGAACTGCAAATTTTGATACTCAAATGTTCCCCATATCCCCGTTGTTTATTATTTAATTTAAATTCTGGATTATATTATTTTTAATTTAATTTTCGTGGAGATATTTTAAAAAAATGTTGATATGTCCATTATAGTACTTTCTCCATTAAACTAGTCATAATCAGCAGAGTCTGATGAACTTTCGTTAGATACTTGAAATCAATAGCTTTCACCTACCTTATTTTTTGAACAATTATTTCTTATTCCTAGTTTAACAGGAATAAGAAATAATTGTTCGCACTTATGTTTTCAGGTTTCCACAAAATTTTAATCATGACAAATTCAAACTAACGTCATATAGAGCAATAGCTTACTTATTCAGAATAATTAATTCGAAAAATTCAAATTTTTAAAACAATATTAATAAAATAACTAAAAGAGGTATGACATAGAGTAAATACGCATTAAATGCAATTTTTTTGATTATCTACAACTTTTCTTAACAATTCTTGTTTATATGATCAATATTAAACAAAAATATGCTAAGAGTAAACTACCACTTTCCGCATTTTCACCAAAAATTTATTGAATACTACTATTACAATAAAAACCTTAAGTTTACAGTGTCATCTCAACAACTCTATCAGTTTGGACTTTATCGTGGCAACAGAAGGACAATAAAATGGTCTTAATCAACTCAGGGGACCTCAAAATGGATATATCCACTAAAAATTTTGATTTGAAAATGTTTGCGAAAACAATAATTTTCCTTTGTTTTGCATATAGGGGAAAAGTAGAAATTATAACCAAAAAATCGCTTATTGAATTTTGGTAAAATTTTGACAATAGGAACATGTACTTGAGTGTAAAAAATAAAATTCACGCTTTCATATAATATTTATATATTTTCATCTTATTTCAAAAGGCAGATGCTCAATAAATATTGAAAAGTGAAATATTGTGTTTATTTTATCTAATCATAAACAATTCACAGACCATTAAATATTTGATAAAATGTAAAGATTTTGTTAACAAATGTATAATACATTTTGGATTAATATTAAAAAAGGAACAATTCAGTGATGAAAATTTAAATTACCGAAGCTTAAAATTGACTTAAATTATGCAAAATATACAAGAAGTTTAAGTTTTACTTCGACACTTTGTATGGTATGTTGCCATGGAAACTAGCGCATAAAATATTATAAGCAGTCTTTCTTTTGAATAGATTTCAACAAATGCATATCAACTTAACATTATTTGGTTGCCATGGCAACTTGACTATAACAATAATTAAACAAAAGACTACATTAGACATATCGTTGAAGTCAGAGTTAGGAATGCATTTCAATGATGTGATTATGCACCTAGAAGAAAAACAAAAATTGATAGACAAAAAACCAATCGCCCTAAATATTTTAAATATTTACCATTGCTATCGTTAAAAAAAGTTGCCATAAGAAAGTTTATATAGAATTTGAATCAAACAAAAAAAAACGAAGATATGGACAATATTTAAAAATAGATTTTTTCTGTTTATTTAAATATTATCGAAATAATAGAAGATATTTTAAAGATAAATGCAGATCAGTATAAATTGAAAGATAAATATTTATGTATTCTAGTTTATTCATTGTCAAGCAAGAAAATGGTATATTATTAATTTCAAGCATTCATTGTTTTTTTTAAAGCATTTAAAGCATTAAGTAAATTAATTTGGTCGTATTTAAACACAGAAATATTGTGAAATTCAAAATATACTGCTAAATCGGTACTAAACTGTACTAAAAACATACTGCTAAATAAGAATATTTTGAATTTCACAATATTTCAGTTTTTATGCACCTGTGAGCATGAAGTAAAATTTCAAATTTAGAAAAGGTTTTAAAATTGGGGACCACTCTTTTAAAAAACGAAAATGTTGATAAAATATTATGGTTACATTTTCTAAAGGTAGTAGGTAGCAAGCTTCTAGTCAAGTGATGTCGTATTGAAATTTGATTAAATAGTCACATCACCCAGAGTGGGGCAGTATTGAAGTACTTTTGTATTTTGAGTTAAAACTACAAAAGTAATTGATTACAAATGTACTTAATTACAAATTTACTCAAAATTTTAGGTAATTAAGTACAAACGCACTCAAAATAAATTAGCACAAATGTACTTGAGCATTTATTAATGTAATATGGAATATGTATAATACCTGTATAACTTCTGTTTAGATGGGATTAAATTTGTTAAATTAAAATTCATATATTCTTTTACATCGTTGGGAAAGTGGTGGTTAAATTTACAATCCCTATCTAACCTAACCTAACATGAGTGACTGTACTCAACCATAATCATGAGCTATCTAACCTAATTGACATAAAAAATAAAACACACACGGTCAAAATTTTGAAAACGACAATCTCTAAAAGGCAATTTACATCAATGCAGTTTAAAAGAATATTGTCGTTTTACGTCAAAAATTGCAATTCAGGTTTATTACAAATCAACAAAAAGAAGAAAATAAAACAAATCAATATTGACACCTCATGTCACAAGTGACATTTTACGTCGAAAATTGCAATTCACTTATATTCGATATTTTATATTGGCCAACTATATCTGGTGATATTTTTATATTGTTGGATATTTGGCTGGATACTCTGGTTGTAGTTCTGACTTTTGCCTTCTAAATAAATTTGGGGTTATGTTATGCAACCGCCTGTGCTTAATTACCCTATTATAAAGTATATTTTATTAGAAGTCCAGAAAAAAGGATATTTTCGTGCGAGCGTGACATATCCCGTGTGAGGCGTAGTCATGCAAGTACGGAAAAATCCATTTTTGGAAAAATCCATTTTTGAAAAATCCATATTTTGCACTATCTTTTTAAGCCAAATATCTTTTTAATATGGCGAATCGACACTATACGGTGGAAGAAATAATGGATTTGGCCTTTTCGGAAAAATAAAGTACAAGTTATACATCGTCATTCACATATATTATATTTTCGCGTCTATATCATGATTTTACTAAGTTGTAATTCTTCACACACTTGTACCGCTTTGAGTACATTGTCATGACATTTACGTATTTTACTGACGGAAAATGAAACGTCAGTAAAAAATACATCGTTGGTGTGGAAACATGGTTAGCGCACGGAATGAGCGCACAAGCAAATGTTTTTCGTGCGTGTTCATTATTCTAGAGCACTGGTTCCCAAAGTGGTCCCCCAGGATCATTCAGGGGTCCGTGAAAAATTAGACTTGTTTGGGGGTCTTTGAACAACGTCAGGGGGTCCGCGCAAGGGTTAATATAAAATAAAAAAATTGGGACACAATTTTATTAATATGGAAGTTAAAATAAATAACAATGAATAAATTATTAGCGATTTTTACGTCCTATGAAATATAGCCAACCACTAACAGCTCGCGAACTAACTTCATGTGAGGCTCAAACCCAAAATACAAAAAATGAGGTTGAAAGCACTGCGTATGCATATCGTTCATAAATGCTCCTCACAGAATTGCGTCATCAATACACACATTTAGCAGAGAGACGAGCACACCTTTTAATGCCGGTATACATTACCTTGGCATTTTTGTTTCACATGAAGTTGGCCACCGGCCGCCACTGGTTCCAGCATGCACCCTCTAGAATTCCGTGTCTCAAGCGCTTGGTGTGTACTGAAATGCTTAGGCAGCATATTCCAGACTTTCCAGAGCGTTCGGTATGACACATTTGTCAGTCGTGGATCTAATCAACAATTTAGTTCTGTGTTATGCGTGAATTAAAGTGCACACAACAAATTTTCCTAGTGTTGGACAAAAAAAAGTATAATTTTTTTGTATTGTTACGCAGATGGCGTACTTTCGTTAAGTAAGTATGTTAGAATAAAATTGATATCTCTTTTTTAATTCAAATTTATTTAAGGAAAGTTATACTTTTGTTTAAGTTAATTAAAACAATTATTTATCACAGTTATCAGTACAGTAATCCCTTAAGATTCATTAGGATTTCTTTTTTATTAAATTCTTAAGAAGAGATTGTAAGTTTTTCTTACTCAGGTGTGTTTCTAAAGAATATATTATTAATGATTCTGTACAAGAAGTTAGACATATTAGGTTTATAATTTAATATAATGCTAAGAGTTATAGCTTATTATTTTATATTTTTGCTTATTTTGTTTACCTCCGCGAGTAAACAAATCCGCAAATGTTGGAATTACTGTACATTACTGTATTATTATATTCTGTCTTCATTTTTTAATCATTTATTTTTCTTGAAAAATAATTGGTACACAAAGAGTACCTATACTATATGTGAAATTTACATGAAATGTTATCCTTACATCTTAAATAATTCAAGAGAGAGTTACATTGCAGCATTCCATTTAAAAAAATATTATAATTAACAAGTAAAAATTTTGAAAAACCTTTTTTCCTATATACATATTTATAGGCCCCCTTTTTCAGATAACAGTATGAGTGAGACAAAGAAAAAATGCAGACAATATAGTGTTGAATATATGAAATATGGCTTTATTTATTTATTTTGAGTTTGACGTCATCTATTTCCGCTGCTATGGCCTATCATGACGCCGGAGATTAGGTCTACAGCTATCCGGGAATTTTGCCGAACCCGATGGGAGTTCCAACCCACCAGTAGGGATCTTTAACGTGCACGCAACATCCAGGCAGTACACGGGTCCTACATGCATTTAACGTCATATCCGAGAAGACGGAGTGTTTGGCATTTTTATCCTAAAATATGGCTTTATTCCGTAAACAGGAAATAGTACTTTACCGATTCAATGAAACCTTCTAAGCTTAAGAAACATTTAATAAAAATCCATAGTGACAAAAAAGATAAGGATTTAACGTTTTTTTCAAACACTCAAAGAAAAATATTTGAAAACACCGGCATTGCAAGAACTCATAGAAACAACATTTAAGAGAGATGGCGATGGACTGCGTGCTTCTTATAATATTTCTTTAATGATTGCGAAGTCCGGAAAGGCGCACACTTTTGGCGAAGAACTTATTCTACCAGCTGTAGGTGAGGTAATACGCATCGTGTTACACAAACCAGCATTTGATATTATAAAAAGAATTCCGCTGAGTAATAATACTTTACGAAGAAGGATCGACGAAATGGCTCAGTGTGTAGAAAACGAATCAACATTACCAGGAAATGAAGCTTTACTTTTAGCTTAAATGAGATTTTTAAAAGAAAAAATTTCCCAAGAATTGTTATTTGTTAAATGTTTGGAAACTGATACGAAAGGTGAAACGTTATTTAGTGAATTAAGATTTTTCGATGTAAAAGCTATACCGTTGGAATGGTAGGACGACACCGAGGCTTTCTGGCATATTTAAAACAAGCTATACCGAATGTATTATCGGTACATTGGGTCATTCATGGACATTATTTGGTCGCAAAAAAACCGTAGTGAACGTTTGCATGAATCACTCACTTATGTTATTAGAGCAGTTATTAAAATCAAAAGGAATGCCTTAAATGAGAGATTATTTGTTCAACTTTGTTTGAAAAATGAAGATGACTATAATCGTTTACTACTTAACACAGAAGTACATTGGTTATCTAAAGGTGCATGTTTGGAACGCTTCTATTCTCTCTTTGATTCAGTGCTGGAATTCTTGGAGAGCGAAGATAGTGATTTGCGGCACAATTTAATTATCGTAAAAAATGACATCGCTTATATGACTGAATTATTTGCTAGATTTAACGAGACTAATTTGAAACTACAAGGTGACACATTAAATTTAATCAAAACTAAAAGTGTAATATCTGCGTTTGTTGCAAAACTTCTGCTGTATAAACATTGGGAAGAGGAGAATGCTCTCAGATTCCAAATCTTTCAAAATTGCAAAATAGAGATGAAGATTTGTTTGCTTATTGTCAACACTTAACAGCGCTTCATTCGGACCTTAATCAAAGATTTAAAGACATTCTTCACTTGAATATTCCCCACTGGGTGTTGAACCCTTTTGCGAGTAGTCAAACTCAGAGCACAAATACAGATGAAGACATACTAATACAGGAGCAACTTATTGAATTATCCACAAATGAGGAGCTGAAACCATTGTTTAAACAAGGATACGACAACTTATGGATACAAAAACAGATCCCAATGTTATATCCAACATTATGGGTTATTGTACAGAAGCTGTTGATTGCTTTTCCGTCTTTCTATTTGGTAGAACGTGGACTCAGTGCCGTTATGAGTCTCATCACAAAAAAAAGAAACCGACTAAAAATTAGTACGGTTACTACTCACAAACATTGAGCCGGACTTAAATACACTTATAACATCCCTTCAGGTTCATCCAAGTCATTCATTTCTTTTTGTATGTTAAAACAAGTTATAATTTCAATAAATACTCTTCAACAAAATCTTTTATTTATATTTTATTTTTAATATATTTTTACCATTCAAGACATCAAAGATATGTTTGTAATTTTTCTATTATGCATTTATGTAGTTTTTACACTCAGGGATCCGTGGGCAAGTTTTGAGTATGAAAAGGGGTCCGCGAACCAAAAGAGTTTGGGAACCGGAGCATTACTTCCGGCATGTTATTACGACTTTTCTGTCAAATAATTAATCAATTGCAACATGGCATTCATATATCAATATCATTACATGACAAACAGTAGCGACAACGAAATAATCAAAGAGCCTAAGAAAAATAAATCTCAAATCTTGGCTAATAAAAAAAAACTGAATATACAAGTTGTTTTTTCATATTCCCTATGGGATGAAACTTTTTTTTCAAAAAAGTCAAGGGGATCTGGATATTTAAAAAAATGACAAGTGTCAAATTTTTTAAATCAATGTTTCTCAGTTATTAAAAAAGATAGAAAAATACTATAAACGGTAAATAATATTTCTTAATTACTAGGTTGGTTGATATAGCAAGAAATATGGGCTTGATAATTAACCAAGCGAAATCAAAATACATAGTTGGACGAAAAAGGAGTTTAGTAAAGGGACACAGATAACAATAAAAACGGAGAGTAATACAGAACTAATATTCGAGGAAGTAGACAGATATATGTATTTAGGAACGTTGTTTACGAGGGAACCTGATAATGGACTGGAAATCAAAGTGAGGGTAATGGCAGGGAATAGGTGCATGGGGGGACTAAACAGGATATTAAGAAGTAAGAACATTTCTAGAAATGCCAAACTGAAGCTATACAAAACAGTATTAAGACCGGCGGTAATGTACGCCTTTGAAACATGGACAATGACTAAAAAGGAAGAAACAAGGTTGGAAGTGTGGTAGAGGAAAGTTTTAAGAAAGATATTTGGAGGGAAAAAGGTCGGAGAACCATGACTAAGACGAACAAACAACGAAATAAAAGAAATTTTTAAAGAAACAAAGCAAAGGCTACACTGGTTAGGCCATGTACAGAGGATGGACGAAGCTAGACTACCAAAAATGGTACTCACCAGTACAATAGGAGGAAGAAGGAAAAAAGGAAGGCCAAGGACAAGATGGAAAGGAGAAGTAGAAAAAGACATGAAGAAATTAGGAATTACCGGATGGAAAAAAAAGCACAGAACAAAATGACATGGAATAACATTACCAATCAAGCTATGGGCCAACTAGGCTCGCAGTGCTAATATATATTCAGGGTGTCCCAGACCACCCATATTTTTCAGGCAAATCAGGCGTGAATTGTAAACCAATCGTGTTGGTTTTGTTTCCAAAGCTCACTTTGCTTAAACAAAACAATTAATTTTGCTCTTTAAAATTTCATTCATAGGCATTCTTCAGAAAGACTGTGTGGATGTTTTGATCGGGTCCTTAATCAAGTACATTTGTAATCAAGTATTTTACTCAAAATACAAAGGTACTCAAACTCACCACTCACCCAATGGATTTTTTATAAAATACTCATATTTATTTTGTGATTATATCAAACTTCTTTAGGTTTCTTTGTTTGTGATGGATTAAGTTCTAATGAGCACAGATTTGTAATGTCACCAGTTCATGTTCATGTCAGTGTTCATGAACTTAACTTGATATCAACGAATGCTGTTGGTGCAGCTTTCTTACTACATAACTTCAAAAATTAGGTACATTTGAGTCGTTTATACCGAGTGTTAACCACCAAACCTATCCGCAGGTACCGACCTCAAGTTAAAATGTTATAGAATTTATATATCGATTATTTCTATCACTTATTATTAATGTTTACAGACTAAAAACATTCATTTTTTTTTTTATATAACTTTATAACTAAAAACGCTGAACAGTACATCCACTTTAAATGTTAATTTCTTGATTCTCTACAACTTTTTGAAAGATTTATCAATTATATTAATAATTTATAAGATAAAAACAAAACGCTATGAGTAAACATCCACTTCTGATTTTGGCATTTAACCCAAAAGTTAATCATTTTAAGATATTATGGAGTAGCACGCAAATACAAAATTTGATCAAAATCCTATAAGCCGTTTTTGCTTAAATCATTCAATCAACAGATGGACATACCGTCAGAATTGATATAATAACACTTGATTTGGAATCCTGAGACCTAAAAAGTATATTTCCGTGAAAGAAATGGGTGGTCAATTTTGAAAATTAGTGTGAGGTTGGTAAAAAGGTATAAAACCGTTGACGGATTCTTCTGGGCTTGTTTTTCCTCTTAAACTGAGCAGTATTTAATTGAATTAGTCAGCTTAATCTACATTTTAGTTGACTTATTCAATACGGATAATGCGGTAATTTTATTTAAATTGCCGCTCTACCAACGCACAAACTATATGTGCGTTGGTGCAGAAAACGATACCTGATTTTGGAGGATGGCCAGATCATTAAAGCGTGTGACAAGTATATATATCTGGGAACCCAAATCAACACCAGTGGGAGAACAGAAAGTTAAATTGAAGAACGGATAAACATGTAGTGATGGGCAAATGATCGGTACTTGAATGATGTTGATAATTGATCATTCGAATAATCATTGAAATGATCATTTAAATGTTTATTTGAATGATCATTCGAATAATTATGTGAATAATCATTTGAATGATCATGTTATTGTTCATTAAAATGATTATTTGAATCATTGTTTTCTATTTTTTTTTTTTTTGTGGAAACAAATCTTTTATTACTGCACCATATCTGAAACGAGTCTCAGAACCAGGAGACATTACAACAACTAGACAGACCAAACAATATTTAAAATAATAAAAATAAATATAATGTACACTACAACTACAAATGCTAAATGAAATCTTCTAAAATAATATTGCAATACATTTCGTATTTTTGATGCAGTGTATTGGTACAGTTAATAATAATAATATAATTTCTTCTTATTTTATTTATTTTGTAACAGTAATCATCTGCACGTAATCCATTAATATGTCTATCAAATTTATTACTTATTCGGGCTTGATCCGTAAGCAAAAACGCTAATTATTTCATGTAATTAGTGGATTTAGTATTCGTTATGTTTATAAAATGCTAACACTTGAATGTATTTACATGTGTATTGCTAATAAATTGCTTATTCAATAAGTTTATATTCGATTATGCCCATCACTAATGAATGATCATTCATATAACTATTTGAATGATCATTCGAGTGATTATTTATATTACCATTTGAATGATCATTGCAATGATCATTCAAATCATCATTCGAATGATAATAATAGATTATTAAATAATCGAAGATTTTCATAATACTGATTTCAACAACATGGTTAATTGGGTTTTCATTGTTGTTCTAATTTGGGTACGCTGAATTCGAATCCGATGCTAATTTTTGCCCAAAGTCGCTTGATTTTGATATATCTTATCTCAAAGTGGTCAAAATGGGCCATTTATGGCATTTTGGGCCCACAGTAACTAAACCTCCCTTGACTTCTGGTCGGCGAGTAATGGCGCGTTTTAAAGGCACAGATCTATACTTTTAGAATCAAAAAAGAGAATACTATTAACTCACTTAGTTTTTGAGCAATCTTAAAAACTGTGAGCGATATTTTTGTTTATTTTGCGCTCAAAATTAAAAAAATGGCCCTTCTAGAGTCAAAATAAACGCCTTTAGACAGCCAACAGGCCGTGGGCGACGGCTGTTAGTCGTTCCGCTGGGAAATTTAAAATTGTCTTTCGACAATTAAATTTTGATTGCGAGTAGCAATTTGTGACAATACAAGCAAATTCATCATTGTTTGCAGGGATTCTCTTTCTTGATTATCATACAAACAAATTACAAATACAAAATGCAGTAATAATACATTTATTTATAAATAATATAACGACTAAAACGACTTTCTCTTCGAGACTCTACCCTTCCAAACAAAAACATGACTCCGTTTTTGAGATTGCTGAAAAACCAAGCAAGTTAATTGTATTCTCTTTTTTGATTCTAAAAGTATAGATCTGTGCCTTTAAAATGCACCTTTACTTGCTGGCCAGAAGTTACGGAAAGTTTAGTTACTGGGGGCCCAAATATACTACAAGTGGCCTGTTTTGACCACTTTAAGATAAGGTATCAGAAAATCTGGCGACTTGAGGCCCAAACGGGCTTCGGATTCAGAATCAGTGCACCCAAATTGGAAAAGAACAACAATGAAAACCCACTTAACCAAGGGATGTTTCACAATCTGTTTATCAGTGTAATCGACTGATTCGTTTATTCCCACTCGAGTCGTCCCTAGTGAAGACATCTTCAAACAAACATACGGATGTGAAACATGGTAATTAAACAAACGCCTAAAAATTAAATTCCTCGCGTTAGAAATTGATTTCCGGCAAAAATCAGCCGGCATAACAAGAATAGACCGTGTGAGAAATGAGAAAATAAAAGAGATCATGGACGCCAACATAATTATCATTGAGCACATCCAACACGCACATCTAATCTGGTATGCACACGTACAAAGAATGTGAGAAGACAGAATTCCAAAACAAATACTTGAGTCGAGACTCCTAGAACGCCTTAAGGAGGCAGGCTCAAGACAACATGGATGGACGGAATAAGAAAAGCTACAGTGAGTCACAAAAGTAGGTATACACCAATCCATTCATATATTATTTGAAATATACACCACCAAATAAACATGAAATGTGATAAAAATGTGTATGTTTGCATGTTCTTAGTATAATTAAACAAATACTAAATACTGATATTTAGATTTCTGCAAAAATATGAATTTTATGCCACTATAAAAATGCACGTCACCAAAGTAAGTAAAATTTCATATCAGAACAGTTGTATATTATCTACCTCTGTTGGTTTCTATATTTATTTATGCTCAACTTGTTTGAGATAATCGAATAGAACGTATCACTCTGAATTATAAGATTAAAATGGCAAATGATCAAATATCGCTCTTAGAGGAAAAAAACTCATAAAAGTTTAAAAAGACATGATTGTAAAGTGCTCCAAAAAAGTTAGTAAGGGGTAATAGTAAAATCGTAAATAACAGCCTAGTGACCACAGTACAGAAAATTAACATCGATTCGGGTGTAAAAGAAGGTTCGCAGAATACCAAAAATCATCTTATTATTCGAAAGGTCAAGCAAAACCCAAAAATAAGTGCTAGTGAAGTAATGGCAGAGATGCCAAATAATCAGCTGAGCTGAGCTTTATGATGGCGATTATCTTGGTCGAAATATAAGAAGAAGCCACTTGTTATTCGAATAAATAGACGAACACTTAAAAATACTTCAGCTTGCAAACTAAAAATTAAATTGCGATCAATCTTTTTAGGACGCGTTAATATTTTCCAATGCAAGCAAATATACCATCTACGGGTCCGATGAAATTGCAAAAGTTTTGTTTCAAAAAACAAATAAAGAGAATAATATGGCTGGGACCGTGAAATATGATGGTTGGTGATGATTTGGGGGTGCTTGGCAGCATCTGGGGTTGGAAATTTGGTAATTATTGATTTGATAATGAATCAACATTGTAATTTAAATATATAGGTATTTGATTGAAATTCACTTGGTTTGTTTTACTAATAAATTGTTTTATTTTCAATTAGTTTCGGCTTAATGCCATTTTCAAGAATGGTGTACAAAAGAGCAAAATTGATTATATATACTAGATGTCGGCATTTCAGGTAATAAGCGCTCTAATTATCGGGGAATTCCAAAGGTCCTCGTTGTCATTGACCACGTTTTTTCCCGCCTTTATGGCTTTACTTATTTCTAAACCCTCCCGATAATTCAAAACTAATACCTTATTACCCGAATGCAACATTTTACAGTCGTTTGAGCTGAAAAAGTGATTAGCCGTGATGCAATGTTTTGCGAACCCCGTGGTTTGTTTATTATTTAGAATATCTTTCCTATGTTCTTTTAATCGCGTTTCAAAAGACCTGCCCGTTTGTCCTATATATATATTGCATCGCAGTCATCACATTTCAGCTCATATACTCCGCTTTTTTTAATATGACTATTGTCTGTTTTAATTTTATTATTAACTAATATTTTCCCTAAGTTAACAGAATTAGTCAAAATTATGTTATTGTCCTTTCCCTTAACTGTTTGTTTAATTTTCTGTGAGAGGTTATTCACGTATTCTAATCTATTCCAGTAGGTTTTCTCTATTTTTGTCACACTATAAAAATACTTCCGTAATTGTTTTTGTTTTTTCTTTTTAATCATTTGATCAACTAATGCCTGCTTATAACCGTTATTTTTTGCTATTGTTCTAATTGTGTTTAGTTCGATTTGATAATCTATTTTACAAAGTGGAATATTAATTAATCTGTGTATAAATGAATGAAAAGTACTATATTTAATTTGGTTGTGTGTGTTTGAGTTTATAGGTATTATTGTATCCGTACATGTTTCTTTTCTAAATATTTTATATGTTAGTGTATTGTTAGATGATTTCGTAATCGTTAAATCTAAAAAGTTAAGACTATTGTTAAGTTCCTTTTCTATAGTAAATTGAATTTGACTATTTAATGAATTTAAATATTTTGTAAACATTTCTAACTGTCTTATTGACCCTGTCCATATGCAGAAAATATCATCTACATATCTCTTCCAAAATTGAATATGTTTGCTTTCTGGTTGTTTTAGTAAATTACTTTCGAAATCATCCATAAAGATTTCTGACATTAAAGGGGACAACGGTGATCCCATTGGTAGTCCATCTGATTGAATATATATATCCCCATTGAACTCAAAGTAGCATTGATTAAGGCAAATGTCTATTAAACATTTTAATTTCTTTTTGTGATTCTAGATTGGCAGTGTTTTGAATTTTTTGGTTTAGAATATTTTGAATATATTGAATGTTTTTCATTGAAAAATATTCTAAACCAAAAAATTCAAAACACTGCCAATCTAGAATCACATAAAAAAGAATTAAAATGTTTAATAGACATTTGCATTAATCAATGCTACTTTGAGTTCAATGGGGATATATATATTCAATCAGATGGACTACCAATGGGATCACCGTTGTCCCCTTTAATGTCAGAAATCTTTATGGATGATTTCGAAAGTAATTTACTAAAACAACCAGAAAGCAAACATATTCAATTTTGGAAGAGATATGTAGATGATATTTTCTGCATATGGACAGGGTCAATAAGACAGTTAGAAATGTTTACAAAATATTTAAATTCATTAAATAGTCAAATTCAATTTACTATAGAAAAGGAACTTAACAATAGTCTTAACTTTTTAGATTTAACGATTACGAAATCATCCAACAATACACTAACATATAAAATATTTAGAAAAGAAACATGTACGGATACAATAATACCTATAAACTCAAACACACACAACCAAATTAAATATAGTACTTTTCATTCATTTATACACAGATTAATTAATATTCCACTTTGTAAAATAGATTATCAAATCCAACTAAACACAATTAAAACAATAGCAAAAAATAACGGTTATAAACAGGCATTAGTTGATCAAATGATTAAAAAACAAAAACAATTGCGGAAGTATTTTTATAGTGTGACAAAAATAGAGAAAACCTACTGGAATAGATTAGAATACGTCAATAGCCTCTCAAAGAAAATTAAACAAACAGTTAAGGGAAAGGACAATAACATAATTTTGACTAATTCTGTTAACTTAGGGAAAATATTAGTGAATAATAAAATTAAAACAGACAATAGTCATATTAAAAAAAGCGGAGTATATGAGCTGAAATGTGATGACTGCGATGCAATATATATAGGACAAACGGACAGGTCTTTTGAAACGCGATTAAAAGAACATAGGAAAGATATTCTAAATAATAAACAGACCACGGGTTTCGCAAAACATTGCATCGCGGCTAATCAATTTTTCAGCTCAAACGACTGTAAAATGTTGCATTCGGGTAATAAGGGATTAGTTTTGAATTATCGGGAGGGTTTAGAAATAAGTAAAGCCATAAAGGCGGGAAAAAACGTGGTCAATGACAACGAGGACCTTTGGAATTCCCCGATAATTAGAGCGCTTATTACCTGAAATGCCGACATCTAGTATATATAATCAATTTTGATCTTTTGTACACCATTCTTGAAAATGGCATTAAGCCGAAACTAGTTGAAAATAAAACAATTTATTAGTAAAACAAACCAAGTGAATTTCAATCAAATACCTATATATTAATAGAAATGTTTTACCAAGTGATCAATGAGAAACAAGTTAACGATATTGTAATTTAAACCTTTTTAAAAACAAGCTTCTCGGAATTGCAAACAACTTGGGTTTGGAGGAGTAGTTCATTTTCTAGTAAGTTATAGACCTAGAACATATCTCACGTGTTGTCAAAGAATTGCTGTTGTATAATGTATCAAAGCAACTGAAAACCGCCACAATCACCGGTAATTAATGTAATTAAAAGCATCTTGATCGACAAATAAGACAGCATGAAAAAAAAAACTAAAGATAAGTTAATCCTACTTCTTAGAGAAGGATTGAATCAAATTTCTTCAACTGTAACTTAAATTTCAGTTAACTTGATGTCGTTTCGACTAAAGGCTTGTTGTAAGTGTTAAAGAATATTCAACGAAATATGAAAAATATAGATTTAAAAGACAAACAAGTTTTAACGGCTATTTAGTTAATGCCGTATACTTACTTTTCTAATTTTAGTATAATTTTATAAAAATCTATGATTTTCATTCTATCCGAGCGAGCCGTAGCGTGCGCATCGTAGCGAACATCTCAGGCTTGAAAGTTAATTTAGCGTTAAAAAAAAAGAGTGTTTACCGCAATTTCAGTTTAAAATACGCGTTAGTGAGTGATTTCAACATAAGCCTTCCCCGGCAAGCGATAGGTACCACAAAAACACCGTAACTTATGATGATTTCGAAAATTTCTAATCAAGTTATCATAATTCGCAGAATAAAGTTGCCCCAAAACCACAAGAAAATAGACAAATTAAAATAAATCCTAAAAATCGCCACAATAGTGATAACGACCTTGAAACCCGCGAGAACAAAACACCTGCGGACGGAAATATCAATCCGAACGCTCCAAAGACAAATAAAAACATAACAGGTTCTAACTGTATGTTTTTGAGTTTACGTGAAGTGATTATTACACTAATAAAGACTGTTATTCCTTACTTCACTTTTTATTTTTATCGTTAGATGTACATTTCGAGACACAAAGTGCTCATTATCAATAACAAACTGTTTGTTATTGATAATGAGCACTTTGTGTCTCGAAATGTACATCAAACGATAAAAATAAAAAGTGAGGTAAGGAATAACAGTCTTTATTAGTATAACAGTTCTAGATAACTCCTTATTCGTACAGTAACTCAGGAAAAAGTAAACTTCAAGACAACAGATAAAGGTCCATATTTCATGTACGTAGAAGGAAATGATAATCAAAACGTCGGTAACATGCACCCCATGCAAATAGGTAAAATGTCATAACGACATCAACAAGCACATAGTTAATATCTCAAGTGCAAGTAAAAATAGAATTAAAATAGAGGTTTCCTCAGGCAAATCTGCAAATACTATTCTGAATCTCAAAGTATTTAAAAAACATAATATGAAAACATATATACCAATATTTCTTGTAAATATAAGAAATATCTATAAAAATTTAAGTGAACAGGAAATACTTTCTGAAATTAAGAGCTCTGTTAGTGTTAACTCAATAAGACGCATCCAGAAAAAGAATAAGAAAGGCGTAATGGATAATATTGACACATGTATCGTAACTTTTGATGGGCAATCGTTACCTATATATAATCACTCCTCAATATCCAGAACACATCAAGAGAGCTAATATTAAAAAATAATACATTAATGGGAAATGCATATCAAAATACAAACTTTGAAAATTATAACCCTTACTACGCCCTACTAGATTTAGACACTGAATTTCCCCGTTTAGAGAAATACGGAAATGAGACCCGCGGGTGAAATCTCCTTAAAAGGCCAAGAATAAATAATGGAAGGGAAGGGATTACCAATAAAACAGTCTCAACCCAAGAAATCCTGCGACATCTCCAGAAATTACTGAGCCCAAACCAAAGAAATGTATTTTTAATCCACACAGAAGTAGTCTATTTACAAAACACAAACTATGGCAACTTTAAACCATAATTTAGATGATTTCTTTAAAATAGCGCACGAAGCCCCCGATCCATTTGTGCAAAAACTTAATCAGCTAAAGAACATTCTAAAAATATTTGATCAATTTATAAATAAAATAAATAATGGAAGCGGAGGATTAGACATAGAGGTTAGTACTATTACTCCTCCAAAATGGCAGGGAATTCACAAAACTACTCTCAATTTATACTATTAAATATCTTACATTAAACGCAAGATCACTTATTAAAAATAAATGTTCAGTCATTCTCCATTTCTTGGATAATGATATTAATATTGGTTTAATTTCTGAGACTTGGTTTAAATCAGATAATGATATACAATTCAAGGGATATAAAATAGAGAGACATGATAGAGCAGATAGTAAAGGGGGAGCTGCTATAATGATAAAAAATTTCATCATGTATGAAAGAATTCAATTAAGCAATATACTAGGAAATATACAAATAGTAGGTATTAATATTAAATCTCAAAATGGCAATAGTATTACAATTAGTATCACTTTATGTACCTTCGTGGGTAAGTTAACTCTGTAGAGTGGACAACACTCTTCGCCTCGATTTAGCAACCATTTATGATAGAGGGAGACTTTAAGGCGTACCATACATAGCACATGGGGATGTAGAAGAACGGATAAGCAAGGTGCAGAATTATTACAAGCATTGGACGATATTAACTTAACATTTATCAATGATGGAACTAGTACTACTATAAAAAAAGAAAATGCTGTGGATATTACAATAACATCACCTCAATTAAGCAGTACGTTCAACTGGCAAGTGAACCCCTAGGTTCAAATCATTACCCTTATTCATAACTAATAGTAATATGCAAGTAGAAAATCTCAAAATTAAAAACAATAAGAAATAGAAACTAAATTCCGCTGATTGGTGTATATACTCTATCACACTAGATAAACTTATTCAATCTACCAATGGCAGCACATCATATTCGTCATTAATCAAGTGCATAGAAGAGGCAGCTCATGTCAAAGTATAAGGATGGGCCTAATCCTAGTAGATATAAACAATTTGGTTGGTGGAATAAGGAGTGTAATGAGGCGAGTCAAAATAGAATAGAAGCATTAGGAAATTAATTTAATAGGTCAAATGCTATATTTTAAAAGAAAATTAATGATGCACGGAGGAAAAATTGGCAAGAGTTTTGCTTATCCTTAAATAGAAGTACATCTATTAAGTCAATTTGGCACAAAGCTAGGAGAATTAAGTCATCCAAAAATCCAAGAAAGGTTATACCTATAAATGAATGGACTACAGACTTTCTTAAGAAACTGTGCCCAGACTACGTCGCACCGAACATATTCCAACTGCTAAACAGGAATTATAACCTCGGAAAATTTCTTATCAACCCTTTCTCATATAAGGAATTGATTAATTCTTTAAAATGATCATCTAATTCGGCACCAGGGATAGACAATATTCATTATTCCATGCTATACAACATGTCAAAGAAAGCTAAAGAAAATATGCAGAAAATATCCAACCACATATGGGACACCGGAATATTCCCCGATAAATAGAAAAACTATATAATTACCCCAATACCTAAACCTGGAAAACCTGTAAATGTAAACGAATAGCACTTTCTAGCTGCGTAATAAAGACTTTTGAAAGATTGGTTAAAAATAGATTGAAGTGGAGGATGGAATCCCAAGAACTTATATCACCAACTCAATATGGATTCGGAAAAGGCCATTCAACGGTGGATAGTCTCGGAAAATTCATCATAAATATTTACAACGCTCTCTAAAAATGAACATTAAGCAGCTTCCTTCCTGAACGTTAAAAGGGCTTATGATAACTTGCAACTAAACATCTTAGCAATCCGGATGGAAATGTTAGGCATTAACGGAAAGTTTACTAACAATATTATATCATTATACTCAGAACAAGAAATATACTTGCGAGTTAATGGGTACATTTCAGAGAAACGAAACACTTCTCTACGGGTACCGGAAGGCGGAATTTTGTCACCACTGCTGTATATCATTTATACCTTTAATTTAGACAAAGTGCATGACAGAAACGTCCAAATACTGCAATATGCAGATGATCTTTGTATAGATCGGGATATTGAAAATGAAACTCAAAAAGTGTTGAAAGAAGTAACCAACACCAAAAATAAACTGCTTCAAATTGGGTTGGACATCTGTCATGAAAAATCGTCTTTATGCATTTTCACATGGAAAAGATATAAACCTCTGCAATATGTTACAATAGAAAATCTTAAAATTAAAACTAAAACTTGTATAAAGTTCCTTGGTCTTAATATTGATACAAATATGAGGTGGGAGACACATATTCGATATATACTAAGTAAAGCGGAAGCATGTTTTAACTTTTTTAAATCAATCACAAATGCAAAATAGGGAGCGGATCCAAATACTCTTCTACTGTTTTATAAGGTATACATCAGATCCATTATTGACTATGGAAGTATATTTTATGGTGCTGCAGCTAAATTAAAGTTAATAAAAATGACATCCTTCAACGCAAATGCCTTAGAAAATGTCTATCTTTAATGAATTCTACCCCTGTAGATGCATTGTTATCAAAATCAGGCAAAACCCCTATATTTATAAGAAGAAACATGCTACCATCTAAACTTTTACTAAGAAGTAAATCAAATCATCCTGATTTTTATCAAGCGGTCATAAAAAATAGCATTAATTACTTAACATCCAAATACTGGACAAAAAAAAAACAATATGCTCATTACTCGAAAAATTAAACAATGAAGTTCACACTGAAAACGTAATCGAGAGTAATATACAGCCAATTTATAAAAGTCTTTATAACGAATGTTTAGAGTCACCAAAAGTTATTTTGAACATTAAAATGTATCTTAGTCAAATTTCCTAACTATAATTAAATTTTTACAGACGGATCAGTCAAAAATGGTCGAGCAGGGTGTGGAATTTTTATTTCAAGGGAAAACAGAGAAAATACTATTTCGCTCCACTGGGAATTTTCAGTTTATACATGTGAAACAATCGCAATTATCGAAGCAATGATAGAAATTGAAAAGATGGAACCCACAAAATGTTTAATTATATCTAAATACTAATGAAAACCATTTGATAATTATTATAATTACAAAAGTGTACAATTTAATGAAGAAAGGGTTTGAGGGTCGTGTTCCTATGGACAGAAGGACATTCAAACTTGAGAGGCAATGAACATGCTGATAAATTAGCTAAACAAGAATGTGAACTAGACGAAAGCAATATATTATATATCGATAAAACGACCGGATGGCTCGTACACAGGCTCTGGTAAAGAAACGTTAGAGATTCTGGCCCAAAATCACTTCCCAGATTGCTTGTTTCTAGGTGACACTACATCTGCCGCGGTGCGCTCATGGGATCGAATCAAACGACCCAGAAAGCAGGACTGGGCGGTGGCAAATAAAATCGTTACCTATGGAACTGTAAGCTTGGCTGTAAAATCCTTCCAACCTTACAAAGCACCAGGTTTGGACGGGATCTTTCCAGCTCTGATTCAACAGGGCTTGGAGAGTGTCATCCGCCATCTCATAAAACTCTTCAGAGCTAGCCTAGCTTGGAATTATATACCGACTAGCTGGTCGGAGGTAAAGGTGGTATATTTACCAAAAGCGGGCCGTAAGGATCCGCTGCCTAAATCCTTCCGGCCTATTAGCCTGATGTCTTTTATTCTAAAGACCCTGGAGAAGGTGCTGGATGGATACATCAGGAGGGAAGTACTGGGTACCAACCCTCTCAATGTACATCAGTATGCCTATCAAAAGGGGAAGTCCACGGACCTGGCGTTGAACAATCTAGTCGGGAAAGTCTCGCAGACCCTCGACTCAAAGGGAATTGCGTTAACGGCTTTCCTTGACATTGAAGGTGCGTTCAATGCAGCATTAACGGAATCCCTCTGTAAGTCTGTAAAAGATAGAGGGGTTCCGACGGCCGTAACAGGCTGGATACGAGCAATGCTAGACGCGAGGACAGTTACGACGTCACTCTGTGGTGACGTTGTCAGGCTAAGAACCTCCAGGGGATGCCCGCAGGGCGGGGTTTTGTCTCCCCTGCTTTGGTCCCTACTGGTGGATGACCTACTCGCGATTTTAGATACGTTTGACGTGGAAGTACAGGCGTATGCGGATGACATAGTCATCCTTGCAAGGGGAACAGACGAAAACACAGTCTGGTGTGCCCTGCAAGAAGCACTGGATGCGACGAGGAGCTGGTGTGAAGGGGAACGACTTAGCGTAAACCCAAGTAAAACACTAATTCTCCCGTTCACCAGAAGGAGGAAATTGAAAATAAAACCTCTCACCCTACACGGTGAAACAATTCCATTTGTGGAGGAAGCGAAATATCTGGGTGTCACCCTAGATAGATCTCTAACCTGGAACTCCCATTTAGACAAGACCATACACAAAGCGAGACACTCGCTTTGGACATGCCGTCGTATATGTGGCAGGTCTTGGGGTCTTAACCCCAAACAAATGTACTGGCTGTATGGTGCGGTTATTAAACCGATTATCACCTACGGCTGTGTTGCCTGGTGGCCGATTACAACTCGCAAAACGGCCATAAATAGGCTCACTGCACTGCAGAGAATGGCAATGGTGGCGGTAACGGGAGCTATCCGAACTACACCGTCAGCAGCTATGGAAATGCTACTGAACCTGACCCCTCTACATATCTTAATACAGGGGGAGGCCAGATTGGCAACATATCGATTCCATCATGCGGCTCTAATAGACCCGCAAAGAATAGTCTTCATACCGAACGGACTGTCTAAGGCCATCGAGTCAGAAGACAGTCTGAATATGAAGACAGACTTTACAGTCACAGAGTACAGTGAGCATCAACCGTACAAAGTCCTATTTCCGGATAGAGACGACTGGGAGCGATACAAAACCGCCCCAGGACAGGTTGATTCCTACTGGTATACCGACGGCTCAAAACTGCCATCTGGTACAGGAGCCGCAGTAGTCGGATGTAAACCAAGGACTGAACTTTCCTACAGCCTCGGTAAACATGCCACGATACAACAGGCAGAAATATTTGCCATTGAGATGTGCGCTCGGGAGCTCCTACAAAGGGGTTGGGTGCGCAGATCAATTAATATCTGTTCCGACAGCCAGGCGGCTTTGAAGGCTTTGGAAACAACCCGAACCTCATCCCTGCTGGTGTGGAACTGCAAGCAGATACTTTGCCAACTGGCAGAGAACAACAGGGTCAGTCTGATGTGGGTGCCCGGGCACTCTGGCATACAGGGAAACGAACTAGCCGATTCCCTGGCCAGGAAGGGAGCGGATACCGCATTCATCGGACCAGAACCTGCTCTTGGAATACCTAGAGTAGTAGCCAAGAACACTAACAGGAGATGGCTGAATGATCAGATGCTAAACTACTGGCAACAGTGCCCTGGGATGAGACATTCCAGAGCAGTGATAAGTGAAGCATCCACCTCCAGAACAGAGTCATGGCTGAAGCAGAGCAGGTCGGGTATACACACCCTGACTGCTCTCTTCACTGGACACTGCCGCCTACGGCACCATCTGCACAAAATGGGACTGAGTGATAACACGGAGTGTCGCCTGTGCCTAGAAGATGATGAAACAGCAGAGCACGTTATTTGTGCCTGCCCCGCTGGAAATCAGCTCAGGCTCACAGTGCTCGGACAATCCATACTAACACTGAAGGACCTTGACAAGATTCCACCCGACAAGCTCGTAGACTTCATCAAGAGGTTGGGCTTGGAGGGTGAACTATAAGGACACGCGACTGGCCTTAAATTGTGAGCCACAATAGACCCTCGCGGTCGCAGTGGAGGGCCGTATAGCGACCCACTCACTTTGGAAAAAAAAAAAAAAAAAAAAAAAAAAAAAAAAAATATATTATATACATATTAACGTCCAGCGAGTGACATATATAATCAAGTGAAACAGAGCAATAATAAAGAATGGACAAAAGACTACCAACTAAATGAAAAAGGTTTATATTACAAATCAATTCACGGAAAGCCACCACGAGTTCCATGGTTCCAACAGGAAAAAAAGAAAAGCTACATAAAGACCATAAGCAGATTAAAATGTAATCACGGAAAATACAAAAAACACCTATATCGCCTAAAATTCATTGACTCGCCAAATTTTTCTTGTGGAGATATTAAAGATATTGATCATATTCTATTTAAGTGTCCTCTTTATATAAGGGAAAGGAAACAATTATTAATGGACTTAAATAGGGATCTAATAGGTCCCTACAAGACAGCAATGATTTTAATAAGTAATAATGCAAACATTTTTAGATCAATATACAGTTATTTGATTTCCATAAAGTTCGAAATTTAAATGTTTTCATTAATTACTATAATATATGTATACCATTATCTTTGTGTTTGGGCCTATGTTGAATTTCCTACGAATCCGAGACCTTGTGTTGTTTGTCAAATCAAGTCGTCATGATATGTACCTTGACGTGAAGCGTGTAACACTGTCTATATCCTTTTACCCACATACATACATTGATCAAATAACTTATTAAAAAAAAAATTCTATAATAATTTGTTTAACCTTTTTGTTTACATTTTCTTGTTTGTTGTTGAATACCATTTTAATGCTTATGAAAACGTTTTTGTTTTATTTTCAATAAATATCAATTTTTTTTTCGGTAAATCAGAGTGAAACTGAAACTGTGCTCTCGCGTTCTATGTATATTTATTGTCGTATCACACATTTCTTACGGGCTATTCAGGACATCACACCATCTCTGTTAATTCACGCACTTTGGAATTAATCAAATGTAAGAAACGTTACTATTACAATGTAATGCTTATTCAAACAAATTATTAAAATAATAAATAGTGATTTATTTAAAATGTTTACTTTAGTATACACTTATTATATTTAAAGGAAATACAGTTAAAGACATTTACTAAAATAGGACATTTTTGCCACTCGTAGTATGGACCATGATAACACTTCAAAACACACTTTATACAATGGATTTATGGCTTTCGAAAAAAGTCACAAACAAAACCAAGACATATTAAGAATTTAAACATAATTTTCCCCATACCACATGTGACTACCCTTATTTATATTCACAGCGATTCTATTTATATTATTATTTAATTCTATTTATTTTACATATTTCTAAAATATTATTAAAACCATTACAATACAAGTAATACAAAGTCAGTTAATTTAATTATATTTTCTTTAAATAGTGAACCTCTACGCCCGATGGGTAGAAAAGAAACGGAGTATGTATGTAGGTATAATGAGTGAATACTAAAGTAAACATTTTTAATAAATCTTCTATTTTAATAATTTGTTTAAATAAGCATTACATTGTAATAATAACGTTTCTCATATTTCATCAACTCCAAAATGTGCAAGAAATAAAGATGGTGTAATGTGCTGAATAGGAAAAGTGTGATGCGACAGTTAATGTACACAGAACGCAAGAGCCCGAATGCCGAATTCGGGATATGAATCACTTGCACAACTTTGTGCATTTCGTGTCTCCAGGTTTCGGAATAAGACGCGTGCCATCAGTTTCACACCGTGGCGCGTATTTGCAACACTAGGTATATCAACAAAATTGTAAGTTTTCTATGCATATCTAATGTTTGGCTTATTTTAATCAAAAAACATTAGATAATAAAAAATATGCATTTTGCATATAATCCGAGCCATAGTTATCATTTTCGACTTGAGGACGAAAGTGCGTACTTTTATCCTGGGAATTCTTGTCATTTGTGAAATGACACATTTTCGAACATTCTTTGAAATTTGGAAGTGACAGTATTCTGATCGTGAATAGAGTATTTTATTCACAATCAGAAATCTGTCACTTCCGAACTTCAAAAAATAAATCGACTTTCAATAGGATGTCTATTCTCAAAGTAAATGATTTAATAACTCTGTTAATAATAAAGATACATTTATGAAACAGACATGACTATTTGCAGAATTGCATGTACTTTCTATAAATCAAATAAAATTGCTATATATATTTTTAGGAAAAATTAAAGTTGATATCACTTCCGGCTGAAGATTTGGGAAAAACACTAGTGATCTTCCAGTCAAGGTCTAAAACTTACCTGTAAAATTTGAGCCAGATCATTTTTTCTGTTCGGAAGTTATCGTGTTCACAAGCACACACATAGATACATACACACATACATCATCGTAAAAATATAAAAATCGTACTCAGGGGACCAGAAAACGTAGAGAAATACCAAAATTGGATGGTCGGATTTTTGGCATGATTACAATACTTTCCTTACACAGTAGTGTTGGTAAGTAAAAATGGTGACGTGGCCATCATAATATTTTCCCTGTCAGCCATATACCAGTTTCTTTCAGATTTTGCCCAGCATAATATTTTATGTATTTATTCGGAGCGGCCTGATTAACAAAAAAACAATATCGAAGCTACAGACAAGTGTATATGGATTTGAATTATTTCGACGAGCTTTACAACTTTTTTTGACAGATTTTTTGATATGATCAATTTTAAAAAAATATTAAGTAAAATTGAAAAAACCCTAAGAGTAAACGTCCACTTCTGGTTTCCTCATTTTCACTAAAAATTAGTGATAAGCAAGATCGATCAAAAAAGATCGATTGATCGATCCGTGCAAGTGACCGAGCTGTCGATCTTCTCGTGCCGCTTGATCTTGTCGATCGGATCGATCTTTCTGATCTGCTTGATCTCTTTGATCGGCTCGATCTTTTTGATCGGCTCGATCTTGCCAATCGGATCGATCTCTCTGATTGGCTCGATTTTTTTGATCGGCTCGAGCTTTTCGATCGGCTCGATCTTTTCGGACGGCTCGATCTTTTCGAATCGGCTCGAGCAGATTGATCAAGTTACGGCTAGAGATAGTCTATCTGCATGCTATAGAGCAGTTTGATATTTTCGAGCAGATCGATTTAATTTAATTTAATTTGATCGATTAAGTAATTCTTAAACTTTCAAAGTAAATGTTTTTATATCTGTAAAAACGTTCCTGGAAAATCACCTCTGAAAAAAACATCCTCAGAAAGAAACAACCCTCCCAAAAATCCTTAAAACACCATTTCTGAAAATCACAGCCCAAAAAAAAACTATAAGGGGTGGTTTCTTCGGAGTGTGATTTTCAAAATCACTATTCGAAAAAAAAAAAACCCTCTTGAAAAACCACGCCTTGTAAAAATATTACTGGAAAAGCCCCCCCCGAAACAACTACCCATAAAAAACTTTGCCTGTAATATCATCCCCCGGAAAAACATTAGATAAAAATACCCCCGTTTATAAATGTGATGTTGCTCTAATTGCTCATTTTATTCGCCCCTACCCCCGCTACTTTACTACTTTTTTGTACTGAAACGTTAACTACATATCAATTTTCAGCTACTAATTTAATCAATTATTCAAATATTTTACTTAAAAATAATTGATTATTTCTATCATTACTACAAATTACATCGATGACAATTAAAAAAGTAAATTGTTATTTATCTCAGTCAGTATATATACATAAATAAATATTGATCGCTGAGATAAAATCCGGAGAATTCGCTAAACATATAAATATTCGATGAGGAATAATCATATTTCGTATCCTACATAATCAATACTCATCTTTAGAATAATTACCACATTTAATATTTACATAATCATTCATTCGTTTCATGTTTACACACGACTTATTGTTATAAATGCCTGCATTGCAAGCGTTAATTCAATTTACTCGGAGAATGTAAATATTGTATTGTGGCAGATTGGGAAAATTCTAGTCTGCAATTTATTTATTAATACTCACTTTTTCGTAATTGCAATCAAAATTAAATAACTACTAATTACACCAAAAAGCATAAAATAAATTCATTATATTAATTCATTTAGTCATAGTACATATATAAGTTAGCTATCGCTCACCCTATATAATTCTCTTACATAATTATTCTTATTCCTTTGTCTAGGATGCATATGCACACATGCATCAGCATAATGTAATCAGCTTCTTATATTACTCTCTTTAGATAAGTGTACTGTATTGTAATTCATATAATTATAATTTCAGTCTTGTAATTGTTCTGTTTGATGTAAGACGTAGTTTTGATAATAAAATCCTTTTTAAAAACTCAAGTTTAATCACGAGAAAAATAATTTATATAACAAGTAATTGTTTAGTGATGATAAAATAAGATCGACTGCGCGATCCGCTCGATCCTGGCAAATGATCAGCCGTTCGATCTTTTCGATCGGCTCGATCGTTTTGATCGGCTCGATCGTTTTGATCGGCTCGATCGTTTTGATCGGCTCGATCGTTTTGATCGGCTCGATCTTTTCGATCGGGTCGATTTTTGCGAGCGGCTCGTTCTTTCCAAGCGGCTCAGTCTTTTTGATCAGATCGATCTGCTCGATCCTTCAACTGATCGATCATTGCTTGATCGATTTTTCCAATCCTCGATTTTCCAAGATGGGTTTTAATACTTTCTTTGATTCGGCTTTTATCTTCTTAATTGAGTCGAAACGGTGTCCCCGGAGCGGTTTTGTAAGTTTGTTGGATAGCCAAAAGTCTCACGGTGCTAAATCAGGCGAATACAGTGGTTTTGGATCGATATGGGTAGAGTTTTTGGCGAAATGTTGTCGAGAAACCATTTGTTGTCGAGAAACCATTGCAGTGTCTGACTGTGCATTATCGTGGTGCAAAAACAAAAAATTGTCTGCCCTTAATTCTGGCCTCTTGAGGTGAATAGTTGCACACAAACGACGGGTAAAACTCAAATAATGTTAATTGTTGGCGAAAAAAATCATAGTGTCTGCATAGATATTAAAGACAGTACTACCAACCCACAAAAAAATTTCATGATTTCATAGTAACCACGAAGTTTAAATGAAAAATTCACCTCACTTTTTGATCACAGTAGTATTCTATACAGCAGCCACAGGCAGACAGACGGGTAGATAGATAGACATTTTCAAAAGTGGTCTTAATCAACATTTTCTATTTCAAAATGTTCACAAAAACAATATTTTCCCTTTGTATTATATGGGTAAAATAAAAATCAATTAGAAGTGAAGTGCATGATGAAGTAGCATTTTTATATTTTTAATACTAAGCTAAAAAAAACATATCCTCATGCACTTTGCAATTGAATTTTAGACATATAAAGATTTAAAAAACATCAAAATTATAACAAAGAAAACAATATTCTTAGTTTATATAGAGTAGAGCGCACTCTTAATGCAGACAATATTTCAGCCTTTGTTAAAAATAGAAAATCTATTTCTTCATCACAGTTTCTTGATTTTAAGTGCTGCATAACTTAAAATCTATCATAACAATGTACAATTTGTAAAAATTTTGAAAATATTGTTCAAGAAGATATCATTCAGGTACTATTATGATGCCCAGTATAATAATAATAATGATAACTTACTTGCAAGTGAACAGTTGGCGTCGAGTTTTCCTGGACGTTCCACACCTGGACCTTTCCGTCTGTCCCGCCGGTGCTCAGCCACTTCCCGCACTGTGAAACATCCAGAGTAATTTTTTGGTTGGTATTGGCCTCACGTGTGAGGCAGAACAGAGGCCTGCCCGGCACCTAGAACAAATGACAGATCAGATAAACTCACCCATTATGTCCTACCTCTATATTTCCTTATTTTTTTAGACGTTGGGTTGATAGTAGTTTTCTTACACGTAGATCCCAGCAGATGAGCTCCTTGTCCTTCCGGCCGCCGCTGTACAGCCTAGTCCCACACCCTGAAAACGCCATTGTCGTAATGCCGCCCTTGTGACCTGATAGCTTGCACAAGTGCCGGAACGACCCGTCGCTCTGGCTGACCAGCTCGATTGTGTTCTTCCATGTGCCTGTGGGCAAAATCGGAGATGCGTTCAACGGGAGGCTGAGCTTGCGACGCGGACACAAACCTGTTTCCCCCCATTTATACAAAGAGTTACGATTTACTTAAACCCGTCCGTCAATGTCCGTGTCATATGGGGGGAGGGGCAGTTTTTCAACAACTAACTCAAAAATAAAATCAGGTTGTTACACATTTTTTGTTTTGTAATTGATAATGGTATTCGATAATGGGCGGGGACTAAGCTTACCTATGGCGACAACTCCCGGTTGGGCCAAGCTGGCTGTTAGGCAGGAGGCAGGGTGCGTGACTGGGTACTCAACATATTCTCTACCGGGGCGTCCCGTACTAAAAATTTTAACATTCTTCTTGTAACCACAAAAGATATTTTGACCATCTGCTGAAAACGTTACGCTAATTGCTGCTTCCAGCTCATCAACACTGTTATAGCCTCTGTACGAGCACCGCAGCTCGCCGGTGAAAGCATCCCACAGGTGTATGGGCCCTTCGTGGCCAGATGCCGCCCAACTAAAATAAATAAAAGACATTTAAATATAACCACCACGTTACACGGTGTGATACAGCCAAATGGAATAAATTCAGTATAAATTCAGTATCTCAATGATTGTGCGTATTTGTAAAAAAGTCAGTTTTAGATTAGGAAATGACATCGTGCAAAGTGAAAATTTTCATCCTTCAATTCAACCCCCTGCGGGTGACAGCTGCTACACCCATTTTTTTTAAATTTTTAAGCAGGGGCTCGTGATACCTCATTTGAAAGGTCTTTACATTCCCTATTTATAAATGCAATGGTTTTCATTTCAGTCTCACTATTCGAAACTAGTCACCGTAAAATAATATTACAGTGCAATTTATTAAAAAAGCTTCATGTTGCTACACAAAGAGGCATTTTAAATAAATATCCAATACTTTAGAAATCAAAGAATTATAGGCGCTGTAAACACAAACAACAACAAAGGAGATTGTTTGGTGTTGTAGGCGTTCACTTTGTGGTACATCTTAAATACACTTGTAAATAAAACACTTTCTCCTTTGTTTAACCACTGAATCTTACATTTAATTGTGTGACTAGTTTCGACTATCTAGTAGTCATTCTCAAACTAAAGTAAATACAAATTACACGTTAAAAACTATTTATACGGCTTAGTATTAAAATTTGACAAAAATATAACATTTTGTACAAGAATTTAGGGCTAATGTGTAGAATAAGGTACATAGTCGATTTTGACAGGTTCGCGCATGCGCAGCACCCACTCCAGTGGCTCTCAACATGTGGATATATGTGTGTGTGATTGTGTGTGTATTTTAAATAAATACAATTTTTACAATGGCCGACCAAACCTGACAATTTGTCAACAATTTCCAAACTTTGTACGCTTGGCACACGTTACACCGAATCAAACCCTCAGACGGGTCAAAACCGACGTAAAATCGTACGCCCGACACATTAATACAAGTTTGATCGCGATCAATTGCCGAATAAAAAAAATATCTATAAATCGGAATATAAATTTTCACTGTGCCGCCGAGTGCCGTTGTATGTAAAAGTTAACAATGTAATGTTCTGTGTAGGTAAGAGCATATGACTTTTATCCAATACCCACTTGCACCATAGATACTTAACCGTGGTTAAGCCATTTCCACTAGTTTGTGACTTAAGTGGAAGGTTTCAAATTGAATACATTGCTTAAGTATCTTTGCACACGCTAGTGATTTTACATACTTCTAGGTTTGATTAGGTTAGGTTAGTAGAAAGGTTTGCAATAGAATAAATTGCGCAAGTCATGTTGCTCCCGATGCATGTTCCACATACTTCTAGGTTAGGTTAGGTTAGGAGAAAGGTTTGCTGTAGAATACATTGCGCAAGTCTCTTTGCGAACGATGGAGAAAGGTTTGCAATAGAATATATTGCTTCTGTCTTTTTGGGTACTGTGCCTATTCCATGTACTTCTAGGTTAGGTTAGATTAAGAAAAAGGTTTTTAATACAATAAACTACTCATCTCTTTGCAACGCTAACACTTATCAGGTGAGGGAAATGAAGCAGCAGTATCTTTGCGCATGTTAGCGACTTTACATACTTAGGTTAGATTAGTAGAGAGGTTTGCAAGAGAATACATTATTTTTTGTTTATAAATAACCTTAAAATGTAAGTTGTGTATTCGTATTCTTTTGTAAGCTTATTCTTTTTATCAAATTCAAAGTGAAAATTCAGATTCATTTAGTGAGTGGTTAAAAAATCAATCGCGAAATTCCTTTTATACTGGGCTTGCGTTCCAAAGCCCGAATGGGCCCCGCGGATAGGTCAATTCCGACGTACGAACACACACCCGGCACAACGAGACCATTCGCGATGCTCAAAAGTGTCGATTATCAAAGTTACAAATATTCGATTTTTTTAATTTTTGACGTTAGATTTTTGATCTTAAAGCACACACAAACATACACACCATCACAGAGATAAATAATCATCACAACTTTGGCATCTGTGCTAAAAAATTGAATAAATTTGTTTGTCCCAAAAATTAGTGCTGTATCATAGACGGAGGTTACACGATTAATCTGGCATCAGTTGATAATCTGTTAGTCTGTTCCGTCAGTCAACGATTTACACAATCAGTTTGGTGTCATTCTGACCACAATCATGGACTAAACTGACACCAGACTATATAAGCTCGGCCTGTAACGGAGGTTACACGATCCGTCATATAGCTTTAAAAGCGACATTAACAACATCACCTGTAACACACCTAAATGCGCCACACACAACTTTATTTGACTATTGTCTAAAAACCTAAGACAATTCGGGTTTTATCCATAGCAATGCTATAAAAGTTTCTGAATCACCACTCAACTCCAACTTGTATTTAGTATAACCACACAAAACTTCAAGCTGATATCTCAAACAATAAAAAAAAAAAACTGTAGGCATGAGTCCGGGTATATTAAAAATATTTGACCAACTACTTAAATAATGCCTTACCAACACGTTGCTGCCATTCCGCTGTTCATCCCAGGATACCAACAATAATCATAAATAAGCCCGCTCTCGGGGACACTAACAGCAGGATTCAGAGGCATTATCGGTCGACTCGTCATAATAGAATCCCCACTGTATAAATCACTAGGCAGCTCCATAACGTGCATACCAGCACCCCTCACGACAGTCAACAAACAAGTCCCATCGGGCGACCACTTGCAGCCCCTCAAGTAATGCTGATCGTCGTAATTGGGCCATTGTGCCCTGCCAAGTTCTATACTGGTATTTTCGAAATTGTAATGCGCATACTGGACGTAGTTCCCTTCCAAAACGGCCGCGGTCATGATTTAAAAAAAAAGATGCAACCTTGGTCTAACCTAAAAAATATATCTACTGCATCCGATCGAAACGTGCTGTTGCACTTTTTAAAAATCCTATTTTTTTTGTTGTGATGGCGTATTGAGTGATTTTTTCTGTAAGCTTTTAGAGAAAAGGCGTTATTTTTTCACCGAAGAGTCGTTGTTTGACAGGCGTAATTAATAACTGCAAGAGCGTTGCCAACGTTACAGGCTTTGTTGATAGGGAAATTTCTGGAAATTTTATAAGTAGCTACTGTCCAAGTTTTAATGAAAACTAAGTTTCGTATATACTTAAAAAAATGTTAAGAATGTAGATATATATTCAATAATAAATTACACTAATATGTTTGAATATTGGTTGCATCTGATTAGTTAGCTCCATCTCTTTTTAAAACCAGGAACCCTAATTTAAGTTGAGAGCAATTTGCCTACAATTGTCTAATTTTAATTTTTTAAATTGTCCTGTAATTGGTAATTTTACATGTTATATTAACAGGTAATCCATCCGATGACTATTTGCGAAATCTACTGAATGCGTATTCAATTCACACACTTTCGTTTAAGCTTACACAAACTAAACACAAATGCAACATTTAGTTTTGTTAATACCTGAATTATTTAGTAGATGTGGACATTGTAACTATATCACTTAAAATCGCAATTAAAACGATTGCGCACTTTAATTTCAATGATTTGTGACTGGGTTTTTGGAGATTTATTATTCAAAATGTGATTTCGAGTTTAGATAAGCCTAAAAATGTTTCTTCATGCTTAACGTTTCAATTGGAAACATTCGTTACAAGACTTGAAATACACGATTTTACAAAGTGAGCGAACGTTGATGTTTTGTAAACTATTAATTTGATTATTATTCTTAAATAATCAATGTTTTCGCGAACATTTTCAAACCAAATATTTTATCGGAAATATCCGTTTTGAAGTTTTGCGGAAATTAAAAAAAGCTTAAAATTTGATTTTAAGAAATGGCAAACAATAATGATCAAGTGAAATTCTATTGTAACATGTCAAAATTATTGAATGCAAACGAATAAATATAAATAAAATTAATCTCGCTAACAAAAGTATCAAATTGAATACGGCTAAAGAAAGTCAAAATAGTGACTGTAGTTTTAAAATATCAGGAATATAATTTTAGAAAAAGAAACATTCAAAAATTTATTGAAACTTCAAAACAATTGAAACCTACAGAAAATGTCAAAAAACGGTTTACTTAAACGTAGTATATTTTTTATGCAACTTAAATGCAGATGTTACAAAAATCAAAATATGAATAACGTTCAATCCTGCTGAAAAATATCAAAAATAGCCTAAAATATCAATTCACTCTACAGAAAACATCATTAAATATAAAAAATAAGTTGAAAATGTCAAAATCCCAATAACGAAGTGACATTTTTTATATCCATCAAGATTTTTTTCTGGTAAATACATTTAATGAATTTTGATAAATATTCACAATTTCAATAATATTTTGCTTATTTTTAGAAATGTTTTACAGTTTAATTTTTTTAGCACATTTTAACATCAGTTTATTTATATTAAAAATTAATTCGACAAATTAACTATGTTTTGTACCACAAAATATTTTGTTTGTTCATTCAGAAGGTTGACCGTTGAAATACGAGAATTTTTGAAGATTTCCACGGCTTCCAGATAATTTAAATTGGTACTTTTCGTATAGTGATGTAAAATTTTTAGATCATTGAGTTTCGGAAAAGAGTGTTTTGATTCTAAAGCGTGATTCGCGGAGGTACTTAAATTTTGATTATGTTTAAATGCGCGGAAATGTTCCAAATATCTTGTTTTAAAGCTACATCCTGTCTGTCCTACATATACGTTATTACACTCGGAACAGCGTAATTGATACACTCCAGATGTATTTATTGGGTCATTTTTATCTTTAGAATTTAAAAGTATATTAGATAATTTTCTATTAGATTTGTATGCAATTTGATGATTTTGTTTTTTGAATATGCGAGCAATTTTGACTGTTGTTTGGCCAAAATATGTAAATGTAGTGAACGTGCTTTTAGATTCAGTTGGGGATCTTGGATATATGTGTGAAATTATTTTCTGAAATTGTTTTTTATTTATTTGACTTTTAATTAATTTAGTTGGGAAGCCATTCGTATTTTTAATATATTTTATCGAAAACCTACTTTTAAAACCTTGTAAATGTAAAATTTTAAAGGAGACACCAAATATGATTTAATTATTATATGAGCTGCGTAATAATTCTGATTTTTCTATGGTAAGTATAACTTCATCATGAGTGTATTTAATAAGTATTTTGAGAAAATGGATTATACCAATACGAATAAATCAATTATATCGGGTGTGTATAAATTGGCGGATAATCTACACGTGGTGATATTGTTTGTAAAATTTTAATTATCTTAGTTCTAAAATGCTGTACCATCATTAATAAGCCTTCACGAGGTCCTCAAAGTTTGAACATTCAATCGTTTCATATGCGTTATTATTCGATATTAATTTACAGAAAACCCTGCAATTTCAGTAGAATGACTAGTTTAAAGATTATTTGCCAGTGTGTGGAATCTTTTTATCTTAAACGTCCGTTTTTAACACTTCTTCATTAGCTAATTTTCATATAAAGTACAGCCGGCAACGTCGACTCCCGCTTACGTCAGTGAAAAATGTTAACACTTACTGTTACGAATTCATTTAAACTTGTTCCAGTTTTGTGCCAATTCTATTTTTCTCGTTATTATCGGTTAGTATTAGTTCACGCCTTTCAATGTTTTTGTGTTTCTGTGTTATTTTCGTGTTATTGTTCTGTTCATTTTTTGCGGCGTTGCCAAATGTTCATTTCTTTTAAATGCCTCCTGATGGTATATGAAGCATGATACAACATTTTTGCGTCGACATTTTCTATTCAGAATTTTATGTAGAATATCGTCACGTGTAGATTATCCGCCAATTTATACACACCCGATATATTTGACATCAAAAAGTGATATTTGAAAAATTGGGGCTTGCGAGGTTTTGGAAGTAGTTGATCAATATATTGATTTGAAATGTCATTTACCCCATTAACTTTAACAGTTTCGACATTTTTCTACTTATTTTTATAAAAATCAATTTTAGTTTTGTAACGAGTGTTTTCCCTTTGAAACTTAAGCATGAAGTAAGATTTGGAGTTTTGAAAAGCCCGCAAAAATTCGGTTTGGCCGCGAAGCGGAGCGGCCAAACTGAATTTTCAGGCTTTTCTAAACTCCAAATTTTACTTCATGCACCACTGATTTCAGGCAATATTAAAAAACGATTCACATTTTTGCTTCAATCGTCATTTTGATATTTTTTTCAAAATTATTATTTTTTGTAATAAACTATTTTCGAGGAGAGCGACAGTCATAATTCTTGATCATTGCACCGGGCCCCGCATTTGTTTGGGCCGGCCCTGATTAACTATTTCGATTTACTGACCACGATTAATTAACCTACATTTTATTTTTTAAGTAATTGTAATATTATTTATTGCACATTTGTTTATTAAAACAGCATAATAGGTGCTTATAGAGTTGAAATAAATCAAAAAAAATAAAAAATATTAAACACAAAAAACAATAAATAATTTCACGATACTAAATACCCTCAAGTTATCGCGCTAGCTTCACAAAGAGTGCTTGCAATGTTAACCGGTGGAAATCAGGTAATTAACCGTTTGAGGTTATTGGGGGACCTTAGCCATGATTAAGTTGCGGTCGCGGTGCAAGCCAATTTATAACTTAATCGTGATTAACTTTTTAGCCATGATTAAGTACCTGCGGTGCAAGTGGGCACTAGTATTGCACATTGCGCGAAAATGACCAAAATGCACATGGCTCTGGCGCAATAAATTTCGCATTTCGCGAAATTCGCGGTTTAATAATGCAGATTCACTCGCCCAGTTAGACTCACATAAATCTTGAGTAATCGTCTATCTACATCATACACACAATTATTTGTTTTGTAAGATAATAATACATACATTTAAAATGTTGTGTCTGCCTGAATTCCAGATGCAAAAATCGAACGAAATGAATTCTTAAAAAATAACAAAAACAAGCTTTTTCATTCAAACGTGTAGGTATGTCAAATTCAATCGTTGGCCTATTTATTAAAGATAAACATATACTCACGGAAATGAAGACTACGCAAAAACGATGATTATGCAAGAATTTGGAATGCACGAAGTACGCATTGTCAATTCACAAACTTACGTAAACAAAAACATCATTTCAAAATCAATGCTTGTGCTAGCAATATTAAGGTAAAATAGTAATAGATAGCGAGTCTAACCGGGTGAACGAATGTGCGTGATTAAACTGCGAAGTTCGCGAAATCGATTGCGCTAGAGTCGTTTGTGCGTACAACTATAGCGCATTTATTTCGCCAATTTCGTGCAAGTTGCAACGTGCAACACTAGCTAGGACCTTTTGAAAAAAACATATGCGAACACAACCACGGTCAAGTATGTATATTCAAAAATTGATTTAGGAACCACCAAAGAGGAAAAAGCTTTCTGGGGCTCAATATCGAAGTCAGAAACGAGAAAAGGAGATACATAAAGAAAAAAATGGCTGGTTCTATAATGAAATTTTTAAACAAACCTGAAAATAAGGATTGTCAGGAAATTAATCAAACTATCACAGCGTCGACGTCGGCTCCCCGACCTATGGAAGAATCTGACGAGAAAATAATATTTTGCAGCCCGTCATTCAGCAGACGTTAATAAAAGTGATATAAGTGAATATAAAGAACCTATGCCGTCAACAGCGGTTTCTATTAGTTTGACATGTAGTGACGACCCTGATTTGTGGCCTGCAGTATTAATAGTGATCTTGTTGATATTTTAGTTAGACGTGGTCCTTTACAGGTGCGTAACCACAATTTTCCCATTAATGATAATGGATGAAAATTTAGTGACTCTTACTACTATGGAAAACTTTCTAATGGGGAAAACATTAATAGAGATTGGCTTGTATACTCTATTTCAAAAGATTCAGTTTTTTTGTTTTTGTTGCAAAATGTTTGGTAAAATTGCAAGTAGTCTGTCTGATTCGAACGGTTTATCGGATTGGCAACATTTAGCATTCATTTTGAAAAGACACGAAAAGAGCGATTTCCACAATAAACATTTGAAATCATGGGTGCAATTAAATAATGTGGTCAAAACTAAGACTACTGTAAATCAGATGGAACTGAGACTATTAGAGTCAGAAAAAATGCATTGGTGTGATGTATTAGAAAGAATTATTGCCGTTATAAAGTTTTTATCACGTCTATGTCTTTTCGAGGTTCATCAAAAATATGTTTAAGCATGATAACGGCAATTTACTAAAAGCAATAGAAATTATTGCTTCTTTTGATTCAGTTATGTGGGAACATATTCGCAGAATTGAAATTAAATCTGATTCCAGTCGGATGGGTATGGCCCACTATTTAGGAGATCAAATTCAGAATGAAATTATTGAATTACTCGGCACAGCGATAAAAAAATGTATTTTGGATAAAGTTAGAAAATCCAAATATTTTTCCGTCATATTAGACATGCAAGCCATACGGAACAAATAACAGTTATACTTAGACATGTTTTTCTAAACAATACAAATAAAAAAAGTCGAAGTATGCGAATACTTCATTGGTTTTTGTCCAGTTACTAGTTCAACTGGCGAGGGTTTATTTAATTTTGTTTTGAATTTATTTTCACAATTAAAAAGGTTATGATAATGGCTCAAACATGCGTAGAAAACACAACGGGTTGCAGAAAAAAATGTTGGATATCAATCATCGTGCATTCTACATTCCATGTTCAGCTCATAGTCTAAATTTGATAGTCAATGATGCTGTAAATATTACGCACGAAACTATCAATTTTTTTGGTATAATTCAAGAAATATATGTTTTCTTTTCATTATCTACGAAAAGGTGGTCGATCATTTGCAAACATTTACCAGATCTTAAATTAAAAGCTTTGAGTGCTACACGATGGACCAGCAGAATTGACGCGAATAAACCGTGAAGGTATCATCTGGAAAAAATATTTGATGCTCTCTTTGAAATATCTGAAAATATGTCCGAGTGGGATAGTTCCACAACTCACAAAGCGCATTCACTCACTTTAAAGAATCAAAATTATAAATTTATTTGCTCTGTTGTAGTCTGGCATGAAATTTTGAACGAAATAATCATTAAAGTAAAATGATGCAAAGTCCCACAATGAATAATAAAATATGCATATATTGGTTAAATAATATGATCGATAAGCTAAAAATAATCGCACGGATGAACATTTTGAAATGATTTTACAAGAAGCTACTGAAGTGTCACAAAAACTAAATACTGAAACAAATTTCCCACTATTAAATACACTTCGCCTAAGAAGAAAACTGACACAATTTCAGTATGAACAACGCGATGAAGTTATATTAGACCCGAAAATCAATTACAAAGTTGAGTTTTTTTAGAATTTCAGATCAGACATTAATTTCCTTAAAAAATAGATTTCAAGAGTTGAAAACTTTAGACAACGTGTTTGGCTTTCTTAGCAGTTCATTATTTCGTATCCCCAAGGAGGAATTGATGAAACATTATAAAAAAAAATAAATAAAAAAAAAGACCTTTATTGGCATATCTTAATATCTTACAGACTATTTACAATTCATTCGTTATTTCTCCATTTCCGTATCCCTCTTACCCTTCCTTCTCTTTTCCCTCTCCCTCCCCAGCTTTTCCAACGTCCTTACCCCGATCCCATCCTCTCTCATCCACTCCACTACCCTTCTATTCCCTTTCGCTCCCAGCCACTCCTCTTTCACCCCCTCACATTCCTCCGCCAAGTGTCCCCACGTATCCTTCCCCTGTCCACACAACACACACCTTCCATATTCTTCCCCCATCCTACTTTCCTTCCTCTCTCCTCCGATCCACACCTCGCACTTGCCACAATCACCCTATCCTCTCTACCCCATCCCTTCTCTATCAAATACTTCGGCACTCTTCCATACACCTGCCACCTCCCATACATTTCATTATACTCACTTCTCTCAATACGTCCTTGCCTTTCTTGCCCTTCCACCTCCTTCCCTTTCCCCCTCACCCACTCATCCACCTTCACCCCATTTCCTAGCCATTCCATTACCTTCGCCTCCGACAGCCCTACCCTCTCATACATTTTCCTCCTCTCCCCCCTCCATCTACCCTCACCCCCACACACACTCGTCACCCATACATCCTTCACCAATCTCTCTTCCTCCATTTCCCACAATCTCATCTCGTACCTCACCATTGCCTCCCACTCTAGCCTCTCTCTGTTCGTCTCCTGAAGCACTATGTAGCTGGGCGTGGACCTCTCCACCCCCAACATGCGCTTCAGGAACCACATCTGCTCCCTCTCTATCAGCTCGTACCCTTTCGTCCCCCACACTTCCACTCCATACATTAGCACCGATCTCACACACGCATCCCATATTTTACACGCAACCGTCATATTGTTCCCCATCCACTTCCCCCACGCCATTCCCCACGCCTTCCTCGCCTTACTCTGCACCCACCTCACATGCTCCTCATACCCTCCCGTTCCTTTAAACCAAAACCCTAAATACTTGAAAGTTTTAACCCTCTCAATAACTACCCCCTTCCACTCCAATTCTTTCACCTTCCCCTCTCTCCCTTTATTTCTAAACTTCACCCACTTCGTTTTCACTACATTCACATTCATTCCTCTTCTATCCATAAACCTCTCCACTCTCTTCAACATCTCTTTCATCCCTTCATACTCTCTTGCCACTAACACAACGTCATCCGCATATGCCAACATCCATACTTTACTTTTACCCATCACCACTCCCCCTGCCTGCCCTTTCCTCATCACCTCTTCCAATTCACTCACGTATACATTAAAGAGCATCGGGCTCAGCGGGCACCCCTGCCTCAAACCCTCCCACGTTCTAAAACACCCCGACACCTCCTTCCCCACTTTCGCCACCACCCATGTCTCCTCATACACTCTCCTCACCCACTCCACCATCCCCTCACTCATTCCTCTCCTTCTCAAGCACTCTATCAAACTCCCCCTCGGCACCGAGTCATACGCTGCCTTCAGATCCATAAATACCGCATACACACATCCTTTCTCTTCCATCACTCTCTCCACCATTCGCGCCAGGGTAAAAACCTGCTCCCTCGTCCCCCTCCCCCTTCTACCCCCCCCCTGCGTCTCCGGTAGTATCCCCTTTTCCTCCACCTCCATCTCCATGCGATTCCTCGCAATCATCATCGCCAGCTTGTATCCAATGCTTGTTATTGTTACCTCCCTATAGCTACTGGCCTCCTTCTCATCCCCTCCTTTATACACCGGACACATCATCCCAACCCTCCACTCTTCCGGAAAGCTCACCTCCCCCTCCACATCTGATTCAACAGCTCCTTGAATTTTTTCTTCCCCTTTTCCCCAATCTCCTTCCACATCTCTGCCTTGAGACCATCCCTCCCTGCCGCCTTTCCACTCTTCACTTCCTTAAACGCCCTCTCCACCTCCTCCTCCGTGAACTCTTCCCCTCTGTCTCCACATCTGCTTTCTCCAATCTCCCCCGGTACTCCGCTCCCTTCTCTGCATTTCCTTGTCCATTCCCTCAGCGATACCTCTACCTGCCTCCTTCTCTCCCCTCTCCTCAATATTCTCTACATTTCCGCCTCGTTTTTACATTCCCTCAAATCCTCGCTCGCTTTTTCCACCGCCTTTAGCTTCTTCTTCTCACATACATCCTCATACCTCCTCCTTACCTCCGCCACTCTCCTTTCTCCCCCTACGTCTCCTACACACTCTCTCACCGCCCTCCTCAGCTCCTTTTTTCTCTGCCTGCATTCCTCATCAAACCACGCATCCGCCCGTCTTCTCTCCCCCTTTCTCTTTCTTGCACACCCCACTATTATCCGCTCCATCTCCTCTATCGTGCTGACCTCCTCCCATTTAACCCTCCCCAACTTTCTCCTCATATCCTCCATCGCTTTTATCCCGCACTCCAGCACCTCGTTTTCCTGCTCTCTTTCACTCCCGTGTCCCTCCTTTATCCACATCTTCACCTTTAACGGTAGGTGATCCGATCCCAACACCTCCTCTACCTCCATACTCCTTATCTCCCCTCTTGCTATTCCCATCACCACTACATAGTCAATCACTGATGCCCCTCTTGCCCCTATGTACGTTTTCTTCCCCTCCCAGTTCCCCTCCATGCACCCGTTTAACAGTTCCCACCCTTCCTCCATCACCCACTCCTTCATTCTCCTTCCCTCCCCGTTTCTACATTTATCCTGCGAGCTCCTTTTCCTCATTGAACCGTCCTCCTTAAGTCCTCCCCCCGCTTCTCCTATTCTCGCGTTAAAATCCCCCCCCACCATCCACCTTCTCCTGCTCTTTCATCTATCTCCCTCCTTACGTCTCCCCAGTTTTTACTCACATATAACACCCCCACGTTCATCTTGTATCCCCCTCGCTGGTACTTCACCCACACCAGTCCTTCACATCCCTCCATCATCTCCCCCTTGCTTCCTTTCCTGTCTTCTTTCCATCCAACAATCATTCCCCCCTTCGCCCTTCCCTTTTTCGCACATTTGGTCGCCTCTTTCATCTCCCATCTAAACCCCCTTGGTAACCATCCTTTCACCTCCCTCCAATCCTTCTTCACCATCCACGTCTCCACTATCCCCACTACGTCCTTCCCGATTACCCACTCCTCAAAATTTCTCCTCCACTTGCACTCCTGCCCTTTAGACTTTATTCCCGCCACATTCCAAAACCCTAGCGTTATCACCTCTTCTTCCTCCCCTCCCCCACACCTGCTTCCTCGTCCCCCGCTCCTCTCACGGCTCTTCCGCCTCTGCCCTATCTTCCCCCCTTTGACCCTTCTATCTTCGCTCTCCCCATCTCTCCTCCCCCCCTTCCTCCACCTCCACACTTTTCCCAACTTCCTCCTCCATCATCCTATTTCCACCTTCCTCCCCTCCCACTACCTCACTCCTTCTTACTTTTTTGCCACCTCCTGCCTCTCCAACATCTCCTTCTCCTTGTTCCATCTCCACTCTTCCCCGTTAATTATCATTTTCTGGTACCCCACTCTTGTCACTTTCCCCTTTTCCCTCTCCTGTCCTGCTATCTCTCTTAGGCGTTTTTGCACCCTCCTCTCCTCCTTTGTCAGGTCCTCGTCTATAAAAATCCTTTCTTTCATTCCTCTTAATTTATTTTTGCTTCTCATTATGGCCAGTTTTTCGTCTAGTTTTCCCAGTTTTACCACCACCAATCTTCCCACCCTATCCACCACATAACTCTCCTGCACCTCCGCGTCTATGCCCAGCGCCTCCTTCAGGAAGTCCTTTACTTCTCCCTTCCCCTCTAACACCTTCCCTTTTATTACGATGTTGTTCCTCCTCTCCTGTTTCTCGCTCTTCTCCGCCTGCCCCTCCAGGTCCACTATTTTGTGTAGCAATTGCTCTTTTTCCCTCCTCCATGCTTCTTTCATCTCCCTCATTTCCTCTCTCCACATCTCCCTTGCTTCCCTGATCTCCTCCTTCCACATCTCCCTCTCCTTCCTTATCTCTTTTAGCACTAATTCCACTATCTCTCTACAATTCCCATTGCGTCCTTCACCACTCTTTTCTTCATCCCTTCCCTTTTCTCCTCCCGTCTCAAACAAGGTGTCTACCACCTTCCTCTTATCCCCTCCCTCTCCCTCTCTCAACTCCCCTGTTCCTTGCGGCGATCTCTGAACTCCCGCTCCTCGACCAAACACCCCCCTCCTGACCTCCTCCTCCTGCCTTTCCCATCCCTCCACCTCCTTTCTCTCTTTCTGCCTCTTTGCCGTCGCCATTCTCGCTCCTCAGCCTCATTATAAAGATTTACATCTAAAACTTAAAGACGATTAAAGGAATGAAGCTGACATTGATGGTATTGATTTGTTCAATGAAATTAACGCTTTGGCGCTACATTGTGTAGAAAATCAGTCTACCGATCCACATACACTTTTGCAGTACCTTTACACAAGTAATTTAATGTCAACTTTTCCAAACATATCAATAGCATTAAGAATATTTCTTACTCTACCAGTTACAGTTGCATCTGGTGTACGATCTTTTTCTAAATTGAAATTGATTAAGAATTACTTAAGGTCAACTATGCATCAATCTAGACTAAGTAATTTATCTATTATTTTGATAGAATCTGAAATATTAGATAGTTTTGATACTAGACAAATAATAGCCGATTTCACCAGTATAAAAGCAAGAAGAGTTCAATTTTTGTAGGTGCTTACACCTAAGTATTATTGTAGACTTAAAAAGAAATTGTTTGTTTATTAAAGTTATTTATTTATACACTTCCATTATTACCTAACCAAATTAAAATTCAGGAAAAATAGGATAGTGCAGGGGCGGCACTGTCAGTTTCGCACACGGGGCTGAAGCGGCTAGCAGCGGGCCTGATTAATTATTATCAACAAATGTTTCGCTTATTATCTCAGTAGACAGGACTACTAATTAATCTATAGTAATATTAATAATTATTGATTTGACGGTTGTTTTATATTTCATTAAATAAATCATTCAATAATAATAATTAATAAAAATTATAATCTTTACTAAAAAAACACATCGTTCGAATATATAATAAACATACTATGACCCGTTTTTGTTTTACAAGATCACTTTACATCTCTCTTGTTTGTACTACATAATTATTCAGCCCCCTCGTTCATCATATTTTGAACTGAAAGGTTAACTACTAATTTAATCGATCATAAAAATATCTCATTTTAAAATAATCGATTATTAAAATATATCGAATATTCCCATCACTAATTAATATACATCAATTATATTTTCTTAATTTGTATAGACATAAATAAATGTGTATATGTAATATATATATATATATATATATATATATATATATATATATATATATATATTTATATTAATTGTAATTCATAATAATATAATAAAAATAAGTCTTGGAAATGAGACAAGCAAAAATACTTGTATGTATGTCGATTGAAATTAAAATCGTAAATATTTATTTACTCAGTTTACTTGTCTAGTAAACAAACAAACAACGCGCTCCGCGCTCATAATTTTTATTATACTTTCTAATAAAATTTGGCAGGCACTATAAACCAATACATAGTCAAAACTACTTTCAGCAATTTTGCTATCTCTGCGCCATCTCGTATCCCAGAAACACACAACTAGCAAAAATCGGCGCTCTTAACCTTAAAATTTTAAAGTTGCATGCCGGAACATATGTTTTCACATGTTCCATTTAATAAGCATAGCAGACGTATTTTGAAGTTTTCTGTCTCTTTTCACACACGCAAACTGATGACATTGAACAATTTTTATATAACATGTATTGGTGCAGAGAGCACTACAAATCAAGGAAACTATGAGACACCTCTTGTACCGTATGTTAGTAAAACTTTATAAATTGAAAATATAAAACATTTTAGGCTGTGGTCAGTTTTGTACGGGTCGCTGAAGTATTTTAATATCAAAATGGTCAAACAACCGCCAAGTGAAATGTTTGTTTAAATGCTTTTTTCCAATATTTATGGTTTCTGTTAATTTTTCACGATAAAAGTTTATGTTTTTGACATTATCAACTTTATCACTTTTAATGATGTTGTTTAATAATTTTTACAGCTTGAATTTTTATTTTATTTTAGGAACTTCAATATTTACTGACAGACTCATCTTTATGCGCGGGCTCGCTGGGCTGGTGCCCAGGGCCCCATGATCCAAGGGGCCCCCGAGCTAAGCCCTTTCTAACATAATTTACCAACTAAAATGACCAACAGAAAAAATAAAATTAGGAGCCCCCAAAGTTATTAGTGCCCAGGGCCCCATAAAACCTTAAGACGGCTCTGTTTACTGACAGCATAGGCTTCATTTATTAAAAAGCTAAAATTCAATAATATCATTTATTAAGCAACTATTTATTACATGAATAGTTAGTCATAAACATACATATCCACATAAACAATGAAAAATAAGGATCTGATGTACAAAAATATAAATAAACTCCTTAAACGAACCGTTTTCTCAACCGACCTCGTATTTACAATGATTCGATGATTCTAAAAAATTTCAGCACATGCTTTAACAAAAAAAAATCAAATTCTCAATCATCATATTCCCACCTCTAAACCACATCTAGTCGAGAAGAATTATTCATAGTAAAACAAATGCCGCGATTAAATGCTGATGAATAAGGAACATTCAATTCTTGTACTTAAGTGCATAGTAAAAACAGATTCGCTTTTTGCGTGTCCCCATCGCTGGTTCATCGCCACGGGCTCACGACAAAATTAGGTGTATTTTGTAGTAAGTACATTCAAATTTTGTTTAGGATTTAAAAAACACTACTCATGTTTGTCGTCTTCTCGTAAAACAGCATGTAAGCGGTGCTCTGCAACACTTCGTCTATGCTCACTTCTCTTATTTCTACATCGGAAGTATAAAACCATCTATAAGAAAAACAAAATAATAATAAATCTGTAAAAATCAAACACTAGTTTCTATTTGAAGTTTTTTTTTTAAATTTAATTATAATTTGTATTTAAGTGTTAACTGTGAATTTATTTTTATATTAATTCGTATAATTCTATATGTTATTAAATTAACTTACTTTGAAGATTGCGTTCCACGCCTGTAAGTAACGAAATGTCCTGAATAAGCATCGCCTGTGTGAACAATAGCTGCAGCTAACTGATAAACGTTTCTCCACTCCTGGCTCATGTCGCTAATGGATCCGGCATTCCAAGAATGGGGCATGCTATTGGAGAGCGGACTACCACCTTCACTCGTACTTGTGTATAACTAAACAAAAAAATGGTCAAAGGTCTTTTTATGAGAATATGAAGCAAACATTTAGTTTTACATGAAAAAATTATTTTAAATGAAATAAAATCTAAGAAAAAAATTGATTTAATCAAATAAAATTATTTTTTTAATCAGAATCACACCTGATTTCTTTTGTAAAATAAAATAATTAGTGTCCTATAACTAATTGATGTAATATAGAATGTGTGGGTTGTGGAGTCGGAGAATATATTGGTGCTGGGACATGAACCAATATATTTTTAATATTGTTTAGATGTAATTGTGGCCAAAGTGTACTGCCTTTCAAAAAAATCAGAACACAAAGTATTTATTGGACGATTTTAATGAAATTTACAGAATTTGACCATGTAAATGAACTGCATCGATGATCAAAAAATCAATTGTTTTGGTTACTATTTAATGGTATTTTTCCTTGATTTCACCATTATGAAGAGCTGCTGATTTTTTAATGTAATTGCTTCTAATATCCAAGTAGCCTCTGAGTAGTTTGACGTTTCAGTTTGTAAAACATAAAAAGATGCCCCGTGTTCGTCGGCGTGCACAATATCATCATCTAAGTGAATTTGAAAGGAGTCGCATTATTGGAATGCGAGAAGCGGGTTTTTCGGTTCGTGCTATTGCTGAAAGGGTAGGCCGTAGTGTATCGGTGATCGTACGCTGCTGGTCTAGATGGTCCGAAGCTGGGGAGAATCAACGTAGACTTGGATCAGGACGTCCAAGAAGCACCACTGAGCGTGAAGATCGAGCTCTTCGTCTTACAACTTTAAGGGACAGATTTACAACGTCGCGGGCATTGGGAAATGACTGGTTGGCTCTAAATGGCCAAAGAGTATCCATGGCTACTGTTTACAGAAGAATCCGCAGTTTTGGTATAAGATCCTACCGTCCACAATTGTGTCTACCTCTTACTCCGTAGCATCGCAGAGCAAGACTTGATTGGTGCAGGGAAAGACAACATTGGACCCATGAATGGAATAACATTATCTTCAGCGATGAGTCTCAGTTCTGTTTATGGGCTCATGATGGTCGCAGAAGAGGGAGACGTCGACGCGGTGAACGCAGAATTTTACAATTTGCTGTTGAAAGAAATACGGCTCTTACACAGGGAGTTCTGGTTTGGGGGGCGATAGCATATGGTAGTCGGTCTCCTCTAGTTTTTTTAGAAGCAAGTCTTAACGCGATTCGGTATATTGACAACATTTTACGGCCAGTGTTAGTGCCCTATGTAAATGGCTTGCAGAACCCCATTTTTCAGCAAGATAATGCTCGACCTCACACAGCGGCCATTACAAGACAGTTTTTTGATAGTGCCGAAATCAATTTGTTACCTTGGCCATCTCGTTCTCCAGATCTATCGCCAATAGAACATGTTTGGGATATGATAGGTGTTAGAATAAGTAACTTACAGCGCCCCGCTAACACTGTAATGGAACTTAGAGGTCAAATTATCGAAGTTTGGAATGAAATACCCCAAGTCGATATTGACAGCCTGATTTCTAGCATGCCTCGACGTGTTAATGAGTGTTTGGGAAATCGTAGAGGCCCAACACATTATTAATTTTTATTCATTTGTTTTCTTGTTTTTCAAGTTGATTTTTTGATCATCGATACAGTTCGTTTACATGATCAAATTGTGTACATTTTATTTAAATCGTGCAATAAATACTTGGTGTTCTGATTTTTTTGAAAGGCAGTATATTTCATTTTATTTGTAAAATCTCAAGGTGAATCAGGGTTTTAATGGCAATGGAACTGGAATGGAAAAATAGAAAGGAACACATTTTTAAATTTTGATCGAACTGTATTAAAAGCTATACATTGCAATTATACATTCTGGAGTATTGGTTTTATAATTTGCCCGGAGTTGGAGCAGGAGGTTGGATAATTCATGTACCGACTCCACACCCCTGGTATGACTGACAAGTTTTCCCAAGTCACAAGTATATTACAGTAAGCTTCTGGAGACGTGTACGGAGCATGTCGACAGTAGGCTTAGTGACATTCAAACTTTTTCTCTCAAAAAAGTACGTAGGGCTTGTACACATAAATGTTCAGACATTGCTTATTTCTTTAACAAAACATATTTAAATAATAAACTAGGAGTAATTATGAAATCTTCTTTATCATCAAATAACAATATAATTTTTTCAACATTATATGTATAGTCAAACAATATTTAAAAATAACATTAAAAGTAAATACGCAGATAAAATGATAATGCTAACAAATTTCTTCGACAAATAATTATTCGGACAAGTATTACTTAATTCAGGCTAATAGGGAGTTACATCGCCTATGGGTTCTATATCTGCTGCAATATGACAAGGCATACTTCTGACAAGAGATTCATTGTTCAATTGTAAATAAGTCCCAAATGTTTAATAATTTTTGAGGTAAATCAGCAATACGCTGTGCGTGATCGCTTAGTTCTTGTTTCATTTTATGCCGTTGGTTTTCTATAATATTAAAGTCCGAACTATTTGCAAACTAATTCATAATGAGAATGTTATAATTTTTTAATATAATTTTGTAGTTTTTGCAGTGTGGCAAGATCACCGTCTTGTTGGAAAATAAATTCTTCATCCGGTGATAATTGAGAAATATGGGGTACTCCCGTCATTTTCGTTATTTATCACGGCTGGAGAAACCCAAAAATCACACTTATGTAATACTAAGAGAAGTCAATATAGGAGAACTGAAAATCTAGTAGAAAAGGAGACTGTGTACAGAAAGAAAGGTGTCCTATTAGTGCATTTTCGGAGGATACCTCGCCTTACGTTAAAGATAGAAAAAATGTTTCCTCCCAAAAGTTACTTGGTTTTAAGAGCTGCATAATCTAAAAAATGTCAGACGACTTAGATCTAAATCTCTTCTATTTTTCTTGTAATTATTCCTTTCACTTTTTATTTTTATTTGTCAGTTGGTTTAAAGACAATTTGACCTAAATTTTACATACCGAGTGTTGACTTGGCGGACGCAACATAGGAAATCCAATGTAAATTTTGAAATGTTCAAATATTGGCTCCCCTATTTATTTTAGAAACAAAATATGTTCACCTTTTTTGTAGAGGGAAATTTTTTTAATTCATTCAATTTAACGCTTGTCACTTTAAGTTTCTCTAAGTTAAAATAATAAAGAAAAAGTAATGCGATATTATTAAAATAATGACATGCCATGGAATTGAAACAATTGCGGATGTCAAAATGGCACTAGATATTGCTGTCACTTTATTAAAGTAAATATTTTGTAATGATTTATACTACACAAGAAAAAATCCTCCTAATTAAGTGGTATTATGCAGACCACAGTTATCAGGATGTTTGCGATATACCGGGTGTGGCACTTAAGACGCCTCGGACCATAGCTCCTTTACGATAAAAGCTATCGAAATAAATCTAAGAGCAAAGTGGTGCATAATTACCGTCGCATTGTTTCAAAAATATTTCTAATCATCAGTGGCGTGCCGTACTCCAGTGGCGTACCAAACTTATGTTTTTTTTAAATGGAATGCCCTATTTTTTATTGCAGATTTGGAAAGTGCTCGAAGAGTACTTATTTTTTATCTAACATGTTATACCCTTCACTTTAGCGGTTTCGCTGTTATAACCCCTTCTTTCAAAATTGCGCCCCATTTTTGAGATTGTTTTGTAGAGAAACTAATTGACGCCGGTGCCTAAATTTTGAATTGAGGTACAGGTTAAGACCTCGTATACCTTCACATAATTTTTTTTCGGGTAATTTATGGAAAAAAAATAATTTTTGATTGAACTTCGCATGTTGTCATTTTTTTCGAAAATTTCAAATGGCACCCCCCTAAAAAAATTACGGCGTTGTACAGCCAAAACTCTAAATTTTTCATTGGTACAAAAAAAATTACACATTGCATGACAAAATTTCGGAGAAAAAAGGAATTTCATCGCAAATGTCGGGAAACGTTTTCCGTTCCCAAGAGTGCCATGAGAAAACAAAAGATTGGTAGTTGTAAAAGTAAATTATTAGACGCCAGTAGCAGCCATAAGTCATTTTTGATAAACGTTCTAATGTTCCGAACTCAAGAGGAAATGGTTGACATGATATTTATTCTTGGAGAATGTAACAAGAATTGTTTCTTGGCGTCACGAGTGTACGTTGCGAGATATCCGCACAGGGCACATCCAAATGAACGTGCGTTTCAAAAAGTGTTGGAGAGATTTACTACTAGGGGAAGTGTGAAACGGCCAAGGAGAGTTAGAAAGAAGACAGTTTTTACCGAAAATAATGAACTGCAGGTTCTGGAGGCAGTTATTGAAGATCCTCATACCAGTATCCGTGATATTAGTAGGAATCACGATATTTCAACGCGATCCGTACATCGTGTTCTTCAAAAGTACAAATTCCGTCCATTTAAGATTCAACTGCACCAAGAATTGCAACCTCAAGATTTTCATGCGAGGCAAGATTTCTGCTTGTGGGCTATCAACAAAATTGAGCAGGAGGAATCATTTCTTATGCGCGTATTATTTTCTGATGAAGCGACGTTCCATAGAAATGGGCATGTCAATCGCCACAACTACCATTATTACGCCGATGAAAACCCACACGCCATGCGAATGATAAACCACCAGCAAAGATGGTCGCTGAATGTTTGGGGAGGCATACTTGGAGAACACCTGTCGGGTCCTTATTTCATCGAGGGGCAGCTGAACGGCAACAGTTATTTGAGGTTCCTTCGCGACGACTTGGATGATCTCTTGGAAAATGTCCCTCTAGCCGCTCTACGACAGATAGTTTTCCAGCACGATGGAGCTCCTGCCGTGTCGTTCGGGAATTTCTCGATGAAACGTTTCCGGACTCCTGGATTGGTCGTGGGGCTCCTGTGAGGTAGCCGCCAAGATCACCAGACCTCACTCCCCTTGACTTCTTCCGTTGGGGCCATATCAAAGACGAGGTTCACAGGACGGTACCAACTACTGTCGAGGATATGAGGGAGAGAATCCGCGCGGCTTTCCGCGGTATATCCCCAGAAGTCCTTAGGGCAGTGTCTAGAGCCTGTGAGTCGAAGTTGCGGTTATGCCTCCAGCAGGAAGGTCGTCATTTCGAACATTTAGTTTAAGTTGTTAAATTTTCTTTATCTGCATTTTTCATATCATGTTGAATAAATAGGTACATACTATTATGTTGACCGTATTTGTGTTTTTGTTTTCTCATGATACTTTTGGGAACGGAAAACGTTTCCCGACATTTGCGATGAAATTCCTTTTTTCCCCGAAATTTTGTTATGCAATGTGTAATTTTTTTTGTACCAATGAAAAATTTAGAGTTTTGGCTATACAACGCCGTAATTTTTTTAGGGGGGTGCCATTTGAAATTTTCGAAAAAAATGACAACATGCGAAGTTCAATCAAAAATTATTTTTTTTCCATAAATTACCCGAAAAAAAATTATGTGAAGGTATACGAGGTCTTAACCTGTACCTCAATTCAAAATTTAGGCGCCGGCGTCAATTAGTTTCTCTACAAAACAATCTCAAAAATGGGGCGCAATTTTGATAGAAGGGGTTATAACAGCGAAACCGCTAAAGTGAAGGGTATAACATGTTAGATAAAAAAATAAGTACTCTTCGAGCACTTTCCAAATCTGCAATAAAAAATAGGGCATTCCATTTAAAAAAACATAAGTTTGGTACGCCACTGGAGTACGGCACGCCACTGATGATTAGAAATATTTTTGAAACATAGCGACGGTAATTATGCACCACTTTGCTCTTAGATTTTTTTCGATAGCTTTTATCGTAAAGGAGCTATGGTCCGAGGCGTCTTAAGTGCCACACCCGGTATATTCTGTCCAGTTTCCAGACAGACCGATACCTAATAAATCTACTACTACTACGATTGGCAAGCAAGTTTGCAGCTAGGGGAATAGTTTTGAATAACTGCAAGTGTGAAAATGAGGACATACAAGAACGATATCCAGCAAGACAAAATCAAAAGGAGTTAGATATTTTGCTGTCCGTCGAAGAAAATAAGGACATGAGTACGAAAAAAATAGAAGTCCAGTTGAATATAAAAAATACTACTCCTTTTATGGTTTTGAAAAAACACAAATTTATTTCTTTTAAGTACGAGTGCCATCAAGAATTAAGAGAGAGTGATGAAGAAAGAAGGGCTGCATTTTGTTTCTAGATAATGGAAAGGCTAATGCTGATAGAGAGTTCCTAAAGAATATTTGTTTTAGTGACGAGTATACTTTTACTCTAAACAATGAACCGAATGTGTAGAATTGTAGATACTGGAGCAGGAAAAATGAACATCGCTTTATCACAACCAGAACGCAGTACCCACAAAAAGTCAATGTGTGGACTTCTAGCGCATCATATTATTGGACCATTTTTTGATGGTAATTTGACTGGGCAAAGATTTTTGGAGTTACTGTTGGAAAAAGTTGGACCTGCATTGGATGATGTTACACGTGAAGACCAGGAGATCTGGTTCCATTTAGATGGTTGCCCAGCGCACAATACACGTGTGGTTAAGGAGTATCTAATGGACACGTTTCAAAGAAAGGTTATTGGCCCAGGTCACATCATGGCCAGCCAGGTCGCCTGATTTGTCGCCTAATGATTTTTTTCTTTGTGGCAATTTCAAATAAAAAATTTACACAAATACACGTTCTGAGAATGAAGAAGAATTAAAAAACGCAATTTCGGCAGAATGTGAGAATATCTCCAATTATCACTTAGCTAATGTCCGAAATGAATTCTACAATCGCTTAGGATATTGTTAGGGTGTAATGGAGGTTTATTTGAACACTTAATTTGAATTAAATAATTATTGTTACAATTTTTCGATAGCTAGCAAATATTAAACTTCTATTTTGTCTTGCTTAATCATTTTCTTGATTATTGTCATTGTCATACAATGGACATCGGGTATCGGTCTGTCTTGTAACTGGATAGAAAACATACCTCAAACACTCCGATAACTGTGGTCTGCATAATACCACTTAATTAAAAGGATTTTTTTTGTGTAGTTTAAGTCACTTCGAAAACATTTACTATAATAAAGTGACAGCGATATCTAGTACGATTTTGACATCCGCAATTGTTGTTTCAATTCCGTGGAATGTAATTATTTTTATAGTATTACATTATTTTAACTAGTTTAACTTAGAGAAATGTAAAGTGTTAAGTGTAAACATTAATAATTTTAGAATTGTTTCTTCTACAAAAAAGTTAAATACATTTTATCTCTAAAATAAATAAGGGAACCAATATTTGAACACGTCAAAATTAATATACGATTTCTTATGTTGCGTCCACCAAGTCAGCACCCGGTATACTATCATATAGTAGCAAACAAAATAAGATTTTTAATATTTTATTGTATAATTCAACATGCGGCGGTGCATTTGCACGGGAAGTAATTGTTTCAATAAATATTTATTATCTTAATAATTAATTAAGACTTATTGTTTGCAGTTTGAACGAACATTATCATAATTTTACATATTATGTTTAAAGTTATGCAAACTAATAGCTTATTCTCTTAGATTCAAATAGCTTTGAATTTGAAATATTCATATTCTCCTTTGTATACTAAGTAAAAGATAAAAGTCATAATATCGATAAGAGCCCGAAATCACGCAACGAAAATGATCCATTTCGAGATTTAAATTGGTCGCAGGTGATGGGACACAAGACCCTTTTCGATAATTTGGTTTGTTTGAGACTATCCTTTAAAGTTATAAACGGGTCCATTCCCAATTATAATACAGACGCGCTAGAGTAAGGATAAGCAACCTTTTTTCCAACGGGCTGACATAAAATACGTATTACAAGTTTAAATACAAATTATACGTTTATTGATAAATTGAACAAAAAAATTTTAATGCGAAATTTAAAAAAGACAGTCATCGATATATGCGAACATAATTGAGTTTAGATCGATAGTCTCTTTTAATTATTTTCAATGCGGAACATAATTCTCACAAGCACAAGTACTGTTTTATTCAGTAAAAAGCATACACTTACTATTTGAAATTATAACTGTGAATTACAATATAAGTGGTTGCTTGCACAGGGGACACTTTCAGTCCCCGGTAGCCCACACGGAGCCTCACGGATTGCTTACTCACTATATTTTGACACTAACTCGGCACCAAGAGGTAAGTGTCAAGGCTTGTATGTGGACTGGCGGGAGCTAGGAAGGTCCCCTAAGTCCCCGCTAGTCCACATGTAAACCTCGAGGCTCAGCAATTACCTACTTGTGCTGCGTTACTAAGATTATACTGATGAGAGCACCCCATATATAATTAACAGTCACATGAAATGTTTACCAAAGGCGCTCTCATATGTCAAAATTAAGATCAAAATAGGATCTCAAAAAAAAAGACCTTTATTGGCATAATACTATCTTACATCTACACATCTATATCTACCCACTAATTGCTGCCCCCTCTCTTCCTCCTGCTTTCCCTCTCTTCCCCCAACTTCTCAAGTGTCCTTACCCCGGCCCCATCCTCTCTCATCCATTCCGTCACTCTTCATATTCCCTCTTATTCCCACCCATTCCTCCTTCACCCCCTCTCACTCCTCCGCCAAATGACTCCACGTATCCCTCCCCCGCTCACACATTACACACCTGCCATTTTTTTTTTTCCACATGAGGTGGTATCGCTTAGCGTCCCTGCACTACGGTCTCCGTGGTCCCTACGGTCTCCGTGGTCCTTACGGTCTCCGTGGTCCCTACGGTCTCCGTGGTCCCTACGGTCTCCGTGGTCCCTACGGTCTCCGCCATACTCTTCCCCCATCCACACCTTCCTTCCTCTCACCCCTGACCCACACCTTGCCCTCGCCAGCACACCCCCCCTACTCTATCCCCCCTCCACCAAATACCTCGGCATTCTCCTATGCACCTGCCACCTCCCGTACCTATCGATGTATTCACTCCTCTCTATACACCCCTGTCTTTCTTGTACTTCCACCTCCTTCCCCTTCTCTTTCACCCACCCTCTCATACATTCTCCTTCTCTCGCACCTCCATCTACCCTCTCTCCCATTCACGCACGCCACCCACACCGCCTTCACTAATCTCTCTTCCTCCAGGTCCCATCTCATACCTAGCCATTTTCACCATTTCCTCACACTCTAGTTTCTCTCTATTCGTTTCTTGCAGCACTGTATCCGGGTGTCGACCTTTCTAGCTCCAACATACGATTCAAGAACCACAACTGCTCCCTCTCCATACACTCATACCCTCTCGTCCCCCACACTTCGACCCCATACATTAACACTGACTTCACACACGCATCCCATACTTTACACGCCACTCTTACATTGTTCCCCATCCACTTCCCCTACTTTTCCCACGCTATCCCCCACGCCTTTCTAGCCGTGTGTGATGTTGATGATTTTCACCTAAACATGGGTATGAGATCGCTAAATATCCAAAAACAATTGGTTTATTACATTTGAGTCACGGCTTCTATAAGTATACGTAGGAGAGTATGTATGCAAATAAAAAAAAAAACTCTCTGCATATAAACTGTGGTAATACGTATATGCACAGCGACAGGGCCCTTTTCTAAAACAAGCACAAGACAACAGTCATTTTCTTTGTCACTAAGCTAGTTAAGATGGCTCTACTTCATTACATGTGAATAAAAATTGCCTCACGGGCTACTTAGTAGGTGGTCGCTACTGAAGCTAGGATTCGAATAAGAATAATTCAAATAGTCAAATATTCGAATATTTAAATATAGATATTTCATTATTAGTATATTTTAAACTTCAGTTGAAATCAGAGTTTCATACGCCTGGAGCATGAAATCAAATTTTGAGTATGGAGAAGCCTGAAAATTTGGTTAGGTCACTACGCTTAATCAAGAAGTAGAAAACACTTGTTAGACAGCTATTAGACCTTTTAATGACAACGCTGATTTTTTAAAAGAAACGGGAAACAAATACCAACTGTAGTTATTTTCATAGATAATCTTTATTAGTTTCGCTGTCATTAAAGGTTTAAATAATTTTCGAGTTTAGAAAAGCCTGAAAATTCGTCACCAATTTACCACAAGATTCAAATAAAATAAGGACACATGCTTTGATTAATGCTGGGAATTTCTAAAATTGAAGTATTCGAACAATTATTCTAATTAAATTCAATAGTTAAAATATTCGAATATTAGAATATGTTTTTGAATAAATATTTAATTAGTTCAATTTCAATTTGACTTTAGGTTGTTGCTGCTCTGCATAGGAGATATATGGTCATAAATAAATATTAATAAAATATTCACTTACATTAGTTGAAACACGTCTTTGATACTGCGACTGGATAAATGTGTAAGCTGCCAATGATAGCCTCATCGGAAACTGGACATAATCCTGTCTCTTTGATATGCCACTCGGCTGCCAGGTGTTGCGTGAGATATGAAGGCATAAGCACACGGGTAACTGAAAATAATATTTTAATTGGTCATCTGGAACAACAGAATTTATGAGTAAGGTTTCCTACCTTGCCGAAATTTAATATTTTGATCTGTTTGGAACATATGGGCGGCAGGGACAGATCCCTGTCTTTGTTGCATTGTTCGCACTGGACGTCGTTAATGACCTCCGGTGTTACGAAATTTGTAAGCAACTGATGGAGCTTGTGCCTTCCGTAGCCAAGATCGCCCATGCCAGAAGGCAGCGCCAACGATAAGCTCTCAAATTTATCGTAACGTACACTAGACTACAAGATTAAATTCAATTATCTTTGTTACAATGCAATACTATTTATAGAAAAATTCAACAATTACACAAACTAAAGACAATATTAAATACTTTAATATTAACATTTTACAAATTAGTAACATTTTATGTAGTGATGGTCAAGATTGATAATTTAAGTATTGAGGAAGCGATGATCGAGCAGATTATTTACAAGAATTGAGCAGAAAATCTTTGTTAGATCAATCTTGCATGAAGTAAAATTTCGAGTTTAGAAAACACTTGTTAAATGTTTCAAATTAAATACTTTTATAAATAAATCTATGTAACTGGGACTAATTTAAACTGACAAATCGAGAACCAACGTAACCTGAAAACAGTTACCTAAGATTTTTTTCTATTTGGCTTTTGCCTGGCCTTGGGATCTTGCCCATTAGCCAACATGATATATTTATATTTGTATATTAATTTTTACAATTTCAATTTGTACTATGTGTACTTCTATTCATTCGGACAAATACACACATTCATACCACACCCAGGGTCACGGCGAGACATTATTTTTCAAATAAAATCTCCCCGTGCACGGGAATCAAATCGAATTGTGGCTCGCCGAGCGATAGTTACATAAGATGATATGACATTACCCAACATCATTAAAAAAAGGGTAGGTTCGTTTAGATTATAATTTCACTGCTGCGCTCCAATGCCCTTAAATAAAGTAAGTTTAGTCCCAATTTGAAATTGTTTATTCTCACTTTGATATTATTTTTTCTTTGATTGTATTTAAACTGACAGTTATGTTTAACGTCCCAGTTTGGAATTGTTAAAAACAATATTAAATTAAGAATAAATAATTTAAAATTGGGACTAAACTTACTTTATTTAAGGGCATTGGAGGGCAGCAGTGAAATTATAATCTAAACAAACCTACCCTTTTCCCCTAAGCATCCTATTAATTTGCCTAACTCTATGTTAAACTGGTTATCCTAAGTTAGAAAGATACATATTGAATTTCTAAGTTAGCCGCAGTTACTTAGTTTTGTTTATAAAAGTTATCAATTTAAAACTTCCAACAAGTGGTTTCACTCCTCGATTAAGCATGAAGTAATATTTCGAGTTTAGAAAGCATAAAGATTTGGTTTTATTTCAAATTTTACTTTATGTGCTAGGCGTATAAAACGCTGATTAAATGTAAAGTTCAAAATATTCATACAAAACTGAAAGGTTAAATAATTGTTAACTAATCTAAAGTATGATCTAATAGAGGAACGGATACAACCGGTTGGACACCGGAAAAATTCTCGGTGGGCCAATGGTCTCTCGAGGCCAGAGCACTGTATAGGCCGGGCCTTGGCTACTGAAATGGGCAGGTAGGAAGGAAATTTTTCCGGGCAGGTCTCATACCTTGTATCCGGAACTGATCTAATATTTTACCTTAGTAACTAACCGTTAACTTAAAACAATTACAATGGTGTTAGGTTTGGCTAGTTACTATAAGTAACTAGCAACTAATTAAGTAACAAGGCAAGTAACTGAACGAGCTGCTGATTCGATCATTTGCAAGAAACCAGTAGTTAATCTATTTTGATCGATCTTGCCCATCATTAATTGTAAGTGTAAAAATTGAACTAAATATTTTATAGCCAGATTTGTACAATGATTTTAATATCAAGGTTAACACTTACTTTATATCCACACTCGGTGCATCTTAACTGACTAGTAAGTGTTCCGCTGAAGGGATGTGAAACAGGCTGCGGTGGAGGCCCCGCTATCTGTAACGATCTGCAAGACCTGGAAATCCACCGGTACCTGTGCCCCCCAGCAAAACTCAGACTCATCGGCCGGCCGATGTCGTTCAAAGACATCACGCTGCCCCTCGGATCGTACTCGGAAGGGATTGGACTGCACGACCTGTCTTCCAGAGGATTCAAGAAAAAGTCATTCAGATCGTTCAGTCCGAGAGCGTCAGACAAGCATCCCGCCTATAGGAAAAAGTCAAGAATAATGAATATATCTGGCAAGAGACAATTTTATACTAGGTGTTCTAACTAGGCCTAGTTGAACCAATTATGCTAAACTAGAGTTTAAGAATCAAGTTCAAAGGTGAACATTTTAAAGAAGAAATCGTTAATGAATAAATTTGAAGTTGGTTTGTAGTTGAAAAAAGTTTAAGTTTTAAGGCATACTTATTAAATTACGACATTAAATGAATAACATAATTTATAAAATTACAACAATGTTAGTATAAAATGCAAACAATACATCTTAATTAATAAGACTGCTTAAGATAATAAATACCCATTGAAACAACTACTTCCCGTACAAATACACCGCTGGATATTAAATTATACAATGAAATATTTAAAATCTTATTTGATTTGTTACAAAGCTCTATCAAAGTATATGTAACATTTAGGTCAAAAATTAAAAGAAATTATAAATGACAACAACTCAGATTAAAAGGTATGTCTTAGGTCGTCTATAGACACGTTTCGAGATTTATCTCTCTTCAGTATAGCTTTGCTTATGTCTTTTTAAAATAGATATTCAGGAATAAAAACAAAATAAACTTACTTGGAAAAAGTGTTGTGCATGGTATGAACAGGTACACGGAAATGGATTGAGTAAAACATATGGTCGGCATTTATAGGTTATTTATTAACATTGTCTAGCTCAAATTATAACATACTCTTTAAGTTAATTTTAATCACAGAGTACTATTAACACAAGTACGTGTAGAAATTCTCCGAATATTCACAAGAAATTATGATTTTAAGCTTTTGTAAAAGAAAGAACAATGATATACTTGTGGCTTAAACAGTGTGATAAAACGTCGAAATTTGATGCGACTAAGAAAATTGCTGATACAACTGTCGACATATTCACCAAAAAGTTTTAACAACACATTCCACATCAATGAGTCATAGGACACCTTTCCCGAATCCTACTATACAAATGTATTTTGTTGATATTTTTATTATTGTAATTTCTTATTTTAATTGTTATATTCCTATTGTCTGTCTCATTGTATATTTCTGATAAGCATATTCAATTGTATTAAGCACACAAAATGTTATATTCTTATGTCTTGTCAGATTTCCTTCGGCCTTAATAGATTTATTGTTTATTCATAGCACCCCTTTTACAAAAAGTAAAAACCAATAACTACAAACGTATACAAGATACAGAAAAGTATAATACAGTAAAACAGTTATTAAATTCCCGTCACTAACGATTTATCCTGTCATCAACAGGATCTCTTACATTTAAACATTATTTTCGTTAAACCGATTGGATTTCCCAGTTGTAACAACGTGATAAAGAATTATTTTTTATTTACAAAATCTAGTTTCGTAAATCTATATTCTATTTCTCAATAAGATCAATATTTAACAAACAAAAAAAAAATATGTTTATTTCCTGTGATTGCAATAAAAAGCTTAAGTTTCAACTCAATACAGACACACAGACATTTTTTAAAAATGATCTTAATAGGCTTTTTAATACAGATATTGATTCCAAAAATGCTATCAGTTACAGCCAAACTATTTTAAACGCTTGCCATTTGCAATTTTAAATAATTTTCAAGTTTTTTCAAATTACATCAAAACAATTGAAGATATTTTAAATTTGAAAGCAGATTATCAGTAAACAACTTAGCCCACATTTACTCCTTTCTATATTTCTTTAAATAAGCGAGATATTATGTACCATCGGTGGAAAGTTTTTTACTGTGTATCAAACTTTGGACTTGTCAGTTAATTGTCATTTAATGTGTCGAAAATGAAAAAAGTGTTTTATTAATACCAGCCGACAAAAAAATCATATCTTATGCATTTTTGCCTGCTAAATCCGAATTTACATCTTAGAAAAATGTCTACCTCGTAGTTTTTTGAGTATTTTTTTCATTTCATTTATATATCATCATTATCACTTTTATAACCGTTCTTTAAAAAACCTGACTTAAGCGATATAAATTTGCTTATACTTGACATTATTCAATTTTCGATTTATCTCAACATTTTATGTCCACCGATGGTACCATCGGTGAAAACAAAATGTTGGGACACGTACAAATTTTTTAGTGTGTCATACTTTGGATTTGTCATTTGTGTCAAAAATGAAAATCTCATTCGTTTTTCATAATTCCTTTAATTGTCACTCAATATTATAACCCCTCTTGAACCCTTTCAGATCGACATAAATTTCTGTATATAATTTGTATGACCAACTGCCGAAGACCGTGCTATTTCCTTAATTTTGAAATAAGAACATATGATGGTTAATACCTCAAATGAACGTGTTTAGGTTGATTCTATTAACCTTTGCAAATTTTTGAGATACGATTTTGGGGTAAATGAAATAAAGCACAACCTTTAGACGAAATTGCTGTGACCAACTTTATACCTCCTAGCTACACCGCTGTTTGTCCGCCATGCTGGGTCAGAATTATTAACAACCAATCAAAAATAATCCCACAGTTGTCGCCACTGTGTTAAATCAAGGCACTGTAGTTCATATTACAGCGACTTAATTAAAAACAGTGGAAACAAATCCCTGTCATCCGCCATGATGAGGCAAAATTAATCGAGAAAATAGGTTATAATACAAACATCTGATATTCAATTGTGACAGTGAGTGTTTGTCACCCTTCCCTTAACGTCGGATATGTACATGTTAATTGGCCATAAGAACGAACAACGATTAATCTTCCACAATAATGAAAATAGATCTTTAAAACTTATACATATAGTACATTAAAGCTTTGCGAATAAATTGACAGTATTTATTTTTTCAAAAAAATGGTTCTTAAATTAAATATAAATTAAATAATGGAACACTGTCAAACGATCACATAAATCCTCGAAATGCTTCCATTGGAAACATTGTTTCTTCTTCATATTGCTTTAATTTATTGAGGTTAAATAGATTGATCGAAAATAAATGGTAAATAAAACTAATCGTTGCTTAAAAATCTCCATAAGGGCAATGTAAAATTTGAATATGCTTTCAATAAATAGGGGGCAGCATCGTGCCTTTTTCGTGATATTTTAAAAATATACTATGATTTCTAAAAACAAAAACATGTGAAAAGAAATTAGATTTTATATGTAGAATTCGTGTACGACAGCCGGGAGACAAAAGCCCGCGACGCAACTCGGGCTCCTGGCTCCCGGCTCCCGATCTTGAATTGCGAATGCATTTTTTCTGACGCGGACCGTTTGTTATTGATACACAACAAAGAAAGACGTTGTTGAAATATTTTCCAATACATTTTGTAAATATAATTGCATTTCTGGATTCGCGTTTTGAATAGGAATGTGGAATGCCAATAAATGTTGATTCAAGTGCTGAGTCTGAAAAATTCCTTTTTCATTTATAACTTACCAAGTTGAATGTGCGGCACTCGGCAATAATTAATATTTGATTTTTGCTAGTAATCATTTAAATTACCTATGCAGTTGTAAATAACTTGAATTTCTATTTTGTTGCTAGAATTTAACATAGGCATTCTTTTCAAATGTTGAATGGTCTAATAATTGTAGATTAACTGGACACGGTTTTAAATTTTATACAAAATAAATGAGAAATCGTAAGTGCAGTCTTACTCTGTTTTGATTTAGAGGGGGGTAGGGATATGGGGTTCATAAATTTTTGTATGTAAAAGCTTTTACATACAAAAATTTAACATTTTAAAAATTTCGGGGGGGGGGGGCTTGAACCTCATATTTACCACTCTGGCTATGGCCTTGATTAAGTGTACCTTTTAATTTAATTCGATTCAACACAAATAATGAATTTGTGCCTTTCAACTGTAGTCTGAATGAAGTCGGTAATAATATTAATATTAGTGATGAGAATAAATCCATATACTAATCAGTAATTAGTTGATTGTTGAAATATATTGATATAATTGATTATTATGCGGAAATTAGTATATACTAATTAAAGCGATTATTTGATCGGGTAAATTAGTAATTACTTATTTAATGGATTATTTTTTTTTATTATTTGCAAAACACTTAGTTGTATTTTACTATAATTACAATCTGATCACAATAGATTATTTGCCCAGGTAAAATAGTAATACGAATTTAAGTGATTATTGATCGGTTAAATTAGTATACAGGGTGTATATGAAATAACGAACAGGCTCTTAACCACAAAGAGATTATATTATTTCTAAACATAATTCACAATTATTTTGTTTATAGTTCTAACAATGAGCCCGCAATTAATTATTAAAATAAATCAGTAAAAATAGACAACATTTTTGGAAGCACTGGAAATTAGAAATAATTTTTAAACGGCATGCGGCATCAGCTTTATCAAATTACAACAAGCGCTTAGGGAAAATATCGGAGAGCACTTAATGCAAGGTCGTCATGCCGTATTGTGTCAATGGAGCAGGTCGACGGCCGGGCCTCGGGATTTATGGCACACTTGTAAAAACATTTATTGCTTACACATTTTTAGAAATTTACAATGAATTAAGTAGGGGTGGTAAGGGCGGATTTCAAGAAAAAATATGTTTGTGTTTAGTCTTTGCTGAAACTTATTCGGATAAACATATTTTTTTTGTGAAAATGGTGCGACACATTTATTCTAATATTGAACTAGCCGAAATGTTAATTATTTACGGCGAAGCTAGGTGCAATTCCGCGGAAGCAGTAAGGCTTTATCAGGATCGGTTTCCCGAACAGCATTTACCAACACCAAATCGTTTTCGGGAGTTACTTCAAAGAGCACGTGATACAGGAAGTTTGCAACCCGTTGGCGCAGTTGACAGAGGTGTTAACCGAGCAGATCATTTGTTTGCAGTGGAAAATCAATTTTTAAATTTGTTAGAAGCGGATCCCGGTTTAAGTATAAGGATTATCTCTCGGCAGTTGGGTGTTTCTCATAGCTTTGTGCATAAAATCATCCGCAAAAATAATTTTCACCCCTATCATTATCAACGGGTTCAACATCTTCAGCCAGGTGATTTTCCACAGAGAGTTGCGTTTTGTAAATGGCTTTTAGAACAAAGTGCCCGAAATCCAAACTTCACTAATAACGGATGAATCGTGCTTTACGCGAAATGGCTGTTTTAATTTTCATAACATGCAATAATCCCCATTCTACGCGCCGATCGCATTTTCAGCATCGTTTCTCCCTTAATGTTTGGGCAGGCATTGTAAATGACCAATTAATTAGACCTTTCATTTTTCCATTTAATTTAAATGGCGGCCGTTATTTAGATTTTCTAGAAAATGAACTTCAAGATCTTTTAGAAGATGTGCCTCTAGCTGTGCTGAGACAGTTATGGTTTCTGCACGATGGTGCACCTCCACACTACGATCGGCGTGTTAGAAATTATTTAAACAATGAATTTCCAGGACGATGGGTTGGACGTGGAGGTGCTGTTCCATGGCCTCCTAGAAGTCCGGATTTAAACCCATTAGACTTTTTTCTTTGAGGGTATTTTAAAAGTGAAGTGTATGTCGAGGAAATTGACGATGCTGATACACTCAGACAACGAGTTCACGACGCAGCTAACGCAATAAAAGAAAAACCGCGGCAAATGTTCACTTAGGTTCGTGAAAACTGGCTAAGGAGAGCCCAATTGTGTATTGAGTGCGAAGGGCATCAATTTGAACATTTAATTTAGTTTCATGTGACATTTTATAAAACAATTGTGACCGACTTTTAATTGTTTTATACGTGACCTACATTTAACAAATTGCATGCACGAGTGTGTGGTAAGTGTTATCGTAGTAAAACTGATATTTTACTGCTATTTATACATGAAAATAATATGTGTAGAAGATATCAATTTACTAGCTCAAGTCAAGTGCATTTTTCTTAATGAATGTGAATGAACTTGAGGAATGTTTATCTTTTACAAAAAAACGTGATTACACTTCAAATTTCGAAGGCAAAGACTCTCGCGTTTAAAGTAAACAAACACGCATTCCACGATGACCGAATTAAACGAGAAAAGCATTGGTTCTCAAAATGTATAATAAAAAACTCGAAAAATGTTGAAAATTTTCGAAAAAATTTTCGAAAAAATTTTGGTGGAGATGGGTTCACACATATTTTGTGTATGTGCCCTTAAATGCCTGTTCGTTATTTCAAATACACCCTGTATACTAATTTAAGCGGTTATTTGATCGTGTAAAATAGTATATACTAATTTAAACGATTATTTGATCGGGTAACTTAGTACATACTAATTTAATCGATTATTTGACCGGGTAAAATAGTATAAAGTAAAAAAAAAAAAAAAGACCTTTATTGGCATATCTTAATATCTTACAGACTATTTACAATTCATTCGTTATTTCTCCATTTCCGTATCCCTCTTACCCTCCCTTCTCTTTTCCCTCTCCCTCCCCAGCTTTTCCAACGTCCTTACCCCGATCCCATCCTCTCTCATCCACTCCACTACCCTTCTATTCCCTTTCGCTCCCAGCCACTCCTCTTTCACCCCCTCACATTCCTCCGCCAAGTGTCCCCACGTATCCTTCCCCTGTCCACACAACACACACCTTCCATATTCTTCCCCCATCCATACTTTCCTTCCTCTCTCCTCCGATCCACACCTCGCCCTTGCCACAATCACCCTATCCTCTCTACCCCATCCCTTCTCTATCAAATACTTCGGCACTCTTCCATACACCTGCCACCTCCCATACATATCATTATACTCACTTCTCTCAATACGCCCTTGCCTTTCTTGCCCTTCCACCTCCTTCCCTTTCCCCCTCACCCACTCATCCACCTTCACCCCATTTCCTAGCCATTCCATTACCTTCGCCTCCGACAGCCCTACCCTCTCATACATTTTCCTCCTCTCCCCCTCCATCTACCCTCACCCCCACACACACTCGTCACCCATACATCCTTCACCAATCTCTCTTCCTCCATTTCCCACAATCTCATCTCGTACCTCACCACCCTCACCATTGCCTCCCACTCTAGCCTCTCTCTGTTCGTCTCCTGAAGCACTATGTAGCTGGGTGTGGACCTCTCCACCCCCAACATGCGCTTCAGGAACCACATCTGCTCCCTCTCTATCAGCTCGTACCCTTTCGTCCCCCACACTTCCACTCCATACATTAGCACCGATCTCACACACGCATCCCATATTTTACACGCAACCGTCATATTGTTCCCCATCCACTTCCCCCACTTGCCCCACGCCATTCCCCACGCCTTCCTCGCCTTACTCTGCACCCACCTCACATGCTCCTCATACCCTCCCGTTCCTTTGAACCAAAACCCTAAATACTTGAAAGTTTTCACCCTCTTAATAACTACCCCCTTCCACTCCAATTCTTTCACCTTCCCCTCTCTCCCTTTATTTCTAAACTTCACCCACTTCGTTTTCACTACATTCACATTCATTCCTCTTCTATCCATAAACCTCTCCACTCTCTTCAACATCTCTTTCATCCCTTCATATTCTCTTGCCACTAACACAACGTCATCCGCATATGCCAACATCCATACTTTACTTTTACCCATCACCACTCCCCCTGCCTGCCCTTTCGTCATCACCTCTTCCAATTCACTCACGTATACATTAAAGACCATCGGGCTCAGCGGGCACCCCTGCCTCAAACCCTCCCACGTTCTGAAACACCCCGACACCTCCTTCCCCACTTTCGCCACCACCCATGTCTCCTCATACACTCTCCTCACCCACTCCACCATCCCCTCACTCACTCCTCTCCTTCTCAAGCACTCTATCAAACTCTCCCTCGGCACCGAGTCATACGCTGCCTTCAGATCCATAAATACCGCATACACACATCCTTTCTCTTCCATCACTCTCTCCACCATTCGCGCCAGGGTAAAAACCTGCTCCCTCGTCCCCCTCCCCCTTCTAAACCCCCCCTGCGTCTCCGGTAGTATCCCCTTTTCCTCCACCTCCATCTCCATGCGATTCCTCACAATCATCATCGCCAGCTTGTATCCAATGCTTGTTATTGTTATCCCCCTATAGCTACTGGCCTCCTTCTCATCCCCTCCTTTATACACCGGACACATCATCCCAACCCTCCACTCTTCCGGAAAGCTCACCTCCCCCCTCCACATCTGATTCAACAGCTCCTTGAATTTTTTCTTCCCTTTTTCCCCAATCTCCTTCCACATCTCTGCCTTGAGACCATCCCTCCCTGCCGCCTTTCCACTCTTCACTTCCTTAAACGCCCTCTCCACCTCCTCCTCCGTGAACTCTTCCCCTCTGTCTCCACATCTGCTTTCTCCAATCTCCCCCGGTACTCCGCTCCCTTCTCTGCATTTCCTTGTCCATTCCCTCAGCGATACCCCTACCTGCCTCCTTCTCTCCCCTCTCCTCAATATTCTCCACATTTCCGCCTCGTTTTTACATTCCCTCAAATCCTCGCTCGCTTTTTCCACCGCCTTTAGCTTCTTCTTCTCACATACATCCTCATACCTCCTCCTTACCTCCGCCACTCTCCTTTCTCCCCCTACGCCTCCTACACACTCTTTCACCGCCCTCCTCAGCTCCTTTTTTCTCTGCCTGCATTCCTCATCAAACCACGCATCCGCCCGTCTTCTCTCCCCCTTTCTCTTTCTTGCACACCCCACTATTATCCGCTCCATCTCCTCTATCGTGCTGACCTCCACCCATTTAACCCTCCCCAACTTTCTCCTCATATCCTCCATCGCTTTTATCCCGCACTCCAGCACCTCGCTTTCCTGCTCTCTTTCACTCCCGTGTCCCTCCTTTATCCACATCTTCACCTTTAACGGTAGGTGATCCGATCCCAACACCTCCTCTACCTCCATACTCCTTATCTCCCCTCTTGCTATTCCCTTCACCACTACATAGTCAATCACTGATGCCCCTCTTGCCCCTATGTACGTTTTCTTCCCCTCCCAGTCCCCCTCCGTGCACCCGTTTAACAGTTCCCACCCTTCCTCCATCACCCACTCCTTCATTCTCCTTCCCTCCCCGTTTATACATTTATCCTGCGAGCTCCTTTTCCTCATTGAACCGTCCTCCTTAAGTCCTCCCCCCGCTTCTCCTATTCTCGCGTTGAAATCCCCCCCCACCATCCACCTTCCTCCTTCTCCTGCTCTTTCATCTATCTCCCTCCTTACGTCTCCCCAGTTTTTACTCACATATAACACCCCACGTTCATCTTGTATCCCCCTCGCTGGTACTTGACCCACACCAGTCCTTCACATCCCTCCATCATCTCCCCCTTGCTTCCTTTCCTGTCTTCTTTCCATCCAACAATCATTCCCCCCTTCGCCCTTCCCTTTTTCGCACATTTGGTCGCCTCCTTCATCTCCCATCTAAACCCCCTTGGTAACCATCCTTTCACCTCCCTCCAATCCTTCTTCACCATCCACGTCTCCACTATCCCCACTACGTCCTTCCCGATTACCCACTCCTCAAAATCTCTCCTCCACTTGCACTCCTGCCCTTTAGACTTTATTCCCGCCACATTCCAAAACCCTAGCGTTATCACCTCTTCTTCCTCCCCTCCCCCACACCTGCTTCCTCGTCCCCCGCTCCTCTCACGGCTCTTCCGCCTCTGCCCTATCTTCCCCCCTTTGACCCTTCTATCTCCGCTCTCCCCATCTCTCCTCCCCCCTTCCTCCACCTCCACACTTTTCCCAACTTCCTCCTCCATCCTCCTATTTCCACCTTCCTCCCCTCCCACTACCTCACTCCTTCTTCCTTTTTTGCCGCCTCCTGCCTCTCCAACATCTCCTTCTCCTTGTTCCATCTCCACTCTTCCCTGTTAATTATCACTTTCTGGTACCCCACTCTTGTCACTTTCCCCTTTTCCCTCTCCTGTCCTGCTATCTCTCTTAGGCGTTTTTGCACCCTCCTCTCCTCCTTCGTCAGGTCCTCGTCTATAAAAATCCTTTCTTTCATTTCTCTTAATTTACTTTTGCTTCTCAATATGGCCAGTTTTTCGTCTAGTTTTCCCAGTTTTACCACCACCAATCTTCCCACCCTATCCACCACATAACTCTCCTGCACCTCCGCGTCTATGCCCAGCGCCTCCTTCAGGAAGTCCTTTACATCTCCCTTCCCCTCTAACACCTTCCCTTTTATTACGATGTTGTTCCTCCTCTCCTGTTTCTCCCTCTTCTCCGCCTGCCCCTCCAGGTCCACTATTTTGTGTAGCAACTGCTCTCTTTCCCTCCTCCATGCTTCTTTCATCTCCCTCATTTCCTCTCTCCACATCTCCCTTGCTTCTCTCATCTCCTCCTTCCACATCTCCCTCTCCTTCCTTGTTTCTCTCATCTCCTCCTTCCACATCTCCCTCTCCTTCCTTATCTCTTTTAGCACTAATTCCACCATCTCTCTACAATTCCCATTGCATCCTTCACCACTCTTTTCTTCATCCCTTCCCTTTTCTCCTCCCGTCTCAAACGAGGTGTCTGCCACCTTCCTCTTATCCCCTCCATCTCCCTCTCTCAACTCCCCTGTTCCTTGCGGCGATCTCTGAACTCCCGCTCCTCGACCAAACACCCCCCTCCTGACCTCCTCCTCCTGCCTGTCCCATCCCTCCACCTCCTGACTCTCTTTCTGCCTCTTTGCCGTCGCCATTCTCGCTCCTCGGCCTCTTTATGCGCGCTGTAGCCGAGCGTATTATAAAAGCTGTATTATTTGTTTTAAATTCTGCTCGTGAATTATGTTTTTTTTTTGCAGCCCGCAATAAAAAAAACGCACAAGCAAAAAAGCTACGTCGCTTGACCTCGACCGTGAAATAGACGGCTTCGCGAACGCTCCGTGCCGATCTAATTCGCGTAATTACTTTTACCCCACGGGAGATATGTTTTTCAAACTTTTACAGTTTGTCGGCTGATGATCGATGTTAATCTGGTCCAAAACACGCGTTTTATTTTCGTATACTACACTTGAGGATTCACTTTATCTGCGGAGCAACCATTTACTGTGATCACACTCTCACACTTAGTATAAAGTAATTTAAGCGATTATTTCGTCGGGCAAATTACTAATTAGTATACTAAAATAATTGATTATTATCTTGGTAGACTGGACTATTAATTATTATCAACAAATGTTACGCTTATTATCTCGGTAGACAGAAGTACTAATTAATCTATAGTAATATTAATAATTACTGATTTGACGGTTGTTTTATATTTCATTAAATAAATCATTCAATAATAATAATTAATAAAAATTCTAATCTTTACTACTAACAAACATTACGCCCAGAAAAAACGTTCATAAAACCACTGGCTTAAAAACAAACCCTAAAAACCACTCCCTTAAAAAACCACACCTTAAAAGACCACCCCTTGTAAAAACTTTTATTGAAAAGCACACCTACGGGAATAAAACACGTTCTGAAAAACTACCCTATGTAAAAAGATTCCTGGAAAATTAGCCCTACTCCCGAAAAAACATCTCCCGAAAGGAACCATCCCTCTAAAAATCATCCTTACAAAAAACCATTCCTGAAATTCATCTCCCGAAGAAACCCCTCCATAAAATAGCTTTGCCTGTAATATCACCCCCCCCCCCCCAAAAAAAATACCCCCTGTAAAAAACATTCTTGGAAAACCAGTTCCAGAAAAAAAAAAACACCTCGTTCGAATATATAATAAACATTCTATGGCCCGTTTTTGTTTTACAAGATCACTTTACATCTCTCTTGTTTGTACTACATAATTATTCAGTCCCCCCGCTCATATTTTGAACTGAAAGGTTAACTACTAATTTTCAGCTACTAATTTAATCGATTATAAAAATATCTCGTTTTAAAATAATCGATTATTAAAATATATCGATTATTCCCATCACTAATTAATATACATCAATTATATTTTCTTAATTTGTATAGACATAAATAAATGTAAATGTACTGGAAGCGCTGGAAATTCACAAGTTGAAAGCTAATCTGGAAATTCCCCTCATCAACGACCAGACCGACATAATGTATACACCCCTCTTTGATGCTGTATTATAAAAACGATGTACAATGTATTTTAGGTACTCAGTTTGATAATGACTAGCTTGTAGTCGAAACTATAGTCACTGTAAAAAGTTAAAGTGGTAAAACAAAGTTAAGTGTTTTAATATTATTTTATAAATAAATGTGTATATGTAATATATATTTATATTGATTGTAATTCATAATAATATAATAAAAATAAGTCTTGGAAATGAGGCAAGCAAAAACAGTCGTATGTATGTCGATTGAAATTAAAATCATAAATATTTATTTATTCAGTTTACTTGTCTACTGTAATTCAATACCCATTCATTCGCCGGGCGCTATCTAAACAAACAAACAACGTGCTCCGCGCTCATAATTTTGATTATTCGTTCTAATAAAATTCGGCAGGCACTATAAACCAATACATAATTTCAATAATTTTGCTATCTCTGCGCCATCTCGTATCCCAGAAACACATAACTAGCAAAAATCATCAGCAAGCATCATTCATGAGCAGGGGCTATTTCCTCAATTTTGAAATAGAAACATATCATGTTTAATACCAAAAACTAACGGCATTAGGTGGATTCTATTTATCATTGCGAATTTTTGAGGTACGATTTTAGGGTAAGTGAAATAAAACACAAACTTTAGAGGGAATTACTGTGACATACTTTAGACATCATAACTACTTTGCTGTTTGTTCGCCATGTTGGGTAAAAATTACTAAAAACTCAATCAAAAAAAATACCACAGTTGTCGCCACTGTGTTTAATTAAGTCACCGAATCCCATATTAGTCAGTATCAGCTGATACTTCTTACTATGCACATGACTGAGTTGCACCAAATAAATAAATATGTGCGTTTAAATAAATAGGTAAATATTACAAATAAGTGGAGATTTTATTAAACCCCTAAAAAAAGAAGACCATCAAGAATAACCCAATAATTCCATCTGTTAATATTACAGTAGTGCGACGTGTTTTTCTGCCGCTAAAATTGCTCAAAATACAAAGACCTTACAAACACAAAAGCACTCGTTAAAGCCTATAATATTGACACCTGCAGTTGAAAAATGGTCAGCACTGAAAGAGTTAAAAAACCTGACTTAACTGGTATACATGTTAGTGATGGGCAAGATCGACTATCTCAAGGATCGATCAAGCAATGATCGATCAGTTAAAGGATCGAGCAGATAGATCAAAAGATCGATCTGATCAAAAAGACCGAGCCGCTCGGAAAGATCGAGCCGCTCGCAAAGATCGAGCCGATCAAAAAGATCGAGCCGATCGAAAAGATCGAGCCGCGCGCAAAGATCGAGCCGATCGAAAAGATCGAGCCGATCGAAAAGATCGGGCCGATCGAAAAGATCGAGCCGATCAAAACGATCGAGCCGATCAAAACGATCGAGCCGATCAAAACGATCGGGCCGATCGAAAATATCGGGCGGCTGATCATTTGCAAGGATCGAGCGGATCACGCAGCTGATCTTATTTGATCATCAGTAAACAATTACTTGTTATCTAAATACTATGACTAAATGAATTAATATAATAAATTTATTTTATGCTTTTTGATGTAATTATAATTAATTTTGATTGCAAATACGAAAAAATGTTGATACTCAAATAAATTGCAGACTAGAATTCTCCCAATCTGCCACAATACAATATTTACATTCTACGAGTAAATTGAATTAACGCTCGCAATGCAAGCATTTACAACAATAAGTCGTGTGTAAACAGGAAACAATGATTACGTATACTAAAAAAAAAAAAAAATCGGCAGAAATATTGAATGTGGTAATTATTCCAAAGATGTAGGATACGAAATATGATTCTTCCTCATCAAATATTTATATATTTAGTGAATTTTCCGAATTTTATCGCATCGATCAATATTTAATTATGTATACCTGAGTTACTGACAGATAAATAACAATTTACTTTTTTAATTGTTATCGACATAATTTGTAGTAATGATAGAAATAATCGATTATTTTTAAGCGAAATATTTGAATAATTGATTAAATTAGTAGTTGAAAATTGGTATGTGGTTAACGTTTCATCACAAAAAAGTAGTAAAGTAGCGGGGGTAGGGGCGAATAAAATGAGCAATTAGAACAACATGACATTTATAAACGAGGGTATTTTTGGGGGTGGTTTTTCCGAGGGATGATATTACAGGCAAAGTTTTTTTATGGGTAGTTGTTTCGGGGGGTGGTTTTCAAGTAATATTTTTACAAGGCCTGGTTTTTCAAGAGGGTTTTTTTTTCGAGGAGTGTTTTTTATAGGGGTGGTTTTTTTTTTTGAAGGGTGTGATTTTCCAAGATATATTTTTGTTTTTTTTAGGGTCCGTAGTTACTAGTGACGATTACAATTTTTATATAATTATAATTATTTAGTTTTTGTTTTCATTTATATATTATTATTTTATTTTATGAATTATTTAATACAGAATAACGTTTTATGTGATTTTCTGAACATATTTTGCCTGCAAAATTGAAATAAATCAAATTAGAAGTAATTCATTTACTTTGAAAGTTTAAGAATTACTGAATCGATCAAATTAAATTAAATTAAATTGTGTGATCTTTCAATGATACCTCCCCTAGGCCGATCGATCCGCTCGAAAATATCAAACTGCTCTATAGCATGCAGACAGACTAGCTCGAGCCGTACAACTTGATCAATTGTCTTGAGCCGACCGATTAGATCAATCTGCTCGAGCCGATTGATTAATGGACTAGCTCGACCCATTCGAAAAGATCGAGCCATTTAAAAAGATCGAGCTGCTCGAAAAGATCGAGCCGTCCGAAAAGATCGAGCCGATCAAAAAGCTCGAGCCGATCAAAACGATCGAGATGATCAGAAAGATCGATCCAATCGACAAGATCGAGCCGATCAAAAAGATCGAGCCGATCAAAGAGATCGAGCCGATCAGTAAGATCGATTCGGTCGACAAGATCGAGCCGATCAAAAAGATCGAGCGTCACGAGAAGATCGAGCGGCTCGATCACTTGCACGGATCGATCAATCGATCTTTTTTAATCGATCTTGCCCATCATTATTAAATTTGGTGATGTTTGACATTGTCCAACTTTCGAGTTGTCCCAACATTTTTTGTCCACCGACGGTACATTTTCCGTAATTACCAATGAAAACTGAAAGGAGGTATTTTTGACGGTTGTTCGAATGTTATTTGTAACAACAAACAAATTTAGAGAAAATTCTATAAAATTTAATACTGACCTTTCGAACCATTTTTGTACTCTCTTCATCCAACGTAGTTAAAATAACATTGAGTAATTCATGCGCATCTTGTTCACCCGCTGGGATCACCCAACCTAGACGTTTCAAAGCATTGATCACAGCCGCAGGAGCATAAGACTCTTGCACCGACTTATGGGTTCCATTTACAACTATAAAACCCATTAATATACCCAACCCTCTTAACATATTATTATCTTAAACCTACCTGATAAAACTGTTGCCAAAGTCGATCGTAAGCTCGTTTCCTTGGCCAACCTATCTCGCTCCAGCCAAGTGATGAACTGGGGGCACGCAGCCAGCGCGTGCAAGATGGCGTTGAGAAAGCACGTTTTTCCCAAATTAACCAATCCCGCCAAGCGGCCCCTTCCGCTGCCTCCAGTTGACGGGCCCCAAAACACAAAAGCGCCTACCACAGCCGCCGCCGTCAACCCTGCCGCCACCAACAGCCGCTCTGATTCCATAACGGGCATCGGGTTAACACTTTCCAAAAAAAAAATAGGGCTGAAAATTATCTACATAACCTTAGATTTTCGCACCCTCTGTACTTCACCTGAAATAAAATAATAAATCTAAATATTAAGATCACATATGAGCGAGTGTATATTCAAAGGAATTCATTATCTAATACTTTTACTTACATTTATTTGTAAACATTGGGAAATTTACCAGCGAAAAATTGTTCTTCATAGGTAGCATATTAGGTAGCCTTGAAAGGTAAACATGGATGATTTATGTCAGTGGTTTAGTAATTATTATACTTTTTGTGCTAATAATTGATATGATGGTAAATTAATTAACCTCAATTTTATTGAAAATTTTATTTCCAAAACAATTAAAATAAAAGAATCCTTAAATGATGTAATTTTATGCAAAATTATTTGGAAATTGTTTATAGGCAAATGCGGCAACTTCACCTCAAACCGAATATACCCGACAAATTTGCAAAGTTGTCACGTCATGGTAGTTCTCTTTATCTGAAAGAATAAGAAGAAACTGAAAATACAAAAAATACTTTATTTGTATTTCATTTAAACTGTAATCTCTTCCCAAATATTACGTTGTCAGTGTTTTTTCTAAATGAAAAGCGGCGAATTGCAAGGCAAAATATATACGTCTAGAAAAAGATGCCAGAACCCCGTTCCCGTAGGTCCATACAAAAATACGTACATAATCTACTTATTTATAATACTACAATCATTATAGTATAATGCTGTATAACCATTAGACCATTGGGCCCGTTCATCAGGGACAACAGTTGGGAGTTTACTGCCAACTGTTGGGGAATTCTCTGATGACCGGATTGTTAATCGTACCGTGTTTGGGACTTTTGCAATCGTACGAAATAGACCGACCGGAGTACCGTTTATTAGATACCAACATACATCACAAACAAATCTAAACATATTGAATGTTGAACATTTTGATTAACGGCCCTCATAAAAAATTATTTGTTTTTATTCCGATAATAAAGGAAATATTTTTAACAAAATCTACTTTATATACGTTGTATACACAGTTATTTCAATTATTCTTTCTGCTTTTTGTTACAAATTAATAAATATGGAATAAGTGAAAGTCAACGTTTGTGATTTTTGACACGTCAAAACATTGGCAACATTGCATATTCTCCGAAAATAGCCGAGACATTTTTTTATGCGACATTTTCCTTTGTCACGGTTGGCCACACTGTGATCTGCCATCGTTTTTGAATGAATGCTTTGACAGGTGTCAAACGGCGAGATTTCAAAATTTCGACGAGAATGGATGAGAATGGGAAGAATTTGAGCGTTTTCGAGCTGGTCACGCAATTGTGCGAGAAGACGCTCGAGGTAGGCGATGTGCCTGTCAAGAAGAGCGTGGTCAAGAAGCTGCGGAGTAAGGCTTATGCAATTTTGTTAAATAAAGTTGTTGCACAAGGTATGTATGAGTAGTTTAGTTTTATCTTGTTTTGCTCGAATTATTACTCGGTGGGCTTTGTCGTGGTAAGAAAATTATCTACTGTGAATGAAATTCGTTTAAGACTGTTTATTATTAAATTAAAATTTTAATGTGGGGTTATTTTTTGTTTACAACTGTTTCAATACTAAATCTGTTCCATAATATTCTATAAAATTATTTAAATATTTAACACTGTTGAGCCGGTCCCTCATAAGCTCATAAGATAGTGCTTGGATGAGAGGAAATTCATTAGCACCCCCATTGATAAACATAATTGTAAAATAACTAATTTTGGTGTTCCTGCAGGACAAATCTATTGACTTCAATTATCACTGGTGTCTGGATGCTTAGCATCCATTACTTACTACCTAGAGCTGACCACGATTTACTTAACATTACTTTTATGCTTTAATTAGAAGTAATCAATTTAACACGATGAATGTGTTCAAATACTGACGACATAGAGTCATTTTTTTAGCGTATACTTGTCCCGATGCATACACTGTAAATTTGCAGACATTCATTGTTTTTAAAAAAGTTTTATTTGAAGCTTCTAACGAAACACTTATTAAACACTTCAAATTGAACCCTTTTGATAAACAACAACGTATACATGAAAAATTACAGCATATGTATCAGTATGTGTATATCAATAAGAAAAATTCCCTGTAGGTATTAGATTAATGGTGAAATTACTTTACTGCTAACATAACTCGTAGTTTGATTTTTCACTACAACTTATCTGGTAGTTCTTTGGCCAGCCATATTCATGCAGCTACGATTAAATTAGTTGAATATAAGTGTAATATTGAATAGGAAAAATAACAAAAATCAAAGGTTCCTTACAACGTATTGATGCTACTTCTAAGATGATGTTTTTGAAAACCAAAAAATCAAATAAAATTGCCCATTTTGGTCTTTTGAATTTATTAAGTTCATGCTTGAATGCTGCATACAAGATTTTTTTCGAGAATCAACTTATGGCACACACTTTATTCATATTCGGTACCAATGCTGACACTGCTCGAATATATTTTAGCCTCGCAGGGGCGGACTTCGGTGTATGCTGATTGAAAAGAAATATGATCTGAAGGGACACACCATTTTTATGTGTTGGCCACAGGAGATTTCTAATAGTTTGTAATAATTATTATTCATAATTTTTCACATTAGTATTTTTGTAAACTTTATTAATTCTTAACAATATTTAAAATTCTTTAGTTACGTGAATTTCTATTTTGTGTATCAGCGCCTGCTCGAGGGTAGTCGGCACCCAAATGCAAGATAGGTGAACCTATGCCCTCATAAAAGAAAATCAGTTGTCATAGCAAACAAGAAAATCAAACGGTCCACTTATTATCACCTACGATAGGATTCTAACCGTAACTCTGAAAATGGCTAAAAATACAAAAAAAGGATCAAAATTAAACTCCTACCTTAAACCAAATTATATTTCTTAATTACTTCTGCATACTTTAGATTAGATGTGTAGGCTGTTTTGTTAAGACTTATGAAGTTATTATGCCTTGAAGAAGCCAATTTTGTGAGGGAATTGAAAACGTATAAATAGCACATACTTCCTTAGTTTATACAAGGTAATTTAGACTAGGTGTAAAAAAATTCACATCTTGTTCAGGGGTTCAGTTAAAGACAATAGTCCAAATAAATATATGTCCAATTTTCATTATATACAAAATTACAACTAATTTACAACTAACAAAAAAACTAACAAAATAAAAAATGATTATTGATATAATTTAATCGTTTAAACATAACTGAATAATAAAATAACATAATACACATAAAAAAGCAACTTAACATTAAATCAATGTTTTATATTCATACTGGATCATCATGATCACAGTGCCAATAAGGCAGCTCAACTTGTATCTCAACTAAACCATTTTCAGAAATGATAAACAAACTTGGTTTTTTTAATAGACATTCTATTTATTTATACGTTTGTTTGATAATAAAAATGTATACCAATTTTCACGTAAAGTGCTATTTTTATGAATGAAATAACTTCTTTATTTAAAAAGATATTGACATGTGGTAAAAACTGTATTATGTACTTTTTTAAGTAGAATACGCTGACCACATTATTGGAAAGATTACAAAAAAACGCAATCGACTGATGTCATGGCAAACTATGATTTGTATTTAAAATAATACAACTTTATGTCATATTTCACAAAAGTTAAACTTTAAACATGGTGCTTTTCAATATCTTTCTAAATAAAGAAGTTATTTCAATATTTTCAGATTGTTTAATTTTGACTAGGCACATGGAATAAACTGCAAAACAGAGCTCTGGAAGAATATATTAGTTTTTGTTTATCATTTATGTAAATGGTACTTTACTTGAAGAAACCATCGAAAATGCTGCACCCTGTACTCGTATATTGTAGAAAATACTGGTCGTAGATAAAATGTTGTAGGCAACGTGTGAATAATTGGCTCTTAGGGACTCTTTGCGATTAGGGCACTCGCCTGAGGGCTCACGCCGTAAACCCGATCCACTGATGACAAGTTAGCCATAAACCCTTTTAAAGTTATAAATTACTAAACCCGATATTTTACTCATATATAGTGCTAATAATTGCATTCCACTATGTAATGGAAGTACATAATATGAAACTTGTATTAACATTTAATCTAGCAATTTCAGGCTTTTTTAAAATGAAAAATCTCTATCTTAAGCCTACCTTTGGGGGTTGTTACTGAATTGCCTATACTAAGGAAGGGTTGAAGAGTCATTTTAAGCAAGAAAATTGTAGTGGCATCTAAAGACTTAAAAATGACGCTTGTTATATAACATAGATAAGAGACGGAGATTACGGAGTTTTGAGGGTAGTTACTGAATTGACCCATACTTAGGCTAGCAAAACGTTGAACTGGTTCAACTCTAAACTTAAGGCTACGCTCAACCTGTACTGTGATTTTATTTTACAATAGTTTCATAATATGAAGGCACATGAAGTTGTGGTTTAAGAATATATATATATATGTCTATTTTGTGTTTGGGTGCCCCAAGCTAAAAAATCTGCTATGGCCAACACAGGTATCGACCGCAAATTAAAATAATATAGGATTATTAAATTCATTATTCCAATTACTTAATGAAGTTAATGTGTACAACAAAATGTCCGCTACTGTTAAAATGATTTTTTTTCAAGTTTGTCACCTAAAAAAAATACTTCCCATCAGCCTAAAAAAATTAAAAACAATATACACACTGTAGAAAAAAATAAGGAATTTTTTGGTAGCATTAAAAAAAAATATTGTTTTGGTCAAAAATTAAAATTTGACCTTAAATCAAAATTTAACATTAAACCTACATAAGTCTATCTCTCTCCCACTTACGTATTTCCCACCCTTGAAAATTGCAAATTTCTGAAAGTACGAAAAACTAAAAAATATTTATATCTCCTGTCAAAATTGAGCTAGCTCAATGAAATGTTTTTTGTTGTTTCACTATAATTAGGAGAGGGGTGGGGAATTTTTTTGGTACCATCACCACCTTTTTGGCTCAAAAAGGGGGTTAAACGATGTTTAAAAAAATCATATTTACCATTTTTAAGAAAACTAAAATAGTTCCGAAAATATGCATGTACTTAATTAATATTTATATTTTGATTCTCTACAACTTTGCCAATCCCATGAGCCATTTTCGCTAAAATCGTGCCACAGACCGACGAACCGACATCATTGAGATAAGACTTGATTCAGATTCCTGGGAGCCCAAAAGGGATATTTCCCTTAAAAAAAATGGGAAATCAATTTTTGGCTGATCACAGTACATCCCTCACACAGTAGCGCAGTCAGTAAAAAAAATTGATTGAGAACTGAGTACAAGTAAAATGTACCCCAGTATTAAGTACAAGTACATAACCATAAGTACTTAAGTAAGGGATATGATAATAAATGAAAACTACTATTGTCAATGATATTACAATACTAATATTTGAATATTCATATTTCAATTACTAATCTGGATTTCACTAACGTCAGTTAAATAGACAAATAGTTATTCATGGATTAAAATCTTCACATGACATTGATGTTGACAAATAAATTTAATCATCGAATAGGATTTAATTGAAGTTGGTGAAACCAGACATACATTTTTCATATATTTGAATATAAGAATATACAAATATTTGAACATTCGAATATTTTAATGTTTTTGAATGAATATTTAAATATTGAATTAAGTTTGTATGTAAGAAAGTAAGAGTAGCTCGGACACGGAGAATATGGGATGAGATGTTAGGAGAGAATGTTAGTATGAAAATGGCTGAAGTATAGGAAGTGAGTGGGAACGAGAGGATAGAGAGGGCACAATTGCAATACTTAAAAATAATTCTAGGTCTGAAGAGGACAACTCCGACATATATAGTATATATTATATTTCTATAAAAATATGGGGGTCAATTTTTGACTGATGACCTTCCTTACATAATACAATTTTCACAAAAAAAAGAGGACCATGAAATTAAACTATCAATGGTGCGGTGTTGATTTGTTGATTGCTTCTTAAACTTTTATTAAGTTTAAATAAATTACCCAGATTTAAAAGCTTTAAGGCAAAATCTGATATTTTACAAATTTTAAACAAAACTCCACTAAAGTATTAAAGTTCTCATTTTGGCTGTAATTCTAATTTTGGGCGACGAATATTTTTTTGACCATTGTGTCTTAATCTTTAATCAATCCTACCAAAGTTACCAAGAGCTTTAAAGTAATATTTTTTTTTACTAATTATCAAACAAAATCCCACTGAAATATTCAACATTTTACTGAAAATTCTTATTTTAAATAGCTATAGTTCTACTTCTGGGTGGATAATTCAATTACTGCTGATTGTATCTTAGACTTTAATTGATTCTACATAAATTACCAATTCTTTAAAGCTATAATGGAGAATTTATTTTTTTGATGTTTTCAAACACAACCTCACTGAATGAACAAAAGTTTGTCCTTAGTTTTTGTTTTGAGTGGCTGTAATTTCTAAAGCTGGGAATTTTTTAAATTTAAGAGAATATATTCAAAAAGTCGAATATTCAAATGTTTAATTAAATACTCAGATATCCAAATGTTTGATTTTTTTAATTCAAAGATTTAAATAAGAAACAAAATTAGTTATTATTAGATAGTAAGTATTATACAGGGTACCCGTTTTTCGAATGGCACTGTGGGGATATTGGTTATTTGAAGAGATAAAGAATCGGTTAAATGTGGGCAAAGTTGCGTATTTTAGAGCTTATTAATATTCTGCTTTCATGTTTGAAATATCTTCAATTGTTTCGATGTACTTAAAAAAAAAACAGAAATTTTGGATTTCTTAAAAAATAGACGATTTTTAAAAATCAAACATTTCTGTTTCTCTCGGTTATTTTTTATTTTTTTCAAATTCTGTAAAAACTTTCTTATGGCAACTTTTTATGACTTATCGAATGGTTAACGTTTAAGATATTCAAAGCGATTCGTTTTTGTTTTTCTTATGGAAACATGGGGACAGTAGAAAACTCAGAGAAAATTAGGGGGCGTATAATATTACACGTTTTAATATAATCGCGGCAATAGCTGTTTCAGATTTACGACAGATGGTAAATTAAAGAAAATGGGGGCTCTAGAAAAAACAATATTCTCAAAGTGGGCGGTCGGCAAAATAAGGTTGAGAACCTATGGTTTAGAGCGGACTGTCCTCTATAACCGATACCACTGCTGGTGCTCTCTACCAGCTGCAACGTACAAATATTGCCAGTGCCTTCAAATTCGCTATAAACGATTTTGACTGTTTATTTAAAACTTAGCTTGAAATCAGATTTTTCCACTTTGTTACACAAACAAACCAAATTTTCAGGTTTTTTTAAACTCGAAATTTTACTTCGTGCTTAATCAAGGAATGGAAAACATTTATTAGATAGCTATTAGAACCTTTATTAACAACACTGATTTTTTAAAGAAAATGCAAAATAAACACAAATCGTAGTTATTTTCATAACCTTTATGAGTTTCGTTAATTATCTTCTCGTTAATTTTTTTAAGAATCTGGTGTTGTCATTAACCCTATAAAGCCTGAGTGTTCAATTTTTGAATTTTAAGAAGAAATAGAATTGTTTTTTGTTTATATTCAGTACTTTTGAAGTTATGAATATACAGCGTGATTCAGACCACCTGTGCCACTCCTTTATTTTAAAAACCCTTTGTCCGACATGGATTGGACAAAAAAATGTATCGCCAAAGTGAACCCGTAAACTCAATTGGTGCACTTATTATTTTCCAGAACAATCCGGAAGTACCCGGAACCGATGGTGACTTTGAGTTTTTAAATGGCAACATGGGTCGAGTGTAGTATTGTTTGATAGGTCTTTTAAAAACAAACAACTTTTATTAAAATATATTAATATTTTACATAACTTACAAATTAAATGAAAAATTAAATGAATTTTAAAATTTTATATGCTATTAAAAATATTTACTTTAAATGCGAACAATAATGTGTATTGGATAAGCGGGGTGGGGGAGGTGATTCGTAGAAGTAAGGTAGTGGATGTTGGCATATGCGGATGATATAGTGCTGGTGACAAGAGAGTGGGAAGGCACGAAGGATATGCTGAAAAGGGCGGAGAGGTTTTTGGATAAGAGGGGGTTGAGCGTGAAGCGGGAATGTACAAAAAACGAAATGGCGGAGATTCAGAAATAAAGGGAGGGAGGGGAGGGTGAAGGAATTAGAGTGGAAGGGGGAGGTGATTGAGAGGGTTTAATGATTCTAGTATTGTAGGAGAAACGAAATAGATGAGATTCAGAAACAAAGGGAGGAAGGGGAGGGTCAAGGAATTAGAGTGGAAGGGGCAGGTGCTTGAGAGGGTTTAAAGATTCAAGTATTTAGTGAGGTGGGTGCAGGGGAAGACTAGAAAGGCGTGGAGGATAGCGTGGGGAAAGTGGATGGGAAACAATGTAAGAGTGGTGTGTGCAGTATAGGATGCGTGTGTGAGGTCAGTGTTAAAGTATGGGGTGGAAGTATGGGGGATGAGAGGGTATGAGTGTATGAACAGGGAGCCTGAAGCTTATGTTGGGGGTAGAAAGGTGAATACCCACATACACAGTGCATAGTGCTTTAGGAGACGAATAGAGAGAAACTAGAGTGTGAGGAAATGGTGAGAATGGCGAGGTATGAGATGAAGTTATGGGAAGAAGAGAGATTGGTGAAAGCGGTATGTGTGACATGCGTGAATGAGAGTGAGGATAGATGGAGGAGCGAGAGAATGAGAATGTATGAGAGGGTGGGCTCAATTATTTCAATTATTTAATTTGTTTTTGAAAGACCTATTAAAAAATACAGCATTCGACCCATGTTGCCATTTAAAAATTCAAAGTTACTTTCGGTTCCGGGTACTTCTGAATTGTTCTAATTGATTCTACGGGTTCAATTTTTTTGATTCACTGATTATAGAGGCTTCTACTTCGTTATACATTGTTGAACATAAATAAAACACTGTTTATCACTTTGTTTGTATAACAATTGGTTTATTTGGTGACTATAGTTTCGATACTACACGTATCATTATCAAACCGTTAGTAACAAAAAACTACAAAGGAACATTATTTATATTTGCAAATTTTCTAATAACAGCGTTAAAGAGGGGGGTGTATTTAAGGTCAAGCTGGTCGTTAATTACGGGAATTTCCCGATTTGCGCGGGCTCTGTGAATCTCCAAAGACTCCAGGAGGTCCATCTTTCTACCCTTCTCGGCAAAGTGAATAACTGAAAGTACATCCTCGCCAAAAGAATGGTTATTTTCAATCAAATGTTTGGCGAAAGATGACTTATCAATTAATCTATGCCGAAAAGAGTAAAGATGCTCACTGAGTCTGGTCTTAAAATTACGACCAGATTGACCTATATACACTCCCTTACAATCATTACAGGTTAATTTATATATTCCTGATTTGTAAATACTTGGTATCTGAGTCTTATGGTTAAAAATATGATTTTTAATTTTTGTAAATGGTTTCATCGCTATATTTAATTTGTGTTTTGCTAAAATATTTTTAATTTTGTTAGTTATATTTCCAAAGTAAGTAAGGGAACGATATGTTGCTTGTGTTTTAGGTTCGATTCCGGCATATATGTATTTTCTAATAAGTTTAATTTTATATTGATTAACTATTTTATCCACTATTGACGTAGTATAGCCATTTGAAACGGCTATACTTTTAATAATATCTATTTCTTTTTTAAATGAGGTTTCTGACAACGGAACAATAAAAGCTCGGTTTACCATGGAGTTAAAGGCAGCTAGTTTATGTTTATAGGGATGGTTGGTCGTAGGTACTAATAGACAATTAACACAATTTTTAGATTATATTAACTCATTACATCCAAATATAGTATTTACAGTAGAAACAGAAACTAACAATAACATAAAATTTTTAGACCTCTCAATAACACGTACTAATGAATCACTAACTTTTGATATTTATAGAAAACCTACTTTCACAGACCGTGTAATTCCTAACTGTTCCAACCATCCCTATAAACATAAACTAGCTGCCTTTAACTCCATGGTAAACCGAGCTTTTATTGTTCCGTTGTCAGAAACCTCATTTAAAAAAGAAATAGATATTATTAAAAGTATAGCCGTTTCAAATGGCTATACTACGTCAATAGTAGATAAAATAGTTAATCAATACAAAATTAAACTTATTAGAAAATATATATATGAATGAAATATTCAAATAATTGAAATATTCAAATATTTGAAATATTTTGATACTTAAAATATTCAAATAATTTTAATATTTCAATTTGTTTTAGAATGAATATTCGAATACTTCAATTTAAAAAACCCATGTCATTTGGACTATGACAGTTTATTTGAACTATATTTACGGTTGACTAGTCCGCGTCAACCGATACTTGAACTATAATGACAGTGACATACCCGACATTTAGTCCACAAAGCGATATCTAACCCTACTTAACAAAGCAAAATCTAACCTAACCTAACTCTTGAAGGTTCATCACTTTTTGACGTAGTTTCGACATAGTATGTCACTTTTTGTCATTTTGAGTGCGCGGCATGTTTGTTTTGACAGAGCACAATTTCATGGAATCTGCGGGATTTAGTATAATTTTTATTTGTTTTGACAAAAATGACATTATTGTCAACATACAGTTGTAATTGCTCGTACCTCGTATGTTATACAGTTAGAGTGAAACTTCAAAGATGAAATTTGCATCGATTTTAGTCTAGTTTTCATTTGTTTAAAAGCAATTTCGCTAACTGTTACACGAATGACAAAATTGAGTAAGTAAATGCATCTAAATGTACTCGAGCTTATTTTGCAGTCTAAAAACGCGTGGAGTAAAAGTACAAGTACAGTTGCGAGAGAAAAACTAGTACAGCCAAATATTTGGCTATGTGAAGTGAACATACTTTGATTCTTCAAATTGTCAATCAAATTGAAAAATCTGCAGAAATGTTAAACGAAATTTAATTAAGGTTGACATGCCTCAACTGACTGAAACGCAAAAAGCGATAATAAGGACCCGTTTAGAGACGGTATTAGCATTAGAGACATTGCTAATGAAGTGCATGTCAACAAAAGTACCGTCTTGTTGGCCAAGAAAAAAATAGTTGTTGACAAGTTTGTTTTACAAGAAAAAAATTACGTTATTTTAGAAGTGGCTAAAGCTCCCTGCTGTACTAGTCTTTTTCTCTCGCAACTGTACTTGGGAAATAAAGTGCTCATGGACTAAGTACCGAATACATGAATAGTACTGAGAGTACACATTTTGAGTACTTGTACTCTAGTACCGCCCAGCTCTGGTTGAGAACAACTGGTAGAAAATGTTCTATTCTATACAAAAGTGACGTAAAGTTTGTAACTTTTCCAGTGTGAGCAAATTTTTCTAATAAAATCATGCTTGGTATGGTTTTTTGTGGCGCCCTAGGTCCGAGCCTAATGGGAAATCCGCCCCTGTCTATTTGTAACATTTTTATATGTAAACTATAATTTTTAAATGTATAATGCAAATTAATTAAAAACAAAATACACTATCTGGAGTTAAATGTAAGAACTTTGGTGTACAAATTTTGCTTTGGTATATTCCGCTGCATACCTCGTAAAACCCTTTCGCCTACCACCAGTGGTATATGTACCATAGTTTGGGAAAATCTGAACTAGTAAACAATAAGATGTTGCCTTACTAGAGTTTTTATAACTTTGTCTTAAATTTTATTTATTTTCCAAAAAAGTATTAATAACCAGATTTATGATGAATAAAATGAAAGATTCATTAATAAATAAAAATAATTCCAGATAAGTAAATCATTTTCATTCCAGTCAGTTCTGTTTACAAGCGAATCCATCCATCTTGGTCCATTTCGTTTTCTTTGTTGAGAACAGTGCAAAATCGATTATTCGCGTTATCCTCACCGGTAATAAACATGACCGGATTGAAGGCCGTCTCGTTAAAGACGCACCGTCAAAATCACCATTCCAGTGGCTGAAAATCGTAAACGAATCATAATAATTTGTGCGCCCCCCCAAAAAAAACGCCAGTGTTTACATTTTTGTTGTGCCTATGAAAATTATGAACGCTTCTGCATACATAACCTTAAAAACTGACAGTTTGTAAAAGTGTAAAGCGGACTAAAATTTTACAATTTCCGCGTTGTACTGCCGAGTTTTTCGGGTTTTCGCGAGGGCGAGTAACAATATGAGCGGCGATGGTGCGAGGGACGTGAAAGGGGGCGAGAAAGTTGGCACACAACAGGGGTTCAACTCTGGGTCACCGAGTCAAGTGTATTATTCGACTGATTCTCAGTCGTATATGAAATACGGAGCGGCCGTGGGGTTGTACGAGAACGGGCATGCTGTAAATCAACACCAGACGGGGTTTTATGCAAACAGCTTGCAACCCACTCAGGTGTTTACAACGAATGATTTGCCATCGGACAATCAGACGTTTCAGGAGCTGACCCCAGTTAATCCGTATCAGCACGATGATCGTGATTTGGATGGGGGTAATCGGTTATCGTCTGAAATACACGAACAGCATCAGACTGAAATTAATCAACAATCTTCGAATTTACAACAGATGTCTCATCAGTTACATCAATTGACGGAATTGCGTAATGCTTTACCACCAGAGCATGTTCAACAATTACATTCGCCCAGTGACGGTCGACAATTACAAACAATTGGTGAGTCTCAACGATTACAAACAACTGGCGAATCTCAACAATTACAACCGATTGTTGGAAATCAACAAATGCAAACAACCGGTGAAACAAGACAATTTCAATCAATCGGCGAGACTCAATTACAAACAATTGGTGGAAATCATCAAGTGCAAACAATTAGTGAGACTCGACCATTTCAAACAATCTGCGAAAATCAACAATTACAAACAATCGGTGAGTCTCAACAAATACAAACAATTGGTGAATCTCAACAAATGCGAACAGTTGGCGGGGCTCAACAATTACAAACAATTAGTGCAAATCAACAAATGCAAGCAATTAATAGGTCTCAACAATTACAAACAGTGAGTGAGCAACAACAATTACGAACAATTAGTGGAAATCAACTGATGCAACCAAGTAACGGGTCTCAACAATTGCAAACAATCGGTGGACCTCAACAATTGCAACAAATACACCAGTTACCTGAACAAAATCGACATTTTCATTCAGTTAACAGTGGATTAATAGAACAAAATCAACAACCGGTTGGAGGAAATTGCTCACGACAATTCCAGCATCCAAACGGAGGATCTTTGCAATCTCACCAACATCAACAATTGCACTCGTTATCGGATCAGAATAGCCAGTTGCATTCAAACAATGGAATTTCACAAACTGAGCGAAATCAACAATTACAAAATTTTGACGAGCAAATAAGAATAACGAATCAACCACAATCAGACGAGCAATTATACTTACCGACGGTCTCCGAACAAATTAACTTACACAATCAATCCAATGGTAGTGATAAAGATGATTTGCCTAATCGAAGAAAGCGTCCAGATAAAGCACCTAGTGAAGACGGCTTACCGAGGAAGGTTCGGAAAAAGAAGAAACCGGAAGAAATGGAGGCTGCTAACGTCATCATGCGTCTTCAAAAAGCTGCTGCTGATGATTACCCAATGGAACTCACAAATGAAAATGATGAAATTATAAATTTCGATGAGAAAGATTTACCTTCATTGCTTACACGAATGGAAAAATTAATCCCGATAGAAGATACCACCACGGTCCGTTCAAGGATAAAGAAGGTTGACTGGAAACTCGTCGCCTTTGGGGAATACTCACCGTTCACGTGCCGTGAGGCGTGGCATGTTATTTCGAAAAAGCTGCGACAGCACCGTGTTTTACTGGAACTCATCGATGACGCCAAAGCTTGGGTCGATAAACCCTGGAAAGACTTCTTCAGGGTCAAGCCTGTGACAACCACCTTCCCAAACGTCCACCCGGATTTGCCAAAAAAGCCGCACACTTCTTACTTGATATATTATCATGACCGCAGGGGGGCTGTGATTAAGGAAAATCCAGGGATTAAAATGCACGAGCTATCGCAGATAATCGCGACAGAATTTCACGGCTTGGCAGAGGTGGATCGGAATAAATATGCGGCAGAAGCTGCGCAACAACGGAGAGATTATGAAAAACGGCTTAAGGAGTTTTACGCAAGACATCCAGAAATTCCAAGACCCGATCGTGGAAGGGATTCCAAGCAGAAGAAGCACACACCATTTAATCTCTATTACGAAGAACGGTTAAAAAGCGTGCAGCCTAATGAAAGGACGATGGCTTTTAAAGAAGGTTGTAAGCTAATGTGGAAAGAGCTCGCCGAGGAAAATAAAATTTACTGGATCGATCGGGCTTTGGATTTGCAGAAGAAACAGGCTGATGAGGGTGAGCAGAAATCTACCGAAACTAATTGTGGGAAAGAAGGTCGGCCGATTTTGTTAAAAGCCGAGCAGGAGCTGAAAGATAAATTAGCTGGAAAACCTGTTAGGCCGCCCATATCTGCTTACGGGCTGTTTTCACGGATGCTTCTCACAGGGGAGGAGATGAAAAAAGTTGACGCGAAAGAACGCTTGAGGATGATTTCCGTGAAATGGAGGGATTTACCGCCTGATGAGAAAGAACAGTTACGGGCACAGACTGCTGATTCGATGAGGGAGTACAAACGGCAGCTTGACGTTTACATAAAATCCCTCCCGCCGGAGAAACAGGAGGAGGAGCTTAAGAAAGTCAGCAGCAAGAGGAAAACAAAAACTCCTGAAAAAAATACCGTACTCCAAACAGAAAATACAATAACCCCTAAAATTGAAAGTGTTGGCACTGAAAATTTCAGTTTACAATCATCTGAAAATATCAATTTACCTATATCTGAAAACATCAGAACAACCACAACAGAAACTTTCGGAAGTCTGGCATGTCAAACCATCAGAACTAACACATCTGAAAATTTGAGAACTCCCTCATCTGATAATTTAAGAAATTATACATTTGATAATATTACATCTCCTAAGTCTGAACATTTTCGGACTCCTACATCTGAAAATATCCCCAAATCTGAAAATTTCAGAACTCTCATACCTGTAAATATGACCACTCCCACCTCTGAAAATATCGTAACTTCCTCACCCATTCTGAAAGAGGAAAAAATCGAGGTGCCCATGATAAAACAAGAGCGAGTGGAAACGCGGCACTTAATCGAGGCAGTAATACCAATCACGTGGGATGACATGGCCGACGGCGAGCGAAGCGTTTACATTAAATACATAGAAAAAATCAGACATTACTTCGACACACAGCACCAGTCCGCCCGGCAGCAGATGATAAAGAAGGAAAAATGTGAGAGTAATTAAAAGTCTGAGGGATTGTGAAGTGTTTAAAAATGCCAACCGTGACTGACGATTAGGTTTAGTGACTTTTATTTTTATTATAATGACTAACTGTTTCAGTATTATAGATCGAACTGTACGTTTCATTGACAAGAGTGTGTTTTCATTCAGTCCGTTTTATGGAATAACTCATCATTTTTCATTCGGAAATTTAGTTGTATTTGCAGAGATTAAGACTTTTCTTTTGGTTGATGTCTACAAATATTTTTTTTGTAAATGTAGAATGTTATAAAAATATACACTAAATTTGTACTAGTCAGTGGTGGAATAATAAATGAACATCTTATTCTTAAGTAAAAATGTATAGCAAAAGATCTTAATTTTTGCAAAGAAAATAAGAGTCGTGCAAGAATGTTATACTTATATTATTTTATATAAAATAAACTTTAAAAAATCAATTTGTTTTTTAGCAGTAATTAATTTCCTATTTATTTCACCTTTAATGCAATGTGTTGTTAAGAGACCAAAATGTTTTTCTATCATATTTATCTACATACTGATTTTTAGAATTTGTCTCTTATTCATTTACATTTTTTTTAGAATAAGGTGTTTATTAGTGATGGGATCAATTGAATGAAAGTAATCTTTTAGTTCGATTATGATTATATTTGGACATCTCGAGATCGCTCGAGTGATTTCTCTAATGATTGCTCGAGAGATCTCTCAAATGATTGCTAGAGAGATCGCTCGAATGATCCACTACATCACTGATATGATCACTGGTACGCTCATTTCATATTCAAATTGAGTTTGTTTAAACTTTGAATGTTTGTATTGCCATTATTTTATTGCGATTAATTATTATTTGAATTAATATTTGAGTGATCATACAGGCAATCATTATTTTATTCAAGCATTCATTTGACTGAACATTCGATGATCTCTCTAGCAATCATTCAAATGAATCATTGCTTGATTCGAGCAATGGTTCAATTATCAATTTAATTCAAATCCAAATAATCAATTATTGGTATCATTCGATTATGCCCATCACTAGTGTGTATCGAGGGTATTTCAACTAAGACGGAATGTTCTGCTTGCCTCTTAATATTCAATACCTATAGCAAAAAACAATTCTTTGTGAAACAAAATTATTTTTGCATAGACAGTACAGTGTTGCTAGGTCTTTTAAAGCATTTCCCTGTACAATTTGAACCAACATTACCCTAGCCGTTTAAAATATTGATATCTAATCTCAATACTGTAATGATCACGAATGTGTGAACTTTTTAAATTAATAAATTAATATGAGGAAATGATTCAAAGCACTGATTATGTATCTTTAATTTGTCCTTAATTAGAATTAATTTTTAGTTGCTCATGGTTAAAATTTTGTATGTTTTTTGCCTGGTTGGTATTACACCCGGCAGTGGGGGTCTAAGGATAGTGGGTGCCTAGATGCAAAGTGCTTAAGTTGCAAATTACGAATGTTGGCCTTTCACCAACTATCCTATTTCTGGCTAGTGGGCACCCTTTGCCACTGGGGCTTGGAGCCATCCTGATACCCAGTGGGGGTATCCCATTTTTAAAACAATAACATTGTATAATATTAAGAACTTATAGGAAGGCACAAAAAATTCCGTAAAACTGTTATTTAAACCTTTTTTTGCAATTTTCATTATTTAATAGTGGTTTAACTGAGCTTAGTTCATTTAAATCAAATCTGAGGTTAAGCTTGCTCTAAGCCACCATTGAACAACTGACCCTAATAGAAATACAGCACCTTCCGTCTTGGTGTGTACACTCTGTTAGCATTTTAGTTTTTCTTTCAAGTATACATATCCTAATTACAGCGTAAATGCTGTAAATCTCAACATATTCGTTTTTTTTTAAGTTCAAATTGAAGCTTTTAAGGAGTGTTTACCACTCCCAGAATAAGCATCAAATTTTCACGCTTTTCTAAACTCGAAATTTTACTTCGTGCGCCATACGTATAAAACACCGAAATATATGCTTAATCTAGAAGTGTAAAACACTCGTTACAATTTGAACTCTTTTACATGTATACTTGAAAGAAAAATTCCCTGTATGTTATCTAAACATTCAGGGTGTCCTATTAGTGTGTTCTTGTAGAATATATACATTCAAAATGTGGAAATTCGACTATTTTTATTTAGTAACCGCAATTCTCTATCTTATTTACATGCGGAATTATTTTAGGTTTACAAAACCACTACAAATTCCATTTTTGTCCATAAATGTCAAATAACTCTGAAACTGTATGCCTTAGACCGAATGTTTTTAATAAAAGGATACACAATTTTCATGAGGGATTTAAAAACCAAATAATGTACAGAGGTCTATTTAAAATAAGTAAGTTGCATTTGCTACTGTCTTTATGACGCACTCTGTATACACGAATTTAGTTTTAGGTTATGTAGGTCTTAAAGTCGAACAACTTTGGTGCAAAAACTTTAAATGTATCTTTAATAAAAACAGAGATATCTTCCAAGAACGCAGTAATGGGACACCCTGTATACAATATTATGATTAGTATATATTTGAAAAATAAAAACGAGACGTAATTATTAACAAAATATGAGTTGTTAAAAACTCACCATACCGTGATGTGATTTTTTATAATGGCTATATTTATTGTCATTTATTTGAGACACACTATGTTTTTATTAGTTTAAATAAATCATAGAATTATATACAGTTTATTATAAAAGTAAATATACGTTTGATTATAAAAGCTTGTCTGTATTATTAATATTTTTTTACCTGCCAAGTAAATGGTGAAATATAAAAAGTTAATTTAAAGTTTGCATTAAAAAACATAACATAAACATTAATAATAAAACAAATCAGGACTCCCACTTAGCTTTCCTACCACTCTGATTGCATATACAGGGTGATTCAGACCACCTGTGCCACCCCTTTAGTTTGAAAACCCGTTGTCGGACATGGATTGGACAAACAATTGTATCACCAAAGTGAACCCGTAGAATCAATTTCTGCACTTATTATTTTCCAGAACAATTCGGAAGTAGCCGGAACTCTTAAAAACAAACAACTTTTATTTTAATAATATTTTAATATTTTGCATAATTTACAAATTAAACGAATCTTAAATTAGGTTCAAGTTTCAAAATTTTATTATGGTTTTATTCTCATTCTCATTGACTAAGTTTGCCTTTCTCACATATTTACATAATTTAAAACAATAAAGTAATAAATAGACAATAAACTGAAATTGTAGGAGCGGTGGGCAACAGTCATCAACGAGTTCAAATGTGTACAAATCATGTTTTATACATTGATGGTAATTATTTTAATGACAAAACAAAATTTATTTAAATTTGAACCTTAATTTAATTTTTCGTTTAAACTATGCAAAATATTGAAAAATTATTTTAATAAAAGTTGTTTCTTTTTAAAAGACCTATAAAACAATACCATATTCAACTCATGTTCAAAGTTACTTCCAGTTCCAGGTATTTCCGAATTGTTCCAGAAAATAATAAGTGTACCAATTGATCTACGGGTTTATTTTAGTGATACAATTTTTTGTCCGAACCAAGTGCTAAAAAAATAAAGGGGTGACATGGGTGGTCTGAATCACCCTGTATAGCGTTCTTTTATCGTGCTCATCATTGGGAATAAATTAGGAAAAAGTTTTCATTTTCAATACAAAAATATTTCGACAACTATTTTTATTTTTGTTTTTGACTTATAATTTTGAAAACAATCGAGAGTTACATTATTTGAAGCCCTCATCCTTCAACTGTTTTTTCTTTTTCGGGTAACAAATTTTAGTTAAAAGTTATAAAACGAGTAGAAATATTAATAGACTTTGAAAAATGTAAGCTCTTTTTAAATTTGAAAACAACCAAAGTTTGCATTACTTCAAAGCCTTATTGTTTTCACCTAGTTTCATGAAAGTAATACATTTTTGAAAAAAGTGAATGATGTATTTTTTACTATTATCTAATTTTATTTATTGCTATAGTTGATTTTAAGTTAAAATGTTATTGTTCAAATTGAATTTTAAAACAATTGAGAATTAGATCACTTTTCCTACATTTTTTGAAAATGGTGAAAAAATATACCTCGTAAATTCAATAATTGCACAAAAACTATTCAATTCTTATTCTCAGAGTTTTTTCATGTGAACACGTAAATTATGACAAAGTACAGTGGAATTTAAACCCATAAGGTTTGGTATTTGTTATTACGAGTAAATAAAATAGTTTTATATTCAATTTTAGAAAACACAACTAGTCAATCAAATAAATTGCAAAATTAAGTTGATATTTTTTTTGCACATCTTGATTAACCATGAAGTAAAATTTCTAGTTTAGAAAAGTTTGAAAATATGGATTGGTCATGCAACATGTTTTGAAAATGGGACGCCCTGTACAGGGTGGGGCAGAAAAACCTATCCGATTTCAAAACGTTATAAAATTAAAACCACTCAACTTGACAAATTTTTTTTTTTATTAACATATCGCAAATTTTATGCCATTTTTAAATTTAAGTTTTGAAAAGCACATCACTCAAATGTCGTCCTTGGGAGCGGATACACTGATTTAGGCGCTCGCGGTAGCTTTCCATGATTTTCACCGTCATTTCCACAGGAATTTCTTCAATTGCCCGAGCAATTTCCGTTCGTAAGCAAGAAGGGTCCTTGGTCGATGCTGGAATACCTTCGATTTGAGGTAACCCCAAAGGAAGAAGTCACATGGAGTGAGATCCGGTGAGCGCGGCGGCCAGCCAATATCACCTCTCAGAGAAATGAGGCGTCCGGGAAACATTTCCCTGAGAATGTCCATTGATCGTCGCGATGTGTGGGCGGTTGCACCATCCTGTTGAAACCACACATTTTCCACGCCATTTTCTTCCATTTTGGGTTGAAGAAAATTTTCCAGCATAAAACAATAGCGCACGCTGTTGACCGTTACGGTTTGCCCATTTTCTTCAAAAAAGTAAGGCCCCCAGACGCCTAGGCGGGAAAGAGCACACCACACAGTCACTTTTGGGCTATGGAGGGGTTTCTGATGGATTTCTCGAGGATTTTCGTCACTCCAATATCGAAAATTCTGACTGTTTACGGCGCCACAAAGGTGAAAATGGGCTTCGTCCGTGAAGAGCACAACATCGTCTATTGGGAGTTCTCGGAGATCGCGACACAGGTTCATACGGGTTTCAAAATCCCTTTCAATTAATTCCTGTGCAACAACCATTTTGTAGGGATGCATTTTGAGGTCCCGGTGCATAATTCGCCGAATACTGAGGTTGGAAATCGCCAAAGCGAGCGAATGTTTTCGTGCCGAACGACGCGGGGAACGTTCAATCGCGGCTCTCACATTGGCCACGTTTTCAGGTCCTGTTGCTGTCCTGGGACGTCCAGGCGACTTCTTTTTCAATGCTGAACCCGTCTGTCGAAAATTTGACACCCACACTTTAATCGTAGCGTGATGTGGAACAGGATCATGACGCCCGAGTCCGAAATGAATTCGAAAAGCACGTTGTGTAGCAATTATCGAACCGCAGTTTTCGATAAACCGCTCAATAACAAAAGCACGATGTTCACCAGACCAAGGCATGTTGACTAATGACAAATGGCATAAAACCGGCTTTCTAACGGTTTTTAGCCCACTACTCTACCTGTTCCCTCTTCTGAGAAAAAGGGATTTGTAATCGGATAGCTTTTTCTGCCCCTCCCTGTATAAGCGCTGACATTTTTATTGTGTTTATTAGTTGCTGTTTTGGGTACATTTCAAATTTTAGCTTAGTATCTTTCTAATTAACAAAGTTATGGCAAAAAGAAAAGTTAAATGATTTTGACATTCTTTGCTGTATTGTGAGACTATTTGAAATTTGTTCATGTAATTTTATTTGGTATTAAAAATGGAAACTTTTGCTTAATGTAACCGATTTCATATCTCTAATAGTTAACGAGATCCTAATTGTGAGCACGATAAAACAAATGAACGGTATTTGTTACTTCACCGGTATTCCAAAACTCAACACATATTCAGTTTTTTTTATTGGCCAACCAAATTTGGCATTTATTTCTTAGGTTTTTTGATTATTTTAGTGTCCATACTGTTTGTCATGTAATGACATTGATATATGAATGTCATGTTGCAATTGATTAATTATTTGACTGAAAAGTTATAATAAAATGCCAAAAGAAATGTTACGCCATTTAATTAATCTTTATGATGGGGTAATTAAGCCCATGCCAACCATGTGGAAAACAACCTCAAATTTATTTTGAAGGCGAAAGTCAGAATTACAACCAGAGTATCGAATCAAATATCCAACATTATAAAAAAATCACCAGATCTGCTTGGCCAATCAAAATTATCCGAATATTGACAATTAACATGGAAAAAAAAGAAGCTTTTTTCAGATTGCTGGTCCTCATTTTAAATTAGATGGTTTACAATGTCACCAATTGAAAGAAGATTTTTTTTCCTCATCTAATGATATGAGAATGAATTAATTTTTACTTATATTTCTCATTATTTTATCAAAAATTCGCAATAAATCCAACTCGGAACATCATGTTGAACCATGATTCATAAGACAATAAACAGATTCTAACGCCATTCAAGTGACAGATTCATTTGCCGTTGACGACTATGCTTCTAAGATTTCTAATTTTCTTTACTGAAATCAATTGGAAATTTTCTAAAGAATTGAAAAAGGCTCTAGTTGAATTTCTGGTAAATGTAAAATTCAGTAAGCTTCATTAGCATCAGTTGCATCGTGTTTATTAGAAAAAATTAATGACAGTTATCATAAACTGCTAACTTGTAAGCCATGGCTCACCATGATTTTTTTAATGACATTTTTGACTAATTCCGTAAAATAATTATTAAAAATACAATTGAAAATAAACTGATTCTGAGTTAACTTTTATTTTACATTTATTTATATTTACCTATATATTTTTTTAGTTTTCTAATTATTCATATTCTAGAAGTTTCAAAAATGTAATTTTTTTAAAACAGATTTTTTCCGAATTTTTGATAAAAGATTAAAAAAAAAAACAACTGAAAATTAACTAGGAAGGATGAGGAAAAAAATCTTCTTTAGAATGATTTCATTGTAAACGCTCTAAGTTAAAATGGGGAGCAGCAATCTGCAAAAAGCGTTTTTCCCATGTTAATTGCTTATGTTTGGTTTAGAAATATTCACCCGGTATGTATAATGTCCGGTGGATGCTTAACCTCTACGCCATCAAGTGTGATGACGTTTCATATCTAATGTGAATATGATAGCTGTTAAAATTGACTTTTTATTTAGATATACAGGATGTCTGTAATTAAGATATACAGGATGTCTTAATTAATTAATTATAAACATAAATTTATGAAAGAAACATGACTATTTGCAGAATTACATGTACTTTCTATAAATGAAATAGAATTACTATCTATATTTAGGAAATATAAAAGTTGAAGTCACTTCTGGCTAAACTGGAAGTTCGATTTGACTCAAAAACACCAATCAGCTTCCAGCTTGAGATCAGACATTTATTTCCTTCAAAACTTTCTGTGCTGTATTGGATATTTCTCCTTTGGACTTTCTCGTGTACAGGTTTAACATAAATATACTTATTTTTGTGTATACATTTGAAAATAAATAACCTACTGTAAAAAGTGTTTATATAAAAGCTCTGCTTATTTTATTGACTAGAACTTTTATTTGACACATTTTTTGATTAAGTCAACAATAAAATAAGAAATATATCAAAAATAGATATATTTTTGCGGATAGCTTTGAAAACAAAAGAGCTGTGATAAAAAATATTAACATTTGAAATAAAATCAACTACGTTGGAAGGATTATAATTTATTGTGGAACATTGCAGCAAATCTTTGGCCTCCCGGCAGGACTATTTCAGGGGCCGCCCTATACAGGGTGTTTTAGTGAAGATATTTCTTTTAATATTAAAAATTCGAAAAAAATGTTTCAGATACAAGTTGCATGAATATTATTTTCGCATATATAGGGTGTTACATAATTTCTGGAGGCCATACAACTTTATTATTTAAAATGGGAAATCCCATATTCATGGTCCGCCCGTGAAGCGGGAAAATGTAAATTACCCAATTTTTTCATGAAACATTTATTACCAGATTTTTTTTTACAGATTTGAGTTCATTAAAGTATGCCGTTTTACTTTTTAAAAACAACGCCGCTCAAGTAAGAGCCATCAATGTAAATATTTTTACTAATCTTAACCGAATTTTTTCCACTATTTCGACAAAGCGGGTTGGATTTGCAATTTCTTCTCTGATATTGAAATGACAAAAACACTGGTGAGTTGCATAAAAAGCCATCATCAGTATTTTCATCATCTGGCATTATTGGGCCATTATTTTTTCAAGACGTTAAAGGAAAAAAACACTTAATGGAGTGGTGTACAGGGTGACCCAAATTCGATGTTTTTATAAGGTATCTCAGTAACCCGAATAGTTAGACAAAATCTGATATACATGTCATGACCTCTTTTTCAGGGAAAATAATAATATCATTAACAGATCATGGCTAGCTTGATTAGTTTTCGAGATATCGGGCGTTTTTCTATTGTTGGCTATTTTTAAATACGTCTTTTTCTCAATAACTATAAGATATACAAATAAATAGTTTAATAGTTATTTGTGTAGTTTTCAACGTAGAATTCAGTGGTGTACTTATTTTTTATTTAAACTTTTAATTTCAGAGTTATCACACAAAGTTGCATTTTTTTAAATGGAACACCCTGTATGTTTTTATGTTATAAAACAGCATTTTAAATTAGCTTTACATTGATGTACATATTTAAAAAAAAATTGGTAAAAATACGCAAAAAAACGATTATATTAAAAACAATGTTAGTTTAAATATTAATTTTATAATTTTTGAAGACTTTTGCGATCAATTACCGAGTCTACAGATCACTTCATTATTAATAAATAATATTAACATCTCTGTGATTATAATAGCATGTATTATCATATATTTATCTAAAAGCTTCAGAGTTGAAAACACAATTTTTCAATAAAAATAAAATAAAAAAAATTGTAGAAAAATGTAATGCTAATTTAATATGCCTTTTTAATAGTCCGAATAAAAAAATAAGTACGCCTCTGCATTCTACGCTGAAAACTATATAAATAATTATTGAACTGTTTTATTGTATACCTCATGGTTATTTAGATAAAGACATATTTTAAAATAGCCAACAATTGAAAACCGCATGATATCTTCCAAACTAATTAAGTTAGCCATGATCTATTTACGCCATTATTAATGTCTCGTAAAAAGAGGTCATGACATTTATATTAATTTTTTTGTAACCCACATGGTCAGAACATTTTTAATGCAAAGATATTTTTTTTCTAGCAGAACGGCGCCACAAGTTAGGGATTTCTGAAAAGCAGGGTGGACATTGATAAACCGCAAACCATATCGGAATTAAAAACAAATAGATAAGAAATTGCAAATTGTCGGTCAAGATTAAAAAACATTACACGGAAATAGCTTTTTCTCAAACTCAAACTCAAATTTGAAAACGAAAATCCGATAATAAATGTTTCATAAAAAATTGGGTACTTATATTTTTTCTGCTTTACTGGTGGACCCTTTATTATTAACTATTTGAATTCCTTGTAAAAAATGAATACTAGTTTATTAACACAACATTTGGTACACGTCGTGCTATTTCAAAGTTATTAGACATTTTTGAAAATAATTAACGTTTGTAGTGGTTTCAGAAACCTAAAATAACACTGTAAAGATTTTTTATTAATATCTCAATACAGTTGAATTTATGAATGTTTAATCAAGTGGAACGTAACTTTTTTTAATAAAATCATGTAATATTTGTGACACTATTCAACTCAACATTTAATTAAAATAGTATTTTTTATCTGTAGATGTAAGATATTTTTTTTATAAGTTTAAATAATTAAATTTTGAGTCGAATGATGTAACAAAAGTTATATGGTCCCATTTAAAATAATCAAGTTTAAACTGATTTAGTTCCAGCGTTATTTTAAGTTTATTGATGTACTATAAACGTATTTTTAACCTAAAATGTCGAATAACTCTCTCCAAAAATGTAATAATATATGGGGTGTACAATTTAAAATAACAGTCTTACGGCGTGCAGAAATTGTGGGACACTTTGTATATACTAAAATAATTGTATATTTTGTAGAAAAGATTTCATGTAACTTGTATCTGAAACATTTTTTCATATTTTTAATATTAAGGGATATATCGAATTTTCCTTACTCGCTGAAATACCCTGTAAATACCAAGGGTTACCCTTAAACCTGGCCATAGCAAAATTGGATTCTTTAGAATGAATGCAGGTAATTACACAATTCATATACAGGGTGTTTCAGCGAGGACTGAAAACTCGATATTTCCCTTGCCCTAAACCCTCGTGGGTATTGCGGGATCTTGCACACCCTAAGGATTAAGGATTGGTAGTCTTGAGGGCAGGCTAGCAATTGGTAATATTTGTGCGCCGGACCAGTACCATCCGGGTCCTTCACATTTGGGGGGATTTTCCCTTGACATGATATCCCTTAGTTTTGACAGGGCCGGACACTCGTGAAGTATGTGCCTTGCTGTCTCATCTTCTTCGTTGCATCCTCGGCATATGGTATCGTTAGTGATTCCCATTTTTGCGGGGTTCTTTTAGAAGCTATAGTGTCCGGTAATGTAGCCGGTTAGTGTTTGAAGGTTTTGCTTGGAGAATTCTAGGAACTTCTTTGTTTTTTTTCGGCAAGGTAAATATGCCTTGGTTTGGCCGCACGTTGTTAGATTTTTACATCTAGTTTTGTGTTTTTTTGCGGTGAATTCGCGTATGTGTCTAGGGACCGAGGGGATAGTCCTACTTTTGGCGGGCCCCATTTGAGAATGCTTCCGTCTCCTGTTGAGGTTTAGTTTGACCAAGTGTCCATTTCTTTCATTGAAGCAGGGCCAGATGGATACCATCCGGGCCCTGGGATGTATGGTTGAAATTATTTGATTGCCCATGCTATGGTTTTGTCTGTAACTTCTGTAACGTTCTTCGGGGGTTTCTGTATGTGGCCATTGTTTTACACTTTTCGATTTGTATCATGTAGGATATCCATCGGTGGTCTGACATGGTTGCCTGTTTGTGCACCCTCCAGTCCACCGTGGTGTGAGTTATGTGTTGTGATATCAGTGTGATGTTCATCACCTTTTTTAAAATGTGTAGAGATGTGCCTATGAGGTATTTCAGCAGTGCCTCACCTCTTTGGTTTATATTGGTGCTACCCCAGACGGTATGATGTGCGTTGGCGTCGCGGCGGCGGTCTCCTGTGAACCCGCCTCCTCTTCACCACCCTCTCTGGCTAGTCTTAGTGTCACTGTGGTGAAGCCTAGGCAGAGGCGGTTCTTCCCCTCCTACTCGGCTTCCCTTAGCTTCCTCGTTTCCCCTTCCGGAATACCCAGGATTAGAAAGTAGCCTTCCTCCTTCTTTTCCTGGTGGAAGGTGGACCATTTTCCTATATTAAGGGTAGGGTTGAGGATTGCCAATTCCTTTATTAGCACCTCTTTGTTCTCGTACACTATGCATGACGTTGGCTTCACCCATAGTGACGCTTTGGTAAATTTGGGAAGCTAGTCTAGACTAGCCTCAGCTTGGCTCGTTTCCAAGCGTTTAGAGTGGGCACGGTGTTCTTCAACCACTCCGCTGTTTTGGGGTTGTCGTAGGCATCCCGAGAATTTCTCCGAGGTGGCCAAGTCTTGCGAAGCGGGGTGAGTACTCTTCAAGTTTGGTGGCCATAACCGCGGATATATGTCCCGCTCGAAGGCTCATTTGGATTCTCTGAGCCTCCTTGTCGTTGACTTTGCCGTACAAGTTGTCTTCGTTAATGATGGCAACCTTCAGGCTACTTTCTGCGGCTTCCTTGTAGCTCATCGGTGATAAGGCCGGTTAGGTTTAGAAGATTGACCTTCCTGGGTTTTTTTGGGAACCCTGGGGGACTGGGTGTCTTCATAGCCCTTTTTTTCGCGGCGAATAGCAGGTTTGCTGGCGTCGTCCCTCCTCCTCAAGAGCAGAGGGTGGGGAACTCGTAGACTCTGCCCTTCTTCTCGACGTGCTTGGGAGTGGGGGATCCACAGACCCTTCTCTTCTCCGATTTGGTCTCCCGCTTTTGTTGTGTGTTGTTGTTTTTTTTGTGTTACTACTCATTATATTCCTACGAGAAGCTAGGGAGTTATGTTATGCGCATGTAACACTGAATGAAACCGGAGGTCGCCTGAGTTTGGTACAGCCGGAACGCCCACCTTAAGATTTAGAGTTTTTAATGAGGTTGATTTCTTGGTCCAAGTAATTAAGCTCAGACCCCCCGAGCCCCCCTCCCCCCCGCCAGACGCGAGACATGACCACCATCTGCGGAGGAGGGCCCATGGTATGACTAGGACATGCTGTCAGACAATATTGGTCCTAGGCGTCGTAGGGCCCCAGGTTCAATTCTGTAGTCACGACACGACAACCCGGGACTGGGGGACTTAGTCCGGGGCGACCGTTTTTGTACCACTACGCAGAGTTTTACATCTGGAGTGGCAATTATGGCCATCGCTAACTATTTTAGTTAGTTTTGGAAGGATGCTTTGTCAAAGGCCCCTTCGATGTCTATATATGACCCGAATGTGGTAATTTTGTTTGCCAATGCCTGTTTAATCCTTGAGACCGCCAGGTGTAGGGCAGATTCAGTGCATTTGCCTGGTGTGTAGGCGTGTTGGTTTGGGTGTATAGGTTTGCCTTTGAGAATTTTATCCCTAATGTGGCGATCATATAACTTTTCTAGCGTTTTTATAATACAAGCTGATTGATCTAAATGATTTTGCGTTTGTGTAGTTATTACTGCAAGGTTTGAGAATGAACATTACCTTTTAGAGGTGGGCAACTTCTGAGCGAATCGACTTAAAGAGTTAGCTCAGTGAAGTGAGCTGGTAAGCCAAGTTACTCAGTTTGAAATATGTAGCTCTTTTTGAGCCATGACTCATTTTGATTTGCCCCCTCTTCTAGAGTGAATGTAGATTCGCAATGTATTAACAGATCTTGATTTTCACGTGGCTCGTAGATCAACAAGGCCGGCTTCTCTCAGCCTTGCTGAACATGCACTTTTTACTTTTTACACTACTCAATTAATTTCTAAAAACTGAATATTTTTTACGTCAATTTCTAAACCTGCTTTACTTGTTTATTTAGACTAAGATTTGCCTCTTCTTATTTCACAGTGTAATTTTTCTTTCGTCACCTTTTTGTAACCAAAATTGTAAATTTAATAAAAAGTGTTTGTTATTGTAGTAAGAATATAGCTATCGTTATATTTCTATCATGCTATTGCAGCATCATCGATTCGAATTAAGACGCGTGCTAATGGAGTTAAATAAACCCATTGAGTTGGCGAATCGACACTAAAAGAGCCACAGCGGCTGTTGAATCCGACTGAGGTAGCTTACTCATCGTGAGCCAACTCCGCGGTTCGGAGTTGGATCGCGATGATTTACGACGGCTCTCGAATCCAACTAAACTAGCTTGTTTTACAGAGCTCTTGAATCTGACTGAGCTATAGCTCACTCATCGGGATCCAACTCCGAGGTTAGGAGTTGGATCGTGATGTTTTCATGCTGAATGTATGTATGTGTGTTTTCATAGTCAAGTATTCAATATATTTAAACACACTTGAAGTGTAATCGCACGAAATGAATACGCGTTTACTTGTCATTTTGATTAAATGTTCACTCTTACGTTTTTATATAAATTATGATTAAATTATTGCAAAAAATAATTAATCACCGCGTCGCTCAATTCAATGAGTTGGCGAATAAGATAAATCTCTAAGAGTCAGAACTCTCGACGGATCGCTAGCTCGTAACTGAGTCATGTAACTCTTTTGAGCTAGCTCACTGAACCAGTTCTTTAAAGTGAGTCAAATCTTGTGAACCAGCTCACTGAAAAGAGCCATTTCGCCCATCTCTACTACCTTTACCATTCTCCATTACCTGGGTACGTAACAGAGCTCCAGGCAGCCGCGGTAGATGGCCCCGAGCAGCGTCACGAGTTCAGGCGGTCTCTATTGTAGCAGGGCCGGCTGTATCCCATCCGGTCTTGGGGACTTGTATAGTTTGAATGATTTAATTGCCCATGTTATGGTTTGGTCTGTAACCATCCTTATGGCTAATTTCTTATCCTTGTCGTTGGGCTCGGTTAAGTTTTCCTTGACATCGTGTGTGTGTGTGTCGACGTCTAGTTTTTCGCACCCGGGGAAGTTCTCCGTCTTCCTTTTTTATGCTTCCATGGTAATTGGTGGTCTTTAGAAAGTACTTTTTTGAGTCTAGCAGCAGTGCTGGTGGACTCGCAGTACTTCCTCCAGGTTTGTCTTTATCCTGCACGGGCTTCTCTTTTGTAGATGAAAAGGTGATCCTTTATCCAAGTCTGGTTTTCTCTTTTTGTTCTTGGCCCTGTTGTGGGCTTTTTTCTTGTGTCTTTTTCTTCTTGCACCCCCTTGTTACCCCGCTGATGATTTGGCGCACAGTGGCTTTATCAGGCAGATAACTAAGATTGATGAATGCAACATGTTTTGCCAACTCATCATGTAACCGCCGTATCAATAAAATATTTAAAAAGTATTAAAATGAAAGTTATGTATTTTTCATTATCTGTAACTTTCATTTCAATCGTTTTTAATTATCATTAATATTTAGTAAAATTTAAAAAAAAACTGGAACTGGTTTCTGGAATTTAGCCACAAGTTGAAACAGATCGACAATTTTGCGTTTTTGAGTTATCGTATTATTGAAAAATTGGCTTTTTGAAAGTAATAAAAATCTTAATCATTATTCAGAATAGCCTGTCAGAATAATATTAATTTTATTTTTAGATACACCAACAAATTGGTGTGTGCCGGAAACAACAGATCCTTACAGTGAATTAATTGCTTGGCAGTATGTGCTATCAACAGAGCACAATTTAAGAGAGCATTCCGAAAGAATAGATACATGTGTGGAAACACTGAAGAAATCGATGAAGGAGGAAGTTTTGAAAAATGTTTTAAGTGTCCTAGTGCAGTTGAAGGAACTTCCTAAGAAGGACACACGTTTATGGGTAAGCTCAATATAAGATAAATCAGGATGTATTATTTGTGTTGATAACAAGAATAAAATCTATGCGATTTAGAATGACAGAACATTTTTTGAGCCAAATGTGGTCTATTCATTTCTTCGTGATAAAAGAATCCTAAAATGTAGATCTAAAACTACAGCCAATTCTCTTCTGAGCCATAAAAGATCGATCACTTATTATTTTAATATTGTAAATAAACTGTAAATTAAAAAGTATCTTAATTACTGGTAACATTTCCGTGCTCTAAAATATACAGGGTGGGCAGAAAATGAGTAAAACGTTTTAGATGAAGCGATTCGTTGATAATTTTGAGTAGACAATACTAATATAACCATATTGTATGGCGCTTCATGACCAGATGAGGTCACTCAAATTTCAAGTATGTGACAATAAATCAGTAATGATTTTTAAATATTTTTTGTAAAATCATTTCTATTAATAATTGACGATAAATGTTTATGCATTGTTTAGTTGATAGCTAATTATTATTATTACTGAAGAACAATCAAATATACAGGGTGAGTTTTTTTCATGTTCTCTATGGGGATCTTGGAAACTATAAGAGATAGAGAAACGGATAAATGGACAAAGTAGTCTAGTTTTACGAGCTGAATAAAAATACACTTGTATAATTTTCAGTCAAGGGTAACTAGATATTTAAAAAAATATATAAAGTGTCAATTTTTCCAAATCAATTTTTCTCAGTTATTTAAAGATAGAAAAAAAAACTATAAATGTCAAAGTTTTAGATAATTTTATACTGAATAATTAAATGTTATCAGATTTTTTCTATCGACATTCGTTTTTGAGATATAACACAAACTCGCATTTTTTTTAAAATAGAAACCATATTTTCTCTTTAAACTGATATGTCATTTGACATACTTATTTATAAAAATAACTGAGCAACCATTATTTTTATAATCGAGCGAATTAATTATTTTCGGCTACAATATACGAAGTGGTATGATTACTATAATATTCATGAGTGAAACCCGAACTTGGGCCACCGAATACGGAAAGTGGCATAAATTAGCTGATTGTAGTCTGGCTGCTGCTATTGGTCGGTGAAATCCGTACATTGATCAACGGGTATTTCTATTAGCTTCCTGGTTTCCTACCTTCACGTGATCACTATGTGGTCGTCGATCCGGGTATAGTTGCAGATTCAACGAGCCCGAAGGGCGAGTTGAATGTGCTGCTTGGTTTCACGAATAAATATTATCGATTATTAATCATACTACGAGTTATATTCGATGAAAGAATATAACGAATTTCACCGTTAAATTACTTATTTCCATCTCGGGAACCTTATCACATCGTTCGGTTGATAGGGGAATATCTTTTTAATTATCGACTGTCAGATTTGACAAATAATTGTTGTAGCAACCGACCACAATAAGGTGATAAATGGTAACTAGGAAAATGAGCGATTTTGGTTGAAGGGAATGTAGTTGTGTGACGTAAGTTATATTCTCAGCTAAAATATAACAAGTGGTATGATTATCATCTATAATATTCAATGAATCAAACTGAGCTGCAGATTGCAGGATGTGCTGCTCGGGTTTTACGAATGAATATTATCGATTATTAATCATACTACGAGTTATATTCGATGAGAAAATAACGAATACAACATCGACCAATCCAAATTTTCAGGCTTTATTAAACTCGAAATATTACCTGTCAGATTTGACAAATAATTTTCATAGCAACGACCACAATAAGGTGATAGATTCTACCATCGCTGTGATAACATGTATCTATGGAAATAGCAATTCTGATTGGAGAGAATGTAGCCATGTGACGCATGAGTTATATTCTCAGCCGTAATATAACGAGTGGTATGATTATTATCGATAATATTTTGGAGTTGAAACCGACCTGCAGATTCAACGAGTGCGCAGCACGAGTTGAATGTGCTGCTTCGGCTTCAACGACAAAATATCATCGATAATTAATCATATCACGAGTTATATTTAGTGAGAGAATATAACGAATAAAATAATGCGAGTCCCTCAACATTATCGACAGCTGTGATATTGTTGTTTCGCTATTGATTGCGAATTTTGTAACCGCACAAAAGTTCGTAAACTGCCTTCACTGCGATTCTTTGTATATGACGGTGTTTTAATATCACTGCACAAAACTTTACCTTCGCGATTTCCGTCCACTTTGACGTTTCGAATGACAGGACAACTTATCACCGCTTCTTTTGTTTTTTTATCATCGCGATGATAGACATGTACCTACGGCTTTCCTTGCATCTCATTGGTTGAAAATTCGTTCTAGTAGGCTATGAGTTGTATTCTCATTCATATGATCCCATCACTAAATTTAATTATTATGGTTATTGTTTGTTCCGTTATTTAAATAAGATTTAAATTCTGAAATAATAAAACTCCATAAGAGACGCGTTTGCCCACCTCTGTTATATACGTCATACATTTTTTTTATTTGGATATAAATCTTGTTATAAAAACAATTCAAATAAAATAGGATTATTAAATTGAATATTCTAATTACTAATTATTAATAATGCTTACTAAAATAGATCAATAAAATACAAAAACAAATTTAAAAAAATAATTGATCATTATTTGTATACAGGGTTATTCAAAATAAAGGAACAGATTTTAAACATTTATTTCTTCCAAACTACAAAAGATAGAAACACAATTCCAACGTTCCTGGACAGAAAAAAAGTTCAATTTTTATGCATTCAATATGAGAACCATGTGTTAAACGACCAATATCAAAACGGTGGCTCATTTCTTGTCACACATGAATCAGTTGGTCTCTAATTATGGAATTCACAGCTTCAACAATTCGATGTCGTATATTTTCAAGAAAGGTTTTTGGGCTCCTTTTCGTAAACTGTACGAATACGCATTTTCATTCGATGTGCGTGGACATCCCGTGCTTTTCTGTTTACAGATGCAACCATTGTCTACGAATTTTCGATGCCACTGGTAAATCTGCTCATGACGAGGCGGTTGTTTATTAAACTGACGGCGAAAATCACGTTGAACTTTAATAATGGACTCAAGTTTGCTAATTGCAGCACACAAAATGCTTTTTCTTGTTGTGTCGCCATTTAACTACAGACAATGAACATGACAAGTAACAGCGCCAATGCGGCCGTGGTTCTAACTTGTGCCTGGACAGTTCAAATTTTAAACTTTTGTCTGTCCAGGAACGTTGGAATTATGGTTCTACCTTTTGTAGTTTGAATGAAATAAATGTTTGAAATCTGTTCCTTCTTTTTGAATAACCCTGTATTTTGTCAAGCAACTTCCCTGCAGTTTTTTTTTTCTATATTTATCAAGAGCTGAGCGAGTCCAAGTCCGGCACCAATGGAACACCTCGTATTTTTACGTTTTCTAAACTCAAACATACTGAAATATTATTACTTTGTAGAGTTCAAATGTAGAAACGGGAGGTTCGAATTATTTTTTTAAAGTTTTCGATGCGAAGAGTTTCGAAATGCCCAATCCCTTTATATGCGCAAATGCGAAATACAGCGATGAGTCGTTTCACTTTCCGAAAAAGTCCAAGAAAAGGATTTGCAAAAGTGACGGGGTTGGGTCCCGAATTCCAAAGTTGCCTTCCTGTCGGAATTTCAGGGCCTACGATAAAAATTTCAACAAGGAAAAATGCGATGAAGGATACGAATCCATAGGTAAGCAATATTTTATATCGAGACATAATAAAAATTACAATAAAACTTTTAACATATTAATAGTGACACATTACGGATATTATTAAAAATAAATTAAACTTTAAAAAGATTATAAATTTAAAAGGTAATTCATTTTAGAAAAGTGTGTCAATAATTATTGAATTTTATTTAAATATTTTATATAATTCATAGAATAATGAAAGAAATCATAGTATAGCTCCGCTATCCGAACTCCAATAATTCGGATTCTCTAGTAATCCCCACAAAATTAAAATATAAGTTATTTACATTTTGTGTTCCAAAATCCGGTTTTCATTGATTCGGATTAGCGGAGCTTTACTGTGTATAATTTAAATTTATTTAATTTTTAAAAATGCTTATTTTAAAATAATAGTTGCATTAAGAGTTTTAAAATTCAAGCGAGTTTTAATTTTTGTCCTAGTCAGGCCTGAAACCAACGTCTACTGCAATCTGTTGCAGTAGAAGTTGGTTTTATTGTAAGAATTAATTGATTAATTTAAAATGAAAGCTTTAATTCATTTACATATTTCGTCATGTGATTAAAGGAACTTTTGTAAAGGCGAAAAGATATAAAAAAAAGTACCAGGTAAATTGAAAAATATGTTGATAAAAAGATTTTATTTATTAAAAAAATATCCGGATTATTCGATGAAAACTATCCGGAATATTGAATAGACAACATTGGTCGGATAATCCGGATATTCTGATATTTGGATATCCGGATTGGATACCATAGACCAGGGGTTCTCAACCTTTTTCAGGACGGGGACAATGGCCAATTTTGAAATCTTAAATAGGAACCCCTATTTTTTATTGAAAATTCTGATTTTACACCAAAATTGATGTAGGTTAGACATATTTTGAATTCGTGGTAGATGGCGCTGTAGTCGCAAAAATGAAAACGTTCCCGGTAAATCTGAAAAACGGCCTTTACGGGAACCGTGAGTCCTTGCATGAAAAAAAAGTATGTTCTAGAGGAGGAGTTAAAAAACTCTAGAAGTAAACTGTACATACTTTTTTTTCATACATGCTACTACAGCGCCATCTATCACAAATTTAAAAACATTTCTCGGATAAAATATACATAATTATTGGCGTAGAAACCGAATCTTTAATAAAAAGTAGGGGTTCCTATTTAAGATTTCTAAGTTTCCCTCCTCCCCCCGCCTCTGGGGAGTGGGAATGACGAAAATTATACAGGATCGGATTGCCCCCTCGAAACTATTGAACTTTTGTTCGGAACATTTTTTTGTACGATGCATATTTGTCGAGATATTTCAGTGGATAAATTAAAATGGGTCACCCGGTATACAACGATTTTCGTCACTGTTTGAACAACGATTTATATAAAAATGACATGGTTGTTGGAGAAAACAATGTGATCAACCGGCTTTAGTTACTCTAGAGCAGTGGTTCCCAACATTTTAAAATCAGGGATCCCTATGATGTTTTTGTTCTTAGCATTTTTTTTATTCTTTGCTCAGGGTTGAAGAAGCTACAACATAAACAACGATTTTCGTTTCTTACCGAATAAAGATTCACGTACAATTGAAAATGTTCCTGTGAGAAACAATATGGTTGTTGGAAAAAACAATGTGATCGAATGACATTTAAAAACTCTGAAGCAGGTATGGGCAACCTTTGACATGTTGAGGGCCAAACTTTAGCGTGCAAATACGTTCGCGGGCCACGTTTAAAAGTACTTAGTGCATTTTAAAGTAGTGATAATATTTTTTGCGATAGATATTAGACATGAAATAATACGACAATGTTATTATAGTACAATTTATTAAAATAACAAAATGAAATTTAAAAAAATTGTACATTTTAATTAAATCGTTAAATTTGCAATTGTTACAAACTACGAAAGTTAAATACACCGAAATCAATGAGACACTTGAGCTTGAATTTGGGAAACTAATCCATCGATATTTGGATTAATTCCACTGACACAAAGACGTAAAGAATTTTCCAAATTATCGTCAGTCAGTCTTGTACGATGTGTTGATTTATTAACTTTCATCAATGAAAAGAACTGTTCGCATTTATAAGTACTGCCAAATGCACAAATCAATCTTCTTGCGAATTTTCTAAGCTGCGGAAAATTGTCTTCTTCTAGGTATTTTTTGTAGAAATCGCACAACTCTACGTCTTCAAATTTGGATTTTAGGAGTGAGTTTTCTTGAATCTCGATCAACTCCATTTGTAAGTGTATTGGAGCATTTTGTACAATATATGTTGTAGGAGTAGCAAATAAACTGAAACAGTCTTCCATGTATTTGAAGTCGCAAAATCTGTTCGAAAATTGTTCCGACAGTAACTTGAGTTCTTCAGCATATTGAGCATAAGCAATATTTTCATACGCAGAGAGCGTGTTGAAATGGTAACTGTTACCAGACAGCATCTGTGACTCCCACAAGCGTAGTTTGATCTGAAACGCTTTTAAATGGCTGTACAAATCATTTACTAACTGTCCTTGTTTTTGAAGTTTCAAATTTAAATCATTCAAATAGCCTGTAAGATCGACCAGAAATGCTAAGTCACATATCCATTTTGGGTCACTTAATTCAGATAGTGGTTTATCTTTTATTTTCATAAAGTCTGCTATCTCATTTCTAAGCTCGTAAAACCGTTTCAACATGTTTCCTTTGTTCAGCCATCTGACTTCACAATAATATGTTACGTCGTTATATTCAGCTGATATTTCATCCAAAAACGCCTTGAACTGACGATGGTTAAGCCCTCGGGATCGAATAAAGTTGATGGTTTTTACTACCACATTCATAACATTCTGGAGTCGAATGGACTTAGAACAAGTTCTGATGGTGGATAATGCAATGAAGAACTATCAAATCATCTTTTTGCACATTTAATTCTGTTGCTTTTTCATTCAAAATTCCGATGAAACCTTTACGTAAGATGACCATAGAAGGTGCACCATCAGTGCATACTCCAATTAATTTTGACCATGGCAAGCCAAAACTTGTGAATACCTTTTGAACTTCAATAAAAATATCCTCTCCTGTAGTGGTTCCTTTTAGCGGCTGTAAAGCAAGCAATTCCTCAGTAACAGTGAACTCCTTATCAACACCTCGAATAAATATAGCCAGTTGAGCTGTGTCAGACAAATCGGTGCCGGTGCTCTCGTCTAATGCTATGGAAAATGATTCAAAACCAGCCATACGGTCAGTCAATGTTGTTTTTATATCATTAGCCATCATTTCTATACGTCGAACAACAGTTCGTCTTGACAAACTATTTTTTTCAAATTCTTTTTTCTTTTCAGGACACATAATACCGCAAACTTCTAACATACACTCCTTGATAAATTCTCCTTCGGCAAATGGTTTTAATGCCTTTGCCAATTTTGAGCTAACTATAAAACTAGCTTTCACAACATTATCAAGTTGTGTTCTTTGTTTATGAAACATTTGTTGCTGTTTTTCCAAATTGTCCTGTTAGTGAGTGCAGCGTAGCATGCTTAGTTGAGTAATGCCTCTTTATATTGAATTCTTTCATTACTGAAATGGATTCATTACACAGCAAACAAATAGGCTTACCATTGTGCAAGATAAAAAAGAATTCTTCAGTCCATTTTTCTTGAAAATGGCGACCCTCTTTATCTACTTTTCGTTTCTTTCCACCAGACGTCATTTTTGTTTACTTTTCGTTGAATAAACTTAATAAACTATAGTTAGTAACCACTCAAGATGCACACAACGTCACAAAGCAAGTTGACGGCTCGAGCAGTTCGCTAGGATATCGCTTGTCCAAGTTATCACCTCGGTAGCTCAACTCAAATAGAACTGAACTAACGTTCGGGCCATCCACCCGCTTATATAGGCAAAATGAACGAATAATCTGGAATAAACTAGTTTAGAATAACTGAGAAGCAATAAATCTTTTGATGTGTCGCCCGTGAGGCGGCAAACCTCAAAGAATTTGATCGAGCAAGTCGAGTGGCAGCGATTATCAAAGAGTGAGGCGGCAAACATCAAAGAATTTGATGTTTGCCGCCTCACTGTCACTCCCGTGAGTATAAGTACCTAATGTAATATTTTTTTAATTGGGTTTTTTTCAAAATGTCTCGCGGGCCGGATCATATCTTACAGCGGGCCGGGGGTTGCCCATATGTGCTCTAAAGCAACGGTTCCCTACCATTTTCTGACCAGGAACCACTATGATTTTTTTGTTTTTAGCAGGGACCACAAGGTTTTAAAAGAGTACACTCTTTTAGCATATACTTGAATCAAAACTTTCAATACTGTCAAATGAATTAATGTTAATGAAAAAACTGTTTTTATTCCTTACTTCACTTTTATTTTTATGTGTTAGATGTACATTTCGAGTGCTAAGCACTCATTATCAATAACTAATGCTCTTACAAACTAGGTGCGCAATTATATATACCTGAACAAAAATGGTGGAAACGGGAAAACCTAAATATAATTACATTTGTGTCGCAAGGTTGAATAACATTAAGGGGATTACATTATGGACTGTTGAGGGGATTACGATTTTTCGGGTTTTTCAAGAGATTTAAGAGTGGATTGTCTAACGGGCTTAAATCGAAATTCAATAATTTATCTTTCTGTTTGTGCATTTCTATGGCCTCCAACATATTTAATCGGAAATGTGATGATTGTTTTAGTAATTTAATATTATGTTTCGAAAAAGAATGGCCTGTCTTTAAATTATGGTCAGCTAAAGCGGATTTATCTATGTTTCTATTTTTGACGTGGTATATGTGTTCTTTGAATCTTTTTAACAAATTCCTTTGGGTTTGGCCTATGTAACATTTGTCACACTCATTGCATGCAATTGAATAAATTCCGGACTCTTCTAAGTGGCTCCTTTTTGTAAATTGATTGCCTAGTAATGATCTTAATTTGTTGTTATTATAAAATGCAGGAGTCATATTGAATTTACTCAGGAGCTTTAAAAATTGGTTAACCGTGCTGTTGTTGTATATAAACCTAGCAAATTTGTTGTTTTTTCTTTCTTTAAGCGGTGTGAGATTTGTGGTCAAGTTTAATTTTTGGTTTCTTTTGTGTTTTTTAATTGGTTTGTTGATTGTGCAGTTTTTGTAACCTAATGAAATTGCTATTTTTCTTATTAGTGTTAGTTCTGTTTTTCTATTTTCTGTTGAAAGAGGGAGATTTAGGGTTCTAAATATCATACTATTAAAAGCTGAGAGTTTATGTTTAAAATGCGTGGATGAAGAATTGTGAATATAATTAAATGTATGAGTGGGTTTTCTATATATATTAAATTCTATGTTGTTATTTATTTTGTTATTTGTTAATAGTAAATCGAGGAAAGGGATTTGATTATTTTGTTCAATCTCGTAAGTAAAATTAATGCTGGAGTATAACGCATTTAAACTAGCTTGTAAGTCTTCAATGTTGGTATCAGATTTTATTATTGTGAATATATCATCTACGTATCTAAACCAGACTCTCGGAAAATTGTGTACTTTACTTTTGGCTAAGTTTTCGAGGTTATTCAGAAAAATGTTAGCCAAAAAGGGTGACAGAGGGTTGCCCATTGCTGTTCCGAAAGTCTGTTTATAGATTTTATTGTTGAATTCAAATGCGTTACACTCCATCACTAGTTTCGTTAGATTTATGTAAAAGTCTATTTTTTCTGGTGGAATTGAATTTTCTGTTAATAGATTTTTTAATATGTTAATTGTTTCGTCAATAGGGATACTGGGGAATAACGCTTCTACATCAAAAGAAACCAGAATTTCGTCGGACTCATGTGAATATTTTGTAACTTTTTAGATAGGTCAAAGGAATTTATTACAGAGAAGTCATTGTTCATTTTAAGTTGTTTGAATTCTTTAACTAACCATTTAGCTATGTTATAGGTAGGTGAATTTAAATTTGAAACTATGGGTCTCCATTTGTTCCCGGGTTTATGTATTTTTGGTAGGCAATATAATTTTGGTAATGATGGATTTTTTATTTTTAGTCTATAAATCAGATTTTTGTCGATTAAATTTGTTGGGGTTTTGAAGAAATTATTGATTCTAGAACTATATGTGTTGAGAGGATTTTTTACTTGTTCTGTGTAAGGACCATTATCAACACACAGAACAAGTAAAAAATCCTCTCAACACATATAGTTCTAGAATCAATAATTTCTTCAAAACCCCAACAAATTTAATCGACAAAAATCTGATTTATAGACTAAAAATAAAAAATCCATCATTACCAAAATTATATTGCCTACCAAAAATACATAAACCCGGGAACAAATGGAGACCCATAGTTTCAAATTTAAATTCACCTACCTATAAAATAGCTAAATGGTTAGTTAAAGAATTCAAACAACTTAAAATGAACAATGACTTCTCTGTAATAAATTCCTTTGACCTATCTAAAAAGTTACAAAATATTCACATAGAGTCCGACGAAATTCTGGTTTCTTTTGATGTAGAAGCGTTATTCCCCAGTATCCCTATTGACGAAACAATTAACATATTAAAAAATCTATTAACAGAAAATTCAATTCCACCAGAAAAAATAGACTTTTACATAAATCTAACGAAACTAGTGATGGAGTGTAACGCATTTGAATTCAACAATAAAATCTATAAACAGACTTTCGGAACAGCAATGGGCAACCCTCTGTCACCCTTTTTGGCTAACATTTTTCTGAATAACCTCGAAAACTTAGCCAAAAGTAAAGTACACAATTTTCCGAGAGTCTGGTTTAGATACGTAGATGATATATTCACAATAATAAAATCTGATACCAACATTGAAGACTTACAAGCTAGTTTAAATGCGTTATACCCCAGCATTAATTTTACTTACGAGATTGAACAAAATAATCAAATCCCTTTCCTCGATTTACTATTAACAAATAACAAAATAAATAACAACATAGAATTTAATATATATAGAAAACCCACTCATACATTTAATTATATTCACAATTCTTCATCCACGCATTTTAAACATAAACTCTCAGCTTTTAATAGTATGATATTTAGAACCCTAAATCTCCCTCTTTCAACAGAAAATAGAAAAACAGAACTAACACTAATAAGAAAAATAGCAATTTCATTAGGTTACAAAAACTGCACAATCAACAAACTAATTAAAAAACACAAAAGAAACCAAAAATTAAACTTGACCACAAATCTCACACCGCTTAAAGAAAGAAAAAACAACAAATTTGCTAGGTTTATATACAACAACAGCACGGTTAACCAATTTTCAAAGCTCCTGAGTAAATTCAATATGACTCCTGCATTTTATAATAACAACAAATTAAGATCATTACTAGGCAATCAATTTACAAAAAGGAGCCACTTAGAAGAGTCCGGAATTTATTCAATTGCATGCAATGAGTGTGACAAATGTTACATAGGCCAAACCCAAAGGAATTTGTTAAAAAGATTCAAAGAACACATATACCACGTCAAAAATAGAAACATAGATAAATCCGCTTTAGCTGACCATAATTTAAAGACAGGCCATTCTTTTTCGAAACATAATATTAAATTACTAAAACAATCATCACATTTCCGATTAAATATGTTGGAGGCCATAGAAATGCACAAACAGAAAGATAAATTATTGAATTTCGATTTAAGCCCGTTAGACAATCCACTCTTAAATCTCTTGAAAAACCCGAAAAATCGTAATCCCCTCAACAGTCCATAATGTAATCCCCTTAATGTTATTCAACCTTGCGACACAAATGTAATTATATTTAGGTTTTCCCGTTTCCACCATTTTTGTTCAGGTATATATAATTGCGCACCTAGTTTGTAAGAGCATTAGTTATTGATAATGAGTGCTTAGCACTCGAAATGTACATCTAACACATAAAAATAAAAGTGAAGTAAGGAATAAAAACAGTTTTTTCATTGTGATTAAATACTCCACATAACTCAAATCAAACAATTAGTGAATTAATGTTGTCAAAATGTTTCGCGGGCCATATTTTAGTTCTCGCGGACCACCGGTTGAAAATCACTGCTTTAGAGTATAGATATCAGGCTGGGCTTGATGAAGCAATTTGAAAGTTCGTGAAACAAAGATGGCTTGTAGTAGTATATATTATATACATTTCGTGAAGATACCAACAAGAAACTGAAAGCAAGTAATTTTAATGGTCCTGGAATAAGATACCTAATCTAAATGTTATGATGAAAGCCAGACAAGCAACACACAGGCTGGACATTAATGGTCTACTTTAATGCAGAGAGGACATCTAGACCTGTGACCTTTAAAGTGCTACGAGAAGACGAAACGTTCAGAATGGTAAACCACTGCGGAGTGAATGGACAAACAAAATATACCCGAGGACAATCAAAACGACCGCCTGGTACACGGATAGGGCCAAAAACTTGAAAGGAACAAGGATCGGAATAGAGGTGGAACTGGTGGAAGCAATTAACTCTGGGCAAAGATATCTTAAAATCACCTGCACGAAAAACATTATTAATGGCAACTTGTATATCGCTGTATAGCTTGAGTAAAGTGCGGCAGCGCCACTGATAAAGTGGTACCGTTCAGTAACACCACTTTATGCGCCAATGTCTTCCTATTGTAACTAACATCTAACCTAACCTAACAAAAATAACTTGTGTGTGGATCGATCAAATATAAACATGCCTGTGTCTTATGCGCATTGAGAATAGTATTTATTTGTTATTGGGCTGTTGAGGTCTTTATATTGGCATGCGTAGAGTTAGGGCGGTTTCACACAACGATATTGTCGTTGTCGGAATCGTCGAGGGTGTCGTTGTGTCTCTAAGGCCCGCTTCTACAATCGATTGGCATACCTTTGGCCAAATAAACTTTTGGTATGGTGCTTTCCAGTTTAAACCATTGGTAAACGGCCTTTCGATTCTACAATCGTTCTGCCTGATACATACAAATTAACCTTAATAGTCGCTAGCGCGCATGCGTGTCTGTCAAACAAGTCAGGTCAAAATAAATACCGTGAGTTAGAGTGAACAACGATTGTGATAGAAAATGGAAAATTTGGACATAGATACATTTGAATCCGACAGCGATTCGGAAATTATTTATTATGTGGAGAGATTTCGAAAACCACGACGGTTCCGCAGAAGGTAAGCATGTTTTTATTTATTTATTTACAAACAGGTTATGTTGCATTGTGGTACTTTTAAAAATCGTTGGAAAATTCAGAATCGACATTTAAACGGCATGCTAAATTGAAAAATAATTATTTATTTATTAGGGGAGTTATAAGGATGTTAAATCTAAAGGGCATTCGATTGCCAGAGGTTTTTAACATCAGATAACCTCCGTGGGAAATACATCATTTTATATCATACTAAATAAATATAAAAATTCATTGATTTTTACCATTATATTTACAAAAAACATTCACTGACATTGTTTAACGTATTGTTTGTTGTTTATGTATTAGTATGGAATAAAAATAATAAAATAAATCGTATTTGTATCAAAGTTTGAAGTTTATTTTTTTAATTTGTAATTTGCTTTTGCTATAGAATCGATTATTTGGAGGAATTGGAACATTAGGAATTTTTTATGAGATTCAGATTAAGTAAAAATTCCGTAAGAGAACTTATAGAGCTCATAAAAGAAAATATTACATCTCCAACTGAAAGAAACAATGCAATTCAGCCTAATATAAAAGTTCTCTTAACGTTAAGGTTCTATGCCACAGGATCGATGTTGTTGGCAGTTGCTGATTTTGTTGGAGTCAGTCAAACCTCAGCTTGTGGCATAATAAAAATTGTTAGTGAAGCAATAGCTAGTTTGAGACCTCAATATATATATATATATATATATATATATATATATATGTATATATATATATATATATATATATATATATATATATATATAAAAGAAGAATTTAAACAGGTGCAACAGAAATTTTAGAAATTGGGACCATAGACTGTACCCATGTTAAAATACAATCACCTGGGGGCAATGATGCAGAATACTATAGGAACAGAAAGGGCTATTTCTCTTGGAACGTACAAGTAATCTGCGATTGTGATTTCTTTATAAAAAATATTGTTGCGAGATGGCCGGGCTCTACACATGACCAAACTATCTTCAACAATTCATATGTAAAGCATAGATTTTTAAGTGGAAGAATTTGACGATGCCATATTATTGGGTGATGGTGGTTATGGAGTCACAAATTATTTGATACCCCCTCTACTACAAAATATGTCTGAGGCTGAATCATTATTTAATGAATCCCAGATAAGGACAAGAATGACATTTTTTTTCTTAAATACTTCATTTCCAAAGTGTGTTTTTCTTGTTCATATTTTTCCCTTCTCTCCGCTTCTTTTAAAAATAATGAATGTTTCTCTGTTCCCCTCTCCTCTTTCTTCTCCACCTCTTTTTTAATTGCTCAATTTACAGTTGAACCAATTAAATTTTTTTTCGTGCCAAATCTTCATATACATGCTTTTTGTGTTTTCTTCTATGGTTAGTAGCCAGCTTAAGTTTATTTTTTGTCCCTGTATAACAAGATTTTATAAACTTCAAATACATTTCTCTTAATTACACTCAGATTAAAAGAGCAGTTCATTTAAAGTAATAAAAATTCTTAAAATTTACAATTTATGTCAAGTAGTAACTGAGAAACCAAACATTCATTCGCACTCGTTAAGTGTTTAAAAAATTAGGCAAATTACCTTTAATTGGAGTTTGTTTAATACAATTTTCTTTTTTATCTGCTTCTACAAAAATCATATTTATTCAAAATCATATATATTGTATTTATTTTAATTAAAAAATACTATTTATTTCAATGCATAAAGCCTGGTTAATTGCTGTCCTTAGTATGGAAGAATTCCAATTTGTCCAATTTTGAGGCTGCAACAAAATAAAAAAATATATATACAATCATTAAAAAATTACACACTTTGACTTACTTCAATATTTTTCTTATTTAGATTATCCTGCTTCTTCAATCCCTCTTCTTCAATATTTTTTAATGATACATGTGGTATATCTATTGCCATAGCTATAATTACATTAATATAATAAATAAGTCAATAAATTACTAATAAGTGTCAAATCTAATTAATGGTAAGATATTTTAATATACTGTGATCACATTTCCTTCGCAATGTCAAGTGTTTTTTTTTATTTATTATTATATATAAATATCAAACTAAAGAATGTAAATTATTAATAGAAATAAAATGAATTAATTAAATTTATTATTATTTTTTCTCCAAATTACAAATTGCAACGTTGTACGCTGCTGTACAGATGAATATTTGAAATAACAAAAATCATCTGAAGAGAGTAAACATGTACTGCGTTAAAAATATAATACTCGTTTCAAATATTAATATAAGCATTAAAAATATTATATTATTAGAGAGTTGATAAGCATAATTTATTTAGTTTAATTTGAATTATACGGAAAGCAAAATTGTAATATTAAATATTATCTTACACAAACAGAAGCAATAACTAAAAATACTAACCCTGGTCATCATCGAAAGCATTAGAGTCACCCGTTGCACTTGTGCCAATAACTGCCAACACCTTATCACCTATTATGCCTAAACCACTACTATAAGCACCACCACCATCTGTTTTAAACAAACTTCTCCTGTGAGCAGCATACTCGTTGATTGTATTTTTTTTAATCCATCCCATTTACATTTTAAGCTTTTCGCTGTCCTATTCGTTGCAAATTGTTTGTTAAAATCTTCTTCCAACATTTTCCATGCATGTTCTTTACTCGCATTTGATACACTGTCCGTCTTTTTACATTCTGAATTCATATAATTAAAAAATACTTACCAATGAAATTTTTGTATTTTTCTGTTAATTCGACAAGAAATTTTGTCTCCTCCGGTTTAAATTTCAATGTCCGTCTTTTGGATTTATCCATTTTTATTAATTAAACCTAATGTAAATATAACCTATCGCTAAATATATAGACAAAATGTAAAACTGGAAAATAAATGCTACCTAACCTATTTTTAAATTAAAAAAAACTAACTTATTTTTAAAACTAATATCACTAAACTAATTAATAAACTAAAGAATCAATATAATTATCATATAAATAAAACGATAAAACGGCAATTTTTGTATGTAAACAAACAGCAAAACATAAATGGCGGACAACAGCTGGATCGTGATAAGGTCGGTTCGCGCGCACTTGTTTGGCTACCAAAGATGTATCTCATGCTGAAAGCGTGGAGTACAGTAACAGTGAGGTAGCTTATGCATAGATCACACGTAACGAGTACAGTGGCGAGACAGCAGATGTCACTAGGCCGAGACAGTGGTGTGGGCGAGTGAGTGTTTCCACGTATTTTTCTCTTTTGTACATTTGGGGCGAGTAGTCAGTTCAGTATCAATTAAAAAGCAGACTAGTCTAGTTGTACCGGAACATGGATCATCAAACGTACATTAAAAAATACACTAAGAAGCTCACACCACTTCTAATAGAGCAGTTAAATGAATTATTGCGCGAAGAAGATAGCCGTGTTTGGACAAGACAATGGATGTTAAGGAGACCAGATCGGGGTGCTACTAACACTCTTTTTAGTGAATTGGAGTTAGAAGATCCTGTTGAATATAGAGCACTTCTGAGAATAGATGTAGAATGTTTTAATAACTTATTAGAAAATATTACACCAATGACACAAAGAGAAGATACTGTCATGAGAGAAGCTATACCTGCAAAGATTAAACTACAAGTAGCTTTAAGCTATTTGGCCACAAGCCTTTTATCCAATATCTCGGGCTGCAATATCATTACTTATACCAGAAGTAATAGATGCAATATCTGTCTATTTGGAGAAATATTTAAAGGTAAGTGATTTTTACTAATAAATAAAAACACAACTTGATGAAATAGTCTTTAATAAAACTTAAATTTGTTGTCTACAAAATAATACAAAAGCAAGATGAGCCATTCCACGTCAAACCGGACGATATATGTTTCGACGTCGATGATCGATTTTTAATAAAAATCGTCCGGTTTAGCGTGGAATGACTCATATATAGTTACACAAGTTTTTAAACTTATTTAAGAATTACATTTGTTGGCTCGTTGATTCGCTGTCAAAAGAGGTGGTCAAAGCTAATGTTATAATATCATTAGTCCTCTGCAATGGTGTATGACTTGATGACATTGGAGGATCATCAAATTGGAAAACTCTCGTTGGGGATGTGATGTGATTCATTGATTCGCTAGATGTATATTCGTTTAAACTTTCATTAGAAATGTATGAAAATGAAGAAGATGGTCTCTGGCTGCTATAATTCGACATACTAGAATGGGATGCAGTCCTTTCTCTATGGTCTTTAATTCCGAATTCGGTTAGAATACTTTGTATTCTGCATTGGGCTAATAAAGCGTTCTCGACTGAGGATGTTTTAAGTTGCATTGCAACACTCTTTCCGAACATGTCAAATGGCGTTTCTTCTACAGAATTAACTTCTTCGTGTAATGTTTTTAGATTAGAAATAGCTTTTACGATATCTCTGCTCCTCTTCTTTGCTCGCGAAGTATTTCCAATGTTGGTAGGTGTGAAAGTTGAACTCATGTCCCTGGCTGTACTTCTTACTTCTCGACTATCAGGAAGCTGTGGTGAAATAGCAGAACCACTTTGCTCGGCATCTGCGTCTTCAATGGTTGGTTGATTCGTCTATAAAATAACAAAAAAATATTGTTTCAGGTACCAGAGAACAGCGAAGAATGGCAAAAAATAGAAGAAGGTTTCAGAACTAGGTGGAATTTCCCTAGCTGCCATGGTGCTATAGATGGCAAACACGTAATGATTCGAGCACCTCCTAATTGTGGAAGTGATTTTTTTAATTACAAGGACTCCAACAGTGTTGTCCTGGTGGCTGTTGTTGACCATGATAACTGTTTCCGCTATGTAAACATTGGAGAAAATGGAAGAAACTCAGATGGGGGGATTTTTAGAAACAGCGCATTACGCATGGACCTTGAAAATAACATATTACCAAAAGGTGGTTTTTTGGTTGGAGACGATGCTTTTGCGTTAAAAACGTATTTATTGAAACCATACAGCGGTTCAAATCTTACAAGAAAACAAACAATTTTCTATTATCGATTATCCAGAGCACGTAGAATCGTTGAAAATGGGTTTGGTATCCTGGCAAGTAGGTTTAGAATTTTTCAAACACCCATACCAACAGATGTGAAAACAACCGATAAAATTATTCGCGCCTCATGTGCTCTTCATAATTGGTTACATCTCACGAGTTCCAGACATTATTTCCCAAAGGGCTGCGTTGATGAAGAAGATATTGATTCAAAAGCCATTATTGAAGGGGCTTGGAGAAAAGAATTAATAGCGGCCTTACCATCTATCAGCGACCACAATACCAATAATGTAGCACGACTAGCAAGGGAGCTTCGAAATAAATATGCCGAATTCTTTAGTGGACATATATATATATATATATATATATATATAACATATATATATATATATATATATATATATATATATATATATATATAACATATATATATATATATATATATATATATATATATATATATATAACATATATATATATATATATATATATATATATATATATATAATACATATATATATATATATAATATATATATATATAATAAAATTAATTACTTACAAATTACATGCCGGGTGAGCATATATATAAAAATTTATAGTATTTAAAACTGCATCCAATGATTCGAATGTATACATTTATTTTATATTTGTGCCAGAAACTACTTGAGAAATGGTAACAAGATATTGAACAAAATTACATTTAAAAATAACCCAAAAGCAAACAAAACATTGATAACACTCTATTCAATTATTACGTTGAAAAACATTTCATATAATGACATTTATTTTATTAATGTAAATTATGGCAAATCTTATTATTAAATGGTATATTGGTCAAACAATTTTTACCATTTCTGAAATAGTTTCTGACACAAATATAAACGAACTCGATTCATTCGTTTCAGTGTTTAATAGTCTGAAAAAAAGATTACTTTACGGTTATTTTTCATTGCAAAAAAATTCCTATAAAATCCTTATGTACCGGATTGAAAATGCTCACCCGGTATAAATCAAACCTTAGTAAAAGTAAAATACTTACATTTTCATATGTTTTCCTATTTAAATCGTTCATGAACACCTCTTCCATATCCTTAAGCCATTTGATATTTGAATTGTACACGTTGCTTAGCCCAGCTCCTGATTTCATTGAATTGTTAATTTTTTTCATTTCTTCACTGTACGTTCGCCTTAAATTTTTTATTTTATTCTTAACGTCTTGTAAAGCAAAACCATCAATATTCATTTCTTGCAAGATGGAAACGTATGCCGCGTCACGTTTTTGTTTATTTTTATAGTCCGAAGACTTGAAGTTCCACAAACATGAATGGGATTTACAGTTCAATGAATTTTACAGTTGTATCACGGTTCCATTTATTATTCGTTGCCATTTTTAACATCAACACGAGGTACCGAACACAGAATTGAAATCACGGATGCGGTATGCGCAGGTATGTGCGCGCAGGTAAAAAACACAAGCCGAGCGGGCTAGCGAGTCAGTGTCGGTAGGGTGGGGGTTGATCACTCAGTCTAGTAAGTTGAACAGAGTCCGAGTGACTGTCTCGCCATCCTACTAGGCCGACCGCTCGGCCGAGCGCTCGGTAATATGTTTATACGAACCGAGCACTCGGCCGAGAGCACTGTCTCGCCACTGTACTCGTTACGTGTGATCTAGGCATTAGCTTTGCTCCTAACAATGCTTTACCTCAATATTGTAGAAACGCTGCCAATGATATATTCTATGGGTTACATTACCAAAGATATGCCAATCGATTGTAGAGGCCGGCCTAAAAGGCATTGGTTTAAATGAGGCGGTTTCACACAGCCAGCGACTTATCAATATCGCTAAACGTTACAATTGTCGCTGTGCACGTTCGACTGGCGAGTTGAATCGTTCGATGAACTATCGCTCCGATTCTACTCGCCATGTAAACTAAATGTGCCTCTTCACACTCAGCACATTGTCGTTTCGGCGTTCGGCTGTACAGTTTAATTTCAGCACTGGCTTCAAAAATAGCATTTCGTGGACAACGATACATTTATCGTTGTGTGTGATAACCTCATCCGACGACGACAGCGACAACAACAATATCGTTATGTGTGAAACCGCGGTTAGGGAATCATTACATAGACTTCGAACCATTAACGCAATTTGCTATTGCTGCCTCTTAGAACAAGTTAGGCTTTAGAATCGACACAAAAGAAGAGATTGTCCCATCCGCAAAATATTGCTCCTTCATGCAAGTGATTTTACAGCATCGATGGAGTGCAACCGTTTGTGCGCAGTTGGTTACATGCCCGTCCAGCTTCATTCTACCATAACGACGTTTAAAAGCTACTACAACTTTAGAAACGATTTATTTTAAATAGTGGATACTATGTAGAAAAATAATTTATAGAAATGTAGATATTTTCTGTTATGTAAGATCTGTAAAAAATAACGGCAAGGTTGTATTATTTGATCGACCCATGTATATGACCTTGGGTGAATCAAATACACTATAAGAAATTAAATAGTAACAGTGTCTAGTTGTCTCCTATGCTGTTAATGATAATTAATTTTTATTTAAAGGAATTGATTATAGATAATGTGTAGAAAGGATTACTGTTCTGATTTATGTCTAGCTGGTTGCATAAATTCCCAAGTTATGGTTTTAGTTTTAATATGCTGAAACTTTCGAGTTGGGGTATTTTTAAACATCTTTAAACCATTTTATAAATGTTATTGTAATATATCTTCATTTATGTTTCAAACCTTTGAATTATAGATGTCTCTTATGAAATTTGGGATGATATTGTATGCAAAGCCGAATACACAAACCGGCGAACATGGGAAACGTTGGGCGATCCGATGCCAGGAAGGGAGTTGCCTTTCGCAATTGAATCATCCCCAGATACATCATCGCTTCTTTACGACATTCAAAGAATATCAGTTAATAGACTAGGCTCTAAAAGCAACCAGCAAACGCGAATTATCAATGAGAAAGAATTTATCCGAGACACTAAAAATGTTATGGGTAAGGTGATTGGGGTATTTTTATTTGTGGTAGTTACTAACAATTATTTTCAGTGGGAGTCACATCACAAACTTTTATCAAAGGTGAAAATGATAAAATCCTAATGAAGTCCGGAATTTCCGTAAAAGGGGTAACACCGTCGATGTTGCAAATTTACAGCAATGATGCTATTTTTTGTGGAGCTTGTTACAAGGCTTTGAGTGATATGATTGCTGTCAATCCCTTTACAGGTAGTCGGAAACAGAAAGGGTTTATATTTGCTGTAAGTACAAATTTGACTCATTGAAACCGAGACAGTTGTTTTGAGACATTTAACTGTAGAATTTGGAAAAACGCCAAGACAGGTCAACTTTTTATTCAATGAGACACCACATTTAACATTAAAATTTTAAATTAAAAAAGATTATCAAATATTCCTTCTTTGCTACTTCTTCTGCAGCTACTTCCTTTTGCCCTTTGTAAAGCATCAGAAAATATTCTATTCATATTTGTTTTAATTTTTCAAAATCGTCCATTGGTCTGCAAAAGAATACTCTCTAAAGCAGTGGTCTCCAATCTACGGCCCGCGGGCCAAATCCGGCCCGCGACTTGCATGAATCTGGCCCGCGATTGTTTGTAATTTTTTTTGTAAATGTCATATTTTGAAATATTGTAACAATTGTTCCTTAAATTTTTCATAATTTTATAAAATTAATCGGATTTTGGCCGACTTTATTATGTAGTATTATGTGTATGCGAAGAAGATAGTTTGGAGACCCAGGCTCTAAAGCAATTATGTTCAATAATCTAGCACTAAAATGCATTAACTGTATGTTTTGAATTTAAATGTAATAATGCATTGTTGATTATGTATGTATAATAAATGTGCGGATAAAGATTCCAAGAAATGTAGCCAGAAATATTCTTACAAGTATGTGTTCATGTTTTGAAATTAGTAGAAAATTCAGTTCCAGATAACATTGGAATATGTCATATGCCAAACATAATAATATTGCAATGTTGCTAGGTTGTTAAACATTTTTTTTGAGAGCAGTTTCATAAGTTGAAAAATGAAAACAAATTTGTTAATAAAATTCTACAAATTTACTTAAAGTTGAAGTCGTCCATTATTTGTGGTAAATACTAGGCTAATCGCTTTTGGTATCCGTCTCGAATAATAAAATATCTGCCCGTATTTCCAAAATCCATGGCTAAATTGTTTAAAACAGCTCTGTTTTGTTTTAAGTGTGATGCCTGCATATCCCGAAGCATACGCTGGCTTCGAAATTTTACTTCATGCGTCATGCGTAAGCAACACTGATTTAATGTGAAATTCAAACACACATACAGGGTGTCAATTTGAAAACAAGCCAGCCGCAATATCTTTGGAACCGTAACAGTTAGAGAAAATTTTCCAAAACCGTTCCTAGTATATGGAGGGGGAACCATTTTGATCCACATAACAATCTTCTGCAACCAACCCCTTAGGCTGTAGCCACCCTTGCCCATTTTTTTAAATTGCATGACCCCACTTGTGATATATCATTACGAAGGTCTTTCAAAATGTTAATCAGTGGTACCAATTTTTATTCTTACATGAAAAATGAAAAAAAAAATAAATTATTAAATTGTAGTATGCTCAAAATGATTTCCACTATATTCGAGACAATAATAAAGTCTATTCTCAAATTCTTGTCGTACATTATGGAAGGTCTGTCGTGGAATAGCTCAACACTCTTGTATTATTCGTTGTCGCAGATCTGCGATAGACTCGGGCTGAGTTTTATAGACCACAGATTTTAAGTGGCCCCATAAGAAGAAGTCTAATGGGGTCAAATCTGGACATCTAGGTGGCCATTCAATTGGTCCTCTTCTACCAATCCATTGATTCCCAAAAGTGTGGCTTAGCCAGTCTCTACCAGGTACTACATAATGCGGAGGTTAGTTTATCATTTTCATCTCTTTGATTCATGAACTATAAGGGGCTGTATTAATTGATCTAACATTTCATAGTACAGTTGACTATTTATATTTTGATCAATAAATAACGGGCCAATAATGGAATCTCCAAGAATACCTGCCCAGACATTAATATTTTCGGGATACTGCGTGTGGACTTCTCTAATAAGATGAGGATTGTCACCACTCCAATATCGACAATTTTGTTTGTTTACATTGCCATTAATATAAAAAGTACATTCGTCGCTAAAATAAATGTTTTTCACTAAGTCAGGCTCAGCTATAATTTCATGAGTCATCATTTCGCAAAACTCATTTCATCTGTCTGGATCATCATGTAAACCATTTTATAAAAATTAATAACAAGTTAGTCACAACAATACTAATGGCAGTGTCACATATTGTGTTAATTTGAATTAAGTTAATGAAAGATTTATATTTATTTCATTGGTGTTTTTTGTCAACGTTTTTTTTTTATATTGCGGACAGGTGCAATTTATTCAGTTAATAAATGTATTCCATTGAACCAAGTTTTGTTATTATTTTAATATTTTTTTTTAGAGTTGTCCATATTTGAATAAAACAATAGATAACTAATAAATATTGGGTATTATTGTGTTTATCTGTGCTTTTTCATTTGTAATTTGTAAAAATAAATTGCAATAATACCTAATTTGACAACAATATTAAAATCAAATAAATTGATTTAATTTTTTTTGTTTGCATTTTTTATGTAACAATAAAAAATTTTGTTGGTACCACTGATTCGCATTTTGAAAGACCTTTCTAATGATATATCACAAGTAGGGTCATGCCATTTAAAAAAAATAGGCAAGGGTGGCTACAGCCTAAGGGGTTGGTTGCAGAAAATTGTTATGTGGTTCAAAATGGTTCCCCCTCCATATCCTAGAAACGATTTTAAAAAATTTGCTTTAACTGTTACGGTTCCAAAGATATTCTACCTGGCTTGTTTCAAATTGACACCCTGTATGTATGTATATTAGCATTTCCCAAGCTTTTAAATATTGCGACCCACTTTTTAGGAACCCAGTTCAATGCTAGCTTAGATGACTTACTCTAATTTGTTGGGTTACTTGCTAGTTATAACTCAAATAACAAATAATGGGCAACCAGCCTAATCTTGATTTCAGCAAACCAAGTATTCAACTATTAATTTAACCCTTTCGCTACGCAGTTTGAATTTCAATTGCATGCCCCTTGTACGGTGCTCGAAAACACAATGCGTACCCGTACGTATTTCGTACCACTAGCTCATACCGGCATATATCGTGTGTCCCACGAAAAAGGACCAAGGCTGTAGCTAGGTGTTGATTGCTACAATCTGCCTGTAACAGATTTTTTGCAAAGATGCAAATAATAAAACAAATAGAAGTTGGCCATGGATTTTTTTTAATTGTACACTGTGATTTTTTTCTTTGATATTATAGGGTATAGGCTAAACGGTAAGAGATACAAAAAAACTAAGATATGTGCCCTGTTCCCTTTTTTAGTGTTTAGTTAAATGGCGCAATCAGATCTACGCTAACTAGATTGGTTTAGAAGATACAGGGTGATTCTCAAAATCTACTGGTTTTTGTTATCTCTTATGACTCGGTTATTTATAGAGATAGATAAATATTTTACATATAAAAGTTTTTTGACTTTTTACGTAGAATCTAGTGGTGTACTTAAAAAAACTATAGATGTTTTAATTTTTGAGATATTATCAAAACTAACATTTTCTTAAATGGGACACCCTGTGTCTGAGTATCTCAAAATATTCCATTTTTTCTTGTGATTGCAGCAATATGTAACACTTAATATTTTGTTTTGTCCTAAATAGCTAAAATACCAAAAAACAAAAACAAAAAAGATGTTCTAGATGGCCATGAATTGAAAAAGAATATTCATCTTTTCTTTTATAATAGGTGTATAAAAAACCCAGTTAACAAGAATATTGAAACATTGATAAACTAAAACAACAACTACAAAAAAAAAAACAAAAATTTATAATAACGTAACAATTATCTCAAATACTTATACAGGGAATTTTTCATTTAAGTATACATATGCATGAGCTGCAAATTTTCCGATATTCGTTGCTTCTTAAAATAGTTCAATTTGAAGCTTTAAATGAGTGTTATCCACTCCCAGGCTAAGCATGAAGTAAAATATCGAGTTTAGAAAAGCTTTTCTAAACTCGAAATTTTACTTCATGCACCACGCGTATAAAACACTGATTTTAAGTGAAGTTTAAATATACATAAATTTCACAATATTTTAATGTTTTGTACGTGTGGCGCATGAAGTAAAATTTCGAGTTTAGAAAAGCCCAAAAACTTTGTCTCAGGACAAAGTTTCACTGGGCTTTTCTATTGAATTTTATGATATGTAAAAAATCAAAAACGAACGCTTAAAGAATTCAATTCATGGCCATCTAGAAAAATTGTTTTTTTTTTGTTTTTTAGTATGTTACCTATTAAGGACAGAGCAATATATTTGGTGTAACATATTGTTGCATTCACAAGAAAAAATGCAATTTTTTGGAATACTCAGGTACAGGGTGTCCCATTTAAGAAAATGCTAGTTTTGATAATATCTCAAAAATGAAAACATCTATATTTTTTTAAGTACACCACTGGATTCTACGTAAAAAGTCAAAAAATTTCGTATTTAACTTTTTTGTTATCTCCATAAATAACCAAGTCATAAGAGATAATTAAAATCGGCACATGTTGAGAATCACCCTGTATCTTCTAAACCAATCTAGTTAGCGTAGATCTGATTGCGCCATTAAACTAAACACTAAAAAAGAGAACTTGACACTGTACAGGGTGGATAGATATAGATATAGGGAATCTCGGTTATTAGAAGAGATAGAAAAAAATCGATGGCGCATTCTCGAGCCCTTTTTTCGAGACAAACTCAATGCCGCAAACAGAAATTAGCTATCATCTTTTGTTTTCAAGTTATAGCCAAAAATTCAATAACTAACATTACTTACGTTACCGACTTACTGAAGGGTTAGGATAACATAGTATCCAGAAATAATCCAAGTAAGTGGCATCTGAGCTAGGATTTGGTTTGATGACAAATTGTGATGTTGGATTAGGTTATGCGTACCTATTTGCAGATAGTCACAGATTTCTAAGGTTAAGTTGGACGCCAAGTTGGACGCCATGAACTATTTGACTTGAGTCAAATAGTGATACTGCTAGTTAGCCTAATCTATCTAAGGTTAGGGTAGTCTCATATAACCTAACACTAGCTATATTTTGAAATTAGGTTAATTCTCATTTTTTTTAGTTTAAATTTATCAATTTGAAACTTCTAACGAGTGTTTTCCACTCATTAATTAATCATGAAGTAACATTTTAAGCTTTACTAAATTTAACTGCATGCGCCAGTCGTATAAAACAATGATTTATTTATTTATGTAACGGATTTACCTTCTTACAAATATTTTGCAATATAATTTTACATTTAATGTTTATAACTTGGATTTTACATTAAAAAAATAAATTTTATTGAACTAGTATAAAATATAGAAATAACAACACCAAAAAAAATTAAGGTTAAAATATACTGCTTAGGTCAGGTTTTTGAACTTTAAAATATTTCAGTGTTTTATACGCCTGGCGCATGAAGTAAATTTTCGAGTTTAGAATAGCCTGAAAATTTGGATTTTTTGGGCGTAGCGAAGCGGAGCCCTGGCAAATCCAAAATATTACATCATGCGTAATCAAGGAGTGGATGTACTCGTTAGAACCTTCAGATTAAACTCTTTCATAAAGAAAAGGAATGAATAAAAATTCACAGCGTAATCGGGAAATGTATGCTTTAAAGAAAAATTCTTTGAATGTATTGATGGTTAATTGAACAATTTAAACAATATTTTATTGTTACATTTTTCTTAGGAATTTTGTAACAGCATACAAAAGTATTTGCTTTATTATCGAGTTGCTGCAACTTCATTATCCGATTCGGCCGGACTTCTAACACACAGCAGCCGAATAAAAAAATTACTAAAACAACTCCACATATTATCGTCTGTATGTAAAGTCGGACCTTTTCACGAATGTGAACGGATACCAGACAGTGTCGCCCTTTTAAACTATCTATACGACAAAGTTTTGGGACTGTCCAACAAAGACGTAGCCATGGTCCTGTACTCGATTCTCTACCCATGTCTTCAAGTTTACTTCAAGTAAGTCTTACAAAGCATCTTTAAGGTTTCCCCTGGAAAGAAAAATGTGTTGTTTCAGTCGCTTTTTACGGCAGTGGATTTTGGAGGGCACTGTCAAGGATCCCCACAAGGAGTTTTTCATAACACCTGACCACAAATATCTTATGACGCGCGGCAGAACCTACTGGACAAGAAGTTATAAGATCTGTGAGGATATTGTCCCACAATTTTTATCACATTTGAGCACGGAAATTTTGAATTGTGGGAAGGCTATGAATTTGCTAAAATTGTGCGCACCTTCTGTAAGTGAAATTTTAATTATTCTCAATATACATTTTCAAACGTATTTTTATGAACATAATTTTTGCATAATATCACCAATAACAACTGATGCTGTGAGCATATAGAGAAAGCCGATAATAACGCGGGTTTGCGGATGCGTATCTGACCCACGATTGTGATAATCGTGGTATAAAGAAATCGAATAAAATGGAATTAAAAGAAAAATGACAAAAAGCGGTATATCTGGATGTGCATTATAAAAGACGAGTTCTAATCGGCTTGCACTGCATGCTAATGATTTCGAACTGTATTTTTGTTTCAATTTATTCTCTAAATTGTTGTAAGCAAAATGAAGGGGTCTTTTTTGAGCGGGGTAGAACTCAGACACCATTTATTATTCCATAAGGGTGAGCGATTGTTTTTATTAAAATTGTTTATATTAAAATCAACAAAAAATTAAATGTCTATCATAGTACTTTCCCCCATTATAGACCTTACCTTAACCTTACCTTATTTTTCAACAAATGTTTCATATTCCTGTTAAACTTTTTTCGTAAGCCTCACCTATGTTTTCAGTTATCCACAAAATATTAATCATGACAAAGTCAAATTAACGTCATTTAGCAGTAGCTTAACAAGATTTTATTACACAGGGTCACCAAAAAGTATGGATACAACTAAATATTTTCAAAACGGTTTAACAGAGCTCGTTGAAATTTGGGATACAGTTTTTTAATTTTTCTACCATCCTTTATTTTTGTTATAAAAAATGTTCAAAATGATTTAAGTTTACTTCTTGGCAATAATGAATACGTTGAAGAAAATTTTGCAAAGAATTAATAAAAAAAAATTGAGAAAAAAATGACAATATCCTTTCTTATTTGTCAGCTCGATAATTTTTTTTAAGTTTTGATTAAAATAAGACATGCATGTGTTACATCACAGAACTCAGAAGATAGTTCTCTTTTCAAAAAAATCAAGTTAGCCTTGTATTTTCAAAATAAATGATGGTGGACAATTGAAAAAAATCTGAGATGATAGAATTTAAACACTTCTAACTGTATCCCAAATTTCAACGTGCTCTGCTAAACCGTTCTGAAAATATTTAGCTGTATTCACACTTCTTAGCGACCCTGTATGATCAATATTAAAGAAAAATCCAAAAAAATGCTAAGAGTGGTAGTACTTCTGGTTTTCTCATTTTCAACAAAAGTTGATCGGATACTAATATTGTAATAAAAAGCTTAAGTTTATAGTGTCATCTTAGCAGCTGAATAGGCTTTGACTTTATCGTGGCCACAGAATTACAGAGATATTTTTCAAAAATGGTCTTAATCAACTCGGGGTCCTCAAAATGGATATATCGACTCAAATTTTTGATTTGAAAGTTTTCGCGAAAACAATACTTTCCCTTTGTTTGGCATACAGGGGAAAGTAAAATAACTAAAAACAATTTAGAAAAATTAATAATGTTCTAAATATGTGACTGTTTTTTTTTTACATTTTGTGTATTGCTATTAATAACACTAGTTTACAAAATTTTAAAAAAACTGTACATTTAATACCACTATATTTTTCTTATGAATTTTGGCCCACTAAACTCGAAAATCATATTACAATTTTTTTTGTGGATAGGTTTTCGAAATATGATATTTTGAATTTTATTTTGTTTTTCTCGGAGGAAGCTTCACATTTTAGGCCATATCTCGAGTTAGATACGTCCGATTGGGTCGCACAAGATATCAAATTGAAGTCAATAGAATCTTTAACAATCGCTTCAAACATTTTATTCCAATGGGTTCAGTCATTTTAGTGTTATGGGCCAAAACATATGAGTAATTTCGATTTTTTTAATTCAAAATAAAAACCGGAGTTATGAGGAATTGAGTTAAAAGGTACCAAAATTCAAAATTTACAATTTTGTTTTGCATTTTTTGCCCTATTTATATAGAAAACGTTTATTTAATTAATTTCGTTCATTTTTAATATTGAATTTCAATATTATATTAGTAGTTTAGAAATTATTTTGGCCCTCGCTTTGTCTTGTGTTCTTCTCTGGGTCTGTTTCTCAGTTATTTGAAGAGATTCTCAGTTATTTGAAGAGTAGAGGTAAAAGTTGCGTATTTAAGGGCCCAATAATAATCTGAAAACAAATTTGAAATATCTTCTTTCATTTTTGAGATATTGTCCAAAAATGATTATTTGAAATTTCGTTTTTATTTTTTTACTCCAAAACTATTGAATTTAGACATGTTCAACTTTGATATCTTTTTTAATAAGGAATCTGGTACAATACTTTATTTTATTAAAACTCTACAATTTTCCCAGGAACCATAGTCAACTTTTGTTTTTCTTATGGGCGCCAAATCGGATTTTCATATTTTTAAATAGAGAATTTTGTTCTCAATTCAGTGATGTATCACACTTATAATTAATTTGATATTTGATACGTCAATATAGTGTAAGTAGGAAAAAAAAAACAAAAACAGAGTAAAATTTCAATGTTTGTGCGTCAGAGCTGGGACGAATCCTCGTAAAAAGGATTCGAATCCGAATCACCTAATATGATTCGAATCACGAATACTCGAATAAAGGATTCGTAAGAGATAAATATGATTCGAATCAAAGATTCGAATCCTGTTTTTTTCGAATCACGAATACAAATCCTTTAAGAATAAATTTGATTTTATTATTTTTTTGCAACCATTATTATATAAATATCGTTACCAGTTGTTTTAGCAAAAATATTAAAACCTAATTATTTATTATTAACACTGAACATCGTTGATAACAGACTAAATATCTGACTAACTGTTACTCTGCTTAAAGATGTATTTGTGTGTTTCTGGACTTCACTTCAAATCAGTGTTCTGTACGCGTGGCGCATGAAGTAAAATTTCGAGTTTAGAAAAGCCCGAAAATTTGTCTCGGGTCGCTGCGCGACCCTCGACAAATTTTCACGGGGCTTTTCTAAACTCGAAATTTTACTTCATGCTTAGCCTGGGAGTGGAAAACTCTCGTTTAAAGCTTCAAATTGAACTTTAACAAAAAAAATACGAGGAATATCTAAAGATTTACAGAAAATAGGCTCAATTCGGAATACGTATACTTAAAAGAAAAACTCCCTGTATCTGTTTGCTCTGAAAAAATATGAATAATTATAAACCATAATGAAAATAACAATTAATTCTCAAAAAAACACTCGTTAATTATTATTATACACAATTGGCGTTTGTTAAACAATGGCGGCGACAAAGAACATGTATTTTTAATCTTCTAGTAGAAATACGTTTTATGTTAAAAGACGTAAACTATTTATCTTTCAGCTAGTAGTACAAGTTCTTTCTGCTAGCAGCAATCGTCCTTTTAGTAGTAGATGAAACAACTACTATTTTGTTCCTTCTACTATTACTAGGACTTTCTGCAATTAGTTGTAGTATAGGCCCCGTCTGCTGGTGGCAAGACACGATAAGCTAGAACCATCTGAACTAGACGCTCTGTTAATAGCAGTAGTTCTTTCTGCTAGTAGAAATTGTGTTTTTAGCTATAAAAAACGACTGCTAGGTCTTTTTGCTACTAGTAGTAGAACAAGCTCCATCTGCCAGTGGCAAGATTTGAAGCTAGAACCATTTGAACCAGAAGCCTTGTCTGCCAATAGCGGTAGTTATTTCTGCTATTAGAAATAGCGTGTTCTGCTAGAAAGTGAACGTTTCTATTAGTAGTAGTAGTTATTTCAGCTAGTAGTACAATTTCTTTGTGCTAGTAGCGTTCGTCCTTTCAGTAGTAGAAAGAACTACTATTTTGTTCCTTCTACTACTACTACGAGTAGGTCTTTCTAATACGGACGGAACCTGTACTACAGGTTCCGTCTGCTGATGGTGAGACATCTGAAGCTAGAACCATCTGAACTAGAAGCTCTGTTAATAGCGGTAGTTCTTTCTGCTGTAGTAATTCTTTTAGCTAGTAGCAGTTGTTCTCAAGACCGTAGCCTCCCCTGAAATTTTCAAAATGATAAATTTTTGTATGTAAATGCGGGACTATAAGAGCAAAAACAATATTTTTCCCTAAGCCCCCCCACAAATTTTTTATAACCCCCTTCGATTTTTATTTCTGGTTGCGGCCTTGCTCCTTCTTTCAGCTTAATAGTAGTTTTTTATTTTACTACCACTAGTTTTTTCTGCTACTAGTAGTAGTAGTAGTACAGGCTCCGTCTGCGGAACTAGAAGCTCTGTCTGCTAATAGCGGCAGTTCTTTCTGCTAGTGGACAAATCGTTTATAACTGAAAAAAAGTAAACGTTACATTTTATAGTAGTGGTTCTTTCGGCTAATAGTACTTAGTAGTACTAGTACAGGCCTCGTCTGCTGGTAGCAAGATATCTGAAGCTACAACCATCTGAGCTAGATGTTCTGGCTGGTAATAATGCTAGTTGTTTCTGCTAGTAGAAATAGTGTTTTCCGCAAAACAGCCTATTTTCTGCAAATCTTTAGATATTCCTTGTTTTTTATTAAGTTGAATTCAAAGCTTTAAACGAGTGTTTTCCACTCCCAGACTAAGAATGAAGTAAAATTTCGAGTTTAGAAAAGCCCCGTGAACATTTGTCGAGGGTCGCGCAGCAACCCGAGACAAATTTTCTGGGCTTTTCTAAACTCGAAATTTTACTTTATGCGCCACGCATATAAAACAGTGATTTAACGAGAAATTAAAAAACGCACAAAAGACATTTTTCATGTTAATCCTCACAATTAATGCAAATTATTTTTGACGATTCAAATCGTTTTGTAAGTATTCGAATCCTTTTATAAATATTCGAATCCTTTTATAAATATTCGAATCCTTTTATAAATATTCGAATCCTTTTATAAATATTCGAATCCTTTTATAAGGATTCGAATCACCCACATATGGATTCGAATACGAATCCTTTTAATAAGACTGAACGAACCCGGGTCACGAATCCAGTTGAACTAAAGTATTCGAATGCCTCTTTTGAATCCTCTAAAAGGATTCGAATCCAGGATTCGAATCCTAAATGATTCGAATCCTGCCCAGCTCTGTTGTGCGTTCACTCAATTGCTCATAACTCCGGTATTTATCCATAGATTTTCTTCATCAATACTTAGTTTTCTTCGTTGTGGTGTGATCTATATGTAAACAATAAGAAACTGGCCATAATTTGACAGTTTCTATTTTTGCATGGTGATAGAGTGACTTTTCGATTTTTATTTCGGTGTTTCTCATATATTTTGGCCCATAACACTTAAACTACATGACCGATTGGAAAACAATGTGAGAAACGATGGATAGGGATTCGATTATCTTTAATTTGATATCTTATGCGACCCAATCGGACGTTTCTAACTCGAGATATGGCCTAATATGTGAATTCATATCTCGAAAACCTATCCATAAAAAAATGTAATGTGATTTTCGAGTTAAGCGAACCAAAATACATAAAAATATAGTGGCATTGAATGTTCGATGTTTTCATAGGGTATCTCGGTAACCTGAAGGGTCATGACCTCCTTTTCTGAGAAATTAATAATGGCGTTAACAGATCATGGCGAACTTGATTAGTTTGGAATATATCAAGCGTTTTTTAATTGTTGGCTATTTTAAAATATGTCTTTATCTTAATAACTATAAGATATACAAAAAAAAAACAGTTGAATAGTTATTTGTGTAGCTTTCACCGTAAAATGCAGTACTTATTGTTGTTTTATTCGGACTTTTAATTTCTGATTTATGATATAAAGTTGCATTTTTTAAAAATTGAACACCCTATATGTTTTTATGTCATTGAATAGCACATTAAACTAGCTTTACATTTATATACAGGGTGTCCCAGATCACCCGTATCAGGCTTTTTTTAAGAAAACGGCTCGTCCTAAAGAGTTGGGACAAAATTTTTTTTTACAAAAGCCGTATTGGTCAGGCAGTGGCCGAGCGATAACGTCGCCGGACGGTAAATCGTTCGGCGAGCCACAGACCGCTTTCAATTCCCGTGCACGGGGAGTTGTTGTTTAAAAATAATAACTCGTCATATCCCTGGATGTGGTGTGAATGTGTCGTGACTTCCAAATATATGTTAATATACAAAAATCATCGTTAATAGCTGAATGGTATAAGACCTATCTAACAAACAACAAAAAACAGAGGTGTGATAATTTCCGATTAATACTTAACTTTTTTATTCGGCACTTTTGAGCATCGCAGGGGAGGCACTGACTTACGTCGGAATTGGCAAAACCAAGGGCACTATTTGGTTTCGCTGAGCGTATCAAATTTGACCTTTTTGACGTTTTGTCAGATTCACGTATTCCAGGTCGCACTCAGTTAAGACTTTTTTATTATTTGAATGTTGCCATAGAAACCAATTCTGTTCTAAGAGTTGGAATAGGTATTTCGTAACTCTAGAACTGAATTGGTTTCTATGGCAACGCCATAAAAAAAATCGCATTACATTTACTAATTAGTAATGGACCTATAAGTAAGACATTTCAGAATAGGATTAGAAAAAAACGCATTCTTAGCACATTTACGCTCAATATCTTTAGATGGACCGAAAATATTTTTTTTAATATAAAATATTACCCAATTCTTTGATAACCATCAGCTGTGTATTAATGAGTGTTACAGAAAACTCTAAACTGCTTCTAAAATTCTAAACCTTAAGTGTTTTGTGGGAATTTGAGTTACTATGATCTACTGTAAAAGGAGGAGAGAGTTTTTCCATTTATAAAAACTTTCTTTATCGTCATGTGGGGACCATGCATTTTTAATAAATGGAAAAACCCATCGGCAAATGCGGCCAATTTTATTGGTTCTTAATACTTTGAGTGAAATAATCAAGAAAAAACATTTTATTGTATACACAGGGTGATTCAGTTTGGTGTTCCATCCCCTTTACCTTTTTTATTTTGAGGGTAAAGTATAACAAACCATAAATATTTGTAAACGGCAGGAAGTTCTCTATTTAATGGTGTCATCGAATTGATAATACGATGACAACTGTCAAAGTAGCAATAGTCAACTTTTTTTTTCATATGACACCATACCTATTTTTTGTTTAATTGGGATAGAGGGCACTTTCCTGCATCCGAACACCCTTCACAACTATACGCTTGGATAACAAAATATATAAAAAAATCATATTTAACAAACTATTTCATTCAGTGTTTAATTCTTGAAGGTAGGTCATTTAAGAAATTAAAACATCATATAAACAAAAAAATAGGCACAAATGAAGATAAAAGAAGTGAATATTTTGGCAAATCCTCATATTTCTATTCTATAGACATATGACAAACCGATTTAATATTTATTTTTATCTAAGGGTATAGTTGAGATAAATATGCAGATGTAGGAATGTGCCCTCTGTCTGAATTGAACAAAAAATAGGTATGGTGTCATTTGAGAAAAAAAAAATTGATTATCGCTACCTTGACAGTTGTCATCGTATTGTCAATTCGGTGACTCTATTAATTAGAGAATTACCTGCCGTTTACAAATATATATATTTTGTTATACTTTACTATCAAAATAATAAATTTAGAAGGGGGCGGAACACCAAATTGAATCACCCTGTATATTGTATACAGGGTTGGGCAAAAGTATGGGAACACTGAATTTCTGGCTAAACTATATATGCGATGAAAATATACTCTTCATATAAATTTTTGTAGTCGTTTTAATCTATTCAAGGATGTAATGTGATTTCCAACAACTATCTTAATTCTCGAGGTATGACGTCATCGGTGTTTTTTTTCAATGGAACACCCTGTATATTTTAAACTTTTTGGATAAACACTTGTTAAACAATTACAATGGTGTCGGGTTTGGTGGGTGTGCGACTTGTGGTTTTTACGATATTAAATAAAATAAATAAAGAAAAAGATAGCTGTTTACTGTTATTTGATTAGCGTGTAATTTTTTTTTTCAAAGATTCGTTGATAATGTGTTCTCAATTTATCTGATCGAAACTAGTGCAATAATAACAGCGACTGTTATATTTAGATTTACATTTGTTTGTATAGGAGGACACAAACAACTGTAAACAGCTACCTATTTCTTTTATTACTTTATTTAATAATGTAAAAACCATAAGTTGTACCCCCACCAAATTCTACATCATTGTAATTGTTTAATAAGTGTTTATCCAAAAAGTTTAAAATATACAGGGTGTTCCATTAAAAAAAAACACTGATGACGTCATACCTTGAGAAATAGGATAGCTGTTTGAAATCACATTACGTCATTAAATAGATTAAACGTCATTAAATAGACTACAAAAATGTATATTAATAGTATTTTTTCATCACACTTATAATTTAGCCAGAAATCCGGTGTTCCCATTCTTTTGCCCAACCCTGTATGTTGTATCTTAGCTCTTTTAGTTTAACTCAAAATCTTAGGGAATTTTTCTTTGTGTTCGCTTCTACGCTCATTGCATTTATTTGTAAAATTATCAATATAACATAGGCTACTTGTTCAGTAAAAATCTGAGCGTAAAGGCTAAAGAACTTCGTCATTGAAACCGGACATTTTCTGTCATACAATGGATAAATCAATTTTAGAAGGTCGGCTTTCTTTACAACTTTAAAGGAAGGAATACAACTTCGTTTTCCTTAATAGTTAAAGTGTTAGTTTAAAAGTCAAAATTATTGTTTGGTAAAAATATTCATTTTATTTACATACTTATTTGTACAGTCATCAACATATAAATACTTAACTGGAACAAAACCGAACATCCTTCAATGTTGTTTCTCGTCCGATCAACTATCGAGACTTGAAAACAACGTGCGATGTTATTATTTGGAAGTAATCGCGGAAAGCGGACCACGACTGTGCATGGAGAATTTGATAACGCAGAGTCGTGAAGATGAGCAAATATTTCTCACGATGATCGCTGTTAAAAGGGCTACGACTCTTAAAAAAATCGAAAGTAAGTTGTCGATGGTTAATCACCAACTTGTTGTTGATTTATTATTTTGCTTTAGCGGAAAAGTTGAAGGCGATAAAGAAAATTATGGACAAAAAATTGAAGGAGATGAAGGCCTTGAAAGAGGAGTACGATAAAGCAGTGCAACAAAAGGAAATGGCGCGATTGGCGGAGCTCGAGCAGGAAATTTTGGAGAATGAGAATTTGCTAAAGATGAAGAAATTGGAGGAGAGGATTATACAAGAAGAAGCGTAAGTAACAGCTGTTTCAGCTATGAGTTTTAGTTTATATCAGAGTTTGACAGTAGTTCACTTTTAATCAAGGCTGATGTCAAAATGAACACATCTATTGTCTAATCTAATGTGTCATCTTAATATGTGGCACTGGTGAATAGAGGGTTAAGTAGTAGCAATTTAGATTTATGTGAGATACACGTAACTCGAAATCGCACTTACCCTCAATTCACGGAAATATATTCGATAGTCGAGGATGAATCGCCGCATTTCGAAAAGTATATGTATGTCTCTAAACGACTAATGTCAAATATAAACCAAAAAGTTATAGTGTTCGGAAATAATTCAAACGTTTGTTTGGAAGTTGTTGAATGACTTTCATTTTTCATCTCTACTAATAAATCACCCTATATTTTACAATTTCAGAGCGGACATGATTAAATATTACGAACACCTCTTTGAAGAATCCGAAAGGCGAGCGCAATCGATCAACAAACACATGGAAACCATCAAAAGCATCCACCTCGATGATAAAACCGAGGAGCCCTCTAAAACAAATGATATACAAAAAAATCCTTGTACCACACAAATAAATGCTACAGAAAAAACATCCGATTATGAACAAAATGATCACCCACTATCTTTAGATGTAATTAATGCAAACACAGAAGCGCCAACACAGGAAATCAGTAATTTTGAACAAGCCATCCTGAACAAACGCAAAGTGTTAAATTCAGTAATGGACGAATGTGTGATTGTAAAACCGGTGGTTAAAGACATTAAAATAAATGAGCGGGATTTAACAGAAGCACAGAGGAATAAATTGAAAGTTATGAGCGCTGAAATGGGGATTGATCTAAAAACCGAGGATATTGATTTAGATATCAAAAATAAAAATGATGTCTCTCTAACAGACGCTCAGAAAAATAAATTGAAGGTTATGAGTGTGGAAATGGGGTTGGATTTTGAGAAAGACGAGAGGAAAGAGAAGGACATTGATGTGCCTTTAACAGAAGCTCAGAGAAATAAATTGAAGGTTATGAGTGTGGAAATGGGGATTGATTTTGAAATAGACAAGGAAAAACAACCGGTTCCTGTTTTAACTGAGGCCATGATAGAGGCCAAGCGTAATAAAATTAAGGTTATGAATATTGAAATGGGGTTAGGGGTTGAAATAAAAGATCTTGTTACAAGGAATAAGTTAACAGACGTACAAAAAAATAAGAAAAAGGTCATGTCTTCTGATATTGGAATGGACACGGAGTTTGTTGAACGGAATTTAAATAGGCAATTAAGTAACATGGAGATTAATCGGAATAGAAACATGGCAACTAATGAGTGTTTTTATGATGTTACTGTGAAAACGCGTGATGATAATATAAATGATAATTTTATTGAAAATAATAAAAAGCAAATGGATGAAATGATGGCGTCAATACGAAGCGATGAATTGAACGATAATTACATAATCCCGCCCGTTGAAGATACAGCAAAACGCTACTCAAACTTAAAGCTTGATTTAAAAAAAATGAAAAAAACCCGCGAGGAGAATTTAAATAAAAACAGCTTGCAATCGGCTTCCGTGTTCGAGAAATTCATGAAAAGCCCGCATTTCGAGTTCTCAAGGCCGATGTCGGTCGACTCGACCCCTTTAATAGAATTTTCCCCATTACCCAGCTTACACGATCGTTTTGAAAACTTGGAAACCATCTCAACAGCTTGCAGTAATTTCACCGACGAGGGCTTCCACTTTCCTCCCGAAAAAATTGCCACATTCCGCAACCCCGCTGACCCCACAACCATCAACCACATTACCAAAGCCGAAGTCGACAACATCTCAATCAACTGTTTAAATCATTTCGTCCAGCAAAGCATCGCTATCCCTATTATGGCTCAAACTGACTTACTCCAAAACGACTTACTCAAATATTTTATAAAAGACCTTAACTTTATCGATCACTTAATGAGCCTTCGGAATTACTTTTTTTTACTCGACGGCGAGTTCGGGAGGAACATAACGGAAGGTCTATTCGAAAAACTTTACGAAGTGGATTATCCGAAGGATTTGATTAACAATAACACGTTGAGTCATCTGGTTTACAATGCCATTGATTTTAGTTCAAAGTATAACGAAAATTCCAAGTGTTTAAGTTTTAAGATTGTCACGTTGCCCAAGTTGTTTGATCTAGCTAATATTTCGGTTCTGGATTGTCTGTCGTTGACGTACAAGGTGCAGTGGCCGCTGAATATTTTGCTGCCGTCAGATAGTATCAGTAAATACGACGAGGTTTTCAAGTTTCTTTTAAAGCTGCATCGCGTGTCTTGGATTTTGAAGAAGATTTTTATGGTAGGTGCTTTTTGTATTAAATAATGTATGGGGTTTGTTTTAAATATTTAAATAAATCTTAAGCCATCATCATCAAATTACTTCAAAAGTAGATAATAAATATAGGTGAATTTTATGTAAATTGTTATACAAGGTGGACAAGAAATGAAACAAAAGCTTTAGGTAGGGTGGTTCTTTAATTAATGTTGAGTAAAAACTTCAAATAAAAAATATTGTATGGTTTTTCGTTAGGTAAAATAAAACAATTCACCAATGGTCGTGTTCAGCAGAAATGCCTTTTTAATGCACTCAGCAGACTTCTATCGATGGATATTAATCGGTATTAATTTATCAGTTTTCAGTTTTTCTGTTAAACACGACCAATGTTACATAGGCTTTTTAAAAAAATAATTATAAAAAATAAGGTCAAATAATTAACCTATTTTTGTTACAGGAGTTAAAACTATTGGCAAAACGACATGGCAAAAAAGAGGCTTACTTGATGCTCTCACCACAGTACCAAAAACTACAACAATACCGCCACATCATGACGCATTTCGTTAATACCTTCCAAGCCTACATCGTTGGCGAAGTGTTGCAAAACAGTTGGGCTTGTTTTGAAGAAAACTTGAGCTGCATAACCAATTTAGACCAGCTTTATTACTTACACGCAGCCTACATAAGAAACATTCTCTTCATGTGAGTAATAGCAAGGAGAGATCAAAAATAAAATTGAGCTGAGTTGGCCATGAAAATAAAAAAAAAAACATGAAGTTTCAGGCAATAAAGAAGTGCTTAACATTTTTAATCAGGTTTCTAAACTTGACCATGTAGTTGGTTTCAATAAATAGAAAATATGTACTTTAATTTTAATTACTTCAATATTAGTATAGTATGATGAATTAATTTCTCACTTAACCCGTGGTGAAACATATTTAATTAATACGCTTTGATTTAAACACTTGGTTTGTTTCACTGATTTTTTATTTTTACTCCAACTAGTTTTGACCTTAGGTCATTCTCAAGGAGATATGTACAAAATTTTACAAATGTATCGATATTTATACAAATTTTACAGCTAATTTCAGGTAATAAGGGCCGTCGCGATGGGGGAAAGCCAAATGTCTTCGATGTTATTAAGCGTGGTTTTTCCATTTTTTATTGCTCTGTTTATTTCTAATCCCTCTTGGAGATTTAAGTCACGTCCCTTATTACCTGAATACAAAATATTTAAATTACTATTATTGAAAAAATGGTTATTTTCTACACAATGTTGTGAAAGTCCGGTGGAGAATTTATTATTTAATATAATAGAATGACCTAAGGTCGAAACTAGTTGGAGTAAAAATAAAAAATCAGTGAAACAAACCAAGTGTTTAAATCAAAGCGTATTAGTATAGTATTTAGTTATTTAAAAATAAAACTGTAATCATAGCCAACTCAGCTTGAATTTATGATGACAGTTCCCACAATAATAATTTTCCTTAAAGAATTTAAAGGATAATCCACAATCTTGTTTTACTTTTAGGTGTTTATTAAATCAGCGTTCTTTGCCCATTCGCAAGGTAATTGATAACATATTTATCGTTATTCTTAAATTCTACGATTACTTGCGGTATCGCCAGTGGGAGTTTGACGAGAATCAGTTTGTTCATCCAAATTTCCAAAAGTTGGAGGATATTTTCAATAATTTTATAGATTTTGTTAGGTTTTTGTTTAGAGCGGGAAGGAAGTTTGCCAGAGTAGGGTACCAACCACAGTTGGTGCAGTTTGTTGATATGCTGGATATTAACGATTACTATTCTAAGAAAAGTGCAGCACACAGTTGAAGGATTTCAAGAAGTTTAATAAGAGGAAATCAAACTGATTTGTATACATAATTATGCTATTATTACCATTTATAGTTAATTAACTTTGTGTAATTTATGAGATACTGTTTTATTAATTGCGGAATGCATATTGCTAAATAATATGAGATCAAAACTCAAATTAATTAGAGTCATTCTGTATATATATAATTGTATAGCCAACTTTAGTTTATTTTACATTTGATCTCACGCTGCATATGTACATAATGTTTTATGTTATGTTTCAGTATTTAATGTTCATGTTGCTAATTTTGTTGTAAATAATTTATTATAAAAATAAAATATTAAACATTGTAGATCTATTTTTTCACAGAAGACAGAGTTTTTTAAGTTTAAATATTTACTTCCACCTTGTTGGTTTAAAGATAATAGTTACTTGTGCTATTCTTGATTTTGTATGTACTTAGCAACTTTTACTAATAATCCAACAATTTGTTCTGTTATTGAAAATACATAAACTATAAAAAGATTAAAATTATGATCATGAAATCTAATCTAATCATATTTTTACTTAGCGGCACTGCTGTGTAAGGAAAGCATTGCAATTTGGTATTTCTTTATGCTTTCAGGTCCCCTGAGTATGATTTTGATGTTTTTACGATGATGTCTGTGGGTATATCTGCCTGTATGGCTGTGTGTATGTTCTTTGTGTATTTCTGTGTGTATGTATGTATGTATGCAAGGTTTAAAACGTACCTGCAATTTTGCAGGTAGGATATCGATCATTTATTCACTTACTACGTAAGACCTTATAGTCATGCTTCTTTTATAAATGTATCTTTATAATTAACAGAGTTATTAAGACATTTATTTTGAGAACAGACATCCTAAATGAAAAGTCATTTTGGACACGTATCATATTCACATTAGATATGAAACGTATTATTACACTCGATGGTGTAGAGCAGGTATGGGCAACCTTTGCTTAGCTGAGAGCACAATTTCGGGACTTAATCAGCTCGCGGGCCGTAGGTAAGAAATAAGTAGGTAGTAGTGAATAAAAAGGTGATAAAAATTCGAATTTTTTTTTATTTATTAGAATTGTAACAGCATAATCAAACAAATAAAAAGCAAATTAACAAAAAATATAGAAAAATCAAATGAAAATTAATGAACGACTTGAGTTTGAAGCTGAGAAACAAGATGATCAATATTGGGGTCAATATCACTTGAACAATATCACCCGATCAACTCCATTTGTCGGTGAAGCGGAGCATCTTCCACATTACACTTATACTGATTTGCAAACATATTGAAAGTGCTATCCACATCGAAAGTCGATCAGTGAATTGCTCTTATAGTAGTTTTATTTCTTCAGCATAGCGACCGTAATCAATATTTTCGTGACAGGATAGTGTTACAAAATGAAAAGTTTTTACTTCTCATTTGTGTTTCCCTTAAGCGAATTTTGTATTGAAACGCCTTAAGATGACTGTACAGCTGATTTACCAATTGCCCTTGTTTTTGAAGCTTCAAGTTCAGGACGTTTAAGTGTCCTATGATGTCTGCCAGAAATGCCAAGTCACAAAGCCATGTTTGATCACAAATTGCGGCAATGGTTTTTTTTCATTTCCATAAAATGAGCTATTTCTTTTCTAAGGTCATTAGATCTTTTTAGCATTTTGCCTTTGCCTAGCCACCTTATTCCGGAATAGTATGTCACATCATCGTGTTCTGAAGAGAGTTCATCCAAAAATGCTTTAAACTGGCGATGGTTAAGACCGCAGGATCTAATAAAATTGATGGTATTTACTACCACATCAATAACGTTCTTCAGTCGAATGGACTTAGAGCACAAGTTTTGTTGGTGAATAATGCAATGCAGAATTATTAAATAACTCACTTGCACATTCATAGCGGTTGCTCATTCCTTCAAAATTCCGATAAAACCTTTTCGTAAACCGTCCATTGAAGGTGCACTATCTGTGCATACTTCAAATGCTCCATTGTTCAAAAGCACTTTGCACATCGGCAAAAATATCTTTTCCAGTAGTGGTCCTTTGTAGCAGTCGTAAAGCCAGTAATTCCTCTGTCACTAGAAAATCTTTATCAAGACCTCGTATAAAAATAGCTAACTCGGCTGTGTCAGATAAATCTGTACTCTCATCCAAAGCAATTGACAATGCTTGAAAATCAGCTAATCTACTAGTCTTGGACGTCCTGATCCAAGTCTACGTCGATTCTCTCCAGCTTCGGACCATCTAGACCAGCAGCGTACGATCACCGATACACTACGGCCTACCCTTTCAGCAATAGCACGAACCGAAAAACCCGCTTCTCGCATTCCAATAATGCGACCCCTTTCAAATTCACTTAGATGATGATATTGTGCACGCCGACGAACACGGGGCATCTTTTTATGTTTTACAAACTGAAACGTCAAACTACTCAGAGGCTACTTGGATATTAGAAGCAATTACATTAAAAAATCAGCAGCTCTTCATAATGGTGAAATCAAGGAAAAATTCCATTAAATAGTAACTAAAACAATTGATTTTTTGATCATCGATGCAGTTCATTTACATGATCAAATTCTGTAAATTTCATTAAAATCGTCCAATAAATACTTCGTGTTCTGATTTTTTTGAAAGGCAGTATATTAATAATATTATTTATCAGTTTTAGGTTCGCTGACGGTAATTACAAATAAACTGTGTGCTAAATTTTTAATTTTTTTGGGCGTTGTTTGAAACGGATTTAGGATGCTGGTGGGCGGAATCCGGCGCGGAGGCGGGGGGTTGCCCATATATGGCGGAGAGGTTAAACATCCACTGGACATTATTTAAAATGTTTTATTCTTTATTACTTACAAAAAAATATATACGTAAGCAGAGTGTTCGAGAAGTCAAGTGGGGGCCACTCCACATTTTTTATTTAATAATAACACATAACTACCTTCTAAGCATCTAGCACTGAAACTAAATTTAATGTTATAGTAATGACTTTTGCAACCAAAGATTACGGTTTAAATTTTATTATAAAACAATTATCAATACAAAGAATATGTATAAACAGCAGAGCTGGAATGAATCCTCAAAAACAGGATTCGAATCACGAATCCGAATCACGAATCCGAATCACCTAATATGATTCGAATCACGAATACTCGTATAAAGGATTCGTAAGTGAAAAATATGATTCGAATCAAAGATTCGAATCCTCATTTTTGAATCACGGATACAAATCCTTTAAAAATAAATTTGAATCTTTTATTTGCAATCAGTAATATTTTATTCCAACAGTTTCTATTAACAAAAATGTTCATTTACCGACTAAATATCTGATTATATAATGATTTTATTAAATGATGATATATGTGTTATTGAACTTCATTTTAAATCTGTTTTATACGCGTGGCGCATGAAGTAAAATTTCGAGTTTAGAAAAGCCCCGTGAAAATTTGTCTCGGGTCGCTGCGCGACCCGAGACAAATTTTCTACACGTCTGGGAGTGGACCGTCAAGATTTTGTACATGTCGAGATTTTCGATATTTCTAGATTTATGTTGATTTATTCACAGTTTATTATTGTATTAAATGCAACTTTAATATTAAATAAAAACAAATTATAAAGTTAACTCTAAAAGTTAATTTTAGGTAAAATGTTGAATCTTTTTCTATGATTTCAATGAATGATTTATTATATTACATACGTCGATTTTATAAAAGAGTTAAATTTAAAATTCAAACGAGTGTTGTCCACTCCCAGACTAAGCATGAAGTAAAATTTCGAGTTTAGAAAAGCCCCGCGTAGAAAATTTGTCTCGGGGCGCGCAGCGACCCGAGACAAATTTTCACGGGGCTTTTCTAAACTCGAAATTTTACTTCATGCACCACGCGTATAAAACACTGATTTCAAGTGAACTTAAAAATATACTATTAACGTTGGATATTTTTCATGGTTAAGTAACCAAATATGCATTCACAAATATTTGAATTATTCGAAAATTTAAATATTTATATTCAAATATGAATAATTTAGTGATTTAAATATTCATATTAGAATATTTAACTATTTGAATTAATCGAACTCGAATTCCAGCCTGAATAGCGATGATTTGAATTATTTAGGAGGATTTAAATCCGTGTATGAGGATTCGAATCCTTTTATAAGGATTCGATTCCTTTTATAAGGATTCGAATCCTTTTATAAGAATTCGAATCCTTTTATAAGGATTCGAATCATCTACGTCTGGATTCGAATACGAATCCTTTTAAAACAATGTAACGAATCCGGATCACGAATCGGTTTTCATTAAAGTATTCGAATACCTCTTTTGAATCCTCTAAAAGGATTCGAATCTGGGAATCGAATCCTGAATGATTCGAATCCTGCCCAGCTCTGATAAACAGTATATTTTTAAATCATTGCTAACACTTTGCGTGCAGGTCTATTCTAAGAGCCTTTTCATTTTTTTGACAAACGCACACGGTGCGTCATCGATCCTCTTAACGATATTTCACGAGAGTGTCCCTGATGCAGTCGCTTAAATACTGACCGTCGCACACTGCCGCAAAACGCTTCTTGAGCGGTCCTGCGGTCAGTGGGAAGGCCAAAATAAAACTCAAAATTTGAAGAATCTATTTATGTCATATATATTTGTCGATCATACCTTAGTACAATTTATTCGATTTTTTTCCATAGTAAATATAAGTATTAAGCTTCTAAAATTTGTCAATATATTAAATAAATCTATTGTAATAATCATAAGAAAAATGTTTATGCACACAATTAAACACAAATTTTTTAGTCGAGTCAAAATTTGACTAACATACATATACCACAGGTCTACAGTGAATTTGGTGCCAGAAAGGCTAATATGGTTTTTGAGAATACTCATCGTGCTGATTTTAATAGATTTTTTTTTTCATCATCCTGCATGCAGTTTAGGAAATATAAGAAGGCGTATAAAGCACAATCGTTTGTTTTTATTACCATTTATTTCAATATTGGACAAAGAGAAAGCTTTGATTTCTCGATTCCTTTGTGTAAGGTCAGTCTCATCCTAATGGACTTGGAATCTTGCTTTCATATTTTGTTAGGTCTTTGTGGAACCTCTCCCATTGCTCCTCACTGTAAGAGACAAGGATTTTGGAAAAATTGTCCAAATAGCTTTGAAGGTACTGGACTTGATTGCTTATATTACAATAGGGCTTTTTGTAATATTCCAACATGCTTTGCATCAGTTCAGGACAATTTTCAGACTAGTGATTTTCTAAACTATTTTTGAGGAGATCGACAAAAGTAATCCAGGCTAAAAATTCTAAAAGATTCATGGATAGACCGAAATTATTGTCTTTGGTTAAAGCCTGATCTGAGGTCCGTCGAAAATACCACATTTTACTTTCTTCTTACCTAAACAAGAGAATTTCCTGGCTATACAGGGTGAGTTTTTTTCGATGTTCCTTATGGGGATCTCGGAAACTATAAGAGATAGAAAAACGCTTAAATGGGGAAAGAAGTGTAGTTTTATAGGACGAATAAAATGACACTTTCAAAATATTTGAAAAAGTCAAGGGTAACTAGATATTTTGAATAAAGTAAAATGTGTCAATTTTTTGAAATCAATATATCTCTATTATTATCATAGATAAAAAAAAACTGTAAGGGACAAAGTTGTAGAAAATTTTACACAGATTAATAACAAAAAATAAAAAAAAAAAATTCGCCCATATTTTGGGAGATATGACACAAACTTACCTTTTTTTAAATGGAAACAATAGTTGGCTATGACTTTATTAAAAGGGATATTTTTTTCCCTTCAATTCGATATAACATATGCCATAGTTATTTTTAAAATAAAGTAAGTTACAGTCGTTTTTAATTTTACCATACACCAAAAAATAGTTAGCCATGAAAAAGACAAAAGTAAAACAATTGCAGTTGTTTATTCTAAACACATATTAATTCATTTCCATATTTGGTTTGTTTCGATAAGTTTGTTTTGTATTTATTTGGTGATAAAAGTTTTTTAAAGTGATAATGAATTTTTCCAACGAAGAAAAGCGTGATATGCTTGTTTGTTACATTCAGTGTAATAAAAACCCTGCGGATTCTGCAGAACAATATTATAATCAATATATCGATCGTCGGCAGCCATCTTTACCAACATTCAGAAGAATTTACCACAATTTGGGTGAGTACGGATCCTTTACAAAGCCGAAACTTGAAAAAAACGAAATTAATGAAGTTTCGGAAATTAACGTATTAGCATTGGCGATGATAGATCCATCCACATCGACCAGACAAATTGCAACAGAAGCAAGCATATCTCAACGGACTGTAGTACGAGTTTTGAAAAAACACAAATATCACCCATATAAGGTATCAATTTCACAAAATTTACATGACGGTGATACCAATAAGAGAATGGTCTTCTGTATGTGGTACAAAAACATGTGCCAAAAGGATAATACGTTTCCTACAAAAATAATTTGGACAGATGAAACGCGATTTACTAATTGTGGGATTTTTAAGCGGCACAATGAACATGTTTGGAGTCAGGAGAATCCACGAGAAGTTGCACAACGTAGACCACAAATTAAATTTGGATTTAATGTATGGTGCGGTGTGTTCGGATCGAGAATTCTCGGCCCATATATTTTTGATAACACATTGAATGGAAATGATTACCTTCGTTTTCTTCAAGAAACATTTGAAGATATGCTCGATGATTTAAATTTATCAGTACGGGCAAGATTGAAGTGGTTTCAACACGACGGAGCTCCACCTCATAGCAAGTTGGCTGTGCGAAACTATTTAAATGATGCTTTTCCTAATTCGTGGGTGGGAAGAAATGGACCAATCCTATGGCCACGTAGATCACCCGACCTATCCGTTTTAGACTTTTTTCTGTGGGGTTATGTGAAGAACAAAGTGTATCAACAATCATATCAATCCGTGGAGGATCTTAGACTAGCTGTACTTGAAACATTTAATTCTATTGACAAAAGAAAAGTCAAAAAAGCCACAAATTCGATTTTAAAAAGATGTATTTTATGCCATAATAATAATTCACTGATTATAGAGGCTTCTACTTCGTTATACATTGTTGAACATAAATAAAACACTGTTTATCACTTTGTTTGTATAACAATTGGTTTATTTGGTGACTATAGTTTCGATACTACACGTATCATTATCAAACCGTATCAACTAACGGTTTGATAATGATACGTGTAGTATCGAAACTATAGTCACCAAATAAACCAATTGTTATACAAACAAAGTGATAAACAGTGTTTTATTTACATAATAATAATAATGGTGGACTTTTTGAGCATCTTATGTAATATTTAAAATTTTCTTCTATTATTATTTTGATAATTTTGGAATAATTTTACTTTATGTTGCTTTTGACAAATCTAAAGAAAGATAATAAATTAAATATTGATTTCGTTGCTATAAACAACCGCAATTGTTTTACTTTTGTCTTTTTATGGCTAACTATTTTTTGGTGTATGGAAAAATGAAAACGACTATAACTTATTTTATTTTAAAAATAACTATGGCATATGTTATATCGGATTAAAGGGAAAAAAATAACCTTTCCAATGAGGCCATAGCCAACTATTGTTTCCATTTAAAAAACTGTAAAGGACAAAGTTGTAGAAAATTTTACACAGATTAATAACAAAAAATCAAAAAAAAATTCGCCCATATTTTGGGAGATATGACACAAACTTATCTAAGTTTGTGTCATATCTCCCAAAATATGGGCGAATTTTTTTTTGATTTTTTGTTATTAATCTGTGTAAAATTTTCTACAACTTTGTCCTTTACAGTTTTTTCTATCTATGATAATAATAGATTTTGATTGATTTCAAAAAATTGAAACATTTTACTTTCTTCAAAATATCTAGTTACCCTTGACTTTTTGAAATATTTTAAAAGTGTCATTTTATTCGTCCTATAAAACTACACTTCTTTCCCCATTTAACCGTTTTTTTTTTCTCTTATAGTTTCCGAGATCCCCATAGAGAACATCGAAAAAAACTCACCCTGTATACTTAAAATATTGGCCATTTTTGTCTATGGCTATTACGAACTGTCTCATTGGACTTAACTTTATGTACTATGAAGGCAAAATTATTCTAGCTTTGTTGACTAATGTTGGGTTTATGGTATTCTGCTTTCCAATGGTCAATTTCTTCAAAACCAGTTTGTTTTATTCCAGTGCGCAGTGTGCGTTTTTATCTTTGTTATCCCACAAGCAGAGTAAATATATAAACGTTGTATGACTGCTTTGCTGTCCCAGTAAAAAAGGTAATGTTTTTTTCGATGTATCTTAAATATCCATTACATATTTTGCAAATACAATTTGGAACCCAAAGTTTGTCAGTGTCTTCAGTTTTCAAGTTCAAGTAAGTACGCATTTTGCTCATTCATTCATTTTGTTTAATTTTTGTATGTAAAAGCGGCCCTGTAAGAGCAAAAACAATATTTTTACCATTAAACAAAAGTATATGAACTTCTCATTAAGGGGATTATTGCAGTGTAACACGCCGATCGTGTTGGAAAGACCCACATAGTTTAGAGTAGCTCATCCGATGCCAAATTTACAGGACAAGTGGGGCGAATACAGTCAGAGAGAAAAGCGGCAACTCGCTGTGCATTTGTGCATTGCTCCTTGGCATGAACGGATGGGGTCTCGCGTCGCGTGGAATAGACGAAAAAAAAGCGTATAAAAAAGACGGATCTAAGGAAAGTGTCGATTCGTATTATTTAAACACGCTGATAATACATACAAGCTATGTATTGTTTTTAATTCGTTAGAAAGCGTTATCGGATCCTGTGTTATTTTTCGGTATTTACAAAACCGATGATTCTTATTCTTGTCATTATAACACATTTTTTTTCTTTTAAGACTAAAGTTTCGACAGCCGAAAAAACTATGTGTTTTATTTTATTAAATTAGAGATTATTTCTTAAAAATATAATAATAAAATAATTCATGTTCATAAGCTCCTTGTAAATATTTATATGCCGGATATATACAGGGTGTATACGCTAAACCATTCGTTAAAAGTTTATGGGGTTGCCGTTGCACTAAAAATTGGAAAAAAATCCTTGGCATATGGTTGAATCAGTTCTCCTCATGTGCAATATTTCAACTTTATAGCACTTCCGGTTCCACCGGAAGTAGCACCAAATTTGTTATTTTAAATAGAACACCCTAGTTATTAGCAATTTTTTGGGTTTCTCGTTTAAATTGCAACATATTTTATTCAAACATATGTACACTTATCTCTTATAGTTTTCAAGAAAAAAAAATATTTCTAAAATTTTAACCTTTAATAGGCATCTCGAAATCTGTCTGTAACTTCTCTTAAGAATAAGATAAACATATGATTTATATCTCTACTTGTACCTAGAGAATGCCTCTATGAGTAAATTAATTGGAAACTGTCAATTTTGACAATAACTGTTCTTAAAATGTCAATATCTAAGTGCTCTCTTCAATATCAAGTAATTCATTTTTTTTAATGGAATGATCCAATTTTTATCACGTAGTACGATTGGGGGGAAAATTTTCTACAAAAAAGTATTATACAACTATACTTCTAAAGCGAGTAGTTTTCGAATTATTTCGAAAATTCGTTTTTCGTCGCATTTATGCAGGGTAATGACATTTCTTTGATGTACAGGGAGTTTTTCTTTAAAATATACGTATATCAAATTCAGCTTGTTTTCTTTTAATCTTTAGTTATTCGTTGTTTTTTTTTTAATGGTTCAATTTGAAGCTCTAAACGAGTGTTTTCCACTCCCAGACTAAGCATGAAGTAAAATTTCGAGTTTAGAAAAGCCCATTGAAAATTTGTCTCGGGTCGCGCAGCGACCCGAGACAAATTTTCTGGGCTTTTCTAAACTCGAAATTTTACTTCATGCGCCACGCGTATAAAATACAGATTTCAACTGAAGTTCGAATATAAATAAATTTCACAATATTTTAGTCTTATACGCGTGGCGCATGAAGTAAAATTTCGAGTTTAGAAAAGCCCAGAAAATTTGTCTCGGGTCGCTGCGCGACCCTCGACAAATTTTCACGGGGCTTTTCTAAACTCGAAATTTTACTTCATGCTTAGTCTAGGAGTGGAAAACACTCGTTTAAAGCTTCAAATTGAACTCTTTTAAAAAACAACGAATGTCGGAAAATGTACAGCTTTATTCCCTGTATATTATTCAAGTAGTAATTTAGTTTCCATCATTGTCATGGTACTATTAAAAATTATTACAATAAATAAGTTGTTCTTTAATGCTCATTGTTTATTTTGTTAGGGCGTAGGTAAAGTATCGTACTTATCTCGAGTGGTATGGCAATTACATACTCGCGGAATACTGCACTCGCCGCTGCGCGGCTCGTGCGCAACATGTCCGCTGATATGTAATATACTGGATACTACTCTGGTTACGTAATATACTGTTATTATTTGACATTTTGCATTACATACGCGACAAAACAAAAACATTACTACTTGCCTACTAAAATTCAGTTGCGAATTAATATACCTATAAAGGCATCCCCTAGGTACAAGTAGAGATTCAAATCATATTTTTATCTTATTCTTAAGAGAAGTTATAGACAGATTTCAAGATGCCTTTTAGAGGTCAAAATTTTAGAAATATTTTTTTTGCTTCAAAACTATAAGAGATAAGTGTACATATATTTGAATAAAATATGTTGCAATTTAATCGAGGAATCTAAAAAATGATAGAGTGTTCTATTTGAAATAATAAATTTTGTGCTACTTCCAGTAGAACAAGAAGTGATATAAAGTTCAAAATATTTCACATGAAGAGAACTGATTTAACCGTATGACAAGGATTTTTTTTCAAATTTTTAGTGTAACGGCAACCCCATAAACTTTTAACGAACGGTTTACTGTAGACACCCTGTATGAAAAACGCGGAACATAGGATTTTCAATGATATTTTTTATATAGGAATATTATCTTTCCTAACTGCTATGGCCATGAAAATAATGTGTATTAATTTGACCTCTGCCAAATTGGGTAAATACCCAAAATTTTCGGGAGAATTTCAATTTTTATTTTATCAAATATTCTAGCTTTTATGAATGCACCAAATAAATAATAAAATGACATTTTATACTCAACAAAAAATATATTTGAGATTTGTCATCTAAAATATTTAGGGAAGATATGTCAATTGGAGCACTGCACGGGCCTGAATTTTTCTTAGGCGATTTTCCCGTATCATATTCAATATTTAAATTATCTTAATTTTATATATTTTTTTTACTTTTTCTAAAAACTACGCCTATAATCAGATAAGTATATTTTTTATTTATTTAGACCTGAAATGTTGACCGGGCCGGGTCAGGCAAAACTCAATCTCTCTTAATTTATGACCGGGTCGGGCCAAGCCGGGCCTTCAAAAATATATTGGGCTCGGTGCAATGTTGAGCAAGAAGCTTGTTATTTGAAATGCGTTATAATAACTACCTTATTATTATTCTAGTTCTATTTTTTTCTAAAATAATTAACAATGAATATGCACGCAGTTAAACCCTCCATTTTTTTAAACATTCGTCAAACATATATTACCTGTGCTCAGTAAAAAATAGTTGATTTGTAACAACAACGTCATATTAGTGACGTTATTCTTATAGTTTTGATATCATTGATTCGTTCGTGAAGTCGCAGTTGGTTCAAATAGGTCTGGTTGCTAGAAACTTTACAATTTACTTTAATAGTTTTATTGCGAGAAGTTTAATGCCATTTAACAACTGCTTTAACAACGAAAGATTTAAGACGATATAATGATTTGAACAAGACTGATTGTAATTTGATTGCATCTGGCTTATTAATCAGCTTAAAAAACTTTAAAATAATTTAATAATACCGACACTGTCAAATAATTAGGAAAGCCAATATTAAAGGTATATTACACATCTTTATTTAAATTTGTGAAACATTTCGTGTTTTCTATATTAGTGAACATGCAGTATAAAAAAATACTTATTCCATTAGTAGTCAGAAAGCATAAAAATAAAACACTAGTACAATGAAACATCGATTAAAATTTATAAGTATCTATTTCACGAGAATAAATGCTAACGACGCGAAGCGGTTTTTGTTAACTATGATTGAGAAAAGAAAAGAAAAACAAACGCGAAGCCGCGCAGCGTTCACCGGCCCAGGGATAAACGCTGGCCGCATGCTGCTCGTCCCTCCAGTAATTGTGCAGATGAGTGTACAACGCGTTCAACTAAGAGAAGATCCGCAAGGCGGCGGTATTTTACGGTCTTATTTTTCAAGATTTTTATTTTAACCTGACTCGGGGATGAGTTATCGCATCTTTATGAAATGTTCACATTATATTCCTTATAGTATAAACTAGTAAGATATGGAAATATTTTTTTTAATTTTGAAAAATATAACATTATTTTTTTCATACCTCTGAAAGCAAATTGTTAACAAAAAAAGTACTTCGATATTTTACTAGATAATTGGGCTTAATATACGCTGTCAAAATTTCAACTTTCTAGGACCTTTAGTTTTTAAATAAACCTAACATTAAATTTTAGACCACTATTATATTCCCCTTAATGTATTGTAATGAAATTTTCGGCTTCTAAATAATTGTGTGTGCTCGTTTCAATGTACATATTTTCAAGACTATACGACTTCCGGCTATACCGGAAGTAAACACGAACTCCCTTATTTTTAATAGAATGCTAAACTATAGCATTCTATTAAAAATATCCCAAATTTGGATTCTACATAAAATTCTATGAACAAAATCATTAACTAACATAACCTACAAATTTAACCGTTTTCGAGATATTTGATATTTGGTTAAAATTTAGTGCTTTTTCATAATTCACTTAAAAATACGTATCTTCAAACAAAAGAAAACCAAAAGAATGTCATGTTGTCTATAAATAGTTAATACCCGAAGGTACCCAATGGTAATTTATTTTTAGAATTTTAAAAAACAGTGTTCAAAATCTTATCTCACATTTAGTCAACTTTAAAAGATTAATTTTTTTTAAATGAAATGGTAATGGTAATGGTAATAGACAGATCTAAATATTTAATGTTGTTATTGATTTCGGTTTCAGCTGTGAATTTAATTTTAGGGTGAAGTTAAATATTTAGATCTGTCTATTAGCAGAGTAAGTAACAAACTCTCTTTTGACATTTTTAGAAAACCTTCCTTTACCGACTCAATTATCCCTAACCATTCCAGACATCCCTATAAACATAAAATTGCTGCATTCAATTCAATGATTCATAGAGCCTTAAAAATCCCTTTGTCAGCTAATTTTTTCGAGAAGGAAATTAACTTGATTAGAGCTATGGCTATTAACAATGGTTATGGTTGTGATTTGGTTGATAGACTTCTTAAAAAACAGAAATTTAATAACATCAAACATTTATTATACGCTGGAATATCATTTGAAAAAGAAACAATTAAATATAAATCGTTAACTTATTTTGGCAATGTCAGTTTTCAAGTTAAAAATACCCTAAAAAAGCATAATATTCAAGTTGCATTTAAACCGTACTGTAAAATCAATAACCATATCTTTAATAGTAAAACAAAATTAGATAAATTTAATAAATCCGGAATATATAAATTAACTTGCGCAGATTGTCAAGGGATATACATTGGCCAATCTGGTCGTAATTTCAACATAAGATTGAGGGAACATTTGCGCTCTTTTCGGCTTAAACAGTGTGATAAGTCGTCTTTTGCAAAACACCTTTTAGACGAAAATCACACTTTTGAAAAAGATGTACTTACCATAATCCATCATACCGAAAAGGGTCGTAAAATGAATTTGCTAGAAGCACTAGAGATACACAAAGCCCGCGCTAATCCAGGAATTCCCTTAATTAACGACCAGGATGACCTAATGTACACCCCCATTTTTACCGCTGTTTTGTAATTGTGTATATATACCTGTAAAACCTCTAGTTTAAGTTACTCCATGTTTGATAATGACAAGCTAAATTTGTCGAAACTGCAGTCACATTAAATAAAACGTGTTATACAAACAAAGTTAAAAGTGTTTCATTGTGTATTTAATATTTACTTTTATGTTTTTATATAAATTATGATTAAATTATTGCAAAAATAATTAATCACCGCGTCGCTCAATTTAATGAGTTGGCGAATAAGATGGATCTCTAAGAGTCAGAACTCTCGGCGGATCGCTAGCTCGTAACTGAGTCATGTAACTCTTTTGAACCAGCTCATTGAAAAGAGCCATTGCCCATCTCTAGTCTACACGCAGATTGTAATTGCCTCTATCAAGACGCAATAAATCAGAAAACCATCTATTTGGTTTAAAATGTCAACCAGTAGGTGGGGTAGGCAACACAAGTTATACAACAAAAAATGTTTAACAAATTGTGGGCTTAAAGGTAAAGGTAAACGAAATAAAGTACCTACATAATAAATCAATTGATTTTTACCTTTTAACCGAAGAAATGTAACTTAATAATTAAATGTTCCCAATCGTATTTTTATATATTGAATACAAAGAAATCATTATGTTTGTCAGAAGTTGGAAGAATCCTTAGTGAGGATTTGTCTTTTAATAATACAATAATTCGAATACTTCCCACTAAGCAAATTCATTTAAGTAAGGTTTCATCAGCATTAAAACAACGTTTAATGTTACTACAATGTTAATATAACGTTATTTGTTTGTTTTTTGCTTAGTGGGTTATGTACAAGTATTCGAATTTTTGTAAGAATTATAGACGATCTTTTTACAATGGTTCGAATCACCGATGTTTGGATTCGAAAACGAATCCTTTTAAAAAGTTGTAATGAATTCGGATCACGAATTCTTTTTCACTAAAGTATTCTAATAGCTCTTTTGAATCTTCTAAAAGAATTAGAATCCATGTATGCAATTGTTATTTATAGGTGGAGTAATTGTTGAAGTTCGCTCGTTGACGAGTATAGTATTATACTAGACTGGATATTCTTAGGTAAGTATTCAATGATGTTTTTATTTTAATTTTAGTGGTGTGTAAACTTTTTCAATGCGCAACCCCCTATTTTGTGGATATACAGTAGACCAGTGAGTGATTCCCAGCGTGAGGCCTGCGCCCTGCCGAGGGACAATTGTAAGTAAATAGAATGGTTATAAAGAACCAAATGCATGAAAATCGATCAAATATAAGTAACCTGGGCTACAATACAGACATTATATTAGTTTAATTATAATTACTTCTTTGTCTTTATATGTATTTCACCACTTTATACAAGCTAATGTTATTATAATCTTATCTCTTCGCTTATTCAGCTTCCTTTCCATATATAATCTTTGTTCTTATATTATGAGTTTTGTGTTAGTAAGTAAGGCAGAATCGCTGTTAGTCTGTACTTTAATGTGTATCAAAAATAAAAGTTCTTTTTAAAAAGTTAATTTTCCGGAGTGATGTTATGGCGAAGTCGGTATCATACCCGAAAGATGTGTAATCTTTTCGTTTCAACGATTAATCGGGTATTCGAGTGTTTTTCGTGACCATCGCACCTAAAACGGGCAACGGTACGGATTACGTTATCACGTCGCAGTAGCACCAACGAGTTCTCCGAACTTCGAGAATTACAAGCTCTGAGGGCACCGCACTCGAGGACGTTCATCAGCTGTTCAAGGGAATACGCAATGAGCAAGCTGGGAATTTTATTCTGGTAGGAAAAAATTACTTTAACGGTCATACTTTTAACTTTATAATTAACGGTCATACTTTTTAATTATAATTACTTCTTTGTCTTTATATGTATTTCACCACTTTATACAAGCTAATGTTATTATAATCTTATCTCTTCGCTTATTCAGCTTCCTTTCCATATATAATCTTTGTTCTTATATTATGAGTTTTGTGTTAGTAAGTAAGGCAGAATCGCTGTTAGTCTGTACTTTAATGTGTATCAAAAATAAAAGTTCTTTTTAAAAAGTTAATTTTCCGGAGTGATGTTATGGCGAAGTCGGTATCATACCCGAAAGATGTGTAATCTTTTCGTTTCAACGATTAATCGGGTATTCGAGTGTTTTTCGTGACCATCGCACCTAAAACGGGCAACGGTACGGATTACGTTATCACGTCGCAGTAGCACCAACGAGTTCTCCGAACTTCGAGAATTACAAGCTCTGAGGGCACCGCACTCGAGGACGTTCATCAGCTGTTCAAGGGAATACGCAATGAGCAAGCTGGGAATTTTATTCTGGTAGGAAAAAATTACTTTAACGGTCATACTTTTAACTTTATTATAGCCAAAAATAGATCGCGTAATGCAACAGATTCAGACACCGATTCAGACAGTAACTTACTTCACTCACAAAATCCCCCTCGAGATCGCTCTAGATCTCCTGTTCCTAAATAATTTAAATAACGCAAATTCAACAATGGCTCTTAGAACTGAATATATTGCTATGATTCCTGATTTTAATGGAGAAGCTGAACTCCTTTCACGATTTCTAGAAATTTCAGAACAATTAGTTATTAGATTTTATAATGTGGCATCCATAATCTCCAAAATAAAAGGAGATGCAGCAAAAAATATATCGTCGTCAATTATTAATAATTGGAACGACTTAAAACTCGCTCTGCTTAACGCTTACGGTGACAAAAGAGATCATTACAGTCTTAACGTAGACATTTCCAACTTAAAACAGAATCGTAGTGAATCCCCATTCGATTTCTATAATCGATTACAAAAACTGCTTAATCCTCAAATTTCTTATGTCACGAATCATTTACCTGTAATTTTAGAAAGACAATATTTAATTGCCTTTTTCAGAGCAAATGTAATTTTAGAAAGACAATATTTAATTGCCTTTTTCAGAGCAAATGCACTCAAAGTATTGCTAAGAAGGTTACGTGATCCAATCGGGTCACAGATGAGAATCAAAACTCCCCCAGGTTTGAATACGGCATTACACATGCTCACTAACGACTTTCAAGTCGAAATGTTAACAAATAAAATAAATTCTGTAAAATGAAATAACAAACCCATATATCAGCCCTAGTATAATAATTTTCAAAATAAAAATTATCCTTTTAATAATGGGAATAACAATAACCACTATTCCAATAATTATACCCCGAGGTATCAACCTCAATTTAATAATAATAATAATAATGGAAATTTAAATAGACCACAAGCATTTGTGAATAAACGTCGCAGATTTAAAGGCTCTAGTAATAACTATAATAATAATAATCCCCGAAGTTATAATCCGACGCCTATGTCGACAACTTCAGCATATACGCTTCAGCAGCATGAAGTCGTAAATTCGGAACAGGAACAAAATCGTCCTAGTAGTCCGAATGAAAGAGATACTTTTTTAGGCCAAAACGCCTCGGAAAGATAATTGAATCCTTAATTAATTTTAATAGCAGTCTTCCTTATATAATTGATTATGAACGAAATTTAAAAATATTAATAGATACTGGAAGTACTAAATCATTTGTAAATCCTGAAATTGCCCATAAGTATACACAAAAAATGTCAATCGACCCCTTTTATGTTATTAGTGCCCATGATACTTTGCATGGTGACAAATACACACAAATTTCTTTCCAAAAATTGTTTAATAATAATTTTGCATCTAAATTAAAATTTTACCTGCTCAACTTCCATTCATCTTTTGATATACTTCTTGGTTTAGATGATTTACAAAAATTAAAGGCTTGCTTAGACTTCAATAAAAATATATTAATTACCCCTAATAGAGAGATCCCAATTTCACAAGGATCTAATTGTAATAGTAATAATAATATTAGAAAAAATAGTTCTATATTGATCCCGGCAAAAAATAGCCAAATAATTAAAGTAAATGTAAGAAATATAAAAAATGGTACAGCCATAATTCCACATTATAGATTAGATAATGATACGGAGGTGCCTGAATGCATTACTCATGTACGAGACAATCAAGCTCATAGTACAGAGAGCATAATAACGCAGACACTGACCTGCGTCTTACCTTGCAAAAACCTCTAGAAGTTTACGATATCAGTGGATATGATGTCATGGACGAGGTCAAGGGCGAAAAAATAAATGAAATGTACTCTTTCAATTTAATTAATTCAAACGAACATAATATTCGTTTTAATAATAATATAAATAATAATAAAAGTTATTTGTCGAAAAAATTTGACATTTCCAAAATTCGTTCAGAGCATATGAACGATGAGGAAAAGGAAAACATATATTCTTTAATTGAAGAGTACTCTGACATATTTTATGAGGATAATCTTACATTTACTAATAAGATTAAACACTCTAAACATACAATAGATGAAGTTCCGATCTATACCAAATCATATAGGTACCCTGAGGTACATCAAGAAGAGGTTAATAATCAAATTAGGGATATGCTGTCTCAAAATATTATTAGGCCATCTTATAGTCATTGGAGTTCCCCCGTGTGGATTGTTTCAAAAAAATGGACGCCTCCGGGAAGCGCAGAAGGCGCATGGTCATAGACTACAGGAAATTAAACGAGAAAACAGTCGGTGACAGATACCCCCTTCCTAATATTAATGATCTTTTAGATAAACTTGGAAAATGCCAGTATTTCACTACTCTCGACCTGGCATCGGGTTTTCATCAAATCGAAATTTCCGAACGAGACATCCCTAAAACTGCGTTCAATACACTTAATGGACATTACGAGTTTTTACGAATGCCATTCGGGCTTAAAAATGCCCCAGCGACATTTCAACGCGTTATGGATCACATCCTGCGTGATTTACAAAATAATTCATGCCTTGTATATATGGATGACATCATTGTTTTCTCATCTAGCTTACAAGAACACATTCTCAGGTTAAAAGAAGTATTTGCAAGACTAACAGAGTCAAATCTAAAAATTCAATTAGACAAGTCAGAATTCCTGAAAAAAGAAGTTGCATATTTGGGACACGTTGTAACTCCTGACTGTGTTAAACCTAACCCTGATAAAATTTCAGCAATAAAAAATTACCCGATCCCGAAAACAACGAAACAAATTAAAGGTTTCCTTGACTTGTTAGGATATTACCGTAAATTTATCAAAAGTTTTGCTGACTTGACAAAGCCCTTAACAAAATGCTTAAAGAAAAATTCAATTATCAATGTTAATGATCCAGATTATATTTCATACTTAGATTTATGCAAGAAAGTCTTGATGAATCAGCCATTACTTCAATACCCTGATTTAAAAAAAACCCTTTGTGTTAACCACAGATGCTAGCAATAATGCTATCGGCGCTGTCTTATCCCAAGGCGAGATCGGTTCTGATCTTCCAATTTCTTATGCTAGTCGTACCCTTAACGAATAATTCTAAATTAAAATAAGTTAAATGTGCACAACTTTTGGAAGATGTTCAACATAAAGGAAAAAGTAATCATCGAAGTATCGATGAAACGGAAATGAGAATAAAACGCAATTATTATTTTCCTGATGCTCGAAAATTAATACGAAAATTTATAAACTCTTGCGAAATCTGTCTCGTATATCAGAAGTAGATTATTCTCCTGCAAATCCAAGAATTAAAAGATTATATAATAATAAAATAATTAGACTTTTTGTTCAAATATCAAAAATCAATTTTGACAACGATGTTATAAATTTTATCAAACAATTCACAGTTCCGAACATATTTTATCATTTATTCTTTAAGGATCCGTGTTACAACAAATTCTGTAGTACGAAAATACTTTAATAATTCTAAATTAAAATTAGTTAAATGTGCACAACTTTTGGAAGATGTTCAACATAAAGGAAAAAGTAATCATCGAAGTATCGATGAAACGGAAATGAGAATAAAACGCAATTATTATTTTCCTGATGCTCGAAAATTAATACAAAAATTTATAAACTCTTGCGAAATCTGTCTCGTATCTACGATAGGAAACCCCTAAAAATAAAATATTGCACAACCCCGACAGCTACCAAACCCTTTCAAATTGTTCATGTTGACACTATCACATTCGATAAGGTTAAGTTTATTACGATCGTGGATTCCTTTTCAAAGTACGCTCAACTATACAAATTAAATTCTATCTAAGCTGTTGATATTGCAAATAACTTAATTAAATTTTTCTCGCATCATGGAATTCCTGAAAAAATCGTAGCAGACAATCATTTAGAATTTAAAAATACGTTAATAAAGGAACTTTTAGAACTACATAAAATTGAATTACATTTTACAAGTACACAGCATCCAGAATCTAACGGTATTGCCGAGAGATTACACTCGACAAGAATAGAGCATATTAGGTTATTAAATAATCAAGTTATATATAAAACTGAACCAATCGAAACAAAAATCTTATATTCAATTTTAGCCTATAATAATACAATTCACTCTACTACGAAATTAATGCCTTCAGAAATTAAATCTGGGCATATTAGTAATAAAAATCCTTTAAAAATTAATATAGAAAATATATTCTTAAACGATTATATAATTAATCATAAACAAAAAGTCAACCTCTTGTATGAAGAAATAAATAAAAAATTAAATGACAACAAGGTGAAGACAATTCAAAAATTAAATGAAAATCGAGAGGAATCTCCCGATATTCCTGATAATGTTTACATAAAAAATCGCCAAAAACAGTCCAAACCAAAAAATAAATATAAAAAAGAAACTATAAAATCAATCGATAAAGATTACCATACGGCAAAAATTACTAAAGGACATCACATGACTCAAGATAAAATTTATTTATCTAATGTAAAGCGACCACGTATAACTACTGAGATAAATAAAGGAGGTGAATTACAATTTGAGGAATTCCAAAATGACTTAAGACAAGAAATAAAACCAGTTGCCGAAAATATTAAAGAAATTTCAGACAACTTATTCTTTGCACCGAATGACTTTTCCCTAGCCCATTGTGTTAGCAGAGACTTAAAAATGAATGAGGGTATTGCACGTGACTTTAGAATGCGTTTTGGACAAGTACGCGACCATCATCAACAAAATCCAACCGTTTATTCGCTATGCTATCTACGCGATGCAGATAGATACATATGTACTTAATAAGTAAAGATAAATATTTTGATAAACCAACTTATAAGTGTTTATTTAAAACATTAATTAACCTTCTAGATTTCTGTATAAAAAACAAAATAACTAAACTAGCTATTCCGAAACTAGGCTGTGGCCTTGATAAATTAGATTACGAAGTTGTAAAATCAATGATAGATTATATATTTTATAAATCTGACATACAAATTCAAATTTACCTAGGTGAAATTTAACAAGACGAATCTTTTCCAGGTTAATATGGACCCTTACGATAAGAGGATTCGAAATTAAAAATATCACACAAAATATAGGAATATTACCTATTTACCTTGGACCAGCTACAAAAATCGGTTCACACTTTTGTCCACCGTTACGAATTAAAATTAGTTTATGATAAATTTGGAAAAATTAATAATCAATATGAATACTTAAATTCAATGGTAAACAATATTTCAAAATTTAAACGAGATTTTGAAAATTATGATAAATTACTAAACTTCACTAGAAATAAAATAATGAGGCAAATTAATACAATACAATCTCACTCAATAAGTTCGAGAAATAAAAGAGGCCTTATAGATGGATTAGGTAGTATAATTAAGTTAATAAGTGACAACATGGATGCCAATGATGAAAAAAGGACTAATGAAATACTAGATTACCTAAACGTGGAGCAAACCGAGTTAAAATATCAAATTAATAAAGGCTATAGTTTAAATAACGACTTAATAAAGGAATTCAATAATACAATTTTAGAAATTCAGCACAATCAAGATATATTAAAATCAAGAATTATGCAATTGCATGCTATTCTGAATGATGAAATTGAACATCAAAATATACTCTTCGTTAAAGACCTTTATAGTCAATTAATTTTACTATTTAGTATTATTTCAAATATTTTAGGAAATATAATAAACTCACTATCGTTCTGCAAATTAAAAATTCAGCATACTGATATTATCAGTCCTAAAGACTTACTATTGGAAATATCTAAAATATCAAAACATTATCAAGAAGAGTTGCCATTTGAAGTAAAACCGGAAAATATCCTAAACTTCGAATCAGTAATCACAGTTGATTGCGAAATAAGAGATTCAACTATCAACTATTTCCTGTCAAATTTGAGCGAATTTCACATATATTATAAAGGCTATCAAGACATGGTTTTTGGTTGTTACTAGAGGTTAAACAAATAATTGTTTCAAAAATTATAACAATATAAACTTTTAGTACACTTTTATTTTGAACTCAAAAATATCGTAAAGCATTACTGATATAAGAAAATGTATACTTGACTTTTTTATGCTTAAATGTTCAAAGTTTAAAATAATTTTTTTTCCAAAACGAAAAAACTTTATTTAGATAGATTTTTTTTTAATAAATAAAACAATTCTCACAAAATAATCAAATCCTCATGTTTTAATTTTTTTGAAAAAAATATATATTATACCCTAATCCTTCCTAAGAATATTTCCGTTTTCAAAAAGATGGGCACTTTATAACTTTTTGAGATATGATTTTTTTACCCGAGCAAATCTCATAAAATAATCAAATACTCATGTTTTAATTTTCTTGAAAGAAATATATGTTATACCCCAATCCTTCCTAAGAATATTTCCGTTTTCAAAAAGATGGGCACTTAAAAACCTTTTAAGATATGATTTTTTTTACCCGAGCGCTGCATTGACGCGAGGCACTCACCGCGATCCGGGCCATTACATCATTGGCGGGAGCGCCTCATGTCAATGTAGCGCTCGGGTAAAAAAATCATGTCTCAAAAAGTTTTAAAGTGCCCATACTTTTGAAAACGGAAAAATGTTAGGAAGGATCAGGGTATAACATATATATTTTTTAAGAAAATTAAAACATGAGTATTTGATAATTGTTTGAGATATGTTTTATTTAAAAAAAATCTATATAAATAAAGTTTTTTCGTTTTTTAAACAAATGTATTTTAAACTTTGAATATTTAAGCACAAAAAAGTACAGAATAACTTTTTTTGTGTAGGTAACGGTTTACGATATTTTTGAGTTCAAAATAAAAGTGTACTAAAAGTTTATATTGTTATAACGTTTGACACAATAATTTGTTTAACATCTAGTAACAACCAAATACCATGTCTTGATAGCCTTTATAATATATGTGAAATTCGCTAAAATCCCTGATGTACCCCCAAAAAGTGTGCACTTATTTATGGAGTGGCCGAGCTATAATGTCAATAATGTTCGAAATTATTTAATTAAAGATAGCTGTTTACTGTTGTTTGATTGGCGTTTAAATTTTCTCTTAGTAAAATCTTACTAAGAGATAATGAATTATCTGATGGAAACTAGTGCAATAATAACAGCAAATTTTACTTTTAGATTTACATTTGTTTGTAAGACGAGACAAGCAGTAATGAGCTATCAATTCCTTTTATTACTTTATTTAATAATGTAAAAACCACAAGTCGCACATCCACTAAACCCGACGTCATTGTATTTGTTTAACAAGTGTTTATCCAAAAAGTTTAAAATAAAAAAAAATAGGATAGCTGTTGCAAATCATATTACGTCCTTGAATAGATTAAAACGACTGCAAATGTTTATATAAAGAGTATTTTTTTATGGTATACGTGCCATAAAAAAAACTCTTTATATAAATTGTTTAGCCAGAAATACGGTGTTTTAAAAAACCCTGTATACAGAGATTTTTTTATTTTAAGTATTTATATATTCTATATAAACATTTGTTAAATTAATTAACATGAGATCAAACCTAAGCAGTATATTTTGAACTTCACTTTAAATCAGTGTTATATACGCTTGGCGCATGAAGTAAAATGTCTATACTTTATTCTACATGAGAGTGTAGTACACTCAGTGTACTCAAGAAAAGATAGGGCCTATTTGGCCTTGATCTCTAATTAGTTGAAATCAGGGGTAAATTCACATAGGCGCTAATTTAGTTTCGATTTCTTTCTATTTCCCGCTTCATTGGCATATCAATGGGTAATGAATGGTTAATATTATACAGGGTGTTCGTAATTCGACAGAATGTATGGGGATCTCAGTTATTTGAAGAGATAAAGAGTCGGTTAAATTGGGGCAAAGTTGCTTATTTTAGAGCCTAAAATACCTAACAAATTTAAAATATCTTTTTTCGTTTTCGAGATATTGTCAAAAAACGGATTTGTTGAAATTTCGTTTTTATGTTTTTACCTAAAAGCTATTAAATTTAAACATTTACAACTTTGACATTATGGAGGCACTTTTTAATGAGAAATCTAGTAGCATATTTTATTTTAAGAAAACTGTTACATTTACCCGGAGACCACAGCCAACTTTTGTTTTTCTAATAGGCGCCATTTTAGATTTTCATATTTTTTTTAATTCAGTGATGTAGACTTATAATTTATTTTCCATTTGATGTGTATTTTTTTTTGTTTTTCAAACATTTGATTTACTCATTCATTTGACGACTCTTAAGGCCCATAATATGCCCATAATTTGTTTACATATCACCCTTGAGGAGCTGATTCATTACTGTACTGATAGAAAACGTATTTGTTTATAAACGAAATACTGATAATAGTTATGCGTTAGTGTTACTCAACTATAAAAAGCTAGATTTTTCAATAAAGAAAGGAAATTCATGTTTCTTGACATAAAATGTATACGTTAGATTTATCTCCAAAAATTAGACACAAAGTCAAAAATGGTTTACAATAGTTTACCAAAATGTGTCTGAATTGGGTCTATAACCTTATTCTGACACACTTCAAATGAAATTCGTCCTTGCCTGTGTGAAGAATAATATACTTTTATTGTTGATATTGATTTTAAGAAAAAAAAAATATTTTTAATGCTACCAAAAAAATCCTTATTTTATGCTACGGTGTGTATGCAATTTTTTATTTTTTTAGGCCGACGGCAAGATTTTTTTTAAGTGACAAAGTTGAAAAAACACATGTTACCAGTAGCTGATATTTTTGTGTACAAATTAACTATTATTTTAAATTGAGGTCGGTACTTATGTTGGTCATAGCAGAGTTTTTTACTTTATGTTATGTGTGGTGATCGTTACTTATTATTATTATTAGAAAATGTTGACAGTTATAAATTCATTTTAACTGCTAAAATTGAAAGACTATTGTTAAGATTTTGTTATATAATAGATATGACCTCATTGTTTCCAAGGCACTCTTTAAAAAAAGAAAATATTATAATTTAAAATATCAAATCTAAAATGAGTGTGATACATGACAAAAAAAGTTGCCTAAGGTTCCCGGGTAAATGTTATAGTTATCTTAAAATAAAATATGCTACTAGATTCCTCATTAAAAAGTGCCTCTATAATGTCAAAGTTATAAATGTCTAGGCTCAATAGATTTTAAATAAAAAAAATATAACCGACTCTCTATCTCTTCAAATAACTGAGATTTCCATAATAAAAGAAAATAAATAATACATATACTAATATACTGAAATAAAATTGAAATTAATGCTAAATTATGTTTTTAAACACATTGAGAAGATTCAGAAAAAAACCAAAAAAGCAACAGCAAAAACCGTAAAATCGTTAAACGAAAAGAACGTCTTTTACATTAAATCAGATAAAGGTAATGCGGTTGTGATAGTCAATAAAAGTGACTATTACAACAAAGTGGAACTAATGTTAAAAGACGGACCCTACATTGAACAAACAAAAAATCCCATCAACATATATAACACTAGATTAAATAGCTTATTAAAAGATTCAAAATATTTGATAGACGATAGACACTTAAACTGAAAGTGAAAAATCCTACACTACCCAAGTTGTATTGTTTGCCGAAAATCCACAAACCCGGGGATAAATAGAGACCCATTGTATCAAACGTTAATTCTCCTTCGTGTTTTTTAACTAAATAGTTGGTAAACGAATTTAATAACCTTAAACTTAAGAATAATTTGTCAATACAAAACTCAATTCATTTAACTGAAAAACTTCAACATATTCAAATTGCACAATATGAAAAATTGGTTTCCTTTGATGTTGAAGCACTTTTTTCCAGCATTCCATTACAGGAAACATGTAAAATATTAAAACAAATTTTAATCGAAAACTCAACAGAAACAGACAAAATAGAAGAATACTTAAAAATATCGAAATTTGTAATGTAATGCAATACTTTTATATTCAAGAGAACGTACTATAAACAAACTTCCGGAACAGCAATGGGCAACCCCCTGTCACCTTTCTTAGCCAATATTTTTCTTAATCACCTTGAAAATATATAATTTTGTTATGCAATGTGTAATTTTTTTTGTACCAATGAAAAATTTAGAGTTTTGGCTGTACAACGCCGTAATTTCTTTAGGGGGGTGCCATTTGAAATTTTCGAAAAAAATGACAACATGCGAAGTTTAATCAAATATTATTTTTTTTCCATAAATTACCCGAAAAAAAATTATGTGAAGGTATACGAGGTCTTAACCTGTACCTCAATTCAAAATTTAGGCGCCGGCGTCAATTAGTTTCTCTACAAAACAATCTCAAAAATGGGGCGCAATTTTGAAAGAAGGGGTTATAACAGCGAAACCGCTAAAGTGAAGGGTATAACATGTTAGATAAAAAAATAAGTACTCTTCGAGCACTTTCCAAATCTGCAATAAATAATAGGGCATTCCATTTTAAAAAAAACATAAGTTTGGTACGCCACTGGAGTACGGCACGCCACTGATGATTAGAAATATTTTTGAAACATAGCGACAGTAATTATGCACCACTTTGCTCTTAGATTTTTTTCGATAGCTTTTATCGTAAAGGAGCTATGGTCCGAGGCGTCTTAAGTGCCACACCCGGTATATACCGCGCGAATAGTTGTAAGAATTCAGTTTGTTATTGAAATGAGCACTTTGTGTCTCGAAATGTAGATCTAACGATACAAATAAAAAGTGAAGTAAGGAATAACAGTCGTTTTTAGTGTAACACAATGTTAATGTATTCTCAAGTTATTGAAAATAACACGTATTGTCATTGCCAAGTTGCGTTGAATATGTGAGAAAAGAGGAAGAATTATTCAAAATGTATACAGATTCTTCAAATTAAGACCATATTGTTAAATCAGTATTAAATATATACTACTTAAGCAGGATTAAAAAAATACTGCTAAACAAGATTTTTTTCAATTTCACAATATTTTATTGTTTCATATGCCTGGCGCATAAAGCAAATATTTCGAGTTTGGAAAAGACTGCTAATATGGATCCAAATCTTCAGGCTTTTCTAAACTCGAAATATTTACTTCATGCATAATCAAGGAATGGAAGACACTCGTTAGAAATTTTTACTTGATTAGAAAACCGATTTAATGTTTATTTTATATTTAAAAAAAATTAAGTGAAGGTTGAGATTTAGTTAAAAAATCTCCTAATTTAGGATGTTCATTTTGATTCTTTTTTATTTCAACGCATTTGTTAATCATGTTAAAAGGAATTGATTTAATCAGTTATTTTTGTTTGAAGGAAAAAAAATGTTGATTTGAGCCTTATTTTCATGGATATTAAATGTTTAAATATCCATAGTATAGATATTATGTTAAAAACCGTTTAATAAATTAAAAAAAAAATGTTGTGGATGTTGCTCTTTCAGAATATCCAAAAATCTCGCAACAACTCAATGGACATTTTTAAGTTATTTTCATCTAAATGCTAAAATGTATGATTCACTTATAATAAAGACATTATTGAGATAAAAAAAATACTTAACTTTTCAATACCACATTTATTATTAATTCTGAAAGAGCAATGTTTTCTTGACCTTCTCAGAAAATTTTGAAAAGCCCTCTCATAAAATTTGTATCGAAAACTATTGATGGGTTATTTTCAATGTTGACATGTTCTGAAAGAGCAATGATTTTCTAAAATTTCGTAAAGTTCTCCGCAAGTTTTTAAAGTCATTAATTGTTTCATTGTTTAAATCCAGCAATTTTATTTAAAAAAAAATGTAATGTCCTTAAATATGTTGTAAAATGGAGATTTCCGTAAAAAAAGAAATATAATTGATTTGAAACCACTTTAAAATTGTGCCACTTTTACTATTATTAGTTATGACTTTATCTCTTAACTTTGTTATACTACGTTTACTATTATTAATTATAACTTTATCTCCTATTTTTTTTATACCACGTAGCGGGTGTTTGATTAAGCGTGGCAACCGGCTGTATTTCAGAAACTATGCAGCGTAGCATGTTGGGGTAAAAAATTGCAGAGTAAAAGTGGCAAAAAGAAATCAATGAAAATGGTTTTATGTTCATAACTCCTCCGCTAGAGGGCGTAACACCTATAGCCAAATACAAAACGGATTTTTATCAAAAATCTGCTAAATTGTGGTACGTTGAAAATATACAAATTTACGCTGAATTTGACTCAATTTTTGCTACTCGCTTGTTTCTTTATCTCACACGTATGAAGTAGAGGAGAGCGGGAAAGTGCATATAACTGCATATAACTTTGGTTAGGTTTAAACGAAATTAATCTACAATCCTTATAGAAAGTAGGCTTCTGTGCTTGCAAAAGTGATCAGAAAGCAGGCGTTAATGTCACGTTACCGCTTTAAAACGACAAAAACATTTTGCGCTCGCTAAATTGGACGTCTTTCGAGGAATTTTCCAAAATTCTCCTAATAACCTAACTTAATAATATAATGCATGGTGGTCAGTAATCAAGAATACTTAAGTATTCAGCCAAATTCTACGTGAAAAATGGCGGAGAAGTATAAATTAGTTACAAGGTATGTAAAAAATGTTTTACTCATTCATCTAAAAATACGAAACCGTCTAAAAACTCTTTTGTCTGTTAAATTCTTTAGATAAAATGTTCTCAACATGCAAAATTACACTTAAGATATCTGAAAGTAGTACTTTTACTTTGGTTAGCTTTAAAAATATTGTATTAGTGCACTTGTTGTAAAAAAAATATTGGGATCAATATAGAGAAAACAATCATATCTTTATTTTTTAAGTGTCTATTTAAAAGCTATGTTTCTTTTCTCACTCCAAACATTATTCATTTTCTAAGGGTCTTGTAGAATGCACCTTATTTATCACAATGTCTACTGTTCTTAATGGTAGTGGGAAAACATGTATTATGAATAAAAATGTAAATGATTTTTTCTATATTAAAAACGCGGGGATTTTATTCCAAATACTTGGTTCCTGTATCTTCCAATATTTAGTAGAATTTTCTTGACGTCAACTACAATTTGCACCCTTTTTGGCATACTCTTATTGCTTTTTTTAATCCGTTAGTTAGACTTATGCAGGTTTCAATGTTAAATTTTGATTTAATGCCTACCCCTTTGTATTTTTGGGGGAAAAAAATATTTTTTTTAATGCTACCAAATCCGGATTTTCTACGGTGTGTATGCAATTTTTTTAATTTTTTTAAGCCGACGGAAAGTATTTTTAGCGATAAAGTTGAAAAAATAATCATTTTACCACTAGTGGACATTTTATTTTACACATTAACTTCAATAAGAAATTGGAATAGTGAATTTAATAATCCTATATTATACATTTTATTTTACGGTCGGTACTTGTTTTGGCCACAGATCCGCCACTAGTGGACATTTTATTGTACAAAGTAACTTCATTAAGTAATTGGAATAATGAATTTAACAATCCTGTAATATTTTAATTGGCAGTCGGTACATGTGTTGGCCACAGCAGATTTTTTTTTGCTGTATCTAGGCCTTGCCATATATAGGGATTTATTTTTAGGGCCCAAGCTGTAGCGGCTATATTTTTTTATAAAAATAATAAAAATATTATAAAATCCGATGTTAATTGCTATCGCATGTTCAATAAAATAAAAGCTCTAGAGTGCCATGGAACATATTGTAGGTTGGCAACTCTGAAATTATACATTATAATTATTATGTCTGACGTTTCATATGACAATCCCTAAAGTGTGTAGCTACCTTGAATTAAAAAAAAAAGATTAAATCATGGCGCTCTACAGGTTTTTTTTTTATTGAACATATGATACAATCTGCCTGTAACAGTTTTTTTTTACAGGGCGGCCATCTCGTTATAATGACGTCATCTGCCATTATTTAAAAAATAATTAATATTCGGTTATAGAGATTTTTCTGGGATTTTGAACAATGTAATCATTTCATAGGCTTGCATTACATTTTCTTTGAGGAAAATGCAATAAACATTAAACAAAAGTTGGCGATGGATTTTTTTTAATCATTAATGAAGAAATGACCAAAAATAATATGCCATAAGAATTTCAACTCTAAAAATAATTCAAACTAATAAATACCATGAGATCGAAAAAAAAACTATTCAGAGCTCGCCTTGACTAGAACAACACGATTGGCTACACTGGTTCTAGAATCCCTATGAATTATAATGTGACAGTCACATTTTTTTTATTTATTTATTTATTTGCAAATAAAACATAAAACATACATCAATATAAAGACTTTTATAAATAATAAAATAATGTGTAATTTCTAATGTAAGTCGGAATTGTTAAAGTTTACCCTTGTAATACTAGTGTACTTGTTTCAAAATGTTTGCGTTGGAGCACCAAACCTCTATCCCGGAAAGTTATTTCAGGAATGGCGAGAACCCTGCAAACGGACAATGGTCATATTCTGTTGGATTTTGTGTTGAGCAATTTAGTGAAAGATTTCCGGATTTTGCAGTGGATTATCATGTTGATAAGTTCCGCGAAGTGGGCAGTGTAACCCGACAAATCGGAAGTGGCCGATCAACAAAGAGAACAGCAGAAAACATCCAAGATGTGCAACGAGGAATGGAAGGTTTCCCGACAAAATCTATTTGTAGGATTTCACAACATACACCATAGATTAAATTAGATTGATAACTCATAGGGGGCTCCACGTATCATGATTTTAGTTAACCGACCCACTCGATGAGACGGCGCTGCAATCGCAAATGACGTCATTGGGCACGGGGAGCGGGAGGGATTCTTGCTAAGCGGGGTGTGCGGTGCAGGGGGTCATAACATTGAATGGTGGGTGCGGTACGGGGAACATCGCACGGTATTAAATTACCGTGCGATGCGAAAAATACCAAAGACCTAATGAACATGTTAAATGTATATTTAAAAAGTTATTACAAATATATTTCGCTACATGTCAAAACCTAATTTCATTTCACTTTTCAACAAAATGTCTGCAGTTTGTCAAAAAATGCATCTTAGAAATGAAATAAGAGGTGTCCTTATCCGGATAAGGATGTTGGCGTAAGTAGTGTTCCATACAGTGAATTTTTCTTTAAGGTAAACCTATGCATAAGCTGTACATTTTCCGACATTCGTTGTTTTTCAAAAGAGTTCAATATAAAGCTTTAAACGAGTGTTTTCCACTCCCAGACTAAGCATGAAGTAAAATTTCGAGTTTAGAAAAGCCCCGTGAAAATTTGTCTAGGGTCGCGCAGCGACCCGAGACAAATTTTCTGGGCTTTTCTAAACTCGAAATTTTACTTCATGCGCCACGCGTATAAAACACTGAAATATTGTAAAATTTATGTATATTCTAATTTCACTTGAAATCTGTGTTTTATACGCGTGGCGCATGAAGTAAAATTTCGAGTTTAGAAAAGCCCCGAAAATTTGTCTCGGGTCGCTGCGCGACCCTCGACAAATTTTCACGGGGCTTTTCTAAACTCGAAATTTTACTTCATGCTTAGTCTGGGAGTGGAAAACACTCATTTAAAGCTTCAAATTGAACTTTAAAAAAAACAAGGAATATCTAAAGATTTACAGAAAATAGGTTGAATTTGAAATACGTATACTTAAAAGAAAACTCCTTGTATGTATAAATACAAATAAAATATTTCCAGAAGAAAGTTATTGTTACTGCAAAAATGTTCAGCAAAAATATTAAAGGAAAGTATTTGGTATACAGTGAAACTTATTTCGTAAATCGGGAAATCTTTTGACTTATATTTGACAAGGTGAAAGATATTTGGGATATAGTGAATCTCAGTTGATCAATAGTGAAATGCAATAGAAAAAACGTGTAATTAAATTTAAGACATTATTTTATGTACTGGGATCGTACTTTGCGACTAGATGAAATTTCAGAATTGCTTGATCCAACAGCAACGGGAACATTCTCCATGGAAGTATGCTCCTAGCCCGGTGTGAAGAAAATCTCCACGTCCGTGGTTGTTTCATGCATAGTACTTGAAAATCATTCACGAATGCTAGGAAGAAATAACGAGAAATAATGTAGACACACTGGTTTTAAATGTGTTTGGCTGCAGATTTAATTAAAGAATAGACAATGGCTTAAAAACTTAAAATATTACATAAACTTACGGTTTTAATTATTAATGTTAACGCCCATCCCCAAAGATCAAGAATTGCTTAATCCAACAATAACGGGGATATACTCCATGAAAAACTGCTCCTAGTTCAGTATGATGAAAATATCCACGACCATGGATATTTAGTATACTTGAAGATCATCCACATGTACTAGGAAGAAATAAAGAGAAATAATGTAGTAACACCCTGGTTTTCAATTTGTTTGACTGTACACTTATTTAAAATAATACACAATAGGTTAAAATTTAAAAATATTTTACATACTTACGGTTGTAATTATATATATTTATTAACGCTCATCTCGAGACGATTTCGTCTTATCAGCATTTTTGTGCCTTCAGATCCGACGGATCTGACAGCTGTTGAATGAAAACGAGCCCACGTTAGAAATTGCGGGAAATTTGAAATTCCGACATATGCGCCCTCCCATCGAGTGGGTCGGTAAACTATATATGTGAACTTATAGAATCATATGGAGTCGACTGGGTCTGACATACACAGTTATCATATGGTAGTTGCCGGGGTTGTTGTATAACGATTTACCTTGATTTTTGAGAATCTGAAAACGGAATCGGGGTAAACGTGTATCGGACGCCTGAATCTGAAGTTCGTCGGTTAAGGCGACTTACCGTTTGGCCATAAATTAAATTTTAAATTCTATTTTTTAGGGTATACAAGGTGGCCAGAAAAGGTGTCATAATCTTCAGGTAGTGTGATTCGTTGATTAATTTTGGATAAAAAATCTAAATAAAAAAATATTGTATTCTTCCTCGTAACATCTCACGAGGTCGTTAAAATATTAAACGTATCTCTGGAAATTAGTGTTATTTTCTATTATTTTGGAAAAAATCAATAGAACTTACAATCAATTACACATTTGTAAAATTTAAATGACATAGGTGATAAATAAATTGTAAACTTTATCAAATTAATAACTTCTTCAGAAGCATTTTTTTAATAAAAATAGACCTGGCAACTATGTATTTTCATATGTAACCTTATTAAATTTCACTTGACTTTGACATATACTTGTCATAATTTATTTGTGTAAGTTTGTATAAGTTCATCATACTTTTTGAAGATGTACACATTCAACGAGTATGCAGGTATGTACATGATATTTGGATTCTGCAATGGTAATGCAACTAGTGCCAAAGATGAGTACCAAAGAAGATATCCAAATCGCCAACAGCCCTGCGTAAATACGTTTAGAAAATTAGACCAAAGGCTACGTACTTTTGGGTCGTTCGTTTATAATAACATAGATGGAGGGAGACCTAGGGAACGTCGCACTGTTCACCTAGAAGAACAGATATTGAATGCAGTTCAAGAAGATCCCAATATTAGTACGAGACAAATAGCTCAACAGTTTAATGTCCCTAGTAAAACAACAGTCCATGCAGTATTGAAAGAAAATCGAATACGTCCATTTCATGCAAGAAAAGTTCAACCACTGTATGAAAATGATAACGAGCGTAGACGTATGTTTTGTGACAGGATTGTAGATCAAATTCGGGAAGAACCAAATTTTTTATTTAAAATTCTTTGGAGTGATGAATGTACATTCACTAGAGATGGGGTATTTAATTGTCATAATTATCACTTTTGGGCAGAAGAAAATCCTCGGGCGGTTAGAGAAATGGGACATCAAAGGAAATTTTCAGTTAACGTCTGGCTTGGTATTCTAAATTTAAATTATGTAAATATTTTAGAAGAAGTTTTGGAGAATGTTCCACTAAATTTAGTAAACAACATGCTGTACATGCATGATGGTGCACCACCTCATACAGCAAGAATTTCAAGAGAATAGTTGGACGAACATTTTCCAAATAGATGGATTGGGCGCAATGGACCCATACTATGGCCAGCAAGGTCGCCGGATATGAATCCACTTGATTTTTTCGTTTGGGGATTTTAAAAAAAAAAGGTGTATGCAACACCTCCAGTGGACAATGTAGACGTCATGAATAGAATTCGTGTTGCAGTGGAATTAATTACTGAAGAGATGTTGCTCCGAGTAATTAATTCTATCCCACGACGGCTCCAGATCTGCTTAGAAACGGATGGTTATCAATTTGAACATTTACTTTAATCTTTCATTTTTGATGTATACTTCAAATATTAATTTTTGTAGATTTGTTAAATTTATGATTATTATTAAATTAAACACTTGTTTGATCCATTGTTGCCAAATTTACATTTCTTTAAATTGGCTCGTGAGGAGTTATAAGCCACAATACAATATTTTTTTACTAAAATTTTCTGCTTGAAATTAATCAATGAACCACTCTACCTGAAGATTATCACACCTTTTCTGGCCACCTTGTATATGGTCGTATTTTTGGCTAACTAAGCACATTACGGATACACATTACACATATCATGAAATTATCTCCAAAATGATGAAGTAATTCATCCAATTTGTAGTGTTATCTTCATTAATTCAGCCAATATCCCGATATTAATTTTACACTAGAATTGAGGTCTGCTGACGTTTATTTAAAATAATGGATATACAAATCAAGATTGATTAGTGAATTATAGGTATTTTAATTTACTGTATAAAAAATAGATGACGCTAGATGTATGTAATAAATACTAACTGCTTACGAAAACTGTCATTAACATCTTTGAGAATGATTTAAAATATTAATCTTCATATTTAAATATTCAGGGGCTATTCCGTACATGAAATGTTAAATTTAGCATACCGGCCATTCCATAAATAAGTGCACACTTTTTGGGGGTACATCAGGGATTTTAGCGAATTTCACATATATTATAAAGACTATCAAGACATGGTTTTTCGTTGTTACTAGAGGTTAAACAAATGATTGTTTCAAAAATTATAACAATATAAACTTTGAGTACACTTTTATTTTGAACTCAAAAATATCGTTAACCATTACTGATACAAAAAAAATTATACTTGACTTTTTTATGCTTAAATGTTCCAAGTTTAAAATCTTTTTTTTCCAAAACGAAAAAACTTTATTTAGATAGATTTTTTTAATAAATAAAACAAATCTCACAATATAATCAAATACTCTTGTTTTAATTTTTTTGAAAAAATATATATTATACCCCAATCCTTCCTAAGAATATTTCCGTCCTCAAAAAGATGGGCACTTTAAAACTTTTTGAGATATGATTTTTTTACCCGAGCGCTGCATTGACGCGAGGCACTCACCGCGATCCGGGCCATTACATCATTGGCGGGAGCGCCTCATGTCAATGTAGCGCTCGGGTAAAAAAATCATATCTCAAAAAGTTTTAAAGTGCCCATACTTTTGAAAACGGAAACATTTTAGGAAGGATCAGGGTATAACATATATTATTTTTAAGAAAATTAAAACATGAGTATTTGATTATTGTTTGAGATATGTTTTATTTATAAAAAAAAGTCTATATAAAAAAAGTTATTTCGTTTTTAAAAAAAAAAATTATTTTAAACTTTGAATATTTAAGCACAAAAAAGTACAGAATAACTTTTTTTGTGTAGGTAACGGTTTACGATATTTTTGAGTTCAAAATAAAAGTGTACTAAAAGTTATTATTGTTATAACTTTTGACACAATAATTTGTCTAATAACTAGTAACAACCAAACACCATGTCTTGATAGCCTTTATAACAGGTATGGGCAACCTTTCACATGTTGAGGGCCAAACTTTAGCGTGCAAATACGTTCGCGGGCCGCGTTTAAAAGTACTTAGTGCATTTTAAAGTAGTGATAATATTTTTTGCGATAGATATTAGACATGAAATAATACGACAATGTTATTATAGTATAATTTATTAAAATAACAAAATGAAATTTAAAAAAATGGTACATTATAATTAAATTTGCAATTGTTACAAAGTACGAAAGTTAAATACACCGAAATCAATGAGACACTTGATCTTGAATTTGGGAAACTAATCCATCGATATTTGGATTAATTCCACTGACACAAAGACGTAAAGAATTTTCCAAATTATCGTCAGTCAGTCTTGTACGATTTGTTGATTTATTAACTTTCATCAATGAAAAGAATTGTTCGCATTTATAAGTACTGCCAAACGCACAAATCAATCTTCTTGCAAATTTTCTAAGCTGCGGAAAATTGTCTTCTTCTAGGTATTTTTTGTAGAAATCGCACAACTCTACGTCTTCAAATTTGGATTTTAGGAGTGAGTTTTCTTGAATCTCGATCAACTCCATTTGTAAGTGTATTGGAGCATTTTGTACAATATATGTTGTAGGAGTAGCAAATAAACTGAAACAGTCTTCCATGTTTTTGAAGTCGCAAAATCTGTTCGAAAATTGTTCCGACAGTAACTTGAGTTCTTCAGCATATTGAGCATAAGCGATATTTTCATACGCAGAGAGCGTGTTGAAATGGTAACTGTTACCAGACAGCATCTGTGACTCCCACAAGCGTAGTATGATCTGAAACGCTTTTAAATGGCTGTACAAATCATTTACTAACTGTCCTTGTTTTTGAAGTTTCAAATTTAAATCATTAAAATAGCCTGTAAGATCGACCAGAAATGCTAAGTCACATATCCATTTTGGGTCACTTAATTCAGATAGTGGATTATCATTTATTTTCATAAAGTCTGCTATCTCATTTCTAAGCTCGTAAAACCGTTTCAACATTTTTCCTTTGCTCAGCCATCTGACTTCACAATAATATGTTACGTCGTTATATTCAGCTGATATTTCATCCAAAAACGCCTTGAACTGACGATGGTTAAGCCCTCGGGATCGAATAAAGTTGATGGTTTTTACTACCACATTCATAACATTCTGGAGTCGAATGGACTTAGAACACAAGTTCTGTTGGTGGATAACGCAATGAAGGGCTATCAAATCATCTTTTTGCACATTTAATTCTGTTGCTTTTTTATTCAAAATTCCGATGAAACCTTTACGTAAGCCGACCATAGAAGGTGCACAATCAGTGCATACTCCAATTAATTTTGACCATGGCAAGCCAAAACTTGTGAATACCTTTTGAACTTCAATAAAAATATCCTCTCCTGTAGTGGTTCCTTTTAGCGGCTGTAAAGCAAGCAATTTCTCAGTAACAGTGAACTCCTTATCAACACCTCGAATAAATATAGCCAGTTGAGCTGTGTTAGACAAATCGGTGCCGGTGCTCTCGTCTAATGCTATGGAAAATGATTCAAAACCAGCCATACAGTCAGTCAATGTTGTTTTTATATCATTAGCCATCATTTCTATACGTCGAACAACAGTTCGTCTTGACAAACTAATTTTTTTCAAATTCTTTTTTCTTTTCTGGACACATAATACCGCAAACTTCTAACATACACTCCTTGATAAATTCTCCTTTGGCAAATGGTATTAATGCCTTTGTCAATTTTGAGCTAACTATAAAACTAGCTTTCACAACATTATCAAGTTGTGTTCTTTGTTTATGAAACATTTGTTGCTGTTTTTCTAAATTTGCGGTAAGCTTCTGGATTTTGTCTGTTCTTAATTGTCCTGTCAGTGAGTGCAGTGTAACATGCTTAGTTGAGTAATGCCTCTTTATATTGAATTCTTTCATTACTGAAATTGATGTATTACACAGCAAACAAATAGGCTTACCATTGTGCAAGATAAAATGAATTCTTCAGTCCATTTTTCTTGAGAATGGCGACCCTCTGTATCTACTCTTCGTTTCTTTCCACCAGACCACATTTTTGGTTAGTTTTCGTTCAATAAACTTAATAACAAACTATAGTTAGTAACCACTCAAGATGCACACAAAGTCACAAAGCAAGTTGACGGCTCGAGCAGTTCGCTAGGATATTGCTTGTCCAAGTTATCACCTCACCAACTAACGTTCGGGCCATCCACCCGCTTATATACGCAAAATAAACGAATAATCTGGAATAAACTAGTTTAGAATAATTGAGAAGCAATAAATCTTTTGATGTGTCGCCCGTGAGGCGGTAAACCTCCAAGAATTTGATCGAGCAAGTCGAGTGGCTGCGATTATCAAAGAGTGATGTTTGCCGCCTCACTGTCACTCCCGTGAGTATAAGTACCTAATGTAATATTTTTTTAATTGGGGATCCGGCCCGCGGGCCTAGGGTTGCCCATATGTGCTTTATAATACATGTGAAATTCGCTAAAATCCCTGATGTACCCCCAAAAAGTGTGCACTTATTTATGGAATGGCCGATACATGTTATTCGGTAGCATCACAGTCTAATCGCGTTTAGTACTTGATTTGTACATTAGATTGTGATTGTGTATGCATAGTATCTCAAGAAAGTACTGATTGTTTTATTGTGAAACTATAAAATTATCAGCATAACGTAGTCAAATAAAAATAGTGTATTTGTGACAAACATACTAAGCACAAATGATTAGTTATAACATACAATTAAAAAAAAACATTGCAATTTTCCTATTCAGGTCAGTCAAAAATATGGCAATTAGCCTATATTCATTTAATTTCATTAAATACAGTGAATTAAATATAAAAGTAATATTTGTAGCTGTTATTATATATTGTTATATTATGTGTTGATATGTTACTATTGAGTTGGTAGAGAGTCCTTTGCACCTTCAAAAGGTTGGCGTTTAGATGGCGATGTCACGAAGACGCTTTATTTGCCCTATATTTGTTCACGATACAGGTAATGCAGAAAGATATCGCAATACATAATTTCATACGACCTTTATTGAACAACTGGATGACGATGAACTCTTAAACGGATATTTTTAGCAAGATAACGCTACTGCGCACACAAGTCGTTAAACAATAACGACCGAATTGTATTTTTTCCTCCTGGTTCTCCTGGATTATGGACTATTATGTTTTCCCGTTTCTTCAAAAACACAATTTACAGACAGACATTTCATACAATATAAGAACTTATGGATGCAATTACCAATGCATGTAATTCAATTACTCCTCGATCATTGGAAAACGCACTTGAAAATATGAAACGAAGAGTTATTACTTGTATTGAAGCTGAAGGATCACATTTTGAACACCTACTCTAACTTCTATTTATCCTAGTTTTCAGTTTGTTTCCTAAATATAAATACTGTATTGTTTTAATTTATTTGACATTTCTTGTATTCATTCAATTAGATAACCTCTAATCTACTGTTGCATTTTAAAAGCAGGCTTGCCAATCGTGTTGTAGTCAAGGCCTGCTCTGAATCTTTTTTTTTTTGATCTCACTGTATTTACTAATTACTATTATAAATTACAAAAAAAGTGTTCAAACTGTGAACCATTGCGTTCAATGTAAAGTTGGCAACGTTTGGAAACGTCATTTAGTGTCCTGGAGTAGCAGCGAAAGTGAAATTCTAAAAAATCTATGGATAACTTTTGTTTGTTTTGTTTTTTGCATTTTTATCAAAGAAAATGTAATGCAAGCCTATGAAAAGATTACATTGTTGAAAAGCTCAAACAAATGTCTATAAATAAGTATTAATAACATTTTTTGGTACCATTTAAAAAAAATGGCGCGTAACGTCATTACGACAAGATGGCCAACCTTACAAAAAATCTGTTGCAGGCAGATTGTAGCAATCAACACCGTTGACACCGTATGAGTGTAATACAGGGTGTAACAGACCACCCGTATCAGGCTTTTTTGAGAAAACGGCTAGTCCTAGAGAGTTGGGAACAAAATTATTACAAAAGCCGTATTAAAGAATCGAATGGTTATACTGTTTTTTCGCAAAAGGTTGGCATCCCTGAGAGTTTGCTTAAAAATATCAATAATTCAAGATTTTTAAATGGCATGGTAGGTCAAAAGTAGTATCATTGAAAAGGTCTTTGAAACATAAGCAACTTATACAGGAACAATAGTTTTGTAACTGGCGTTTGTTTTGAGTAATTTTGGATTAAATTTACCAAATATCGATATCTCATGGCTGCCTTATTATTAAAGTAGATACTTAGGGCCATTAATATTGGGACCAGGACAGTTCAACAGCTATTAGACGTAAATGGAAAAGAGTTTGAACAAGTGCTGTGAACTCTGAGTCGTAGTTAGAGTCAAAACTGCGGAGTCGGAATTTAAGTATTTTTGTGATGAGGAAATTGCAGTCGTGGAGTTAAAAATTTCGTATAATTCCTACTCCGATTTTCAATATAATTCTTTAAACATAACTGTACTAAACATATTTCACTTTTTTCTAAAATTTGAACCCAAATAGAGTTTTTAATTACAACGGAAATTTATGTAATTTTCATATGAGAGAAACACAAAATTTCGATTTTATTTTCCAAAAAAAACTATTCAATTGCAAATATGCAGATGTAGTAACCAATAAACATTTATTTGTATTGCAATATTAAGCAATTATTAAGTAAAGTTTCAAAATGTTCACATGATTCGAAGCAGTAGTCGGAGTTGGCGTAGGATTTTCGAAAAATAGAGGAGTCGGAGCATTGGTTAGAATGTATCTGAGAGGTCTAACTGACATTTGATACTCAATCTTTTGAAATAAGTTAGCCATGAAAAATTAAAATTTAATAACCTTAATCAGATTGTAGCATATTTGTTAATTTGAATTGAATTGTTTTCGCGGAATTGCGCAAAATCGTTTTTATGTTATTTGTATTTTGTATTTTACACGCTAGGGGAAAAATAAATCAGTTTTATACCGACCATGTGCGAGACTATATTTAATGTACCTAAATTCCTAAATAAATATATAAACCTTGTGAATGAAATAAGTGAAGACAGTTCAGTGGCGACGAGGATAAAACTAAACTAAAAACAAAATAGAAATGAGTGTTATCGGACGAATAGGCGAGTTTGAGGCCGGCACAAAAAAATGGGCGACATACTGCGCCCGACTCGAACAATATTTTATCGCGAATGGTGTTGAAGTGAACAATAAAGTGCCTATATTACTTACTGTGGTCGGCGATGATACATATGAACTGATGGTAAATTTATGTGACCCGGAAAAGCCGGAGAATAAAACTTACGAACAATTAAAGAATATCGTAAAAAATCATTTGGAGCCAACGCCGTCCGTTATTGCAGAACGGTACAAATTTCGCGTACGACAGCAAGGTCCAGATGAGAGCATATCGGATTATGTAACAGCTTTGAAAAGCCTCGCAAAAAGTTGTGATTTTAAGGCAACCCTGGAAGAAAATTTACGCGATCAATTCGTTTATGGTTTACGAAGCGACGTAATAAAACAGCGGCTTTTCTCAGAAATTGATCTAACTTATAAAAAGGCATGGGATATTTCAATAAATATGGAACGTGCAGATAAAGAAGTATCAATGGTGGAAAAGTATCATCAAGGTCAATCAGTGCACCACATAAACAATGGAAGAGCATCCACATCCAGAGGAGGAAATAACAGCACTTGTGCGACGAGGTTTCAAAGAGCGCAGGATCGGAGTACAGGTCAACATGCGCGTTGGTCGGACAGCAGAGCATCCCCCATCACTTTGCAAGGAGCAGCCGGAGCAGCCAAGAGGAACGATACCGAGCGACGCTGCAAGACATGCGGACGTTCAAATCACGCAAGTGCCGATTGCTACCTTCGCGATGCGAAGTGTTATCAGTGTGGGATTAGAGGCCACATAAAAACAGTTTGTAAACGTACTTCTAATCACTACGTAGGAAGCGATTTTTCGGACAATGGGTATGAATTTCATTCCGATTCGGATACAAATTTATTTCATTTATGTGGAAATGTCAATCCCTTAAAATTAAAAGTAACTATTGGAAATAAGAAAATATGGATGGAAATTGACACTGGATCAGCATTATCGATTATTTCACAAAGTACTTTTGAAAAATATTTTACTAATTTTGATATTATTCCTAATAGATTAAATTTAAAATCATACGTGGGCGATACAATTGCAACTAAAGGCTATATAAGAGTCAATGTGGAATTTGAGGGCAAGGTATTTAACAATTTAAAACTACACATTGTACCAATGGGGGGGCCACCATTGATGGGTCGCGGTTGGTTAACTATTTTAAAATTGGGCATTAGATCTGTTGATGTTAATCATATTGAGCCTATCACAAAGCGCAGCCATACGTTACAAAAAATGATAATTGACGAATATTCTGATCTTTTTAAACCGGGATTAGGTAAATTAAACAATTTTCAAGCATCATTAAAATTAAAAGATAATGCTTCTCCCGTTTTTTGTAGAGCAAGACCCCTACCCTTTGCACTTAAAGAAAAAGTTGAAGGAGAAATTGAAAGATTAGTTCAAGAGAACATTTTAACTCCTGTCGAATATAGTGAATGGGCTACCCCTATTGTCCCTGTAATCAAAAAAGATGGACAAATTCGACTATGTGGGGATTTCAAAGTAACTGTAAATCCGAATCTATGTGTAAATAAATATCCAATTCCAAAAATAGATGATGTGTTTGCTAATTTGAGCGGGGGCACACTGTTTAGCAAAATTGATTTATCACAAGCTTATGCTCAAATTGAATTAGACGATAAATCAAAAAAACTTGTTACGATCAATACACACATGGGACAATTTATGTACAATAGATTGCCATACGGGATTGCATCTGCACCCGGAATATTTCAAAAAATAATTGAACAAATGTTCAAAGGTCTTAAAGGGGTAGCGGTTTTTCTCGATGACATATTAGTAACGGGTACAAGTGAAAAAGAACACATAGTTCGATTGCGACAGGTTTTGAACAAATTAAGGGACAGTGGTTTAAAAATACGTCCAGATAAGTGTACGTTTTTCCAAGATAAAATTACATATTTAGGGCACACTTTAGATGCTCAAGGATTACATACATCAAAAGAAGATTGAAGCAATTTTAAACGCAAAGGTGCCTAGCAACGTAACGGAACTTAAATCTTTTCTAGGTTTAATTAATTATTACGGGAAATTTATTAATAATTTAAGTTCTAAATTGCACGTATTGCATGCATTGTTAAAAAAAAATTCTAAATTTAATTGGACGTCAGAATGTCAAAAAGTTTTTAAGTCAATAAAAGATGAATTGGTTTCACCGAAGATTTTAGTTCATTTTAATCCGAATTTACCAATTTCATTAGCTTGCGACGCCAGTGCGTATGGACTAGGTGCGGTGATTTCACACAATTTTCCGGAAGGAAGTTCGAAACCAATTGCATATGCATCCCGCACCTTATCCAACAGTGAATTGGGCTATTCGCAAATTGATAAAGAGGCATTAGCCATCATATTTGGGATAAAAAAATTCAACCAATATCTGTATGGTCATAAGTTTATTCTTTTGACTGATCATAAACCGCTGTTATCTATTTTCGGGGACAAAAAAGGAATTCCAGTAATGGCAGCCAGTCGCTTACAGCGCTGGGCAATAATACTATCGGCGTATAATTATGAGATAAAATTCATAAACTCCAAGCAAAATGCTAATGCTGATTGCCTTTCACGCTTGCCCACCGCTGTACAGCACCACGACACTGCAGATTATGGCCATTTTTATTATTTAAATAACTGTAATTTTTTGTTGGATTATAAAAAAATAATAAGTGAGACCCGAAAAGACCCCATATTAAATTTAGTATATTATAAATGCTTAAATAACTGGGAATTGAACGACAAATTAAATGTACGCTTAAAACCGTTTTTCATACGAAAAGATCAACTCCACTTGGAACATGGCTGCATTTTGTGGGGGCACAGGGTGATTATTCCATGTAATTTAAGAAAACATATTTTAAATTAACTTCATAATACTCATTTAGGAGTGTGTAAAATGAAATCGATCGGTCGTAGTTATTTTTGGTGGCCATCGATGGACTCGGAAATTGAGGAAATATGTAAATACTGTGGTATATGTAACACATTTAGGCCAAATCCGCCGAGAGTACCAATCAAACCTTGGCCCCTACCTGATAAGCCTTGGTCGCGTTTACATATTGATTTCTTGGGCCCAATCTATGATTTTAAATATCTGATTGTAACCGATTCATATTCAAAATGGTTAGAAGTTTTTAAATTAAGAAAATCTACTAGTGAAATGGTCATGACATGCTTAAGATCATTATTTTCTCGCTTTGGGTTACCAGACACGATTGTGTCTGATAACGGTCCACCCTTTTCATCAAGTGAAATAATGAATTTCATGATACAAAATGGGATTGATCATAAATTCAGTCCACCTTACCATCCGGCCAGTAATGGTGCAGCAGAAAGTAATGTCAAAACCATAAAATTAGCAATAAAAAAAGCGTATGCAAGTAAACAAAACATTGATGTAGCATTAAGTAGATTTTTGTTCGACTACAGAATAGCCATGCATAGCACAACAGGAGCTAGTCCAGCGAAATTGATGTTTGGGAGAGAGTTGCGCACCCGCTATGATTTATTGCGACCATCTACTAAACACATTTATCAAAAAAATATCGAAGCTAAGGTTTGTAATGGTCGCAGTAATGAAATGAAGGAATTCTCTCCCGGAGAATCAGTATTAATTAGAGAGTATAGTAACACCGCTGCACCAAGTTGGCAGGAGGGTAAGGTAATAAGTAAAGTAGGAGACGTAATGTATGATGTCAAAACAGGAAGGACGTCATGTCGACGACATTCCAATCAAATGCAATCTATGAAATCTAAACGCTTATCATTTCCGGTAAATACAAGTATTAATGATGATTGTGGCCCCATAACAGAGAATAAAAATACATTAAATAGTGAAATTGAAGATTGTGAGAGTGATAAAGGTCTTGAAGTGGAAAGTGAATTAAATAAACGTGCATTTACTAATGATAAAAAAAATACTGTCGAGCAAGATGAGACTAAACCATATTTTTTGCGGTCTATGAATAAAAAAAATGAATAGTTATATCAAAAGAAAAAAAATCATGAATTATTGTTCTGTTGTTTAATTTCTAATTAATTTATGGTTAATGTTACATTCTAAGAAAGGAGGTGTAGCATATTTGTTAATTTGAATTGAATTGTTTTCGCGGAATTGCGCAGAATCGTTTTTATGTTATTTGTATTTTGTATTTTACACGCTAGGGGAAAAATAAATCAGTTTTATACCGACCATGTGCGAGACTATATTTAATGTACCTAAATTCCTAAATAAATATATAAACCTTGTGAATGAAATAAGTGAAGACAGTTCACAGATATTACTCAAAATTGACTCCAGTAAAAAAAAATATGTTTCTTATAAAAGTTGCTTATTTTTTAAAGACCTTTTCAATGATATCACTTTTGGCCTGGCCTATCGTGCCATTTGAAAATCTGGAGTTATTGACATTTTTAAGCAAACTTTCAGGGATGCCAACCGTTTTGCGAAAAAACAATATCACCATTCGATTCTTTCATACGGCTTTTATAATACATGTTTTTGTCTCAACTTTCTAGGACTAGCTGTTTTCTCAAAAAAGGCTGATACGGGTGGTCTTGGACACCCTGTGTATATTTTTTTCATTTTTATAAAAAATAAAGCTGCAACACCTTGGGCCCTTTTTCGTGAGATACACTGTATACATCACGATTTTACGATATACATTTTCAGACATTCGTTGCTTTTATTAAAGCTCTCAATTTGAAGCGTCTAATGAGTGTTTCCAATCAAAGATTAAGCATTAAGGAACATTTCGAGTGTGGAGCAACCAAACCAAATTTTTAGTATTTTATAAACTCGAAATTTTACTTTATGCACAACGGGTATAAAACACTGATTTAAAGTGAATTTCAAAATAACCCACTCCATATGTTGTATCCTCATGTCAATACATTCTACAAAGGTTTACTATTTACTAATATTCTTTTGTTGTAACTTTTTGATTTTGAAATATTTTTTTTATATTTAATCGTCAATTTAATAAGGAGGAAATAGTATTATAAATACATAACCTTTTTTCGTTTCAGATTTTGTAGTGTGACTATTTGTGAGGTTAACTCCCCCCGTGAATTCGCGCTTGTTCAAGGCCACGCAATTTAAGTTTGCACTGAGCCTCGCTTGTGTTTGGGCCGGCCCTGAAAAAATGGCTCAGGTTTGAAAAAATTCACCATGCAATCTACAAACAACATGAGTAGATTAAGTGCAAAAAATTACGTGGTAACAATTTAGACATAAGGGGTGTCCGTATTTCGACAGAATGTATGGGGATCTCAGTTATTTGAACAGATAGAGAATCGGTTAAATTGGGGTAAAGTTACGTATTTTAAGGCCCACCAATAATCTGAAAACAAATTTGAAGTATTTTTGCTTGTTTTGGAGATATTACCAAACAAAGGATTTTTTGAAATTTTGTTTTATTTTTTTTATTCAAAAACTATTGAATCCAGACATTTAGTACTTCGACAATATAGAGGCACTTTTTAATGAGACATCTAGTTACATATTTTGTTTTAAGATAACTTTAACATTTACAGGAGGAACTTGGCCAACTTTGGTTTTTCTTATGAGCGCCATTTTGGATTTTTATATTTTTTGACAGAATATTTGGTGAGTTCGATGTTACGTCCATCAATAATGTTGAAGCCTGAGGACGTCCACTCGCACGAAGGCTCATTCGCGTGGCAAATACCAACTCCGATGTAGTGTGCGTTGAGCGGAGTTCTGCTGTCTTTCGTCGTTTTGATCGGTCAGTCGAACTGTCAAAAGTGGCAGTACGTCGGCCTTTCTTCTTTTTTTTTTTCGGCGCTTCCCGTTCTTCAGACCTGTAGGCATTCTGCCATAAATAAGGCAAAATCAAACAAATAATTAATAATAATGTGGTAATAATGCCTAATAGTAAAGTAACATAATAATGTAAATAATTTACCACGAAAGTTATCTTCTGTTCAAGCCAAGTGCCATTTTGCTGATAAAATGTTGTATGGTTTCGGAAGGACTTTTTCCACTTTGCATGGATTTTTGAAATCGTCGCTTTTAACACCGTTATGTCCGAGGTGTTGAGCTGAAGGTAAAAAAATCAGTAATACGGCGTTAGACATTTGCAAGATTATTTATTATGGTACAGAAATATTCAAAACAAACTCGGATATACTTTGAAAATAACTGTAAAGTATCATATTAAAATTTGATTAGCATTAACAACATGAGATTGTGTATTTTATTTGCAATTATTGTTCTGCATTTATTTGTTTTGAATGGTTTTGTAACAATAAAATGTTCTACCTGGAATGGGCCTCCGATTTTGATAGTGAGTTTTTCTTGCACTACTGCGACTTGGCTGCTGAGGTCCGACGCCCACGCGCCCTTAAGGATTGTGAATAAATCCCCCCGCGAATAAGAAACTGAAAATACATTCAACAGTAGAATAAAATCAAAAAATATGTAGTATTTTTTGACTTTTTTTTTAATATTAAATTTCACATTTTCACGAGCAAAAAATAGTTTTTATGCAGTTTTCAATACTTCTAACTATGTACGCAATATTTTACATCGTTTTGTAAATATTTCTTATCGAAATTATAAAATGTCAAATATACAATCAAAAAATAGTTTTTTAATAAAATATACATTTTTTCTAAATATTTGGCGCTATTACGTTCGAATTAATCATCTCAACAAAAATTGCGTGTTGGGCCGGTTGCGCTCTGCCGCACTCAAACGTCGATAAAAACAAAAACCGCAGGTCACCGCAGCTGCACTTTTGATAAAAATTAGAGCATTTTCAGGGCTTTAAGGCAAGCTAAGTCGCTAAGTGGTAATAAGTGGTAATAAAAAGGTAGCCATAAATATGTAAAATAAAATGAGTTAGGCGGGAGGGGTTAAGAGATACGATGTAAACACATTAAAATGGAGATGTTTCTGGACTTGATCCACGCGAAACTTACCTTCAGGCGATCGATCCATGATGTATCACAAAAATTCCGGAGGTTTTTGCACTCGAAGCACTTTTTTGCTATTATTACGTGACGTCGAAATCGACCGGGATTGACAGACGCTCAATCGCGCCAACTTCACCGGTCGATTAAACAAGGAGAGATAGCTGGGATATCTCTCTCGCTCGGGAATATGATGCACCAGTGACCCCTGTTGACGATTTGGTGGAACTTAAGTCTGAGCGCGACATTTGAATTTTGTCCAGCTTTTTCCTCGATCGGGCCCACTGTGCGCCGCGCGGTACATTTTACATTTGTCGGTCGGCTATAAACGGTGCACTCGGGACTATTCGGGCTGCGCGGCTTCTCGCCAAGGTATGGGGCGCGGACTGTACTACTCTATAAATTAACCAATGTTGTTCCCATTCAAATTCGCCTCTCCCAACTTGCAGAAAAATTAGCCTCAAATCCTATTCACCATAATTTACTAGACCCCCTCTGTATCCCCCGAAATAAAAATATAATCCCAAAACGCAAATAAGAATCCTCTACCATATTCGATTTCATTTCAACATTTCATGACATTAGCGATCATGACGATTAAAGAACAGTTCCACCTTGACACTACTGACGACATTAACAATCATGACCCTTTTTTACACCAAATATGACAGTGACACACTAGAATAAATTCAGGCGGAAAGACCATTGGTCGATAGCCAATTGACAGATGGATTTTTATTTAATGTTATAGTTATTTGTACATACTTATTATTTGTTTGTTGTATTTACTGTTGATATCTGTCAATAAAGATATGTATATATATATTAAATTAATAATTGCTGGAATTTGAGTAGGCTTATATTAGGATGTGATAATAATTACAATTATTTCGAAAAAATTAAATGAAAATAAATGGATATTATACCTAGGTTTTGTTTATTGACCAACCAGATTTTAGATTTATTTTTCTTAGGTTCTTTGATTATTTGTCATGAAATGACATTGATATATGAATTAATAAATGAAACCTATTCCGCTGCTAAATTAATCTTTACGACAGGGTAATTAAGCACTTGGCAACTATCTATAAACATAACCTCAAATTTATTTTGAAGACAAAAGTCACAGTTAAAACCAGAGTATCCAACCAATTATCCAACTTTATTAAAAAAATCACCAAATCTGGTTGGTCAATACAAAAAGAAAACAACGATTATACTAAAGATTGACAGACAAATTACAATAAATGCTCAAATTGATTGCAATTGCTCAAAATACATGAGTTACATCTATTTATGACACTTCTATATGCATTATGAATATGAATATGAGAATTTACAATATTAATGAAATTTTGTCGTAAAATATTGATATTGTTGTTATTTAATTTATATAAACTGTCCTTTATATAGCCCCAAAAAAAGAAGTCCAGCGGTGTTAGGTCTGGAGATCGCGGAGGCCATTTTACCGGTCCATTTGTGCCTAATCATTTTGCTACAAAATTAACATTTAATAAATTTGTCACTTCTCTGCAATTATGGGGAGGTGCGCCGTCTTGTTGGAAATACAAATGTTCCTCTTAAACTAATGGAAAATTGTCCAAATAGTTCTCAATAATATTTTGTTGTAAAATGTCTGTATATTTCGTCCATTCAAGTTTCCCTCGTAAATTTTGTAACACAAGATTCGGGGTCCTAGTAGAGCACACCAAACACTAAAACCAAATCTACCTTGTGTCTTAACATCAACAGTCCGATGAGGGTTAGAATCGGCCCAATAATGTGCATTGTGCCTATTAAATATTTCCGCGGAGCTTATGTATGCCTCATCGGTCCAAATAATGTCGTTGTAAAAGTTCGGATTTGTTACACATCTAGTTTTGTACCAGTTACAAAATTATAATCTTCAAAATCCTCAGGGTGCAAATGGTGTCTTTTTTGAATCGTGTAAGGACGGATTTTTTTTTTGATGTTTCTGGATTTTCAATTACAGCCCCAATAACACTACATCCAGCTTCTTCTTGATGAGATTCGTCTTCAACCGCTGGAATATGAATTTATCGCGCTGTCTTCTCGCCGGATATCGAGTATAATATGTTTCCAATGCAATATTAGAATTAGACTGTTGCTTTGAATAAAGCATTCTAATATATCAAACTTTTCGTAATTTTCGTACTTCATGTTTAAACATTTAGTTTATTAATACACAACACAATATAACAAACAACTGATATAATAACAACGTTGTTGTTTTTTGTTTCATGCGTAACAGGCATAATTTTATTTACAAGCCTACTGCGTTTAATAAGAAATATTTAAAATTTAATAAAAATATAATATATCTCAATAAATTGCGAATATAACATCAACATATTATATATGAATGAAAAGAGAAAAAAAATAACAAATTTATTAATAGCACAGCCAACTATAACTTCTATTTAAAAAAATATAACTTTGGGCTGTATCTCTTTTATTAATGGAGATAGAAATAATCTGTAATTGCATTAGATTCTGCTCGAAAAAGTACCTCTAGAACAGCGGTTCACAATCTTTTTTGGTGACGGAACCCTTTTGGAAAGCAAAATACTTGACGGAACCCTACAATAAAACAATAGTTTTTAAAAGTGTATTCTTTATTAATAAGCATAATAAAAGTACCATGTAACAGTTACTTGTTACTTACTTACATAACAAGTATAATAATATAAGATATTAAAAAAAAAACAAATCTAACTAATGGGGGGTATGAAACTGTTTTTTATTTTTCATCAATTGGTTGACATCAGGTTTGATAGAGGACAGTTGAAGTCTCATATCAGGTTCGGCGTTCAGTCTATTGAGGTATTTTGTTTTCATGGCTGCATAAGTTGAGAATCCTGTTTCGCACAAATATGTTGTTGGGAACGGGAGAAGAATATTCAGAGCCATTTTGGCAAGCATTTGATATTCATCACGGATTCTGCACCAAAAATCGTTGAGAGGCGTCGTTTTGAACAGTGACTCCATACTTGTGTCTGATGACGTTTCTAAAAGAGATTCATATATCTCTTTGACATACTTTCGGGCTTTTGTAAGTTGGGTAAAAAAGGATTATGAATCCATGAATTCAGTTTCATTTTTGTATTCTGTTCTTCGGAAAAATACTTTTCAAAAGATGCGCGCATCTAAGTCCCGAAAGTATGAGTGAGATATTGGACCAATTCTTCAAATACATCATCTTGAAACATTTCTGAGTCGTTATCACAAACTCACTGAGTGACGTAAACCTTTCTATTTCTCTCTTTCCAACGCAAATAATCCAAAAATCTAATTTTATTTTGAAGGCAGTTATTTTGTTACAGGCCTGGAACACTGTTGTCTGTTTATCTTGCAATGATACATTTAATTCGTTCAGTTTTTTAAAGATATCCGCCATAAAAGACAGTCGGAACAACCAAGTTTTATCATACAAACGGTCTTTCAAATTAAAAGAAGTATCTAAAAGAAACATTTGTAACTCGGCTCTAAGTACAAATAGCCTTGTTAAAGTTTTTCCCCGAGACAGCCATCGCACTTCTGTATGGTGCAGCAGTGTTTTATGTTTGCTGCCATAATCTTAACACAATAATGAGAACAATCGGGATTGTAGTGGTCGTGATTTGATAAAATTAATTATTTTTACCGCTTCATCCATAACTAATTTTAGATTTAACGGCATTTGCTTCATCGCCAGTGCTTGTCTATGCAGGATAAAATAGCTGGAACTATAATTAGGCGCTTTATTTTTTATTCGTGACACTACTCCCGCTGTCATACCCGTCATCGCCTTGGCCCCATCTGTACAAATGTCAATGCAATCGTTCCAACTGAGATTATTTTCATCAAAAAATATATTTATTTTATTAAAAATTTCATCTCCGGTAGTGTTTGTGGGCAGCGGTGAACACATAAGCATGTCTTCTTCAAAAGAACTTTCATATGGATATCTCACGATAACCAGCAAGGTAGCCAGACCAGCGACATCAGTCGACTCATCTATTTGCAAGACGAATTGTGTTTTTTGTAGACGTGTAACTAGTTCTTGTTTGACGTAGCTTGCCAGATCATGAATTCGCCGTGAAACAGTATCGTTTGATAGCGGCACAGTAGAAAGATGCTTTGCAGATTTTTCATCGAGCATACATTTTGTTATGTCTAACACACATGGTATTATTAAATTCTCAGCGATAGTGTGCGCTTCACCTGCTCCGTGGCCTTTTGATTGATAGTTTGGGTTACATGCATCATAGTTTTTTGACTTTCCAATAACTGTTCTTTTTTACGTACAAAAAATTCTTTATTCTTGTGTTTAGACTCGAGGTGTACAGTTGCTAACTGTCGGCGCAACTTGGCAGGTGCCATGGAACTATTAGGAAGCAGTTTACTACATAACATGCAGAGAGATGAGCCGTTGGAATCAACAAATCCGAAACTGATATATGATTCATCATACTTCCTTTTTTTAGCATTTGAAACCGTGGAACTTGACGTCGTTGCATCATGGTCTGGATCGGTAACACTGGTCTGCAAAAAAAATTTTTTTTTCAAGCCCTGACACCATTCCTGCTGATTCTTATGTAAAATGACCTCCTGAATCCGAATATGACCTCCGTTTTCCCCCATCGCCCACCGTTTTCTGGGGAGGCCCCCCCACCTATTTTTATCACTTTTCGATAATAGGTAGGGGGGGCCTCCCCCGAAAACGGTGGGTGATGGGGGAAAACGGGGGTCATATTCGGATTCAGGAGGTCACTTTACATAAGAATCAGCAGAATTGGTGTCAGGGCCGATTTTCATGCCGACCAGCGTAATTGCTGTATACTCCGCGCGTACTGCATTTGAACATTCGGCTTCATTAGAAGATGTTGTTGCAACACGTTTAACGCCTTTAAGCCAACGTTCCATTCTTCTTTATTAATAATGCACGATCGTTACTGCGTAGAAGAGTTTAGTCCAAATAATAAATGTACAAAACTGATACAATCAGAATACAGCAGTAGAACATCGCTGCGAACGCTAATCGTCGACTGACTGAGTGTCGAGGCGCGATCGTCGCTTTTATAGTCCTAGCCTCGATCTCGAACATTCTCAAAAATACTCGAGTCGGCGCCTTTGATAAATAAAAAGCCGAAATGAAAATAGAAATACAAAAAATGCGGTGTAAACAATCTCGACTTTACGTTTTGAAGTTAGAGCCGAAAGTCGCGGGTTCACAGTTATAGCGTCTAATCTTAGAGGCGGCTTTTATTAAAGTGACTACGCGCTTACAAGTAGATATCGGCGGTGGCGGCATAGAAAAATTGTACGAGGCGACTAAGTTCGGCTGCGCCTCGTGAATCGTGATAGGCGGCGTCAGATCGGTCAAAAAAATTCAAAACACCTCTCTGTGTTTTGAATTTTTTTCTAAATTCTTGCGGAAACCCCTACAGCGGTATCGCGGAACCCTAGGGTTTCGCGGAACACACTTAGAGTATGGCTGCTCTAGAACATACAATTCTTATCTTGATAAAATAATAAATGTCTGAGATATCAATAAAAATCGAATATGCAAAATATTGCATTTTTGGCTATAACTTGAAAATAAAAAAATGCGTCATCGATTTTTTTATATCCCTTTTAATAAGTGAGATTCCCTATAGTAACATCCAATTTGGGCCACCCTGTAGATCCAATAAATGTTCAATGTATATCATATCACATCCATTGGATATGTTCTGGACATTCGTACGATATTCTATAGACGCGCTTTTCATATCCAATGTATATCCAATATGTTCAATGGATATCCATTGGATGTGATGAATGTTAGTTTGTATATACATTAAGCATGCAATGAATGGATGTGCAATATCCGGTCATTTCACATCCAATGCATATCCATTGGATCCGCCATAGATATAGCGGATATTCTAATATTCGGGAAGGAATATCCAATGTATACAGAGAGTTTTATGTAACATGCTAGATTGTACTCAATGTACATTTTCCTATGTTCGATGTGTACTGGGACGCATCAAAGCATTGAGTACGATGTGATTGGCTACGATTTCTAATGGTAATATAGTCAACCCAATGTACACTCTTCAAGTCAAAAATAAATGAAATTTGTCAATTATTATATGAACCACAATATGTTGTATTTTAAATATTTTAGTTCAACGGAATGCTTATCGACTTTTGTTGTATTTTTAATCAGTGAAATACTAATTAAAGAAGGTAAGAAGATATAAACGCTCCATTAGTAAACACAATTTTCGCAACATTTCGTTGTTTAATTTAGCATATTAAATATAATTTTACAAACATTTTATCGCTTAATTTTGTCATACAGCAACTAATAATTTTGGAATTTATAGGACCTAAATTTAAATTTTTGTAGAACTCTTAGGTACAGACAATTTTTAAATAATAAATGATTTTGCAATAGTAAGAATTTTATTGGACACTTTGACATAACATACATTGTTTAATTTCATCTCTTCCAATAATATCGACGGAGTTTTAACTCCTCGCTCATGAAACTTATCCAAACAAACTGATTTATATGGCTCGAAACGGTTGAAATAAATGGTATTAGTCAATCAGAAAATTTAAAAGTAAATGATTCATGGGAATTTCTTGAACTGTTTTCTCCATGGTATAAGTTTAGCAGAAAAATCTTTTCTCCTTTGTAAATATTATTGATATCGGGTGATCAACAATGATTGTAGACAGGTTAAATTTCCAAAAAATGTTGGTACAACTGATTATATGAAAAGAAAATCCCCTAGATTGCTTTTCCATTGGCGTAGCAAATATTTAATCATAACTATATATAACATTTTTACAGCTTTAATTAAATATACAAAGTAAATTGAAGTAAGTTAAGGTTTTGTGTATTTTTAATAAACGTAGAGTTAGCATCCCTAATTTTATAATAAATGTTGAAAATGATGGCTTTCCTTTTCTAGGCAAATGTTAACTCTACGTTTTTTATTTTGAAATACTCGTTAAAGCTCCTCCGGATTTATGTTCCTTATCTCTTCTTCAATTGCTGCTTTAAGCTCGTTTAGGGTATGCATTCGATTTTTAAAAACCTTATTTTTTAAATGCCCGAATAAATAAAAATCGCATGGAGTGAGGTCTGGCGAACGTGGTGGCCATAATCCGTCGCTTACCAAGCGATCATCGTAAAATTCCCTCAAGTAATTTAATGTCGCCAACGCAGTATGAGGAGTGGCTCCATCTTGCTGAAAATAACCCATTATCTGTTCGTCATCATGCAATTGATTCAGAAATTCATCTAGAATGAGTGTTCGGTAGCGCTCCGCATTGATTATTTCGTTGAAAAATATTGGGCCAATTATCCGACGTCTCGAAATTGCTACCCAAACACCAATTTTTTGTGGATGTAAATCCGTTTCAATAAAAGTATGAGGATTTTCTGTAGCCCACGTACGATAGTTTTGGCTGTTCACATATCCTGACAAGTGAAACCACGCCTCGTCAGTAAAAAAGGTGTTGTCCAACATACCATTATCATTTAAATTCTGATTAAACCAATTGCAATAATCAATTCTTTTTTGGAAATCAAGTGGCTGAAGTTGTTGAACTACCAATACCTTATACGGGTGCAAATGCAGAATTTTTTTTGCGGCATTTATGCAACTCCCATACGATACTCCTGTAAAAGGATTAAACATTAAAATTTGTGCGCACCTTAAAATTAAGAACATACCCGTTTGAGCTGAAAGTTTTCTTAAAGATTTTTTTGGGCTTTGTTTAAGTTGTTGTTGAATGTCGCCAACAACCTCTTCTGTTAAGATAGGCAGTCTTCCAGCTGACTTGCCCTTACAGATACAATTCTTTCCCTCAAAACGGTCAACAATGCGGGTTTTATTTGAGGAAAATGTTTTGTACGGAATGTGGACATCGGGGAAGGCTTGAATAAATTGATTCAGACACGATTGTAATGAGTAAGTCCATGTGCCATCTTCATTCATAGTTCCACTTCGATAATGAGCCTTCAGGATGAAAGCATCATGCTGTGGTGCAAACATCACGGTAAACACAAGCGAATTCTCTTAAAATCTGTAAATTTAGGATTAAACTTAAATTTTTTAATTTTCTAACCTTAAAAACAGCAAATCACTTACCACAAAACAAAGACTTATACAAAGTAGTCCTGATAAGAACTGATGTCTATGAAACAGAATGAAAAATAACTTAATTCGAAGAATGAATTAACACAATGGCAAAATACGATGCTAATGTCAAATCGAGTTACTGTTTATTAATTTTTCCTTGGCATGAACTTGGAGCGATCAAATTCCCCAGATTTTTCGGCGGATAATTTAACTTGTCTACAATCTTTGTTGATCACTCTTTATGTCTCCGCTCTTGGCCTACGTCTGCTTCAAGTGGTAGAACAGCAAATATCATTTGCTTGCGATAACTGACAGAGTACATTTCAGTACATTTATTTTTAAAGGGAAGGTGTAAATTGGGTTGACTATATTACAATTAGAAATCGTAGCCAATCATGGCACTCAATCGCACTTAATGCTTTGATGCGTCACAGTACACATCGAACATAGGAAAATTAACATTGACTACATTTTAGCAGGTTCGGTGTTACATAAAACTCTCTGTATACATTGGATGTGTTTGTGCTATGTGGGATTAGTCTATCCTGTAAACTTGAAATGACATTTAGTCTAATGTACTAAACTTGACACAAATCGGCGTCAGCCGACTGTTGTTAATTTGAAATAACTATTATTTGAATAGTATATTTCAGTAGGAGTCCAGAAAACGGGATTTTTCCGTGCGCGCGTGACAGTCATGCAAGAACGGAAAAATCCATTTCTGGACGTGTAATGAACGCTATTTTTTTATTATACTTATCTGAAAACATTATACTTATCTGAAAACTTAAATAATATTTTTATTTTTAAACTAGTAATATCCATGGTAGTAAAAAATACAACAAATTCGAAAGAAAATGAAGTTGAATACTAGAAATTCGAAATTTGATTTGGTTAGCACTTTTTTTAAAGCCAAACATCTTTTTAACTTGGCGAATCAATACCATACGGTGAACGATTTTACGAATTAGGCTTTTTCAGAAAAATAAAATAGAAGTTATACAATGTCACTAAAAATTTTTGTGTTTTTCATAGTTCCCGTTCCGCCTGTGTTCGTATCTATATCTGGATTTTACTAGTAGGAATTCTACGCTTCCTTGTGCCGCTTGGGTTAAAATATCATCCAAAATATCATCTACAAAATCAATTTCTTCTAAGTCTGCGTACATTTCAACCAAACTTACGTATTTCACTGACGGAAAACAAAACGTCAGTGACAAATACATCATTGCCATGGCAACATTTGAGAGCGCACGAAAAGAGCGCACAAACAAATACTTTCCGTGCGGTGGCTTGAAAAAGCGAGGTTTTCATTATTCTAGAGGCATATGGAAACGAAGTGTTTTCAGATAAGTATAATAAAAATATATTATTAGATGGTCATGTTATTGTTTTTCTTTATGATACCTATGACGCGGGGCTATTCTAATCTCAAAATTTCACCTCATGCGCCACGTGTATAAACCATTAATTCAAAGTAAAGTAAGATAAAGCGACAAAATGCAAAAAATATCATTTTTTTAATATTTTGTAAATGTGATTATAATAATAAAACTAGAACAAATTTAGTTTGAGACACTTTTTCATATTCTTAATATTAAAATCATCATATCTATAAGGACGACAGTGCTATGATGGACACATCAATTTTTTTTTTTAATATGAAATAAAAACATTTCAAAAATTAAAACAATCACTTGAAGCTGAACCGAAAATCTAAAACTGCAAGAAACCGTTATTTTTTCCGGAATGAACCGATATATATATATATATTTCATTAATTGAACTGGAACGAAAACCGGAACGCAAAAAATTACAGTTCGAAGCCCTGAATAAAAGTTGGTAGAGTGTTACAAATTATTCTATGTTATAAATATCATACTAAATAAAGGATTTAAACTGTTTAATAATTAGATCTTATTAATATCTAATAGTAAATAGTTTTAGGGACTTTACCAAACATTATTATATTAATTTGGCTGTTTCTCATGTAATAAACTATCTATGATTTTGAAACGTTCTACCAATTTACAACAGATGCCGCTAGGATACACACATTTTATAAGACGTCAATAAGTTATTGCAAATATCCGACAAGAGATGTCTCCGGGACACCCCAAACAAAACCCACGTTTGACAGATGCCAGAAGCCCCCTTCCACTTGGAAAAATTTTATTTACGCCCATGTGGGGGATTTAAAAGGCTGTCGACGGTACCGCCTAGGAAAATGCCGATTAACTATTGAAAAAGTGCTGGAAAACGCCAAGTGTGTTCATTAACGCAATGTCGATCGCAGAAAAGGGTACGGGGGCTGCGTTGGTCCCCCTGGACGCCGGCGTCCCCGTCAAGTGTCGGAATAAATCGAAGAAACCCAATGGAAAATACGAATTCTGCACCGGAGAGAGGATTTATGTGAAAAGCGCGGTGCCTAGAAGGAGGTAGGCCCTTAATTGTATTTAATCTTATCTTAATTGCAGGTTTTTCGAATTACATTTCTAATTAGTTTTATCAGTTGGTTGCTATAATAGTTATATTATGTATTTAGTTCTTATTCGAATTATTGGAGCCGGTTGTTTCTGTTTACATTAAAATCAAAATTAAAAAAATATTTTAACCATTTTACAGATGTTATGAGAACCCAATCAACTTATGATTCGGGTTTTAAGTAATGAGTACGGGCGGGAAATAATACTGGTTTGAATTTAAATTAAATTTATATGAAGACATTTCAATAAAGAAGATATTTCGTAAATGTATTCTAAATAATAACTTGCGAAAACTATTTTACATTTTATTAAAATATATTTTGCCAATTGAAATTATAAAGAATTATGTTTTCAAAATATACTGCCTTTCAAAAAAATCAGAACACCAAGTATTTATTGCACGATTTTAATAAAATTTACACAATTTGATCATGTAAACGAACTGTATCGATGATCAAAAAATCAACTTGAAAAACAAAAAAAACAAATGAATAAAGATTAATAATGTGTTGGGCCTCCACGATTTCCCAAACACTCATTAACACGTCGAGGCATGCTAGAAATCAGGCTGTCAATATCGACTTGAGGTATTTCATTCCAAACTTCGATAATTTGACCTCTAAGTTCCATTACAGTGTTAGCGGGGCGCTGTAAGTTACTTATTCTAACACCTATCATATCCCAAACATGTTCTATTGGCGATAGATCTGGAGAACGAGATGACCAAGGTAACAAATTGATTTCGGCACTATCAAAAAACTGTCTTGTAATGGCCGCTGTGTGAGGTCGAGCATTATCTTGCTGAAAAATGGGGTTCTGCAAGCCATTTACATAGGGCACTAACACTGGCCGTAAAATGTTGTCAATATACCGAATCGCGTTAAGACTTGCTTCTAAAAAAACTAGAGGAGACCGACTACCATATGCTATCGCCCCCCAAACTATAACTCCCTGTGTAAGAGCCGTATGTCTTTCAACAGCAAATTGTAAAATTCTGCGTTAACCGCGTCGACGTCTCACTCTTCTGTCACCATCATGAGCCCATAAACAGAAACGAAACTCATCATTTCCAGTCATTTCCAAATGCCCGCGACGTTGTAAATCTGTCCCTTAAAGTTGTAAGACGAAGAGCTCGATCTTCACGCTCAGTGGTGCTTCTTGGACGTCCTGATCCAAGTCTACGTCGATTCTCCCCAGCTTCGGACCATCTAGACCAGCAGCGTACGATCACCGATACACTACGGCCTACCCTTTCAGCAATAGCACGAACCGAAAAACCCGCTTCTCGCATTCCAATAATGCGACCCCTTTCAAATTCACTTAGATGATGATATTGTGCACGCCGACGAACACGGGGCATCTTTTTATGTTTTACAAACTGAAACGTCAAACTACTCAGAGGCTACTTGGATATTAGAAGCAATTACATTAAAAAATCAGCAGCTGTTCATAATGGTGAAATCAAGGAAAAATACCATTATATAGTAACCAAAACAATTGATTTTTTGATCATCGATGCAGTTCATTTACATGATCAAATTCTGTAAATTTCATTAAAATCGTCTAATAAATACTTTGTGTTCTGATTTTTTTGAAAGGCAGTATAAATTATAATTATTAATTATTACTTATTTATCGCTTTAAAGTGATTACACAGGGTGAGTTTTTCTAGATGTTCTCTGCGGGGATATCGAAAACTATAGGAGATATAGAAACGGTTAATGTGTAATATACCCGAAGAATTATAATATCCTTATTATTATTATACAGGGTTATTCAAAATAAAGGAACAAATTTCAAACATTTATTTCTTCCAAACTACAAAAGATAGAAACACAATTCCAACGTTTCTGGAAAAAGAAAAGATGAAATTTTAAGCATTCAATATGACCACCATGTGTTACACGACACAACGGTGGCTCATTTCTTGTCACATACGAATCAGCGGATCTCTAGTTATCTAATTTACAACTTCAACAATTCGATGTCGCATATTTTCAAGACAGGTTTTTGGGCTGCTTTTCGTAAACTGTACCAATACGCTCGACATTTTTATTCGATGTGCGTGGACATCCCGTGCTTTTCTGTTTGCAAATGCGGCCATCGTTTACGAATTTTCTATGACACTGGTAAATCTGCTCATGACGAGACGGTTGTTTATTAAACTGACTTCGAAAAGCACGTTGAACTTCAATAATGGACTTTAGTTTTGCTAATTGCAGCACACAAAATGCTTTTTCTTGTTGTGTCGCCATTTTACTACAGACAATCAACATGACAAGTAACAGCGTCAATGCGGCCGTGGTTGGAACTTTTGCCCTGACTGTTCAAATTTTAAACTTTTGTCTGTCTAGGAGCGTTAGAACTATGGTTTTACCTTTTGTAGTTTGGCAGATATAAATGATTGAAATCTGTTTCTTCTTTTTGAATAGCCCTGTATTTTATATTCAATTTTCTATTTTATTAATTTGTAAATGTTTATTATCTTAATGAATTGTATCTTTTATAACTGATTATTGATTATCTCTTCGTACAGATAACACTGGGAACAGCAAATAGCTCATTAGCTCTAAATTAAATATTTTGCACATTTCTATTTAATCAATAGTAAATACCATTAAGGTCTAGTTCTAAACTCATTATTATAAAGAAATAATGCGTCTTCTTAATTAGATTTTAAATGTTTCATTGAAAGAAGTTTTTAAATCGCACGATAGGTCGAAAGTGGTATCATTGAAAAGGTCTTTGAAAAAGAAGCAACTTTTGTAGAAAACATATTTTTGTTACTGACGACTGTTTTGAGTAATATTAGATTGAAGTTACTAAATATCAATATCTTATCGCAGCGATGAGAAGGTAGCCATACATTTTTCAGCCATAAATGGTGGTAACCCTATTAAATTTATAAATTGCAAAAACCGATATTTTACTCATACATAGCGCTAACCATTGCATTGTGTGTAATAGGAGTACATATTAACTATTTAAGACTTTACATTAGCACTTTTGATGTAAAAAGTGAAACTTGTATTGATATTTAATCAAGCGATCTCAGGCTATTATAAAACGAAAAATCTCTGTCTTAGGCCTATCTTTGGGGGTTGTTACTGAATTGTCCTATACTTAGGAAGGGTTGAAGAGCAATTTTAAGCAATAATATTTTAGTGGCTTAATACTGAAAAAATATAATTATATTATAACATAGTTGAGCGATGCCGATTACATTATTTTCAAAGTGAAAAATAAATGTATTAGGCCTACCTTTGGGGGTGGTGGCTGATTTGCCCTTTATTTAGGAAGGGTTGAAGAGCAATTTTAGGCAATAAAATTTTAGTGGCATCCTAAGACTGAAAAATTTCGCTTATTTTATGAAATAGTGAAACGATGCCGATTACATTATTTTCAAAGTGAAAAATGAATGTAATAGTCCTACTTTTGGGGGTGGTGGCTGATTTGCCCTGTATTTAGGAAAGGTTGAAGAGCAATTTTAAGCAAAAAATTTTAGTGGCATCCTAAAACCGAAGAATTACGTTTATTTTATGAAATAGTGAAACGATGCCGATTGCATAAATTTCAAAGGGAAAAATGAATGTAATAGGCCTACCTTTGAGGGTGGTGGCTGATTTACCCTGTATTTGGAAAGGGTTGAAGAGCCATTTTAAGCAATAAAATTTTAGTGGCATCCTAAGACTGAAAAATTACGCTTATTTTATGAAATAGTGAAACGAAGCCGATTACATTATTTTCAAAGTGAAAAATGAATGTAATAGGCCTACCTTTGGGGGTGGTGGCTGATTTGCCCTGTATTTGGGAAGGGTTGAAGAGTAATTTTAAGCAATAAAATTTTAGTGGCATCCTAAGACTGAAAATTTACGCTTATTTTATGAAATAGTGAAACGATGCCGATTACATTATTTTCAAAGTGAAAAATGAATGTAATAGGCCTACCTTTGGGGGTGGTGGCTGATTTGCCCTGTATTTAGGAAGAGTTGAAGAGCAATTTTAAGCAATAAAATTTTAGTGGCATCCTAAGACTGAACAATTACGCTTATTTTATGAAATAGTTAAACGATGCCGATTACATTATTTTCAAAGTGAAAAATGAATGTAATAGGCCCACCTTTGGGGGTGGTGTCTGATTTGCCCTGTATTTAGGAAGGGTTGAAGAGCAATTTTAAGCAATACAATTTTAGTGTCATCCTAAGACCAAAGAATTACGTTTATTTTATGAAATAGTGAAACGATGCCGATTGCATAAATTTCAAAGGGAAAAATAATTGTAATAGCCCTACTTTTGGGAGTGGTGGCTGATTTGCCCTGTATTTGGGAAGGGCTGAAGAACAATTTTAAGCAATAAAATTTTAGTGGCATCCTAAGACTGAAATATTACGCTTATTTTATGAAATAGTGAAACGATGCCGATTACATTATTTTCAAAGTGAAAAATGAATGTAATAGTCCTACCTTTAGGGGTGGTGGCTGATTTGCTCTGTATTTAGGAAGGGTTGAAGAGCAATTTTAAGCAATAACATTTTAGTGGCATCCTAAGACTGAAAAATTACGCTTATTTTATGAAATAGTGAAACGATGCCGATCACATTATTTTCAAAGTGAAAAATTAATGTAATAGGCCTACCTTTGGGGGTGGGGTGGTGGTTGATTTGCTCTGTATTTAGAAAGGGTTGAAGAGCAATTTTAAGCAATAAAATTTTAGTGGCATCCTAAGACTGAAAAATTACGCTTATTTTATGAAATAGTGAAACGATGCCGATTACATTATTTTCAAAGTGAAAAATGAATGTAATAGGCCTACCTTTGGGGGTGGTGGCTGATTTGCTCCGTATTAAGGAAAGGTTGAAGAGCAATTTTAAGCAATAACATTTTAGTGGTATCCTAATACTGAAAAATTACGCTTATTTTATAATATAGTGAAACGATCCCAATTGCATAAATTTCAAAGGGAAAAAATCAATGTAATAGGCTTGCTAGATCTCTAGATCTAACACCGTTAGATTTTTTTACGGGGAAACCCGAAGGAAAAATTTAATTAATTTAGACGTATTGGTAAAAAAAATTCATGATGCCATAGGAAATAAGAATACAGTTCAATCAAGATGTGTTTAAAGATTCTTTAACACATAAATTAATAAGACCAATAACACAATCGGGAAAATATAAGTTTTTTCATTTGCTGGACTCCACTGACTGGAGTGAGGTTGTAGGGGAGAATGACAATAGCAGGAAATACGACCTGTTTCAAATGTACCCAACATTCAAATGTATAACGCCATTCGAGGCGTGAGAGGTAGATGCCAAAAATGCATTGAAAATTATGCCCATCAGTTCGAACATTAAAATAAGTTTTATTTTTCTTTCTTAATAAATATCTATAAATCTTAATAAATATTGAAAATAAAATTATGTTTCACGTATTAAAATATTGTTACTCAAAAACAATTATTATTATTATTTAAAAAAACATTATTTTACACTATTTATCGTAATTATAATTGCACACGCAAATGATCAAAGATGGCTTTTGCCTTCCTTATTATATTATTTAGCAGATTAGAAACTAGTTTCACGACTCTATAGTAACACTGTTTTGAAATCAGTGAAAAATTTCAACTGTGACAAAGCCAACTATGACTTAAAATAAAAAAAATGTTATAACTAGAAAATGTGTGGATAAAATAAAAAAAATGTTACGCCACTGGATTATACTCAAAAAGTGTCTTAAGAAGGTATTTATAGTTTTTGTCTATCTTACAAATTACGCAAGATATTAATTGAAGTTAAAAATCAAGAAAACTCGATTTTGCCCCATTACTTGTGAAAAAATCAAGATGGCACATTTTTGTTTTCGGCATTATACTAGTCTAAAAAAAAAAGATCGCGACTGCACCATCGGTTTTTTTCTAAATCTTATATTTACCGAGAAGCAACATCGAAATTAGACCACCCTGTACATTCCTGTTTAAGATAAAAATACAAATACTTTTCACACTGAATTTAATTAGTTATTTGGCCGCATTTTCCGCAATTATTGAAATGTCTAGTAGAGTTTGATTTCAAATAATTTCTGTAAATGTTTGGATCAAAATCATTATCCATGGGAATATTATTTAATATAACTACTATTTTATGGCTTGTGTGTACATTTTCGACTTCAGTATAAATCAAGCGTCTGTTTACAGTCTAACATGCCACTACAGTGTTATTACTTAACGTTACTCTCAAACCCTTCCTAAGTCTGGGGCGATTTAGTAACTATTTTCATCTATTTTTCACTTTCTAAAAAACTTAATGGAAATCGCTAATATGTGTCGTAAAACAAGGTTAATATTTCAGTCATAAGATGCCACTACAATTTTATTACTTAAATTTACTCTTCAACCAGTCCTAAATATGGGGTAACTACCACCAAAGGTAGGCTCATAACATATTTTTCACTTTACAAATTATATAATGGGCATTGCTCAAACATGTTATAAAATAAGCATAATTTTTTAGTCTTATGATGCCACTACAATTTTATTGCTAAAATTCACTCATAAACCCTTCCTAAATACAGGGCAGACAACCCGCAAAGGCCTATTACATTCATTTTTCACTTTGAAAATAAAGTAATCGGCATCACTAAACTATGTTATAAAATAAGCGTAATTTCTCAGTCTTAAGATGCCACTACAATTTTATTGCTTAAAATTCCTTTTCAACCATTCCTTAATACAGGGAAGATTAGCCACGACCCCCAAAGGTAGGCCTATTACATTCATTTTTCACTTTGAAAATAATGTAATCGGTTTCGTTTCACTATTTCATAAAATAAGCGTAATTTTTCAATCTTAGCATGCCACTAAAATTTTATTGCTTAAAATTGCTCTTCAACCCTTCCTAAACACAGAGCAAATCACCACCACCCCCAAAGGTAGGCCTATTACATTCATTTTTCACTTTGAAAATAATGTAATCGGCATCGTTTCACTATTTCATAAAATAAGCGTAATTTTCCAGTCTTAGGATGCCACTAAAATTTTATTGCTTAAAATTGCTTTTCAACCGTTCCTAAATACAGGGCAAATCAGCCACCACCCCCAAAGGTAGGCCTAATACATTTATTTTTCACTTTGAAAATAATGTAATCGGCATCGCTCAACTATGTTATAATATAATCATATTTTTTCAGTATTATTCCACTAAAATGTTATTGCTTAAAATTGCTCTTCAACCCTTCCTAAGTATAGGATAATTCAGTAACAACGCCCAAAGGTAGGCCTAAGACAGAGATTTTTCGTATTATATTAGCCTGAGATCGCTTGATCAAATATCAATACAAGTTTCACTTTTTACATCAGAAGTGCTAATGTAAAGTCTTAAATAGTTAATATGTACTCCTATTACACAATGCAATCCAATGGTTAGCTCTATGTATGAGTAAAATATCGGTTTTTGCAATTTATAAATTTAATAGGGTTACCACCATTTATGGCTGAAAAATTTATGGCTAACTTCTCATCGCTTCTTATCGCTACCTTATTTTAAAAGTAAATACTTAAGGCCACTAGTATTGGAACCAGAACAGCTCAACAGTATTTGGATTAATTAAAACAGTATCAAACCATTGATAATGGCCACTTTGTGTCCTAAATGTACATTTGGTTACAGATAAATTGTTAAAAAAAGGTTCCATGTGTTTTAATCAAAGCTCAACAGTATTTAGAAGTAAATTGATTGCTGCCCAGCAAACACACATATATTATATATGTAAGATATATGTATCTTATATGTATTAGATAAATATTATGTATATATTATATGATTTGGTTTGCTGGGTGTGGACTCTGAGTCAAAGCTGCGGAGTCGAAATTTAAGTATTTTTGCGATGAGGGAATCAGAGCCGTAGAGTTGAACATTTCGTATAACCTTGTCTCCGATTTTCAACATAATTATTTTAATATAATTGTGCTAAACATATTTAGTTTTCTTTCTAAAATTTTAACCCAAATAGAGTTTTTCAATTACAATGGAAATGTATGTAATTTTCATATAAGAGAAAACCAAAAACCTATTAGATTGCAATTAAAGTTCTAAAATGTTCACATAATTCGGAGTTGGGGTAGGATTTTCGAAAAATTGAGAAGCCGGAGACGGAGTTGGAGTCGATACCACTAACAAAATTATGTCTTCTACAAAAGTTTCTCATTTTTTAAAGAACTGTTCAATGATACCACTTTTGACCTATCGTGTCATTTAAAAATGTGGAGCTCTTGATATTTTTAATTAAACTCTAAGGGATGGCAATCTTTTTGAAAAAAACAATACTACCATTTGATTCTTTAATACGTCCATTCTAATAAATGTTTTGTCGCAACTCTCTAAAGGTAGCCACACACGCAACTGCAAGCTTGACAAGCATACATGTACAAACTTTTTGTACATGCATGCTTGAGGGTGTATGTGATAATTTTGCGCAGGCATATTGATTCTACAAGCAGCTTGAGGCTTGATGGAAATTTCATGAAGCATACTTGAACAGCGAGCTTGCACAAGCAAAACTGAACGTGTGTGTGAATGTAAAGAAAATGTAGCGGAGGCATACCAAGTAAATGTGAGCTATATCTAGCGATTTGAAAAAACAAAACCTAGTTTTACTTCAGGATTTCATTCAAATATACAAAAATTACCCATGTCTATGGCGTATTAAATCGAATATTAGCGAAATATAATTTAGTAGATTCAAAAGCTAGTAATTAACAAGATTAATAGCTTCAGGACGATCTACCGAAGAGAAAGAAAAAGAGTTCAGCGGGCATATTATAAATGCTAGGATGTCCCCTGCATATAGCATAAAAGGTTCAAATATGTTTCTTCATTCATTCTGACATAATTGTGCCAATCCTGAGGATATATCTTTAGTTCAGTCTATAAATTAATGTGGGAATTGGTTTTTCTTTTTTTTACGCATTCTTTGCACCAAATGGAATGTCTCTTTTTGTTTTCAAATTTATTGATAAGAAGAAGAGCAGTCAGACCAAGCGCATTGTCGTCCGAATTCGACATGGTTCAACCACAAACTGACGCTTGTCAACCATGCTTGAGCGTGTGTTGGCGAAGGGAATTTGTGTATGCTTGTACAAAATGTTTGATCATGCATGCTTGTCAAGCTTGCAGTTGCGTGTGTGGCTACTTTTAGACTAGCCGTTAAAACATAATATATTACGCAACGAGCATTTCATAAAAGCGACTATTGCCCTCAGAAAATAAAGACTAATCCAGTGATAGCATTATTTAAAATTTAGCCAATCAGGTATCTGCGATTATTCATGCATTAGTGCAATAGCCGGGTATTGCACATGTGTAATACCCGGGGTACTTAGGTAACGATTATTTTATAACACGACAAACCCAAAATGAAACTTTAAACTATCAAAACATTTATTAAGTAATATTACAATTAGTAAATGTGATAAATGTGAAATTTTCTTCGGGCAATATTTTGCTCTTGCACTACGCGCACTCGCGAAATGTTCAGGTATTTGGTGTGCACTCGGGATATAATTGCTTATTAAGACATGCGTATCATACTTACGACACGAGCCGTATGCGAGTGTCTAAAGAAATAGGAGTGTCTTAATAGCCATTAAATCCAGCAATATTTTTTTTTATCCCGTCACGACAATTAAAAATAAGCACTTTATTTTCAAAATAGCATATTTCGTTAGGAGTCTAGAAAAAGGGATTTTTCCGTGCGCGCGTCACATTTCCCGAACACGGGAAGTCATGCAAGCACGGAAAAATCCATTTCTGGTCGTGTAATCAACGCTATTTTTTATTATACTTATCTGAAAACATTATACTTATCTGAAAACATTATACTTATCTAAAAACTTCAATAATTTTTTTATTTTCAAACTAGTAATTTTGATGGTAGTGAAAAAATACAACTAATTCGAAAGAAAATGAAATTGAATACGAGGTTTTTAAAAATTTGATCGAGTTAGCACTTTTTTTTAAATCTAAACATCTTTTTATCGTGGCGAACCAACATCATAAGCTGTACGGTTGTGCGGATTTGGCTTTTTTAGAAAAATAAAATAGAAGTTATACGTCGTCACTCACAATTTTTGTGTTTTTCATAGTTCCCATACCGCCTGTGTTCGTGTCTATATCTGTGTCTATATCTGGACTTGTGCCGCTTGGGTTAATATATCATGCAAAATATTATCTACAAAATCAATTTCTTCTAAGTCTGCTTACGTTTCAACCAAACTTACGTATTTCACTGACGGAAAATAAAACTTCAGTGACAAATACATTGTTGCTATGGAAACATTTCAGAGCGCACGGAAAGGCGCATAAACAAACGTTTTCCGTGCGGTGGCTTGAAAAAGCGACGTTTTCATTATTCTAGAGACATTTGGAAACGAAGTGTTTTCAGATAAGTATAATAAAAATTATTGTTCATGTTGTAACTAAGAAAATGTAATGGAACACATGACATAAATAAAACACAGAAATGTCAAGGTGTAATAAAACAAATACAACATTTTATAATTATTATTTTTGTCTCTCCCATCCATAAACTATTATTTATCGTATAGTTTTGCAAATTTTGCAGGTAATAAATTGTTTGCAATTCCTGCAGTTTGTTCCATAATTTCTGAACCGGTTACATTTTCATTTTTACTCTCGCTATCGCACAATTCAATTGATAAAAAGCATGAATTTCAAGAATTCACTTCCTGATAACTATCACTAACCAAACACATATATCTCTGTTGGAGTGCGTGTAGATGGGTGTATGTATATGTTAGTAAAAAGTACTGAAAACTGATATTTGAAATTCACTCACACATAGACATCACCTTTCCTATACGGAGTGTCCCGATTAACCAGTCCGTGTATGAGTATCTTCTAAACGGTAAGAAATAGAGAATCGGTTAAATAGGAGAAAATATTATCTATCCGTTCTAAAACTCAAAATAAAACTTGATCATTCAAAGCACACTACGTAAAAACTGATTTTGGCGATTTTTTATTTTCCTGTATAACTTTGTTATTATCGATGATAAACGGATAACATTTTGACATTATAAAGGCAATTTTTTATGCACTTTACTAATATGTAGTTAATTTTAAAATGAAACAAATATTTTTCAAAATATGTATATTAACTTCATTTTCTCTTATGGAATCAAGTTAGCTAAAAGCTCATTTTATAAAATTTTTATTTCTTTTTAGTTTGATATACCGTGGGTTTATTTTATATTTTATACTATCATTTCGTTCAAAACTTATTTATTATTTTGTCTACTTGTATTAAATTTATAATTTATAATTATTCTTTTGTTCTAATATAATATTTCACAACCTACTAAAAAATTATTTTTATTTATTTATTTTTTGAAAGGTGCCTCCTTGGCGTTACGTCCACATTTCGTACAAATTATAATTATTTCTAAATAATCAGTGGCTGAATACATGATGATTATGTACAAATTACGCACTGACTTGTCAAATTAAATTTGACACTGACATTTTTCAAAAGCTCCGGCTTTATTTTTAGTAATACCTGGCGCTAAACCTTCCGGGATTGGTGGATTTAAAAACCTATTAACTCTGTTATGCAGGTAGCAGTAATTAATTTTCTTGTATTTTTTAGCAACCCATTGTCGTCGGCACATATCAGTTTTCTTTGGGACGCGAGTTGTAAAGGACTGTATGTCAAATAAAAAATATTCCCATTTGATGAGATTTTAAACTGATTCGCATATTCTAACGTTTTTACATTTTTTAATCTAAAATATCTAAAGTAAAATTATTTTTGCAATATAAAACTATTGTGTCTTACATAGACTAGTACGAACACTTAGTTACTAATTTGAACAATTATTGAAAATAACTAGTATTCGGGCTAATGCCCTGGCGGATATTGGATTACAGATTGCAATGAAGTTTTTGCTGTTACATACAGTAACCTACTACAAACTGAATTGATTGTGTAAAAATATTTTCATAAATAAACAAGACGGATTCCGATATATCAAATCTATATCAACTAACCTTCCATCTTTCACTACATTTATTATAAATGCATTTGAATCAAATCGTGTCAACGATGAAATATTTATTGGAACGTTTAATGCTTCAGGAATCCATGCTGATGTGGTAAATTGGATTCGAAGTTATTTGATAATAAAGTGATTTGGGGATAACTTAAAGCAATCAAATTAACGTTTGGAAGTGATAATAATGGGTTTATTAAAAGATTTACATTAGTTTATTAAAATATTGGGCAAACGATTTGTTTTCAGTTGAATTTTTATGTCATTTATACTGCTTATATCTATATCGTTTTGTAATAAAGATCATTAGTCTGGTCATCATATCAAGTAACTTATATTATATTATTTTATTGGCCAAGCAGATTTGGGATTTATTTTTCTTAGGTTCTTTAATTATTTGAGTTTTGCCTACTGTCTGTCATGTCATGAATGACATTGATATATGAATGCCGTATTGCAATTGATTAATTATTTGACAGAAAAGTCATAAAATGCCGGACATGATATCCAATATTGTAAAGAAATATATTAGAAATGCGTACAAGATTCTTATCAATTTTCAATTTTTTTTTATGAAACCTGTTCCACCGTTTAATTAATCTTTCTGATAGAGTAATAAAGCACATCGTGACCATGTGGAAAACATAACCTTAAATTTATTTTGCAGACAAAAATCAGAATTACAACCAGAGTATCCAATCAAATATCCAACATATAAAATGATCTGGTTGACCAATAAAAAAAAACGAATACCTACAGTGGCCGACAATTAATTCTAAACCTTATTCATATATTTGTTTCTGTTATATAATAACGATTACACCTAATTGAAGATCATTTTAAATTCTTTAAAATTATGTCGTTTCAATTTAATTTAGTTTCTGTTTTTAACCTATTAACGGGCAAACTAAAAAATGATCATTATAAGCATCGGATAATTGATTAGAACATTTATTTTATTTTTACAGTGTCGTATTTTCTTTTGTTTGAATGGCCGCTATGATCTTGTTTCTATAAGTATATGATTTAGGAAAGCTGTAAGTAAACAATATCAATAAACGACAGTTTGTTGCCGGTTTGTTTCATATAATATATAATATATTTGTGCGCCTCTGGATGGTGTACTCCTGTGTTTTCTATGAAGTGCAGGATTTTCAACCAGGGGATTTTTTTGAGATCTATTTCAGGAAGCACAGGCTTCCCGAGGCTCCATGCGTTACCTTTTAGGCCCGCCGCATATTGAACCCAGCCCAGCACAGTACAGCCCAGGCCCACGTATGGGTTAATTCTGTGAATCATAGTAAAACATGAAGTGGTGCGTATTGAATCCAGTCCACGGCGAGCCCACGATGACGTCAACCACGCGTGTGAAGATTTGCGAGAGTCGCACAGATTTTGTGGGCCGTGGGTCTCGAGGCTTGAGTTTGTTTATATTGATTTTGTTTATATTAACCCAAAAATTTAATAGAAAAGTGGTTTTGACGTTTGAGCCGTAAACAACCACTAAATACATTGTTTGGAAGATCTCCACTTAACAAAAACTCTCCTCGAGTACTTCGCGCTCTTAAGTAAGCACTTGGGCGTTTACTTTTCTCTAGATAACGCATACAAAAGAACTACGTTCTCAGTTTCGGACTCAGATTCTAAATCTAAAAGTATTTGAAGGGACGTCATGGAGAGAGGTTTATAGCTGGGTCTATACAGGGCTGGGTTCAATATGTGGTGCCTCCATTTCACACGTGGGCGTGCGTCCGGCTGGTTTGAGCATGGGCCTGGGCTTCCAAACACCCACGCCATGAGGGGCTTGTCTCAATTCCCATCCTATGTTAGTGCTTATTCAGCTCAGTGTCCAGTAACTAGTCCTGTGATTTTTCGTAGTTTCATTCTGCTCATTCCTGACAGCGTCAATGTGCTGTTAGGTACCGGACCATCTAGGAAGAGTCGTGTGCCTTATTCCCTTTTGGTTGTGCCATGCCTTTTTGTGCTCCTCTGCTAACTTGCGTCGGATTATTTCCTTTCCGGTTTCATAAGGTATTTCGAAAGTGGGTTCAGGTCCTATAAATTTCCCTGATGCCCCTTGTTTAGCCAGCAAGTCGTCCCCCAAGTGTCCAATAATTCTTTGGTCCTTGGGTACCCATACTAGCTGTTTTTTTACTGTTGTCGACAGTGCGTCCAGTCTAACTATGCAGGCCATAACCAGCCTGAACTGCAACAGCAGCGAGGCTAGCGCTTTTAGGGCTGCCTGGCTGGCTGACATAATGGTAATTGGTCCTCTGTTGTGATTAGCACACCAGTCAATGGCGGCTATTACAGCCTGGAAGATGGAGGCATGTTTCCCCAAAGCAACCGCAAATATTTTACTCCGGTTGCAGCCTCCATAGATTCTATCTCCGGTTCCTTTTGTATTTTTGGCCCCGTCTGTATACCAGATGGTTCCTTCAGAAGTTCCCGGGTATATTCCACTTAACCAATCACTCCGCTGTGGTATGGTTACTTTGAACCGGCGTGATGGGTGTACGATTTTTCTGACATCGTACCTAATTTTTAAGATTTTTTCTTCTTGTAGCATTTTGAATGTTGCTGGTCTTGATGCTCCTACATTTAAAGTGTATTCAATTATGTGCAGCCTGTAGGCTGCCTTTCTAGCTTCCACCTTCTTTGCACTTTCTCAAGTTTTACGGCTGCGCTCTTGGTTTGGGTCTTTTCTCCCCATGCAAATTACGACCACGGTGTATAGCCATTTGGTCATATTGGGTCTCAGTCCCCATATGCGTCCTACCATCTTTCTGGTCGCAAAAAGTCTTTTCATGGCCTTTTGGTGATGTTGTCTAGGTGGAAGTTGAAGTTCAATTTGGGATCAAGTATGACACAATTTGTCGCAGAACCATAGAAAATCATTGTGATTGTAAACGTGTATTTTCTTGAATATTGGGACCAATCCAATACTGAGCACAATAATAATATCCAATTTAATTGAGGTGTATTGTTCTGTGGGATTCAGTTCATTCTTGTTTGTCGTTTCTTCTTTTGAAATAATTAGATTGCTCACTGACAGGTTTGTTAAATAAAATCAAACAAAACCGCAGACATGCGTTTATGATACAGTGTTTTGTTTTTTGTGACCTCAGGGTAAAAGGGTATAGTCAACACATTACCTTTCTACCCTGAAGCCATTAACTTCTATTTGTTTTTAATCAGTGAATTCTGGTTGAAATAGAACATATTCAATTGTTTGGCACATCGAATCTTAAGTTTGCGTTTTTTATTATCATGACATTCATGACCCCTTTCAAAATACAGGGTGTTTGAAAAAGAACTCCCTAGTTTTACTGTGTAATAGAAACTGTTCAAAGTGATATACACTATTCTAGTTTGTGGTGTTTAATTCATCAACTGTCCAAGATTTGCTCGCCTGCAGCTGGTACGCCTGCTTGACCTTGAGACGGCGCCAGGGGTCAGTTCGCTTAATTCAGTTCAGGCGTGCAGTGCAGTGCAATGGCTACTCCGCAACAAAAAGCGCAGTGTGTTATTTGGCTAGTGCAAACTGAATCTGTTATAGCAGTGCAACGTAATTTTGGTCGTCAGTATGGTGTTGAACCTCCTACAGCAAAAACTATCTAGCCATTGACTTCTTTGAGCTCCGAACACACCAAACACGAATTTGTTGAACAACATCTTTAAAAGTTCTCGGTCTACCTGGCGATTTCCCCTTTATAACACTACCGGTTTCCTTGAAAGAATGTAGCCAATGACGGAATGTTTTTGCTGTAGGAGGCTCAAACCTTACTGACGTCTAAAATTACGTTGCACTGTTATAACAGATTCAGTTTGCATAAGCCAAATAACACCCTGCGCTTTTTATAGCGGAGTAGCTATAGCACTGCACTGCACGCCTGACCTGAATTAAGCGAACTGAGCCCTGGCGCCGTCTCAAGGTCAAGCAGGCGTGCTAGCGGCAGGGAAGCAAAACTTGGACAAGTGATAAATCAAATACCACCAACTAGAATAGTGTGTATCACTTTGAACAGTTTCTATGACACAATAAAACTAGGGAGTTCTTTTTCAAACACCCTGTACTTCAAACGCGTCAATTTCACGAAAATGCTCAAAATCTCATTCAAACTATGGCGAAACTATTTAATGTAAGATTGCGGTTATACGGATACATATTATTCGAATATTCGAATAACAGATATTCGTTATCCGGAAAACGGATATTCGGATAATGCGTAACAATATATACCACGAATATCCGGATTATAATCGCAGCGCTCATTAAAAGAAGAAACAAACAGATTTCCAATAGTGGGTGAAAGGTTTGCATTAAAAGTAAGTGAAGGAATAACTGAACTGTTAGAAATAAAGAGGATCTACAGATATTGATCACTTACAATTTGTCGCTGAACCAAGAGGATATTATTGTGATTGTAAACGTATATTTTCTTGAATATTGTGACTAATCTAATACTGAGCACATTAGTAATATCCAATTGAACTGAGATTTATTGTTCTGTGGGATTCAGGTCGTTCTGGTTTGTCATTCCTTCTTTTGAAATAACATGATTGCTTACTGACAGGTTTGTCAAATAAACGAAACCGTAGACATGCGTTTATGATACGGTGTTTTGTTTTTTGTGACGTCAAGGCAAAAGGGTAATGTGTTGACTTTAATATAGAAATACTTACTTTAAACACATTGAAAACACTGTTCAAACACAAGGTGTGTAAGTAGACCAAAACCGGAACTTGGTAAAGGCGTGTCAGTTGTGATCAAGGATGTTATATATATGGATCGATAACTTGTCAAAATTATGGATTCACAGGATGAGGCAAGTGTCCGCCATCTTGTAGGGATTTAAGCGGAAACATTTAAAATCACGTTCCTTCCAAAATAAATGTATACGAATAATTTCATCAACTTCATTAATAAATATTTTCTCGTTCATTCTAAACAATTTGAGATCTGAGAGTGGCATGCGAAAATTTGTTAAATTTTGGCACAATAGAGAAAATAACGTAACAAATACTTTCTTCAAAAAATTTTCGTCACGTTTTTTTGTTAAAAAACTATTATGTGCAATTTAGGAAACAAATAAACGAGACAAAACTATTTTATATTGTGTACAATTTGTAAAACAATAATACCAATTTGATCTTTAAAACTTATACCTATCATGCAGTTTTAAAGTGCTAGTTTGCAACATCAACAAAAGTAATAGCATTTATAACAAAATAAAATTACGAAAAAAAAAAACAAATTTCATCAAATTGTATTCTCCGCTTATTGTTTTCATAAAATACTTAAAGCAACTCTTTTGTGTCTCTAAGGTGCCCCTTGGGGCACTGGCCCCAGAAGCCGCTCCTCCGCCTCGTTGTAGTAACGTTACTGTCTGTTTCTTTTTAAATTTAAAATAATTGTCAGCAATCAAGGGATGTTATAAAAATGTATTTATTTTTAAGAATAATTCAAATTCAAAACTATTTGAATTCGAGAAAATAAGCTTACGCTTTTTATAGTTTGCACACTTTAAACATTATATATCAAATTAGGAAAATGTTATTCGTGAAAATGCAAACAATGTCTTAATTAATAAGACAACTTATGACAATAAATATCCATTGAAACAACAACATATTTATTATGATTTGATTTTTTACAACGCTCTATCAAAGTATATGTAACAGTTAGGTCAAATTCTCTTCAAACCAACTAACAAATGAAAATTAAAATTGAAAGGACAAATAAATAAGAAGAAATTAGAAATGAAAGGACTTGGATTAAAACTAACGTCTTAGGCCATCTATAGACACGTCTCGAGATTTATCTCTCTTCAGAATAGCTTTGCTTATGACGTTTAAAAAAAATATTTAGGAATAAAATTGAACTAAACTTACTTGGAAAAAGTGCTTTGTATGGAGTGAACAGGTACACAGAAATGGATTAAGGGAAAAATATGGTCGGTATTTATAGGTTAAAAATGGATTATGTCATTAGCAGGTATGAAGAATGCGAGACCTGATTATTTACCTTGGGGTACAGTTCAAACAAGAATAAGCGTAAGCTTATTTTCTCGAATTCAAATAGTTTTGAATTTGAATTATTCTTGTTTGAACTGTACCGTAAGGTAAATAATCACGTCTCACATTCTTCATATATGCTAATGACATAATCCCTTTTTTAACCTATAAATACCCACCATATTTTTCCCTCAATCCATTTCTGTGTACCTGTTCATTCCATACACAATACCTTTTCTAAGTAAGTTTATTTCAATTTTATTCCTAATTGTTTTTTTAAAAACTTCATAAGTAAAGCTATACTAAAGAGAGATAAATCTCGAAACGCGTCTATAGATGGCCTAAGACATTAGTTTTAATCCAAGTCATTTCTAATTTCTTGTTATTTCTCCTTTCATTTTTAATTTTCATTTGTTAGTTGGTTTGAAAAGAGTTTGACCTAAATGTTTCATATACTTTGATAGAGCGTTGTAACAAATCAAATCAAATAATATTTTAAATATTTCATTGTGTAATTCAATATCCGGAGGTGTATCTGCACGGGAAGTAGTTGTTTCAATATTTATAGTCGTTAGTTGTCTTATTAATTAAGACATTGTTTGCATTTTCACAAATAACATTTTCGTAATTTTATATATAATATTTATTTTTATTTTGACCTATTAGTTACTTGTAAAATGAACTTATTCATTCACCTGAATTTATCAATTTGTAATATGTAGTATCATGACTATCAAGGCCAAAACGGCCGCAAAATATATACTAACAGATTATCGACTTTTCTAGCAACCCTTATTTACCGTGACGTGGCGTTATGCGCGGCCAACTGTAACCCCTTGCTCTACTTCACACATACAAGCCTCTGTAACCTTGTAGGTATGTACTTTCAATTTTCATTGTGATCCATTTTTTCTCACATTGATTTAAATTAAAATAGTTTTATTTTGACAACAGTCATTACATTTCAGTATGTATTATTATGTGTGAAAACCATTACAGAAATCAATCGTCAAATTTTTATGCGAATTATTAATTTTGAATATAAATAGAGCCAAACGCTTTTTTTATTCTCGCTCTTAAATATCTCGTTAATAAAGTTCAGATTTTTATAGTGTTTTCAAAACGTGTTTTTAAAATTCCGAGATTATTTTGACGAATATACTTTTAAAGTATCTGGATTATTTTGTCTATGTCTATTGCTTTGATGTCATTTTGTACTCATTAATTTTAACTTTAATCGTATGTAATACACGTACAAGGGTAAAGTATTGTTTTCGAGAACATTTTTAAATATAATCTAGTTTAACTGTTCATTGTGGAGGCTTCTACTTCGTTATACATCATTATTTAAACAAATAAGACAATTAACTTTGTTTGTATAACTGAGGATTTAATTGTGACTATAGTTTCGCAAACTTTAACTTGTCATTATCAAACATAAAGTAACTTAAAACAAACAATTCGTCAGGTATATATACGAAAAAATTACGGTTACAAAACGGCTTTAAAAATGGGGGTGTATATTAGGTCAAGCTGGTCGTTTATTACGGGAATTTCCGGATTACCGCGTGCTCTGTGAATTTCCAGAGACTCCAGGAGGTCCATCTTAATAAATATAGAATGAAAAACTAACTAAGTATATATATGGAGGCAAGGACACATCTAAAAAAGAACAAATATTCAGATCCCTTACCTACTTTGGTGACATCTCATTACAAATTATAAGCATTTTATCTAAACATAACATTTCAATAGCCTTTAAACCTTTTACAAAAATTAGATACAGTATTTTTAATCCGAAAACAAAAATACCCAGTGCTCACAGATCAGGGATATATAAATTAACTTATAGCGATTGTAAAGGAGTGTATATTGGTCAATCTGGTCGTAATTTTAAAATCAGACTCAAGGAGCATCTTAGCTCTTTTCGGCTTAATTTGATTGATAAGTCGTCATTCGCTAGACATATGATTGAAAACAATCATACTTTTGGCGAGGATGTACTGTCAATAATACATTTAGCCGAAAAGGGTCGTAAGATGGACCTCCTGGAGTCTCTGGAAATTCACAGAGCATGCGCTAACCCGGAAATTCCCGTAATAAACGACCAGCTTGACCTAATATACACCCCCATTTTTAAAGCCATTTTGTAACCGTAATTTTTTCGTATATATACCTGACGAATTGTTTCTTTTTAAATTACTTTATGTTTGATAATGACAAGTTAAAGTTATCGAAACTATAGTCACAATAAATTCCTCAGTTATACAAAGTTAATTGTCTTATTTGTGAAAATAATCTAGTTTGTTACCTGGATTTAACCCGTTTGAGGTTAACTGAGTCGACCAAGACAATTTTTGAAAAATATCTGCCTGTCTGTGTTTCTGTCATCACCGTACAACAAGGCTATACAGGGTGTACAAACAGTAATGTAACAGCCTGATGTCTCGGTTTGTGGTGAGTTTAGAAAACAATGTTTTAAATAATACCTACTAGTTTAAGCTATTTACAATATGTTGATTAATTTTCAAGAGTCACTTCAAACTGAGCTTTTTTAATGGAACACCCTATATATTTCGTTGGTATTCGATAACATGTTAAAATAGAAACATACCAGAAAAAACCGTATGTTGAAATACAAAAAATGGTGCTTACTGAATTTAAAAAGTATTACAATTTATAAAGATAATGGTGTGGCCAGAAATTCGTAAAAATAAGAAGACGGTGGTGGTTTGTATCGAGCAAAGTCTACCAACAACGCATTGTTAAGGACTATATGGTCACCTAGAGTAAAAAAAAAAACACTTCAAAGGCGGACCTATTAAAACATCGACTGGACATCAGCACATTCAGCACGCTTGACCATCGATTTTTGCGAAGAGAACGGAATAGACGTGCGTGGCAAGAGTTTGTAGCCTTCAAATTTGCCTGACCTGAATCAGATGGATTTTACCATTTTGTCCATTTTGGAGCAAAAAACCTGCTCTACAAAACAAAAAATCAATCCAATCCCTGAAAACGTCCCTGCAGCCAGAATGGGCCAAACATTCGATCCATGAACTATCGAACATCGTCAACAATTTTTGGAAGCGTCCTGCCGCCTGTGTGTCTGTTGGAGGTAGAAATTATGAACATTTGTTCAAATAATCTTGTTAAGAATTTCCTTAGTTTTCTTGAGATGTAATTTGCAGTTGTGTTTTACATGCTAATAAAAAAGTGAATGTTAAAGGATTGTGTCCGAAAACTTTTGCCTTACCCTGTAACACACTAGGGTATTGTCAAATGGAAGGGGAAAACCAGTTGGACAACATTGTAGTTTTTATCAATATTGTATGTATTCGTTAATCTGTAACTTTTGAACGAATCAACTTTAAAACGAGCGGTTTTCACAGGTAACCTATTTTAACATGTTATCGAATATCCCCTAGGGGACTGGGTGGGAGTCAAATTTAAAACTTTAAATGGAAACCCCTGTCTTTACTTTCCCCATATGCAAAATAAAGGGAAAGTATTGTTTTTGCGAACATTTTCAAATCAAAAATGTTAGTGGATATCTATTTTGAGGTCCCCCTAGTAGATTAAGACCATTTTTGAAAAATGTCTGTCTGCCCTTCTGTAATTCTGTCGCTACGATAACCGATTAAGCTGTTAACATGACACTATAAACTTAAGCTTTTTATTACAATAGTAGTATCCGTTCAACTTTTGGTGAAAATGCAGAGACTAGAAGTGGTAGTTTACCCTAAGCATTTTTTCTTTTTAAGAGTCTTAGAAAAAAATCTTGTTAAGAAAAGTTGTAGATAAAGGAAAAATTAGTATTTAATGCATGTTCAGTTTATGCTATAATTTCAAGTATCTAACATTGGGAAAAGTACTATGATGTTACACATCAACATTTTTATTTTTTATTTGGATTGCATGTCAGAAAATAAATACCTTTTGAATTTTTTTGGATTCGAAACGAACTTTTTGTACTCATTTTCTGAAATGTGTTATATATGGGTCCATGACTGATTAGTAAATAGAATGCGATTTTTTATTGTGTAGTCGTTGCCATGTTATGTTATGAGATCGTTGGGTCAGCCTGTGCTGAAGTGGTTTTGTAATCTCTCCCATTCGTCTCTGTTTGGCATAGTCAGTCCTCATACTCAGGGTGTCATCCCTTTAGTAGCAGTTCCAAGGCAGCTGATGGCGTAGTGCGTATGGCTCTAGTTACCGCCACCGTTTTACGGGTTGTAATCGGCCACCGCCCAATGCAGCCATAGGTAGGACCGAACCGTATAGCCAGTACATTTGGTTTGGGTTTAATTCTCAGGACTTTCCGCAGATTTATGGCACGAACATAGTGCGTATTGTGCTTTGCGGATTGTCTTTTCTAGTTGGGAGTTTCAATTCAACGAATTATTCAGAATAACTCCTAGATATTTTGCTTTCTCCACAAATGATATGATTTCTCCTTGTAGAGTGATCCGTCTCAATTTCAGAACCCTCTTTCTGATGAACGGGACCACCAGTGTTTTAGTAGGATTTATGTTTAGTCGTTTCTCTACACATCAGTTCTGCGTCGCTTCGCGTCCAGCGCCTCTTGCAGGGCTGCACCATCTGTGCCCCTTGCAAGGATGACTATGTCATCTGCGTACGCTTGCACTTTGACGTCAAGTGCGTTCAAGAACGCTAGGAGATTATCCACCAGTAGGGACCAAAGCAGGAGGAAGAGAACTCCTCCCTGCGGGCATCCTCTGGTGGTTCTCAACCTGACAATGTCACTACATAGTGACGTTGTCACGGTTCTAGCGTTGAGCATTGCTCATATACAACCTGTAATTGTCGACGGGACTCCTCTGTCCCTTGCGTATTTGCAGAGAGATTCTGTCAGTGCAGCGTTAAAAGCCCCTTCCATGTCTAGGAAAGCTGTTACCGCAATTCCCCTGTGGTGCATGTTTGCGCAACTTTCCCGACGAGGTTATTTAACGCCAAGTCTGTAGACTTTCCCTTTTGGTAGGCATACTATTGTACACTAAGGGGATTAATACTCAATATCTTCCTCCTAATGTAGACGTCCAGCACCTTTTCTAGTGTGTTTAAGATGAACAACATCACATAGGTCTTTTTCACCCTTACCTCCGACCAGCTAGTTGCGATATAGTTCCACGCTTGGCCCGCTCTGAACAATCTAATAAGATGAAGGATTATACTCTCCAAGCTTTTTTGAAGTAAACCAGGGAAGACCTCATCTACTCCGGGTGCTTTGTAAGGTTGGAAGGATTTAACTGCCCAACTTACAGAAGGTAACGATTTTGTTTACTACTTTTCAGTCCTGCTTTCTGGGTCTCTTAGTCGAAAGCGTTGTGTCCGGCGATTCGTTACACAAAAGGGAACAATCTGGAAAGTGAGTATCAGCCATGATCTCCAACGTTTCTTTACCAGACGCCGTGTACGAGCCATCAGGTCGTTTCGTCGATCCAAGTGCTGGCGCGAACCTTGTGGATTATCGTACTGCGAGGAGTGTTGTTTACCCTCACAGAACTTCCTCCAAGATTCTCTCTTGGTCCTGCGAATTTGTTTATTATACTCCGTTAGAGCTGTACTGTATCGTTCCGTTGCCCGCCTCCTTAGTCCAGTTAAAGAGTTTCCGAACTTCTTTTCGCTTTTTCTCCAGTGTGTTATTCCACCAGGAGGCATTTCTACTATCCTTTTTTTTCTGTAGTGGACAGTTATCATGATACGCTGACACGATTGATTGGCAGACATGTCTCAATGCTCTCGTGACTTTTGACAGTGGGAACCGTTTATTTTAGAAGCTCACTAAGAGTACCCGTCCCATTTAGTGTTTCTGGCATTTCGGTATTCCACTATAGATCTAGTGCCAGCTTCAATGTTAGATTGAATGTTTCGATAGCCAGAGAAGGAGCTGTCGTTTGATAGCCTCCAATTGGAAATATGTGTGCTTAAATAGTTTGAGCAGAATGTAATATCAAGAACCTCCGCACGATTTTTCGTTAAGAAGGTCGGTTCGTTGCCAGTATTGATCACAGTTAGCCCTTCCCAATAATAATGTTTAATTAAAGCTCACCTCTCGGATTGGTGTTGGTGCTGCCCTACACCGGGTGGTGTGCATTAGCATCACATGCCACAAGCAGTTGGATATGTTGCCTCCTGCTGTCGGCCAACATTTCCGCTGTTGGAGGTGGTGGATCTGCACTGTCTTCCGGGAAGTATGCAAAGCAGGCTATTACGTCCAGCCTCCTCTTTCTCACCGGTAGCTTGAGGTGGACAGCGACGACATCTCTGGTGCAGTATCCTGTAATCAGATAATATTTAATGTCCTTTCGGACTATATTACACGCTCTGGGCTTATGTCTAGAGATATGTTATTACCTTTTTCTACTCCCATCTTTAAAACTCCCATTATCGTATATGTTTCCATGACACTAAGTGATCTCTTAAATACACATTTGTCAAGCCGTAGGTTCGTGCGTTTTAGTCACGGGGTGAAGTTAGGAACAGATTTTTAACCACGACCTGAAGCAAGCTTTGGATTATTAGTTGTCACATGTCAAACATTTCAATCCGACGCGGTGCGAAAACGTGCAAGTAATTTTCAGTTTTACACCAAAAAATAAAGTACTTTTCGTGTAAATAATAAACGATAGTGAAAGTGACGAGGATCCCCCCGAAATTATTGAAGCAGCAGCATCGGCAACTGCTAGTTTGCTGCCGCCGAAATCGAAAAACAAATACGAACGTACATACAAAGTAGTCCAAGATTGGCGCCAAGAAAAGCAAACAAATTCATTCTTTGAAAATGTGCTCCTTGCATATTTCGAACAACTTTCAAAAAGGATGAAACCGTCTTCTCTGTGAGCAATCTATTCAATGTTACGGATGACATTAAATATTAAAAATAATATCGATATAAGCAAGTACTCCAAATTGTGCGCGTTTCTGAAAAGGAAATCAGACGGTTACAGACCTAAAAAGTCAAAAAACGTTGACATCGCAGCAAATTAAAGAATTTTTGTCGTCGGCTCCAGATAAAGAATACTTATTTACAAAGGTAAAATGTAAAATCAAATTAAATACTATTATTAAAATTATAAATATTTTAGGTTGGGTTAATTTTTGGCATAATGGGGGCTTGCCGGAGAGCAGAATTGATGAAAATTGAAACAAGTCATATTGAAGACCTCAACTCTGCCATCTTAGTTCACATTCCCGATACAAAGATAAAAACGGAACGTCAGTTTGCTATTGGAGGTACTTTCTATCATACTTGCAAGAAATACATGGAACTTCGACCTCCAAACCTGATAAGTACTCGATTTTTCGTAAATTACCAGAAAGGAAAATGTACCAAACAGCCCATTGGAATAAATAAATTTGGAAACCTCGCTAATGTTGTAGCAACATTTTTAAAGTTGCCTGACCCTGCTTGTTACACCGGCCATTGTTTGAGAAGATCATCAGCTACGATTTTAGTAGACTCTGGTGCAGACATCACTGCTTTAAAGCGCCATGGAGGATGGCGCTCTACCACTGTGGCAGAGGGTTATATAGATCACTTATTAAACAACAAAATTGAGACAGGGAATAAAATCTTCAATGCTGTACAACGTAATGATGTCCAAGATACTGCAGAGAATATTAATATTCCAATTGTTGAAAGTTAAAGCTTTAATTGTAATGAAAATGGAACAAGGAATACTCTCAACTTAAATAAAATAAATAATACACAACACCAAAGAAATGTAGGAGAATCAATGATTTCCTTCAGCAATTGTCATAATGTATCTAATGTGACTGTTAATTTATATGTACCGAAGTAGCATAATTTAATAATTTTGTAATGTTTCCATGTTCGTTTAATAATAATAATTTCAAAATGTTTGCGTTTTAGTCGTAGAAAAAGTATAGTATGCAATTCGTGTTATAAACTTCTCTAGACACTCGTATTATTAAACACTCGCTCCGCTGCGCTCCGCTCGTGCCTAATAAACTCGTGACTAAAGTGCAGTTTATAACACTTGTTGCATAATATACTATTCCGGGTATATCGCTTAGGCTGCTTATCCAGCTCGTACCGCTTCCCCACGGCTCCTGGATGAAGGCGAGATCTATTCGCTTTTCTCTGAACCTTTTGCCAAGGAGGAAAGAGGCTCGTTTGGCATGCACATTATTGATCCGCCGGTGGTTTGGCTTCCTGGAAGGCGGATTTTCAGCTTGTCTTTGAGTGTGCCTTGCCCCTTAGTAGAGCCTTACCCCTGACCGGTGGGATGGTTCTAGGATTTGTCACATGGGGCTTTACTACCGTTCCGCTACCGCAGGCCGCACAGTGGTCGGAATTTAAAAAGAAGTGGGATTTAATATAAAAAACCGTTTGTAAATCATGAAACTTTGTGGATGAACGTATTTTGAGTGTATAAAAAAAGATTCTGAATGTCAAATATTGAAAAGTCAAAAATTCAAAATGGCCGACGAAATATGGCTGGCCTGAAGCATAAATTTTCGATGAAATTTGTGATTTGGTACGATATTCCGGATCTGGTATGGCTAAAAAAAATGATTTACTAATTTCCAAACAATATTGAACAGGTATACTGTTTTTATTTAAAGCCATATATGACAAATGAATTTTTGTATCAAAACGTTCCGTTTTTTTGACTTATGATTTTTTCCAAAGTCTTGCTTCACTGTGTTATCAAAATTATGTTTTGTACTGATTTTTTCAATAAATTTAAGCGCCATTTACATGAATACTTATGGAAATATTCGTTTCTTTCTAAAAAAATGCTCTTTTTACCTAGAAAAGAAGCATTTTTAAAAGGCTGCAGCTTTGACCGGAGCAGGTCGGAGCAGCTGTTTGTTTCAGGAATAAAATCTGTGAACTATATACTATTTAGTGCCATAGGAATTTCAGAGGGCACGAGGGGGCGATATTTTTTTTTCTCAGTCAATGTTAACGTTTTAAGCGAGGTAATTTGAACACATTACATGGACAAATTCTATTTTAATCGACTCTCTGCGTTTCTATAAGAATCTATTATTATTTTTCAAATATTTTCTTAATATTTATCACCTAAGAAGTTTAGAAGGCACCAAAAAAGCAATATTTTAGCAAATTTTAATTGACGTGAATAAACGCAACATAAATTTCATTTTCAGAGGCTGAACAATAATAAACAAAACTTTCTTTACAAAAACTTAAACTAATTTAAATCTTAATTTAAAACATATATCACAGTTCTGATCACTTTTTAAGCGAACTCGGGTTCTTCGTCCATTTCAAAATCCGCTTCATCAAGAGCGGACCTTTCGGCAGGGGACAAGTCCAGCAGGGGAATAATGTCCGCTGAAATTTCTTTGTTCTTTTTTGTATAACAATTTCCAGACAAAGAAATGAACGGGTCCGACCGAAGCAATAGTCGATGCATAATATCTTCGTTTGTCGCCATTCGAGAATGTTTCCTGCTGAACTCTCTTCTAAACTTCTTACAAGTTTGTAAACAAATCTTACAAGTTTGTAAACAAATCTAATAACACTGACATTTTTTCGCGTATACAGCGCCATCTGTATATTCTAGAGGCATTTCCTAGCCACTGCTACCAACATTAAATGTTAAACCGCGAAATTGAATTTTGTTTTAGGATACCATTCTGAATTAATTTAGCATCGTTTTATGACAATAAGACAAAACAATATATCATAACGTGTAAATATTTGTGAAATAATATTAAACTCTTATAGAAACGGAGAGATTCGATTTAATTGGAATTTGTCCATATAATGTGTTCAAATTACTTCACTTAAAACATTAACTTTGACTGAGAAAAAAACGAATATTTCCATAGTTATTCATGTAAATGGCGCTTAAATTTATTGAAAAAATCAATACAAAACATAATTTCGATAACACAGTGATGCAAGACCTTGGAAAAAATCATAAGTCAAAAAAACGGAACGTTTTGATACAAAAATTCATTTTTCATATATGGCTTTAAATAAAAACAGTAAACCTGTTCAATATTGTTTGGAAATTAGTAAATCATTTTTTTACCCATACCAGATCAGGAATATCGTACCAAATCACAAATTTCATCGGAAATTTATGGCTCAGTCCGCCATATTTCGTCGGCATTTTGAATTTTTGACTTTTCAATATTTAACATTCAGAATCTTTTTTTATACACTCAAAATACGTTCATCCACAAAGTTTTATGATTTACAAACGGTTTTTTATATTAAATCCCACTTTTTTTAAAATTCCGACCACTGTGGGCCGCTTTGTCGACTGAGAGAGTGGTAAGGCACCGCTCCTCCTCATATATATATATATATATATATATATATATATATATATATATATATATATATATATATATATATATATATAAGATAAAAAGTTTGAGCTGAGTGACGTCCATAATAATCAAGGTGACGCTGGACAGTTTAAGCACTAACATGTTAACACAATTTATTTTTTATTGCTGACGAGGATTAACGTGGATTTATGATTAACAATCATCTTATATTTGAGTTAGTACTGAAATAAACCCTCTACGACCATTTTAAGAACAAAAAAGTAAGAAAATTGTCTTACCGGGTATCAGTACAACGCGTTTTCCGCCAGATTTTATAACCTTTGCATTATGTAATCGCGTCAATACCGTTGATACGGTCACTCTGAACAATTTGACACCTTAGACTGGCAGCCACGTTTGACCTAAATTGTTACATTTACAGTAGGTTACTGTATGTAACAGCAAACAAATGTCCGTCGGGGTATTAGCTCAGGAAGTAGTTTATTATTCAATGAGTGTTTGATATAGTCTTTGTAAGACTAACTTGTTGTAGATTGCCAACAGAATCGCACTTTTAATGTTTGACGTATTCTGCAACTAAGAATTGGCAATTTCATTTATACTTGTTTGAACTGTACGGTAACGTGGCTGCCAGTCTAAGGTGTCAAACTGTTTAGAGTGAACGGCAAATACTGATGAGAGATAAATCTCGAAACGCGTCTATAGATGGCATTAATAATTTGACCCAAATTGTAACATTTACAGTAGGTTACAGTATGTAACAGCAAACACTTGTTGTATAATTCGATATCCGTCGGGGAAGTAGTTCGGGAAGTAGTTGTTTCAATGAGTGTTAGATATAGTATTTGTAAGATTAACTTGTTGTAGATTGCGAAAAGAATCGCACTTTTAATGTTTAATATTATAACGGCCGTTCATGCCAAAGAAAATATGACACTTTAAAAATAAAATAAATGTTCAGCTTATAATGATCAGTTTTTAGTTTGCCTGTTAATAGGCTAAAACTAGAATTTAAATTAAATTAAAATGAAATGATTTTAAAGCATTTAGGATGATCTTTAATTAGGTGTATTCAGTTTTCCAAAATATTCAATGCTAAATGTGTTTAACGAACAGAAAAAAATGTTTAGTATAAGTTTCCAATCAATGATCTGCCACTGTTTATCATAGAAAAAATCATAAAAAATGCTAAACAATTAGACCTTTTCTACATCTTTAGCTCAATGTGGAAAGCAGTGCCTGTAATATAAAAAAATTTAGCGCATCCGATTTTGACCCATTTTTCTGAATTTTAAATGCGTTTATCTTCAAAACGGCTTGATATTTAATCCTAAAATTAGATTTTTTTTCTGATGTGATAAGGTAAAAGATTGTGTTGATTTGATATGGAATTTACCCTAAAACAAAATGATTGGAATTTTAGCAGATTAACTTTCTGTTCATATTTCAGGAATGTACGAGGCACCCTCTTTGAGAATTAGTACTGAAAATTGTATATATATTTATATAAAATTTGTACGTTCAAATAATCGATTATTATATCGATATAATAATCCATACTACTAAAAGTAGTAGTAAAAATAATTGATTTAGAAATGGATTATCAAGACATCTCGGTCCAAAATAATAGATTATTAAATCTCGATTATTCCAATCACTAGTGCCTATGGGACAATCTGTATATTATTTTACACAAAAGCAATACCGTTGCAATGTTTATAGACATTTTTATTCAAAAAAACGACTGTAAAATGTATGGTTTTGTTAAATCCGAGGGAATGGATTAAAATATTATGTATATAGTTCAAAATGTACATACAATAGTAATATTATAAATCGAAATATAACTTGCAAAATTTGCATTGTCTATTAGAGGTCACTCACAACAGTAGAAGCAGTAGTCTTATATTCAAACTGAATAATAAATTAAAGTAGCGGATGTGACGATTTTTAAAAGGCTCTTTTTTCAATTTTCGATATTTTTCTAACAATATGAATTGTCTGATGTAAAATTAAATTCTAAGTTGATCATTAGAGAGCTAATTAAAAAAAAATAAAAAACGTGAAAAAATCACTAAATGTAGTAAAAAAAAAACATTAAAACAGCAAAAAAGCATTTAAAAAGCATTAAATCCGAAACAAACGCATTAAAAAGCTGTAATATTTGATATATTTATCAATATTTTTTACATTGAAATTCTCCAAGTAACAGCTTAAAAACATATTTTCCTTACTTAATATATTAAAAAATATTTTTTTTATATAAATTTCAAAATATCTACAATCTATTCATGAAATCAACTGACCACTACATTTTGTTCTAAGTGTTCGATTGTAAAATAGCGCCTTCTATTGCTCTATATATTTTTAAATGCGGAAATGCTTCTCTTCACATCCACGCTTGTGATGGGCGCATTTTTAAATTTAGCTATTATAGCTGGATTCATTTGAAAATCGGAAACATTGTCTTCACTCAAAATCAAATTTATTTTATTTATTATTAAAAGTTCAGCTTTGAACTTTTTTGGTGAAGTGTCGTTTTTACATGTTGTATAATATTATATTTTTGATCACATTGAATCTGTAAAATAAACATCTTGACAAGTTACGATGCATTTAGGAACTTATAGAAAACTTACCGTTTTAAAACATGCGTTACAAAATAATTTATTATTGTCACTTTTTAATTCTGGATAGTCTTTAATCCATTCTTGTATGGTGGGTTTCACCTTTGGCGTTATTGGTTTGTAGGTTTTTCCAATTTTTAACGGATTCCTCATACTAACATTTAAAACTTTTAATAAATAATTTTCTCTCATTCTATACACTTATTTTCTTTTATCCACAATATATTTTTCATCGGCTGATGAATTACTATCCAAAATGCTTTTGATTCTTTTTATTCTAGGAAATTGATGGCCCTGGCTTTACAGCTCTATCGAAAATGCAATTCATTCTTTTTAACACTCACATTTTTAGGTTAATTTTAAAGCCGGCTTTATCTTTATAAAGTCAACAAGCCAACTTTAACTTTAAAGTAGACTTTAAATTTGTATTATGAAACAGAATTTAACGTTAAAATCAACTTTAAATATTTAGGGTAGCTTTAACTCGATTATGAAAACGGCCGTTAGTGTCAAATTATCAGATTTTTCATGATTCGTATACATTTTTAGAAATTCCCTCTATACTATAAATACGAGTACATTTTTGAAATTATGTAAAAAAAAAACAGTAATCAAAATTGCTGTAAAACAATATTTTTAGTTCAAGAAAACAAATGATCAATGCAGCATTTAATTCTGGGTCATAATTTGTTGTAATGTTGTAATGTGTTTTTAGTTCAGTCGTCAGAGACCACCCAACCTCTAAAAATTGCCCGAATTAGCTGAAAATTTGTGTGCATGTCAATTACTGGACTCCCAATAAGATTTACCACTCCTGCCCCCGGAATTCCCCCGAAAAGCACCTCCGTACCCCCTACGGAAAACATCGATTTCCCACAAATCTGTACATGAAATAAAAAAGTTTCAAACAAAAAATGTAGCTGAGAGGATTTTGAACAAAATACTTTGTTAGCACTTTTTTGTGAAATGCACCGTTCTCTTAGAAATAACGATTCAACTAACCGATCATTTCGAATTTCAGTTGCGCAACTGAAATTCAAAATGACCGGTTACTTGAATCGTTATTTCTGAGAGAACGGTTCATTTCACAAAAAAGTTCTAAGGAACTTTTTTGTTCAAAATCTACATTTTTTGTTTATAACATTTTTTTTTTCATGTCCAGTTTTGTGAGAAATTGCAGTGCAGTTTTTTTTTACCCCCTACAGAGGTAGTTTTCGGGGGAAGCCCGGAGGTGGGAGTGGTAAACTTTTTCTCATCTTATTAGGAGTCTAGTACTTCAATGCACACAAATTTTGAGATAATTCGGGCTATTTTTAGAGGTTAGATCTCAGACGACTTGACTATTTATATATATTTAAATTTTGCCTTATCACAAAGTTACAGACAGTCTTCATTATTTTGAATTACAATTTAACATAATGGAATAAAAAATTAACACCATGGGACAGGAAATCCAGGAAACCAAATTATCAAAACAAAATCTTACAGTTGGCATCACCATTCGCAAAATGTAAAGTATGCTATCAATAATTGATAGATGTTGTTATAATATTTATACGTAAATGCCTCCTTGATTCCATGTTTTGGTGTCCAAATAATAACTTTGGACGGACTGTCTGTATAATTGTGGTTTTAAAAATATTTTAAAAACAATTTGTATTCTGACTAGTTTGAATTTTTACATCATTTACAAAGAATAATACAAATGAAACTCAAAAATAATATTTCGGGTGTGTCAAAAGCTACCGACACACAGTGTGCTCAGACGCGCGATGCGACCCTAAAGTGGAAGGAGTAATGAAAATCAGCGGAAATTAAAATACCTATTTCTTTCTGACAAGTCTGAATGTTCTAAATCTGGCTCATTTATATTTTTCTACCAATCTCTTGTTCTACAATTAATTCCTAAAATTGCAGATTTTTTTTGACGTGAATGTCACGATTATTTTAAAAATATTCATTTTATTTTCAATTTTAAATTGAACGTCTAAACACATTGTGCGACACGCACTTTAATAAAAGTCAGTATTAATTTAGTAAAGAACCGCAAGTCCCTGGCATCAGGACATTCTTAAAATTAACCAGTAACAATAGGAAAGAGTGGATAGTTTACACTTCCATAAAATTAAAAAAAATCTGTAGTTTACATAACAACAAAACTATTGGCCTAAGCAATTTATAACGATTTAAATATTTAAAATTATTTTTATAAAGTTGCTATTTTCTAGTTTACAAAAATTGGCGGGTAGTTGTGAGACACGACTAAAAACAGAAGAAAATTACACATTTTGATGATTATTCTGTACTTAAGTTGTAGAAAATAAAAATTAACCGCCATTGATGCAATAGCGCAACATTCTTATTTTTTTTGTAATTACTAAATAAGTTTATTTGATACATTGTATTATTTGACCTCACTTGAGAATGTGTAAAGTAAATTGTAAATATTTTTTTATTTAAATATTTCGATAATTACTGATTTAATAAACATGTTTTCAGTGCATTTATAACTTCACAATATTTTTAGTGTTTTATACGCGTGTCGCATGAAGTAAAATTTCGAGTTTAGAAAAGCCTGAAAATTTGCCAAACCAAATTTGTAGGGTTTTCTAAACTCGAAATATTTAGCAGGAGTGTTCAATTGAAACCAACCTTTGCTTTATAAAAAAAAATATTCAACAATTGAATTACAAATAAATACCGTCACTGTTAATAAAACTATTCCAGTGTTTTACTAACTGACAGGGGCGTATCCATAGGGGTTTCGCGGGTTCCGTGGAACCCAGACCAGGGGGCTTAGGCTCCCAAATGCGCAACAAACATGAAAAACAAATAGACAGGTTATATTTAAAACATAAAAAGTACGTTCATGCATACATTTATGGTATATGTTATTGTATAAAAAGTTTTATATAAATGTGTACATAACAAAAAAGCCCTAATAATCATTTCTAGGTAACGGAGTAACAAGATAACATAATTATGACGCCGAAGATAAAGAGAAAAAATTACGTTCTTGGTACGTCATAATTCCAATCGGATTTATGATAATGTTAATCGAATTATGGTAATTAAAGTTGATGTGTCTATTTTAAAAAATCCTACTCAATCAGTGTTAATTTAAATAGGGGGTGAAACATTTGTGGATTTAAAGAGTAAGGGTACTCAAACCATGTATTAGTATTAGTACACTTCCATAGAAAATTGGTTTGAGTACAATAACTCAAGTCAAATCCAGACAAAACACACTGTGTTCTTTTAAGGTGAAACAAGAACCTATCACACCAAAAATATTATCCAGAACGACACTTGCTACCTATTTGTAACATCAGTAAACTTCCTAGGTATTGCTATTAATGAAACACAAAATTTTTCAAAGGTTGTTATAGTTTGCAGGTAATAATTAATACAAGTAACTTTAATAAAGCCAAACTTTCTTACTATGCTAATATCTACTCACATCTTAGATATGGGATATTATTTTGGGGAGTAAGTGAGCGATAAGAATAATGCACAAATTGAAGTATTTCATAGGCTGGAAATATATCCGCAAGGAAAAAAATACTTTTTAAGTTTTTATGCGACACACAGCTATACTGATACGTGATCATACCTTAGGGTATGTCAGTCGTCCAATCAACAGGCGGCATGATGAAAAGTACACTACTGCGCCTGTAAGATTTGGAGGAGGTGTATTATGGTGTAGAAATCTTATTTAAACTCGAAACTACATTCATTGCATCGTATTAATAGTGAAATGAATCAAATTCAGACATCCTTAATATTTACCCGATGACTGAATTCTTTAGCATGACAATAACCGTAAACATACCTCAAAGTTATTATATAAAATTACGAAAATGATTTTCGTGAAAAATGCAAATGCAAAAATGTGTCTTAATTAATAAGACAACTTAAACAATAAATATCAATCAATCCATTTCTGTGTACCTGTTCATTCCACACACAATACTTTTTCCAAGTGAGTTTATTTCAATTTTATTCCTATTTTTTTTTTGTTTAAGCAAAGCTATACTGAAGAGAGATAAATCTCGAAACGCGTCTATAGATGGCCTAAGACATTAGTTTTTATTCCAAATCGTTTTATTTCCAATTTCTTGTAATTTCTCCTTTCATTTTTCATTTTTATTTGTTAGTTAGTTTGAAAAGAATTTGACCTAAATGTTGCATATACTTTGATAGAGTGTTGTAACAAATCAAATAAAATAAGCACTTTTAGTAAATAACACACTTGGTTAAGATTTCACTGTTTATTGGTTGACACTGCAACAATTGTTTCGCCACACAGTGGCTTCATCAGGCAAATTAATATTGGATTACAAACTTAAACTAAATACTAATGACATAGAGGAGGTGCAGATGTTTAGGAAATGGGGAGGGGAGTGAATTTTATGACAAAATATATTTATTTATATACAAACATTACCATATCCTATACAGGGTGTCTACGCTAAACCGTTCGCTAAAAGTTTATGGTGTATCCTCGTCACAGGGTTGAATCAGTTCTTCTCATCTGAAATATTTTCAACTTTCTATCACTGATAGAAATTATTTTAAATAGAACGCCCTATATATTAGTAATTTTTTGGATTCCTCGTTTAACTTGCAACATATTTTATTGGAAATACACTTACTTATCTCATAGTTTTCAAGAAAAAAAAAAATGTTTCTAAAATTTTGACCTCTAAAAGACATCCTGAAATCTGTCTGTAGCTTCTCTTAAAAATGAGGTAAAAATATGAATAATATCTTTACTTGTACCTAGAGAATGCCTCTATGAGTAAAATAATTGGAAACTGTCAATATTTAAGTGCCCCCTTCAATATCTCATAATTCATTTTTTTTTAATGGAATGACCTATTTTTTATCACATGCTACTATTAGGGGGAAAATTTACTTCAAAAAAATATTATACGACTATACTTTTAAAGCAAGTAGTTTTCAAATTATTTTAAAGATTCGTTTTTAGTTGCATTTATGCTGTTTATAATGCGCACATAAGTCGTAATAGAATTTTAGTAAGCAACTCTAGTATGCTTTTGTTTTGTCGCGATTGTAATGCAAAATGTCAAATAATAAAAGGAATTAGTACAAAGTATTACAAAAATCAACAAAATGAATAATTACAAAAATCAACAAATTATCAATTTATTCTTTATACATAGCAACTGCCAATTGGACAAAATTTGATTCCAATTTTCTAAATCTTGTTTTATTTATCGGCGGCAAATGTGGATAAGTTTTATTAAATACTCTACATGTTCGAGTCACAATTCTATCGCAGTTGCCATGTATAAAGAACAAATTGATAATTTGTTGATTTGTGTTATTATTTATTTTTTCTGTATAACTTTTTACTAATTATTTTTATTATTTGACATTTCGCATTACAATCGCGATAAAACAAAAGCATATTAGTTGCCTACTAAAATTCAATTGCGACTTAGGCGCGCATTATACTGTGCATAAATACGACTATAAACGAATTATTCGAAACAATTCGAAAACTACTTGCTTTAAGAGTATAGTTGTATAATACTCTTGTGTAGTACATTTCGCCCTAATAGTACTATGTGATAAAAACTGGGTCAGTTCATTTAAAAAAAATGGAACTACGAGATATTGAAGATGGCACTTAAATAGTGACATTTTAAGAACACTTGTTGTCCAAATTTACAGTTTCCAATTATTTTACTCGTAGAGGCATCCTCTAGGTACAAGTAGAGGTATAATTCATATTTTTACCTCATTCTTAAGAGAAGTTACAGGCAGATTTCAACATGCTTTTTGAAGGGTAAAAATTTTAGAAATATTTTAATTTCTTGACAACTGTAAGAGATAAGTATACATATGTTCGAATAAAACATGTTGCAATTTAAACGAGGAATCCAAAAAATTACTAATATATAGGGTGTTCCATTCAAAATAACAAATTTGGTGTAACTTTCGGTAGAACCGGAAGTGATAGAAAGTTGAAAATATTTCACATAAGAATTGATTCAACCGTGTGACAAGGATTTTTTTTCAAATTTTTAGTGCAACGGCAACCCCATACACTTTTAACGATCGGTGTAACGTAGACACCCTGTATACATATACATATAACCATAGCCAAAGGATAAAATGTCCGGAAAAATTAAATTATTAAATAAAGATAAGTATAACATTCAAACTTACACAAGTAAATATATAGATATACGTACACAAAACGTATAATAGTATATTGTAGAACGAGAGTGGATATGATGCTCAAAACGGCAAGTTTGCAAGGTGTTACATATTATTTTATTTCTTTTTTTTCGTTACTTATTTTTACCATAGTACTCCATTTATACAACCCGTAACTTTTCGGGCCTAACTAACTCGATGTTGTTTGTTACTCTGGTCTCTACCGTTATTGCCAAAGATTATGCCTAGGTTCTTATAATCAATGCACCGATCAATAACCTCTCCAGTTTCCAGTATCAAGTCATCCTCCTCTGCTTCAACATTGAGATATGTAGTTTTTGTGATATACATAGATAGCGGCTATTTGTTGTTCTCTTCTTGCAGCTTGCCATATATTCTAGATCCTCTTTACATTGTGCTAGTATGACCTGGTCGTATGCAAATTGGAGTGTGTATAGGATGTCATCGTTGATTGAAAATTTTAATTTGAAAAATTCCTAGCCTTACTTTCTAGTTTTTCTATATTTAAATAAAAAACATCTAGCAATTTCGTTTGAATTTCGGCTTTCATTTTTTATCATTCCTTGAAAATAGAAGAAGACAATTTTCCGCAGCTTAGAAAATTTGCAAGAAGATTGATTTGTGCGTTTGGCAGTACTTATAAATGCGAACAGTTCTTTTCATTGATGAAAGTTATTAAATCAACACATCGTACAAGACTGACTGACGATAATTTCTTTACGTCTTTGTGTCAGTGGAATTAATCCAAATATCGATGGATTAGTTTCCCAAATTCAAGCTCAAGTATCTCATTGATTTCGATGTATTTAACTTTCGTAGTTTGTAACAATTGCAAATTTAACGATTTAATTATGATGTACCATTTTTTTAAATTTCATTTTGTTATTTTAATAAATTGTACTATAATAACATTGTCGTATTATTTCTTGTCAAATATCTAATATCTAAAAAATATGATCACTACTTTAAAATGCACTAAGTACTTTTAAACGCGAACGTATTTGCACGCTAAAATTTGGCCCTCAACACGACAAAGGTTGCCTATACCTGATCTAAGAGTTTGTATAGTGATCACATTACTGTATATTCCGAAAATGCAAATAACTTTTATTAGTTAATTGAGAAAGAAAGTTATGAAACCAAAAAAAGAAAACAATAATTTTCGCAAAATTTTTTATCATTCCTTGAAAATGATGTAAAAATCGAACCTAGTTAGGATAAAAAAAACAATTTTTCAAATTTTTGTTAATCAAACCACGGTGCTCGAGTACAAGTATTCAACAATTGTACTCGGAGTACTTCTCATGTGCTTAGTACTCAGTCCACGAGTACTTTATATACATGTTTCATTGCAGGCTTTGTAACCCTACTTTTTAACCACCCCTCGTAAATTGTCAACTTTTTAACACGTTGATGACGAGATTAAATACTTTACGCTTTGTCCACAATATAGACTATCTTCTATCAGTAGTTCTCAACTTTTCTTATCCCGGAGACACCCAAACACAAAATATGAATATTTTAAGGCGCTCTGATATTTAGTCTCTATACAAATGAGCAACTGTTTCGCGTATTCTCTGGCTTTATTAACCCCTTAATGCGAAGCGAAGCCTCGTGCTTAGCACGGGCAATGGGTACTGGCTAATTTTCGCAAGCCCGCTTATGGGAGATATGAAAATCATTTTTAATGGATACTTAGAGTAAATTAGATAGTTATTTTGGTATTTTTCAAAAATATCACTATTATAGACGTAAACTAAGTCTATAGGTTTGGCCAGATGTAACGAGATAAAATTATGCAATGTTTCAAATTCAAATAACTTCTAAATAATATCTACTACAACAATGGTTCATCTAAGACACATATGGGCAACCCCCGGCCCGCGGGCCGGATCCGGCCCGCTGTAAGATATGATCCGGCCCGCGAGACATTTTGAAAAAAAACCAATTAAAAAAATATTACACTAGGTACTTATACTCACGGGAGTGACAGTGAGGCGGCAAACATCAAATTCTTTGATGTTTGTCACCTCACTCTTTGATAATCGCTGCCACTCGACTTGCTCGATCAAATTCTTTGAGGTTTGCCGCCTCACGGGCGACACATCAAAAGATTTATTGCTTCTCAATTATTCTAAACTAGTTTATTCCAGATTATTCGTTCATTTTGCCTATATAAGCGGGTGGATGGCCCGAACGTTAGTTCAGTTCTATTTGAGCTACCGAGGTGGTAACTTGGACAAGCGATATCCTAGCGAACTGCTCGAGCCGTCAACTTGCTTTGTGACTTTGTGTGCATCTTGAGTGGTTACTAACTATAGTTTGTTATTAAGTTTATTGAACGAAAAGTAAACAAAAATGATGTCTGGTGGAAAGAAACGAAAAGTAGATACAGAGGGTCGCCATTTTCAAGAAAAATGAACTGAAGAATTCTTTTTTATCTTGCACAATGGTAAGCCTATTTGTTTGCTGTGTAATGAATCCATTTCAGTAATGAAAGAATTCAATATAAAGAGGCATTACTCAACTAAGCATGTTACGCTGCACTAACTGACAGGACAATTAAGAACAGACAAAATCCAGAAGCTTACCGCAAATCTGGAAAAACAGCAACAAATGTTTCATAAACAAAGAACACAACTTGATAATGTTGTGAAAGCTAGTTTTATAGTTAGCTCAAAATTGGCAAAGGCATTAAAACCATTTGCCGAAGGAGAATTTATTAAGGAGTGTATGTTAGAAGTTTGCGGTATTATGTGTCCTGAAAAGAAAAAAGAATTTGAAAAAATTAGTTTGTCAAGACGAACTGTTGTTCGACGTATAGAAATGATGGCTAATGATATAAAAACAACATTGACTGACCGTATGGCTGGTTTTGAATCATTTTCCATAGCATTAGACGAGAGCACCGGCACCGATTTGTCTGACACAGCTCAACTGGCTATATTTATTCGAGGTGTTGACAAGGAGTTCACTGTTACTGAGGAATTGCTTGCTTTACTCCGCTAAAAGGAACCACTACAGGAGAGGATATTTTTATTGAAGTTCAAAAGGTATTCACAAGTTTTGGCTTGCCATGGTCAAAATTAATTGGAGTATGCACTGATTATGCACCTTCTATGGTCGGCTTACGTAAAGGTTTCATCGGAATTTTGAATGAAAAAGCAACAGAATTAAATGTGCAAAAAGATGATTTGATAGTCCTTCATTGCATTATCCACCAACAGAACTTGTGTTCTAAGTCCATTCGACTCCAGAATGTTATGAATGTGGTAGTAAAAACCATCAACTTTATTCGATCCCGAGGGCTTAACCATCGTCAGTTCAAGACGTTTTTGGATGAAATATCAGCTGAATATAACGACGTAACATATTATTGTGAAGTCAGATGGCTGAGCAAAGGAAAAATGTTGAAACGGTTTTACGAGCTTAGAAATGAGATAGCAGACTTTATGAAAATAAAAAATAAACCACTATCTGAATTAAGTGACCCAAAATGGATATGTGACTTAGCATTTCTGGTCGATCTTACAGGCTATTTGAATGATTTAAATTTGAAACTTCAAAAACAAGGACAGTTAGTAAATGATTTGTACAGCCATTTAAAAGCGTTTCAGATCAAACTACGCTTGTGGGAGTCACAGATGCTGTCTGGTAACAGTTACCATTTCAACACGCTCTCTGCGTATGAAAATATTGCTTATGCTCAATATGCTGAAGAACTCAAGTTACTATCGGAACAATTTTCGAACAGATTTTGCGACTTCAAAAACATAAAAGACTGTTTCAGTTTATTTGCTACTCCTACAACATATATTGTACAAAATGCTCCAATACACTAACAAATGGAGTTGATCGAGATTCAAGAAAACTCACTCCTAAAATCCAAATTTGAAGACGTAGAGTTGTGCGATTTCCACAAAAAATACCTAGAAGAAGACAATTTTCCGCAGCTTAGAAAATTTGCAAGAAGATTGATTTGTGCGTTTGGCAGTACTTATAAATGCGAACAGTTCTTTTCATTGATGAAAGTTATTAAATCAACACATCGTACAAGACTGACTGACGATAATTTCTTTACGTCTTTGTGTCAGTGGAATTAATCCAAATATCGATGGATTAGTTTCTCAAATTCAAGCTCAAGTATCTCATTGATTTCGATGTATTTAACTTTCGTAGTTTGTAACAATTGCAAATTTAACGATTTAATTATGATGTACCATTTTTTTAAATTTCATTTTGTTATTTTAATAAATTGTACTATAATAACATTGTCGTATTATTTCTTGTCTAATATCTAATATCTAAAAAATATGATCACTACTTTAAAATGCACTAAGTACTTTTAAACGCGAACGTATTTGCACGCTAAAATTTGGCCCTCAACACGACAAAGGTTGCCTATACCTGATCTAAGAGTTTGTATAGTGATCACATTACTGTATATTCCGAAAATGCAAATAACTTTTATTAGTTAATTGAGAAAGAAAGTTATGAAACCAAAAAAAGAAAACAATAATTTTCGCAAAATTATATAAAACTTTATCAGGGTTTTATGAATAAAATCCTTGTACTACACAATAAATAATTGTTACGGAAATAATTACTACTATGCACAGCTTCCATTTCCCTCTTTAGTGTCAACGTATTTTTTTGTCGAAATATTAAGGAAATATCAAAAAAACTAGGTGAGTTGTGTAAAAATCTCATCTCAATATTTAATAACGGCCCCAAAAGACATAATTAAAAAAATATTATCGAAACTCTCATAACTGTCACAAAAACTAATCAAAATTGCAAAATTGAAGAAATATCAAAGACCCAACTTTTGAAACATCAATGGTAGGATTAGGTTAGATGTCGCATCGAGAGTTTGATGAACTTTTTCAATTTGAATAATATCAACACGATCGAGTTGGCTGTGAAATTTTCAAAACATTATGAAGTAGGTCGTACCTGACTTTGTCAGTCGCTCCTGTCAATGTTAATCTAATCCAGTTTATAAAAGTTTTTTATTTTATTCGGTATTTCAATACGCACTCACACGAAGGAAAATAAGCAGGTAAGTCGTTTTTTGTTTTGTTTTTGTTTACAGAATTGATTAACACAATCTGACATTAATGTCAGCTATGACAGAACGTAAATTAAGCTGTGACTGCACTATTTCGTTCCGTTTCCGAAATACATTCAATTATAGGGAAACATCAAAAATACATTTAATATTAGTATAGTAAATCTAAACCTAAGATAATATAATATACAATGCTTTTTTTATAGGGGTATTCACAGTAAAAATGTATAGTGAAAAGAAAAGTTCTCTGAACGTTGCACATGGGTGAATTTGCATCAAAGAGTTGGCCAAAATTATTTTATTAATTTATAACCTTATATCTTCTTGGTTTAGTTACATATTATGACAAAATACGGTTATAGCGCATTCTTTTATTAATTTCTAATTATAATTACCAACAATGTGAACAAAATTGAACCTTATTTGCTTCAAGTTAAACTTTAATTTTTGACGATTCAAATATACATTTTCTATAAATATTATTTAAAATACAACTATGCATTTATTTGTTACAAATGCATTTATACAGAGAAGCTAAATACCAGAAATATTTCTTTAAGGTATTTCTATTTCAGGCATTAGTTGTTTTTGCAAAAGTACAATTTGAAGTATCTATCAAGTGTTTTGATTGAGTTTATAAAGCCTGAAAAGTTGTATTGATCGCGTAGCGAAGCGGAAATAAATAATTTTTTATGCAGGAAAGTTTGTTTGACATCATTTAATTTATTTCTTGACATAATTATTTAAATTATATACTAAGGTAATATTTTTTATGATTATTAAGTTTTTAGTGGCGTTGCGTTATGTTATAAAATTATTCTCCGGTCATTAATATGACTCCCGAAGAACATACAAATAATAGAAAAGATATTTGGAAATATACGATTTTTAAAATTATTAGTAGACTTTAAAAAAATGGTCCTATCGGGCAGTCCGGGCATGATTTATACTGTAACATTTAAGAATCTCTTTTTTGTATCATATTATATAAGATTAATAACTAGGACGAACCCTGAAGTGCATTGAAACAGTTGGAGTTTATAATATTTCCCAATTATAAAAATTATACTTAGTCAAATTTTCAAATCAGATTAAACCAGAAAAAACAAATAAATGAGAATTAGATTAAATGTTATAAATTGTACAATCCTGACCCATACCGCGATGTGACAATATTTCTTATGAAAACCACAAAATTCACTTTGGAAATATCACTGTTAAATGCTGTGTATAATAGATATACTGGCACGGCACAGTGGTCCCAAATGCCGAAAATGTGGCCATAATATGAAGGGGTTATTCAAAATGTATGAAAATTAGTATATCGGCTTTTCAAGGTTGCTGAGCAAGAATCTGGTATTAAAAAATTGAAAAACAAAATGGCGGATCCAATATGGCGGATAAAAATTATAAAAATTGTCATATTTTTATGAAAATTCAGATATAGGGCATATTGAGGTAGTTCATTAAGAATATGTAATTACAAATTTAAATAACAAAATGGCGGATGCAAAATAGCGAACAAAAATGATAAAAATTGTCATACTATCATAAAATTTCAGATATAGGGTTTTTGGTTGTCGCTGATATTGAATCTGAAATAAAAAAATTAAACAAAATGGCGGGCAATAATTATCAACATTATATTTTTTTATAGAAATTTCGGATGTAGGGTTTTTAAGTTCGCTGAGTGAGAATCTAAACTTAATAATTCACAAAATTAAATGGCTGCTCCAATATAATAAAGTTATCGTTAAAATGAAACTGATGAAGGATCAGTTATTCTTCATTTATTATTCAATCTAAAGTATATAATCACATTTATAAGAAAATACATCAAAACTCTTCATTTGAAGAGGGCACGGATTATGTGATATAAATTTAAACCCATTATTTTTGAGTTAAATATATGTGTATATAACATGTGAGGTACATTAAAAAAAAAACAATCAATTGCTAAAATAATACATCATTTAATAAAACATATAAGATGGTAAAATTATACAATCAAAAATGTAATGATCATATATACATATATATGTATAACAGTACTTAACAAATTGAACATTTAACAGATTTATTACATCCTTAGATAAAACAGACTTCTTACTACAAGGCAGTTTTCTTATACCAGTAATGAAGGGTCTGAGTAAAGAAGAAGTCTGTGTAAAAGGTCGATGTTAGTAACGACTCGTGACATTTTTCTTGTATGATTGCGCCTAAATAATTTGATATTTTTATTTGTAGACTCCGCAGCCTCTTCAGATAACTCGCCTATAGGTAGCAACGCATGGCCAATTATTTCAGAGCCATGAATTTGTACTTTGTGTACTGAAGCCGGAAGATTGTACCAGGTATATTTCTGGATGAGTTGCCTACATCTAACGCCAAAGTCCCGAATTTCTCCTTATTTATGCTATAGCCTGATGACAAGCGACTGAGCAAGGTGCTACATATCAGTTATATTTTGATCGAGTCCTGTAATTTCTGCAGAAATGGTAGAGGTGGCGGAAAATGCCCTAGCAGTATTTCCATCATTTGATGTCCTACTTCCGCCACTTGTTGTTTTCTCGACAATCAAACCTAATTTCTCTCTAAACTGAGCTTGGATGGATCTTTTCCTCTGTGCAAAAATGACTTTATCTTTTTCTAATCTAATCTGCCGTTTTTTATTGCGAGACTATACGAAAGTGGTGACAAGCCAAATTCATATCTACAATCATTACCAGACTTTTTTAAACAATAATCTATATTATTCATCTCTTTTCGGTGATAACATCTACTTGACGCTGTTTCACTAAGTGCGCTACAGACCTTCCCGTCTACCATCGTTATTTGCAAGGAATGTTTCACTTTAACCTCGCGGTTATTATATTGAAAAATATAAGGTTCTAAATTAATAATTGTTAGTTTCTTTTGCAAACTGGAATCGAATAGGCCTACAAAATCGGGTAGAAGAGGGGCGTGGATTTTCCAAATAAAGTGATCGGTATTAGTAGCTCTTGACTTACATATTAACCGCAGAGGAACATACGATGTAACAAGTAAACTGCTGTCATCATCGATACTTGAGTCTAAAAACGTTTGCTTGTATTCGCTAAGCCCCTTGCTACCATCAAAACTTCATTTTCCTTTTAAAGTCATGTTGTCTAACACATCATCACAAATAGCTTTTAAAACATCATTTTGGGACACTAGTATCCGGTTGGCAGTGTGATCTAATAAATTTTGTAGTTCAGTTTCAACCGACGACTCTGTAACGTTTTCCTTCGAAGGATAGCACCTCTTTTTCGCCTCTAATACTTTTTTGTGAGACGGAATAACATCAGAAGATATAAGAGAATAAACAAAATCTCTAATTAATAAATACTGGTGCTTACTTAAATTAGCCTCTTCAATAAGTGATAGAACAATATCAGGACTTGCTTGGGAGACAGTTGGGTTAGATCTATTAGAATTTTCCAATAATTTCTTAACAGCAGAATCATCTACCTTTAACAATGCAGATATTCTTCTACGTTTTGACCGACTACAGTCTGAAAAATCTTTCCTGGGTCGCCCAGTTGCTAATGATAATTGCTTAGCCTGTGAAACTTCTTGCTTACATGGTGTGCTACTATTGTTTTTCGAGAGGATGCATTCTTCTAGAACGTTTAGCCAATTTGAATATTTTTGTGTAAACTTTGATTTCTGACGGCAGCTGTTTTTCCAATATTCCACTAGTTTTTTGCAAATGTAGCTGATACGGTTTTGTAAATTTTGAAAATTTACATTTTCGAAGTCGGGAAAGGACTCCATCATTACATGTAACATGTGGCGAGCCTTATCTGCCTCACTTCCAGTTTTCGACAACCAAATATCAAACAAATACTTCCTCATAAAGAAACATTAGTAACAAGTAGCTAAGGTCAAAACATAAATGGAGATATAACACCAATATTTAATAAATGTTGATTCATGTGTATAATTTGCGTGCTAAGGTGACATACAGGGTGTTACAAATTTGAGCGTCACCTGCCTGGGGATCTTGCTTATCATAGGAATTCAAACGAATTTAAACCTACCCTCTATACGTTTAAATTCGGCACTTTTGTAGAATTTAATGTATTTTAATAATCCGTTGAAAAAATACTTAAGTTCTTTTGTTGTCGAGTACAAAATACTGAAAAAACTGTATTTCTTTTTTATTTATATTTTGGTTATTTAAGGCAATATTTAGAAACAGTCAAGACTTTCTTATAGCACTTTTTTTATTATCTAACATTTGGCTTAATTAATTTCGTTATAACATGCTTCGTCTCTTTTGTACCATCATTTTTATTTCTTATGGACGCCATATTTTTATTTTATATACATTTTATTCCATAAATTAACATAAAATCCACAAATGAAACACGATTTTAACTTTGTTTGTATAACTGAGACTTTATTAAGTGAGTATAGTTTCGACAACTTTAACTTGTCATTTTCAAACTCAATGTTGCTTGAAGTTTGAAAATGACAAGTTAAAGTTGTCGAAACTATAGTCACTTAATAAAGTCTCAGTTATACAAACAAAGTTAAAATCGTGTTTCATTTGTGAATTATGATGTATAACGAAGTAGAAGCCTCCACCGTTAACAGTTTAACATACAATCATTAAAAATACTTTTGCTAGCAGTCTATTATAGAGTTAACAAAAAATCATCTTTTCCATGGAATTGTAAACAATAAAACATCTTAATAATTTATATTTCATCAAACATTAAAAAGCGAGAAATGTTACGTATATTTATTCATTAAACAGAAATCATTTGCTAGTCAAAAATGTATTCAGAACGAAGGCAACCGAATCGAACAATTATTGTGCATATGAATAATAGTTTTAGAGAATTTAACAAAGACAATCATATAAGATCAATTTTAATAGTAAAAATAAAATTAAAAAAAAAAATAAATAGTGTTCAAAGAAAAAATAGTTTACATTCAAAATCGCGCTTAATTGGGTCATTAAACGCGATTTTTCACATTATTTAAATTGTGCCATATTTAAACCTACTCTCTATCTCCTATAATAAGCGAGATCCCCATGGCGAGGGTTGAATTTAAAACACCCTGTTTAAAGGTTATGTAAAAAGAGCAGCTACAGCTAGATGCAGATAAATCAAATAACTTAACGTTCTACAGGCTCTAAGTGATAAATTCTGATATGTTATGTGTAAGGGTAGGTGAGGGAAGTAGTTAAAAGTTCTTAAACAAATAAATATTTTTTTTTGTGGAAGTTACAACGTGTATATTTCGAAATGCATACTTTAAAAAGTGAGTGAAAATAAAGTACATACCTTCCTCTTGGAACTCCATTACAAAATAATCGCAAAAATGAAGGATAATAGAGAGGGAAATAATTATGTAGCTAATGATGCACTGATAATACAATTGTGCACTAGCGACGAACTATCACTTCGGATGTTTGAAAACAAAAGATTGTTTTATTTTACAGGTTCCATTTTTATACCTACATTAAATAAGAGTATTTATCAAGTAGTAAGCAATGTAACATGCAATAATATAGACATAAATATTTTTGAATTTTGACCGCGGAGGCAACCACTGTGTACTGTGAACAACATCCACATAAGAATTCAAATGACTTATAATTTGTCAATGAGAGAGAAAAAATAAAATCACCACTGTTTTTGAAAAAATGTAGTACATTTAATGTTACAATCATTTTAATAAAATTGACTTTCGGCCAGGTTTCTCATTCCGTTGTTTTTAAAAAGAGTTCAATTTGAAGTTTATAACGAGAGTTTTCCACTCTCAGATTAATCATAATGTAAAATTTTGAGTTTAGAAAAGCGCTACGCGTATAAAATACTAAAACACTCCGCTTGCTTTTGATCTGTTCCAAATTCATTTTATAACTGTTTATTTTGCATGTTAAAGTAAGGTTATAAATTATACACGTTTCATTGCAGGTCAAGAGGTTACAATCATATTTCCTTATTCACTCCATGTACTCAGTACTTTCTACTCATAAAAGTACTTAAGTACCTATTACTATGTACTTGTACTTAGTCCTCGAGTTTTGAAACATATTTGGCAGAGTACTTGTATTTAGTACTCGAGTACATTTTACTTGTACTCGAAATAGCTCTGCCACGGTGTAATTTTTTACCTAATTATTTAAAAATGTTTGACCAAGCGATACGTAAGAAATTAGTAGAATAATTTAGTATTATTTCGAGTTGATTAAGATTAAACTATAAATAAAACACCAGGAAACCCAGACCAAGAAAATAAATAGACTTATACACCCAATCAGGATAAAATAGGACAGAGATATTTAGGTGTAATTTAATTGAACACCGGTACTACTTATTGTCAATTAAAAATCATTTTCGGCGACAAGTGGCGTTAATTACGTCAACCAATAACCTCATTACCCTTATCATGGCCTGTTAAAAATATAAATTTATAAGGATGACTTGGTTATGTAAATTATGTGAGTTCAAGATAAGAAAATTCCAAGAGGTGTGTTATACGCTCGCCCGTATTTCCCTCAAGGCATGGGCTAGGCACAAAAAGCGAAGTTTGTTAAATGTAGTAAAAAATCAAGGAACATTCTTTTGATGATATTAATGATTCCTTTTTACCGACCGCACAGTAATTGAAGCCCCCACTTTTTCACGGAAATATACGTTTCGGAGTTCCAGGAACCCAAGTTCAGTTGTATTTGGGTTCTCCATAATGTCTGGAAATGATAAACTTTTAGGTTAAATGCTGAAACCCGAAGTGGATGTCTACTCTTGGCGTTTTCTTCGAATCTTAGAAATTATTACTATAATTGAAAAATCTTACAAAGAGACATTTTAGAGAATGGAGCAATATACATTTACTGTGAATACACTTTTAGCTCTTTTAGTTTCAAAGTTATTTTGAAAAAATATAATTTTTTAAATTGTTTCAAATTCCTTTATTGCTTTCTCTCTCTGTAAACATTAATAATAAGTGTTACAATTAATCTATACATTAATTCTATAACACTTTAATTTGCGGCCGGTACCTGTGCTGATTACAGTAGATTTTCATTTTTCCTAACACAACTTTTTCCACTTTTCATTTAATAAATGCAGTAGATATTTCGACTTTGACAGTCTTGAAAAAGTACTTGATATACAGATTATCGCTAGCTTGGTGAAAAAAATTACTATTTAGGTGAAATAAACTAATTTTAATAGTACATATTATGCTTATTTTAACGGTGAAAACAGAAGCATGATCGAGCATCGCGTTTTATCACAAAATATCATTTAAAAAAAGTTAAAACTCAGCTGCAAGAATAGTGACATTCCCAATAAATACATTTTGATGTCTTTGCTTTTAATTTATAATTTTATAAAAAATAACATAAAATGTCATTTTTAAAATGTATATAATATCAAGAATAATATAATTATTTTAATTGTGATGCACAATATTAACTGTAGATTTTCTACTTTCCTCGTAAGTACCATAATAATACTTTCAAAATTAAAAACTTGAGTAGATTCAGTAGTCCCGGTCGATTTAGACCATTTTTTCCGTCTGTCTGATTAAGCTCTACAGCAGGGATGCACAGACCACGGCCCGCGGGTCGCGCATGCGGCCCGCCGGTCGAATACTGGTGGCCCGCCGACAGCAAAAATAATACTCTCATACATTCGAAAAATATTGAATTCTATTCCAGAATAAAACCAAAAAAAATATGTTCGAAAAGTAATTGGAATCTCGCGCGCGCGCTCTTAAGTGCCCAAAAGAGTCGACACCCCCTGGTGCGCCGTGCATGCGTCGGAAACAGCGGTCGGTAATGTTCGTGCCGATCTCGGTTAAATTCGTTTTCTTGAGGAAGCACCGCGGCCGGCGGCGCGACGACGACGGCAGCGCGGTGGCGGCTTATCCACGGGTTATATTGTAAGAGCAAGCGAGATAGCAATAGTCCCGAATTCCCGATTGCTCGCGTAGGTAGATACACGAAGCTTCCAGAGTCGGTTTCGAGATTTCTCCAGACAGTTTTCGCCTCTATACGCGCGGTATAAAAGCCACGCTAACCGCAGCGACCGACAGTTCGGTTTTAATTTGAGTGAAGTGTCAATAGTTCTAGTGTAGATTTTAACTCGACTAGCCGGTGTCATATATTTTGATCCACATTCAACGTAGATTTCCCGTCAAGTGCCGTGTATAATTGTGTTGTGAAATCGTAAGTAAAACTCTGTTATTAATAAGTGTTTCCCTACATATTTAATCAATTATTTTTGGTAATTTAAAAAAGGATGGGTAATTTAAGTAGGTACTGTAATTGTTTTTAGGTGCTGTGTTAATCATAGCCAGGATTAGAACGCAACATGGACAAGCCAGGGCCTAGTAAAAAACGTAAGGTTAAAGATGAAAATCAGCAGTTTCAAGAAATTTGGACTGAGAAATCCTTTTTTGTATGATCGCATAAAAAGTCGTTTGTTTAATTTGCAAGAATTCTGTTGCGATTGCAAAGGAATATAATGTAAAAGGCACTCTGAAACGCAGCATCCTACTTTTACCAAGTTTACAGGCGAATTAAGAAAGCAAAAAATGTCTTTAAAACGGGAGCTTACTGGTCAGCAAGCTATGTTTACAAAATCCATTCAAGATTCAGAAACAGCTACAGAAGTTAGTTATGAAATTTCTCGAATGATAGCAAAGCGAAGTCGCCCCTTCAATGATGGGGATTTTGTAAAAGAATGCATAGAAATGGCCGCTAAGAAAATGTGTCCAGAAGCAGCAAAAAAGTTTGAGAAAATTCAACTGAATCGTATGACTATCCAAAGACGAATTATGTCTTTGTCAGGTAATATTGCGGAACAATTAAATGAAAAAACTAAGATCATTGAATTTTTTTCATTAGCACTCGACGAATCCACTGATATTAGTTCCACAGCTCAGCTTCTCATATTCATACGAGGTGTTACTCAAGATTTTGAAGTCTTAGAAGAGTTATTAGGAATGTGTTCATTGAAAGGTCAAACCAGAGGAGTTGATATACTCAATGTACTTTTGGATGAGTGTTCAAAAACTGATTTGGACTTATCAAAATTATCGGGAGTTGCGACTGACGGTGCTCCTTCGATGATTGGTGTCAATTCTGGGCTAGTTACTTTGCTGAAAAAGCATCTGCAAGAAAAAAACATAAACGCTGAAGATCTCATGCAGTTTCACTGCATTATACACCAAGAAGCCCTATGTTCTAAAAAAATTGAATTTCAAAATGTCATGAAAGTGGTAGTTTCGACTGTAAATTTCATAAAATCACGAGGACTCAATCACAGGCAATTCAAACAATTCCTTGATGACATCGAAAGCGAGTATGGAGATTTACTGTATTATACAGAAGTAAGGTGGCTAAGTCGTGGATTGACACTGGAACGATTTCTAAATTTAATAGAAGAAATTGGAATATTTCTGGCGGAAAAGCAAAGGGATGTCCCGGAACTTAAAAATCCTGATTGGTTGTGTGATTTGGCTTTTTTAGTTGACATTACAAATCATTTGAATGTCTTGAACACACGGCTTCAAGGCAAAAATCAACTGATATCCCAGCTCTACGCTCATGTATCATCCTTTCAATGCAAGCTGACACTTTTCAGATCGCAATTGAATTCTGGAATTACAATCATTTTCCGAATTATAAGAAAATGGCTGAAAAATTCAACAAAACTGCGATTAATTTCAGTTATGTAGAAAAGCTATATATTTTGATTCAATCTTTTCAAGACAGATTTTCGGAGTTTAAAAAAGTGAAACCTCTGTTGGACATATTCAGCAATCCTTTCACGATTTCAGTTGAAAATGCGCCAGAGTCAATGCAGTTAGAAATTATCGACATTCAAAACGACCAAGATTTACGAAACAAATTCAACGAAGGAGACTTGCTGAACTTTTACCGCTGCATTGATAAAAATACGTACAAAGAGTTGCGCATAAACGCTCTGAAATGTGCCAGCTTATTTGGTTCTACCTATATATGTGAACAAACCTTTTCAATACTAAATAATAATGAAACAAAAAATCGAAACCGCCTTGCAAACGAAAGTTTGCAAGCAGTTTTACGTGTTGCTACAAATAAATTTGAGCCAAATATAAAAAAGATTGTAAGCACAATGCAGTGCCACGCTTCAAATTAATAAATTCTTTTTCAATTTTAATACATTATTATCAATTCTTTATTGTCTTTAATTACCTATACTTCTGGCGGCCCGCCATCAGTTCATAATTTGCCCGAGTGGCCCCTAGTCTTAATAAGTCTGTGCATCCCTGCTCTACAGGGTGGTGCATTGTGGAGGTGTCACATATGAAAAACTTGTTTATTTGAAGAGATATTGAAAAACCGCTTTTGAAAGCCACGGTCACTTTTTCATGTTTTAATCAATGGCAAAAAGAAAATTGATTAATCTCTAACTGCTTCCGCTCTATAACCGGAAGTTGATAAAATGAAGATAATGTATCTACCTCATTTGTTTTTAAGATACAACCTAACTGTAAAAACTATCTTAAGGGGAATATAACAGTGGTCTGAAATTTAATGTTAGGTTTATTTAAAAACTAAAGGTCCTAGAAAGTTGAAATTTTGACAGCGTATATTAAGCCCAATTATCTAGTAAAATATCAAAGTATTTTTTTTTAAACAATTTGCTTTCAGAGGTATGAAAAAAATAATGTTACATTTTTCAAAATTAAAAAAAATATTCCCATATCTTACTAGTTTATATTATAAGGAATATAATGTGAACATTTCATAAGAATGCGATAGCTCATGCCCGAGTAAGGTTAAAATAAAAATCTTGAAAAATAAGACCGTAAAATACCGCCGCCTTGCGGATCTTCTCTTAGTTGAACGCGTTGTACACTCATCTGCACAATTATTGGAGGGGCGAGCAGCATGCGGCCAGCGTTTATCCCTGGGCCGGTGAACGCTGCGCGGCTTCGCGTTTGGTATTCTTTTCTTTTTTAATCATAGTTAACAAAATCGGCTCGCGTCGTTGGCATTTATTCTCGTAAAATTAATATTTCGCAATTATAATCGATATTTTATTGTACTAGTGTTTTATTTTCATACTTTCTGACTGCTAATGGAATAAGTATTTTTTTATACTGCATGTTCACTAATATAGAAAATACGAAATGTTTCACTAATTTAAATAAAGATGTGTAATATACCTTTAATATTGTCTTTCCTTATTATTTGATAGTGTCGGTATTATTAAATTATTTTTTAAAGTTTTTTAAGCTGATTGATAAGCCAGAAGAAATCGAATAACAATCAGTCTTGTTCAAATCATTATTTCGTCTTAAATCTTTCGTTGTTAAAGCAGTTGTTAAATGCCATTAAACTTCTCGCAATAAAACTATTAAAGTAAATTGTAAAGTTTCTAGCAATCGGACCTATTTGAACCAACTGCGACTTCATCAACGAATCAATGATATCAAAACTATAAGAATAGTAAGAATAACGCCAATATGGCGTTGTCGTAGATTAATGTTACAAATCAACTATTTTTTACTGAGCATAGGTAATATTTGTGTGACAAATGTTTAAAAAAATGTAGGGTTTAATGCTTATTCATCGTTAATTATTTTAGAAAAAATAGAACTATAATAATAATAAAGTAGTTATTATAATGCATTTCAAATAACAAGCTTCTTGCTCAACATTGCACCGAGCCCAATATATTTTTTTCAAATTTGGCTGATTTATGATGAGTCATATTTTGATAGTAAGTAAATAAGGAATAAATGAATTGTAATTGAATGTTATTGCAATCCTCTATACGGCTCAGTCAACTTAGCCCCCCGAAGTTCGACTTTTTAAAAAATAACTGTTGCGCTATGCGGGCCTTAGCTAGCGCTAGCTAGCGCCACAAAAATTAGAGCTAGCGCCGTTTAGACAAGAAAGTTACGGGGGTTTGAACTTTCGGGGGGCTAGGTTGATGCTAGCCCCCCGAGTTTGGATTTTTCAAGTTTTCTTACAGTATTCGGATTCCTCAGAGCTAGCGCCAGCTAGCGCTACCAATTTAAAAGCTAGCGCCACCCCCACAACCCCAAAAGATTATAAAACATTTTAAACCCTAGCCCCCCGAAATGAGATTTTTTTAATCAAATTGGGTGCAAAAGATTGCTTAGAGCTAGCGCCAGCAGAATATGAAAAAAATATTCTCTCTAAAATATCAGGTAAAAAGAAGTTCACATCCAAACTTTGATGTGAAAGCTTTCAGCTCCTGTATGCGTATTACCATTTACTTGCTGAATTTCAATACAAAATCATGATTGGCATATAAAATACCGCTTCCAAGAAATATGTTGGCGTTGTAATTACTTTATGTATGTTCAAAGACACTGGCTATGATGATGCCTAGAAAACAGTAGCCTAACTGACAAGTTTTTTTCAACAAAGTCGTACTTCGGGGGGCTAAGTTGACTGAGCCGTATAATGTAAGCAACAACTATCAAAACATTTAAGCTAAATATTTGATATGTAACATGGATTAGATATTTAGGTTTGCTTAGAGAGTTGCTCCTTCATCAGGCAAGAAATGAATCTTAAACTTAATATGAGTAATAACCTAATAATATTTAAGTTGAATACAACATAATATACAGGGAGTTTTTCTTTAAAGTATACGTTTTCCAAATTTAGGTTATTTTCTTTAAATCTTTAGATATTCCTTGTTTTTTAAAAAAAGTTCAATTCAAGGCTTTAAACGAGTGTTTTCCACTCCCAGACTAAGCATGAAGTAAAATTTCGAGTTTAGAAAAGCCCCGTGAAAATTTGTCGAGGGTCGCGCAGCGACCCGAGACAAATTTTCTGGGCTTTTCTAAACTCGAAATTTTACTTCATGCGCCACGCGTATAAAACGCTGATTTCGAGTAAGGTTCAAATATACATAAATTTAACAAAATTTTAGTGTTCTATACGTGTGGCGCATTAAGTAAAATTTCGAGTTTAGAAAAGCCCACGGGGCTTTTCTAAACTCGAAATTTTACTTCCTGCTTAGCCTGGGAGTGGAAAACACTCGCTTAAAGCTTCAAATTGAATTTCTGTAAAATCAACATATATCTAAAGATTTAAAGAAAATAAAGTGAATCTGGAATACGTATACTTTAAAGAAAAACTCCCTGTATATTGTAGAATTAGGATATTGAGATAGATTGTGTTAGAATGAAAATAAAGTCAATTGAATAGCAACAAAAGGAGCTTAATCACAATTTTGTAGCATCGAAAAGATACCCATGTTTTGATTAGATACATACATAACCCGATGTGTACTAGATACATTTTCAGGCATTCATTGTTTTTGAAAAGCGTTCAGTTTGAAACTCCCAACGAGTGTTTTCCACCGAGTAATAACGATTTAAGTTATTACGTACTAAAAAAAAACAACCGTGAGGTACGCCACTGTCTTGCTAGCACTAGCTATCTCTTGAATAACTTTCTCATTTATCACTTGGTGAAACATTTTGAAATAATAATAAAGGATAAATTAAAAACACTTGGTTTGTTTCACTATTTGTTTGTATTTACTTGACTAGTTTCGCTTTTTACGGCATTATCAAGAGTGAACTTTGATAATGCCGTAAAAAGCGAAACTAGTCGAGTAAATAGAAACAAATAGTGAAACAAACCAAGTGATTTTAATTTATCCTTTAATATTACTAGCTATGTCGTTGTTAGTGTTTATAGACTTCAGTATAGCAATTACAATGCCAACAAAATTTTTGAAATCGTACGGTTAGTTTCCGAGTTATAACGATTTCAATTATCAAAAACAATCGTCAGTTATGCCACTGTCTTACTAGCGCAAGCTATCTCGTTGCCAGTGTTTATAAACATTAGTATAGTAATTACAGTGCTAAAAGAGTTTTTTAAATCGTACGGTAAGTTCTTGAGTTATAACGATTTAAACTAGCTAGGAGTGAAAACACAATTGTCAGTTACGCTACTGTCTTCTAGGCATCATGTTTCTAATAGCCAGTGTCTATGAACATAAATAAAGTAATTACAACGCCGAAATATTTGTTGGAAGCGGTATATTATATGCCAAACATCATTTTGTATTAAAATTCAGGAAGTAAATGGTAATACGCATACAGGATCTGAAAGCTCTCGCATCAAAATTTGGATGTGAACTTTTTTTATCTGATATTTTTGAAAGAATATTTTTGTCATACTCTGTTGGCGCTAGCTCTAAGTTATATTTTCCACCCAATTTGATTTAAAACATCTCATTTTAGGGGGCCAGGGTTAAAAATGTTTTATCATTTTTTGGGGTTGTGGGAGTGGCGTTGGCTTTTAAATTGGAGCGCTAGCTGGCGCTAGCTCTGAGGAATCCGAATAGTGTAAAAAAACTTAAAAAATCCAAACTCGGGGGGCTAGCATCAACCTAGCCCCCCGAAAGTTCAAATCCCCGTAGTTTTCTTGTCTAAATGGCGCTAGCTCTAATTTTTGTGGCGCTAGCTAAGGCCGGTCTAGCGCAATCGCTTTTTTCAAAAAAGTCGAACTTCGGGGGGCTAAGTTGACTGAGCCTATTTATACACATCATCATTTTGTAAACCCTGTACTAATCATACAAAAAATAGGGCAGCTTTCCGTTTAATTTTTTTCAATCTATTATTTATTTGTTGCATTTATAAAAACTAGAATATTTGACCGAATATAAATTGAAATTCTCCACAAAATTTGGGGTATTTACCCAATTTGACAGACGCCAAATTAATACACATTATTTTCATGGCAATAGCAGTTAGGGAAGATAATATTCCCATTGAAAAAATATCATTGAAAATCCTATGTTCCGTTTTTTTCATATATGTCCGGCATATAAATATTCACAATGAGCTTATGAACATGAATTATTTTATTATTATATTTTTAAGAAATAATCTATAATTTAATAAAATAAAACACATAGTTTGTTCGGCTGTCGAAACTGGAGTCTTCTTCTTCTTCTTCTGCTATCCCTTGTTGCCCCTTAGGGCGTCGGGTGAAACTGGAGTCTTAAAAGTAAAAATAATGTGTTATAATGACAAGAATAAGAATCATCAGTTATGTAAATACCGAAAAATAACACAGGATCTGATAACGCTTTCTAACGAATTGAAAACAATACATAGCTTGTATGTATTATCAGCGTGTTTAAATAATACGAATCGACACTTTCTTTCGGTCCGTCTTTTTTATACGCTTTTTTTTTCGTCTATTCCACGCGACGCGAGACCCCATCCGTTCACGCCAAGGAGCAATGCACAAATGCACAGCGAACTGCCGCTTTTCTCTCTGACTGTATTCGCCCCACTTGTGCTGTAAATTTTGCATCGGATGAGCTACTCTAAACTATGTGGGTCTTTCCAACACGATCGACGTGTTACACTGCAATAATCCCCTTAAGCCAACTTTTTACTCCTATTAAAAGTGTTTCATTTCAAGCACGTTTTATTTTTGTATTGTTACATCAAATTCACATGTTTCTTATGGGTACATATAAAGGAGATATGCATATCATTGAACAGCATTTTTAACCCTGATTTCAATGATGTGCCACATGCATACTTTTTCAAAGGAATGCTATTCCCAAAGTTGCTATGCCAACCGTTAAATAATTTCTTTACTAAGTCATACTGGCAGTTTGTTTGAAAATATGACTACTATCGATATGATATATTTTGTTTTATAAACGAGCACTCTTGATTGACATAAAATGCTTCTTTGTTTGTGGGATATAACAAAAAATATGTTTCTCACAAAGCCATACAAGTGGCACACCGTTAAAATCAACATAACAAATGCTCTTTAATAATATGCAAATCATACGCCCATGTTATGTTATGTTATGGGGCCGGTGAGTCGTATGGCCTCTGGGCCTTTCGAAGTTACCTCGACCTAAAAGATCTTTTGTAACTATCCCTGACCTACTTGAGTCCCTCAATGTCTAGACTTCTTATGAAGTCTACTATAACTTGAGGGTTAATGTGTACCAGTTCCTCGGTCATCATACGCCCATAAGAAAATCTGAATTTAGTGAATGAAAAAAAATACAGTTTGGTTGTAACTTTAAAAACAATTGAGTTAGATTATCTTCATAAAAAATACATTTTATATAGAGTGGAAGCGGTTAGAATAAAAAACTTCGTTTTTAATAATGACAGCCCATTATGGTTTTTATTTAAAAAAATACAAGTTTGTGTTATATCTCGAAAACTAATGTCGATAGAAAAAAACCTAATCAAATTTTATTATTTGGTGTAAAATTATGTAAAACGTTGTCATTAATACTTTTTTTCTATCTTTTTTAATAATCGAGAAAAATCGATTTAAAAAAATCGACTCTTTTCACATTTTTTAAAGTATCTAGTTAATTGCTCATTTAACCGTTTTTCTGTCTTTTATAGTTTTGGAGATCTCCACAGAGAGCATGAAAAAAACTCACCCTGTATACTTACACTATTTCGAAATCAACATTTTTGTTGAATAACGTTGCATGTTCACGTTTGCATTTTTAAAATTTCTTGCTCCAAAGTAAGAGAAATATAGTAGAAAAAAACACATTCCATCATTAATTTTGATGCAGCGTTTAAACTGTAATTGCAGTTTAAACGCTGCATTAAAATGCAGTCTTTTTTACTTTTTTATTTTTACTTTGATATGTAGTTTATTTTATTTTTTTTATTATTATTTAGTTAAGAACTGACCTGTGTAAAACATGTACATTGTTGTTCAGAGCTGGGCAGGATTCGAATCATTCAGGACTCGAATCCTGGATTCGAATCGTTTTAGAGGATTCAAAAGAGGCATTCGAATACTTTAGTTAAACTGGATTCGTGATCCGGATTCGTTACACTTTTTTAAAAGGATTCATAATCGAATCCAAATGCTGTTGATTCGAATCCTCATAACAGGATTCGAATCCTCTTAAAAGGATTCGAATCCTCTTAAAAGGATTCGCTGCGCGACCCTCGACAAATTTTCTACGCGGGGCTTTTCTAAACTCGAAATTTTACTTCATGCTTAGTCTGGGAGTGGACGACACTCGTTTGTAAGTGATAAAATCAATTAAATTAATGATTTGTGTCAAATTTGACATTTTGATAAATTTTGATGATTTTTGCCAGATTTGAGATTTTTAATTGTTTTTCGGTAATTTCGCCAAATATAACATTTTGATGAATATGAATTGACAATCCCAATCAAATTTTTACACTTAACATGTCGATTTATAACATTTTTATAAGATTTTTAACAAATCGATATTTTCCCAAAATTAATATCATTTCGAGATTTTCGTCGATTAATCAAATTTTTATCAGATTTTGCAATATTTTCTTAATTTTCCTTAATTTATCAAATGTTGATGAAATTTTCAATATTTCGAGATTTTTAATTAATTTATGTAAATATTTATCAGATTTTCCACATATCTTGATTTTTGATATTTTGTCATTTTTATCGATTTATAAAATTCTGATGAAATTTTCGATATTTCGAGATTTTCTTGTCAAATATATAAAATGTTTATATGTAAAATTCTCAATATTTTTATTCAGATTTGTAACAATTTTCAAAAATTATTGAATCATTATTTGAACACACAAATACAAGACATAATTAATAATTTTTGACATTAAATGACATTTTTGATATTTTTTACCTTTTGAGATGACATTTTTGACAATAAATTATATTATATTGTGAGCATTGGCTTCGCAAACTAGAGGTGGCACATTTTACTTTAGATAAGTATAAAATTGCAGCAAATTTTATTAGGTCTCAATACTCACATGGAGGTGTTATGCAACTTATGAAACACAATGTATCTTTCAGTGAAATCCATACTACAGCGATTGAAAAACATTGTGAGATAGTTGCATCTCACCTCCCACTACATGATATAATCATCTTAAATGTCTTAGTAAACACACTGAATAATATTTCTCTTGACAAGAAAATTATACTAGGGGGAGATTTCAATGTACACTTTCTTACTGAAGATTACAGAGCAGCCGACGTAATCAATCTCCTGGCCTCATACGGACTCCGTTCCTTGGTCACTTTTAATACTAGAATGAACAACTGCCTAGACAACGTATTCACGAACATGCAAGAAACAGAAATTAATGTCACACGCTTAGACTATTGCCTATCCGACCATGCTGGTATCCATATTAGAGTGTCCAGAAGGATTTCGGAAAAAGGCCACTCATACGCGTATCACGACCCATAACAGAAAAGGGAAAATTCAAATTGTATCAGGTACTACAAAATACAGATTTTTCATTTATTAACAATTATCAATGTGTCAGTTCGGCGTTCGAATCATTTCTACAGTTGCTGGAACAATACTTTTTAAACTGTTTCCCAACTAAAAAAACGTTAGCCAGAAATAATCATGTTGTTTGGTATAATAACAAATTAAAAACTATGCGTGAAAACCTCTCGCTAGTAAAGGAGGCAAGTATAAGACTTCCTGAGCTTAAACCAACATTTAACAAATTGAAATCAGAATACAAGACTGCCCTATGTAACTCTAAAAAAAAGGCTAATGCAAATTATATTGATACATGCACAAATAAACCAAAGGCAATGTGGTCCTTAATTAATTATAAGAAATCGAACTGTGATAGCAATAACTGTGATATAGAGCCGGACGATTTTAACGTGTTCTTTACCACCGTTTCGGAATCCATAAAATCCGACCTACCGCAATCTCAGACAGACCCACTAGAATTTATTAAAACTGATACTTCCCTCACAAACTACCTCACATTTGAAGAAGTGGGCGAGATTGACGTGCGCGAAGCTTTAATAACTTTAAAAAACTCAAATGCTCGAGACGTGTACGGTATGACATGTGGCTCAATTAAATATGCGATAGACGTAATTATAACTCCTCTAACCAAATTATTAAATGGTTGCATTCGCAACAACGTATTCCCAACCTGCCTAAAAATAGCAACGGTCATACCTGTACATAAAAAAGGGCTCCGTTGCAGATATCAATAATTACCGCCCGATTTCTCTTTTGCCCATCATTTCAAAAATATTTGAGAAATTACTTTTTAAACAAATTTTACATTTCTTGGACGAAAATGAGATACTAACGGATAACCAGTACGGGTTTCGCGGTGGACGTTCTACGGGGAGCGCGGTTATTGCTTTTGTTGAGGAAATCATGACTGGTTTCGAATCTGGTCAATATTCAGCGGCCCAATTCTTCGACCTCAGCAAGGCTTTCGACTGCGTTCCTCATGACATCTTGCTGCGAAAGTTGTACTTTCATAATTTTAGTCCAGAATGTTGTCGTTTAGTGTGCTCATATCTACAAAATAGGACACAGCGTGTCACATTTAAAAACCGCACATCAGCACTTGCTGAAATCACATGTGGTGTACCCCAAGGGTCGATTTTGGGACCACTGCTATTTTTAATATATGTCAACGATTTACCTCCACATATTAGCACCGGTACAATAATCATGTATGCAGATGACACTACTTCAATAAACAAATCTAGTAACTATGAAAATGCGCTGCAACACAGAGATTATATAAATAACAAAGTCGCGATATGGTTCAACTCCAATAAGCTCTCTCTCAATGCAGCAAAGACGGAAAAACTTACTTTTTCACTCAATGCTGGCAATGAAGAACACGGGTCTTGCAAGTTCCTCGGTTTATGTCTTGACACCAAGCTAAGTTGGAGAGAGCATGAAAAAGATCTGAGCAGTAAGCTTAATGGCGTCACTTTCTTACTTAGAATGCTATCAACACTTATGGCTGCGTATCATGCTCTCTTCCAATCGAAAATCAGGTACTGTATCTTGGCCTGGGGACACTCGAGTATTGCTTCTCGTGTGTTCAGTTTACAACGTCGAGCAGTCCGTATCCTAGCGGGTATAGGATATAGAGATGAATGCAAGAACCACTTTCAAAGCCTGAAAATCATTACAATGCCAGGCCTGTTCGTTTTAGAATGTCTACTGCATATTCATAAAAATGCAGATAATTATGTCACACATAACCAAATTCATGGACACAATACCAGAAGTCGTGATCAAATTTGTCCCCTAAAATCAAGACTATCTAGGTGCCAGAACAGCTCAAGATTTTATGGGCCAAAGTTATTTAACATCCTGCCACAGACAGTGAAATCTCTCCCCAATAAGAAGTTTGAGAATATTCTTAAAAATTACTTAACAAATAAAGCATTTTTTTCAATTGATGATTGTATCTCTAACAACTTTTCCGATCTTGGATTGTAACGTGTACCCTATTTTATGTGATCAATGCTTAACGTTTTATTCTAAGCTATTAATTATCTAGTCTGATGGGCCGCCTCTTTTTTAAAATGTCTGTGCTTGTCTGGTGGATTTGTGATTTTGTGTTATTTATATATACACTGATTTTATTCTACTTTACTTGTACACCTATTTTCTAGTTTTAATTAATGTATTTAATCATAAATAAGATATTTAAGCCATTAGTCTAGTCTGATGGACCGCCTAAATTTTGAAATGTTTTACCGGTCTGTTTAACAGTGATCCGTATTTTATTTATATATACACTGATCTTATTTTATTTTACTTGCACACCTTTCCTATAGTTGTTTAATGGCCCATATACAGGGTGAGTCGGGAGGAGCGCACCAAACTCTAGGAGTGTATTATACACGTGAAAATAATGTAAAAAAACTAATTTGTTCTTATCCGATTTTTATTTGTTTTCAAGTTATAGCATATTAACAAATAAACAAGTTATTATACAAAAAAATTTCTTAATCATAGCGTTCTTTCAACAAATGTTCAAAAATACCGCCATTGACTTCTAAACATTTTCTGCTTCGTCTACGAAGAGCGTTTGTTGCTCTCCCAATTGATTCATTTCTTTCTTCTTTTATATGGGCTGCAGTATTCTCAATTCGTCTAATTAGGATTCCCGTGTGTCCACTTTTATTTTGTAGACTTCATTTTTCATCCAGCCCCATAAACAATAATCTAGTGGTGTGAGGTCTGGAGATCTTGCAGGCCAATTAATAGGACCTCTACGACCAATCCAACGCCCTGGAAAACGTTCGTCCAAATGTTGCTTGACTTGACGAGCGACATGTGCAGGAGCTCCATCGTGCTGATAGTACATCTGCATTCTAATATTTATAGGAACATCTTCTAGCAGGCCTTGTAATTCATTTTGTAAAAAATAGAGGTAGTTGCCTCCTGTGAGACTATTCTCCAAAATGAAAGGGCCGATTAAATAACTGTCAACCATACCACACCACACGTTTACAGAAAACCGATGTTGAAAATTGCTTTCGACTGCTGCGTGGGGATTTTCATCAGACCATACATGAGAGTTACGAGTGTTGTTAATGCCATCACGGGTAAATGTAGCTTCATCCGTAAAGAGTATACTCGATACATTACGATGATTATTATTTATCCACCGACAAAATTCCGTACGGTTAGCGTAATCCCCTGGTTGTAGGTGCTGTACTCTCTGAACGTGATAAGGATATAAGCCTTGCTCGTGTAGCGTGTTCATCACTCTTTTTTGTGGAATTGCCAATTGAGTGGCAATTCTCCGTGAGCTAGTAGTTGCATCTTCTTCTACTAGATGCAGAATATTTTCTACTTCTACAAAACCTTGTCGAGCAGCGCGCTCATATGTTATGTTAGCACTGGGAAGCTTACCAGTCTCGCACAATTTGTTGAAAACTCTAATAAATATGTTTTTATTAGGATGTCTTTGGTGTGGAAAACGTTCACGATATTCTTTAACAGCAGCTGTAGCATTTCCATTACAGAAACCATATACAAACACCATATTTGCATATTCTAAATTTGAATAAGTATGTGGCATTTTGCAACACTAACAATCACATTAATTCGAACTTAAACGTTCAGTTACTGTTCACCGTACACTGACAGTTCATCAAAACGTCAGAATTATCAAATGTTTATAAGCCTCGAACATGGCATACTTTGATAATGTTAAAATTCAGATAGAAGTGGAAAGCTAGATGAACATTTTTAATTACGCCATAACTTGAAAACAAATGAAAATCGGATAAGAACAAATGAGTTTTTTTACATTATTTTCACGTGTATAATACACTCCTAGAGTTTGGTGCGCTCCTCCCGACTCACCCTGTATATATATACTTAGTTTATCTTACTCATTAATAGATCTTAAGTTTGCAATACTGCAATGTATATCCAGTGTAGGTATTCCTTCTCATATATTTACTGACGTGTGTAAACCTGTAAGTCTTAGCACGAATAAACATTATTATTATTATATTCTTGATATTAGTCTACGTTTTTTGACATTAGATGACATGTTTCACATTAGATGTTACTTTTGATAAACAATGAAATTTTTTACTTTTTTACTATTTCTGATGTTGACATTAAATGACGTATTTGACATTAGATGGCAGTTCTGACATTTTATATTTTTTTACTTTTTTGACATTAGACGACAATTTTGACATTTGATATTACATATTAACTTGTTTTACATTAGATAACAATTTTTATATTATCAGATAACTTTTTTGACATTGTTACTGATTATAACAGAAATTTTCGTTTTTGTAAGAACGTTTTTGTCAAACTGTCACGTACTGACATAAAATGATAATTTTGACGTAAATCGATTTCATCAACACGCCGAATTTTTTACGTTTTTGATATTTTTTATATTTACGAGATGACATTTTGGTAATTTTTGATGTTTTTGGCAATTTTAAATAATTTGGATATATTTTGATAACTTTTAAAACTGAAAACAGTTTAAATATGTTTTTATATTTTTAACTTTACTTGAAATCAGTGTTTAATACGCGTGCGCATGAAGTAAAATTTCGAGTTTAGAAAAGCCCCGTGAAAATTTTCTACGCGGGGCTTTTCTAAACTCGAAATTTTACTTCATGCTTAGTCTGGGAGCGGAGAAACTCGTTCGTAAATTTTCGAATTATCATAAAGTTGTCATAAAGTTGTGTATTTGTTTAAAAAAAAAAATCTTTCTCGGTTTATTGAACAAAAACAAAAGAACTGAGGTGAACTTTTGTTTGAAACATTTTTTGATATAGACGTCGAACGCCATAATCGGTGAGTCGTTGATCTCCACTAGATTTTTTAGTTTCTAATTCAAAAACAAAAGAGCTGAGGTGAAAAGCGTTTTGGTAAAAGAAGTATATTTTTTCGTTGGCTACGACTTTTGTTTCAAACTTTGACTTTTTGTTTTTGACTTAGACGTCGAAAGCCATAGTGAAATTCGTTTAATAAAAAATCATCTAACGATTTTTGGTGATTTTTAACACAAGACTCTTAGACATTTGATGGTATAATTAATATTGAATTACTGAAATAAGTATTTATTTTTAATATTCGGTAAACAATGTAAATATACGGTAAACAATGAAAAATATTTATTTAACTAAAATATTTAGAAAATAACAATACAATAAATTTTATATTATTATTATTATTATACTGGGTGTTCGTATTTCAACAGAAAATGTGGGGATCTCGGTTATTTAAAGAGATAGAGAGTCGGTTAAATTGGGGCACAGTTGCATAATTTAGGGCCTAATAATAGCCCAAAAACAGGTTTGAAATATCTTATTTCCTTAATGAGATATTGTCAAAAAACGTATTTTTTGATAATTCGTTTTTATTTTTTTATTCAAAAATTATTGAATCCACACATTTAAAACTTTGACTTTATAGGCACTGTTTAACGATAAACCTAGTAACATATTTTATTTTAAGATAATGTTGTGGAGTTGGTACTTTCGCAACCTTACTCCCGTGGTATTTTATGTTGACGAGGATACCACTTGCCAAACGCACTCCCCGGAGATGACTTCCACTAGGTAAGGGTTTTGTATCTTCAATGATACCACGATGATAAGTTACTACTCGTATTTTATTACATCTGTGTACAGTATCAATACAATGTTAGTCTTACCGTCTTAGCATACTTGTACAAAAACTGACTCTTAATTCCTAAAGTTTAATATTTATAACGTAAAACAAATGAAACTATGTAATTAAGTATTAAGGAAAACTACTCGAGGAACTATATTAGAAAGTCTTCGAGACAATTCCCAAAATATTCCCAAATAGTAATGGAATGCACATTCACATTAATTGCATTCCATAACAATAACTATTACATTTACCTAGGACCATAGCTAACTTTTATTTTTCGAATGGGCGCCATTTTGGATTTTGATATTTTTTGGAAGAATATTTTTTACTGAATTCCATGATGTATCGCACTTATAGTTTATTATACATTTTATATGTAAAATTTTAATCTTTTGGTTTTTCAAAGAGTGCCTTGGAAACAGTTGAGTAACTTACTTATTTGGCAACTCCTAGGACCCATAATTTGCTTACATTATCACCCCTGAAGACGGGCATCCGACGATACATACTTTAACAGTTGTGACATATTTTAAAGTAACGAGTGTCTTCCACTCCCAGACTAAGCATGAAGTAAAATTTCGAGTTTAGAAAAGCCCCGCGTAGAAAATTTGTCGAGGGTCGCGCCGCGACCCGAGACAAATTTTCACGGGGCTTTTCTAAACTCGAAATTTTACTTCATGCGCCACGCGAATAAACCATTGATTTAAAGTGTAGTTCAAAAACACACAAATACATCTTTAATCAGAGTAACACAGAAATTTAGTCTGTTATCAACGATGTTCAGTGTTCATAATAAATAATTAGGTTGTGAATATTTTTGTTAAAACAACTAATAACGATATTTATATGTTAATAGTTGTAAAAAAATAATAAAATCAAATTTATTCTTAAACGATTTGTATTCGTGATTCGAAAAAACAGGATTCAAATCTTTGATTCGAATCATATTTATCTCTTACGAATCCTTTATTCGAGCATTCCTGATTCGAATCATATTAGGTGATTCGGATTCGTGATTCGAATCCTATTAACGAGGATTCGTCCCAGCTCTGTTGTTGTTGCATCAATAAATATGAATATTGTTTACCCTAATTTGACAATGACCTAAAAGTAGACAGTGTTGCATTAAAAAAAAATATGCAATTTTGTGTAATAACTCTAAAAATTGAAGGCAGATTTAAAAAATAAGTACCCTATAAATTCTACGAAGGAATTGTATTTTTGTAGTTATTGAGAAAAAGAAAACGAATTTCAAAATAGTTAACAATTTAAAATCAGCCAATATTTCCCAAACTAATCAACTAGTCATGACGTGTATATTAGATTACCTCTTCCGGGCCGGTATTCCTGAAATTGGTCGTACGATTCGGACATGAAATCTGTCATTTAGATAGTGATTCAACATGTGAATTTGACAGTTGGCGGGCGACCGATCGTTCGATCGATTTCAGGAATACTAGCCCTGGTTACCGAGATATCCTATAGAAACAACGAATTTATAAAGAGTAACATTTTATCGCAAATTAGAAAATAAAAAAGTTTATAGTGCGCTCCACCTATCCTGGGACAATCTGAATAATGCTATTTTGAAGTGGAAGTAATATTTTTACTGAACGCTTTATTGTTTCACGGAAACATATGTTTTTGGGTCCAACGAACATGAATCAAGTGTTATTTCAATATTTGATTAACTTTTGGATGACATGCGGAAACCGGAAGTGGATGTTTATTCTTAGCGTTTTCTTCGTATCTCGTAAATTATTAACATAACTAAAAAATCTTTCAAATAAAAATTCCTAAATATCAAGAAATAAACAATGAATGTGCATATAAAAGTATTGATAATAAATTTAAGCAATAATCAATATACTCATGGGCGCCGGCAGAATTTTTTTCAGGGCGGCAAAATATAATAATAATCTTGAACAAGTTTCTCATCTTTCACGTTGTAATAGGTCCGTAGGGGTCATGTGCAAATATTATTTTTGACGAAATTAAATTAAAATATTAATACAAAAATCACCCAAGAAAATATTAAAGAAAAATCAACATTCAGTAAATACGAGAATAACAGTTTTATCTGAAAGAAATAACAAATGCAGCATCGCCTTAAAATAATAAACAAGTACCAGCGCGTGGAGAAATGCTAAGACATACAGAAAGATTCAGTTCAAGGTTTAACCAAGCGCAAACACAACGAATTTGCGAAGTCGGGGGAATTGCGTGACGTCAGGGATGGGTGGTATTTTATAACCATATATGGTCTGCGCGAAATCTTCCATCTCCACGATCGGGTGGGAAACAGAGTTATAAAAGCTGTGCGGAGCGGAAAACATGAAGAGAGTCATGAGAGTCAAGAAACAGTTCGGAAGAAGAACATCACGAAAAGCACCACAAGTTCCAAATCACAGAGGGAAATAAGAAGAACACAACAAAAATCAAAATTATACAACAAATATAAAAACTATACAACAAAAAAGAATACAAAAGCAATTGACGGGTGTGGTCGAGCTGTGCGTGGAGAACGGTGGAGTGTTCCCGCTAGTTAATTGCTGATCACAATTAACGGGTGTGGTCGTCCCGAGTTAGTACTGCAGAGTTATGTTTCCGCTAGTTAATAGCACAAAAGCAGTTGACGGGTGTGGTCGAGCTGTACGTGGAAAACGGAGGAGTGTTCCCGCTAGTTAATTGCCTGAAAACAATTAACGGGTGTGGTCGTCCCGAGTTAGTACTGCAGAGTTATGTTCCCGCTAGTTAATAGCACAAAAACAATTGACAGGTGTGGTCGAGCTGTGCTTGGAAAACGGAGGAGTGTTCCCGCTAGTTAATTGCCTGAAAACAATTAACGGGTGTGGTCGTCCTGAGTTAGTACTGCAGAGTTATGTTCCCGCTAGTTAATGGCACAAAAACAATTGACGGGTGTGGTCGAGCTATGCGTGGAAAACGAAGGAGTGTTCCCGCTAGTTAATTTCCTGAAAACAATTAGCGGGTGTGGTCGTCCCGAGTTAGTACTGCAGAGTTATGTTCCCGCTAGTTAATAGCACAAAAACAATTGACGGGTGTGGTCGAGCTGTGCGTGGAAAACGGAGGAGTGTTCCCGCTAGTTAATTGCTGATCACAATTAACAGGTGTGGTCGTCCCGAGTTAGTACTGCAGAGTTATGTTCCCGCTAGTTAATGACACAAAACAATCAACGGATGACGTCGGGATCTGCTTGCTAATCAGAGGAGTGTTCCCGCTAGCTGGTTGTCTGGTAAGGTCCGAGATGGTTTTTGTGGGTTTCCTATCTCGTAATGCAAATGCAGGGGTTATTTAGTTTTGCTCCCACAAGTAGAGTCATATACTTTTTGAGTTTAACTAAAATGCACATGGCTTCTAAGCACAAACGAATGATACAGTATTTTGAGAATATAAATAATTTAAGAAACACAAATTAATTTGAAAAGTTATAATTGAGGCCAATAAGCTTTGCATTCGTTAAACTCACATCCTGTTTTATTTATTGTCCACACATATTCCTGGTCATTAAAAGGGAAGAAAGACACAGTATTTCCGATAATGCATATTGACACAAACAACGAATCTGTTAAATAAATTAAAAGGGTTACTACATACACAACACAACGTAAATAAAATACAAATTATAAATTTGTACAACACCTAGGGTCGAATCATTACAACGTTGTGAAACATATTTAACTATGATTTAATAAAGAAAACACTTGGTTAAATTTCACTAATATTAGTGTAATTTAACCAAGTGTTTTCTTTATTAAATCATATTATAATAATAATAATCAGGCCTTTTTAAACTCTTAACTTTACTTCATGCTCAGCAAGTATGAAACAGTAGTTTTAAGTGAAGTTCAAAATACACGTCTTTAGCATACTGCTTTAGTAGCGTATTGCTCAGCAAGTATGAAACAGTAGTTTTAAGTGAAGTTCAAAATACACGTCTTTAGCATACTGCTTTAGTAGCGTATTGCGAACTTTATAATATTTCAGTGTTTTGTACGCGTGGCGCATGAAGTAGTATTTCGAGTTTAGAAAAGCCTGAACATTTGATTTATTCGCGTAGCGCTTCGCGCTACGCAACCAAACCATATGTGCTCAGGCTTTTATTAACTCGAAATTTTACTTTATGCTTAATCTGGAACTAGAAAACACTCGTTTATAACTTTGAATTGAACTTGAAAGAAAACTAATATTCGAAGATTTACAGCATATACACTATCAATTGGGTAAATCTCTGTCAACAAATGTCAGTTTATGTCAAAACTGTAATTATAAATATATTTCAAGGAATTAATGCTCTTCCCGTTTTGAGTTTAAGATATTTTAATGTATCGTCAAAGAATAGTACTTCTATGTTCATTTCAAGTAGATTACTATATCAAAAAAATTCGTAGCTATTAAAAAAATATTGCTCTGCCAAAATATGTGGAAATCCAAAAGTACGTCATTCGTAGTTTTTGAGTTATTTTCAGTTAAACATTAGAAAAAATGTAATTCAAAAATGTAGTTTTAGCGAAATTCAGATTTATAAATATTCTAGTTTGAAAGCGCAATAAAATATTTTTGTGAAATCGTGATATTAGGTAAACATCACTTGTTTAAAATATGGGAATCTCTAAAAATACTCCATTCATAGTTTTTGAGTTATTTTCGATTGAACACTTAAGAAAAAGTGTGATTTCTTTGAAGTTTTCGAAAAATATCAATTAAAAAAAATCTTTTCAGTTTTATCATCGTCGTCTTTCTAGTAAACGTATTAAATATCAAATATATTTTTTGACCTAATAACAACAAGAAAACATCTCTACGTAATTTGTACATAACCCAAATAAGTCCTTAGAAATACAATGAAAAACCTAATACTAAACAACAAAATAAATTAAGTAAATATATCGGAGCAGAAAATGTACAAAACATATATCCCTCGATACCAGTAGCCCGAGATGGGAACAATCACCCAACGATCCCGCGGCGAAGAAGTAGGGAAGGAAAAAAGAAAAATTTCAATTTTTTACAATACCATTTATTATAAATATAGTATTATTGTAATGAATGTTTGTAAATATTTGTAAATAAAGAATATTGTACTTTAAAAAAAAATTACAAATTGGTAAAGTTGTAATAAGAGAAGCTTAAAGTTAACCGAAATTAATAAAAATATAAGAACATTTTGCTTAAATTGCACATATTTTTGAGAAAACGGCTAGTCTTAGAGAGTTTGGATAAAAAAAATATTACTAAAGCCATATTAAAGAATCGAATAGTGATATGGTTTTTTTCCCAAAAAGGCATTCCTGAGATTTCGTTTAAAAATGTCAAAATTCAAGATTTTCAATTGGCATAATAAGTCAATCAAAAGGTCTTTGAAAAATGAGTAACTTTTGTAGGAAAAATATTTCTGTAACTTTCGTTTGTTTTGAGTAATTTTGGATTGAAGTTACCAAAAATCAATATCTCATGGCTACTTTATTTTAAAAGTAGATACTTAGGACCACTAGTATTAGGACCAGAATAGTTCAACAGTGTTTAGAAGTAAATGGAAAATAGTTTGAACCAGTGCTATAAACTCTGAGTCGGAGTTAGAGTCAAAACTGTAGTTACGGAATTTAAGTATTTTTGTGATGAGGAAATCGGAGCCGTGGAGTTGGAAATTTCGTAGAATTCCGACTCCGATTTTCAATATAATTATTTAAATATAATTGTGCTAAACATATTTCGTTTTTTTTTTAAATTTGAACCCAAATAGAGTTTTTAATTACAATGGAAATTTATGTAATTTGCATATGAGAGAAAACCAATATTTGATTTTTTTTTCAAAAAACTATTAACTTGCAATTATCCAGATGTAGTAACCATTAAACATTCATTTGTATTGCAAAAAATTGCATTATTAAGTAAAGTTTTCAAATGTTTACATGAGAAGCAGCAGACGGAGTTGGTGTAGGTTTATCGAAAAATAGAGGAGCCAGAGACGGAATTGAAGTCGAATATTTCTTTTGTGACTTCGCGGCCTTGGTCAGAATGTATCTAAGAGGTCTAACTGATATTTGAAACTCAATCTTTCAAAATAAGCTAGCCATGAAAAATTGAAATTTAATAACTTTGATCAAATATTACTCAAAATTGATGCCAGTAACGAAATTATGTTTCTAACAAAAGTTGCTTATTTTTTAAAGACCTTTTCAATGATACCACTTTTGACCTATCCTGCCATTTGAACATCTTGAGTTATTGACATTTTTAAGCAAACTCTCAGGGATGCCAACCTTTTTGCGAAAAAACAATATCACCATTCGATTCTTTATTACGGCTTTTGTTATAAATTTTTTTGTCTCAACTCTCTAGAACCAGCCGTTTTCTTAAAAAAAGGCTTTTACGGGTGGTCTGGGACACCCTGTATTAAAACAAATTATAAGGAAATATGCATTTTTCTGTTTTCTATTAAAAAAAAAAAAAACAAATTAAGCCATTAAAACGAGAAAAGGTAAATGTTGGGAGTAAAGTATAAAAAAAAATTATATCCGTACGATTGTCTCTGATTTTTCATAATTTAGTCCCAACTTTAAGCTTCTCTAGTTTTATTGGCTCAATATTGTTGTTTTTTTACATAGAACACAAAGAATTTAATATTTTCTTACAGTTTGTTTGATTTTTATTTTAAAATTATAAAATAAATCAATCAAACAGTACAATATGTCATAAAATATCATAACATTAAGTGTTGAAAGTGGTATAAAACGTCGAATGTGTAAAAAGTTAGGTTAGGTTAGGTGTCACATTTAGGTTAGAACCTAACCTGACAATGTAAAATCTTACCTAACCCAACTTTTAAAACATTCGACATTGTCGACGTGTCAACTTAGGTTGGCATACAATATCGTCGCGGTTTGTTAGGTTAAGTGTCACTCTGTTAAGTTAGGTTTGGTAAGATGATTTACATCAACTGTAATAGTTTACATATCAAATTATATTAACTGTCTTTATGGATTAATATCAACGTAAAACAAACATAATAATTAATATACAAATGCCAACAGCGACTAACTGACAAATAAACGATTGTACGATTGCCGAAAATATCACAATCGTAAGAAATAGTGTAAAAAAATAACTGTCAGTAAATGTATGTTTACAAAATCAACTGATTTCAAAAATAGTTTTAAATAAAGTGAACAAATAAAGTAATCACTAAGTGACTGTTGAAAATATCACAATCGTAAAAAATAGTGGCAAAAAATAACTGCCAATAAATGTATGATTACAAAATCAACTGATTTCAATAATAGTTTCAAATAAAGTGAAATAAATAAAGTAATCACCAAGTGATTAATGAGTAATCAGTTAATCATTATTCACTTAGTGATTACTTTATATGTTTTACTTTATTTAAAACTATTATTGAAATCAGTTGATTGTGTTTTAATTTAAATGTTTTTTTTAAATTTTAAATTAAAATAAAATCATTCCATTTTTAAAAATGCCATATATAACAATAAATATAAGTTAGACAAACATTTTAAAATTGATGGGATGACAAAAAAGCATGTTTACGACTGTCTAAAAATATTACTAACTTAAAAAATAGTGGTAATGGCAAATAATTATCACTATCAAAGAATGGTTAAATCATTCAAATAAAATAACTTGATTTGTGTAACATTATTTTAAACCAAATTAATTGATTTTATGCTAGTTTAGATACTTTTTAATTCTTAATTAGAACAAAACAACTTGATTAAAAAAAAAACTCCAGAGCTAGAAGTATTGCTTTTACTTTAAATATCAAACCAATTTGGATTATTTGATAATTAATCACTTCCAATTACTAAAAATAGAATTTTCATGCAAGCTTTATTATAAAAATGTTAAATCTTCAAGTGTTTCATTCCCAGACTAAGCTTTAAGTAACATTCCGAATTTAGAACAGCCTGAAAATTTAAATTAAATGAACGTATACACAAAATAGTATCACATTTATTGTTATATAGATGTGGGAATTATTGTATTCAGCTTAATTTTTGAATATGTTTGCCATTTTTATTTATGTCACTTTCATTTCAATAACATTGTATTTGTTTTGTTTCAATAAAGCATTATGTTTTTTATGCTACCTGTATTAGTGCCAGCAAATTTGAGAAATGAACGTAACTTGTAAAGGTGTGGACAAAATGAATTTGCTAAAACTCGAATTTGAATTGCCAAAGTTCGAGCATTCAGATCAGAGCTGGGCAGGATTCGAATCATTCAGGATTCGATTCCCGGATTCGAATCCTTTTAGAGGATTCAAAAGAGGTATGCGAATACTTTAGTGAAAACGGATTCGTGATCCGGATTCGTTACATTTTTTTAAAAGGATTCGTATTCGAATCCAGACATAGATGATTCGAATCCTTATAAAAGGATTCGAATTCTTATAAAAGGATTCGATTCCTTATAAAAGGATTCGAATTCTTATAAAAGGATTCGAATCCTTATAAAAGGAATCGAATCCTTATAAAAGGATTCGAATCCTCATACACAGATTCAAATCCTCCTAAATAATGCGAATCGTCGCTACTAATGCTAGGATTCGAATTTGATTAATTCAAATAGTTAAATATTCTAATATGAATATTTAAATCACTAAATTATTCATATTTGAATATAAATATTCGAATTTTCGAATAATTCAAATATTTGTGAATGCATATTTGGTTACTTTACCATGAAAAATATCCAACGTTATTAGTATATTTTTAACTTCACTTGAAATCAGTGTTTTATACGCATGGCGCATGAAGTAAAATTTCGAGTTTAGAAAAGCCCCGTGAAAATTTGTCTCGGGTCGCTGCGCGACCCTCGACAAATTTTCTACGCGGGGCTTTTCCAAACTCGAAATTTTACTTCATGCTTAGTCTGGGAGTGGACAACACTCGTTTGAATTTTAAATTTAACTCTTTTAAAAAATCGACGTATGTAATATAATAAATCATTTATTGAAATTATAGAAAAACATGCAAAATTTTACCTAAAATTAACTTTTAGAGTTAACTTTATAATTTGCTCGGCTCTTAATGGGTCAATATTCTATTCCTAAAAAAAACCGTTTTTATTTAATATTAAAGTTGCATTTAATACAAAAACAAACTGTGAATAAGTCGACATAAATCTAGAAATATCGAAAATCTCGACATGTAGAAAATCTTGACGGTCCACTCCCAGACTAAGCATGAAGTAAAATTTCGAGTTTAGAAAAGCCACGCGTAGAAAATTTGTCGAGGGTCGCGCAGCGACCCGAGACAAATTTTCACGGGGCTTTTCTAAACTCGAATTTTTACTTCATGCGCCACGCGTATAAATCACTGATTTAAAGTGAAGTTGAAAACGCACTCAAAATCAACCCAAATTCGATATGTTTTCAAAATTGGATGTTTTCTTTCCTATCCATGCTGTAAACCTTCAGATATTCGTTGTTTTATTGTAAATAAACTCGATTCCCTGTAGTCCTTCTCCGAAGACCATGATTGGTCCTTCAAGCTGTATTCTTTGTAAAATGGTAATAAACTTAGTAATCTAGAGTGATTCTTTAATTTGAAACTTCTAAGAACGAGTGTTGTCCACTCCCAGACTAAGCATGAAGTAAAATTTCGAGTTTAGAAAAGCCCCGCTTAGAAAATTTGTGGAGGCTCGCGCACAGCGAGCCGAGACAAATTTTCACGGGGCTTTTCTAAACTCGAAATTTTACTTCATGCGCCACGCGTATGAAACACAGATTTAAAATGAAGTTCAATAACACATATATCATCATTAATTTAAATCATTATATAATCAGAAATTTAGTCGGTAAATGAACGTTTTTATTAATAGAAACTAATGGAATAAAATATTACTGGTTGCAAATAATAAATTCAAATTTATTTTTAAATTAAAAATTTTAACTTACTCTAAAGGATTTGTATCCGTGATTCAAAAATGAGGATTCGAATCTTTGATTCAAATCATATTTTTCACTTACGAATCCTTTATTCGAGTATTCGTGATTCGAATCATATTAGGTGATTCGGATTCGTGAATCGAATCCTGTTTTTGAGGATTCGTCCCAGCTCTGATTCAGATTATGTTATACTTTTTTGTGGGCGTTTTGAACGCGTATGTGATAGCTCATTCATTGATCATGTCTAATTTTGTTTCACCATCACAGTTTAACAACCTACGAATTGTTGGATTTATCACCTGTAATGAGATAATTGTTAATTTCGTGTTCGTCGTGGTCGGTACAAAGTATTCGAACAATGGTGCTCTAATTCATTTCCGTTTTTGTTTTTGTGGATTTCCCAGGATGTAGATAATAACTATAAATTAATTAGAATGGTTATTTATTATTTTGACAATTATTTAAAAAATATTGATAAATAAAAACAACATACAAACTTTGAATGAGTATTTAAATCAAATAAACGAATTTAATTAATTACATAAATGTAATCATATGAGTTTTCTCATTATATATGAATATGAAAAAAAATATATAATGCTTCCGACAGAATTTGATCTAGAGGTTGCAGGTTCAAATCCTGTTGGAAGCATTATAATTTTTTTTTATATACCGGGTGTTTGATTAAGCATGGCTACCGGCTGTATGTCAGAAACTGTGTAGCGTAGCATGTTGGGGTAAAAAATTGCAGAGTGAAAGTGGCAAAAAAACACTGGAAATTAGTTTTAAGTCACTACCTCCACCGCTAGAGAGCGTAATAACTATCGCTAAATACAAAAACAGATTTTTGTCAAGAAACTGGTAAACTGAGCTAGGTTAAAAATATACAAATCGTAGTCTAGGCTGAATGTAACTCAATTTTAACTACTACTTCTTTCTTTATCTCGCACATATGAAGCGGGAGAGTGTGCTTATTAAACTGCGTGTAACTTTTATTAGGATTAACCGAAATTAATCAAGTTAGTCTCATTTCATAGGTAATTGAAAGTACTTTATCACTTTTACTCTTGTTTACTCTAATTCTTATAGAAAGCGCCAATAGGCGTTTTTTGAACAAGCGCCATATTTTCTAGATATTCTTAAATATTTCAAATTATAAGCTATAGTTCTCCTACGCTAGTTTATTACAAGAAGGAATACTGAGAAAAGTGGTGAAAACCTCATCCTAATATCTTTATCTACCAGTAAAAAGTTTGGTAGATTTGCATATTTTCAACCGCGCACCATATAAAAATATATTTTAAAATCTAGTAGGCCTTTAGGTTTTTTCGTTTTATGTTCAAGAAGTCAAAAACAATAATTTAAAGAACAACGGAGATCAATTTTCCCCAATTATATGTTTTGAAAGCGAATATATAAGTAAATCCATGATTATTTAAAATCTCAAAATATAGTAGGCAATGAGATTAGCAAAATGTTTAAAACAGCGTATATTTACTACGATTAAAAACACATATTACAATACTTCATTGGAATAATAGCAAACAAAACATAAGAAAATAAAACGAATACAATAACAATACTAGCTTCGCTGGTAGAGGGCGCAGTCTCTACCGCAAAGGATAAAAACAAGACTTTATTTAAAATGCAAATGAAGCTGCTTATGTTAAAAATATGTAAATCTTAATCTACTCTAAATTTTGCTCGATTTCAACTACCTTCTTGTTTCTTTTGCTTTTACGTAAGATGCAGATCATAATGGAATAGTGTAATCATTAAAATGGAATGTAATAAACTCTGAATAAATTAATAAATAATTGAATGCACTGTTAAACACTATGTATTGTGATTTTATTTAGTGTCTATAGTAAGAATCAGCGGAAGCAAAATTCCCCATTCTGCACAATTTTCAATATATCTCCGGTTAGGATGAAGATATCGGCATGCGGCTTTCACCAGTTTTCACACTATTTCTCATTTTAATTACCTTCCAATTTGAAAATTTTACGAAAATGCAGAAAATATGGTGATTGTCTCAATCGCACCCTCTGGCGCTTAATATCGAAACTAAAATAAATCAGAGTTAATTATGTTTTAAAGTGCATATAATTATCTATCGAATGAGCCCAAGTTTTTATACGAGAAGATAGCTAAAATTAGGTAAAATTTAATATTACGGTATGAGTTACGTGAAGATGATATTAAATTAATTAAAACCAGTAATCCTTTTTCTTCACTGGTTTATTTGTAACACTAAATGTACATTTCGTTCACCAAATGAACATTTTCAATAGCTGTACTAAACTGTTTAGTTTAGTACAGCTATTGAAAATGTTCACTTGGTGAACGAAATGTACATTTAGTGTTACAAATAAACCAGTGAAGAAAAAGGATTACTAGTTTTATTTAATTTAGGTAAAATTTACCGTAGATTAGGATTTTCATATTTTTCACATCGCTTAATTTAGCATTTATTTGATAAAAATTGTTTTAATCTTTTACTATAGAGCGAACTTAAAATTTTACCATGAATTTTTTTACCGCGACATGCTACGATGTATAGAGTCTGAGATACAGCCGAAGGCCATGCTTAATCAAACACTCGGTATTATGAGGAAACACATACACAGGGTGTTGATTTGATCAGGTATACATATACATATACATATATATATATATATATATATATATATATATATATATATATATATATATATATATATATATATATATATAACTACATTTATGCATTTTCCTGCTTAATTTTTGTTTGCTCTTGTACTTTTCTTCCAAAATGACCCTTTAGAGGAAAAGTACAACAACAAACAAAAATTTAAAAAAAATACTTATTTAGGTCGCTATCCGGTTACAATCCGACGTCGTTTACTATTTTTATTAGTTTTTTTTAAATATCAAATTTTAAGAAATTAACCTCAAGCCGGGTAGCAAAACACACTATGGACATTTTCACGTAATTTCGGCCATTCAGAGGCCTAATACTCAACTGTTATGCCTAAAATCATCAACGCCGCATCCGTAGCTTTAATTTAAGGCCCCTTCTGCGAGCCTAGCTCATTCTTATTAATAATGATGAGTGAAGACGGTGTTCCTGAGGCTATTTATTTGCAATTTTCATAATTTTCAAAACTCGATACAAAATAGTAAATAATGTCCAATTTGAAGTAAATAGCGACCTAAATACGCAGGATTTCTTTCTTAATTGTTGAATACTTTTGTACTTTACCTCTAAAATTACCTTGGGAGCAGGAAAATGGATAAATGAGGTGTTACATGTTAAATCGCTGTGTATATAAAAAAAATACCTGATCGCGTCAACACCCGATATGCTGATTACATGTATGTAATTAATTAAATACGTTTAATTGATAAACATGTTGACTCAACAGTCACGAAAAATGGCGTACTTTATTCAACTCAAATTTGTAAAACAAATCCGATAATAAATGTTTCATGAAAAAATTGGGTACTTTTAATTTTCTCGCTTCACTAGCCTTAAACCTTGTTTCTGCTAAAATATTAAAGATACAGAAAAAAGTTTATTATAAAACTTATCATCTGCAACGTGATTATTCCACCTACTTATTTAAGAAAATGGAACCATAATTTAAAATTTTGAAAACGTGGTGGGGGTGGTTTTCGAGGGAAGCCCGAAGGTAAAAGTGGTTTTTGTCCATTAAGAGTCTAGTACTTGACATGCACACAAATTTCCAGCCAATTCGGATGATTTTTAGAGCTTGGGTGGTGTTTTTGTCTCTGACGACTGGACTTTTTCTTCCGAAGCCATTAATAATTAAATGAATGATTAAACATGACAGGTGACAGATTTACATACGCTAAGATGAATTTGGAAAGACCTATCGCAGCGGTAAAAATGTTTTCACGGAAAAACCGTAATGACAACCAATTAAAATCCGTTTAGATTTGAATTAAATAATCAGGGGAAGTTGGGGGGTAGGAGTGATAAACTTTTTCATCTTATTAGGAGTACCTGACATGCACACAAATTTTCACCGAATTCGGTTGATTTTTAGAGGTTGGGTGGTATTTTTGTTTCAGCGACTGGACTATTACATTTTAATCGTTTTTCTTCTCACGACCGCTCCCGAAAACAGACATATCGTCGCAATACCTTTGCATTGAAAGTTGTCAGTTGTATATTTGTATTTTAACAAGTAATGTCACTGTTGGAAATTGAATTTTCAAAACTAGTTTTGTAAGTAAAATCCTCAAACGTCAGTGTCAAAATTATCAAAATAAAATGAGTAGTGACGAAGAACAAAGATCATCGCCGCTGTTTGGTCTTAGGAAAAGCAGAGTGTTAAGGGGATTATTGCAGTGTAACACGCCGATCGTGTTGGAAAGACCCACATAGTTTAGAGTAGCTTATCCGATGCCAAATTTACAGGACAAGTGGGGCGAATACAGTCAGAGAGAAAAGCGGCAGCTCGCTGTGCATTTGTGCATTGCTCCTTGGCATGAACGGATGAGGTCTCGCGTCGCGTGGAATAGACGAAAAAAAAAGCGTATAAAAAAGACGGATCTAAAGAAAGTGTCGATTCGTATTATTTAAACACGCTGATAATACATACAAGCTATGTATTGTTTTCAATTCGTTAGAAAGCGTTATCGGATCCTGTGTTATTTTTCGGTATTTACAAAACCGATGATTGTTATTCTTGTCATTATAACACATTATTTTTTCTTTTAAGACTCCAGTTTCGACAGCCAAACAAACTATGTGTTTTATTTTATTAAATAGAGATTATTTCTTAAAAATATAATAATAAAATAATTTATGTTCATAAGGTCCTTGTAAATATTTATATGCCGGATATATACAGGGTGTCTACGCTAAACCATTCTTTAAAAGTTTATAGGGTTGCCGTTGCACTAAAAATTTGAAAACAATCCTTGGCATATGGTTGAACCAGTTCTCATCATGTGAAATATTTCAACTTTATATCACTTCCGGTTCCACCGGAAGTAGCACCAAATTTGTTATTTTAAATAGAACACCCTACATATTAGTAATTTTTTGGGTTTCTCGTTTAAATTGCAACATATTTTATTCAAACATATGTACACTTATCTCTTATAGTTTTCAAGAAAAAAAAATATTTCTAAAATTTTGACCTTTCAAAGGCATCTCAAAATCTGTCTGTAACTTCTCTTAAGAATAAGATAAAAATATGATTTATATCTCTACTTGTACCTAGAGAATGCCTCTATGAGTAAATTAATTGGAAACTGTCAATTTTGACCATAAGTGTTCTTAAAATGTCAATATTTAAGTGCTCTCTTCAATATCAAGTAATTTTTTTTTAATGGAATGATCCAATTTTTATCACGTAGTACGATTAGGGGGGAAATTTCCTACAAAAAAGTATTATACAAATATACTTCTAAAGCGAGTAGTTTTCGAATTATTTCGAAAATTCGTTTTTCGTCGCATTTATGCAGGGTAATGACATTTATTTGATGTACAGGGAGTTTTTCTTTAAAATATACGTATACCAAATTCAGCTTGTTTTCTTTAAATCTTTAGTTATTCGTTGTTTTTTTTAATGGTTCAATTTGAAGCTCTAAACGAGTGTTTTCCACTCCCAGACTAAGCATGAAGTAAAATTTCGAGTTTAGAAAAGCCCCTTGAAAATTTGTCGAGGGTCGCGCAGCGACCCAAGACAAATTTTCTGGGCTTTTCTAAACTCGAAATTTTACTTCATGCGCCACGCGTATAAAACACAGATTTTAAGTAAAGTTCGAATATAAATAAATTTCACAATATTTTAGTGTTTTATACGCGTGGCGCATGAAGTAAAATTTCGAGTTTAGAAAAGCCCAGAAAATTTGTCTCGGGTCGCTGCGCGACCCTCGACAAATTTTCACGGGGCTTTTCTAAACTCGAAATTTTACTTCATGCTTAGTCTGGGAGTGGAAAACACTCGTTTAAAGCTTCAAATTGAACTCTTTTAAAAAACAACGAATGTCGGAAAATGTACAGCTTTATTCCCTAAATATTATTCAAGTAGTAATTTAGTTTCCATCATTGTCATGGTACTATTAAAAATTATTACAATAAATAAGTTGTTCTTTAATACTCATTGTTAATTTTGTTAGGGCGTAGGTAAAGTATCGTACGTTTCTCGAGTGGTATGGCAATTACATACTCGCGGAATACTGCACTCGCCGCTGCGCGGCTCGTGCGCAAGATGTCCGCTCATATGTAATATACTGGATACTACTCTGGTTACGTAATATACTGTTATTATTTGACATTTTGCATTACATACGCGACAAAACAAAAACATTACTACTTGCCTACTAAAATTCAGTTGCGACTTATGCGCGCATTATTCCCTCCATAAATGCGACGAAAAACAAATCTTCGAAATAAGGATTTTTTTTCAAATTTTTAGTGCAACGGCAACCCCATAAACTTTTAACGAACGGTTTACCGTAGACACCCTGTATAAAAAACGCGGAACATAGGATTTTCAATGATTTTTTTTATATAGGAATATTAACTTTCCTAACTGCTATGGCCATGAAAATAAAGTGTATTAATTTGGCCCCTGCCAAATTGGGTAAATACCCCAAATTTTCGGGAGAATTCAATTTTTATTTTATCAAATATTCTAGTTTTTATGAATGCAACAAATAAATAATAAAATGACTTCAGGCAGACATTTTATACTCAACAAAAAATATATTTAAGATTTGTCATCTAAAATATTTTGGGGAAGATATGTCAATTGGAGCACTGCATGGGCCTGAATTTTTCTTAGGCGATTTTCCCGTATCATATTCAATATTTAAATTATCTTAGTTTTATATATTTTTTTTTACTTTTTCTAAAAACTATGCCTATAATCAGATAAGTATATTTTTTATTTATTTAGACCTTAAATGTTGACCGGGCCGGGTCAGGCAAAACTAAATCTCTCTTATTTTATGACCGGGTCGGGCCAAGCCGGGCCTTAAAAAATATGTTGGGCTTGGTGCAATGTTGAGCAAGAAGCTTGTTATTTGAAATGCATTATAATAAATAGCTTATTAATATTGTAGTTCTATTTTTTCTAAAATAATTAAGAATGAATATGCACGCAGTTAAACCCTACATTTTTTTAAACATTCGTCAAACATATATTACCTGTGCTCAGTAAAAAATAGTTGATTTGTAACAACAACGTCATATTAGTGACGTTATTCTTACTATTCTTATAGTTTTTATATCATTGATTCGTGGATGAAGTCGCAGTTGGTTCAAATAGGTCTGATTGCTAGAAATTTTACAATTTACTTTAATAGTTTTATTGCGAGAAGTTTAATGGCATTTAACAACTGCTTTAACAACGAAAGATTTAAGACGAAATAATGATTTGAACAAGACTGATTGTTATTTGATTGCTTCTGGCTTATTAATCAAAAAAAAAACTTTAAAAATAATTTAATAATACCGACACTGTCAAATAATTAGGGAAGCCAACATTAAAGGTTCTTTACACATCTTTATTTAAATTAATGAAACATTTCGTGTTTTCTATATTAGTGAACATGCAGTATAAAAAAATACTTATTCCATTAGTAGTCAGAAAGCATAAAAATAAAACACTAGTACAATAAAATATCGATTATAATTGGGAAATATTAATTTTACGAGAACAAATGCTAACGATGCGAGCCGTTTTTGTTAACTATGATTGAGAAAAGAAAAGAAAAACAAACGCGAAGCCGCACAGCGTTCACCGGCCCAGTGATAAACGCTGGCCGCATGCTGCTCGCCCCTCCAATAATTGTGCAGATGAGTGTACAGCGCGTTCAACTAAGAGAAGATCCGCAAGGCGGCGGTATTTTACGGTCTTATTTTTCAAGATTTTTATTTTAACCTGACTCGGGCATGAGTTATCGCATCTTTATGAAATGTTCACATTATATTCCTTATAGTATAAACTAGTAAGATATGGGAATATTTTTTTTAATTTTGAAAAATATAACATTATTTTTTTTTCATACCTCTGAAAGCAAATTGTTAAAAAAAAAGTACTTCGATATTTTACTAGATAATTGGGCTTAATATACGCTGTCAAAATTTCAACTTTCTAGGACCTTTAGTTTTTAAATAAACCTAACATTAAATTTCAGACCACTGTTATATTCCCCTTAAACACGTTCTGAAAGCTACATTGCCTGCTCATACCTTGTATTTACGAGCCCGCTAGAGGTGGTTATTGTATGCCAAACGAAACTTTCAAAACTTGTCAAACAATCTACTATTATAAATATGTTGAAAATAGTGACATTATCAAAAATCATCAAAATGTATTAATTGAGATAATTGGCACAAATATTGAAAAATGGTGAAAAGTCTTGTTAACTGATAAAAATCAAAAACGTTTAGACAACGACATGATATCTTTTAATTTAATAATTCAATTTACAATACTTATAATAGATTTTCTAAAAATGTTCACTTTTTTATACTTTCTCGATATTTTGGATATTTTTCTCAATTATTGACATCTAAATATAACAATCAGGGAATTTTTCTTTAAAGTACTTATACATGTCATGTATACACCGTGTAATTTTTCAGGCATTCGTTGATTTTATGAAAGAGTTCAATTTGAACTTTGCAACGAGTGTTTCCACTCCTTGATCAAGCACTATGTAAAAGCAAATTCAGGCTTTTCTAAACTCGACATTTTACTTCATGCGCCACGCGTATAAAACATTGACAATGTTGGAAGGTTCAAAATATATTGCTTATGTTTGATTTCGCGTTAATACATTTTAGAAAAGTATTATCAAATCTTGCAATTTCTAAATTCGTGCTTTATAATATGTTTTCATTTCGCCTCATAAATTATCCGCCACTGCAACTGCAAGTGTTTGTTGTTCAAATACAGGTAAAATTGTTTCTCGGGCAGCGCGTTGCCAATCTCTGAACTAGTGAATAACTTTTTTCTCCCCTATATGTGGTTTAGTTGTATGAAGTTATTTTAAGGGGTCAGGGAAAAACATCTGGAATCAAGGAAAAGTCATTGAAATTTAACATTTTAAATTAGTCGCCAATATGGTAATATTTTAAAAATATTTTGATTATCATTTCAATCACAACCAGCTAAACATTATAAATGTTTATGTAATGTTTAGTTGATTATTAATAGCAATAATTATTCACAAAATGTTGAAAACAAATTGTAGTAACATATTTTGAATTTTAATAGCAACGTAAGGCTTACTTAATAATCATGCAATATTTGTATGTTTATTCTTTAAATGTTTTAGTTTTATCTACTTAAAATTGATTAACGAATCACCTTTTACTCATTGTCTGGCAATTTTGGATAATAAATAGTAATGCTCCTAAATAAAGATTATATTTTATTATTATATAATTCTTGGAGCGACATGAAGCCAAACACAGTTTACGCAATTAAAATCCGTGCTCTTTGGTTTGCACGTGACACCATTTTTCCGGCCCTACGCAAAACTTTGAGATATAAATCGATTTGCCTAAGTAAAACTGAAGTAAAGCTTGAGCGTGTAGCCAGCCCTGTACACAGTAGTGCCGGAAAATAAAATTGTGTTCGTTTTGTTGTAATTTTTTTTTATATATCGAATATGTTACTAAAATAACTAGCTGTATGTTTACAAATGATAAGAACGATAACTTAAATATTTACCTGTTCCTTATCAATAATGGGAAAGCCTATGTGTTTATCTATAAACGAATATTGTCTGCTGTGGGTTTGTTGAACATGAACAAATGTACAATTTTTATAATCATTGAATTACAGATTTTATGGTTACTAAAATGACCACGTATTTTGTAATGTAAAAAGTATCGAGAGGTTATTGTAATTTTAAGTTGAGAAGACTATAAAATATATAGTTCGTTTCATAATTATTCAGGGATGATTTACATAAACTATATTTAAGTAATTTATTCATTTACACTATACATATATTCTGTGTTTTTCGTTTCTTATTTACTTAAATTAATAATCGCTTATTATGATTACTATTTTAATCGTTTTGTAAATGATACAATTAATAAATTGCTTAATTCTTTGCTCTGATGATAAAAAATCAATGTATTCACATCTTTTTTATTCAGTATTTTCGCGTTTCCAGACCTGTAATAAATCGATGGGTGAGCCAATCTACATCTGTCAATTTTTGATTTTCGACGATCATAATAGATTTTTCTTTATCCATACATGCAAGATAATAAACTCATAAAACGTGCTGATAGAAATTATTAACTTGATCGAAAGCTGATTTGATTTTGAGTCAGATGGAGTCAAAAAAAGGGTGACTCGCTTTTAATAGGACAGTGTTTTATACGCGTGGCGCATGAAGTAAAATTTCGAGTTTAGAAAAGCCTAATTTGGCTTGGTGGTTCATGCTAAATCGGGGAGTTGAAAACACTTGTTTCATCATTAAAACCATTGATAGTTGATTATTGTTGTTTTATTGAGGGAGTGAGTTCTATGAGATTTAAACATAATGTCAATTTTAATATATAAATAGTCAACAAACAATTGACACAGTACCAAATCGATGGGTGAGCCATTTTACATCCGTAATGACCCTCCACGGTGGGCGTGGGCCATAGAAGCCGCTTATAATTTTGACAACTAAGACGTCAATTTTGATTTTCGGCGATCATAATAGATTTACTTTAACCACACATGTAAGATAATGAACTTAGAAAACGTGTAGATAGAAATTATTAACTTGATCGAAAGCGGATTGTATTTTGAGTCAAATGGAGTCAAAAATACAATACTTTTAATAGGACAGCGTTTTATATGCGTGGCGCATGAAGTAAAATTTCGAATTTAGAAACGTCTAATTTGGCTTGGTGGTTCATGCTAAATCTGATAGTGGAAAACACTTGTTTCACCATTAAAACAATTGATAGTTGATTATTGTTGTTTTATTGAGGTAGAGAGTTCTATGAGATTTAAACATTATGTCAATTTTAATATATAAATAGTCAAATAGTCAAACAATTGACACAGTAACGTCACAATTACGTCACGTAAAGTCAAAATGTCATGATGGCCAAAAGATGGGTTAGGTTACAAAAATAATGTTTCTTTCGTTGCAATTTGACATCCAACCTAATTTAATTTTACGAAATTAGAAACAAACAAAATTGTTAGAAGTATCCTAAAATGTCATAGTTGGCCAAAGGTGTAATTTCATTTGAAAAATATTCCCAAAAAACGACAACTTTATTCAAATCAAGGTTTTTTTTAATAATTTGATATTTTCAACACGGAATAACAACGATACAAATATTATTTGAAAAATGACCAATTGTGTTAAAACGGCAAATTATCTCACTATAAAAAGGAGAGAATTATATGCCAAAAAACTATTCACTTTTTTATGGCGGTGTTACAAACAATTGTTAAATTGTAGAACTCGAAAACTATTGGAACTACAAAAAAATATAATATATGGATTTTAAGTATTCCGACGAAATCTACAACTTTTTTTTAAAATATTTTTTAATATTCTTAACATTTCAGAAAATATCAATATAAATCGAAATAATGCTAAGAGTAAAGATTCCACATTCTGACCAAAAGCTTTTTAGTTCCTAGAATTGTTATACAAATCTTAAGTTTATTGTCTCATTTTAATATCTCAATTGCATTAGTCTGTACGGCACAATCGAACAAAATATACAAACATTGACAAATTCAACAATATTAATTATGTATAATTTTCACAAATAGAAATACTTCAAACTTCAATATACTTTAAACACGAATTTCCCCCTTTCTTAACAAATTCATCGTAAATGTTGCAAAAATATTGAGTAAAGTGAAACAATCGTTTTCATCCGTAGCGATCATTTTCAAAGTTAAACAAAAATCGTTTTAACTTTAACAATAATCGCAACGGATCGAAACACGTGCCAAGCAACTGAAAATAAAAATATGCAACAAAACAAATGTTTTACTGCGCCCAATTTAAAAACTTGGTTTCCATCAAGAAAGTAGCAGAAGTTCGATACTTGAATATATGTTGCAAACATTTTGAATCAAGCGCGAGTTTTTGCCGAATGACCGATGAAGCAGTTTTTGAAGATGTAGTTATTTGAGTTACGTGAAGATTTAAGTCACTTCATTGAAACAACGAAAAATAGAAAACGCAACCAACTTTTAAATATCTCGAAGAATAAAGACATTAACTAACTTTTCGAAAGCTAATTAAGTTTTAGATCTGTTGAATTTTAAGTATTTCTTACAACTGTTTATTTAAAATTGTTTCGATATCCTCAATACGTCCCGAAATTTACAAAGTGTTTGGTTTGAAATTGTTTACGAAAGCAATACTTTTCCTCTGTACTGCATATAGGGAAAGTAAAAATTGTATCAAAATCGGAAGATTATTCAATTAACATAAATTTAAAATGTTCGTGAAAATTGGTAAAAATCTTGAAACATTAAAATTGAGAAAATCGACATTTGGACTATAATGACAGTTGACACAAGTCGGCGCCAGCCAACATTTGGACTATAATAACAGTAACACATGAGTTAGCTGTAGCTGACATTTGAACTATAATAACAGTTGACATACGTCGGCGCCAGCCGACATTTAGTCAATCGTGTCAACTTGACATAAGTCGGCGTCAGCCCACATTTCGACTATAGTTGACATAAGTCAGCGCTAGCCGACATTTGGACTATAATAACAGTTGACATAAGTCAGCAGTAGCCGACATTTGAACTATAATGACAGTTGACATAAGTCGGCGCAAGCTGACATTAAACCAATCGTGCTAACTTAACACGAGTTTGAATTGAATTATAATGAGATCGTCATGTCATTGTTTTTCTTTGTGAAAGTTACGATACAGATTTTGATAGGAGTGACATATTTTAAAGTAACGAGTGTCTTCCACTCCCAAACTAAGCATGATGTAAAATTTCGAGTTTAGAAAAGCCCCGCGTAGAAAATTTGTCCGGGTCGCGCAGCGACCCGAGACAAATTTTCACGGGGCTTTTCTAAACTCGAAATTTTACTTCATGTGCCACGCATATAAACCACTGATTTACAGTAAAGTTAAAAATATATAACGCTTAGATGTGATAATGATCAATATTTAGCGAGATGTAGCAAAAAATGCAAGAATTACTTTTTTTGGGAATAGTTTTGGAATAATAATAATATAAGTAACATACATTTAGTTTGAGCAATTTTATAATATTGTTAATATTTAAATCATCATACCTTTAACTGGGAAAGTGCTATTATGGACACATCTCCATTTTTCTTTCCTAATTATTTTATGGGGTCAGGGAAAAAAATCCGGAATCAGGAAAGAGCCAGGGAAATTTAACATTTAAAATTGGTCGCCACTATGAAATATTTTATAATAATGCATGCACTATTCAACAACGTTAGAAGCAATTTTCACAGTCATCCCTTAATGGAAAAATAATTATTTTTTATATTCGAACTTCCCTAAAATGATATGGCTATCTGGCTATCCGTACAACAGTATTGTTTAATAAGTTGAATACACGTTTTTCTTTTCTTTGAATCATAGTAACTTACAATGACCTTAGGTTTCATTAGTAATCATTGCTAAATGTGTCATAACACTCATATCGTCCATATATGTAAACAATACTGGGATTATAACGATTGTTGTTTTTTTTTTATTCAATGAGAAGTTTTTAATTGAACATAATTTGAGGTGACCAACTGTACTCCTTTAGGGAGTACTATACTATTTCTACATGGCGACATTGTGCTTGAACAGTTCTAATTTTTATTCGTGTGTACTTCTTTGTACTTCCTTTCTGCTCTTTAGTTTTCGACACGTGAAATTTATGAAGCCGTTCTTTTTTGCTCTTTCCTTTTCGACGGGCGAAATGTGTGTAGGCCTTTTTTTTGCTCTTCACTTTTCGTGTAGTCAAAAATACCTCTATGAGAAAATTTGGAATATGAGCTTTCAAACACAACTCCATGTTGTTATTATTGTGTGTTGGAATCTGATTTTTATAACTTTAACATACTTTAAGTTCATTTGCTGTAATTTATATAATCACCATGCGATTAAATGCTTTCGTTCATCGCTAAAAAAATGTTGTTGCACTATTTTAATTATGTTTTCATATTGGAATTTGCATTAAGATAACAGAATTACAATTTAATGAATATATGTAAGTGATTTTAACATTTCGAGATATCTGTAGTCATACAGTATTTCCAACAATATTTTATGAATATATAAAACTTAATTCATGGACTAGGCGACTCAAGTTGAACTTATTTTTAACTGTTTTTCGAATCTTTCTGCTGCTTAGTTTTTCATGTTATATTTTACTTAAATCACTATTCAAAACTGATTTTTTGAAATATCATTTTTATTTTTACTTTCTCCCATATACAAAACAAGGAAGTCGAATTAAAAATGTTAGCGTATATATACATTTTGAGGTCCCCCGAGTTGATTAAGACTATTTTAGAAAAATGTCTTTCCCATCATCGTACAGCCTAAACCTATCGAGATGTTAATAAATAAACTTAAGCTTTTTATTCTTAGGATTGTAATAAAATGCTTAAGCTTTTGATAAAAATGTTGAAACCGGAAGTGGTAGTTTACTCCTCGCATTTTTTGTATTTTTCTTTATTAAGCATCACATAGAAAACCGTGTTATTAAAAATTGTAGATAATAACAAAAAAATAATGTACAGGGTGGTCACATTTGGGTGTTACTATAGGAAATCTTGGATAGTAAAAGAGATAGAAAAAGAATGTATTTTTTAGAGATAAAACTAAAATCGGCTATCGTCTTTTATTTTCGAATTATAGCCAAAAACTCATTATTTTCTATTCTCGTTTTGTATTAATATCTTAGTTATTTATTATTTTATTAAAATAGGAATTGTGCGGGCACTTTTTTGAGAAGAATTGAATGAGATAAACAGATTATTGATATCTCTATTAAAAACCAAGATACAACAGAAAGTTTTTCTTTTTTAAATAGAGGTGTCATATGGGGAGGATATGTTTGCAATTTCTTTCAAATTTATTAAACTTCTCCTCCATTATTGCGAGTATGCTTTTTTATTGATTGCAGTAAGCTTGTTTTAGATTACTTTGTTTGGGGACACATAAAAGATAAATTAAGGGGTAGGATCGTTGTATACACAATTTAAAATTATTAGCAGTTGTACAGGGTGTCTCATAAAAAATATCTACATCAAAGTTATGTTTTTTTAAATGCAAGACCCTGAATTTTTTGTTCATTTTGAACTCTAGGGAACAGTTACTTTAATATTTTCTATACCTATCATTCACTGTTTTCAAAATATTTACAGATTTGTTAAATTGAATGGTACACGTAAAATGTTTAATTTGCCCTCGTGATTAACGTTAAAGCATTACAATCATTTCCATTGTTTGACTGAATGTTCGAACTATAGCGTCAACCATGATTTCATAAGAAAATTTATACAGAGCGATAAATAAAATGTGGTAGGATAACCTAACCAAATTTTTCCAAATGGCACACCCTGTATTTAGTAATGTATTCTTACGTAGAATTTAATTATTTTTCAGATTGTGTTAGTATTTCCTATAAGTAATCTCAATGGTTTTCTTATATTCGGCATTTTTCGTTTTAAAGATTATTATTTAGCAGTTTTTTTTTAATTTGCCCAGTGTTGACATTGCACAACTAAAAGCAGGAAGTTACTAATAATAATTAAAGTTGAAATAACCATTGTTTTCGTAAATAATTGTAATGCAATAAAATACAGAACATGAATAAATAACAACTCAAAACACAAGAGATTGGAAAGTAGAATTCGTTTGTTATGAAAAGATATGTAATAACAGTCCAATAGGCCACAGTGTTTAGAGGATCCCATGCCCTAAACCCAACAATGATAATAAAAATATAAGTAATAAATAACCTAAAGTAAATGTTCAAAATGGCGTTTAATGCATAAACGAATTCTGTTTTTAAAGAACTTTTTAACATTAAAATTTGTGGAGTAACGGTTTGGAAAGCCGCCCTTATTCTTCCTTTCATGTTTTCCGCTATTGTTGGTGGGGTATCGTAGATAATATTTTTTATGTATCCCCATAGGAAAAGTCAAGGCAGGTCAAATCCGGAGACCTAGGTGGCCAATTTTGTGGACCGCTTCTCCCTAACCACCTATTTGCAAATTGCATGTTAAAAATTCCCTGACATTCCTTTGAAAATGTGCAGGAGCACCATCTAACTGTAGCTACATCTGCTGTCTGATATTCAAAGGCAAATTTTTGAGAAGTTCAGGTAGGTTGATGTAAAAATCTGAGAAACTTTCGTCGATTTAAAATTCTATCAAAAAAGTAGGGGCCTATTATTTGGGGCCCTATGATGCTCCCCCATACGTTAACAGACCATCTACGTTGGCCATCAATTGTGCGAAAAAAGTGAGGAAAGTGTGTCCTTTAACAACGCCGCTGGAAGGTAGATTCATCAGAAAATGAAACTATTTCAAGGAACCCATATACAGAAATCAACTCTGCGATGGAAATCCAGTTGATCAAGTTCTTGGGTCGTATGAATATAATATAGGTAAAATTGATATTTTTTCAATGTTCTAGATGTGCTCCGTCTGCTAATACCTGTTTCTGTTTCAATTCTCCGTTGACTTCTATGACTGATCCAACCATACAATACTAACTTTCTTCGTTTTTAACAATGGGCTTTTGCTTAGCCACTTTTGCATAACCTACACTTCCAGTTCTACAAAATGCGCTATTTTTATGACTAAGTTCTGGATATCATTGGGCATACACTCTTGACGCCAAAAAGCAATTTATGTAACACTCAAGAATTATCATATTAATTCGCTCTTGCATAGAGTATGTTTTCATTTTAAATAATTCTCGATTAATACTCCAATATTACATCAACAATTAGCAGAAACTTTTGACAACCAATAACAATTATATTAAAAAGAATCGCGTATCAAAGCCGCCTTGATTAATTTAAAGAATAGGTAAATTGAATAATAATCTCTGTTAAGAAAAACGCCGAATTCTAAACTAGAGATTAGGTATAGGAAACCTTTATAGTTTTAAAGACAAATGAATTCCACATTACTTTTTTCTTCGACTTTAATTGATTACTGGCGACATCCTGATATAAATGGTGCAGTGGCAAAGCTAGGTAAATTAAAAAAAAAATAACTGCAGAATAATAATTTTGGATACGAAAAACGCCGAATTTAAGAAAACCCTTGAGATACGGTATAGGGAACCCTAATACAATCTGAAATATATGTGGATTCTACGTAAGAATACATTACTAAATACAGGGTGTGCTATTTGAAAAAATGAAGTTATTCAACTTCAAAAGTTAGAATATTCTACCACATTTTATTTATTGTAATGATTCAACGTTAATCACGTGGGTAAATACAGCGTGTAATCGAACTAATGTACATCCTCTTAAGGGCGTATACACAAAATATTTTGACACCAATTGCAGCAAAAATAAAAAAAAATTGGATTTTTCATAATTTTTCATGCATTATATTACTTTTTGAGAACTTCTGGTTACCTGTGTTCATGATATTTTTCGTGGATGCGTAAGTTGTTGTATTTTTTATTTACTTTTACTACTGCGAGGCGCATAAATCACTTCGCACGCACTAAACACGCACGCTGTCTCGAATGACTAGATGAAACTAGGTCACTCATTTGTGGTATTGTTTATTTACTGTTACTACTGCGAGACGTATAAATCACTTAGCACGCACTACACACACACTGTCTAGAATTACTAGATGAAACTGGGTCACGTATAAAAAAAATCACAATAAGTGTTCAAATTGACGTCCGCCGCACTCAATGCACATTTGGGCTCTACGTATCCAATTTGCACGAACAGTAGCAAACATTTCACGAGGTTTTTCACGAATGGTATTAGCCGCGGCGTTTACTCGTTGTATCAGCATTTCAGCATTGTCAATTTCCGTAGTGTAGACTTCACTTTTAAAGTATCTTCAAAGAAAAAAATCTAAGGGGTTTAAATCCGGACTTCTTAGAGGCCATGGTACAGGGCCTCCACGACCAACCCAACGTCCTGGAAACTCATCATCCAAATATCTTCTTTCATAGTGAGCTGGCGCACCATCTTGCAAATACCACATTCTTCTAAGAACCGCTATGGGTACATTTTCTAGAAGATCTAAAAGGTCATCTTGCAAAAATCGTAAATATCGTTCTCCATTCAAATTAAATGGGAACATAAATGGCCCAATTAATTAATCATTTAAAATACCTGCCCAGATATTAAGGGAGAAGCGATGCTGGAAATGAGTTCTACGCGTAACACGAGGATTTTCTATTGCATAAACATGCATATTATGGAAATTAAAACTTCCATTACGCGTAAAGCACGATTCGTCGGTCACTAAAATGTCTTTGGTTAAGTTAGGATTTTGAACATTTTGTGCCAAAATCCATTGACAAAATGCAATTCTTTTGGGAAAATCATGGGGTTGAAGATGTTGTACACGCTGGTAGTGATACGGATAAAAATTATTGTCTCGTATAACACTGCTGACAAATGTGTGCGATACATTTAGCTGAGCGGCGATAATACGGGTACTTAAACCAGGAAAAATATATCGCATTGGACGGTCACCACCTCCGCGGGCTCCGGCGACGGGCTGCAAACTTCCAGTGTCGCGTGCTCTTTGTAATAAATTTCTAAATCGGTTTGGCGGTGGTAAGTGTCGTTCAGGAAATCGCTCTTGATAAATTCTTACAGCTTTCGCGGAATTACACCGAGTTTCACCGTAAATAAGAAACATGTCTGCCAATTCAATGTTTGAATAAACGTATCGCGCCATGTTACAAAATGTTGATGTTTCATAGAATAAGTTTCACCATAGACTAAACAGCAAACTATTTTTATGTTTAAAAATCATACACCCTCGCCGCTCTTATCTAAACATTTCAATAAGAGTAGAGATAAAGTGAAGTGTGAACCTACTAAGGAAAAATATTGAATTTCATTAGCATGTTTAGAAAATATTCGGAATTTAGTCAGCAATGGGTACTTATGAAAACGATAACATAGACATAATTCTTCACAATCTGACCCACTTTTCTCTGGATGGTGTAATTCGATATCCAAATCGTTTAAAAACTACCAGTCTATATGGAATCTCTCTTAAAATACGCAATGTGCGCGTATACCAGATACCACAAACATGTGGCCTATTGTTATTAATTATTTTTAATAATTATTTGTGAGCTATCTACTAAAGGTATGGTAATTTCAAATGCAGGTATTGTTTATTTAAACGCTGCCCCTTATGTGGTAGAGAGCCTGTACAGTAGTTCGTTTACACGCTGTATAACATTTCACGTGTACCATTTAATTTAACAAATCTCTACATATTTTTAAAACGGTAAATGATAGGTATAGATAATATTAAAGTAACTCACCTTTTTTTGTTAACTAGAATTCAAATGACAAAAAATATATGGTGTTCTATTTAAAAAATATTACTTTAATGTGGATTGTGGATCTTTTTTGTAAGACACTCTGTATAACTGCTAATAATTTTAAATTGTGCATACAAAAATCCTACATCTATCTATTTGAAAAGAATTCTACGTAGTTGTATGGTTTTCCATAAAACCATCGCGTCGTATGCGGTGCCCCACCCGGTATAAAATAAAAACTAATATTATATATATATATATATATATATATATATATATAGATAATTTTTCATAATTATAATAATACTATTTAGTATTATTTTTAGAGAGAATGATATTAATTGTAAAATAAATATTTTAGATATTTATATTCATAATGCAAGTAGGATTATCATAAAGAGATGCGATGCTGCACATGCATTTTGATTAATGGACATCAGTTTTAACTTTTATTGTAATTTTTGTTTTAATTTTTTAAACATCGATTTATTCATCTGTCATCTTTCTATATAGCAATTAAAATGAGTTTTACAAAAATATGTGAATAATTATTACCCTAAATAAAGCATTCTGACATAAACTGTTATAATTTAATAATAAACAAATTGATTTTACCAATCCTACTACGTTCAATAGAATATATTTAAAATATTTAAAGAGAATATTATAGATTTATATAAAAATGCAAATATAATATCCTCATATTAAAAAAAAAACACAACTTCATGTTGTACCTTGTTCATTAATGAAGATATTAATATTCTGTTAACCCCATCCAATTCCTATTAAAAAAGTACCTAAAGAATATGCAACTCTCTTCCTAATAAAATAATAAATAACTGAGATATTAATAAAAATCGAAAACGATAAATAATGAGTTTTTGGCTATATCTCGAATATATCGGCGATAGCCGACTTGTGTTTTCACCGTTGAGTTTGTCAGAGATCGAGGATGCGCTGTCCGTTTTTTTCTATCACTTTTACTAACCAAGATTCCTTATAGTAACACCCAAATGTGACCACCCTGTACATGTATATACACTTTTGTCGTGGTTTTTTTAGTTATTTTTTAAATATTCTAAAACTTGAATTTTTTGCTCTAAATCAAGAAGCATTGATATTAGTGCCGGTAGTTTGACTTTGACATGATGAATATTTTGTGGAAAATGGAACATATAAGTGTGACTTACGAACAATGTTTAACAGGAATAAAAAAAATATATTGAAAGGTAAGGTAGGTGCATTTCTAAAAGCTATTGGTTTTAAGTATCTAATTAATTTATTAGATCCTGGTGATTGAAAATGGACGTTCGATGGGTAATGTACTATGAACACATCACAAATTTTCAATTATAATATTTTGTTTTTAGTAGAGAGTGTCTTGAAAATAATGAGGACATATCTATTTATAAACAAAATCGTAATATTAGTCATTCAATTTTCTCAGCCAATTTTCGCCAATTGAATGACTCAATATTTTGTAATAATAATAATAACCATTATCACACGCAACATAAAGTATAGTATATTTCATTAGGAGTCCAGAAAAAGGGAAAAATCCATTTCTGGACGTGTATTGAACGCTATTTTTTATTATATTTATCTATAAACATTATACTTATCTGAAAACTTAAATTATGTTTTTATTTTCAAACCAGTAATATTTATGGTAGTGAAAAAACACAACTAATTCGAAAGAAAATTAAAGTGAATACCAGAAATTTGAGATATGATCGGGTTAGCACTTTTTTTAAAGCCAAACATCTTTTTAACGAGGCGAATCAATACCATATGGTGCACGATTTGACGGATTTGGCCTTTTCAGTAAAATAAAATAGAAGTTATACATCATCACTCACAAATTTTGTGTTTTTCATAGTTTCCATTCCGCCTGTGTTCGTATATATATTTGGATTTTACTAGTAGTAATTTTACGCTTACTTGTGCTGCTTGGGTTAATAAATCATCTACAAAATCAATTTCTTCTAAGTCTGCGTAAATTTCAACCAAACTTATGTATTTTACTGACGAAAAATAAAACGTCAGTGACAAATACATCATTGCTATGGGAACATTTGAGAGCTCACGAAAAGAGCGCATAAACAAATGTTTTCCGTGCGGTAGCTTGAAAAAGTGACGTTTTCATTATTCTAGAGGCATATGGAAACGAAGTGTTTTCAGATAAGTATAACAAAAAAAAAATATTGAGATGTGTCCATCATAGTACTTTCCCCATTAAACGTTCAGTCATAATCAGCAGGGTCTGATAAACTCATGACGAAGTCAAACTAACGTCATTTATAGCAGTAGCTTACTTATTCAGAGTAATTAATTCGAAAAATTCACATTTTTAAAACAATATTAATAAAATAACTACTATTATCTACAACTTTTCTTAACAATTTTTTGTATATGTTCAATATTAAAGAAACATATAAAAATGATAAGAGGAAACTTCCACTTCCGGTTTCCGCATTTTCACCAAAAGTTGATCGAATACTACTATTTTAATAAAATGCTTAAGTTTATAGTGTCATCTTAAAAGCTCAATCCGTTTAGACTTTATCATGGCGACAGAAGGACAGACATACATGTTTCAAAAATGGTCTTAATCAACTCGGGGGACCTCCAAATGGATATATCTACTAAAATTTTTGATTTAAGAATTTTCGCGAAAGCAATACTTTCCCTTTGTTTTGCATATGGGAGAAAGTAAAAAGTGTTGTATTTAATCAAGAGCAACAATAAAAGTTCATTGTTATTTACATAGAGTACGAATCATATTTACAGCTCTATAACCTAATTCATTTTTGACTTTGTTGGCACATTTTTTTAGATAAGGAAATGTGAATTTCTTTAATTTCCAATTACTCTTAGGTAAAAAATCTTATTTTTATAGTTATTAGTAAAGGGTTTTCCAATAAGGGCGGGCTGACAGTCTGTCGCAGCCATGTTGTTTTGGCAGCGTCTGTCAAATCTGTTGTTTATTATTTAGTCACAGATTGGCCAAGAATATCGCCTCTGTCCGTGAAAGTATACAGGAGAACACGAAGCAGAAGAACTTAGACTTTCGCAGACTTTAACTTGGCGAATTTTGCACCCGTACAAGATCCAACTGACCCAGGAGCTTAAAGGTAATGATCATGATCATTTCGCTGGCCGAAAAATTATCTTTAGCGACAAGGCGCAATTTGGACGAATGGCTATGTTAATAAGCAAAATTCCCGTATATGGGACGCCGCTAACCTACACACGGTTAACTAGGTGGCAATGCATCCACAAAAAGTTATTGTTTGGTGGGGATTATGGGCCGAAGGCATCATTGGTCCATACTTCTACGTAAACGACGTTGTCCAGGCCATCACCAGCAATCAATAATAACCAATTTATTTCGGCCTAAATTGAACCATATGGACGTGGACGACATGTGGTTCAAGCAGGACGGCGCTATGTGCCACACAGCGAACGCCACAATGGACATTTTGCATGAAAGATTTGAGGGTATGGTTAGCTCTCGCGGAGGTGGCCTCTCTCGGATCCGTGCCACGGTGCGATATCGCGGCGACCATTTGTACGATGTTATATTTCATACATAATGGCAGACATAGGCCAAATATAAAAAAGAATTTTGTTAATAACTCACACACACCTTGTTTTATTCCATTTCAACATCGACCCGCCCTTATTAAAAAACCTTTTATAACTATTACCAGTATTTTGTTGATAAGCAAATACATTTTCAATCAGGACAGTATTGAATCAGGTGGAAGCCCGCCCTTAAGGGTGATGTGTGAGCAAATTATAGGCCCCAGAATTGCAACTGAGTGGACTTATTCAACTGTTTCCAAGGTACTCATAACAAATAATTATCATTTTGCAATAAAAATGTAAAATAAATTATGAGTGTGATACATCAATGAATCCAGAAAAAAAATCTTTCAAAAAATATTCATATCGAAAATGTCATCCATAAAAAAACAAAACTTATCATACTCCCGGGTAAATGTTGGAGTTATCTTAAAATAAAGTATGCTACTAGATTCCTCATTAAAAAGTGCCTGTATAATGTCAAAGTTGTAAATGTTTAGATTCAATGGTTTCTGAATAAAATATAAACCAATTTATGAAAAATCTCTTTTTAACAATATTTCAAAAACAAATGAAGGTATTTCAAATTTGTTTCTAGATTATTATTGGGCCCTAAAATTAGCAAGTTGGTCCTAATTTCCCAGACTCACTATCTCTTTAAATACCCGAGATCCCCATGTATTTCCACAAAATACAGACACCTTGTATACTCGAGACTTGTTGTGCTACTTTCTTGATGGAACCATATTTTCAAATTAGGCAAAGTAAAACTCTTATTTTCAGTTGCTTGACACGTGTTCCGATCCGTTACGATCATTTTCAAACTTAAAACAGAGTTAACTTTAAAAATTATCATAACGAATTGAAACTTGCGTCAGTCAACTGACAATAATGATTTTATAGTTAATTACTCTTTGGGAAAATATTATGTCATTTATATACATTTTAGTCAAAACATAAATCTCCTTTATGTTTTGACTAAAATGTATATAAATGACATAATATTTTCCAAAGAGTAATTATTATTATCGTTTTATTATTATCTAGTTCTTGCATTCAGGTTTTAATAATGTAGAGATTAGTGCTTTTGTTTATATATACTGCCTTTCAAAAAACTCAGAACACAAAGTATTTATTGGACGATTTTAATGAAATTTACAGAATTTGATCATGTAAATGAACTGCATCGATGATCAAAAAATCAATTGTTTTGGTTACTATTTAATGGTATTTTTCCTTGATTTCACCATTATGAAGAGCTTCTGATTTTTTAATGTAATTGCTTCTAATATCCAAGTAGCCTCTGAGTAGTTTGACGTTTCAGTTTGTAAAACATAAAAAGATGGGGCGTGTTCGTCGGCCTGCACAATATCATCATCTAAGAGAATTTGAAAGGGGTCGCATTATTGGAATGCGAGAAGCGGGTTTTTCGGTTCGTGCTATTGCTGAAAGGGTAGGCCGTAGTGTATCGGTGATCGTACGCTGCTGGTCTAGATGGTCCGAAGCTGGGGAGAATCGACGTAGACTTGGATCAGGACGTCCAAGAAGCACCACTGAGCGTGAAGATCGAGCTCTTCGTCTTAGAACTTTAAGGGACAGATTTACAACGTCGCGGGCATTGGGAAATGACTGGTTGGCTCTAAATGGCCAAAGAGTATCCATGGCTACTGTTTACAGAAGAATCCGCAGTTTTGGTATAAGATCCTACCGTCCACAATTGTGTCTACCTCTTACTCCGCAGCATCGCAGAGCAAGACTTGATTATTGCAGGAAAAGACAACATTGGACCCATGAATGGAATAACATTATCTTCAGCGATGAGTCTCGGTTCTGTTTATGGGCTCATGATGGTCGCAGAAGAGTGAGACGTCGACGCGGTGAACGCAGAATTTTACAATTTGCTGTTGAAAGACATACGGCTCTTACACAGGGAGTTATGGTTTGGGGGGAGATAGCATATGGTAGTCGGTCCCCTCTAGTTTTTTTAGAAGCAAGTCTTAACGCGATTCGGTATATTGACAACATTTTACGGCCAGTGTTAGTGCCCTATGTAAATGGCTTGCAGAACCCCATTTTTCAGCAAGATAATGCTCGACCTCACACAGCGGCCATTACAAGACAGTTTTTTGATAGTGCCGAAATCAATCTGTTACCTTAGCTATCTCGTTCTCCAGATCTATCGCCAATAGAACACGTTTGGGATATGATAGGTGTTAGAATAAGTAACTTACAGCGCCCCGCTAACACTGTAATGGAACTTAGAGGTCAAATTACCCCAAGTCGATATTGACAGCCTGATTTCTAGCATGCCTTGACGTGTTAATGAGTGTTTGGGAAATCGTGGAGGCCCAACACATTATTAATTTTTATTCATTTGTTTTTTTTGTTTTTCAACTTGATTTTTTGATCATCATTATTAAAATCGTGCAATAAGTACTTGGTGTTCTGAATTTTTTGAAAGGCAGTATAGTTATTATATCAGTACTGGACAAACAGTAATTACACTACATTTATTCTTACAATTACAAGGGAATTATAATTACGTACGTAACCATACGAATAGTCAATTTTCTAGCACATCTTCAAAGAACACTTCCTTTATTGTTCCCTAAAGTTCTTTTTCGCTTTGTTTGACTAACACCATCTTTCTCTTCCCTCCACATCTGCCTTCTTCTCCTCTAACTTTACTGACACTAGAAAGTGGTCCGATCCACTCAATCTTCAACTTTAAAACTGTTTATCTGAACACTGACCTCTTCCCCAACCAAAACACAGTGTCACCGATTTTCGCCTTGGGCCCACATACGTTATTTCCCCTTTTTAATTACCATCTGTGCACCCATTTAAAACTTCTAACCCCTGTCCATCAGTCCACTCTATTTACTGCCTTCCTTCTTTAGATACTTTTTTATCCTTGGATTTCCTCGTTTTCATCGCCTTTTCCTCTTCGAGTAACCGTTGAGTATCCAAACCTCCAATCCTTACATTCCAATCACCCCCTATAACTATATTCCTTGGATCCTTTACCCATGCTGCATCCTGGCTATAGAATGCATAATTTCCTTCCCTTTTTGATGATTGTAGACAGTTATTAACCTCCATTTATGCTTTCGCCTATTAAAGGTTCGTCTGAGTACCGCTCTTCTCCAAGTTTGTTTCATGTCCTCAAAATCATTACGAATTCCGATGATGATTTCTCCTTTTGCTCTCCCTTTATTCTTTTCCCGTTTAACTTCTACATAATCCTACCTACATCCATTTGGCATTTTTATTTTATCCTGTAATATGTATATCCTTTTCGATTGATTCTTGACAATTTGATTTTTTTATTAGGGGAAAATACTAAGAAAAATCTGAAAAACACTAAAAGTAAACTTCTGGTTTTTACATTTTAACTAAAACCTTATCAGATCCTATGATTGTAATTTTGAGGTTGTTACTCGCCGCAACGTACCAACTGTAATGCAAACGCACGAAAATGTCCAGATATTTCCTGATTTGTGGTTGACACAACTACAAATTGCTGGGTTACGTTTTTACCGCCAATTATACGCGTGATGCTCCTACGCTAACCTCTATTTTAAGTGCTTTCAAGTGTGATTTGATACATTTTATTTGTGACTTTATTACTAGGATTATTTATTTTTTATTAAATAATAATGCCTAGCAAGTGTTGTGTATTAGGGTGTGAAACCCCAACTGGAAGTAAAGTCCACCGTTTTCCTGCAAATAGCGAGGTAAGTGTTTATTTTTAACATATATACATATAAATTGCAAATAATAGTTTACAACATAGGTGGCCAACCCGCGGCCCGTCGAGTCAATTAGAACTTTTATTCTACACAAACCACAATATCTCTAAAGTTTACTGTAGAAAATAAGAAATTGTATTTTTTTCAAAATGTGTAAAAAGTAAAATTCTCACTTTCATATTTTGCTTGTACAGGGAATTTTTCTTTTAAGTATACATATCCTGGGGGCTATTGGACAAATTGCATCGGTGGTGTGAAAAGCCCCCCTGAAGCATAATACTCTGTAAATGTTCAGGCGTCCATTGTTTTTATAAGAGTTTAATTGGAACTTCTACCGAGTGACTCCACCCCTTGATTAAGCACAAAGTAAAATGTCGTGTTTAGAAAAGCCTAATGTTCAGGTTATTCTAAACTCGAAATTATACTTCACCCTTTCCTTACACAGTTTGAATTTCAAATGCGTGGCCTCTGTACGGACCTCGGAGACACAATGCGTATATACCGTGTGTAGCGGATCTATTTTTGAATAAAAATAAAATATATTATAAAACTGGATGTTAATTGCTACAATCTGCCCGTAACATATTTTTTTCTAAGGATAGCTTACGTAAAAAATGTAAATAATTGTTTTACTTTATTTATTAGTTTATTTTATAATAATCAAAATGTTGACTTAAGGTTTTATTAGTCATGTGAATATTAAAAATCACTAGGTTTGTTTCACTAACAATTGAATTTATTCCAACAAGTTTCAGAAAAAGCTGAAACTATTCGGAGTCAATTAAATCATTAGCGAAACAAAGGTACTGATTTTAAATTAAATTATCATTGTCATATATATTCACTTTTATTTGTAAAATGAATAATATAATATTATTAGGTGGCGGCTTAAATGCTTTGCAAAAATTGTGTATATTAATACAATGATTAATTTTTTTAAATGTTTGTTTTAGAGACCAACTGTTAGAGCGTTCCAGGACCTCAGATATGATGACGACATATATTGAAATAAACTAATTTTTAGTAAGTTTATGTATCTTTCACTATTAAAATAATGGTATAAGTTTGGCACAATTAATTCAAACTAATTTTGGGATTGAGATTCAGTTTCAGGATTGAGGATGCGTACATCAAAATGAACAGATGAGATTTGATTGACAAAGGCTCTCCTCAATCAAGACCATCTGTGCGTGACGAAGAGTCACATCCTTTACGAGGTAATCCTATCGTAGCAAAACACAGCGGATCTAAGCTAGAAAAAGCTGAAAAATTATCATTAAATACTTTCTATTTCATTTTTTTGTATGAAATTTGTATTTTATTATGTAGCTATACATTTGTTTTTTCTTATTGTACATTTTATACATAATGAAATAAATTCTTATTTTTTTAATATAATTTTGATTTTCCCGCTTTTCAATATAATTTGATTTTCCCCTTTTTAATACATTTTTAATTTTCCCGCTCTTGTCGTAGCGCCCCCTACTGGCAGTAATTTGCACATAACTGCATTTTAAATTTCCCGCGTTCAGTAAAATTCTGGGGTCCCTAGATAAAAATTCGACTGTTCGCCAGCGCCCTCCCAACGATCCGAGTAAGGTACTAATCCACTGGTGGCAATCTGTCACTCGGGGAGTCGCACATTTATTCTTGTCTAGGGAACTGATGCTGTTTGTGGGGGTGTGCGCCCTATTTAAGCCTTGCGGTCCTGCTCCTTCATCCCCGCTCGTACCGCGTGACGTAGGTGGGGACGCGTGCTTTCGCTCGCCGCAGGGTGGTGAGTCACCCTACTGGCGAGCGCTTTTCGCGCGCCCGGGCGTGCACTGACGTGTCTCCACAGTAATAAAATACTTAAGTTTAAAGTTTCATCAGGGGATCTCAATGCGAATATTTTAACTCTAGCTTGTATTATACAGTATGAAAAGTAGTTTTATTTCATGGTAAAATGTTCATATAAGCAGAGATCCTATCTTTCTTTGTTCAGAAGTTATAGCGCGTTAAGAATGTTTAAGTTGAAAGAACGTAGTAATCATGATTTAGCAAAACAAGATTTCATAACCATAATTTTAAATAATCACCTGTCAAAGATAGTTTGGTTATGTTATTGGTTTCTGATACTATTTGTAAATTAATCGCGTATAGGGTGACCTAAATTCGGTGTTTTTATATGGTATCTCAGTAATCCGAATAATTAGACAACATCTGATACACACGTCATGATCTCTTTTTCTAAGAAAGTAACAATAGCATTGACAGATCAAGGCTAGCTCGATTAGTTTGGAAGATATCGGGCGTTTTCAATTGTCGGCTATTATAAAATACGTCGTTTTCTCAATAACTATAAGATATACAAATAAATAGTTAAATAGTTATCAATCAGTTTTTAACGTGGCGTACAAATTTTTTATTTCAACTTTTAATTTCAGAGTTATGACACAAAGTTGCATTTTTTTAAATAGAATATTCTGTATGATTTTATGTCATTAAACAGCATTTTAAATTAGCTTATATTGATATACATTTATAACAAAATATCTTAAAAATTTGCAAAAGAAAACGGTTATATTGAAAACTAAGTTTACTTTAAAAAATTAATTTTATAATTTTTAAGGACTTTTGCGATCATTTACTGAGTCCACAGACCCCTTCATTATTAACAAATAATACTAACATCTCTGTACTTATAACAGTATGTATTATCAAATATTTATGTTAATGCTTTAGAGTTAGAAACACAATTTTTCAACAAAAAATAAACTTAATTTTCTATATAAATGTAAAGCTAATTTAATGTGTTATTCAATGAGATCAAAATATATAGGGTGTTCCATTTAAAAAAAAATGGAAATTTAAAGTCCGAATAATAAAAATAAGTATGCTACTGCATTTTACCGTGAAAACTACACAAATAACTATTGAACGGTTTTCTGTATATCTTATAGTTACCAAAATAAAGCCATGTTTTAAAATAGCCAAAACAATTTGAAAGACGCCTGATAGCCTGATAATTTTTTCTAACTCTTTAGGTTACCGAGATACCCCACGAAAACATTGAATTGGGGCCACCTCCTACAAAAGAGTTGCTAATTATGTACTCAGGAAAATTGATTATTTTCTGAACATTTAATGTAGGTAAACTTTGCTTTCTGTTTGTTTTTGATTTCTTTAAATTATGATTACCTATTAGTGTTCATAAAGTCAATTATTATTTTTAAATTTAAATGCACTATAACTTTTAAACAAAGAAATATAGAACCTACGTTTATATAAGCATTTCCTCTTGAAATTAAATCTACATTTTATTCCCAAAGTTTGTAAAAAGGCTAATGAATCACCCTGTACATATATAGAAAAAGTAAAAATGGTAATGTGTTTATCATAGAACTTTCCCCGCCAAAGTCCAAGAAAGCGTAAAGTATAAATTAAAAAGAAAACGTTTATCTACGACCTCACCAAAAATGCTTAATTTATGTATCGATTCGATTTAAATGGGAGTTACCTTTTTAATGGCCAATCCATTTTAAATGGGACTTCTTTAAACATTTTTTTTTATCTGTTATTTATAAGAGTATATGAGCCATTGAAAAAACATATTTACGCATTTATACAAATTGTAAAGTAAAATAATTAATGCAGAATATCTAAATCATAACAAATATCAGTAAAATTGATAATATTCATTAAATATAAATAAATAAAAATTGAAATAATTTCTTATTCATATTCTATCCTCATGATCACAGGGCCAATGAGGCCTTGTGATTTGCGTCTCAACTTAACGGTTTTTAAAAATGTAAAACAAACTTTGTTTGTTTAATAGACATTCTATTTATTTACATGTGCCTGATAACAAATATGTATATGCCAATGGATTGATTTTATGCACTCGTATATTGTAGACACTACTGGCCGTAGATGAAATGTTGTATGCAACTTGTGTGTGAAGGGCTTCTGGGCCCTCTTTGCGATTAGGGCACTCGCCTGACGGCTCGTGCCGTCTCTCAAATCGTTCCCAAAAGCCCTACTTCACATACTAAGTACCTAAATAACTAATTGTAAATATTCTTCTAATTTTAATTTGAAGATTTTTAATAAAAAGTAAATAGTATCTCAATATTACACAATTAATAGTCCTATAAACTGTCTAAAAGTGTATTATCATAACTTATTTACAATAAATTGCAGACCTGAAGCCCGTTTATTTTATTATTTATTCCATTTCAGACAAGAACTTTTAAAATGGAACGGCTGGGGATACAAGGATTCGGAATTCATACTAAAAGACGACATCGTTCATTTCACCGGAAACAGGTATGGCAATTATTTTTAATTCTTTGCATTTTCAATAATTATTATTTTTAACATTCCGTTGACGTTTCTGTAGGGTGGGTCGAAAAAGGCGAATTCTTGAGTATCGAATTGTAATAGTGCGGATTGTCTCTTTAGTTCGCGCATTGGGCTTGTAGTTTAAAAAACTGAGAAAAAAACATAAAAAATATTTGCCTTAGCTCTCAAATTTTACAAATTTAGTTATGCGACTTAGTGATCATACTTCATTTAAGAATAAAAATAAATATGGGGTCACATTCTGCAACTATTAAATGATTACACAGTCTAAATACGGCCCCTGTAAATTAAATAGTTCTGAATTCTGAACAAGTTTATTAGGAATACATTTTAAACAAGGGGCGGATTTGTAGCAAGGTTCACCTAACCCCATATCAAATTTAACGCTACGCAACCAAAACAATTTTTCTTTTTTAAACTCGAAATTTTACTTTCTGCTTAATCTTGAAAGCACTCGTTAGAAGCTTTAAATTAAAAACTTTCAGAAATATAACTAATTTCTGAAAATATATATCGAAAAGTCGTGATATGTATTACCTAAAGGAAAAAGTCTTTGTAACATAAATAATGTATTTATGAATAATAATGTAAATAATTTTTTCTATTTTGAAAAACCAGGAATTTTATTTTAAAAACTTGGTTCCTGGACTACACAAATTTGTGACTTCTGTGACACATTAAAATTGACTTTTACATATTAATAGTATTTAACATTATTAGCATTGTTAAAACGGTTTTTACTGGCGGACAGAAGGATATGACTGGCGAGTCGCTAGACGAGCCAGTCACCTTCTGGAGCCAGTAAAACCCGTTAACTTGCGTATATTGTTATATATTTTATTTGTCAATCATTTGTAATTAATTAAAATACAATTATTTGGTAAATTTAATCAAATTGGAATTACAAAAAAATATGTAGTAAGTTATGAAACATTTCCGTGGATACTTATGTTGTTTATTTGATTAAATCAAATTAAATTATTTCGCAATTCGTTTAACATGAGCGTGCCTCCGAAAGTGCCTGCAGCAATTACTGAGGCAGCCGCAGGAGTTGTTTCAAGTTTGCTGCCAGTAAAGTCAACGACGAGATATGAGCGGGAGTATACGGACTTTAAAATATAGCAGAAAGAAAGTGACGTGATTGGCGTGACAGAAGATGTGATATTGGCATATGTAAGTCACCTTGCTGAAAAATTTAGCCCTAATTCGCTATAGACGAAATGGTCAATGTTAACAAGCTGTTTAAATATGAAGGAAAATGTTCCAGTTCACAGGTATTCAATGTTAAAATATTAAAAAAAGTGGTGTTCATTAATATTTGTAGGTTTCAGAAAGTAATTGCATTCCTCAAAAGAAAGAAAGAGCGGTATACTCCAAAAAAAGCCAAAGTTATACCTTCATCAATTTGTGCGCCAGGTGGTTCGATTTCCATTACTGGAAGTACAAACTGTATATTTAATATATATAATACAAATAAAAGAGAATAATAGTGAATAAATTGTGTTTTATCGTTGCAGTGCATTATTAAAATAATAATTAAGAAAATATATATTTTCTTAATTATTATTTTAAGAATAATAGTATTTATTGTATTTTTCTTTAATAAATTCATTTCACGAAAAGCTATAAATTACTATTCCAGTACTAACTTGTTAAATTTTAACAAGTTAGTATACTGACTTGTTAAAATTTTACAAGTCAGTAGCTTGAAAACATAACCTTACTTGTTTAATACTGTTTATTGATAAATTGACGTTTACAAATGAGAGACAAATAAAATATTTAACGTCTCTTATAAGTGAATGGGTTAAAATTATGCAAAACATTGCTAGAAATTGTCATTATAGAGTAAACGTCAAATGATAATAATAAAATATTATGTTATAAAAATGAAATAATGAAATGACTTACAAGTCTTGCAGACGTCAACAATAATATAAACATATTAATTAACCTAACCCAACCTTTTACATTTCCTTAATATTACAATTTGTCTTTATTTTTAGTGACAGTTATCGGCCACTATAATTTGTTTACATCATGTCTTGAGTGACATTTTATAAATATATGAAAAAGTTTTTATGACCATTATAAGATATTTTAGCAGTGACGATATAACTAGAATATTTTGACGGAGATTGTGCTGCCAGCGTTGGGTGCGCACCGCCTGCGTCAAAAAATCCACAAAAGTTGACTTGGTCGTATAGCTAAGCCAAATTTTACTTTATGCTTATTAACAAAGAAGTGGCCTTTTTGCGAAAAGCCAGAGAGTTTTTAAATAAATAATAACACAGGCCTACAGTGAATTTGGTGCAGAGAACACTTATGCGGTTTTTGAGTATACTCATTACGCTGATTGTCACTGAATATTTTTGTACGTGATCCTACGTTTAGTTTAAAATATATGAGAAATGGTGAAAAACACCGCTTTTTATATGTATTACATCCTAGGTCGTTATTAAACACAGAGAAATGTTCGTTTTTGCGATTGCTTTGCGTAAGGTTCATCAGGACAGTCCCTCATGATACCCCAGCAATAATCAGCCATGATATGTTCATCTCAACGGTCTTGATGCCTTGCTTACATATTGTTTAGGGCTTGGTGGAATCTCTCTCCTTGTTCCTCACTGTATGAGCCAAGATTTTCTGAAATGTTGTCTAAATGGCTGTCAAGATAGTGAATTTTAATTCCAAGCTTAATCTAATATTTCAACATCTTTTGCACCAGTTCGGGATACATTTTAGACTTGTGATTTCCTAAAAAAATGTTGACGACATCGACAAAAGAAATCCAGGCTGACGTTTCTAAAAGATTCATCGAATGCACAAAATTACTGTCTTTGATTAAAAGCCTGATCTGTAGTCCTTCAAAAATACCAGCTCTTAATTTCTCTTTGCTTGTACCGGGACATTCACTGGCTATATAACTAAAACAGCTTTTACAAACTGGTTCATTAGTCCTAATTTAATATGCAATGGAGGCAACATTATTCTGCCTCTATTGACTAATGGTGGGTGATGTTCTACTTCCCAATAGTCAAGTTTGTTCTTCCAGGCCAGTTTGTTTTGCTCCAGTGCGCGTTTTTATCCCTGCTATCCCACAAGTAGATAAAACATGGACTTTTTGTATGACTGCTTTCTTGTCTCAGTAAAAAAATTACTATTTTCAAATCAACGCATACAACCCATAAATGATCGTGATATTTTATTTTGTTTAGTACAAAAGATATGTTTTGATAGTCTTCCTTTAATTTTGTAGAATGAGCAATGGGAACCACTCCATACTTATTGCCATTGTGCAGTCTCCACTGATTTGGTTGGTAGTTTGAAAGACCCATTTTAGTTAAAAGACCACAGATATTATTACAAAATACCACATTAGCTTCTAAAGAAAAAAAAGGAAACAGATCTTTTTCTCGAGTACGATAACAAGTTACTTTAGTACTTGCAGACAGCAAATTTTTCTCTTTATGTCTGGACGGTAAAAGTTCTGATCTCTCTTTTGAAAGATCAAGTTCTATGGTGAGGTCTTTTAAAGCAGTTTGTGTAAAAAGAAGGGGCTTAGATCATGTCGTTGCTTCAAAATCACTGCTAGCTGTATCGTCGTTAACGTCACTTTCTGGATTTCTTTCTGTGTCAAAATATTGTGGTAGGCCACAGAAGGATTAAACAGAAACATCGTCTTTACAGATTTCAATAGTTGATGGAATACGTCATTTTTTTCCGGTTACCACCATGTAACTTAACCAAACAAAAATAACAGTCAATAAAGTGATTTTTCGGTTTCATCCAAATCATAGGCACAAAAAATTTCAACTAATTTAAATGTTCGGTACATATTTTACAAATACAATTTGGAACCCAAGGTTTGGCAGTGTCTTCAATTTTAAATTTATAGTAAGCAAAATACGCATTTTGCACTAATTCAGTGATAAGTTTTCCACACTTTTTCACTGTGTTTTCGCCACAAACGTAGTAAAATGTATTTGGATCGTTTAAACAGTATCGTTTTGATGTCGAAATTATTTTGTAACATATTTTTCGCGTTTTAAATCAGGCTGTGATGAAAATAAACTGTTAAAAAACTGCACACAAGAAAATATCAACAATGCAGATAATTAGACAATTAGTATGTAGTTTTGATAGATCTATGTCACTAACATAGTTACCGGGTTGTATGCAATGGAAATATACTTAAATTTCAACTTCACCTTTTTAAAATTTCATTTTGTAGGCCTGTGTGATAAATATGCAGATAATACGATTCAAGAATTGACAAATTGTTAGTTCAACTAATATTAAATAAAATTAAAACAAAAAGTGGTGATGTGTCCATTATAGTACTTTCCCCATCATTTAAACAATTGATAATTTACATATTAAACTTCTTTCATTTGTCAATTGGTTAAAGAACATTTCAATACTTCCCGAGAAACACAAAATATGGTTTGATAATGTTCACGAAAACAATACTATCCCTTTGTTTTTGAAAATCGTTAAATTTAAAGCTTTAAATGATTGTTTTTCACTTCAAGGTTAAGCATGAAGTAATATTTCGAGTTTAGAAAAGCCTGAAAATTTGGTTTGGTTGCGTAGTGAAACGGAGCGACCAACCAAATTTATCTTTTAATTTAATAATTCAAACACAAGAGGTCTAATAGATTTTCTAAAAATGTTCACTTTTTTATACTTTCTCAATATTTCGGACATTTCTCAATTTTTGACATCTAAACACGATAATCAAGAAATGGTTCTTTTAAGTACTTATATACGGTTCGTTTGTTTTATCGTGCTCACAATTTGGATCTCAGAAACTACCGTGAGATCTAAGAAATAAATTTAGAGCAGGCCTTGATTATTACAACACGATTGGCTAGCTTGCTTTCAAAATGCGGCAGTAGATTAGAGGTTATCTAATTGATTAAATACAAGAAATGCCAAATAAGTTAAAACACAACAGTATTTATGTTTAGGGAACAAACTGAAAACTAGGATGAATACAAGTTAGAGTAGGTGTTCAAAATGTGATCCTTCAGCTCGATACAACTAATAACTCTTCGTTTCATATTATCAAATGCGTTTTCCAATGATCGAGGAGTAATTGAATTACATGCATTGGTAATTGCACCCATAAGTTCTTGTATCGTATGGAATGTCTGTCTGTAAATTGTGTTTTTGGTTGTCAGCAGAACGCCGAAAACGGAGGAAAAGATACAATTTGGTCAAAGAATTCCCTCAAGAACCTTATTGTTTCACGACTTGTGTGCCCAGTAGCGTTATCTTGCTGAAAATATCCGTTTAAGAGTTCATTGTCATCCAGTTGTTTAATGAAAGATCGTATGAAATTATTGCGATATCTTTCTGCATTAACTGTGTCGTAAAAAAATATAGGACCAATAAAGCGTTTTCGTTACATCGCCATCCAAACGCCAACCTTCTGAGGGTGCAAAGGACTCTCTACCAACTCGTGGGGATTTTCAGTAGACCACAATCGCATCTTTTGTTTATTATCTTGTCCAGGATATCATCATTATTTAAATGATTTAGGAACCATTGACAGTACTCGGTTTTTTTACGAAATTCTGGTGGTAAAAGCTGTTGAACTGCAGTTATCTTGTATGCGATCATATGCAAATCCTTCTTTAAAATTGTTTGACAAGTACCATATGATAACTGTGCTTGTTGTGCAAGCCTACAAATAGCCTACCTGGTTTAGGTAGTCTAGCAAAGCCGAGGTGGGTAGATCCTTTATGTAGGATATTGTAGGCCAACTTTCACCCAGTAAGGAGCCTCTAGTTGACGAGAGTTGGTTCTCTTTTCGTCACCTTCCTTTTCTTAGTGAACATGACCATCTCCGTCTTGGTAGGGTTTACCGATAGGGAGTGATCATTGCACCACCGCGAAACTGTATTTAGAGCTCCTTGCATTTGATCGCGTAGAACGTTTTCAAATTTGCGACTTATAATCATGGCTAGATCATCAGCATAGGCTGTCACACAGAAGCCTAGTTGCTGAAGTTGTTCAAGAAGGCTGCCCAGAATCATGTGCCATAGTAGGGGTGATAAGAAACCTCCTTGTGGACAGCCTCTGTCAATTTTAACATGTGATCCGTTCCCCACCCTGTTCTACTGTGACTATTCGGTTGGCCAGTGCATTGCCAATCCAGTCACACATTTTAGATGGTACTCCACGCTTGTTAAGCGCGTTTCTCATCTTCGGTACGGTCGTTTTATCAAACGCACCTTTAATGTCAACAAAAACACCCAGGGCGGATTCCTTGACATCCAGTGATCTCTCAGTCCTGCTCACTACGTTATGTAGAGCAGGGTCGGTAGATCTTTCCCGTATGTATGCGTATTGTGACATTGTCAGGAGTTGTCTAATTAGAGCTGTCGCTCTTATGTGCCATTCACAAAGTGTGATAGGCCTTGCGAGCAGTGTAGTCAGCTCTGCCAGGTTTCGGTATGAATACTACCCTAGCTTGTTTCCACGCCTTTGGGACAGCGCCAGACTAAATCGGAACAGCATCACTACGTGCTCAAACAGTATTTCCCGTTTCCACTGTAGCAGAGTGGGAAAGATGTCGTCCGGTCCGAGTGCCTTAAAGGCAAAAAAGCTGTTAATTGATTTAGGGTGTTTTCTTCTTTTATTACTTTATGGGCTAGCTCCTAATCTGCTGTTGTTCCTGAAGTGATTCCAATTTAACCCCTTGCTTGCTTAGAAAGTATGGTGCAGTCAGGGAAGTGAGTCTTGAGCAACAGTTGCTGACTCTGCAGGAGGAAGTCGGTCATATCGCCGTTCTCCTTTCTCAGGACTTACACAGACTATTATTGACACGTAAGCCTTTTATTATAATAGTAGTATCCGATCAACTTTTGGTGAAAATGCGGAAACCGGAACTGGTAATTTACTCTTAGCATTTTTTTTTATTTTTTTTTAATATTGATCATATAAAAAATCTTTTAAAGAAAAGTTGTAGATAATCGAAAAAAAATAGCATTTAATGCGTATTCTCTTTATGTCGTAGTTGTTTTAAAAATGTGAATTTTTCGAATTAATCGCTCTAAAATAGTGAGCTATTGCTGACACATCAAAATTTTGTATGTCTATTTTTTTGATTTCTTCAATTTTCAATAATTTTCCAATGATCAACTGATTTGTGAATGTAACTTGACACTGAAAATAAATATTTATTCTATTCTATTCTATAATTTTTCTAACTTATGATTTTTATCGTTTTCGTGGGAGTACTTATTTTACGTTATTTTTGATCAATTTTCGAAAATTTCAGTGAAATATTCCTATTTTAACCAATTTTTGTGATTTTTATAAGTTTTTGTGAAATGTCTAGGATTTCATTATGAATATACTGTGGAATATTTAACTTATGCTTGAATGATTGTAGGAGTTATGTTGTATATCCATTAAATACTGAATGTGTGAAATATAAAAACAAATTTAAACTAACATCGATTCTCTTAAATATTCAAACAAAATAGTAGTTAATAATTTTAATTCGTTTTTATATTTTGTTAATATTCTGCAAACAATTGGCAAATTCAATTTCACTTTATACTGAACATTTACATGAAATCGCGAAAAAAATTATGAAACTTACAACAAAATCAGCTTTGAATGCAAACTGTGGTTAAACTTTAGGTTTGCAATAAAAACGGATTTCAGATTCGTTATTTTCAAACACAAATACAAGTAATTCCTTAAAAACTCTACGTAATCCGATGTTTACAATATGCAATATGCAGCATATTGTGGACACCAGATTTCGAAGGTTTTTTTGAATGCATTTCATACTTTTGGGCTCTTATATTACTGTTTATCGATCGGAAAGATTTGGGAAAAATGCTTTAAACTCGAGACAACAAAAAAACAACTCAGGATTAGGGCTGAAAACTCAGAAATTAAGTGTTTGAACAAATCAGGTCATCTTTGTTCAACTCGCGTTTTATTCAGGTTTATTTAATTCAATTTAATTATTTCCAAATAGAATTAATGGATGAGTCAATTTTAGTTTAGTATTTTATAGTTATACAAATGTATAGCAAAATATTGAAAAGTAGTTATTAAATATAATCACAAACGTGAATATGTAGAAACAATTAACATTTAACAAAAATGTAGGCAGTTAAAATACGGTTACATAGAGAATGTGTGGATAGATGGATGATGTGTGTGTTTTTTAACTTTACACTTTTTTTCGGTATTTTATACACATGGCGCATGAAGTAAAATTTCGAGTTTAGAGAAGCCTGAAAATTTAGATTTGCCGGGGCGTGACTCGCTTCGGTCGCGCGCCCAGCAAATCCAAATTTTCATGTTTTTCTAAACTGGAAATTTTACTTAATGCTAAACCAAGGAGTGGAAACATTTGTTAGGCGCTTTAAATTGACTGTTATTTTTAAGTTATTTTCAGTTAATCGTTAATCGAGAGACAATTTTGATAAATTTGAGTAATATGCAAATATGTATGATATTTTTTATAAAATTCTGTGTAAATATTAATCAAATATTTTTCTTTCAAAATATGTCAAAATCAAAATATACCCCTTCAATAGTTTTTTGATTTATTTTTACTTGGACGCCAAACGGGAGTCAATTTCGATATGAATTCAAGTAATATTGAAATTTCAAGAAATCATAACTTGTACACTTTTTAAGATATCTGCATAAAACTTAATGTACATATCACTCAATTATTCTTCTTTTAAAATATGTAAAAATCAAAATATACCCTATCGATGGTTTTTGAGTTTGAGTTTTTGAGCGGGAGGCAATTCTGATTATTTTGAGTGATATAGAAATTTCAACAGATCATAACTTGGATACTATTTGAGATATCTTAGTAAAACTAATTGTGCATATCACTTAATTGTTACACCCCAATAATAGTTTTCGTGAATTTTCTAGGATTTTTTAAGTTCTGAAATGTTTGATCGATTATATTTATTTAGTGCATTTTAATAATTATCGGACAATTATACAAATATCTAATTAATTCATTAATTGGCTCGACTTTACTTTACACCCCGTGGAATAACATGCATTATAATATAGATTCACACTATTGACATATATCACCAATTAAAATCAATAAATTCACTACAGAAATGATAAAAGTTCACTTTTTTCAACTTTAAAATTTTGATTAGGAACTTCTATAAAACCTCACTGATTGCTGTTAACCATTGAAATCTTTACTGGAGACATTGGGGAAGCCGAAAGAAATGTTAAAGACTTCAATCTAACTGCAACATAAAGTTACATTTAACCGGATGACGATTATAACACATTAGCACATTGGACTCATGAATTTATAGAATAACTAACATAAATTAATACACTCTTAGAAATTCATTTGGGCTGAATTCTAGTTTGTGTCAACGGCTATATTTCTAGATTAGGTTAGGTTAGGAGAAAGGTCTGCAATAGAATAAATTGCGTAAATCTCTTTGGCACGACGATTATTTTACATACTGCTAGAACTCAATATTTTCAAAATTTTCAAACTATTTTTTTAAATTTATTTAACATTTCCGGTTGAAATTAATTGCATATCTAGATAGTACTCGTCGAGTACTTTCGAATAATATTATTTTTATCTATAATACCCACAGGGTGTATAGAAAATTCTTACCCTCGAAATTTTACTTTATGCGCCAGGCGTATAAACACTGAAATATTGTGACGTTCAAAATATACTACTTAGGTTTGATCTCATGTTAATTAATTTTGCACATGTTTATATGGAATATGTAAAACTCTACTTAAATTTAAAAAAAAAACAGTATATGGTTCCTAATATAAATATTTATATAAATATAATGAATGTTACCGTTTTTTAAATAATTAACACTGATTATTTTTTTGTATTCACTTTTTATTTTGTACTGTGACTAGTTTCGACTCAACAGCAAGTCATTCTCAAACTAACTACTTAAAACTAACATTGCAATCTTATATATACTTAAAATTATTTATCAGGTAGAAAAGCGTCAAATAGAGGAGTATACATAAGTTCCGTCTGGTCGTTTATTAGCGGGATTCCCGGATTCAGTTTTGCTTTATGAATCTCTAATGACTCCAGAAGGTTCATTTTAGGGCCTTTTTCTACACAATGCAAAACTGAAAGTACATCTTTATCAAAAGTATGTCCTTCTTCCATGAGGTGATTAGAAAACGTGGATTTATCCTGTTTTAATTTATACGCTCTAAGATGTTCTTTCAGCCTAATGTTGAAATTTCTACCAGACTGACCTATATATACCCCTTTACAAGACTGACATGTTAACTTATATATCCCGGATTTATTGTAAATGTTGGTTTTTGTTTTTGAATTGAAAATTTCATATTTTAGTTTCGAATATGGTTTAAATGCGACTGTTATATTTATATTCTCTTTTTTTAATATATTTTTAATTTTAAGGCTTGAAATGCCGAAATAGGTCAGTGGGGCGTATTTTTGTTCATTTTTATTAGTTTTAATGGTTGCATACAAGTATTTTTTCATTTGTTTAAATTTATGTTTTTCTATTAAATTATCTATTAGTCCTGTGTTGTATCCATTATTGTTCGCAATGTTCTTAATTATTTCGATTTCTTTTTTAAACGCGTTTTTTGTTAGGGGTATGTTTAGAGCTTTATAGATCATTGAATTGAATGCCGCTAATTTGTGTTTCATAGGATGTCTAGATGATTGAGGAATTATTGTGTCTGTAAATGTTGGTTTCCTATAAATTTCGAATTCTCATTTAGAGTTGACTTTTGAGATTTGAGATTAAAACAGGATAAATCCACGTTTTCTAATCACCTCATGGAAGAAGGACATACTTTTGATAAAGATGTACTTTCAGTTTTGCATTGTGTAGAAAAAGGCCGTAAAATGAACCTTCTGGAGTCATTAGAGATTCATAAAGCAAAACTGAATCCGGGAATCCCGCTAATAAACGACCAGACGGAACTTATGTATACTCCTCTATTTGACGCTTTTCTACCTGATAAATAATTTTAAGTATATATAAGATTGCAATGTTAGTTTTAAGTAGTTAGTTTGAGAATGACTCGCTGTTGAGTCGAAACTAGTCACAGTACAAAATAAAAAGTGAATACAAAAAAGTAATCAGTGTTAATTATTCAAATATTTACAATGTATCACAAAGTAACCGCCTCCACCACAAGATAGTTACCGTTTTTATTTACTCACCTTAGTTATTTTCAACAAAAAACCTAACAGTAATTTTCCTCAAGTCTAAACATTAAATCTTTCTACAATCTTAACTTTATTAAAGATTTCTCGAAATTATTGTCATTTTTACGTGCCCTACTTACAAAACAATCAATAAATCTTTATTATGGGTGTAAAGTTAGCAATAGATCCAGCAATAGATTTTAAAAAATTCATATCTCGGAAAAAACAAAAGCAAATTAAATGAAATTTGAAGATATACACTTCAAATAGCCTAAATTATTACCCCAAGAAATATAAAACCCTTAACTTTTACCCTTCATATTTTTTCACCCCTTCCAAAAATATGTTATGATTTTTTTTTAATTTGGCAATATTTCATAAAGTTACTTTTTAGCTTAAAACATCTCTATAATACCTTCTTGACCCATAATTTTTACCTATAATATTTTTTCACCCCTTCCAAAAACGTAATCAATTTTTTTCTACTTTGGCAATGTACCATAAAATTCATTTTTATCTCAAAATTTCTCTATTCTACCCTCCTTTAATACACCTAATCAAAAAAACGTTTCGTCACTCTGTTCACCCCTAAAATATTTTTTTTACCCCGTGAATATGGAAATCAATATTTCCGAGAAAGCAAAATCAAATCAAACAAAATATTACTAAGGAATACGTCTTAATTAATAGCACAAAGAAGATCAACCCCTAAAGTTACCCTTTCATTTTTTTCTTGTATTTAAATGTAATATATATATTTTTTTAAATTCACAATCTTCTTAAATGTTGATATATATCATATATTATTTCTTTTTATCATGAGTGTGTTTACTCTAATAAGCAAAAGTAAAAAAAAGTGTCAGGCACTTTACCCACATATAATAAAATAATAATCTCCTGCTCGTCGTATGGACTTATATGCGTATGGAATTATGTGCAACGATTTAAACATTATTTCTTCTGAATTTGGCAAAGGGCCATAGATAAATAAAAATTGTTATTCTTATCATTAATGTGTGTACTTTCATAATCAAAAGTCAAAAAAACGTTTGGAGCACTTTTTCACTCCCGAAAAAAAACATAATCTCCCGCTCGTCACGTATGGATCCATATGCAATAAATTAAACATTATTTTTTCCGAATTTGGCAAAGGGCCATAGATAAATAAAAATTTTAATTCTTATCATTATTGTGTGTACTTTCATAATCAAAAGTGAAAGAAACGTTTGGAGCACTTTTTCACCATCAATGCAACAAATTAAACATTAAATTTTCCGAATTTGGCAAAGGGCCATAGATAAATAAAAATTGTTATTCTTATCATTAATGTGTGTACTTTCATAATCAAAAGTCAAATAAACGTTTGGAGCACTTTCACTCCCGAAAAAAAAATAATAATAATCTCCCGCTCGTCACGTATGGATCCATATGCAATAAATTAAACATTATTTTTTCCGAATTTGGCAAAGGGCCATAGATAAATAAAAATTGTTATTCTTATCATTAATGTGTATACTTTCATAATCAAAAGTCAAAAAAACGTTTCGAGCACTTTCTCACTCCCGAAAAAAAAAATAATCTCCCGCTCGTCACGTATGGATCCATATGCAATAAATTAAACATTATTTTTTCCGAATTTGGCAAAGGGCCATAGATAAATAAAAAATGTTATTCTTATCATTAATGTGTGTACTTTCATAATCAAAAGTCAAAAAAACGTTTGGAGCACTTTTTCACTCCCGAAAAAAAACATAATCTCCCGCTCGTCACGTATGGATCCATATGCAATAAATTAAACATTATTTTTTCCTAATTTGGCAAAGGGCCATAGATAAATAAAAATTGTTATTCTTATCATTAATGTGTGTACTTTCATAATCAAAAGTCAAAAAAACGTTTGGAGCACTTTTTCACTCCCGAAAAAAAACATAATCTCCCGCTCGTCACGTATGGATCCATATGCAATAAATTAAACATTATTTTTTCCTAATTTGGCAAAGGGCCATAGATAAATAAAAATTGTTATTCTTATCATTAATGTGTGTATTTTCATAATCAAAAATCAAAAAAATGTTTGGAGCACTTTTTCACCCCCGAAAAAAGAAATCTCCCGCTCGTCACGTATGGATCCATATGCAATAAATTAAACATTATTTTTTCCGAATTTGACAAAGGGCCATAGATAAATAAAAATGGTTATTCTTATCATTAATGTGTGTACTTTCATAATAAAAAGTCATTAAAACGTTTGGAACACTTCTACACCCCCGAAAAATTTAATCTCCCGCTCGTCGCGCATTGATTTAATTTTTTTTTTGAATTTGGCAAAGGGCCATAAATAAATAAAAATAGTTATTCTTATTATTAATGTGTGTACTTTAATAATCAAAAGTCAAGAAAACGCTTTGAGCACTTTTATAATATAAAACATGTGTTTCTGAAGAAATTTCTTCAATAACCAAAATAAATGATAGCTATAAAGAAAATAATGATTTTTCAAATATTCAGCTAACTGAAATGGACGTAACAGAGGATAATCAAAAATAGACATTATATTGGAATCACTCTATAAAAATACAAATAATTTTCAGGAGATTTTACCTAAAAATTCCATTAATATTTTTCCTGAAACAGTAGTGATAACCAAAAATTATAATATTTTTGAAAGATGTTTTTATATAAATCCTAGTGAGTTTAATGTTATATTTAATGATGTGATAAAAAAATTTGATGATCGCTTTTATCATTTTTATTTTGCCGAAAAACTTAAAGGTGTCAATAATACTTGCACATTCAACATAAGGTCATGCAATTATTTAAAATGTGGTAAGATAATTATATACGGGTATTGTGCTCACAATAATTGCAAAGAATTTAAGTTGACATGTGTAAAAAATTATTCTGTTCGTGTGAATGTTTACAGTACGTTAATAAATTATTGCCATAGTGAACAACTAACACGGCAAGTAAGAGGTGTTGAGAGACTTCTGCTTGGTAATGAATTGAAATACTCCACTGCTCTCCAAGTAAGGATGAAGAACATTAAAGAGAGCTTCAAAAATTTAGAAAAAACGCATAACTTAAATAGAATTAAATCGGATTCAGTATATAGAAAAAATAAAACAGATTTTAATTCTCGTAAAGATAGGGATAAAGACGACGTATTTGACATGATACTCATGCAAAGGGATCATGCCGAGTATTTGCTGCAGGTTGGCCAACTCCTGTATATTCCTATAATAAGTAAAGAGCAAGTAAAAATATTGAAGCACTATAGTAACGAATCAGCCCCTATTGTTTATATAGACGCTACAGGTTCTATAGTAAGAAGACCTTTTCTTAAGTCAAAAAGAATTTTATATTACGCTGGTGTATTACAGACAAATAATAAAAGACTGTTACCAATATTTGAACTCATTTCAGCCAGGCATGACACTTGCACTTTAATAATGTGGCTGATACAAAGTAAGTATTATTTAATAAAAAATAACTAATAATAGTCTATAGATGGCCTGAATAATTTGACCCAAATTGTTACATTTGCAGTAGGTTACTGTATGTAACAGCAAACACTTGTTGTATAATTCAATGTCCGTCGGGGTATTAGCCCGGGAAGTAGTTGTTTCAATGAGTGTTTGATATAGTCTTTGTAAGACTAACTTGTTGTAGATTGCGAAAAGAATCGCACTTTTAATGTTTGAAGTATTCTGCAACCAAGAATTGGCAATTTCATTTATACTAAAAAATAACTGCTGGCCATCTATTAAATTTGTTGTTACAGACATGAGTTTTGCGCTTATAAATTCTATATCGGAAGCATGGAATAACATCGATTTAAATGAATATTTAAATAATATATATGACGATTTATTTAATCATACAAACAAAACGAATAATTACATTGTCATGAAACTTTGCTATACTCATATAATTAAATTAATGACAAATGAAGTAAATAAACATTTTGCGAATAAAAAATTAAAAATAGTTCTTAAAGAAATTATTGCATCTATATTTTTAATAAATACGTTTAGTGAACTAAATTCTACAATAATAAGCTTTTTCTATTTGTTACTATCTGAGTATAAATCTGAAACATTCGAACATCATTTAAATATTTTATTCAATATAAATGAGTATTCTTCTCCAGGAGAAGAAGAGGTAGATAATATAGACGAATATGATCTCATTAATTCAAATATCGCTTTTAAAAACAACTACGAAAACAACAAATTTTATATACATTTTAAAGCATATTTTGAGCAAATTGAAAAAGATTGCCGTTGTAGCAATTTTCAATCAACAAATAATATATATTATTGTAAAGATTTGGCTCAAGCATTTTTAAAACGTTATATATCGTATGTTCCGATGTGGTCTAGTATATTTCATGAAAAAAGAAGTAACTTCTTAGTTGAAAATTGGTTTGGTGTAGTAAAGAATAATATTCTGCAAGGTAAGTTACACGAGAAACCATCAAGATTTGTGCGAAAAATTCGAGACTACATTCTTAGCGAATATAGAGAATTAAAGTTAAGTATTAAAAGAAATAGGTGTGCCGTTAAATCAAAGGATAGCGATATAAAAAAAGCAGAAATGGAAGAACAGTGGAATAAGCGAAAAAAAGTAAAGCATAGTTATTTTAAAGCTACTGCAATAAAAAAACTACACAAAAATATCACAAAAGATTCATTAACTTATATATATGATGATCCAAAATTATTTAAACTAAGTAAAAATTATGTAGTGGCCAGATATGGTAAATTAAAATTATATTATGAGAGTTATGATACTTTAAATATTAGTGATAATAGTACAAATATGCAACTCGATAATTTTTTAATTGATTATATTTTAACAGTTTTCAAAAAAGATGATATTACAATATTTTTACAGTATGAAGTTGATAGATTAATGGAAAATCCATCTAATTTTTTTTAATAGGTATAACAAAACAACAAAATATTTATTTCCCATTCTTTCATGCAACCACTGGACACTTTTATATGTCAATAATTTGAAAAAAGAATGTATCTATTTTGATCCCTTGACAAGAGATAGCCGTTCAGGCAAATTAATGTTTAGAAAAATATCTCCATTTTTGTATAAAAATGGATAAGATAACTCTGTAAAAAATCTAACCAATAATAGTTATCTATACCCGCTACAAGCTGATACGTGGAATTGTGGGGTATACATTTTATATTATTGCCAAACAATTCTTCAAAACCTAAAATGGAATAACAATTTAGATGTTAATGCATATCGCCTCACCCTGCGCCGCAAAATTAACGCAAAATTCGAAATTTCGTTTAAAAAAATTAATTTTATTGTTTATTCCTGAATTGAGCCTTCTTCTCTTTTTCTGTTTATCACAAAAACTAGAAATATGTATTAGTAGGCTAAAAACAAACCTTATTATCTGCCAAACAGGTCTTTATTTTCTTGTTAAAAAAGGCGAGTATCGTTTGATAAGTAAGTTCTTTGATTTCTGGAAGTTTATTTAGAAAATTATAAAAACAAACAAAAATGAATCCCCCTGGACGAGTTTCAAGAAATCTTACACATGAAGAATGTGCTGTTGTAGTGGCGCTGCAAGAAGAAGGGTTTACTGCAACTTACATTGCCCAACGTTTGCATGTTTCTAATTCCACAATATCGCGAGTTCTTTCCCGCTTCAGAGAAACAGGACGTCACGAAAGAAGACGCGGCCAGGGTCGAAAAAGAATGACAACGCCGAGAGAAGACAGATTTATGCAACTTCAAAGTTTAAGGCAACGATTCCTAACGAGCACTTACCTGCAACAACAATTTGTTCTAACCTATGGTCGTCGACTAAGTCAGGATACGGCCAGAAGAAGACTTGCTGAAGTTGATCTTCGACCCTATCAAGCCGCTAAAGGTCCTTTGTTAACCAGAGAGCACCGACGAGAGCGCTTAAGGTTTGCACAGGAACATCTTAATTGGAACAATGCTGATTGGGGTAGAGTAATGTTTAGTGACGAGTCCAGATTTTGTCTGTATAGTGACGACCGCCGTAGAAGAGTATATCGACGTCCTGGTGAAAGATACAGCCAGGCGTGCATACGAGGAACGGTGCAATATGGTGGAGACTCTGTCATGCTATGGGCAGGCTTCACGTCGCAAGCAACAACAGCGGGTACACATTAATGGTGATCGGTTAAATGCACATCGATACATCGAAGAGGTGCTTGAGCATCATGTTGTACCATTTGCCCCATTTATTGGGGATAATTTCCTTTTTATGCAAGATAACGCCAGGCCGCATATCGCAGGAATTGTGAACCAGTACTTTGACCATGTGGGAATTGTTCGTATGAACTGGCCAGCACGAAGTCCCGACCTCAATCCCATAGAGCATCTGTGGGACATTGTAGGGCAGAAGATTAAAGACTTGCAGCAACCTCCTGCAAACCTTCCAGAGTTAACACTCAGATTAACGCAAATGTGAGAAGAAATTGAGCAGCAAGAAGTCAGAAGTTTTATTGACAGTATGCCACGAAGGATGCGAGCTGTCATCAATGCTCGAGGAGGCAATACTCGATATTAAGACCAACTGTACGACTGTTACACGCTATTTTGCGGATCAGAAGAATCATTATTTTTTGTATTATTGCAGTTTGTTGTTTATTTTCTCATTTTTTGTTCACAAATAAGCAAATTAGTTTTAATAAGTATCTTTTAGGAACCACTTCGGGAAAAAAATGGAGAAAAAAAAATAAAAAACAATAAAATTAGTTTTTAAACGAAATTTCGAAATTTGCGTTAATTTTGCGGCGCAGTGTATAATCATATCTAGTTCGGATGATATTTCCAAATTTTGCATATATTGTGGAGAAGAAAATAATGAAATAAAATGTCAACAATGTGGTAGGTTTTGCTGTAAAATATGCGTAACAATATCTTTCACAATGTTCTCATTAATCACTTGGTGAAACATGATTAAAATAAAATTTGAAATAAAAACACTTGGTTTGTTTCACTAACGTTTTACTTATTATTCCGACTAGTTTCGGCTTCTAGCCATTATCAAGGAATGTACAGAGAATACTTTTTTACACGATATTTATATACAAAATCAGGTAATAAGGGCGTTCATTACTGGGGAGATCCATAGCTCGTCATTGTCATTGACCACATGTTTTCCCGATTTTATTGCTTTATTTATCTCCAAGCCTTCTCTGAAATTCAGTATACGACCCTTATTGCCTGTATACAATATTTTAAAATTATTGCTGTTGTATAGATGACCGGCTGTGATGCAGTGTTTGGACATACCCGTTGATTGTTTTTTATTTAGAACATCTTTTTTATGTTCGTCGAGACGGATTTGGAATGATCGTCCGGTCTGTCCTATATATACTGCACCACAGTCGTTACATCTTAATTCATAAACACCTGATAGTTCCATTCTATCGTTTTTGAACTTATTATTCACTAATAATTTACTTAAATTAACAAACAAATGCGTAACAAATTCAGAATTTTTACTAACATGTGAGATTTGCATAAAAAAAATTAAAAATTGATTTACTAATAATTAAAACGGTTTAATTCTGTATGTATTCTATTAATCTACATTTATCATTCATTGTTAAATCATTTTCTACATCACATTTCATTTTTACATTTGATTACGATATTAAATCTAATGGGATATGATAATCGGGTAGGAACTAGAAATTGATTCTAGAAGCCAATAACCCACTTTATTACCCCTTTTTAGGCGTAATTTAATCTGATCCATTAGAAAAATCAAATGGAGATGAGGGAAATTATTTAATACACATATTATAAAAATTTTCTCACAAATATAGACAGCTATTACTATAAGTGTAGATTTTAAAACGTTCAGAATTATGCGTAAATTATGTGTGTGAAGCTGGCAATATTTACAGCAATAACCCGGCGCATCCACCATCCACCCAAAAATTATTAATAAATCAAAAATAATTATTTTAACATATTTCTCGACTATAATCTTGAATTTGTTTTTTTACGTATCGTTTCTAATATCGTTGCTGTAAATAATACACAAATAAAATTTCAAATTATTTGAAATTATTAGGAACAATTGGTCATCCGTGTCAGGAAATTAATTATTTAAACATATTTCCAGATATCCGACATGCATTTTTTTTGTAGTTTAGTAACTAATAGTGCTATTGTTAGAATACAATAACAATTTTTACTATAGGGAATGTATCTTCCGATGATTTTTGAACATTAGTGAATGCATTGGAAAGTCAGTCATTCCGCGATGAGTAATTAATTGTTTAAACATATTTCAAGGTAGCCGACATACGTTTTGTTTATTGTTTTGAGTAACTAATAGTGTTATTGTTAAAATATATTAACAATTTTGAATATAGGGAATGTATCTTTCGTCGATTTTTTAACATTAGTGAATGCATTGGGAAGTCAGAAATACGGTATGAAAAATAAATTGTTTAAATATATTTAAAGTCGGCCGACATAAATTTTGTTTATTGTTTTAAGTAACTAATAGTGTTATTGTTAAAATACAATAACAATTTTTAGTATGGGGAATGTATCTTTTGTCGATTTTTCAACATTAGTGAATGCATTAGGAAGGCAGTCATTCGCGATGCGAAATAAATTGTTTAAACATATTTCAAGGTGACCGACATAAATTTTGTTTATTATTTTGAGTAACTAGTAGTGTAATTGTTAAAATACAATAACAGTTTTCAATATGGGGAATGTATCTTTCGTCGATTTTTGAACATTAGTGAATGCATTGGGAAGTCAGAAATACGCTATGAGAAATAAATTGTTTAAATATATTTAAAGTCGGCCGACATAAATTTTGTTTGTTGTTTTGAGTAACTGATAGTGTTATTGTTAAAATACAATTACAATTTTCAATATGGGGAATGTATCTTTCGTCGATTTTTGAACATTAGTGACTGATTGAGAAATCAATCATTCGCGATTACAAATTAATTGTTTAAACATTTTTCAAGGTGGCCGACATAAATTGTGTTTATTGTTTTAAGTAACTAAAAGTGTTATTGTTAAAATACAATAACAATTTTTAGTATGGGGAATGTATCTTTCGTCGATTTTTAAAGATTAGTGAATGCATTGGGAATTCAGTCATTCGCGATGAGAAATAAATTGTTTAAACATATTTTAAGTCGGCCGACATTAATTTTGTTTATTTTTTTAAGTAACTAATAGTGTTATTGTTAAAATACAATAACAATTTTCAATATGGGGAATGTATCTTTCGTCGATTTTTGAACATGAGTGAATGCATTGGGAAGTCAGTCATTCGCGATGAGAAATTAATTGTTTAAACATATTTCAAGGCGGCAGACATAAGTTTAGTTTATTATTTTGAGTAATTTATAGTGTTATTGTTAAAATACAAAAACAATTTTCAGTATGGGGAATGTATCTATCGTCGATTTTTAAAGATTAGTGAATACATTGGGAATTCAGTCATTCGCGATGAGAAATTAATTGTTTAAACATATTTTAAGGTGGCCGACATAAATTTTGTTTATTGTTTTAGGTAACTAATAGTGTAATTGTTAAAAAACAATAACAATTTTCAATATGGGGAATGTATCTTTCGTCGATTTTTTCCGATTAGTGAATGCATTGGGAATTCAGTCATTCGCGATGAGAAATTAATTGTTTAAACATATTTTAAGGTGGCCGACATAAATTTTGTTTATTGTTTTAGGTAAATAATAGTGTTATTGTTAAAATACAATAACAATTTTCAATATGGGGAAAGTATCTTTCGTCGATTTTTGAACATTAGTGAATGCATTGGGAAGTCAGAAATACGCTATGAGAAATAAATTGTTTAAACATATTTCATGGCGGCGGACATAAATTTTGTTTATTGTTTTAAATAACTAATAGTGTTATTGTTAAACTGCAATAACAATTTTCAATATGGGGAATGTATCTTTCGTCGATTTTTGAACATTAGTGACTGATTGAGAAATCAATCATTCGCGATTACAAATTAATTGTTTAAACATTTTTCAAGGTGGCCGACATAAATTGTGTTTATTGTTTTAAGTAACTAAAAGTGTTATTGTTAAAATACAATAACAATTTTTAGTATGGGGAATGTATCTTTCGTCGATTTTTAAAGATTAGTGAATGCATTGGGAATTCAGTCATTCGCGATGAGAAATAAATTGTTTAAACATATTTTAAGTCGGCCGACATTAATTTTGTTTATTTTTTCAAGTAACTAATAGTGTTATTGTTAAAATACAATAACAATTTTCAATATGGGGAATGTATCTTTCGTCGATTTTTGAACATGAGTGAATGCATTGGGAAGTCAGTCATTCGCGATGAGAAATTAATTGTTTAAACATATTTCAAGGCGGCAGACATAAATTTTGTTTATTGTTTTAAGTAACTAAAAGTGTTATTGTTAAAATACAATAACAATTTTTAATATGGGAAATGTATCTTTCGTCGATTTTTAAAGATTAGTGAATACATTGGGAATTCAGTCATTCGCGATGAGAAATAAATTGTTTAAACATATTTCAAGTCAGCCGACAATAAATTTGTTTATTTTTTTAAGTAACTAATAGTGTTATTGTTAAAATACAATAACAATTTTCAATATGGGGATTGTATCTTTCGTCGATTTTTAAAGATTAGTGAATGCATTGGGAATTTAGTCATTCGCGATAAGAAATTAATTGTTTAAACATATTTTAAGGTGGCCGACATAAATTTTGTTTATTGTTTTAAGTAACTAATAGTGTTATTGTTAAAATACAATAACAATTTTCAATATGGGGAATGTATCTTTCGTCGATTTTTGAACATTAATGAATGCATTGGGAAGTCAGAAATACGCTATTCCCAATGTATTCACTAATCTTTAAAAATCGACAAAAGATACATTCCCCATATTGAAAATTGTTATTGTATTTTAACAATAACACTATAAGTTACTTACAACAATAAACAAAATTTATGTCAGTTGCCTTGAAATATGTTTAAACAATTAATTTCTCATTGCGAATGACTGACTTCCCAATGCATTCACTAATGTTCAAAAATCGACGAAAGATACATTCCCCATACTAAAAATTGTTATTGTATTTTAACAATAACACTTTTAGATACTTAAAACAATAAACAAAATTTATGTCTGCTGCCTTGAAATATGTTTAAACAATTAATTTCTCATCACGAATGACTAACTTCCCAATGCATTCACTAATGTTCAAAAATCAACGAAAGATACATTCGTCATATTAAAAATTGTTATTGAATTTTAACAACAACACGATTAGTTACTTAAAAAAATAAATTAAATTTATGTCCGCTACCTTGAAATATGTTTAAACAATTTATTTCTCATAGCGTATTTCTGACTGCCCAATGCATTCACTAATGTTCAAAAATCGACGAAAGATACATTCCCCATATTGAAAATTGTTATTGTATTTTAACAATAACACTATTAGTTACTTAAAACAATAAACGAAATTTATGTCGGCCACCTTAAAATATGTTTAAACAATTAATTTCTCATCGCGAATGACTGAATTCCCAATGTATTCACTAATCTTTAAAAATGAACGAAAGATACATTCCCCATATTGAAAATTATTATTGTATTTTAACTATAACACTATTAGTTACTTCAAACAATAAACAAAATTTATGTCGGAGACCTTAAAATATGTTTAAACAATTAATTTCTCATCGCGAATGACTGAATTTTCAATGTATTCACTAATCTTTAAAAATCGACGAAAGATACATTCCCCATATTGAAAATTGTTTTTGTATTTCAACAATAACACTATAAATTACTTAAAATAATAAACTAAACTTATGTCGGCCACCTTAAAATATGTTTAAACAATTAATTTCTCATCGCGAATGACTGAATTCCCAATGCATTCAATAATCCCAAAAAATCGACGAAAGATACATTCCCCATATTGAAAATTAATTTTGTATTTCAACAATAACACTATGAGTAACCAAAAACAATAAACAAAATTTATGTTCGCCGCCTTGAAATTTGTTTAAACAATTTATTTCTCATAGCGTATTTCTGACTTCCCAATGCATTCACTAATGTTCAAAAATCGACAAAAGATACATTCCCCATATTGAAAATTGTTATTGCATTTTAACAATACCACTACTAGTTACTTAAAACAATAAACAAAATTTATGTCCGCCGCCTTGAAATATGTTTAAACAATTTATTTCTCATAGCGTATTTCTGACTTCCCAATGCATTCACTAATGTTCAAAAATCGACGAAAGATACATTCCTCATATTGAAAATTAATTTTGTATTTTAACAATAACACTATTAGTAACTAAAAACAATAAACAAAATTTATGTCCGCCGCCTTGAAATATGTTTAAACAATTTATTTCTCATAGCGTATTTCTGACTTCCCAATGCATTCACTAATGTTCAAAAATCGACGAAAGATACATTCCCCATATTGAAAATTGTTATTGTATTTTAACAATAACACTATTAGTTACTTAAAACAATAAACAAAATTTATGTCGGCCACCTTAAAATATGTTTAAACAATTAATTTCTCATCGCGAATGACTGAATTCCTAATGCATTCACTAATCTTTAAAAATCGACGAAAGATACATTCCCCATATTGAAAATTAATTTTGTATTTTAACAATAACACTATAAGTAACCATAAACAATAAACAAAATTTATGTCCGCCGCCTTGAAATTTGTTTAAACAATTTATTTCTCATAGCGTATTTCTGACTTCCCAATGCATTCACTAATGTTCAAAAATCGACAAAAGATACATTCCCCATATTGAAAATTGTTATTGCATTTTAACAATAACACTACTAGTTACTTAAAGCAATAAACAAAATTTATGTCCGCCGCCTTGAAATATGTTTAAACAATTTATTTCTCATAGCGTATTTCTGACTTCCCAATGCATTCACCAATGTTCAAAAATCGACGAAAGATACATTCCCCATATTGAAAATTAATTTTGTGTTTTAACAATAACATTATTAGTAACTAAAAACAATAAACAAAATTTATGTCCGCCGCCTTGAAATATGTTTAAACAATTTATTTCTCATAGCGTATTTCTGACTTCCCAATGCATTCACTAATGTTCAAAAATCGACGAAAGATACATTCCCCATATTGAAAATTGTTATTGTATTTTAACAATAACACTATTAGTTACTTAAAACAATAAACAAAATTTATGTCGGCCACCTTAAAATATGTTTAAACAATTAATTTCTCATCGCGAATGACTGAATTCCTAATGCATTTACTAATCTTTAAAAATCGACGAAAGATACATTCCCCATATTAAAAATTGATTTTGTATTTTAACAATAACACTATAACTGACAATTTATTTCTCATAGCGTATTTCTGACTTCCCAATGCATTCACCAATGTTCAAAAATCGACGAAAGATACATTCCCCATATTGAAAATTAATTTTGTGTTTTAACAATAACACTATTAGTAACTAAAAACAATAAACAAAATTTATGTCCGCCGCCTTGAAATTTGTTTAAACAATTTATTTCTCATAGCGTATTTCTGACTTCACAATGCATTCACTAATGTTCAAAAATCGACGAAAGATACATTCCCCATATTGAAAATTGTTATTGCAGTTTAACAATAACACTATTGGTTACTTAGAACAATAAACAAAATTTATGTCCGCCGCCTTGAAATATGTTTAAACAATTTATTTCTCATAGCGTATTTCTGACTTTCCAATGCATTCACTAATGTTCAAAAATCGACGAAAGATACATTCCCCATATTGAAAATTGTTATTGTATTTTAACAATAACACTATTATTTACCTAAAACAATAAACAAAATTTATGTCGGCCTCCTTAAAATATGTTTAAACAATTAATTTCTCATCGCGAATGACTGAATTCCCAATGCATTCACTAATCGGAAAAAATCGACGAAAGATACATTCCCCATATTGAAAATTGTTATTGTTTTTTAACAATAACACTATTAGTTACTTAAAACAATAAACAAAATTTATGTCGGCCACCTTAAAATATGTTTAAACAATTAATTTCTCATCGCGAATGACTGAATTCCCAATGTATTCACTAATCTTTAAAAATCGACGATAGATACATTCCCCATACTGAAAATTGTTTTTGTATTTTAACAATAACACTATAAATTACTCAAAATAATAAATTAAACTTATGTCTGCCGCCTTGAAATATGTTTAAACAATTAATTTCTCATCGCGAATGACTGACTTCCCAATGCATTCACTCATGTTCAAAAATCGACGAAAGATACATTCCCCATATTGAAAATTGTTATTGTATTTTAACAATAACACTATTAGTTACTTAAAAAAATAAACAAAATTAATGTCGGCCGACTTAAAATATGTTTAAACAATTTATTTCTCATCGCGAATGACTGAATTCCCAATGCATTCACTAATCTTTAAAAATCGACGAAAGATACATTCCCCATACTAAAAATTGTTATTGTATTTTAACAATAACACTTTTAGTTACTTAAAACAATAAACACAATTTATGTCGGCCACCTTGAAAAATGTTTAAACAATTAATTTGTAATCGCGAATGATTGATTTCTCAATCAGTCACTAATGTTCAAAAATCGACGAAAGATACATTCCCCATATTGAAAATTGTAATTGTATTTTAACAATAACACTATCAGTTACTCAAAACAACAAACAAAATTTATGTCGGCCGACTTTAAATATATTTAAACAATTTATTTCTCATAGCGTATTTCTGACTTCCCAATGCATTCACTAATGTTCAAAAATCGACGAAAGATACATTCCCCATATTGAAAACTGTTATTGTATTTTAACAATTACACTACTAGTTACTCAAAATAATAAACAAAATTTATGTCGGTCACCTTGAAATATGTTTAAACAATTTATTTCGCATCGCGAATGACTGCCTTCCTAATGCATTCACTAATGTTGAAAAATCGACAAAAGATACATTCCCCATACTAAAAATTGTTATTGTATTTTAACAATAACACTATTAGTTACTTAAAACAATAAACAAAATTTATGTCGGCCGACTTTAAATATATTTAAACAATTTATTTTTCATAGCGTATTTCTGACTTCCCAATGCATTCACTAATGTTCAAAAATCGACGAAAGATACATTCCCTATATTCAAAATTGTTAATATATTTTAACAATAACACTATTACTTACTCAAAACAATAAACAAAACGTATGTCGGCCACCTTGAAATATGTTTAAACAATTAATTACTCATCGCGGAATGACTGACTTTCCAATGCATTCACTAATGTTCAAAAATCATCGGAAGATACATTCCCTATAGTAAAAATTGTTATTGTATTCTAACAATAGCACTATTAGTTACTTAAAACTACAAAAAAAATGGATGTCGGATATCTGGAAATATGTTTAAATAATTAATTTCCTGACACGGATGACCAATTGTTCCTAATAATTTCAATTAATTTGAAATTTTATTTGTGTATTATTTACAGCAACGATATTAGAAACGATACGTAAAAAAACAAATTCAAGATTATAGTCGAGAAATATGTTAAAATAATTATTTTTGATTTATTAGTATTTTTTGGGTGGATGGTGGATGCGCCGGGTTATTGCTGTAAATATTGCCAGCTTCACACACATGCGTAAATTTTATTTCAAAATTATTGTCTACATTCTAAATATTATATTTAAGCTTTTTAAAATGTCAAACTTAACAATTCATAAGTCATATAACGTTACAAACTGCCAGTTAATTTTCATCGTTAATTATTATAGATTTTGATTTCTATTTTCTACAAAATTTTGTTGTATTGTATTGCAAATTGTATAACACATGCTTAGTTTTCGAGTTAATAAAATAAATTGTTTTTTTACTATCCCCGGACCCCTGTCCCAAGGAAAGTATTGTAATCGTAAATTTTTACGAATTGAAAATTCCAACGGAAATATCCCTTTTGAGGTCCCCTGAGTCTATAAGGACCAATTTTGAAAAATGTCTGTGTGTGTGATGGTGTGTCTGTGTGTGTGTATGTGTGTGTGTATGTGTGTGTGTGGACATTTTATTGATTTTACAACGAAACTTTATATTTAAGTTTTTGAAAACACTTGTGGGCGCTGAAAAGCTTTTGCTTAAAATTTCAAGTCGTTAGGACTAAGTTTACTCTTAGCGTTTTTTCATTTTTTTGCGATATTTGGTTAAATATTGATCCGATTCAGAAATCTTTCAAATAAAAGTTGCTAAAAATTAAAAAATACGTATTTTTTGTCGTATGACTTTTTGTCCTTAGTTTTCGAGATATTTTAATTTATATTCAAATTTGCATTTAGCGAAGACCTGTTAATAATTAAAATATGTATTCTTTGTAGCAAATGTTTTAAAACACCGGGGAAAGTACTACGATGGACACATCACCATTTTTTTAATTTTCTATGCATTTAAAAATCACGGAACCCTCGAAAAGGATGCTAAAACATTAAAATTTGATATTTTCTGTTAATTCAAGAACGCAATAAGCAGGATATTATTTTTTCTTTTTGATTATTTATTGCATATTGATTCATACACAACGAGAGGGAGATTATTTTTTTTTCGGTGGCGAAGAAGTACCCGAAACTTTTGATTTTGAAAGTGCACACATTAATGATAGGAATAAATTTTATTTTATCTATGGCCCTTTGCCAAATTGGGAAAAATAATGTTTAATTTGTTGCATATAGATCCATACGTGACGAGCGGGAGATTATTATTTCGGGGGTGAAAAAGGGCTCCAAACGTTTTTTTGACTTTTGGTTATGAAAGTACACACAATAATGATAAGAATAACAATTTTTATTTATCTATGGCCCTTTGCCAAATTCGGAAAAAATAATGTTTAATTTGTTGCATATGGATCCATACGTGACGAGCGGGAGATTATTTTTTTTCGGGGGTGAAAAAGTGCTCCAAAGGTATTTTTGACTTTTGATTATGAAAGTACACACATTAATGATAAGAATAACAATTTTTATTTATCTATGGCCTTTTGCCAAATTCATAAAAAATAATGTTTAAATCGTTGCACATATTTCCATACGCATATAAATCCATACGACGAGCAGGAGATTATTATTTTATTATATGGGCGTAAAGTGCCTGACACTTTTTTTTACTTTTGCTTATTAGAGTAAACACACTCATGATAAACAGAAATAATATATGATACATATTAACATTTAAGAAGTTTGTGAATTAAAAATAATATATATTACATTTAAAGACAAGAAAAAATGAAAGGGTAATTTTAGGGGTTGATCTTCTTTATGCTATTAATTAAGATGTATTCCTTAGTAATATTTTGTTTGATTTGATTTTGCTTTCTCGGAAATATTGATTTCCATATTCACGGGGTAAAAAAAAATATTTTAGGGGTGAACAGGGTGACGACACGTTTTTTTTGATTAGGTTTATTAAAAGAGGGTAGAATAGAGAAATTTTGAGATAAAAATGAATTTTATGGAACATTGCCAAAGTAGAAAAGAATTGATTACATTTTTGGAAGGGGCGAAAAATATTATTGGTAAAAATTATGGGTCAATTTTTGGGTGATAACTTAGACATCTCTTATCGTGTATTTCAAATTTTATTCGATTTGTATTTTTTTTCTCTGAGATATTAATTTTTGAAATCTTAGGGTAAAACAATAGTTTAGTGGCGAACGGGGTGTCGAAAGGTTTTTTTGATTTCACTTATCAAAAGAAGGTATAATAGAGATATTTTGAGTTAAAAAGTAACTTTATGAAATATTGCCAAATAAAACAAAATCATAACATATTTTTGGAAGGGATGAAAAAATATGAAGGGCAAAAGTTAAGGGTTTTATATTTCTTAGGGTAATAATTTAGGCTATTTGAAGTGTATATTTTCAAATTTCATTTAATTTGCTTTTGTTTTTTTCGAGATATGAATTTTTTAAAATCTATTGCTGGATCTATTGCTAACTTCACACCCGTATCTTTATTTCACTTTTGCCACCATGATACAATATAAAAACATAAAGGTATTTGTGGATATGTACGTCACTTGTTAATCTATATCTTAAAAGTTTATACAATATGATAAAATAACAATACTGTGAAACAATAAAAATTGTTTTAAAAAAGTATAATTCAACACACGTTATAAACTGAAAATTAAGTAAATAAATAAAAACTAAAAGTAAAACAAATATATACCAACAGTCGACACATTAAACAGGTTTTTCTAATCTTGGAAAAACTCCGTATAACTGTAGTAGCATTTGTGTCCAAGAAAAGATATTAGTGATTATTTAGCGGTAAAAACATGTGTTTAATTGCGACCCCTGTAAAATATTAAGAAATATACGATAATTATGAGGTTATCAGATATTACTGAGAAATTACAAACTCTAAAAACAAACTGATTTATGAAAAGTATACATATCCCTATACATACTCTGTCAATTTTCAGGCAATTGTTTTTTTCAATTTGAAACTTTTGATGTTAATTTTCACTCTCTCTTTTCTAAACTAGAAATTAGTAATGCCCTGTATATTAAAATATATGAATTTATTTTAACATTACATTATTTTACCTTACATATAATTTGTGAAATTCATTGTATCCCCTAAAACAAAATCCCAGAGGGGGCAAGTGCCCCCACTTGCTCATATGTTCGGGCGCCTATGAGCACATTTTCTTATTTCTTAAGTGTACCACATACGTTTTCTTATTTTAAAATAGAAACTTGAATTTTTTGGAAGATTTATTCTAAAATATTGTTATTCGCATTTGTTTATATTAGATATCCAATAGGACAACTGAAATTACCATATTTCACACAATACATCAAAGACGTCCTCGACATTGACTTAACGAAGAGACGAGAATGCCTGCAACCCCCCACAGAAGCCTCATACCCACCAGCGAAAATATCCGATGAATATTTAAAACAATTAACAAACTTTAATATAACTTATTCGACTCAAGTGATGGACCGCGTCGTGCACGCTCACGGTCACACCCTGCACGACATCTTTACCTTGAGAGAAGGAAAATTCCAGAGGATACCCGATGTAGTGGTGTGGCCGACTTGCCACAAAGAGGTGGAGAAATTGGTGACATTCGCTGATGAGAATAATATGGTGATAATTCCTTTTGGTGGTGGTACGTCTGTGTCTGGATCTGTGGAGTGTCCGAGAGTTGAACATAGGACGATTATTTCGTTAGATACGACCCAGATGAATGGTATTTTGTGGATTGATGAGGAGAACATGGTGGCGTGCTGTGAAAGCGGGATTATCGGGCAGGATTTGGAAAGGGAATTGGCTAGATTTGGTAAGTTCTTTTTTTATTGCATGATTATATTTTCATGAGTGATAAATCTGAGCCAATTCACACATCTTAGCAGTTTGTTTTATATGAATTTATGTTTTATGTACCAAGAAACTTATGGTAAACTAGAAAGTTTGCGATCTATAGATGTCACATTCTTGACTTTAGTTAGAGATCCATAGATATTTCAATTCACGGCGTCCTTGCTAAATCAATATTTTTCCGAGAGCCTTAAAAGAATATTGATTCAGCAAGGACATTACAACATTCTTATCAATAATTATACTAACTCAATATTTTTCCATAGATATTTAACTCAAGAAGTAGTATCTAACATTTTCAACAAGAGAACAATGACCAACGTGTAAGAACAAGTAAAATATGAAAACTGTTTGCACATGAAATGTTTTGTAGAGTTTCCCATAAACATTTAAAATTATTTTTTCTTCATGTACGCAAATCATTGCTTTATCTTACAAAATAATTTCGCCATCTCAGCGTTATGTGTTAGATCAGAAATGACGAGACGTATTTTAAAAATGCAAAATGTTTGAATTAATTTAAAAATGCATATGTATATCATAATTTACTAAAAAATAATTGTTTAATATTACATGAACATTACAAACACCTATAGAAACAATTGCATAAGTTAAAGATATGTCAAAATGGTGTATTTATGGACAGAAAAATGTATTTTTCATTTTCTGAAAAATCGTATAAAATGAACATTCATTGTTTTTCTCCATCCCTTCAATTGACATATTTTAAATAGGCAATTATTTATATCTAGACTTATCGAGACATGTTTGACTCTAGAATACAATAAAAATTGTTGCTCAACATTTTTAATTTTTTTATTGCCCAATACTAGGTTAGTTTAAAACTATAGTAAGAACAATTTTAAGGCTCATACTTTTTTTGCCGGACATTTTAAGTTTGCTTCGTAACCGTTTTTCGGCCGAAAACAAGTTTTACTCAAATGTATCTAACTCTATTAATTTTATAGATATCAAGACAAAATAAAAACCAAAATTATCAGAATAAAGCTCTAGATTTGTTGTCCTTACATAATATTACCTAAGTAGTTAGAAAAGTGCAGAAATAAAATCACAACTAAAAATTGAAAATTTACCTAAAACGGTAGTTTTAGTGCTGTAAAATTATTAGAAGGAAGAAAGACCTTTAATTTTTTTCTTGTATAGATTTATTATAGGACTACTTGCTGTAGAAGTTTAACGCTTGAGAAGTTTGTCCTTTTTTGTATAATTTTTCAAAAATATCAAAAATCGTATTTTGGCAATATTTAAAGTAGATTATCTCAAAAGGAACTGAGTAAAAAATTATGAAATTAATACAGATAACACAGTGTTTTCGAAGTAGGACTCACGCTTAAATTTTCTACTCATTTTTGACGTCATCACTTTCCGACCCTATTGTTTTCATTCTTAGATACGTTTGAACTCACATATGAGGGTTCTGAATGAAAAACCGATCTCTACTTAAACTAATTTTCCTGGAGAGGCAATTTTGTTAGATAACACAGTGCGACAAATTCAAACTTTTTTTCTGAATTCAAATCTGAAAACAAAAATGAAAAATTTGTGTGAAAGAAAATATACATCTAACTGTATTTTGCGATATAAGGTAATTTAAGGATTTTATTGAGATCTTAAGTTTCCAAAATTGGATATATACCAAAGAGAAGGTTTTCATCAAAAAGATCACCCAAAATGGCCTATAAATAGATCAGATTTGCAATCAGACACGTAATATTTTAATATGATTCGTTTTTTTAATTTGGGTGAAAAAACTTTTAAAAAAGACGTATGAAACACATTTGTTTGCAAATGCAAATTTCATTCTATATTTTAGGTGATCTTTTTGAAGAAAAACTTCTCTTTGGTATAGGGATGTTCGATTTATATTGATATTTTGGAATATCGATATTTTCATGCAAAATAATCAATATTTATATCGATATTTTTTTTTCCGATATATCGCTTATATAGATATCGTTACATTCGATATTAGTTATTTATTGGACCCCATCTATTGTATTAAGAAAGATATAAAAACCAGTTCTAGTTAAAAACGAAAAAGAGAAAAATCCGTGTGTACACTTTTTACTTTTTCGTTTGTTTTGGGTATACCTACACATCTCAAAGCATATTAATTGAGGCCATCAAGTTTTTAAAGATTTGATAAGCAGTATATTTTGAATTTCACTTGAAATCACTGTTTTAGACGCGTGGCGCATGATGTAAAATCCAAATCCAAAAGCTCAGGCTTTTCTGAACTCGAAATTTTACATTATACTTAGTCTGGGAGTGGAAGACGCTCGTTAAAAGTGAAACATTTTCACAAAAATAAACAAAAACAGTGTAACCTGAAGTGTTTAATTATACACGACCTTACCCGACCATACACGAACAAGCATCAGGTTTGTTCGTGCATGTTTTCGGACTTCACGCTGAAACAGTGTCTTGTGCTCGTGGCGCATAAAGTAAAATTTCGAGATTAGGAAAACATGAGTTTGAATTTGGTAAAAATCCAAACGCTTAGGTTTTTCTAAACTCGATATTTTACTTCATGCTTAGCCTAGAAGTGGAACGCACTCGTTGGAAGCTTCAAATTGAACAACTTTTTCCAAAAAAAAATCAATACCTACTAATATTAATGATAACTCATAAATCTGTTGTTTTATTAATTCTTGAGTTTATTTTATAAATAAACGATTTAATTCAACTTTCATATACATTTTGTAAAATTTTTATCTAAAACTCATGAACTTCACAATTTCACGGATATTTGTAATTTTTGCAAATAATGAAATTTTGATAAATATGCAATAAATATTTTCTGTAATGAATTAAAGTGTTATTATTTGAATGACATTTTAAAATGTTTCGTCATTTTCCACGAATTTCATTAATTTATTCAATTTTCACGATTATTTCCGAATTTCCAAAATATTTACTTTCAAAAATCCCATTAAAATTAATGGGATCCAAAATTGAATTCCACTTGATCTATTTCCATTTTAAAGACGTAATAATAAAATGTATTAGTCTCTCTAAACTTCATCAAAATTTAAGCAAGTTTTTAAGAAGACGTTCTGAAGGAGTCTAGAATTTTATTTCCACTTTAAAGCTAATACAAAGTATATCAATTTCCTAATAATCTTTGTAAATTACATCAAAATTCGATGTATTTTTAATTGTACTAAATTTAAAATCGTACTTATATATTTTAATTTTCTGAAATTTTATTCCACTTGTTAATTTTTTTTAAGTTAATACAAAGTTAACTTCTCTGTAATCTTTATCAAAATTCGATCTAATTTTAATTTTTAAGTAGACACGCATTTTCTAATATTAAAAATTATATGTATTGTATTTTAAGTGTATGCATTTTTCTTCCCACGTGTACAATTTTAATTTGTTCTACATTTCTACAAAGTTTACTCATTTCTTAAGAATCTCTGTAAGTTTCATGAACATTTGTTTTGCAGTTTTATTCATAATTATAATCTTAAATTGCAAATTTTATCGAAATTCGCTACATTTTTTATTTTTTTAAGTATATACGAATTTTCTGTCTGAATTTTTATTTGATGTTTCGCTGATTTTTTTACCAAATTAAAATCTTAAACTATTTATTTCCACTTGTTCAATTATGATTTTGTCAACATTTTTACAAAGTTCATTTATTCATTTCGCTATAAAATCTGTATATTTCATGAAAGTCTGTTTCGTTTTACATCATAATCTTAAACAGCTAACAAATTCAATTTACTATGAAATTCAGGTAAAAATATTGAAATAAATTAATAAAATGTCTTTCAATTATAGATGTTGAACATTGATTTGCTGTTATTCTAATATTGAACAGATAGAGCTAGATATTTCTATAAAAAACATTATCTACTCTATTTGTTTTTACTCCTAATTTTACAATTAAGAACACTACACAATAGAATTTCTAATACTGTGTAGCAAGTGTTTCTACTCCCATAAGGTAACATTTCGAGATTAGAAAAGCCTAAAAATGTGGATATGCAGGAGCGCTTTGCTAAACTCGAAATTTTACTTCATGCGCCACGCGTGTAAAACATTTATTTAAAGTGAAGTTCAAATTGAGGTAATGATTTGTTATTATTCGTGGCAACATTATATATCTTGCCTTCACTCAAGATAGATAATATTGCAACGAAAATTTTAATGACAGTTACAAAAAAACAATTTACAGTATTTAATAAATATAAATATTAAATCTAAAATATCTGGTATCGAAATTCATCGATATTTTGAATATCGATACTTTTCTCAACCATATTTTAGAGTATCGATACTTTGCTATACGATATAATCGATACTCAATATCGATACTTTTTTGGGATCGGAACATTCCTACTTTAGTATATATCTAATTTTCAAAACTTCAAACCTCGATAAAATTTTTAAATGACCTAATATCGAAAAAAACAGATGTATTTTTTCTTTCACACAATTTTTTTATTTTTATTTTCAGATTTAAGTCCAGAATTTTAGTGTCGCACTGTGCAATTGTGCTATCGTTGGACATAAAATGTTGGGACAAATCAAAAATATGGTAATGTCAAATATAACTAAATTGATATTCATTAAGTCAGGTTTTTTTTAAGACGAGTTATAATATAGAGTGACAATAAATGAGAGAAAGGTCCAAAGTTTGACACACACTAAACAAATTTTACCTGTCCCAACAATTTATTTCTACCGATGGTACAGTTGCGAGAGAAAAAAAAAACTAATACAGCAAAATATTTGGCTATGTGAACTCACTTTCATTTTTCAAACTGTCATTCAAATTGACAAATCTGCGGAAATGTCAAACGAAATGTAATTAATGTCGACATGCCTCAACTGACTGAAACGCAAAAAGCGATAATAACGACCCGTTTAGAGACGGTATTAGCGTTGGACAAGAAATAAATTGTTGTTAACCTGTACTTCATAAGTTTGTTTTACAAGAAAAAATACGATATTTTAGAAGTGGCTAAAGTTTCCTGCTGTACTACTTTTTTTATCTCGCAACTGTAGATCCAAGTTTATGGAATACAAATATTTGTTTAAACATTTGACGTAGGTTACACGATCAATCTGGCGTTAGTTCAGTCCATGATTGTGGTCAGAATGGCGCTAAATCGCGTAAATCGTTGACTAACGTACCTATACTGACGGATATAACTAAATTGATATTCGTCATGCCCGATTGGTCGTGTCTTTGAAGTTGATTTAGTGAATATTGCGAAGTTTTCAATTAGACCAAAATTGATAGTGTGTATCTTACAGCTTTTAGTAAGAATCTAGTCTCGATTCGCACCTCTTCATCAGATGTATGCCATACTGATAAGGAATTATGAACCTGAATGACTGTTGTCGGTGGCTATGGATATCGCATCAATTTTCCTTACCTTACCCAACCAATTGACAATCATTTTTAGCTTAGAATATTTTGGAATAATTTTGTTTAATTATTCCATCAAACGGATACCATACAGAAGTGTTTCGGACTTCTTGATCCTTATCAATGTGGTCTGATCTAGTGAAATATAGATGGCTGCAGAATAATTTCTCTGTTCTGATCAGGACCAGCAAACCAAAACCCTTGCTGGAATCTCTTCTTTATCAGCCGTCTCTCATCCACTCCTGAACATAGGTCTGTCCGCAACTCTTCCACGTCTGCCAATCCTGTGCCTTTTGGTACCAATCTTTGCCAATAGCAGATTTGATATGGTCCAGCCATTTGCTTTGTGGTCAGACTCTACTCCTAGTTGTTTCTCTAGGCCTCCACTGGGGCTCCATCAACTTGGCCCCTCACTTTCAATTTTTTGGAAAAACATCATTGCGCAGAAAAGCCCTTAGCACACAAGCTAGCACAGCAAAAATTAGAGCAAGCACACAAAGGGTAAAAAAGTTATAGCGGTTTCAAATGTGGGGGGGGGCTAAGTTGACGTTTGCCCCCCACTTTTGATTTTTCAACTTTTTTTATATGATTTGGATTCCTCAGAGCTAGCACAAGCTAGCACAACACAATTTTAGAGCTAGCACAACCCCAACAACCCCTTAAAAATACAAAACTAGTTTGTACCCCAGCCCCCCACTTTAATATTTTTTGATTATTTCTAAGGGAATCTGCAGCTTAGAGCTAGCACAGGCAGAATATGCAAAAATTATTTAGAAAAAGAAAATGGTTAAAAAGATATTTCAATTTTAATTATCAGCCGTGAGCTTTCAAATTCTGTATGCGTAATTCTATTCATGTATTTAAATTATTATGCTAAATGAGTATTTTCTAACAAATCACAATATTTCAACGGATTTGTTGACAATTACTTTACCATATACTCAACTAAGAGTTCAAAACTTTGCTTTCAAATGCTGTAACCAGGAAAGCAAGCACATTAAAGACAGTGGCGTAGTAAGTGATTATTGATTAACCCTAGAATAATTTAAAATGTAATAACTCCACCAAATACCAACAGATTTCAAAAATTCTTTTAACTTATAAATCACAAACGCATTGTTAATTGATGCTAATATAGCTAGCACAAAAAAAACAATGGCGTGGTAAGTAATCAATATTTAACCCTCGAATAATTTAAAATGTAATAACTTCACCAAATACTAACAGATTTCAAAAATTCTTTCAAAATATAAATGACTGATTCATTAGTAATAAATGCTGTGACTGAAAAAGCTAGCACAGAAAAGACAGTGGCGTAGTAAGTAATCAATATTTAACCCTCGAAAATTTTAAAATGTAATAACTCCACTAAATACAAAGGGATTTCAAAAATTCTTTTAAATTAAAAATCACTAATGCATTGTTAATAAATGCTGTGACTAAGAGAGCTAGCACAAGAAAGACAGTAGGGTAGTGAGTAATCAATATTTAACCCTCGCATAATTTAAAATGTAATAACTCCACCAAATATCAACAGATTTCAAAAATTCTTACAAATTATAAATCACAAACGCATTGTTAATTGATGCCGTGACTAATAAAGCTAGCACAATAAAAACAATTGCGTAGTAAGTAATCAATATTCAACCCTCGAATAACTTAAAATGTAATAACTTCACCAGATACTAACAGATTTCAAAAATTCCTTCAAAATATAAATGACTAATGCATTAGTAATAAGTGCTGTGACTAAGAAAGCTAGCACAAAAAGGACAGTGGCGCAGTAAGTAATCAATATTTAACCCTCGAATAATTTAAAATGTAATAACTTCACCACATACTAACAGATCTCAAAAATTCTTTCAAAATATAAATGACTAATGCATTGTTAATAAATGCTATGACTAAGAAAGCTAGCAGAGGCGTAGTAAGTGATTAATGACTAACCCTCGAATAATTTAAAATGTAATAACTCCACCAAATACCAACAGATTTCAAAAATTCTTTTAAATTATAAATCACAAACGCATTGTAAATTGATGCTGTGACTAATAAAGCTAGCACAATAAAAACAATAGCGTAGTAAGTAATCAATATTCAACCCTCGAATAATTTAAAATGTAATAACTTCACCAAATACTAACAGATTTCAAAAATTCTTTCAAAATATAAATGACTAATGCATTGGTAATAAATGCTGTAACTAAAAAAGCTAGCACAGAAAAGACAGTGGTGTAGTAAGTAATCAATATTCAACCCTCGAATAATTTAAAATGTAATAACTCCACTAAATACAAAAAGATTTGAAAAACTCTTTTAAATTTTAAATCACTAATGCAGTGTTAATAAATGCTGTGATTAAGAGAGCTAGCACAAGAAAGACAGTAGCGTAGTGAGTAATCAATAATTAACCCTCGCATAATTTAAAATGTAATAACTGCACCAAATACTAACAGATATCAAAAATTCTTTGAAATTATAAATCACCAATGCATTGGTAAAAAACGCTGTGACTCAAAACGCTAGCACAATAAAGACAGTGGCGTAGTAAGTAATCAATATTTAACCCTCGAATAGTTTAAAATGTAATAACTCCACGAAATACTAACAAATTTAAAAAAGTCTTTCGAATTATAAATAACCAATGCATTAGTAGAAAATGCTATGACTGCAAGAGCTAGCACAATAAAGACAGTGGCGTAGTAAGTAATCAATATTTAACCCTTTAATAATTTAAAATCTAATAACTTCACCAAATACTAAGAGATTTCAAATATTCTTTCAAAATATACATGACTAATGCATTGGTAATAAATGCTGTAACTAAGAAAGCTAGCTCAGAAAAGACAGTGGTGTAGTAAGTAATCAATATTTAACCCTTGAATAATTTAAAATGTAATAACTCCACTAAATACAAAGAGATTTAAAAAATTCGTAGTTAATTTTAAAGCTTTAAAAAATTAAATATGTAATAACTTAATCAAACGCTAACAGATTTAACACATTTTTTAAATTATGATTTATCAACGCATTGCTTATAAATGATGTGACTTAAATACTCTTTTTATTTAGTGGAGTTATTACATTTTAAATTATTCGAGTGTTAAACATTGATTACTTACTACGCCACTGTCTTTTCTGTGCTAGCTTTCTTAGTCACAGCATTTATTACTAATGCATTAGTCATTTATATTTTGAAAGAATTTTTGAAATCTGTTAGTATTTGGTGAAGTTATTACATTTTAAATTATTCGAGGGTTGAATATTGATTACTTACTACGCTATTGTTTTTATTGTGCTAGCTTTATTAGTCACAGCATCAATTTACAATGCGTTTGTGATTTATAATTTAAAAGAATTTTTGAAATCTGTTGGTATTTGGTGGAGTTATTACATTTTAAATTATTCGAGGGTTAGTCATTAATCACTTACTACGCCACTGTCTTTAATGTGCTTGCTTTCCTGGTCACAGCATTTGAAAGCAAAGTTTTGAACTCTTAGTTGAGTATATGGCAAAGTAATTGTCAACAAATCCGTTGAAATATTGTGATTTGTTAGAAAATACTCATTTAGCATAATAATTTAAATACATGAATAGAATTACGCATACAGAATTTGAAAGCTCACGGCTGATAATTAAAATTGAAATATCTTTTTAACCATTTTCTTTTTCTAAATAATTTTTGCATATTCTGCCTGTGCTAGCTCTAAGCTGCAGATTCCCTTAGAAATAATCAAAAAATATTAAAGTGGGGGGCTGGGATACAAACTAATTTTGTATTTTTAAGGGGTTGTTGGGGTTGTGCTAGCTCTAAAATTGGTTGTGCTAGCTTGTGCTAGCTCTGAGGAATCCAAATCATATAAAAAAAGTTGAAAAATCAAAAGTGGGGGGCAAACGTCAACTTAGCCCCCCCATATTTGAAACCGCTATAACTTTTTTATCCTTTGTGTGCTTGCTCTAATTTTTGCTGTGCTAGCTTGTGCTAGCTAAGGGCTTTTCTGCGCAATGATGTTTTTCCAAAAAATTGAAAGTGGGGGGCCAAGTTGACGGAACCCTCCACTGGGTAACCCTAGTGTCCACAGTGTCGCTGCTTTCCCTTGCGACTTTTTTATTAGAATACGCTGATGGTATTACATTTTGTCTTAAGTTTAAAATACCTGAGATATAATATAAAGTTGAATGTTTTTAATTGCAAATCATAGGTGGCTGTTACTTTAAGTAATTTCGTTTTTTTAAACCTTTTCAAATATTCAAGGTGTACTATTTTGAGTAGGGCAGTATGAGTAACTTTGTTATTATTAATGCTAGAGATTCGGTTAAATAGGCAAAGTTGTGTAGTTTCATGTGCTCTTTTCGATCCCATTATGAAACAATAGAGATTTTGTAAACCTTTGAAGTAATTGACTAAAAACTGAAAAAGGCGATTTTCGAAAATACCTCACATCTTTCTTATTTATAATTTTATTCAAAATCTGTAACACTGTCAAAGTAGTAATATATAGCGCAATAGATGGTGATCGATTTTAATTTATTTGGAGGTTCGTTTTTGTTTTATTTATGTGCATATCATTGAACTGCATATTTTGCTCCGATTTTATTGATGGGTAACACCTATACAGTTTTGTTATTTTATTATTTTAATTGTTTTAAAACAATTCAATTGTTACTTTAGTTGCTTAGACACATATGATACCTTATTTAAAAAAATTATTATCGATTGGTTGTAATTTGTTTTGTCAAATGCCCTTTTTAATTAGATAAAGTGATTGTTGCCATGGTTACATACCATTAACAAATAAATATGTGGAAAACTGCATGTGTGATACACCGTTAAAAATACAACTCAATGATATGCATATTACCATATGTTCCCGTTTGAAAAAAACACAAGTTGATGTTTATAAAACAAAAACTAATGGCCAGATAAATTAAAATTGATCACTATCTGATGCGCCATAACATTTATTTTCCGAAAGTTTTTTCAGATTTCAAATATACTCACGAATAAGGTAGATATGAGCGACTTTCGATAATCGAAATTTTTGGTTTTTTTACAATAACTTAAAAGTGTTCCAGTTTTTAAAATGTTTCTTAGTGGATTCTAAATAACCACATAAAACTACACATCTTTGCCCATTTAACTGAATCTCTAACATTAATAATAACAAAGTTACCCATACTATCCTACTTAAAATAGGACACCCTGTATATATTTTATAAAACTTTTATTGAAAAGTACTTGTTTATTGTAGGTAATTCGATTATTTAAATTAATCTTATCAAGCCAACCATGTTTACAAATATATGAAAAATTCAAATGTAAACAACAACAACAAAAACGTAAGCAAAGTTTTATAATTTGTTAATATAAAATGATTTTTTCAAATAAAAAAAAGTACTAAATGCTTAAAAAATATATGTTATCTGAAGATAATGCTTCAGCGGCATTAAATGCATATTTGGCTCAGTACCCAGAGACACACCAGACTATGTACCATACGAATTTTAAAAACACGATTTAGAGTAGGCTTTGAATTATAATTTAGATTGTCACTACTGACTGTTTACACAGTTTACCATAACCTCAAATTTATTCTATCATTCAATTACCATTCTGGGCAACCGCTTACTCTAAATCATAATTTAAACATTTTAAACGATCGTATTGAATTAACTAGTATTCGCTTTGAAAGCTGAAACAAAATTCAATTGAGGGTAGATATTGGTCAAATACTAACGATCATGTAAGTGTTAAGCAGAGAAGGCAAGGGAAATTCTGGATTAATATTTGATAGTGAAATAGGTTACATTTAAATTCTACAATAAAAACTTTATAGACAACGTACCCTTAATACTGCCCAAAAATATGATTTATTAACAAGATGGTGCTCCAGCTCACAATGCGGCGGGTGGGCACTAACGGTCCATCTGGCCACCACGATCTCCGAACCTAACTCCGGTAGATTTCATTTTGTAGGCATTTCTTAAGAACATATATACGAGTAGGAAATCTAACACAAATTTAGATGAACTTAAAGGAAATATTCATTATGCAATTAATAAAATAATACCAATTATTTTACAAAATACGATAAATGTGCCGCGGATACCTAATATGTATTAAATATAAAAACGAATTAAAATTAATATCGACTTTCTGCAAAAAGTTTGTCTCCAAATATTCATTGAAACAACTACTTCTCGAGCTAATACCCCGACAGATATTGAATTATGCAATGAATATTTGCGTTACACGACAGCACTGCTGTTCTATGCATAATTTATATGCAAAATGCAACATCAGGTCAAACTATTCTCAAACCAAACTAAATGAAACAAAAGGTAATTGAAATAAATTAAAAAAATAAAAAAAATACAGGGAATGAATTTTAATTGTCTTAAGCCATCTACAGACGCGTTTCGAGATTTATCCCTCATCAGTATAGCTTTGCTTTAGACTTTCAATTATATTGAAAGTCTAAAGCAAAGCTATACTGATGAGGGATAAATCTCGAAACGCGTCTGTAGATGGCTTAAGACAATTAAAATTCATTCCCTGTTATTTTTTTTTTTTAAATTTATTTCAATTTCCTTTTGTTTTATTTAGTTTGGTTTGAGAATAGTTTGACCTGATGTTGCATTTTGCATATAAATTATGCATAGAACAGCAGTGCTGTCGTGTAACGCAAATATTCATTGTATAATTCAATATCTGTCGGGGTATTAGCTCGAGAAGTAGTTGTTTCAATGAATATTTGGAGACAATTTTTTTGCAGAAAGTCGATATTAATTTTAATTCGTTTTTATATTTTATAAATATTCTGCAACCTATTGACAAACTCAATTTTTCTTTATGATAAATTGTCTTTATGTGTAATGTGTATTAGTAAAAATAGCTCGCATTTTGAAAAATATTTGTAATAATTTGTATTTGTCTTTGTTTTGTGTCATTTATTTATGGTATATTCGGTGTTTTCTGGTTTTCCTTCATTCATTTGTTTCATTAAATAAACAGATATTATTTGCTTATTATATTTAGTTTATCTTTATTTATGGCGTACTTTATATATCATGTATTTATATAAAGTGATTAAAAACTTAAAATAAGCAACTACTTTTAAATAAAAGTATTGTAAATTATATTTATATGAAAATCTTAGAAAATAAGGAACTATTTGAAGTCACAGCCTACTTTATATTATATCTCAGATATTTTAAACTTAAAACAAACTCTAATAACATCAGCGTACTCTACTAAAAAAAGTGCCTTAGGAAAGTTTTTACTGCAAGTTAATATTTTTACAAATGATGAAGAAATTTATATTTTTGAAATTGACTTAAGCACTAAAATTGACCCTTGGATTTTCTCTATCTTTAATATTAATTCTATTTTACTTGAAGAAACCATCAGAAATGGAACACCCTGTACAGCTAGCTATTTTTAATTACATCTTGTACAGACGTGATAAATCCTCAGTTGCCATATCTGTTAGGTACAACAAGATCATTATGCTAGTGATTAACCCCATCTAGTTATAGAGTTGTGGAATCCTCAGGAAAGTAGACTGAAAGTAAAATAAGACTCCTCTTGTCCATCTCTGTCGACACTTCAGCAATCGCTACTTTGTCCAAACTTTAACGCTCTTTCTTCCACTCGAAATCTTTGTTTCTTCTCAGGCTACACCACAGGCCATGAACCAGACAGTTATGAATTTTCCAGTATGGGCGGCTGGGTCTCTACTCGTGCTTCTGGCATGAAGAAGAACGTGTACGGCAACATCGAAGATCTAGTTGTGCACGTCAGAATGGTCACACCTAGGGGCGTTTTACAAAAAAGCTGTCAAGTGCCTCGGATATCCTGCGGACCAGATTTTAATCACATAATCTTAGGTAAGTAAATAACATTACATGAAAGCAACGTTTCTCAGCCTCGTGAGATGTGCGACCCCACAAATAAACTTGTATTGCTTTTGCGACCAACAAATGGGCATTTTATATTAATTTCAAGATACAAAAATAATTGTAATAAGTATTAAGTTGTATCTTTTTCAAAATAACAAATACTTTGATCCAGGTAGCAAATTGGTGGAATTGTATGTTAAATAAATACGGCTCAGCTTCACTTTTATACTCTTTGGGTAACCTGCTAGTAAATTAAACCTTCGAAATATTCCTATGTTTAAGAGTGCGCTCTACCCTATGGAAACTAAGAATACTAACTTTTTTCTTATTATTTTGAATTTTTTAATTTATTCTTTACATATCTGTTTAAAATTCAATTGCAGAAGGCATTATGATTTGATTTAATTTTTTATTTTAGTATAGCAAAAAATTGAAATGAAAAATTAAATAACTCTAAAATGTGAGTTTATCATGCCCCCTGCAATGATTTTGTGATTATATAATTCTAATATTATTTTCTGATAAATGTATAGTTATGAAAAAAATCACTTTTTCCTTTGAAACAAGAATCATTCATAATATCAATGCAGACCATTTTATTAGATAATTACATTTTTTTTCAGCAAGAGTGCACAATTATGTATTTTGAAACCACAACTTCATGAGCCTTCATATTACACTGGTCTGCAAAAAAAAATTTTTTTTCGAGCCCTGACACCATTCCTGCTGATTATTATGTAAAATGACCTCGTGAATCCAAATATGACCTCCGTTTTCCCCCATCACCCACCGTTTTCGGGGGAGGCCCCCCCCACCTATTTTTATCACTTTTCGATAATTTGGAGGGATGAAAAGGATTATTTTAGCCTTTACATTTCTTCTGAGGGGCTAGAGAGGTGAAAAGTTCCAAAACATGAACATTTGTAGCAAGGAGGTAGATTTGGGGGGGGGGGGATGTGCCCCCTTAAATTGTAAAAAATATATATATTTATTATTGTTGCTATATATTGTTGCAATATATTTTTATTATTTGGGGGTGTTTGGGGGAGGATGAAGGGGGATGGAAGCTGGAATATGTAGAAAATAAGTGAAAAAACTGCGAAAAATCGATCATTTTTAAGGATTTTTTTACAATTTAAGGGGGCACATCCCCCCCCCCCCCAAATCTACCTCCTTGCTACAAATGTTGTACCTTCATTTGGTGCTTGCTTTCCTTTTGTACCCTGAGGTAGAAGTTTCTCGTATCAAAAACCAGCAGTACTCTGCTAACATGCTCGCATTCCACTTCCCCGAAAATCTCCTCTCGAACTTAGAGATGTCTTGATGAAACCGTTCCCCGTGTTCATCCGAAACTGCTCCTAATTTTTCATGAAAATTCCTGGGCAAACCTGTGCGCGCGAGGTATTGAGAGCGCCAGCGTGGTACAGTGAATCTTCCGAACTGTTGCTATATATTTTTATTATTGTTGCTATATATTGTTGCTATATATTTTTATTGTTTGGGGGAGGATGAGGGGGGATGGAAGCTGGAATATGTAGAAAATAAGTGAAAAAACTGCGAAAAATCGGAAAAATCGATCATTTTTAAGGATTTTTTTACAATTTAAGGGGGCAAATCACCCCCCCCCCCCCTTAATCTACCTCCTTGCTACAAATGTTCATGTTTTGGAACTTTTCACCTCTCTAGCCCCTCAGAAGAAACGTAAAGGCTAAAATAATCCTTTTCATCCCTCCAAATTATCGAAAAGTGATAAAAATAGGTGGGGGGGCCTCACCCGAAAACGGTGGGTGATGGGGGAAAACGGGGGTCATATTCGGATTCAGGAGGTCATTTTACATAAGAATCAGCAGGAATGGTGTCAGGGCCGATTTTCATGCCGACCAGTGTTATTAAACGATTGTAAATTGAAACGACAGTACGCAGCCTTAATTAAGGGACAGTATTCCATCGACATCGACTGTCTGTAAAACTGCACACGAGTTTTGCTCGTTTAGGCCTGAGGCACGTTGCATTAGTTTTTTTCTTCTCTACCTTGATCTATTTCCTCATTTATCTTGATGGTGTTCAATTTTGTAATAGGTTCTGAAGGTAGTTTAGGCGTTATAACGGAAGTGATAATAAAAATCCGCCCGCTGCCAGAATGCAAAAAATACGGCTCTGTAGTATTCCCCGATTTCGAATCAGGCGTGAAGTGCATGCGGGAGATCGCCTTCAAAAGGTGTCAGCCGGCCTCCGTGCGGCTGATGGACAATGAACAGTTCAAATTCGGACAGAGTCTGAAAGAGATACCGACCGTTTTTGGAGCGATCTTCGACGAATTCAAAAAGTTCTACGTGACCAAATGGAAAGGCTTCGATGTGGATAAAATGTGCGTGATGACACTGCTTTTTGAGGGCGACAAGAAGGACGTGGAGGAACAGGAGAAGAAGATAATGGAAATCGCTACAAAGTGCGGGGGTTTGTCCGCAGGGGAGACTAATGGTTTCAGGGGCTACACACTTACATTCGTAATTGCATATATTAGGGTAAGTAAACTTAGTTGTATTCATTTTCACTTTTCATGTGTGTAAAACATCTACAAAGGGAATGTATTGTTAAATACCCTCATCATTTAGCTATACGTTTACGTTTTTTCAAGCGACGAATACATTATTTATAAATTATTTGTAAACTTTACAATCTTAAAAAATGGTGATATGTCGTCCATCATTGTACTTTTCCCATTAACGGTCCAGTCTTAATCAGCAGGGTCTTATAAAATTTGGTTAGATACTTAAAACCAATAGTCTTCAAATCTGCCCAAAACTGGCAGCCATCTTGTCATAATGACGTCATCCGCCATTTTTATGTAATGGCACCAAAACATTTTATTAATAATTTTTATAGAGATTATTCTGAGCTTTTTAATGATGTGAGTAATCATTTTATAGGCTTGCATAACATTTTCTTTGAGAAAAATGCAAAAAACGAAACAAACAAAAGTTAGCCATGGATTCTTTAAAATATTAATATTAATAAAGTAAATGACACAAAAATAATGTGCCATCAAATTTAAACTGTAAAAATAATTCAAATTTATTAATATTTACTAATTACGATTATAAATTTCTCGAAACAAGTCACAAAAAGTGTTTAAACTGTGAACTTGGTCAACTTTTGTTTGTTTTGTATTTTGCATTTTCCTCAAAAAAAAATGTAATGCAAGCCTATGAAATGATTACATTGTTGAAAAGCTCAGAAAAATCTCCATAAAACAGTATTAATTTTTTTTGTGCTATTTAGAAAAAGATAGTAGATGACGGTATTACAAGATGGCCGCCCTTAGAAAATATCTATTACAGACTGTAGATTGCAGCAACACCCGATTATATAATATACATTTGTTTTTCATTTTTATTCAAAAATATAGCAGCTTGGGCCCTTTTTCGTGCGAGACACGGTATATTTGCTTTTATATAAGATGCTGATAAAAATGGGAAAGTATAATCATTAAAATGGTTATCAATTTAGTTAGGTTTAACCGAATTTAATAAACTTTGACTAAACTGATAAATAATTCAATAAACTTTTAAACACTATGTATTCTGATATAATTTAGTGTCTATAGCAAGGATCAGGGGGTGCTATTAGTAGAAAATACTCCATTCTGCACATTATTCAATATATCTCTGGTTAGGGTGCATATATCGGGATGCGGCTTTCGCAAGTTTTTACGCTATTTCTTATTTTAATTAACTATCGTAAATTACGCATACCTTCCAATTTGAAAATTTATAGAAAATGGAGAAAATACGGTGATTGTCTCAATCGCCCCCTCTGGCGCTTAATATCGAAACTAAAATAATTCAGAGTAAATTATTTTTTAAAGTGCATTCAATTATCTATCAAATGGGCCCAAGTTTATTAAATTTAGTGAAACCTAACAAAAGTACTAGTCATTTAAATAATTAGACTATAAAAACGAGAATATAGGTAAAATTAGGTAAAATTTACCGTAGATTGATTTTTATATTTTTCACATCGCTTAAATTGGCATTTGTGGCCCTCATACAGCCGGTATATATTCTGTATTATAATTGTGTAATGAATAATTGTTGACATTTTTATATAAATTTATTGTTAAATAACTGAGAACGTAATGCTCCACTTTTTTCAAAATAGTGGTTTAACCGGTTAAAATATTGATTTTTTTGCGCCGCTATATTAATAATGGATTTATCTATTAATTGATTATTTTTCCTATTTTTATACATAGTCAATAAATTTCTACAAAACGTTCAAGTTGACCTTTCTAAAAGAATAGGAAAATGTAGGTACGTTTTTGCGTATTATTATTAATTTCGTTTTTCTAAACTCAAAATTTTACTTCATGTTTAATCTGGGAATGGAAATACTCGTTAGAAATTTTAAATTGAGCGCTTTTATAATAAACCTTGTATAAAAAATCTACTTTTTAGAATTAGAAGTTATTAATTATCAATTGTTTGGTTTAATGTTATTTGGAGTAAAATCATAGCCTACAATTATTTACTTTTTAAATCAAGTAGTTTTATTTTAGTTTAAAATTTAAAAAAGTATTTAAATACAAATAAAATCAATTAATTTGGTTATTTTTTTTTTCTACAAATCAAGTCGTTTTATTTGAATCAAATATAAAAAATATCTATAATCATGTTTTACCAAGTGATTAACGATAAACAATACATTCCTTGATAGTTATAATTATTTAATATGTGGACATTGTATTATTTTTCTACAGTTGTTTAAACACATTGGACAATACGCGTTTTGTCTGTATGTCGTGTTTTGTCCGTAACATATACACTATTTGTCGTAGCTCCTTCAGTTATTTTTTTAAATGAAAATGTTTGAATTTTTTACTCTAAATCAGTAAGCATTCATATTAGTGACAGTTTGACTTTGCTTGCGCACAAACAACAAAGTTTTACAGGAATGAGAAAAAAAGTTGAAAAATAAGGCAGGTGCATTTCTTTAAGTATCTAACCAAATTTAATGAGACCCTGCTGATTGAGACTGGACGTTTAATGGGGAAACTACTATGTCTATAATGGACACATCACCATTTTTTTTATTTGAATTTTCTACTTAAAATGTATCAACGAATCAAGTTAGCTACAGTTTTTGACTCATTTTCTGGCCACCTTATATATACCTGAATCGACAAGCTGGAAGTAAATTTCCATGTACAACTACATTTATACATTTTCTTGATCCCCCGATCATTTTAGAGAAAAAGTACAATAGTAACAAAACATCACTATCTGGTTAAAACCCAATGTCTATTACTATTTATTTTATCAATTTTTTAAAACTATATAATTAATAAAATAAGCCTTGGGAGCATCTGCATCCATTCAGTATTTTAGACGCAGACGCGCTAAAATAGCGGAAAATAAAGCTATGGGTATGTCGTTCATGATTTTAAGAATACTAGGCAATAGACATCTTAGGGCCAGTTGTACTAGAATGAATTGAACTCAAGTTTAGTCGAAATCAAGATCATCTTGAACCAAAGTTCAACGACGCTCGGGTTGCACCGAGAGGATTCTAGTTGAACCAGGTCATTTTTATTTTTTGTCAAGGAAGCAGTAATAAATCTAGGGAATTTTTAGTTTGAATCACGTGTGGTGGCAAATGGTTGTTTGTAAACTCGTTATTTGTGGTTAAAATAAGAGTAATTTGAATTACTGTGATCAATCAGAGCTTTAATAGCTAACGCCATTTATAACGCAACGAAAAAAAAGAAGTGTAATGTATTTTCTTGACAAAAAAAAGAAATAAACAAGCAAAAAAGTCTAATTAAATGCATAGATCAAAAACATTAATTTAAAAATGTCCCACGAGACTGTTCCTGTTACCCAAAAATTCTAATTGAATTGAACATATACATTTATTTAAACAAACATGTTGTGATAATGATAAGGAAACGTAAGGTAAATTTAAATTACCTAACTAATTTTAATTTCTATCGGGCTGACAAGGACGTACAAATTTTCGTGTTAAGGCTGCTCCGAATAGAATAATAAATATGTGCCAAAAAATAAAATAATTACATTTTTATAATAAACTATTCATTAAATTTAATACTTTTAGGGCTAATTATTAATAATAAATGTATAGTTTCTGTTTATGTATTATATAACATTCGTTTATATCAGAGCTGGGCAGGATTCGAATCATACAAGATTCGAATCCTTTTAGAGGATTCAAAAGAGATATTCGAATACTTTAGTTAAACTGGATTCGTGATCCGGATTCGTTACACTTTTTTAAAATGATTCGTATTCGAATCCAAATGCTGGTGATTCGAATCCTCATAACAGGATTCAAATCCTCATAAAAGGATTCGAATCCTCGTAAAAGGATTCGAATCCTCATAAAAGGATTCGAATCCTCATAAAAGGATTCGAATCCTCATAAAAGGATTCGAATCCTTGTAAAAGTATTCGAATCCTCATACAAGAATTCGAATCCTTATAAAAGGATTCGAATATTTACAAATGGATTCGAATAGTTACAAAAGGATTCGAATCGTCAAAAATAATTCGAATTAATCGTAAGGATTAACATGAAAAATTTGTTTTGTATGTTTTTAAGTTTATCGTTAAATCACTGTTTTATACGCGTGGCGCATGAAATAAAATTTCGAGTTTAGAAAAGCCCCGTGAAAATTTGTCTCGGGTCGCCGCGCGACCCTCGACAAATTTTCTACGCGGGGCTTTTCTAGACTCGAAATTTTACTTTATGCATAGTCTGGGAGTGGACGACACTCGTTTGTAAGTGATAAAATCAATTAAATTAATCATTTGTGTCAAATTTAACAGATTTGAGATTTTTAATTGTTTTTCGGTAGTTGCGCCAAATATAACATTTTGATGAATATGAATTGACATTCCCAATCAAATTTTTACACTTAACATGTCGATTTATAACATTTTTATAAGATTTTCAACAAATCGATATTTTCATAAAATTATCCTTATTTCGAGATTTTCGTCGATTGATCAAATTTTTATCAGATTTTGCAATATTTCCTCAATTTTCCGTAATTTATCGAATGTTGATGAAATTTTCAATATAGCGAGATTTTTAATTAATTTATGAAAATGTTTATCAGATTTTCAACATATCTTGATTTTTGATAATTTGTTAATTTGTTAATTTTTATCGATTTATAAAGTTTTGATGAAATTTTCGATATGTCAAGATTTTCTCGTCAAATATATAAAATGTTGATATGTAAGATTTTCAATATTTTGATTCAGATTTGTAACGATTTTCAAAAATTATTGAATCATTATTTGAATACACAAATTTGAGATTTTTTTTTTCTACAATACATATTTAATCATTTTTGACATTGAATGACATTTTTTATATTCTTTACCTTTTGAGATGACATTTTTGACAATAGATTATATTCTAGATATTAGACTACGTTTTTTGACATTAGACGACATGTTTCACATTAGATGTTACTTTTGATAAACAATGAAATTTTTTAGTTATTTACTATTTCTGATGTTGACATTAAATGAAGTATTTGATATTAGATGGCAGTTCTGACATTTTTATTTTTTTTACTTTTTTGACAGTAGACGACAATTTTGACATTTGATATTTTTGATATTACATATTTACTTATTTTACATTAGATAACAATTTTTATATTATTAGATAACTTTTTTGACATTATTACTGATTTTAACTGAAATTTTCGTTTTTGTAAGAACGTTTTTGTCAAACTGTCACGTACTGACATAAAATGATAATTTTTACGTAAATCGATTTTATCAGCACGCCAAATTTTTGACGTTTTTGATATTTTTTATATTTATGAGATGACATTTTGGTCATTTTGTTTTTGGCAATTTTAAATAATTTTGACATATTTTGATAACTTTTAAAACTGAAAACAGTTTTAATATGTTTTTATATTTTTAACTTTACTTGAAATCAGTGTTTAATACGCGTGGCGCATGAAGTAAAATTTCGAGTTTAGAAAAGCCCCGTGAAAATTTGTCTCGGGTCGCTGCGCGACCCTCGACAAATTTTCTACGCGGGGCTTTTCTAAACTCGAAATTTTACTTCATGCTTAGTCTGGGAGTGGAGACACTCGTTCGTAAATTTTCGAATTATCATAAAGTTGTGTATATATTTTCAAAAAAAAAAAATCTTTCTAGGTTTATTGAACAAAAACAAAAGAGTTGAGGTGAAAAGTGTTTAGGTAAAAGTGGTTTATTTTTACGTTGGCTACAACTTTTGTTTGAAACATTTTTTGATTTAGACGTCGAAAGCCATAATCGGTGAGTTGTTGATGTCCACTAGATTTTTTTAGTTTCTAATTCAGAAACAAAAGAGCTGAGGTGAAAAGTGTTTAGGTAAAAGAGGTATATTTTTTCGTTGGCTACAACTTTTGTTCAAACATTTTTTGACTTAGACGTCGAAAGCCATAGCGGAATTCGTTTAATCAAAAAACATGTAATCATTTCTGGTGATTTTCAACGCAAGACTTTTAGACATTTGATGGTATAATTAATATTGAATTAAGTATTTATTTTTAATATATTCGTAAATATAACAATGTAAAATATTTATTTAATTTAAATATTTAGAAAATAACAATACAATAAATTTTATATTATTATTATTATTATACTGGGTGTCCGTATTTCAACAGAAAGTATGGGGATTTCGGTTATTTAAAGAAATAGAGACTCGGTTAAATTGCGGCAAAGTTGCATAATTTAGGGCCCAATAATAACCCAATAACAAGTTTGAAATATCTTATTTCCTTAATGAGATATTGTCGAAAAACGTATTTTTGAAAATTCGTTTTAATTTTTTTATTCAAAAACTATTGAATCCAGGCATTTACAACTTTGACATTATAGGCACTTTTTAACGATAAATCCAGTAACATATTTTATTCTAACCTTTAATTTACCTAGAGACCATAGCTAACTTTTGTTTTTCTTATGAGCGCTATTTTGGATATTGATATTTTTTGGAAGATTATTTTTTACTGAATTCAATGATGTATCACACTTATAGTTTATTGTACATTTTATATGTAAAATTTTAATCTTTTGGTTTTTCAAAGTGTGCCTTGGAAACAGTTGAGTAACTCACTTATTTGGCAACTTCTAGGACCCATAATTTGCTTACACATCACCTCTGAAGACGGGCATCCGACGATAGATACTTTAACAGTTGTGACATATTTTAAAGTAACGAGTGTCTTCCACTCCCAGACTAAGCATGAAGTAAAATTTCGAGTTTAGAAAAGCCCCGCGTAGAAAATTTGTCGAGGGTCGCGCAGCGACCCGAGACAAATTTTCACGGGGCTTTTCTAAACTCGAAATTTTACTTCATGCGCCACGCGTATGAACCATTGATTTGAAGTGTAGTTCAAAAACACACAAATACCTCTTTAATCAGAGTAACACACAAATTTAGTCTGTTATCAACGATGTTCAGTGTTAATAATAAATAATTAGGTTGTGAATATTTTTGTTAAAACAACTGATAACGATATTTATATGTTAATGGTTGTAAAAAAATAATAAAATTAAATTTATTCTTAAACGATTTGTATTCGTGATTCGAAAAAACAGGATTCGAATCTTTGATTCGAATCATATTTTTCTCTTACGAATCCTCTATTCGAGTATTCCTGATTCGAATCATATCAGGTGATTCGGATTCGTGGTTCGAATCCTTTTAACGAGGATTCGTCCCAGCTCAGGTTTATATAAATAATTTCTAATTTATGTATTGCTTAGGAACATCGAACTGTAACACTGCTAAGAAGTATTCAAAGCAATAGTAAAATGTACCTATAGCAGAAAAAATATAAATATATCACTAATTACCTTGATATCTTTAATAAACCTGTTTATTGTGAACAAATTACTTCTTTGTGAGGGGATTAGTATTATTTATATATAAAAATCTGAGTTTATGTTTGACTAAACAGTTAACCTGTCGCGATCGTCCGGTTAAGTTTTAAGCGACTTGGACCAGTTCAACTGAATGGTGCAACACAATATTTATGTTGAACTAGTTCAAGAGATGAACTTGAGGTTAACTAATATGATGCGACCGGCCCTCAATGACCTTGATAAAGTGTTGAAAATGAACATATTATTTCCTGATTTCCCGCTTTAGGTTACTTTTTTAAATTGTACGTAATTAAAAATAAACTATGAAAATAGTAAACCGCGTCGAATTTTAAGCAGATGGTTTATTTTTATTATTTGTTAATATTGTGATATTTCTCCAAAATGATCGGAAGAGCAGCACCACAAAAATGTGATTTTACATGATAAATTCCTATGAAGTACACATAGGAATTTATCATGTAAAATCTATTTAACATTCGGTATATAACAATTCGGGTCAAATTATTCAGGCTATCTATAGACACGTTTCGAGATGTAACTCTCATCAGTAAAGCTTTGCCGGTTACTCCAAATAATTAAACACCTGAGAGTGGCGTACTTTACATAAAGTATGAACACTCTCACTGTCAAATTTCTATACGTATGAGAGATAAAGTTTGAGACGCGTATGTAGATGGCATGAATAATTTAAGACGAATTGTTACGTTTATTGTATAATCTAATATCCGTCGGGGTATTAGCTCGGGAAATAATTATTTCACTGAGTGTTTGAACTAGAATCGCACTTTTAATATTTTTGAAATATTCTGCAATCAAGCATTGACAATTTCATTCGTACTTTACGGCTACGTTATCTAATTATATTAAATTTATAATTCATAATTATTTCTTTGTTCTAATATAAAATGTCGAAGCCCACTAGATTTATTTTAAATCTACAAATTAAGCTCATAGCCAACTTTGACGTCCATATGAAAACATGAAGTTAGTATACGTATCTTAAAAACTATTTGCTCCATTAAAAAAGCTACATATTATTAAAAAACTGCTGTGACCAAAACAGGTACAGACGCAGATTAAAATAATATAAGATTATTAAATTGATTATTTCAATTACTTATTACTAAAATAGAGTAATAAAATTCAAAAATTTACCATTTTCAAGATAACCTTACAACTCTACAACTTTTATTAGAAAGATTTTTCGATACCGTTAATAATTTACGAGATACAAAAAAAAAACGCTAAGAGTAAACTTCCACTTCTGGTTTCTGGTTTTCACCCAAACGTTTATCTTCTTGAAATATTATGGAGTATGACGTTATTGAGATACTTGATTCGGATTCCTAGGACCACAACACGGATATTTCCATAAATATGGGGGTAAATTTTTGACAGATTACAATACCTCCCTGACACAGTAGTGCGGTCGGAAAAAAGGATAAGAAAGTAACCTAAAATCGTCAAAATATTATCCCTCTATTATCAACAGTAAGCTACGAAGGAATATGTAAACATCTTATATATTATTTTTTTGCAGTGTGCTTTGTTTTTTAGTTAGTTTTACGCCAAATGCAGATAGTACTTACTCACTGTCCTGCATATTTTCTCCCATTGAATCAATTGTTTATTTCTTCCTGTATAGAACAGGGGTGTTTAACCCGTGGCCCAAAACTAGTGAGATTGCGGTCCAAGCCCAAAAAGTAAAATTCTTTGTCAGGAAAAACATATCAACTTGGTTTTTAAAAAAATAACTTGTGCTTTCATTTTCTAAACATTAAATAAGATTTTTGGTGGAATTTAGTTGTCATTCACTTGTTAATTGGTTGGTTATAGACCATTTCAAATTAAATCAGCGTTTTATACGCGTCTCGCATGAAGTAAAACTCAAAATTTTACTTCATGCTTAATATGGGATTGGAAGCACTCGTTAGATGATCAATCATAACCTTATTTTGCATTTTTTGTATTGCTACATTAGCGTGCTTTATTTAATTGATTCCATTAAAACGTAACCAAATAATACCATTGCATAACATATTGATTATTGTGTTAAATTGTTGGAGTCATCAAATAAACATGAACGACGGTTTAAAACGCTCTAAAAAGGAAAACTACCTGCTATTCAGATAAGGTCCTAAATTGTAACATCAACACCCCATAAATTAGGGTTTCTTTTCTTCCATTACACTTTCGCGCTTGTAGAGGGTGTCTCTCTTCAAAATTTGCTGGTTTAGATATTTTGGAGAGGCCCTGACAGCCCAACAGTTCACATATTTTTCTGAGCCCTAAGCGAACGATTGAACTTTATAAAGTAGTTATTAATTAAGTTAGTGTTGAGTGTTATTTATTTTGTTGACTATATACTCTTTCTTTGATATAGTGTTTTTTTGTGTATAAAATAGTTTAGTTTAGTGTTTAATAGTTTACTTTAATTAAACTAGTGTTAGTGTAATTTAATTAATCCAAAACGCTGAGTGATAATGGAGAAAATTAAAATTACAGACGGTGATTTACATAAGGTATGGTACTGTAACGTCGGAGTCGCCGTTCAATAAATGCAAAGCAGGAGGATCTTTTAATCGTTTATTGGTCTCTTGCACGAAAACGACTTTATATTACATCTACTGATTTATAATAATAATTTTTTATTATTCCATTTTCATGGCTTTCATGGCTACGCCTGGCGGGCCACCGCCTATCCGATTTATCCAGCTGTGCACCACACAACCCCCGACCTAGAAAAAGGAAGAAGAAAAAGAAACAGAGGAATAGAACGTTACACGTTTAGAGCGTTTATAAGATCGGTTCGGTTCAGAGTGTTTAAGGATTGATTTAAGAGGTGTGGTGTGTGAAAAAGGAGAATCAGAGTGTTGTTTTGTAAAAGTGGTGACCGAAACTTGTGAAGTATAGTAAGGTTTAAGTCGCTCGATGGAAACACAATCGATTCTGCCATTAACATTTAACGTACAAAATTTAGAATTTCGACTAATGACCTTGAATGGGCCATCGTACGAATTCTGTAACGGTCGTTTTGCATGATCCTTCCTTACGAAAACATGAGAACATTTTTTTTAAATCGGGGTGTATGAAAAATGTTCGGTGGTTTAAGCGAGCAATTGCGGGACTAAGCGTCTTCATCCTATCTCTCAGTCCGTCGATAAAAATTGAGCCGGAAGGGATGATTTTAGAAACTGATTTCGGAAACAAAAAATCGCCTGGTAAACGTAATGTTTTACCATAGACGTATTCGGCTGCAGTGGCAGTGGAATACCGAAACGCGAGATCCAACAATTTAAAAATGCTTTAGAAACTGAGTCCGCAGTAATTTCGACAAGTGGTTGGACTTCAGGCCAACGTGTAAAACGGTCAATGCAAACTAAAAGGTATCTGTATGTGTGGCAAACTGGCAAAGAGCCGATGATGTCGATGTGTATGTCGGTGAAACGGTCGTCAGGATCCGGAAAAGTAGCTATTGGTGATACAGTGTGACGATGAATTTTGATTTGTTGGCATTTTAAGCAAGATTTAACGAATTGAGCAATATCGTGGTTCATCCGCGGCCACACGTAGCGAGGTGTTACGAGGCGTTTCATTGCTCGAACCCCAGGATGAGTTAACCGGTGTAACGATTGTAAAATGTTAAGGCGTAATGCCCAGGGAATATAAGGGGTTTGGTACCAGCGTCAACGTAAATAGGTGTGCTGGTGCCAGGTGGAATAAATTTCTCGAGTTTGAGTGAAGTGGTGCCGTTAGTTAAAATGAATTTCAGCTCATCGTCTTCGGATTGTAATTTAATGAGGTTAAGTATATCAAAAGAGTTAATTTCGACTCGCGATAATGTATCAGCAACTCTGTTCTCGGTACCTGGAACGAACCTGATGTCAGTTGTGAATTGCGCGATGAAGGTGATGTGTCTGTGTTCTCGTCCTAAAAAATGATCCGAGTTCGATTTGATGGCGGAGATCAAAGGTTTATGATCTGTAAAGATTATAAATTCGCGACCTTCAAGGTAATATTTAAACTTTTTAATAGCTAAATAAACTGCAAGCAATTCACGGCCGAAAGTACTGTATTTTCGTTCTGTTTGTGAAAAAGATTTTGAAAAGAAAGCGAGCGGTCTCAGAAAGCCAGAATTATCTTTCTGCTGCAAAACTGCGCCAGCAGCGGAGTCCGATGCGTCTACCATAATGCTTAACTCCGCAACAGGGTCTGGTAAACCAAGCATAGCACAGTCGGCGAGTGCAGCCTTAACTGTTGTAAATGCTCGAAGAGCGGCTTGTGACCAGATAAGTGGTTTGTTGCGTGGAGTTGTAGCGGCAAGCTGGTTAAGCGGTGCTAAAATATCCGAGCATGACTTAATGAAACGGTGGTAAAAGTTTACCATACCGAGAAAACGTTGCAATGATTTTTGGTCAGCGGGTTGTGGGAAAGACAAAATCGCATCGACTTTGGACTTGAGAGGTTTGATTCACGAACCACTAATGCTGTGTCCCAAAAAATTTAAGTTTGTTTCGCCGAAAACACATTTGTTGCTGTTTATTTTGATCCCAAAAGAAGATAATCGTTCAAAATTAGCTGCAAGTGGCGAAAGTGTTCGCGTTCATCCTTGCTGAAAACGAGGATATCGTCTATGTACGCGAAGAAAAATGGTAGTCCGCGTAATACCGAGTTCATAAACCTTTGAAATGTTTGAGCGGCGTTTCTTAAACCAAAACTCATCCTGATGTATTCGTATAAGCCGAAAGGTGTTGTGATTGCAGTTTTGGGAATATCTTCAGGATGAATAAGAATTTGATGGTATGCCTTGACTAAATCAATTTTAGAAAATAACGTGCAACCACAACAGTTATAAGTAAAATCGTGAAGGAGAGGCAAGGGATAGCGGTCTGGAATCGTTATTCTGTTAAGTCCTCGGTAATCACCGCATGGGCGCCAAGAACCATCTGATTTCGCTACCAGATGTAACGGCGTCCCCCATGGGCTTGAGGATGGTCTGAGGAAGCCGAGTTGTAGCAATTTGTTAAACTCGTTTTGAGCGATTTGGAATTTATGAGGCGGCAAGCGTCGTGGTTTGGCAAAAACAGGTGGTCCAGAAGTGGCAATGTGATATCGTACATCATGTTTGACTATTTTAGTGAGATCGAAAGGGGTTGTTAGATCGGGAAATTGTTGTAATAATTTTGAATAAGTAGGATTTTGAGTTGATAATGAATTTAGTTCGAGTGTTCCCGATGGGCAGAATGCGTTCCTAAAAAGACGTTCGTGAGCAATGTCAATAATGATGTTGAAATGCTTAAGGAAATCAGCGCCCAGGATGGAGTGGTTAACGTATGCTAGCACGAAATTCCATGCAAATGTAACGTCCAGACCGATGTTCACTGTTAATTTGGAAAAACCAAATGTGGGAATTAACTACCGTTAACGGTGGTTAATGTAAGTTTTGACCGGGGATGAGTGTTGGCAAAGAGTTGGTCCACCGCCAAAATGCTAACCTGGGCTCCCGTATCTACCAAAAATTTTGACCCAGAGTTAGTGTCTCGCCCAAAAAATAATTGACCCGGAGAGACAGCGGAGGAATAGGCCGACATTAACCCCGCTGTTGGTCGTTTCCCCACTGACACGGTGGAGTGCATTTTTGTGCTTTGCCGCTAAAATTGTGGTGATACCAGCACAGTTTGTTTTGCGGGTCATCACCCAATTGTTTGCGGTTTTGTGATGTTGACCGACTTCTGCTTCGATTCCCTGATTGTTTCGTCAAAGCAGTTGTTAAAGAAAGTACAGTTTGTGCCAGCTCGGAAATTTGGGACTGGAGTTGCAAAATTCTAGTGTCGTATGAAGGATTATCAATATCAGGTGTGCGAGAAACATTTGTATTGTTGATAATGGTTGGGGCCGAAATTTCTAAAATTTGGTCTGCCATTTCAGCCAAATTTACTAAAGAGGTAGTTTTCGCCGACACTAGAATTTTTTGCACGTCCGCTGGCAATCGATTTAAAAAAATTTCGCGGAGAAGATTGCCGTCTATCGGCGTTGTTCCCAGCAATTGTTGCAATTTTCGCAATAATTGCGAAGGCGTCGCCGAGCACTTCCCGCGACAACAATTGCTGTAAACGTTTTTTTCCGATATGGTTGTCCGTTTGATTATTTCCCCTTTGAGGGTTTCGTAAGGAAGTTCATCGGGAGGTTCCGTTAGCATATCCCTAACTTCGACGGCAATGTCCGGGGGTAAGGCGGCCACGACCCGATAAAACTTTCGTTTAGAATTTGAAACGCGCGAGTTCAAAAATTTCGCCTCAATCTGCATAAACCAGATTGCTGGGTCGACGCGAAAAAAACGGGGGCAAACTACACCTGACGTTCTCAACGGCAGGGTCGAATTGTGCTTCTTCCATGACGTAGGAGATAAAAAAGTAAGGGAAGCAAGCAAAGTAGAATAAAGAATAGGTCAGAAGAAAGTGGAAGGTCCTTGAAATACGTGGGGGTAAATATCACCTGAGATAAATCGGACCGGCGGCGGGGAAAATAACGAAGTCTTCGAAGTCGGAGGAAAGGTCGAGAGACCGGGTTTGGCGTTCGGTCGGGAACGGCTCCTGTCTTTTCGTGCGGTCGAGAACGGCTACTGTCCTTTCCGGAGATCGGGAACGGCTGCTGTCCTCGCGTGAGGTCAGGAACGGATGCTGCGGTGGTCTCGGAAGAGAAGTCACCAGCTGTGAAGTGGGTTAGGAGCAACAGTGGCAGAGATGGCAGTGGACCTTATCGAAGTTGCTTGCTGCGGCGGTGTTGCGCAGATCTCACTAGCGTGTTTGTCGGGGTCACCAGTTTTATCGTTTATTGGTCTCTTGCACGAAAACGACTTTATATCACATCTACTGATTTATAATAATAATTTTTTATTATTCCATTTTCATGGCTACACCTGGCGGGCTGCCTCCTATCCGATTTATCCAGCTGTGTAAAACCTAAAAACCTTATTCAGTCAAGCAATACCATTGATTATTTAATAAAATATATTGAGAATGTTTCGACCAAAAACAATAGTGAAAATGATGACATTCTTAAAAAAGTTAAGGGTTTCTGCAGTACTCTTAATAGAAAGTGGAAAATGTGCTCAAGATCTCATATCAATTTTATTGAAAAAAATAGAAATTGGTTACTACTGCCTTTTAAATACAACGAGGGTTCTGCCTTAATTGAAAATACAAACCTCTTTGAAAATATAGAAAATATTTCACCAATACCAAGTACATCAGGTACACAGTTCACAACACAAAGTAATACATCTAAAAGAAGACAAACTAATTTATTGATCACCGAAAATACACCAGAACAAATATTTGCAGCAGCAAACAAAATTTTGCGCGATAAAGGAAATATACCAGCGGCCAAATTAGTGGAAAGTGCTTCCTCGGATTCACAGGAAAAAATAAAAAAAAGTCCTAACTTATTTAAAAACAAATGAAGTTGAAACTGTAAGAAAATTTACAGACGAAGAAGCTTTATCAATTTTTATTGATTCAAAATGACGGCAGCAAGTTGTAAAAATTTAAGAAAAAAACTACGTTCTCATTTTAGATTTTATACAATTCTTATAACAATTTCGAGTTCTCGTAAAATAAATGTATTGATGTTTGATAAATATGCAGAAGATACGGCGCGACTTTACACCTCCTCATATGGATGGTATAGAATGCCTCCTCCTAGTGTCCATAAAATTTTAATTCATGGGAGCAAAATAATTGGACTATGTCTTTTACTAATCGGAGAACTTTCGAAAGAGACACGGGAAGCAACCAATAAAATATATAAGAGAGTTAAAGAAAACCATACTAGGAAACACTCTAGGCTTTAAGATTTATTTAATATGCTTCTTGTATATTCTGATCCAATGGATCCCGTTGAATAAATAAATAAATAAATAAATAATATCTTCTTTGATAAGCGATGTAAAAATTCATAAAAAAACAACTACCTGCAGACGCTAAAAAAATAATTATTTGTGAAACGGACACAAGTGACAGCGAAGACGAACAGACTGATGAGGATACTGACAATTTTTCATTTTAAAAAAGTAAGTAAATAAAACAGTATAAAATACATAACTTCGTTCTGCAAAATCAGACAAATGTAATGTATATTCTGATTAAAAATTCATATTTTAAACAACAGTTTAAATTATTTTTAAACTACAGCAGATACTTTTCACATTTATACGTTTTTTGAGGTGTTTTATTTTTTATTAGGCGCAACCGATAAAAATCGATTCGGCCATTCGCCAAAGCGGGACACAAAAGGCACATGTAGAGATAGGAAGTTTTTAGGGCATTTAAAAACATACCACATTTTTTGGTGAAAGTTACAACCTATGTAATGATTATAACAATTGTATACAATTTTGCTGCCTTGAATTATTATTATATTATTTTTTTTTAGAAGATTGCAAACCGGGAGAACTGTGACTATCATATAAACATTTTTCAATATTATCTGTAATTGCCCTATTTTTTTTGAATTTTTACATGTGCGTTTTAAGGGCGTTTTTATTATTTTTTTGTTCGGGGCTAACGTAAAAATCATGTTGCGTGCTACTCGAGAATAGCGCACTCGAGTCCGCGATACTCACCGCACACGGGCATTGCCCAACCCAATTTTAATTGGTGGCGTCGAATGAAAACATTAAAAAGACCCCAAAAAACGCACCGGTGGAGATACGAAATTTTGAGGGTAGTTAGAGAAAACATAGAACTAATTTTTAGTGATAGTCCCAGACCTCATCGAGTTGGCTTTTTTTATATAACACTTTCTAAAGTTAAAATTTATATTTAAAATATATTTCATATTCAATTTTTTTTTTAATTTTGTTCTAAAATATTTAGAGACTTGATTTTTAAACCATAATATACAGTATTATGTTATAAACAATAGTGTATAATGTTATATTGATAGTACGCCTACTATCCATGTAATAAATTATTTAAACTTGCGAGTGAAATGTCGTAAAATTGATGTTTTCTGAATCGCTCAACTTTAAGCGTTAATTGTTAATAATATAGGGGGTTAAAAAATATAAACATGCAAGATTAGTGCAACGTCAGCGTTACCAGTGACCATAGAACGTTCATTAATCGCTGGTAATGGTCCATGTCCCTTTGGAATAATATCGAAGTAAGATTTCAAATTTGACGTTTCTCGCACAGTAACAAAGTACGTCGAAACGTATTGAGCTAATTAAAATGTGTAATAATAACACGCGCTTTCATCATACAAACTAAGAACGTTAATAATGATCATAGAAATGTTACAAATAATCATAAAAATGTGTAATCAATGTTCTTTAATTAAAATGTTATTAATCTAATAAAATGTTATATCTGAGTTGTTAATTAATCTCTCTAAAATAAACTCGATGTTATTTTTCCTTCGGATATAGATGCTATTATTGCACTCAGTTTGGTTTTTACTTGGTTAAACTCTCGAATCAAGGGACAAAGAAGAAATCACCCCAGCGCTACGCGCAGTCGTGATTTGACAAACATTTGTGTAATAATAGCATCTATATCCGAGCAAAAAATAACTTGTTGTTTTATCACCTAAGATGACCTGATTTTTTCAAGATATTTCAAGACAATTTCCGAGTTTTCAGCCCCAATCCTGACTCATTCTTTTGTGGTCTCCTTTTTCCCGAATCGTCCCGATCGTACAACAGTAATGTGAGAGCCTAAAAATATTAAATGCATTCAAAGAAACCTACGAAATCCGGTGTCCACAATATGCAGTTAAGCCACATGATCATTTGCGCGTAGCTTGACTGCATATTGTTAGCACCGGATTACGTTGACTTTTTTAAGGAATTACTTGTATTTGTGCTTGAAAATGACGAATCAATTTGTATTTAAAGTTGATTTTGTTATAGGTTTCATCATTTTTTTACGATTTCATGGACATATTCAGTATTAAGTGAAATTGAATCTGCCAATTGTTTGCAGAATATTTACAAAATATAAAAACGAATTAAAATTAATATCGACTATTCTATTTAAATATTTAAAAGAATCTATATTAGTTTTAATTCGTTTTTATATTTCACACATTCAGTATTTGATGGATATAGAACATAACTCTTTACTATCATTCAAATATATATTATACAAGGTGGCAAAAAAATGAGAAAAATCTTTACGTATCGCGATTTGTTATTCAATTTTGAGTACATAATAATTAAAAAAAGAAATAATGAATGAAAAATTTAAAAAAAGAAATAAAAAGGAAAATATATGTTGTCCAATTATTCAGTAAGCCTTACGATGCCTTTAATATTAAAAATATGTGACTAGAATTTGTTTTTAATATTTTGTATAAAATTGTTGCTAAGAATCGACTAAACATTACATTAAAACTTGTAATGTAAAGCTGGTTATTGATAGATATAATTTAATCAAATCATTTCAAAAATATTGCTAATTTCTTGTGATATATTTAGAATTTCAATGGCGTCGTGAGCCTAAATGATAAACCATACAATATTTTTTTTATTTTGGATAAAAAATAATTTACGAAAACTTATAAAAATCACAGATATTAAATTAAAATGTTTAACTGGAATCTTTGAAAAATGAATTAATGAAAAACTTAGAGTGTCAAGTTACATTAACAAATCATTTGATCATTGCAAAATTATTTAAAATTGAAGAAATCGACAAAATAGACACAAAAGCGAATATTTTTAAAATATAAATTTTGTCTATGTTGTATTTTTGTCAGTCTGTCTATTTACTATTTTTTGCTATACTTTTGTATAATTATATTGAGTAAACTTGACTCTTATAAAAATTGAAAGATCAAACCTTAAACTTTAGCAGGGTATCAATTATTAATACGGGGTGTTTTTCTTTTAAGTATACATATTCCAATTACAGCATATATGCTGTGAATCTTAGATATTCGTTGTTTTATAGTTCAATTTGAAGCTTTAAACGGGAGTTTTCCACTCCCAGATTAAACATTAAGTAAAATTTCGAGTTTAGAATAACCTGAAAATTAAGGGCTTTCAGGTTTTCCTAAACTCGAATTTTACTTCATGCGCCAAGAGTATAAAACTTTGATTTCAAGTGAAGTTCAAAAACATACTACTAAAGCAGTATGCTAAAGACGTATATTCTGAACATCAAATCAGTGTTCAATACGCGTAGCGCGTGAAGTAACATTTCCAGTTTAGGAAAGCCTGAAAATTTCGTTTAGTCGAAATATTTGATTATTTTGTAAATGTTGATTGAAATTCATCACTTTTCAATATTAATTAATTTCATCAATGTTTTCCATCAAATATTAACACTTGTTGATGATTTTTAACTGTGTCAAAATGTGTCGGATTGCTTTCGCGAACATATTTACGAATTTACGAAAAACGTACAAAAATTAAATTTTACTGCATTTATCGCCTCTTGTGGATTTTTTAATTGATTTTTAAAAATTTCATCTTATTTTTATAACTGTAAGAATTGCAATAAGGAAATAAATAATCATCTATTTGTTTCGATATTCTGGCTGCGCCAATATATATTATTATTATTATATTTTATCCCCCCTGAAATGTACTCTGCGGGCGCCTATGATTGTGTGTGCCAATGCTTTCGTTGCCAGATTATAACAAAAATAATTTCAGGATTTGGCTGCGGTATTCAACGTCGTTGCTGAATCATTTGAAACATCAGTGCCATGGGACCGCGCAGAAAACTTATGCCGAAACGTCAAATACTGTGTTGCGGTTGAATGCAAAAGACGTGACATTAAAAACTACTTCATATCCCTACGAGTGACGCAAACCTACGACGCCGGCTGCGTTATTTACTTTTACTTCGCATTCAAGTACAAAGACAACGAGAACCCAGTGGGAATCTTTGACGAAATCGAAACGGCCGCTAGAAATGAAATCATAGCATCGGGCGGTAGCATTTCCCATCACCACGGCGTTGGAAAATTACGAGCTCCTTGGTATGAGCAGACGGTAAGCGGTGTGGGGGTTAGATTATTCAAAGCTGCCAAAAACGAGCTAGATCCTAATAATGTGTTCGCGGCGGGGAATTTGCTGGAGAGTAAGTTGTAAAACAACGGCGGGATTTGTGTGTTTTTTCGGTGTGCTGCTTCATGGATAATAAAGTGTCAAGTATTTGTAAGGTTGTGAGTGTAGGGAACGTAATGTATTTATTTGCAGTATCGAAGGTACTTTAAACAATTTCCGGAGACGAGTCTAGTCAAATTGGTCGTTACTTAACTATTTTTCATGTGTTCGCAAACACCATTAATTATTGACACTGGAATAGGTTTTCTTTTAATGGTTACCATTTTATTTATGTAAATTTCTTTGAAATAAAAGTGGACAGTATTTATTTCTTGTTTATTATTTAATATTTGAGCCCAGTTGCACCACAGCTTATAACTATTAATCATATTTTCATCAAAACACAAAAAAATGTTTTTACAAAATATTTACACTGTTGCATAATGATTAAAAAGACATGTTTGGGATATCTTGCAAATTTATATATTTATTATTAGATCTAGGGAAATATGAAGATATTATTTGCTGAGGTTGGCTAGCCAACCAAGGGTAATATATTCATATTTCTCGTGTTGTAATCAATAGCTTTTTTTCTGATTAAAGTAATCTTTCTTAAAATAGGAAAATATTGGATTAATTTTTTGAGTTTATTAATAACGTTGCTAAGGGCCATGTTTGTAATTATCATAGTAGACTAGTCTGACGTGGGTCTGACTTTTTCATCAGGTCAAAATTTGAAATGTCGTACGTGCTAAAACAAGCGGCGAAAGCTTGTGCATGTTTGGTTCCAGCCAAATCTAAATCTGCACATAAAAAATGTATGCAATTTTCACGAATAATTGGGGAGCCAACATTCCGTGAACGGTGCCGCAGCAAATATTTTTATCCGGTTTGAAGGACCATGTAATAGTTCAGGGTAGAGTAGTGGATTTAAAATAGGTATATATTGTAACATAATAACTTAAATACATGACATGGTTGTAATCAATTTGAGAGTCAAAATAACTCTGGTCAGTAGACCGTCTTGCAGGTATTTATATTTGATGTTGGTGCTGACTGGTAGCGTTGGCCCGGCGATTTGGGACGCCGATAGTCACAAAGTCCACGGGTCCACCGCTGAGTTGCAGATGTTGTTGCCCTGGATCGGCCGGACTGGCGCTCGTCATTCTGGCGTAAGTGGGGCATCAGGTAATTGTCCTTAATTGTGTTATGTTGTGATTGCATTATTGAACGAACGATGCAATCGCAAAGGAATAATTAATAATTAAACGTATGTCTAATCTTAGAAATTAGACAGACGTTTTTTGAAGATTTGGTATGTTGCTATAAGTTTTGTACTTTTTGAGGTACGACTTGTTTATTCTATCCGTAGTCAAACAAATATTCACCAAATACGTTGAGGCTCAAATTATAAATTCTACAATTAATGTTTTTTTTTTTTTTTTTTTTTTTTTCCAAAGTGAGTGGGTCGCTATACGGCCCTCCACTGCGACCGCGAGGGTCTATTGTGGCTCACAATTTAAGGCCAGTCGCGTGTCCTTATAGTTCACCCTCCAAGCCCAACCTCTTGATGAAGTCTACGAGCTTGTCGGGTGGAATCTTGTCAAGGTCCTTCAGTGTTAGTATGGATTGTCCGAGCACTGTGAGCCTGAGCTGATTTCCAGCGGGGCAGGCACAAATAACGTGCTCTGCTGTTTCATCATCTTCTAGGCACAGGCGACACTCCGTGTTATCACTCAGTCCCATTTTGTGCAGATGGTGCCGTAGGCGGCAGTGTCCAGTGAAGAGAGCAGTCAGGGTGTGTATACCCGACCTGCTCTGCTTCAGCCATGACTCTGTTCTGGAGGTGGATGCTTCACTTATCACTGCTCTGGAATGTCTCATCCCAGGGCACTGTTGCCAGTAGTTTAGCATCTGATCATTCAGCCATCTCCTGTTAGTGTTCTTGGCTACTACTCTAGGTATTCCAAGAGCAGGTTCTGGTCCGATGAATGCGGTATCCGCTCCCTTCCTGGCCAGGGAATCGGCTAGTTCGTTTCCCTGTATGCCAGAGTGCCCGGGCACCCACATCAGACTGACCCTGTTGTTCTCTGCCAGTTGGCAAAGTATCTGCTTGCAGTTCCACACCAGCAGGGATGAGGTTCGGGTTGTTTCCAAAGCCTTCAAAGCTGCCTGGCTGTCGGAACAGATATTAATTGATCTGCGCACCCAACCCCTTTGTAGGAGCTCCCGAGCGCACATCTCAATGGCAAATATTTCTGCCTGTTGTATCGTGGCATGTTTACCGAGGCTGTAGGAAAGTTCAGTCCTTGGTTTACATCCGACTACTGCGGCTCCTGTACCAGATGGCAGTTTTGAGCCGTCGGTATACCAGTAGGAATCAACCTGTCCTGGGGCGGTTTTGTATCGCTCCCAGTCGTCTCTATCCGGAAATAGGACTTTGTACGGTTGATGCTCACTGTACTCTGTGACTGTAAAGTCTGTCTTCATATTCAGACTGTCTTCTGACTCGATGGCCTTAGACAGTCCGTTCGGTATGAAGACTATTCTTTGCGGGTCTATTAGAGCCGCATGATGGAATCGATATGTTGCCAATCTGGCCTCCCCCTGTATTAAGATATGTAGAGGGGTCAGGTTCAGTAGCATTTCCATAGCTGCTGACGGTGTAGTTCGGATAGCTCCCGTTACCGCCACCATTGCCATTCTCTGCAGTGCAGTGAGCCTATTTATGGCCGTTTTGCGAGTTGTAATCGGCCACCAGGCAACACAGCCGTAGGTGATAATCGGTTTAATAACCGCACCATACAGCCAGTACATTTGTTTGGGGTTAAGACCCCAAGACCTGCCACATATACGACGGCATGTCCAAAGCGAGTGTCTCGCTTTGTGTATGGTCTTGTCTAAATGGGAGTTCCAGGTTAGAGATCTATCTAGGGTGACACCCAGATATTTCGCTTCCTCCACAAATGGAATTGTTTCACCGTGTAGGGTGAGAGGTTTTATTTTCAATTTCCTCCTTCTGGTGAACGGGAGAATTAGTGTTTTACTTGGGTTTACGCTAAGTCGTTCCCCTTCACACCAGCTCCTCGTCGCATCCAGTGCTTCTTGCAGGGCACACCAGACTGTGTTTTCGTCTGTTCCCCTTGCAAGGATGATGATGACAATTAATGTTACATTTGAAAGAAAAGGAGCGTGCTCACATGCGGCCACTATAAGCTACTAAAACGCGGGTACGTGTGAATGTGTCGATTTGATTCTGTACTTCGTGACCAATCGCGCCTCATTTTGTGGCGTGGCTGTGTTTGTGGTGCGACAAAAAGTGATCAGTGTGAATACGCTCAAAATGTGAACAGTTTCGAGGAAAACATTTCTCTATGAAAATATGGATTGTCAAAAAGTTTCATATTTCCCTAGAGAAATATGAGTATGTTATGACATATCGTAACCAAGGCAATATTACTCATTATTGTATCAACCAGAAAAACACGTTTTTATATTGTGTGCCTTCATTTCCTTTTAGTTGTACCATACCTTTTTATGCTCCTCTGCTAACTTGCGTCGGATTATTACCATTATGTTGGACAGCCGTCCGACATATTGGTAATTGCTCCTTTGTTGTGTCCCAATTCCATTACGTGATGAGCACACCAGTCAATGACAGCAATTTCAGCCTGGAAGATGGAGGCATGCTTCCCTACAGCAACCGCGAATTGTTTACTCCGGTTGCAGCCTCCATGGATTCCAACCCCGATTCTTTTTGTATTTTTGGCCCCGCCTGTATACCAGATGGTGTCTATTCCCGGTTAATCAGTCTTGGTGCAAATGGGCCTAAATAAAGTTAATTATGTAGTATTTATCTGTACAATTGAAGATCTTGGAGTCAGGTAAGTCAATATGAGTACTTCAACTGTTTCCTGAACATAAATACCTAGCATGTTACTTTTTAAAACATCTGGTTTTGAATTATTGTTTTAGTTTGGTGCATTAATTCTTAAGTGTTTTTAGCAAATACACATGCGATTATTTCGCAACTCTATAAAAAAAATTACGGAAAGGAATAAAATGTGAAACCTTCTTAATTCTTTTGGGGCACTAATAAAGTCGAAGACAGTACTATCAAAACAGTGAAAGAGATATTCTGTTATTAGTCCAGTCGTCAGAGATCTGACCCCTAAAAATCGCCCGAGTTAGCTTAAAATTTGTGTACATGTCAAGTACTGGACTCCTAATAAGATGAAAAAAAGTACATCACTCCTACCCCCGAGCTTCCCTCGAAAACCACCAGTGTAAATTTCCCACAAATCTTCACATGAAATTAAAAAAATGTATCAAACAGAAAATGTAGCTGAGAGGATTTTGAACAAAAAAGTTCGTTAGCACTTTTTTGTAAAATAAACCGTTCTTTCAAAAATAACGATTTAAGTAACCGTTCATTGTGAATTTCAGTTGGGCGTGCGAAGTGACACATTTGAACAAACATATAACAACAGTACACGTTGACAATGACAGTAACAATGACGACTTACCAAGACATTGACATAACAAAGACTGAAATAATTAAAATATTATAATTCCGATATCAAAAAAGTCAGGCTGAAAGACCCCAGGGTCGATAGCCAATTCGCAGAATTAAATATTTGTTTCTTGTATATACTTATTATGTATTCTAATTATTGTACTATGTATTTCGTGAATTAAGATATTATATACAAGGTGGCCAGAAAAGGTGTGATAATCTTCAGATAGTGTGATTCGTTGATTAATTTTGGATAAAAAATCTAAATAAAAAAATGGTGATGTGTCCATCATAGTACTTTCCCCCGTAAATTGCGTATTAAATCACTTTTAAAATATTTGTAGCATTATTATTTTCAAAGTGTCTTACTTTTTGATAACTACAACTTTTATTTGAAACATTTTTCAATTGTATCGACACATACACTGTCACACATCAATAACTAGATAAAACAAACAACTTTTAAAATATCTCAAAAACTAAGAATGCTATGACAAAAAGTAAGTGAACAATATATCTTCATTTTGTTATTATCTACAACTTTTATTTGAAAGAATTTTTTGTTTGATGAACATTTATTGAAAAAATTTGAAAAAACTGAAAAACGGTAAGAGTAAAGTACCACTTCCGGTTTTCCGATTTTCACCAAAAGCTTTTCAGTTCTTCCGATTGTAACAAAAAGCTTAAGTTTCAAGTTTCATCTCGATATCTTTAGCGGTTTTTGCGGTACAGCGCACACAGACACACACGCAGACAGACAGACAGACATTTTTCAAAAATGGTCTTATTCGACTCAGGGGACCTCAAAACGGATATTTCCGCTAAAATTTTTGATTCGAAAATTTTCACGAAAACAATACTTTCCCTTTGTATTACATACGGGGGAAAGTAAAAATATTGTATTCTTCCTCGTAACATCTCACGAGGTCGTTAAAATATTAAACGTATCTCTGGAAATTAGTGTTATTTTCTATTATTTTGGAAAAAATCAATAGAACTTACAATCAATTACACATTTGTAAAATTTAAATGACATAGGTGATAAATAAATTGGAAACTTTAACAAATTAATAACTTCTTCAGAAGCATTTTTTTAATAAAAATAGACCTGGCAACTATGTATTTTCATATGTAACCTTATTAAATTTCACTTGACTTTGACATATACTTGTCATAATTTATTTGTGTAAGTTTGTATAAGTTCATCATACTTTTTGAAGATGTACACATTCAACGAGTATTCAGATATGTACATGATATTTGGATTCTGCAATGGTAATGCAACTAGTGCCAAAGATGAGTACCAAAGAAGATATCCAAATCGCCAACAGCCCTGCGTAAATACGTTTAGAGTAATACTTTTGGCCAAAGGCTACGTACTTTTGGGTCGTTCGTTTATAATAACATAGATGGAGGGAGACCTAGGGAACGTCGCACTGTTCACCTAGAAGAACAGATATTGAATGCAGTTCAAGAAGATCCCAATATTAGTACGAGACAAATAGCCCAACAGTTAAATGTCCCCAGTAAAACAACAGTCCATGCAGTATTGAAAGAAAATCGAATGCGTCCATTTCATGCAAGAAAAGTTCAACCACTGTATGAAAATGATAACGAGCGTAGACGTATGATTTGTGACAGGATTTTAGATCAAATTCGGGAAGAACCAAATTTTTTATTTAAAATTCTTTGGAGTGATGAATGTACATTCACTAGAGATGGGGTATTTAATTGTCATAATTATCAGTTTTGGACAGAAGAAAATCCTCGGGCGGTTAGAGAGATGGGACATCAAAGGAAATTTTCAGTTAACGTCTGGCTTGGTATTCTAAATTTACGTGTAATTGGGCCTTTTTTTATTCATCAAAGATTAAATGCCTTAAATTATGTAAATATTTTAGAAGAAGTTTTGGAGAATGTTCCACTAAAAATAGTAAACAACATGCTGTACATGCATGATGGTGCACCACCTCATACAGCAAGAATTTCAAGAGAATGGTTGGACGAACATTTTCCAAATAGATGGATTGGGCGCAATGGACCCATACTATGGCCAGCAAGGTCGCCGGATATGAATCCACTTGATTTTTTCGTTTGGGAATTTTTAAAAGAAAAGGTGTATGCAATACCTCCAGTGGACAATGTAGACGTCATGAATAGAATTCGTGTTGCAGTGGAATTAATTACTGAAGAGATGTTGCTCCGAGTAATTAATTCTATCCCACGACGGCTCCAGATCTGCTTAGAAACGGATGGTTATCAATTTGAACATTTACTTTAATCTTTCATTTTTGATGTATACTTCAAATATTAATATTTGAAGATTTCTTAAATTTATGATTATTATTAAATTAAACACTTGTTTGATCCATTGTTGCCAAATTTACATTTCTTTAAATTGGCTCGTGAGGAGTTATAAGCCACAATACAATATTTTTTTACTTAAATTTTCTGCTTGAAATTAATCAATGAACCACTCTACCTGAAGATTATCACACCTTTTCTGGCCACCTTGTATATATACATATAACAACAGTTATGTTTGCTAAATATTTTATTTATGCTAGCAATCAATAATTATCCTATACTTCTTTATCTAATGATGAAAGATACTTTTCCATGTCCGAAGAAACGTTCAAAATATCACAATCTTATCTATATCAACAAATTCTGTTGTTGTTTTTTTCTTTCTTGTAAATGATCGGAATCCACTTATTAGAGGGTGTGATAATAAAAATAGTGTCTCTGTTACAAGTGTCTTTAAAAAACATTCTTGAAAAATGTAATCTAATTCCGGTTTTATTTTTTGATTCAAAAACTATTTAATCTTGACATTTAAGATTTTGAAATTACACAGGCACTTTTTAATAAAGAATCTAGTAGAAAAGTCAGTTTTAAGATAACTCTAAAATTTACCTGGCAACCATAGGTAACTTTTGGTTTTCGCCCACAAGAAATATTTGTTTCGTGTTTAAATATGTTTGTAAGATTTTTTTCTGAATTCAGTGATATATCACATTCATACTTTGTTATTGAAATGGGAAATGGTTCTTTTTGTTTCATTTTCTTCTATAGAATAAATGTTTACGTCTAATAAGCAATTTTTTTGCAAATTTTTTGTTGGTACATAAATTCTAACAATTTTATTTTAAATACTTGTACTTATACTTAAAGAGGGACCTGAAACCAAGTAAATTAAATAACTTTCTAGCGCAAGCAAGCACAGCAAAAATTAAAGCAAGCACACAAAGGGTAAAAAAGTTATATCTATAGTAGCTTGCCCAGGCCATTTAGGCCCATAGCTTTCTAATTTCCTTCCACTGCTTTCTATCTTTCGCCTTTGTCCTCCATTCGTGAGTAATCAATGTTTAACGGCCGAATTATTTAAAATGTAATAACTCGACCAAATACTGACAGATTTCAAAAATTCCTTTAAATTATAAATCGCCAATGCATTGTTAATCAATGCTGTGACCGGGAGACAAGCACAAGAGAGGCAGTGGCGTAGTGACTGATCAATGTTTAACCCTTGAATAATTTAACATGTAATAACTCGACCAAATACCAACAGATTTCAAAAATTCTTTTAAATTAGAAATCACCAATGCATTGTTAGTAAATGCTGTGACCAAAAAAGCAAGCACAAAAAAGACAGTGGTGTAGTAAGTGATCAATGTTTAACCCCCGAATAATTTAAAATGTAATGACTCGACCAAATACCAACAGATTTAAAAAATTCTTTTAAATTATAAATCACCAATGCATTGTTAATAGATGCTGTGATCAGGAGAGCAAGTACATGAAAGGCAGTGGCGTAGTAAGTGATCAATGTTTATCCCTCGAATAATGTAATATCTAATAACTCAACGAAATACAAATTAAAATCTTTCAAATTATAAATCGATAATGCATTGTTAATAAATGCTGTGACCAAAAGAGCAAGCACAAGAAAGACAGTGGCGTAGTGAGTGATCAATGTTTAACCCTCGAATAATTAAAAATGTAATAACTCGACCAAATACCAACAGATTTCAAAAATTCTTTAAATTATAAATCACCACTGCATTGTTAATTATTGCTGTGACCAGGAAAGCAAGCTCCAGAAAGGTAGTGGTGTAGTGAGTGATCAATGTTTGACCCTCAAATAATTTACTATGTAATAACTCGACCAAATACTAACAAATTTCAATTTTTTTTCAATTTATTATTCACCAATATATTAGTAATAAATGCTGTGACCGGAAGAGCAAGCACAAAAAAGACAGTGGTCTAGTGAGTGATCAATGTTTAACCCCCGAATAATTTGAACTGCAATAACTCGACCAAATACTAACAGATTTCAAAAATTCTTTTAAATTATAAATGGCCAATGTATTGTTAATAAATGCTGTGACCGGGACAGCAAGCACAAGAGAGGCAGTGGCGTAGTGACTGATCAATGTTAAACCCGTGAATAATTTAAAATGTAATAACTCGACGAAATACCAACACATTCCAAGCAATGTTTCAATGTTTAACCCCCGAATAATTTAAAATGTAATAACTCGACCAAATACTAACAGATTTCAAAAATTCTTTTAAATTAGAAATCACCAATGCATTGGTAATAAATGCTGTGACTAAAAAAGCAAGCTCAAGGAAGACAGTGGTGTAGTAAGTGATCAATGTTTAACCCCCGAATAATTTAAAATGTAATGACTCAACCAAATACCAACAGATTTCAAAAATTCTTTGAAATTATAAATCACCAATGCATTGTTAATAAATGCTGTGACCGGGTGAGCAAGAAAAGCAGTGGCGTAGTAAGTGATCAATGTTTATCCCTCGAATAATTAAAAATGTAATAACTCGACCAAATACCAACAGATTTCAAAAATTCTTTAAATTATAAATCACCAATGCATTGTTAATTATTGCTGTGACCAGAAAAGCAAGCACAAGAAAGGCAGTGGTGTAGTAAGTGATCAATGTTGGACCCTCGAGTAATTTTCAATGTAATAACTCGACCAAATACTAACAAATTTCAATTTTTTTTCAATTTATTATTCACAAATGCATTAGTAATGAATGCTGTGACCGGAAGAGCAAGCACAAAAAAGACAGTGGTGTAGTGACTTATCAATGTTTAACCCTCGAATAATTTGAAATGTAATAACTACACCAAATACCAACAGATTTCAAAAATTCTTTAACTTATAAATCACCAATGCATTGTTAATAAATGCTGTGACCGGGTGAGCAAGAAAGGCAGTGGTGTAGTAAGTGATCAATGTTTATCCCTCGAATAATTAAAAATGTAATAACTCGACCAAATACTAACATATTTCAAAAATTCTTTTAAATTATATATCGCCAATGCATTGTTAATAAATGCTGTGACTGGACGAGCAAGCGAAAGAAAGACTGGCGTAGTGAGTGATCAATGTTTAATTCTTGAATAATTTAAAATGTAATAACTTGACCAAATACTAACAGATTTAAAAAAATCTTAATCTTTAAAAAAATCTTTAATTATAAATCACTAATGCATTGTTAATTTTTGTTGTGACCGGAAAAGCAAGCACAAAAAAGCAGTGGTGTAGTGAGTGATCAATGTTTAACCCTCGAATAATTTAAAATGTATTAACTCGACCAAATACCAACAGATTTAAATTTTTTTTCAAATTATAAATTACCAATGCATTAATAATAAATGCTGTGACAGGGAGACAAAGCATAAAAAAGACAGTGGTGTAGTGAGTGATCAATGTTTAACGCTCGAATAATTTAAAATGTAATAACTTCACTAAATACCAACATATTTAAAAAATTCTTTCAAATTATAAATCACCAATGCATTGGTAATAAATGCTGTGACCGGAAAAACAAGCACAAAAAAGACAGTGTTGTAGTAAGTGATTTATGTTCAACGCTCGAATAATTTAAATTGTAATAACTACACCAACTACCAACAGATTTTAATAACTCTTTTAAATTATAAATTGCCAATGCATTGTTCATAAATGCTGAGACCGGGAGAGCAAGCACAAAAGAGACAGTGGTGTAGTGAGTGATTAATGTTTAACCTTCGAATAATTTAAAATGTAAATAACTACACCAGATACCAACAGATTTCAAAAATTCTTTCAAATTTTAAATCGTCAATGCATTGTTAATAAATGCTGCGACCGGGAGAGCAATCACAAGAAAGGCAGTGGCGTAGTGAGTGGTCAACGTTTAACCCTCGAATAATTTAAAATGTAAAAACTCGACCAAATACCAACAGATTTCACAAATTCTTTTAAATTATAAATCACTAATGCATTGTTAATAAATGCCGTGACCAGGAGAACTAGCACAGACAGTGACGTAGTGAGCAATCTATGTTTAACCCTAGAATAATTTAAAATGTAATAACTCGACCAAATACTAACAGATTTCAAAAATTCTTTCAAATTCTAAATTACCAATGCATTGTTAATTATTGCTGTGACCGAGAAAGCAAGCACAAGAAAGGCAGTGGTGTAGTGAGTTATCAATGTTTGACCCTCGGATAATTTACAATGTAATAACTAGACCAAATACTAACAAAATTTAATTTGTTTTCAATTTATTATTTACCAATGCATTGGTAATTAATGCTGTGACCGGAAGGGCAAGCACAAAAAAGACAGTGGTGTAGTAAGTAATCAATGTTTAACTCTCGAATAATTTGAGATGTAATAACTACACCTAATACCAACAGATTTGAAAAATTCTTTTAAATTATAAATCACCAATGCATTGTTAATAATGCTGTGACCGGGAGAGCAAGCACAAGAGAGGCAGTGGCGTAGTGACTGATCAATGTTAAACCTGTGAATAATTTAAAATGTAATAACTCGACAAAATACCAACACATTTCAAAAATTCTTTCAAATTAGAAATCACCAATGCATTGTAAATAAATGGTGTGACCAAAAGAGCAAGCACAAAAAAGACAGTGGTGTAGTGAGTGATCAATGTTTAACCCTCGAATAATTAAAAATGTAATAACTCGACCAAATACCAACAGATTTAAAAAATTCTTTTAAGTTATAAATCACCAATGCATTGTTAATAAATGCTGTGACCGGAAGAGCAAGTACAAGAAAGGCAGTGTCGTAGTAAGTGATCAATGTTTATCCCTCGAATAATTTAATATCTAATAACTCGACGAAATACAAAATAAAAATTGTTTCAAATTATAAATCGCCAATGCATTGTTAATAAATGCTGTGACCGAAAGAGCAAGCACAAGAAAGACAGTGGCGTAGTGAGTGATCAATGTTAAACTCTCGAATAATTAAAAATGTAATCACTCGACCAAATACCAACAGATTTCAAAAATTCTTTCAAATTTTAAATCGTCAATGCATTGTTAATAAATGCTGTGACCGGGAGAGCAAGCACAGACAGTAGCGTACTGAGCGATCAATCTTTAACGCTAGAATAATTTAAAATGTAATAACTCGACTAAATTCTAACAGATTTCAAAAATTCTTTTAAATTATAAATCGCTAATGCATTGTTAATAAATTCTGTGACTGGACAAGCAAGCACAAGAAAGACAGTAGCTAAGTGAGTGATCAATGTTTAATTCTTGAATAATTTCAAATGTAATAACTCCACCAAATACTAACAGATTTTAAAAAATTCTTTTAAATTATAAATCACTAATGCATTGTTAATTATTGTTGTGACCGGGAAAGCAAGCACAGAAACGCAGTGGTGTAATGGGTGATCAATGTTTAACCCTCGAATAATTTAAAATGTATTAACTCGACCAAGTACCAACAGATTTCAATTTTTTTAAATTATAAATCACCAATGCATTAATAATGAATGCTGTGACTGGGAGACCAAGCACAAAAAAGACAGTGGTGTAGTGAGTGATCAATGTTTAATGCTCGAATAATTTAAAATGTAATAACTACACTAAATACCAACATATTTAAAAAAGAATTCAAATTTTAAATCACCAATGCATTGGTAATAAATGCTATGACCGGAAAAGCAAGCACAAAAAAAAAAGTGGTGTAGTGAGTGATCAATGTTCAACCCTCGAATAATTTAAAATGTAAATAACTACACCAAATACCAACAGATTTCAATAATTCTTTGAAATTTTAAATCGTCAATGCATTGTTAATAAATGCCGCGACCGGGAGAGCAAACACAAGAAAGGCAGTGGCGTAGTGAGTGATCACCGTTTAACCCTCGAATAATTTAAAATGTAATACCTCGACCAAATACCAACAAATTTCAAATTTTTTTTCAAATTATAAATCACCAATGCATTGTTAATAAATACTGTGACCAGGAGAACAAGCACAGACAGTGGCGTAGTGAGCGATCAATGTTTAACCCTAGAATAATTTAAAATGTAATAACTTGACCAAATACTAACAGATTTCAATTTTTTTTTTTAAATTATAAATCACCAATGCATTGTTAATTATTGCTGTGGCCGGGAAAGCAAGCACAAGATAGGCGGTGGTGTAGTGAGTGATCAATGTTTGACCCTCGGATAATTTACTATGTAATAACTAGACCAAAAACTAACAAAATTTATTTTTTTTTCAATTTATTATTTACCAATGCATTGGTAATAAATGCTGTGACCGGAAGAGCAAGTACAAAAAAGACAGTGGTGTAGTGAGTAATCAATGTTTAACTCTCGAATAATTTGAAATGTGTAACATCCACCCTGGACGCTCGCCACTAGCGACCATCCTTGTCGCACAGGCACTCTCGCGCTCGTCCACCACCCTCGCACGCTCGCCAATGGGACCCTTCATCCCCACCGCAGCTATCCGAGAACCGCGGCCGGACACCTTTAAAACCAGCGCACCCTGCCTAAGAATTCATTCTCTTGCTAGCGCTGAATACGGCCTAACCTAGAGAATCACTTCTAAGCACTGAGCACGGTCTTAGACATCTTACCAATTATCGTATTTATAGTCGTATCTGTATACTTGTACATACTTTGTGTTAAATATACGTTTTGGAACAACACCGGACTCTAAATATAAACGAACCCCTACAAACTGGCCTCCCAACGCGGGTCCGGATATAACACAAGAGCAAAAATACGAAGCGACACCAAGGTAAATATGGCAGTCACACTCACAACGGAACAATTTCAAGAACTGATACGAGCCAACCGAGGAGACAGTAAGCCCGGATCCTTCGCGAACTGCACGGTACGCTTTTCGGGACTAAGCAGGAACCTCGTGGAAGTAGAGGGATTTATCAACACCGTGAAAGTTTACAAGAAGATAGAAAAGATAACGGACGAAGATGCACTGGAAGGATTATTACTATTGCTCACTGACGACGCTGCAGTTTGGTGGCAAGGAGTAAGAACGACGACAGCCACGTGGAACGACGCCACTAAGTTGTTACGAGAAACGTTTGCACCGCAGAAACCGGCATATGCAGTATTCCAGGAAATATTCGCGAGACGCCAAGAAAGCGGTCAAATCACGGATACGTTTGTCGCCGAAAAGAGGGCCCTTATCGCGCAGATTAAAGAGCACAATCTGAGTGAGGCGCTGCAAATGGACATGGTCTTCGGCCTCCTGAACGTTAACATCCGAGACAAGATACCAAGAGACGGAATCCAGACGTTCCAAAACCTCATCGCCAAGGCTCGCGAGATTGAACGCTCACGGCAGGAGAACAGCGAACAGGAAAATCCTCAAAATGGTATGATTATCGAAGCGAAGAAAAAGAAGTGCACCCACTGTCGCGCTCACGGACACACCTTCGCAGAATGTAGAAAAAGGAAGAAAGCCTTAGAAACACAGGCAAAAATGGCAGACGAAAAGACAACCACCCCGACGTTCGCATGCTACGGTTGCGGTAAGCCAGGAACCATCCGAGCTAAGTGCACAACATGCAACCCGACCGTAAACGGAAACAGTAAGCTATCGTTTTGCGCGATGAACACCGTTGCCTTACAACGAAGAAGCCCAATAGTTCACATCGACATAAAGGATTCAAAGGGAAGTGCGTTTCTGGATTCATGTGCTGAAAAGTCCGTCGCCTCCGCATCACTGTACAAACATCTACTACGACAAGGTACGAAATTCCACAGTGTACAAGGACAAGTTACGTTGGCCGATGGTAAACCTCAAGAAAAGGATATGCTCAGCACGGAAGTCATAGCCAACCTCAGAAACAGACAGATAAAAACCTCATTCCTCGTCTTCCCGGACGGCGAGAACAACGTCACCTTACTAGGAGTGGACTTTATGGAAAACGCGGGTATTATCCTAAACATACCCCAGAGAACATGGTCGTTTGTCGATACACCGCACGAGCATCACTGTTATGAATCTATAAGAGACTTAGGAAACGAAGTTGAAGCAAAAGAAGAACGACAGCTCAGGATGTGCCACCTATATGGACTAACGACACCCCTGACGGCCGACACATCTGAGCACATTGACAACGAACCGATGGATATCGACTGGGAAGAGTACCGACCACCACCACTGATGAATCCCCTACCAGACGCCCCCGAGAAGGTTGAAACAGATGACACATACGCACCGGAGTATATCGACAATTTATTTGCGGATTATGTAGACGCATATCCCCCGGTACATACGGACTATTCGCGGAAGGTATTTCCTCGAGGAGCAAGAAGACCACGGCCAGTAGCGCTGTTCTACGTCAACGTATCGCTCCGTGACGACGAAGCCACCGATCTGGACGACCAAGAAAGAGCAGAGGTCAACCGGATGCTTCAGGACAACTCAAGCTCATTTGAGTTATGGGGCCCACCAACTACGGAGATAGAGCACAACATCACCGTAGTCCAAGATACCCCGATATCCACGCGCCCGTAACGGATATCCGCCGTACGGCAGGCAGAGTTAAAGAAGGAAATTAAGGAAATGATGCAACAAGGCATCATCGAGGAAAGCCAGTCCCCTTGGGCAGCACCTGTGGTAATGGTCCCCAAGAAGGATGGAGGAACCCGACTATGCGTGGATTTTAGAAAACTGAACGCGGTCACCGTACCCGACATTTACCCGCTTCCCCGTGTGGATGATCTACTGCACGCAATGGGTAAACCAGACTGCTTCTCCACCATTGATCTACGCACCGGATACTGGCAAATCCCTGTGAGACAACAGGATCAAGTAAAAACCTCGTTTATAACCCCGTTTGGCTGTTACCAGTTTAGAAGAATGCCGTTTGGCTTAAGAAACGCCCCATCGACATTTCAGAGATTAATGGACAAATTTCGTCGGAAACTACCAGATGTATGTATGCTCGCCTACCTGGACGACCTGGTAATCTTGTCAAGTTCCATCAAGCAACACTTAGATGATCTCCGGAAAGTTATAAAGGAACTAAACAAGTGGAACCTCCGCATCAACAGGGAGAAGACTTCATTCTTCTGCCAATCCGTGCGCTTCCTGGGCCACAGGATAACGAAGAGTGGATTTCTACCGGACCCAGAGAAGGTTGACGCCATCAGAAACAGAACGAAACCAACGAATAGCAAGCAACTGGTCTCCTTCCTACAAATGTGCTCCTGGTATAGACGTTTCATACCAGAATTTGCGCGCATTTCAAAACCACTGAGCAATCTCACCAAGAAGGGCACCCCTTGGAAATGGAGCGAAGACGAAGACGCCGCATTTGAGCAATTAAAGGAAGCACTGACCAAAGCCCCGGTACTACAAACAGCTGACCCGACAAAGCCATTCACCGTTAGGACGGACGCAAGCGCTTACGCCGTCGGAGCAGTTTTGTGCCAGGGGGAGGGTGAAGAGGAACACCCAGTCGAATACGCGAGCAGGCTGCTGACTCCAGCAGAAAGGAACTACGCCACCATCGAGAAGGAGGCATTAGCCATCATATGGGCTATGAAAAAGTTCCGAGGATATTTGGATGGGTCACAAATCACCATCGCCACGGATCACCAACCGCTCCGCTAGCTGATGAATTTGCAGTCGCCAACAGGACGATTGGCACGATGGGCCCTGCAGCTACAGGCCCACAACATCCAAATCAATTACATACCAGGGCGTGCGAACAGAGTGGCCGACACTCTATCCCGCCCCGTAACTGAGGACATCGACGACCTGTATCCATGGGAATTAAGAAGAATTTCCATCGACATGACAGCACGAAGAGAAAGTGACGTCAGAGAGGCTCAACTCCGAGACAGTGAGTTAAAGAAGATCATCGATGACCTAGAAGCCACTCAACCCACCGAAAACGCTGTCTACTGGTCAAGGAAAGGATACGTCATGACCAACGGTATATTGTATCGATATGACCCACAAAGCGAACAAGAAGATGCACAACAAGTCGTCCCCAAGGAAGAAATTCCCCGAGTACTAAAAGCATTCCACCACGATCCCAGCGCAGGACACTATGGAATCCAGAGGACACTTACACGTATACGCCTAAGCTATTTTTGGAAAGGGATGCAAAACAGCGTGGAGCAATATGTCAAATCATGCGAAGCATGCCAACGATACAAGGTAACAAATCTAAAACCCGCCGGACTGTTACAAACCCGCGCTATTAATCAGAGATTCGAGGTACTCGCATTCGACTTATTTGGACCACTGCCAGCCACTCCCGAAGGAAAGACGACCATCCTCATCGTAGAAGATATCTCTTCAAAATGGGTGGAGTTGTTCGCCCTGGAAACCGCCACCGCCGAGAAATGTGCCACAACTTTAATAGAAGAAGTTTTTCTGAGTTATCATCCCCAAGCTAACCCGGTTGAAAGGAAGAACCGAGACCCAAAGACACAGTTAGGGATACTCACGGGACAACATCATACACGATGGGCCGAGAAGTTACCAGCCATCAGGTTTTCCATGAACACAGTCATGTGTCAAACCACAGGATTCAGCGCTGCATTCTTGACCTTCGGCAGGGAACTCCGCACTCCTTACGAAGCCACTCAAGACCCCAAGGCCATCATCGAGTCCGAGAACTTCGTCGCTGAGATAACTCCGTATCTCTCCCGTCTTACGGAATACCTACGACAAGCTGGTGAAAACCAGGATCGCCAACAAGATCTCAGGAAGAAGAACGCTGATCAGACCAGAAGAGCCACTCCGCAGTATACCCCTGGAGACAAAGTCTGGATCACGCTACACCCCCTGAGCAACGCAAAGAAGGGATTCAGTTCCAAATTGGCTCCCCGAAGAGATGGGCCCTACGTCATCCTACAGGCTCTAGGACCAACCACCTTCGAAGTCGCGCCACTGGACAACCCAACCACGGCAATAGGAGTTTACCATTCGTCAGCACTCACCCCATGTGTTGGACAGGATGTCATCTCCCAGCCCATCAAGCCCTTAAGAAAAAGAGGAAGACCCAGGAAGGATTAGTGGATGTCTCATAGCTGGATGGATCGTCGGGACGACTTCACCTCCAGAGGGGGAGACTGTAACATCCACCCTGGACGCTCGCCACTAGCGACCATCCTTGTCGCACAGGCACTCTCGCGCTCGTCCACCACCCTCGCACGCTCGCCAATGGGACCCTTCATCCCCACCGCAGCTATCCGAGAACCGCGGCCGGACACCTTTAAAACCAGCGCACCCTGCCTAAGAATTCATTCTCTTGCTAGCGCTGAATACGGCCTAACCTAGAGAATCACTTCTAAGCACTGAGCACGGTCTTAGACATCTTACCAATTATCGTATTTATAGTCGTATCTGTATACTTGTACATACTTTGTGTTAAATATACGTTTTGGAACAACACCGGACTCTAAATATAAACGAACCCCTACAAATGTAATAACTACACCTAATACAAACAGATTTAAAAAATTCTTTTAAATTATAAATCACCAATGCATTGTTAATAAATGCTGTGACCGGAGAAGCAAGCACAAAACAGGCAGTGGTGTAGTGAGTGATCAATGTTTAACCCCCGAATTATTTAAATAGTAATAACTCAACCAAATACTAACAGATTTTAAAAATTCTTTAAAATTATAAATGGCCAATGCATTGTTAATAAATGCTGTGACCGGGAGAGCAAGCACAAGAGAGGCAGTAGCGTAGTGACTGATTAATGTTAAACCCGTGAATAATTTAAAATGTAACAACTTTACGAAATACCAACACTTTTAAAAAATTCTTTTAAATTAGAAATCACCAATGCATTGTAAATAAATGCCGTGACCAAAACAGCAAGCACAAATAAAACAGTGTTGTAGTAAGTGATTAATGTTTAATTCCCGAATAATTTAAATGTAATAACTCGACCAAATACCAACAGATTTCAAAAATTCTTTTAAATTATAAATCACTAATGCATTGTTAATAAATGCTGTGACCGGGAGAGCAAGTACAAGAAAGGCAGTGTCGTAGTAAGTGATCAATGTTTATCCCTCGAATAATTTAATATCTAATAACTCGACCAAATACAAAATAAAAATTCTTTCAAATTATAAATCGCCAATGCATTGTTATTAAATGCTGTGACCGAAAGAGCAAGCACAAGAAAGACAGTGGCGTAGTGAGTGATCAATGTTTAACCCTCGAATAATTAAAAATGTAATAACTCGACCAAATACCAACAGATTTCAAAAGTTCTTTCAAATTATAAATCACCAATGCATTGTTAATTATTGCTGTGACCGGAAAAGCAAGCACAAGAAAGGCAGTGGTGTAATGAGTGATCAATGTTTAACCCTCGAAGAATTTAAAATGTAATATGTTCGGATTAGGTACAGGATTTCTCACGAAATCATTAACTGCTTTCCGAAACCGTTTTTGGAAAGCGTCGTCGGGAGGCAACGGGTTTGTTATCTCAATAAACCGGGCCCAAATACGCGACCATTGTGTAAAGTGCGCTCCATTGTGTCCAGTGCGCCTAATTGATATTATTCCCGGAAGACGCGGCCAGCTCGGGACTTTGCTGTTTTTCCAAAACATGTGTTTAGCACCCTTCGGGGGCTTGAAAAACAGGTACCTGAAGTTACCATCACCACCATCCCCCCTACGAGGACAGTAATTTTGTTTTGTAAATATTTTTTGTAAATATTTGTTACCAGTCGAGACTTTGTACAGTTCAGTTAATAGAATCATTTTTGAAATCTCATTTCTCTGTGTTTTCTTGTTGTCGTGACAACTACGTACTCTTACAAAGTACAACAACCATCTACAAACCTATAACATAATAACTACACCAAATACCAACAGATTTCAAAAATTCTTTCAAATTTTAAATCGTCAATGCATTGTGAATAAATGCTGATACCGGGAGAGCAAGCACAAGAAAGGCAGTGACGTAGTGAGTGATCACCGTTTAACCCTTGAATAATTTAAAATGTAAAAACTCGACCAAATACCAACAGATTTCAAAAATTCTTTGAAATTATAAATCACCAATGCATTGTTTATAGATGCTGTGACCGGGAGAGCAAGCACAGACAGTAGCGTAGTGAGCGATCAATGTTTAACCCTAGAATAATTTAAAATGTAATAACAAGACCAAATATTAACAGATTTCAAAAATTCTTTTAAATTATAAATCGCCAATGCATTGTTAATAAATGCTGTGACTGGACGAGCAAGCACAAGAAAGTCAGTGGCGTAGTGAGTAATCAATGTTTAGATCTAGAATAATTTAAAATTTAATAACTCGTTGAAATACTAACAGATTTTAAAAATTCTTTCAAATTATAATAATATAATAATAATAATCTTTATTTAGCATCTTTGCTATATAATAACATAGAAAAATATATGTATATCTATATATATATATATATAAAATAAACATTTGATCATCCTTAATCTATAAATTGTGTATGTATAATAAATTTATCACATAATAATACTTAATATATAATCTTTTTACTACTTTAATAAAATCAGTCTAAAACCATACTTAAATATCTATGTAAAAATAATAAATCCATAATACAACAATACTTATACATTTATGCAAAAAACAATAACTAAAAAGGTAATAATACTTATTTAAAATTTGTACTTATACATATAGGAACAATTAATAATATATACACATAATGCACAGCCCATACACTACGACTATTTCTGAAGACTCTTCAAGTAATCTAGCAACTTAGATTTAAACTTATTAATATTTTCTTCTTCTTTTATTTTTATTGATAGCTTGTTGTGTTTTTGAATGGGAGAAAAATATTTCCTCTGCCTCTTGTGTTGTACGTATGGATGTCTGCATTAGTGATGATACTTTCATCAAAGTATTTGGGCATCTTCCCAGTAGTGTAAACTTTGTGAATAAAAATTAATGCCTTAAATTTTACAAAATTCTCTATGTTTATCCAATCCAGTTGTTCTAACATCGTTCTTATACTTGTATATTTATTACAATTTAAAATTATTCTCATTCCTTTATTTTGCAATATTTGGAGTCTATTCAAAGATCCACTATTTGCAAGATAAAGAATAGATCCTGCAAAGTGGAAATGTCGTAGTATAATAGTGTTATATATTGTTTTTTTGGTAGCTTGCGACATATAATAACTACTTCGTCTTAATACTCCTAACTTTTTTCCTATTTTTTTACATGTATAATCTATATGTTCATTGAACTGTAATCGTTTATCTAATTGAACTCCTAGGTATTTTATTGTATTGACATATGTTATGGGGCTATTATTGAATTTAATTGTATTATTTTCTATGGACTGATCTTTTCTGCTAATTATCATTGCTTTTGTTTTGGTTGTATTAATTTTCAAACTATTATCCTGTAACCAATTGTTTAAATTAATTAAGTCGCTATTAAATCACTAATGCATTGTTAATTATTGTTGTGACCGCGAAAGCAAGCACAAAAAAGCAGTGGAGTAGTGAGTGATCAATGTTTAACCCTCGAATAATTTAAAATGTATTAACTCGACCAAATACCAAGAGATTTCAATTTTTTTTAATTATAAATCACGAATGTATTATTAATAAATGCTGTGACTGGGAGACCAAGCACAAAATAGACAGTGATGTAGTGAGTGATCAATGTTTAAAGCTCGAATAATTTAAAATGTAATAACTACACTAAATACCAACATATTTAAAAAATTCTTTCAAATTATAAATCACCAATGCATTGGTAATAAATGCTGTGACCGGAAAAGCAAGCACAAAACAGACAGTGGTGTAGTGAGTGATCAATGTTTAACCCTCGAATAATTTAAAATGTAATAACTACACCAACTACCAACAGATTTTAATACCTCTTTTAAATTATAAATCGCCAATGCATTGTTCATAAATGCTGTGACCGGGAGAGCAAGCACAAGAAAGGCAGTGGCGTAGTGACTGATCAATATATAACCCTTGAATAATTTAAAATGTAATAACTTGACTAAATACCAACAGATTTCAAAAGATCTTTCAAATTATAAATCACCAATGCATTGTTAATAAATGCTGTGACCGAAAAAGCAAGCACAAGAAAGACAGTGGCGTAGTAAGTGATCAATGTTTAACCCTTGAATAATTTAAAATGTAATAACTTGACTAAATACCAACAGATTTCAAAAATTCTTTTAAATTATAAATCACCAATGCATTGTTAATTATTGCTGTGACCGGGAAAGCAAGCACAAGAAAGGCAGTGGTGTAGTGAGTGTTCAATGTTTAACCCTCGAAGAATTTAAAATGTAATAACTACACCAAATACCAACAGATTTCGAAATTCTTTTAAATTTTAAATCGTCAATGCATTGTTAATAAATGCTGGGACCGGGAGAGCTAGCACAAGAAAGGCAGTGATGTGAGTGATCACCGTTTAACCCTTGAATAATTTAAAATTTAAAAACTCGACCAAATACAAACAGATTTCAAAAATTCTTTAAAATTATAAATCACCAATGCATTGCTAATAAATGTAGTGACCGGGAGAGCAAGCACAGACAGTAGCGTAGTGAGCGATCAATGTTTAACCCTAGAATAATTTAAAATGTAATAACTCGACCAAATACTAACAGATTTAAAAAATTCTTTTAAATTATAAATCGCCAATGCATTGTTAATAAATGCTGTGACTGGACGAGCAAGCACAAGAAAGATAGTGGCGTAGGGAGTGATCAATGTTTAATTCTTAAATAATTTAAAATGTAATAACGACCAAATACTAACAGATTTTAAAAATTCTTTCAAATTATAAATCACTAATGCATTGTTAATTATTGTTGTGACCGGGAAAGCAAGCACAGAAAAGCACTGGTGTAGTGAGTGATCAATGTTTAACCCTCGAATAATTTAAAATGTATTAACTCGACCAAATACCAACAGATTTCAATTTTTTTTCAAATTATAAATCACCAATGCATTAATAATAAATGCTGTGACTGGGAGACCAAACACAAAAAAGACAGTGGTGTAGTGGGTGATCAATGTTTAACCCTCGAATAATTTAAAATGTAATAACTACACCAACTACTAACAGATATTAATAACTCTTTTAAATTACAAATTGCCAATGCATTGTTCATAGATCCTGTGACCGGGAGAGCAAGCACAAGAAAGGCAGTGGCGTAGTGACTGATCAATATATAACCCTTGAATAATTTAAAATGTAATAACTTGACTAAATACCAACAGATTTCAAAAGATCTTTCAAATTATAAATCACCAATGCATTGTTAATAAATGCTGTGACCGAAATAGCAAGCACAAGAAAGACAGTGGCGTAGTAAGTGATCAATGTTTAACCCTCGAATAATTTAAAATGTAATAACTTGACTAAATACCAACAGATTTCAAAAATTCTTTTAAATTATAAATCACCAATGCATTGTTAATTATTGCTGTGACCGGGAAAGAAAGCACAAGAAAGGCAGTGGTGTAGTGAGTGATCAATGTTTAACCCTCGAAGAATTTAAAATGTAATAACTACACCAAATACCAACAGATTTCAAAAATTCTTTTAAATTTTAAATCGTCAATGCATTGTTAATAAATGCTGGGACCGGGAGAGCTAGCACAAGAAAGGCAGTGATGTGAGTGATCACCGTTTAACCCTTGAATAATTTAAAATTTAAAAACTCGACCAAATACCAACAGATTTCAAAAATTCTTTAAAATTATAAATCACCAATGCATTGCTAATAAATGTAGTGACCGGGAGAGCAAGCACAGACAGTAGCGTAGTGAGCGATCAATGTTTAACCCTAGAATAATTTAAAATGTAATAACTCGACCAAATACTAACAGATTTAAAAAATTCTTTTAAATTATAAATCGCCAATGCATTGTTAATAAATGCTGTGACTGGACGAGCAAGCACAAGAAAGACAGTGGCGTAGGGAGTGATCAATGTTTAATTCTTAAATAATTTAAAATGTAATAACGACCAAATACTAACAGATTTTAAAAATTCTTTCAAATTATAAATCACTAATGCATTGTTAATTATTGTTGTGACCGGGAAAGCAAGCACAGAAAAGCACTGGTGTAGTGAGTGATCAATGTTTAACCCTCGAATAATTTAAAATGTATTAACTCGACCAAATACCAACAGATTTCATTTTTTTTTCAAATTATAAACCACCAATGCATTAATAATAAATGCTGTGACTGGGAGACCAAACACAAAAAAGACAGTGGTGTAGTGGGTGATCAATGTTTAACCCTCGAATAATTTAAAATGTAATAACTACACCAACTACTAACAGATATTAATAACTCTTTTAAATTATAAATCGCCAATGCATTGTTCATAGATCCTGTGACCGGGAGAGCAACCACAAGAAAGGCAGTGGCGTAGTGACTGATCAATATTTAACCCTTGAATATTTTAAAATGTAATAATTCGACCAAATACCAACAGATTTCAAAAATTCTTTTAAATTATAAATCGCCATTACATTGTTAATATATGCTGTGACCGGGAGAGCAAGCACAAAAAAGGTAGTGGCGTAGTGACTGATCAATGTTACCCCCTCGAATATTTTAATAACTCGACCAAATACAAATAGATTTCAAAAGTTCTTTCAAATTATAGATCACCAAGGCATTGTTAAATAATGCTGTGACTAAGAAAGCACGCACAAGAATAGCCGTGGCGTAGTGAGTGATCAATGTTCAACCCTCAAATAATTTAAAATGTATTAACTCGACCAAGTACTAATAGATTTCAAATATTCTTTCAAATTATAAATCACCAATGCATTATTAAATAATCTTGTGAGCGGGAAAGCAAGCACAAGAAAGGCAGTGGCGTAATGACTAATCAATGTTTAACCCTCGAATAATTTAAAATGTAATAACTCGACCAAATACAAACAGATTTCAAATATTCTTACAAATTATAATTCACTAATGCATTGTTAATAAATGCTGTCACCGAGAGAGCAAGTACAATAAAGACAGTGGTGTAGTGAGTGATTAATGTTTAACCTTCGAATAATTTAAAATGTAATAACTCGACCAAATACCAACAGATTTAATTTTTTTTTAATTATAAATCACCAATGCATTGTTAGTTAATGCTGTGACCAGGAAAGCAAGCACAAGCAAGGCAGTAGCGTAGTCAGTGATCAATGTTTAACCTTTGAATAATTAAAAATGTAATCACTCAATCAAATACCAACAGATTTTAAAAATTCTTTTAAATTATAAATCACCAATGCATTGGATATAAATGCTGTGCTGTGACCCTCGAATAATTTAAAATGTAATAACTCGATCAAATACCAACACATTTAAATTTTTTTTTCAAATTATAAATCACCATTGTATGCATTGTAAATAAATGCTGTGACCGGGAGAGCAAGCACAAGTAAGGCAGTGGCGAAGTAAGTGATCAATGTTCAACCCTCAAATAACTTAAAATGTAATAACTCAACCAAATACTAACAGATTTTACAAATTTTATCAAATTTTAAATCACCAATACATTGTTAATAAATGCTGTGATCGGTAGAGCAAGCACAAAAAAGACAGTGGTGTAGTGAGTGATCAATGTTTAACCCTCGAATAATTTAAAATGTAATAACTCCACCAAATACTAATAGATTTTAAAAATTCTTTTAATTTATAAATCACCAATGCATTGGTTATAAATGCTATAACCGGGAGAGCAAACACAAGAAAGGCAGTGGCGTAGTAAGTGATCAATGTTTAAACTCTCGAATAATTTAAAATGTAATAACTTCACCAAATACCAACAGATTTTAAAAATTATTTTAGATTATAAATCACGAATGTATTGTTAATAAATGCTGTGACCGGGAGAGCAAGCACAAAAAAGGCAGTGGCGTAGTGAGTGATTAATGTTTAACCCTCGAATAATTTAAAATGTAATAACTCCACCAAATACAAACAGATTTTTAAAATTCCTTAAAATTTTAAATCACTAATGTAATGGTAATAAATGCTAGAAGAGCAAGCACAAGAAAGACAGTGGCGTAGTAAGTGATCAATGTTCAACCCTCGAATAATTTAAAACGTAATAACTCGACCAAATACTAACAGATTTCAAAAATTCTTTCAAATTATAAATCACTAATGCATTGTTATTCGATGCTGTAACCGGTAAAGCAAGCACAAGAAAGGCAGTGGCGTAGTGAGTGATCAATGATCGACGTTCAAATAATTTAAGATCTAATAACTCGACCAAATACCAACAGATTTTAAAAATTCTTTGAAATTTTAAATCACTAATGCATTGTTAATAAATGCTGTGACCTGGAGAGCAAGCACAAAAAAGACAGTGGTGTAGTGAGTGATCATTATTTAACGCTCGAATAATTTAAAATGTAATAACTACACCAAATACCAACAGATTTAAAAAATTCTTTCAAATTTCAAATCGTCAATGCATTGGTAATAAATGCTGTGATCCGGAAAGCAAGCACAAAAAAGGCAGTGGCGTAGTGAGTGATCACCGTTTAACCCTCGAATAATTTAAAATGTAAAAACTCGACCAAATACCAACAGATTTCAAAAATTCTTTGAAATTATAAATCACCAATGCATTGTTAATACATGCTGTGACCGGGATAGCAAGCACAGACAGAGGCGTAGTGAGCGATCATTGTTTAACTTTCGAATAATTTAAAATGTAATAACTCTACCAAATACTAACAGATTTCAAAAATTCTTTTTAAAGATACATCACCAATGGTATGTTAATAAATGCTGTGACCGGAAGAGCAAGCACAAGAAAGGCAGTAGCGTAGTAAGTGATCAATGTTTAACCCTCGAATAATTTAAAATGTAATTACTCGACCAAATACCAACAGATTTCAAAAATTCTTTTAAATAATAAATCACGAATGCACAGTCAATAAATGCTGTGAAAATCAGCATCACATTAGTAACACACCACAGATATATTGCTAATGTGTTGCTGTTTTGCAGAATTATATATGATTTTTTTATATTATTATAACGGCGGTCATAGGTGCATTTGGTTGCAGTTATAGGTGCATTTGATTCCGTCGTTATACTATGAATCTTACCACAGGAAAACACAAGAAATGCAGGTACTTGGGAAGTTGTATTTATACTTAACTATGTCACGTACAAAAACGAACTTAGCACGCGTTATTCTCTAAAATTATATGTTATTATTTTTTGTGTCCACGGCAACCTTCCTATCTCTCCCCGCCGTCCGGATTATTCTTGTTCAGGCGACACCACATTACCCCCCACCTAGATTGAGGAGGAAAAGGAAACAGAGGAAGAGAAAGTTACACGTTTAATAGATTTAGAAAAATGATTTGGTCCAGAGTGTTTAAGGATTGATTTAAGAGATGTGGTGTATGGAATAGAAGAATTAGAGTGTAATTGTTTTGTAAAGGAAGTAACTGAAACTTGTGGTGTATAGCTAGGTTTAAGTCGATCGATGGAAACGCAATTGTTTCTGCCGTTAACATTTACCGTAAACAATTTAGTATTTCGACTGATAATTTCGAAAGGGCCATCGTAAGAATTTTGTAACGGCCGTTTTGCGTGATCCTTCCTTATAAAAACATGAGTGCATTTTTTTAGATCGGGGTGTATGAAAGATTTGCGGTTATTTCGGAAATAAAAAATCGCCTGGTAAACATAATGTTTTACCATTATGTAAACCTAATAAAATTACTCATTCTGATCGAGTCTTTAATTTGGCGATTGAGCCGCTCTACCAAACCGTTACATTGCGGATGGTAGGCGGTGGTGGACTTATGCGTGATGCCGAAAATGTTGCAAAATTCCTTCCAAATGTTGGATTGGAATTGCCGACCACGATCAGTAATAATCGTCGATGGAATTCCAAAACGTGCAATCCAACAATTTAAAAATGCTTTGGAAACGGAATCTGCAGTAATTTCGACTAGTGGTTGGACTTCAGGCCAACGCGTAAAACGGTCGATGCAAACTAAAAGGTATCTGTAAGTGATACAAATAGGCAAAGGGCCGATGATGTCGATGTGTATATCGGTGAAACGGTCGTCAGGGTCCGGAAAAGTAGCGATTGGTGATACAGTGTGTCGGTGAATTTTAATTTGTTGGCACTTCAAGCATGATTTGACAAATTGTGCAATGTCTTGATTCATCCGTGGCCACACATAGCGAGATGTAACCAGACGTTTCATTGCACGGACGCCAGGGTGTGTAAGTCCGTGAAGAGACTGTAAAATGTTAGTTCTTAGGACTGAAGGGATATAGGTTCGTCTTTGAGCAAGAGTTATGTCTGTGTATATAGGTGTGCTAGTGCCAGGCGGAGTGTATTGCTCGAGCTTAAGTGCCATTATTCAAAAGGAATTTTAGTTCGCCGTCTTCGGATTATAATTTTGCAAGGTTAGGTATATCTAAAGAGTTAATTTCGACTCGCGATAATGTATTAGCAACGCTGTTTTCGGTACCTGGAACGAACCTGATGTCAGTGGTGAATTGCGCGATGAAGGTGATGTGTCTGTGCTCTCGTCCTGAAAAACGATCCGAGTTCGAATTTATAGCAGAGATCAAAGGTTTATGATTTGTAAAGATGATAAATTCGCGACCTTCAAGATAATATTTGAACTTTTTAATAGCCAAATAAACAGCAAGCAATTCACGGCCAAAAGTACTGTATTTGCGTTCTGTTGTTGAAAAAAATTTGGAAAAGAAAGCGAGCGGTCGAAGAACGCCAGAATTATCCTTCTGCTGCAAGACCGCGCCAGCAGCGGAGTCAGATGCGTCTACCATAATGCTTAACTCCGCAACAGGATCTGGTAAACCAAGCATAGCACATTCGGCGAGTGCAGCCTTAACTGTCGTAAATGCTTGAAGAGCGGGTTGGGACCAGACCAGTGGTTTGTTGCGTGGAGTTGTTGCAGCAAACTGGTTGAGCGGTGCTAGGATACTCGAGCATGATTTTATGAACCGATGGTAAAAGTTCACCATGCCGAGAAAGCGTTGCAATGCTTTTTGGTCAGTGGGTTGTGGGAAGGACAAAATCGCATCGACCTTGGACTGTAGAAGTTTGATTCCCGAATCACTAATGCTGTGACCTAAAAAGTTTAATTTTGTTTCACCGAAAACACATTTGTCAGAGTTAATTTTTATTCCAAAAGAAGTTAATCGCTCAAAAATTTGTTGCAAGTGACGAACGTGTTCATGTTTATCCTTGCTGAAAACGCGAAGCAAAATGGTAGTCCGCGTAATACCGAGTCCATAAACCTTTGAAACGTTTGAGCGGCGTTTATTAAACCGAAACTCATCCTAGTGTATTCGTAAAGTCCAAAGGGTGTTGTGATTGCCGTTTTCGGAATGTCTGCAGGATGAATTGGAATTTGGTGATATGCCTTTACTAAATCGATTTTTGAAAATAACGTGCAACCACAACAATTGTACGTGAAATCGTGAAGAATAGGCAAAGGATATCGGTCTGGTATGGTAACTTTATTGAGTCCACGGTAATCGCCGCATGGGCGCCAAGAGCCATCTGATTTAGCTACCAGATGTAGCGGCGTCGCCCATGGGCTGGAAGAGGGTCTCACGAAACCGAGCTGTAACAATTTATCAAACTCGTTTTTTGCAATTTGAAATTTGTGAGGTGGTAATCGTCGCGGTTTGGCAAAAACTGGTGGTCCAGATGTTATGATATGATGTTGCACATCATGCTTGACGGGTTTAGCTAGGTCAAAAGGGGTTGTTAGATCAGGAAATTGTTGCAATAATTTCGAATAAGGTGAATTTTGGGTAGACAAGGAACAAATTTTGAGTTTTTCTGATGGGCTGAATACATTCCTTACGAGACGTTCGTGGGCAATGTCAACAATGATATTGAAATGCCGAAGGAAGTCGGCGCCCAGAATGGGGTGGTTAACGTGTGCAAGCACGAAATTCCACGCAAGTTTTACGTCCAGACCGATGTGTACTGTTAATTTTGAAGAACCAAACGTGGGTATTAAACTACCGTTAACGGTGGTTAACAAACATTTTGATTGGCGATGAGTGTTGGCGAAGAGTTTATCCACCGCCAAAATGCTAGCCTGGGCTCCCGTATCTACTAAAATTTTTGTCCCAGAGTTAGTGTCACGCACGAAAAAAAAACGGGCCTGGGGAGACAGCGGAGGAATGGGCCGACATTAGCCCCGTTGTTCGTCGTTTCCCCACTGGCATGGTGGAGTGCACTTCCGTGCATCACCACGAAAATTGTGATGGTACCAGCACAGTTTGTGTTGCGGGTCATCGCCTAATTGCCAGCGGTTTCTTGATGCTGACCGACTTCTGTTCCGAAATTTGTTTTTAGATTCGTCAAAGCGGTTGTTAATGAATTTAAATTTTGTGTCAGCTCAGAAATTTGGGATTGCAGTTCTAAAATTCTAGTGTTGTAAGATGTTGGATGTTCAATTGCCGAGGTGTGAGAAACGTTGGTGTTATTAATGATAGTGGGTGCCGAAATTTCTAAAATTTGATCTGCCATTTCTGCCAAGTTTGTTAATGAGGTGGATTTTGCAGACACTAAAATTTTTCGCACATATGACGGTAAACGATTTAAAAAAATTTCGCGTAGGAGATTGTCGTCTATTGGCGTTGTTCCCAGCAATTGTTGCAATTTTCGTAGTAGTTGTGAAGGCGTTTGGTCGCCGAGCACTTCCGTCGACAACAATTGCTGCAAACGCTTTTTTTCGGAAATGGTGGTTTGTTTGATTATCTCCACTTTGAGCGTCTCATAAGGAAGGTCAGCGGGAGGTTCAATTAGTAAATCCCTAACTTCGATGGCAATGTCTGGGGGTAAGGCGGCTACGACTCGATAAAACTTGCGACTAGAATTTGCAATGCGCGAGTTCAAAAATTCCGCTTCAATCTGCACGAACCAGATTGAAGGGTCAACGCGAAAAAATGGGGGCAAATTACATCTTACGGTGCCAACGGCGTCATCTAATTGTTCTTCCATGATGTGTGATTGAAAATAGGAAAGGTAAGGAAAGTAAGCAGAGTAGTAAAGAGATTAAGGTTGAGAAAATAGTGGAAGTAGTTTCCTCGAAATACGAGGGGGGCTAGTAAATGTCACCTGTCACTTCAAAATCCAAAATCCTGGTTGGGGGTGGGTGCTGGCGGCAAATGGCAAGGTTGCAGGCTGTGTCGGCTCGGTATCCTGGTTAGGAGCGGGCGCCGCGGCCGGCGGCTGTTGACAAGGTCCGGTTTTCTGCACTTGAAACAGGGCTTCGTCGTTGATGCTCGATGCAGTCAGAAATTCGGATATTCCTGTAGTCAGCTCGCCTTGTAGATCCTGAATCTTGATGATTCCCGTGGCGAAGATCGTTGTGGAAAGATCACGTCGGGGTCACCAATTTATAACGGCGGTCATAGGCGCATTTGGTTGCAGTTATAGGTGCATTTGATTCCGTCGTTATACTATGAATCTTACCACAGGAAAACACAAGAAATGCAGGTACTTGGGGAGTTGTATTTATACTTAACTATGTCACGTACGAAAACGAACTTAGCACGCGTTATTCTCTAAAATTATATGTTATTATTTTTTGTGTCCACGGCAACCTTCTTATCTCTCCCCGCCGTCCGGATTATTCTTGTTCAGGCGACACCACATTATAAATAGATTCTCATTGAAAATTGGTAAAAATTATTGTTGCAGTTACGTCGATGTTGTACCTATATAGTGATATGCCGTTTCACTTATCCTGTCCTGGGACAATCTGTATATAGATTAACAATTCTATTATTTGTATATTAATTTGAACGAATATTTAGGTTCATGATTGTAATCTTCGCTTTCTCAAAATCCTTAAGCTAGTTTTTATATTTTGTATTATTTCAGATGTTGTATTGAAATATTTCGCTATATTATACTTTTTGTGTAAATACTAAATTACTTTTTTTGTACATTTTAACAATCTAAAAAGACAATAAAATAAACGTTTAGTATATTAAATAAATTAAATATAACTTTATTCAAAATGGTGTTTCAGTTTTTTTAATAACTAATGATTATACTAATTAAAAATAACTAACAACTAATGATCTATAGGCAAAAATATAAAATAAAAATTAAAAATTAGTTACATTGCAATGTCATACTGTTTAGGTCGCCAGTATTTTACTGTTCATTCTTTTACAAAATGTTAGAATTTTAAATTTGCCTTACACTGTGATCGAAACCAACTTAAAAAGTTTGTGTTGAGCTAGACAATCTTACCTGGATCCTTATTCGGGTAGGTGATAAGTGGCTAAATTGTGAGATTGATCCTTTGAGCTTCTTAGTTAGCATGTACTTAATGTTTCCTTATGATACTACGAAATTTAATAATAATACTAATAAATCTGCGTGTTTGTCTATATTTGTCTAACTTTACTTTTTTAATTTGTCCTTTTCACTTAAGGTGTATGCGGAGTAAGCTTAAAACAAGTTTTAATATGTTAATTATACATGTTAAATTAACAGATTAATCCGATGACTATTTGCCAAATCTACTAAATACGTATTCGATTCAACTAACACTTTCGTTAGAGTTTACAGAAAATAAAAATAAATGCATTATTTATTTTTATAAATACCTGAATTATTTAGTAAATGTAGAAATTCTAACTATACGACATGAAACCACATTTAAACCGATTGTGCACAATAATCAAAATGATTTGTGGCTGGGTTTTCAGAGATTTATTTTTACAAACACGTTGCCAAAATGTGACGTTTAACCTTAAAATTTTAAAGCTGCATTCCGGAATATATGTTTTCACATGTTCCATTTAGAAATTATGGCAGATTTATTTTGAAGTTTTCTGTCTGTTTTCACACACGCAATCTGATGACATCAAACTATTTTCGTATTACATGTATTGGTGCAGAGAGCACTACAAATCAAGGAAACCATGAGACACCAGTGGAGGCTCTCAGCTTAGCTTCAGAGTAGGCCACAGCGCCAAGGCACACACAACTTGAGGTTAGGATCGCGCATCATTAATACAAGGTATTGCACAACAAAGTCACCTTTCAATAACGGATACATATTACCTTGGGTCTCTGGTCTACCCTGAAGTTAGGCTGCGAGCCGCTGCTGTGGGACACCTCTCGTGAATCGTACCTTAAGTCGTAGCTAATAATTTAACTAAGACAATAAATATCCATTGAAACAACTTTCCGTGCGATTGCACTGGCGGATATTTGATTTGATTTGTTACAACGCTATCTATAGGGTATCACAACCAAAAATTGCACCCCATAAAAAACATTCTGAAACAGGTCGATTTTTACTTAAAGGGGGAACAAATTTTTATCTTAGTTTCAAAATAATTTCTTCATTCCTCTAGCGCCCACACCATATCTTCAAAAATATTAAATAGCAAGACGGGTCGAGTAACACCTCATTTTGAAATTGCTTACATTGTCTATGCAATTTGTATTTATTTTTAATTTTGAACCATTTTTATTGGAAAAACTACCTAAACTACTGTTAGAGGAAACAAAAGTGGTTATGGAAAAACTAATCAATTTAATGACTGCTCAAAACCTTCACCCCCAATTTCCATACAATAGTATAATCGATTTTCAAAAACTTGTCTAACTTCTTGAGTGATTAGACGGCTCTCTGCGAAAATTCTTTCTCGAAGCACTTGAAAAGATTCAAGTGGCGTGGAACAAACCTTGGACTTTAAGTGGCCCCACTAAAAGAAATCAAAAGGGGTTAAATCTGGTGAAAGAAAGGTTGGTTTCTTGGAGATTTGCATCTTCTTCCAGTGCTTGGATGATTTATGGGTCAATAAGATGTTCTAACAATTAAAAATTACTATCACCTGTCAAATTACTTTCAATAAAATGTAGTCCGATAATGTGGTCATCCAGAATTCCTGCCCAAACGTTTAATTATATGCGGTGTTTGGGTGCGACTTTCATTGAAAATGTGAGGGTTGGTATTACTCCAACATCATTCAAAATTGAAAAGAAAATCATACTTGCATAGCCATTTAAAAGAGCTTCAAAATGAGATGTTACTCGACCCCTCTTGCCATTTAAATTTTTTGAAAAGGCGGCTAGAGGGATGCAGAAATCATTTTGAAACTAAGATAACATTTGTTCCCCCTTTAAGTAAAATGGACCTGTTTCAGCATTATTTGTAAACTTTGATCGAATCGGAGATTATATGGGGTGCAACTTGTGGTTGGGACACCCTGTATATACTATATATGTAACATTTTGGTCAAATTCTCTTTAAACAGTTTTCTCCAAACTAACAAAAACGAAAGGAGTAATTACAATAAAAATTAAAATTAAAGGGATTTTTATTGAAAGCAATGCCCAGAAATCATAAGTTACATATCCCAACTGGATAATTCTTGCTGGGCATGATCAATAGTGTTATAAGAAAGCATGTATAATAACGAAAATCAAGAATTTAAATCTAGAAATTACTGTTTTTCTCAATTTGCTAAGCTGATCCCAGAAATTGAAAAGTTACATACCCCAAGTGTAAAATTCTTACTGAACATGAACATTGAAATCAGGAGTTTTGATCTGGAAAATTGTTAAAATAATTTATTTCCTACGACAGATTACTATTTTTCTCAATTTGCTAAGTTAAGCCCAGAAATCAAAAGAGTCATATCCCAAGTGAAAAATTCTTTCTGGGCATGAAAAATAAATAATGTAATGAAAATGCATGTATAGGGTGAGCGAAACTCGATGTCTCAACTTTATTATAAGAAAAGGAAAAACGATAGAAAAAAATCTAAAAAGTGTTTCATAAATGGGATTTTAAGCCAAAATTGCATATTTTTCTAAATTTGGAAACTGAAGTAATGACGTCATGAAATATGTTTTTCCCTGTAACATATCAATGTTTTTGTGTATTTAAAAATAGCTAATTTTTCTGAATAAACTTTGTGAAGAAGAAAATTTCCTATCTTCTTCCGTTAAAAAATGATAAGCAAACTTTATTAAAATTTTTTTAAAAAAATTCAAAATTATCACGACTTAAACAAGTAGCCTTTGGAAGCAAATAACAAAGTCGCATCTGTCAATAATTAAACTAATGGTTGACAAATATTGTGATTTGATTTTGAACACGCACAACGAAAAAGTCGACATGTTATTAGTTTATGGAGAATCTCAAAAGAACCCAGTTATACGCCCAGAGATACCCTTAACGTGTTATTCCAACCTTAAAAATATTTGCAAGATTGAAACGCAATTTACGTGCAAATAACGAGGTTTTTTTTGCTCAAAAGGGAAAATAAATTGCTAAAAGGATCAATTCTGAAAATACTGTTGTAACAGTTTTCCAGTATTTTCAAGACCATCCGAGGAACTGGAGTCGGCAAGCCTGTCGTGAGTTGAATTTAAAATATAATTGGGTACAACAAATTTTGAAAGGAAATGCTTACCACGATTATAAACTTCACAACTTAGAACACTTGTTAGATCAACATCAACAAAGAATAATAAATTATGTTACCCAAGTGATAGTAAACTTAGAGTTTAATGACACTCGAGTTTTCCAGCATTTGTTGTGGACGGATGAGAGCCGTTTTGTTAGTAACGGTAAGCCCAATACAAAAAATAACATTTTTGGGCTACTGAAAATCCACATTTTATCAATCCGATTGTAAACCAACGACACTTCGGTATTCCGGTTGGTGTGGTATTATTAATGGGCATTTGATTTGTTCATATTTTTACGACGGAGTTTTACGGAGTGAGCAATATTTGCAATTTTTTCAAGAACAACTTTCTGTGCTTCTCGAAAATGTGCCATTACAGCTGTGAGCAAACATGTGTTTTCAGCATGACGAAGCTCCTCCACTGCATAAAGCACGAGTTGTCCAACAATATTTAAATAGATAAAATTGGATAGTTATAAATGGACCGATACAGTAGGCGTCTAAATCACCAGTGGGATCTTTGAAAAACAAAACACCATCTGTTAACTTGGAACATTTAAAAGAAAAAATCAGACAGCTTGCGATAAACTATCGACAGAAATGTTACGTAAGGCTTCAGTAATAGAAGTAAGGCGGAGATTAGATAAGTGTTTAGAAGTAGGAGGTAGTTAACTTTAAAATTTGTTGTAGTGATTGCCTACATACTTTGTTTCTTTCTGTGGTCATTTGTTTAGGGTTTTTTGTTCAGTGTTGAGCGCGATATTTATTTATTGTCTTACTTATATTGTTTTGTTTTTATACATTTTTTGTAATGTTAAAAACGTAGAATCCGTAGATAAATAAATAAATAATAGTAATATATTAACATATTATGTGTTTTTAATGTTCAATTAATGATAATTAATAAAAGTAATTAATATTTTTTAATTATTGACAGATGCGACTTTGATACTTGCTTCCAAAGGCTACTTGTTTAAATCATGATAGTTGTGAATTTTTGATAATGTTTTCTTTTATCATTTTTTAACGGAAGAAGATAGCATATTTGTTTTCTACAAAGTTTATTTAGAAAAAAATAGCTCATTTAAATATTCAAAAATATAGGCATTTCTGCGAAAAAAATATTCTATGACGTCATCACTTTAGTTTCCAAATTTAGAAAAAGATGCAATTTTGGCTTAAAATGGACCTTAGTCAATCCCATTTATGAACCTCTTTTCTGATTTTTTCCATCGTTTTTTCTTTTCTTATAATAGAGCTGAGACATCAAGTTTCGTTCACCCTGTTCAATAACGAAAATCAGGAACTTTGATCTGGAAAATTGTTAAAATAATTCATTTCTTACGACAGATTACTGTTTTTCTTAATTTGCTAAGTTAAGCCTAGACATTGAAAAGTTACATATCCCAAGTGAAAAGTTCTTGCTGGGTATAAACAATCGTGTTTTTTTTTTGTGGTGTGGGAGAGGAAAATCCATTTACGGACGGAGTGTCGGACTCCCTCCAAACTGGAGGACTACCGTACCCCTCGTACTTACTGGCTTCGACTGCAAGGTCATTAGCCGGTGTACTCGTGTTATTTAGGAAAAAAAAATACAATAAATTAACTAAGATAAACAACACTAAATAAAACATAAAATAGAATATATAACCCTAAATCTAACATCAAAGACATTGTGGTGGCAGGGTTGTAAAAGACCCTGTCACCGATCGTACATAAAATGGGCAAACACATCTTAAACCTAATATCACAGATCGGCGACAGTAACGGGGTTGTAAATGGACCCCGATGCCGGACCCTAAAAACTATATACTATATGTGCTCCAGAGTTGTAAACGGACTCTGAAGCGGAGGGACACAAACTAAAAGGTGACACTGAAGTTGTAAAGGAACTTCGATGCCACTATAGACAAACAAGACAAAGACAATAAATAAATGAATAATAAATTAACACTTAAAAGAGATACACGAATCGCTATAGTCGCTTGAAAAGACTTGTTTCACGTAGAAACGTTAAACACGTTTCTACGGACTTCTAGGTATTCGCCAATATGGACGCCACATCACCACCAAACCTCAGCCTAATGCGTAGGCTGGCATGCTCCACCTTAACCGGTCGTGACAGGGTCGACACTCTGACACTTTATTATTATAAGGAGATACGAGGAGGGTAAGTTGGTGTGCCCTATTCGAAGACGACACAGGGCAATTAACTAGCGGGAACATAACTCTGCAGTAGTAACCCAAGACGACCTCGCCCGTTAATTGTTTTCAGGCAATTAACTAGCGGCAACACTCTGGATGTGAACACTACACTAGGTTCACACAGTATTAAAATACAACTTAAAAATACATAATTATAAAAGATTTACACATTTTGTGTCATGCTAATACAATATTGTGTCAAGTTGATACAATATTGTCGACACAATTTTCACTCTATGATGAGTTTCGAAATTGTTTCAAGTTGATACAATATTGTGTCATATTGTATGAACTTGACACAATATTGTCGATACAATCTTAACTCAATAATGAATTTCTAGACTGTGTCAAGTTGATACAATACTTTGTCATGCTGATACAATCTTGACTCGTTAATGAATTTCATTGCAGTGGCGAACGTGGCATATTTAGGGGATTAATCTATCAATATGAGAATGAAATAAAAGGCTCTATTTCTGTTAACTATTTATAATGTAATTTTTATATATAGGGTGTCGCTAAACCGTTCGTTAAAAGTTAATGGAGTTGCCGTTGCACTAAAAATTTGAAAAAAATCCTTGTCATACGGTTGAATTAGTTCTCCTCATGTGAAATATTTTCAACTTTATATCACTTCCGGTTCCACCGGAAGTAGCACCAAATTTGTTATTTTAAATAGAACACCCTATATATTAGCAACTTTTTGGATTCCTCGTTTAAATTGCTAAGTATTTTATTCGAACATATGTACACTTATTTCTTATAGTTTTTAGGAAAAAAAAAAAAAAAAAATTCTAAAATGTTGACCTCTAAAAGGCATCTTGAAATCTGTCTTTAACTTCTCTTAAGAATAAGATAAAAATATGATTTATATCTCTACTTGTACCTAGAGGATGCCTCTATAAGTAAATTGATTGAAAACTGTCAATTTTGACAATATGTGTTCTTAAAATATCAATATCTAAATGCCCTCTTCAATATCCAGTAATTTTTTTTTTTAAATAGAATGTCCAATTTTTATCACGTGGTACGATTAGGGGGAATATTTCCTACAAAAAAGTATTATACAACTATACTCCTAAAGCAAGTAGTTTTCGAATAATTTCGAAAATTCGTTTTTCGTCGCATTTATGCGCGCATAAGTCGCAATTGAATTTTAGTAGGCCAGTAGTATGCTTTTGTTTTGTCGCGATTGTATTGCAAAATATCTTGCCTACTAAAATTCAGTTGCAACTTATGCGCGCATTATTCCCTGCATAAGTGCGACGAAAACGAATCTTCGAAATAATTCGAAATCCACTGGCGTTAGGAGTATAGTTGTTAATACTTTTTTGTAGGTAATCTTCCCCCCAATCGTACCATGTGATAAAAAATGGGCCATTCTATTAAAAAAATTAAATTACGAGATATTGAAGAGGGCATTTAAATATTGCTATTTTAAGAACACTTATTGTCAAAATTGAAAGTTCACAATTAATATATTCATAGAGGCATCCTCTAGGTCAGCCATACTCTAAGTGTGTTCCGCGGAACCCTGGGGTTCCGCGATATCCCTGTAGGGGTTCCGCAAGAATTTAGAAAAAAGTTCAAAACACCTGTCTCTGGCCGACCGTTCTGACGCCGCGTATCACGATTCATGAGGCGCAGCCGAACTTGTTGCCTCGTACAATTTTACTATGCCGCCACCGCCGATATCTACTTGTAAGCACGTAGTCGCTTTGATAAAAGCCGCCTCTGAGATTAGACGCTATAATTGTGAACAAGCGACTTTTGGCTCTAACTTCAAAACGTAAAGTCGAGATTGTTTACACCGCATTTTTTGTATTTATATTTTTATTTCGGCTTTTTATTTATCAAAGGCGCCGACTCAAGTATTGAATGTTCGAGATCGAGGCTAGGACTATAAAAACGACGATCGTGCCTCGACACTTAGTCAGTCGACGATTAGCGTTCGCAGCGATAAGTACCTACCTGCTAGAAACAAAGTGTTGTTCTACTGCTGTATTCTGATTGTATCAGTTTTGTACATTTATTCTTTGGACTAAACTCTTCTACGCAGTAACGATCGTGCATTATTTTGATCCCACCATCCTGACATGTAACATTATTAATAAAGAAGAATGGAACGTTGGCTTAAAGGCGTTAAACGTGTTGCAACAACATCTTCTAACGAAGCCGATTGTTCAAAGGCAGTACGCGCGGAGTATACAGCAATTACAGATCCAGACGATGATGCAACGACGTCGAGTTCCACGGTTTCAAAGGTGAAAAAAAGGAAGTATGATGAATCATATATCAGTTTCGGATTTGTTGATTCCAACGGCTCACCTCTCTGCATGGTATGTAGTAAACTGCTTCCTAATAGTTCCATGGCACCTGCCTAATTGCGCCGACATTTAGAAACTGTACACCCCGAGTCTAAAGACAAGAATAAAGAATTTTTTGTACGTAAAAAAGAACAGTTATTGGAAAGTCAAAAAACTATGATGCATGTAACCCAAACTATCAATCAAAAGGCCACGGAGGCATCATATTTAGTTAGCTATCGCATTGCACTAGCAGGTGAAGCGCACACTACCGCTGAGAATTTAATAAAATCATGTGTGTTAGATATAACAAAATGTGTGCTCGATGAAAAATCTGCAAAGCATCTCTCTACTGTGCCGCTATTAAACGAAACTGTTTCACGGCAAATTCATGATCTGGCAAGCTACGTCAAACAAGAACTAGTTACACGTCTACAAAAAAACACGATTCGTCTTGCAAATAAATGAGTCGACTGATGTCGCTGGTCTGGCTATCTTGCTGGTTATCGTGAGATATCCATATGAAAGTTCTTTTGAAGAAGACATGCTTATGTGTTTACCGCTGCCCACAAACACTACCGGAGAGGAAATTTTTAATAAAATAAATATATTTTTTGAGGAAAATAATCTCAGTTGAAACGATTGCATTCACATTTGTACAGATGGGGCCAAGGCGATGACGGGTATGACAGCAGGAGTAGTGTCACGAATAAAAAATAAAGCACATAATTGTAGTTCCAGCTATTGTATCCTGCATAGACAAGCAGTGGCGATAAAGCAAATGCCGTCAAATCTAAAATTAGTTATGGATGAAGCGGTAAAAATATCGACCACTACAATCCCGATTGTTCTCATTATTGTGTGAAGATTATGGCAGCAACCATAAAACACTGCTGCTCCATACAGAAGTGCGATGGCTGTCTCGTGGTAAAACTTTAACAACGCTATTTGAACTTAGAGCCGAGTTACAAATGTTTCTTTCAGATACTTGTTTTAATTTTATAGACCATTTGCATGATAAAACTTGGTTGTTCCGATTGTCTTTTATGGTGGATATCTGTAAAAAACTGAACGAATTAAATTTATCATTACAAGGTAAACAGACAGAAGTGTTCCAGGCCTGTAACAAAATAACTGCCTTCACAAGAAAATTAGATTTTTGGATTATTTGCGTTGGAAAGAGAGAAATTGAAAGCTTTACTTCACTCAGTGAGTTTGTTAGCGATAACGACTCAGAAATGTTTCAAGATGATGTATTTGAAGAATTGGTCCAATATCTCACTTCGATGCACGCATCTTTTGAGAAGTATTTTCCCGAAGAACAGAATACAAAAATGAAACTGAATTCATGGATTCATAATCCTTTTTTACCCAACTTACAAAAGTCCGAAAGTATGTCAAACGAGATATATGAACCTCTTTTAAAAATGTCATCAGACACAAGTATGGAGTCACTGTTTAAAATGACGCACACTGGTCGAAATGCTCATTCTAGCTGAACATTTCGCTGAAAAACAACTGTTTAGAAAACAGATTTTTTCTTAGAATATGGGCAGTTTAATATCCAGAGGGTGCGCAGGTAAAGTCATAAACCCCTCTGACCTTTGGTCCAGTAGTTATTAGTACCCAAAGTGCACGCATCGTTTACGTCGCTCAGTTGTGGATTTTACGCTCTCCAAACGCCCAAGTTTAATTTCTTTTTTTACATTTGTGTTTCGTGAAAAATATAATTTAAAGATAAATATATATTTTAGTGGTGTATATACAACATTGTTTTAAATATTTTTCATATAACTTTAGTCAACATATAGATATACTGATTTAAATTGAGTAAAGAATCCTATAGTTATATTTTACAAAGTTAAACTTAAAAAAGGTTAAAGTATACATTCTTAGCCGTTCTTAGTAATGAATCTTTGTTTTTTTTACATAATAACTAATTAGTTTAATATGTAAATAATATTTAGCTGCCCGTTTTTGCCCGTGTACAAGCAGTGATTTTTTTTTTTAGGTAGCGTAACTATTTCTCGGAGAACATTATTCGATGTTGGTGCGCTCAAAAAACGCTAAAACAAAAATAAAGCAGTCTATCTTTTTGTGATTGACGTTATAATTATTGAAATTGTGTCGCACACTGAAAATTTAGGTTTATTAATACATAAAATAAATAATTTTTACAATTGATAATCAAATGGCGAACCTCTCATAGAATAATTTGAAATTTTGAAAATAAATATTCTAAGTGGCTAAACGGAATGGATGTGTTCTCTACTGAAGGTTTACCAAATTGGCCTCAACCTGGATGTTCTAGTGGTAAATCCAGAGGTTTCTCGACCGCTTACCATTCAAAAATTGAACACAGAGGTGTTAAAGTTATTAGTAGAACCAGAACAAACATCTTTACCAGAGGATTCTGAATCCGAATAATTTCTGGCTTTGGTGTAATTGTTTTTTTTATATATGATGTACCTAGATTCTTTATGCTGTATACAGGGTGTCCGTATTTCAACAGAATGTATGGGAATTTCGGTTATTTGAAGAGATAGAGAGTCGGTTAAATTGGGGCAAAGTTGTGTAATTTAAAGCCCAATATCAATTTAAAAACAAATTTAACATACCTTTTTTCGTTTTTGAAATATTGTCGAAAAACGGATTTTTTGAAATTTCGTTTTTATTTTTTTATTCAAAAACTATTGAATTCAGACATTTACAACTTTGACATTATACAGGCACTTTTTAACGATTAATCTAGTAATATATTTTATTTTAAGATAACTATATCATTTGCCCAGGGACTATAGCCAACTTTTGTTTTTCTTATGGGCGCCATTTTGGATTTTCATAGTTTTGAAAGAATATTTTTTTCTGGATTCAATGATGTATCACACTTATAGATTATTGTACATTTTATGTGTAAAATTGTAATCTTTTGTTTTTTGTAAAGAGTACCTTGGAAACAGTTGAGTAACTCACTCATTTGACAACTCCTAGGACCCATAATTTGCTTACATATCACCCCTGAAGATGGGCATCCGACGATACATATTTTAACGGTTGTGATGTATTTGAAAGTAACGAGTGTCTTCCACTCCCAGACTAAGCATGAAGTAAAATTTCGAGTCGCGGAGCGACCCTCGACAAATGTTCACGGGGCTATTCTAAACTCGAAATTTTACTTCATGCGCCACGCGTATAAACCACTGATTAACAGTAAAGTTAAAAATATATAATGCTTAGATGTGATGGTGATCAATATTTAGCTAGATGTAGCGAAAAATATGCAAGAATTACTTGTTTTGTGAATAGTTTTGAAATAATAATAATAAAAGTAGAATAAATTTAGTTTGTATAACTTTTATGTGATATTCAATACTTACTTGTATTTTTAAAGATTGACTGTTATTAATTAATTTTGAGTGCTAACAATGATTAACTGCTGTTGAGATTCTATTGATTAACAGGTATGACGTGAGTGTTTCCAAGGCACTCTTTGCAAAAAAGAAAATATCATAATTTTAAATATTAAATCTATAATAAATTATGAGTGTGATACATCACTAAGTTCAGAAAAAGATATTCTTTCAAAATATATGAAAATCCAAAATGGCGCTCATAAGAAGAACAAAAGTTGCCTATGGTCCCCGGGTAAATGTCATAGTTATCCAAAAAAATAATGCTACTAAATTCCTTATTAAAAAGTGCCTGTATATTGTTAACGTTCTAAATGTCCAGATTCAGTAGTTTTTGAGTAAAAACATAAAAACTATTTTTCAACAAATCAGTGTTTTGTTGATATCTCGAAAACAAACAAAAAGATATTTCAAATTTGTTTTTCGATTATCGTTCTGCCCTAAAATACGCAATTTTGCCCCAGTTTAACCTACTCTTTATATCTTTAAATAACTGAGATATTGTATATTCGTATTTATAGATATGTGTGCAAAATTCGAAAAATGACATTATCTTCAAATTTTATCTTAAAATTTTTCGTAAAAAAATTAAATTAATGGTGAAAAGTAGAAGGGAAGAATTATTTCATTTTGAGTAATTTATATTTTTAATCAAATATTTTCTTTCACTCCAATTTAAAGTAGACTAAATCGCTTTATAGCGAAATGTTCAGCTAGAATGAGCGTTTCGACCAGTGTGCGACGCCTCTCAAGGATTTTTGGTGCAGAATCTGTGATGAATATCCAATGCTTGCCAAAATGGCTCTGAATATTCTTCTCCCGTTCCCAACAACATATTTGTGCGAAACAGGATTCTCAACCTATGCAGTCACAAAACCAAAATACCGCAATAGACTGGACGCCGAACCTGATATGAGACTTCAACTGTCCTCTATCAAACCTGATGTCAACCAATTGATGAAAAATAAAAAAACAGTTTCATACCTCCCATTAGTTAGATTTGTTTTTTTTAATATCTTATATTATTAAACTTGTTATGTAAGTAAGTAACTGTTACATGGTACTTTTATTATGTTTATTAATAAAGAATACACTTTTAAAAACTATTGTTTTATTGTAGGGTTCCGTCAAGTATTTTGCTTTCCAAAAGGGTTCCGTCACCAAAAAAGATTAAGAACCGCTGCTCTAGGTACAAGTAGAGGTATAAATCATATTTTTATCTTACTCCTAAGAGAAGTTACAGACAGATTTCAAGATGCCTTTTAGAGGTCAAAATTTTAGAAATATTTTGTTTGCTTGAAAACTACAAGAGATAAGTGTACAGGGTGGTCTAATTTCGATGTTTCTTATGGGCATCTCGGTAAATATAAGAGTTAGAAAAAAACCGAAGGCCCAGTCGCGATCTCTTTTTTTGAGACTAAGATAATGCCGAAAACAAAAATGCACCATCTTGTTTTTTTAAGAAGTTATAGTGCAAAATCGGGTTTTCTTGATTTTTAACTTTAGTTAATATCTTCAGTAATTTGTAAGAGTCCAGTGGCGTAGGCATTTTGTTATTTTATGCACACATTTTCAAGTTATGGCCAAATTGTTTTTTTTTTAAATGTAAATCATAGCTGGCTTTGACATAGTTGATAAGAGTGTTTTTCACTGATTTCAAAAATATATACTTTTGTGAATTTATCTTAAAAAACAGTTTTACTATGGGTAGAAACTAGCTTTTAGTCTGATAAATAATATAATATTGAATACAATAGCCATTTTTGATCATTTGCATGCTCAGTTCTAATTATGATAAACATTATAAACTAAAGGTTATTTTCAAATAATAATAATTCTTTTTTGAGTAATAAATATTTTATTAGGCAAAACATAATTATATTTTCAATATTTATTAAAATTTTTATTTATTAAGAAAAAAAAACTTATTTTAAATGTTCGAACTGATGGCCATTATTTTTAATGCATCTTTGGCATCTACCTCTTGCAGCTCGAATGGGGTTATAAATTTAAATGTTGAGGACATTTCCTATGAAAATCATGACAATGTTGCTCCAATACGTCTAAATTAATTTATTCTGTTTGTAAATTTTGTCCTTCAGGTATCCCCATAAAAAACTCTAACGGTGTCAGATCTGAAGATCTAGCAGGCTACCTGACCGGTCTAAATGTTCCCAACTAATTGCCCCCTAAATTTGCATTCAAAAGCAATCTGCTCCATCTTGTTGGAAGAACAGAACTCTTTGCTGTTGCAATTAAATTAAAATTGAGCATGCAAATGATCGAAAATGGCTATTGTCTTTCGTATTATATTGTTTAGCAGATTAAAAGCTAGTTTCTACTCTATAGAAACACTATTTTTTTAAATAAATTAAGAAAAGTATATATTTTTGAAAAAACTCTTTTCAACTGTGTCAAAACCAATCATGATTTACATAAAAAAAAAATAATTTTGCTATAACTCGAAAATGTGTGCATAATATAAAAAATGCCTACGCCACTGGATTCTATATAAAAAAGTGTCGTAATAAGGTATTTATAGTTTTTGTCTATCTTACAAATTACGCAAGATATGAATTAAAGTTAAAAATCAAGAAAACCTGATTTGGCCCTATAACGTTTGAAAAAAACAAGATGGTACATTTTTGTTTTCGGCATTATCCCAGTGTTAAAAAAAGAGATCGGGATTGCGCCATCGGTTTTTTTCTAACTCTCGGTAAATGTACCGAGATAAGCAACATCGAAAGTTGACCACCCTGTACAGGGTGTTTTTTTTTCATTGATATTATAGGGTATAGGCTAAACTGTACGAGATACAAAAAAACTAAGATATGTGTCTCGTTTTCTTTTTTAGTGTTTAGTTTAATGGCGCAATCAGATCTACACTAACTAGATTGGCTTAGAAGAAATCTGCCGATTTTTATTATCTCTTATGACTCGGTTATTCATGAAGATACAAACAAAATTTAAATACAAAAGTTTTATGACTTTTACGTAGAATCCAGTGGCGTACTTAAAAAATATAGATGTTTTAAATTTTGAGATATTATCAAAACTACTATTTTCTTAAATGGGACACTCTGTATCTGAGTATCTCAAAAAATTGAATTTTTTTGTGATTGCAACAATATGTAACACTCAATATTTCGTTTGTCTTAAATAGCTAAAATACCAAAAAAACAAAAAAAAAATATTTTCTAGATGGCCATGAATTGAATTCTTTAAGCGTTTGTTTTTGTTTGTTTACATGTCATGATATTCAAGATTAATTACGATATTTTCGATTATACTTCTTTAAAAAAGGAGTCTAAAATGAATATTATTTAAAACTATTAAAAATTAAACATTTTAAATCTTTATTTTCATTACCCTCAATATAGCCCTTATAAAAATAAAGACGCAGCTTTAGACCTATATTTTGAGCGTTATCCGGACCGACGACAGCCAGAAAATGAAATATTTCAAAGATTATATCACAATTTAAGTGAGTGTGGGTCATTTGGAAAACCAAGAGGTAAGATTTACAAAAAGGAAAATAAAGATCTGACGGTAACTAGCCATAATATTGAGAAATATATTTGCACAAGCAATTGTGTGCTGGAACACCGTCTTGTTGAAAATAAACATTATTTCTTATAGCCAATGGCATGTTATCCAACTCGATTATTACACATTCTTCCAAAATTTGGATTTATTGTTCAGCATTCAAATTTTCGTTAAAAATCCTGTAGTTAAGGACTCTGTTTTGATAAAGCGCCACTCATACATGGAACCCAAACCGTCCTTGTTGCACCCTGGCGACCATCTGATGAGGATTTATGTGTGACCAATATCGATTGTTCTGTCGATTAAAAATTCTAAACGCAGCTCTTCATCTCCAGGATGCAAGTTATGAACCATTATTATTTTATGCGGTTTATACGTATGCTTGCTCAACGTTTTTAAAACGTTTAATTTACTTGTGCCAATATATTTCTTAATATTACGGCTAGATACCGTAGAATCTATATTTTCCCATTTGTAAATCTTACCTCTGGGTTTTCCAAATGATCTATACTTACTTAAATGGTGATATAAATATATTTGAAATATTTGTTTTTCGGCAGTCGTCGGTCTGGATAACGCTCAAAATATAGGTCTAAAGCTGCGTCTTTATTTTCATTACTCTTAATATAGCACCTAAAATGTTTAATTTTTCATAGTTTATAAAAATATTCAATTTAGGCAGCTTTTTAAAAGAAATATAATCGAAAATATTTCGTTAACAACGGAATATCAAAACCAATACTTAATTAATACTGAATTTTATGACATGTAAACAAACAAAAACAAAAGCTTACAAAGTTCAATTCATGGTCATCTAGAAAATCTTTTTTTTTTGTTTTTGGTATTTTAGCTATTTAGGACAAAACAAAATATCAAGTGTTACATATTGTTGCAATTCCAAGAATAAATGCAATTTTTTGAGATGCTTAGATACAGGGTGTCCCATTTAAGAAAATACTAGTTTTGATAATATCTCAATATTTAAAACATCTATATTTTTTTAAATACACCACTGGATTCTACGTAAAAAGTCATAAAACTTTCGTATTCTAATTTTGTTTGTATCTCCATGAATAACCGAGTCATAAGAGATAATAAAAACCGGCAGATTTTGAGAATCACCCTGTATCTTCTAAACCAATTTAGTTAGCGTAGATATGATTGCGCCATTAAACTAAACACTAAAAAAAGAGAACGGGACACACATCTTAGTTTTTTTGTATCTCTTACCGTTTAGCCTATACCCTATAGTATCAACGAAAAAAAACCACCCTGTACATATGCTCGAAAAAAATATGTTGTAATTTAAACGAGGAATCAAAAAAATTACTAATATATAGGGTGTTCTATTTAAAATAACAAATTTGGTTCTACTTCCTGTGGAACCAGAAGTGATATAAAGTTAAAAATATTTCACATGAGGAGAACTGATTCAACCGTATGACAATGATTTTTTTCAAATTTTTAGTGCAACGGCAACCCCATAAACTTTTAACGAACGGTTAAGCGTAGACACCCTGTACATCTAAGTGAAACGTGTAACTATTTATTGTAATTGTTTTTATGGAACTTAAGCAAAATGAGGTCATAAAACTGAATAATTGGCCACTACACCATAATGATTAACTTCAATCAGTAATTAGCACTTCTTATAAACACAACAATTTTTTTCACAAATTGTTTACACATTTACATTTTAATGATATTAAATTTTAATAATATAATTTTTAGGTTATGTTAGGCCGTCATCACTATTTTACACGTTTATCTTATTATTCTAACTAATAAAACTAATTACATGCAAGCACACACTTATGTTTATATATTATAAGTACTCACCACAAAAATTAGCAAACTATCCAATTGATCACACATAATCACACTTGTGAACGAAAATCAGGCGTTTGGTGGACTTAGCGCACGTGTAGACTGTCAGGAATCAACGACTTACCGTCACAAATGCGCAAACTATTAATGTTATTTCGGGCATAAACAATATTGTGTCTATACTTATTATAAATAATGTGTCAATATTTGCAATATACAGGGTGGGCCACGAATAACGCCCATTAAAAGTTTTCGGGGTTCCGGACAGAGGAAAAATTTGAAAAAATTCTACATTGCACGGTTGAATGCGATCACCTCATGGAAAATATTTCTATCACTTCCTGTTGTACCGGAAATGGCTACCAACTTTGTTATTTTAAATGAAACATCCTATATATTATTTTTTTAGATTCCCCGTTTAATTGTCTACCCTCTCATATGAATTTATGTCCACTTAACTCTTACAGTTTTTGAGTTAAAAATTTATTTGTCAAATATTGGCCTCAAATAGACGTTTTGAAAAATGCCTATAACTTCTAGTAGGGACAAGATAGACAGACGAGCGGCATCTTGAATTGTTACTCATAGATCCCTCTAGAATTAAAAAAATTGACATCTGTCAATTTTGACAATAGGTATTTCAAAAATGTCAATATTTCAGTGCCCAATTAAAAACATCATAATTCAATGTTTTCAAATGAAATGACCAATATTTTATCTCATATGGTGATTGGCAAGACAATTTGTAAACGTATTATGTCTCCCTAAATCTAGAGCAAGTAGTTTTTGAGTTATTTCGAAATTTCTTTCTTCCCAGAATGTTTGCACAATTGAATAATTCCTGTAAAATTCACACATGCACCATACTAGGCTACTGTCAATATTCACTGAACCGAATCCAGAAAAATTCGTTTCCAACGTGTCAATATTTTTGAACACTTCGAGTAATATTATAATAAATAAGTGTAGCAATCGAGAAATTATGAATTTATTCCATATATGGCTAGTGCGACAGAATTGTTGTTTCAACGAAACTTATCCACACTTACACAACTTACAAACAAAACAAAAGCAAGAAGATTGAAATAAAGTAATTTTCAAACGAATAATTGAATGCAAGAACAGAAAAAAAAATTATAACAATTGTTCGAAATGATGACCATTAACGTATAAGCACTGTGCAGCACGGGTTGCGACACCCTCTGTTGTTGCTCGCCTAATTTCTTCTGCACTTAATTCCGCGAATGCAGCTCGCACCCTTGCTTCCAATTCTTTTCGGGTATTGACGACAGTGGCATAAACTTTATTTTTTATACGACCCCAAAGAAAAAAGTCGAGTGGAGTAAGATCTGGAGATCTAGCGGGCCAGTTCCACCGACCTAACCTTCGAATACATCTATCTTCGAACATATTCTTCAGTTGCTGCGATATTTCGTGTGTGCAATGAGCTGGGGCTCCATCGAGCTGATACCATGAACTTATCCTTAAATTCAAAGGAAGCTCATCCAAAAAATTCTCTACAAAATTTCTTAAAATTTGTAAATATCTACCACTATTTAATCTTTCGTGGTACAAATAAAAAGTAACACGCGTGTCCATCAAAAGGCAAAATACGTTGAAACTAAATTTGTGTTGGGATTTATGTACAAGCGTTGCATGTGGATTTTCAGTTGACCACATGTGATTGTTTTTTCTATTGAAAATACCTTCAAGAGAGAAATTTGATTCGTCGGTCCAAATATTTTTTTTTAAAAAAGTCATTGCCTTCTTGATTTTAACCAACAAAAACTCACAAAAATCAATCCTGTTCACTGCATCTTGAGGAAATAATTCTTGCACCAAATTGAATTTATAATTAAGCATACGATATATTTTCAAAATTCTTCGCAGTGATGTTCTGCTTACTCCCAAATCCTCCTGGCAACTACGGGTGGATGCGCGTGGATTTGCTTGAAACTAAGCCAAAACATTCACTTGAACTTCCTCGTTCTGCGTTATTGGCTTTGGTTGATTTTTTTCTGCGTTTAGTTTTCCAAATTGTACAAAATTTGACTCCAGTCTTCTAAATTTTCTTCTATCCATCGGCGGTAAGTGTGGGTAAGTTTTGTTAAAAATTCTGCAAGTTCTCTCAACAATTCTATCGCACTGACCATGTATGACGAATAAATTCATAATTTCTTGATTGGTATACTTATTCATTTTAATATTACTCGAAAGGAGCGTTCAAAAATATTGACAGATTCGGTTCAGCGAATATTGACAGTTGCCTACTATGGTGCACGTGTGAATAGTACAGGAATTATTCAATTGTGCAAGCATTCTGGGAGGAAAGAAATTTCGAAATAACTCAAAAACTACTTGCTCTAGATATAGGGAGACATAATACTTTTATGTTGCAAATTGTCTTGCCAATCACCATATGAGATAAAATATTGGTCATTCCATTTGAAAACATTGAATTATGATGTTTTTAAGTGGGCACTGAAATATTGACATTTTTGAAATGCCTGTTGTCAAAATTGACAGATGTCAATTTTTTTAATTCTAGAGGGATCTATAAGTAACAATTCAAGATGCCGCTCGTCTGTCTATCTTGTCCCTACTAGAAGTTATAGGCACTTTTCAAAACGTCTATTTGAGGTCAATATTTGACAAATAAATTTTTAACTCAAAAACTGTAAGAGTTAAGTGAACATAAATTCACATGAGAGGGTAGACAATTGAACGGGGAATCTAAAAAAAATTTATATATAGGAAGTTTCATTTAAAATAACAAAGTTGCTAGCCATTTCCGGTACAACCGGAAGTGATAGAAAGTCGAAATATTTTCCATGAGGTGATCGCATTCAACCGTGCAATGTAGAATTTTTTCAAATTTTTCCTCTGTCAGGAATCCCGAAAACTTTTAATGGGCGTTATTCGTGGCCCACCCTGTATATTGTGTCTATATTGTTCCCAGCTTTAATTTTCATTATTTTTATTCTGAATATCGAAATTATTGTATCTAGATTGAATATTATTTTTGTAACATTGTTCGCATTCAATATTGTGTCTATATTATATGAATAACAGTTTGTATATACAAGATATAAATATTGACACAATATTGCTACAAGATACATTTCTACTAGAAATATTTATTTTTTGTTAGTTTTTGTTTAAGGTACTTATTAGTATTGATATAGCTCAATTCTCGGATTTATCTAGGATTGATGAATCTTGGTTTCGTAGATGTTAATCAATGTATCGAAAAGGCACGGATTCGGTGTTTTCGGCGAATCCTCGATTTAATCCTGAATCTAGTGATATTCGCATATTACCAAAATTGGCAGCCCCGGTGGCGGTTTTAGTCGGTATTGTCTGTGGTTAGTAATAACTTAACCTAGATTTGCTTATTGTTTACGTTTGTTGTAACCCAAGAGTTTCAATTTATTTATTATACTGAACATACAAAAATATTGCTGGCAACGTTAGTGAAGCGAGTGTTCAAGAAAAGCAGAGGTTCTAGAAAATATTAACGGTGCAGTACAATTCCCAACCAAACCACAAACGGCCTGAAATAAAATTACAGTTGTAAAAATAAATAAAATAACAGTTGTAAAACTAAAAAATAAATAAAACAAAATAATATCCTTGAGAAATCTGTATCTTTTCTTAAATTCCTCTTCATCAAAATACTTAAATGAATTTTTCACATCTCTGATGTATCTAATAAATTTATAGGCAAGGTTATTGATTAATTTTATGTGAATTTATAGATTAGATATACCGGGCTTTCATTAATTCCCGAACCCCACGTGACTAAATTTAAAATTGCCGCGTAAATTAGTGTATTTGTACGTTGGAGGCTTTGAAAAAAGTAACCAAACGTTACTAAAGTCAAATTTGACATAAACGTTTATGCGCGGTGCATCGTTAAACCAACCTTTGAGATCTTACAAGATTCGCCCGGAATTTTCAGGTAAGCAAACATTGTTTAATTATTCTGAAACATTGAGTTTTATTTCTATTTATTTTTTTTATGTTATTTTTTATTTTTTAATCATTTTAAATATAATATTTTCAGTCGTCATAAAAATACGCCGGCGAATAAATATTTTTAAATCTAGGGAATTTTTGTGTGAGCCATACCACCTTGTACATTTGGTTGCCTATTATTTTTGGTCACGTGGGGTTCGGGAATTAATGAAAGCCCGGTATAATACATATCTTTTGGGCAATCGATCTTTTACCAATTCATTAACGTAATCAAAATATTCGTCACTGAATGCGGCTTTATCCATTTTAACACTAAGTAATTAAAATATTAGCTTTTATATAAATAATAATTTGACAACTAACGAATTATCTAGGATTAATCTTGGTTCGGAGAGGATTTTTTGCAGTAGGATTATTTTTAATTGAATCTAGGATTATATTGACTATTTTATACGCATTTATGCTATCCGAGAATTAATACTCAATCCCGGATCAATCCCTGACTATAAGTACGGCACACAGTGGGGCCAAATGGCTAAATAGCGCGCATAGACTGTGTTTCGTAATGTTATTCAGATTTTTTAAAGATATTTTTGGTGCATGTCAAACAAAATCATTTCAAAATATTGTGGTAGGTAAATTAACAACAAATATTCATTGTATAATTCAAAATCCGTAGCGTAGTTGTTCGGGCAAACTCGCTTAGACTGTGATGCCAAAGAATAAAGTGTACATTAAATTTAACATTTTGCGGACAGAATAGGCCTGATTATAAGAGAACATAATATTTATATATACTGCCTTTCAAAAAAATCAGAACACAAAGTATTTATTGGACGATTTTAATGAAATTTACAGAATTTGATCATGTAAATGAACTGCATCGATGATCAAAAAATTAATTGTTTTGGTTACTATTTAATGGTATTTTTCCTTAATTTCACCATTATGAAGAGATGCTGATTTTTTAATGTAATTGCTTCTAATATCCAAGTAGCCTCTGAGTAGTTTGACGTTTCAGTTTGTAAAACATAAAAAGATGCCCCGTGTTCGTCGGCGTGCACAATATCATCATCTAAGTGAATTTGAAAGGGGTCGCATTATTGGAATGCGAGAAGCGGGTTTTTCGGTTCGTGCTATTGCTGAAAGGGTAGGCCGTAGTGTATCGGTGATCGTACGCTGCTGGTCTAGATGGTCCGAAGCTGGGGAGAATCGACGTAGACTTGGATCAGGACGTCCAAGAAGCACCACTGAGCGTGAAGATCGAGCTCTTCGTCTTACAACTTTAAGGGACAGATTTACAACGTCGCGGGCATTGGGAAATGACTGGTTGGCTCTAAATGGCCAAAGAGTATCCATGGCTACTGTTTACAGAAGAATCCGCAGTTTTGGTATAAGATCCTACCGTCCACAATTGTGTCTACCTCTTACTCCGCAGCATCGCAGAGCAAGACTTGATTGGTGCAGGGAAAGACAACATTGGACCCATGAATGGAATAACATTATCTTCAGCGATGAGTCTCGGTTCTGTTTATGGGCTCATGATGGTTGCAGAAGAGTGAGACGGCGACGCGGTGAACGCAGAATTTTACAATTTGCTGTTGAAAGACATACGGCTCTTACACAGGGAGTTATGGTTTGGGGGGCGATAGCATATGGTAATCGGTCTCCTCTAGTTTTTTTAGAAGCAAGTCTTAACGCGATTCGGTATATTGACAACATTTTACGGCCAGTGTTAGTGCCCTATGTAAATGGCTTGCAGAACCCCATTTTTCAGCAAGATAATGCTCGACCTCACACAGCGGCCATTACAAGACAGTTTTTTGATAGTGCCGAAATCAATTTGTTACCTTGGCCATCTCGTTCTCCAGATCTATCGCCAATAGAACATGTTTGGGATATGATAGGTGTTAGAATAAGTAACTTACAGCGCCCCGCTAACACTGTAATGGAACTTAGAGGTCAAATTACCCCAAGTCGATATTGACAGCCTGATTTCTAGCATGCCTCGACGTGTTAATGAGTGTTTGGGAAATCGTGGAGGCCCAACACATTATTAATTTTTATTCATTTGTTTTTTTGTTTTTCAAGTTGATTTTTTGATCATAGATACAGTTCGTTTACATGATCAAATTGTGTAAATTTTATTAAAATCGTGCAATAAATACTTGGTGTTCTGATTTTTTTGAAAGGCAGTATATTTGTTTTGTACGCGTCTATGATACGAAACAAAAGATATTAGGGCGACCACAGCAACCTAGATGCACTATTATTTTTTGAAAAAATAAATATGACACAAGTAATTTAAAAAAAACAATTGGTTTGTATGTACAATGAGATCCTGTATCCGAAAACAAAAAAATATAAAGGGTGTTTAATTTAAAATTTCAAAATTGATGTCACTTTCGGTGACACCGGAAGTGCTATTAAAGTTTCTTAGTAACCACTGAACTCCAAATTATTTTTAGTATAAATGTAGAAAATTTTAAATTGATATGTTAATTAATAAAAAAACAAAACGGGGTGATCCTGTTTTGTATTAAACACGGTATAATCATTCTATTGGGTAATTCGGGGTTATTTAAAAGCTTAATGAATCTCGTTGCAGTGTGATCTAATAAACTTTGCAATTCAGCCCTAGCTTCTGTGTCGCTAAGTGAAACGGTACTGGGATAACGGTTTTTTTAGCTATCGTTAATTTTTTATTTGACGAAAATCGATTTGTTTCTGAAATATTACAAAACATATTTTTCATATTAGATTTTAGGCCAGATATAAATCAATGACAAAATTACTCTTTAATTAATAAACCATTATTATCAAAAGTAGGAATATTCTGATTTATTTAGAAAACATGCTCTAGTCAATTCAATCTTAACAAATTATGTGTGTTTTGTCAGATTACATCGAGGGCGATTGCCAGTGCTCTATCATTATTTATTTCAATCAAGATAGACGTCCTTTTTAACTTTTTTAATAAAAGTTTTATTTTAATTCGCCATTCAACAGCATTTTGTAATATTGCAGCTGCTACAGGATTTCTTAGCGAAGATGATGCTGTGAAAACTGGGGCACTGCTATCCTCTGTACGCAATTCTATTAAACACATCAAACAACAATAGATTCGAAACTTTAAATATGTTTATTAAAATCACTGAAATATAATTCTAGTTTGGTGCAAACGTATTCAGATTACCAACATTAAATTGATTTATAACACGCTATATTTTCTAGCATAATCTTCAATGTGTAGTATTATTCCTAGGCTTTGAAAAAAAAAAAAACGCTTACTGAAATCTAAATACATAATTAAATATTTAAAGAATTGATGCAATTCAAATATATTGGAGAACGGTAAACTTACCTTTATTGGTATCCTTAGTCATAATAATAATCCGTGAACAAGAACGGGAAAAGAAAGCAAAGACTATCGTTTTAAAGTCAACACTAGTCTCACAAAGTTGATGCAATGTCAATCACAAACAATAATAAATGACATAGACAATTATACTACGTTAGTCAATAAAAGGAATAAAAAGCGGTTAAATTTCTTTCTTCACTGTTTTTATTTAAGTACTATATGTACATTTCGGACACTAAGTGTCTATTATCAAAAGTCAAACTAACAAAAATTACAAAGGTGTCGGTGTATTTATATGATAAAACGGATTTGTGAAACCGATTAGTGAAAAAACCTAAAAGCAATTATTACAATGATAGATCCTATTTCTAAAAACTAGCCGCTTGTCGGGAATGCCACAGTTTAATTAGTGTTAACACCTGTGTTGTGCGTTAACACCTGTGCTGTTTAAGTCAAGCAGGGGATTACTCAACGGTCTCATATCGAAATTTAGCTGATTATAAAGGTTCTTTTTCATTTCAATCGCTTCTATCATATTTAAATTGTAAGATGATGACTGTTTTATTAAATTGACATTATTTTTGTTAAACTTGTGTCCTGTTTCTAGAATGTGGTGGGCAAAGGCTGATTTATGAGGGTTTAGATTTTTGATGTGGTATGAATGTTCTTTGAATCTAGTATTCACGTTTCTTTTAGTTTGTCCCACAGATATTTTGCTACAATTACTACAACTGATTGAATACATTGCTGATAAGAATAATTTGTCTTGTTTTTCAAAAGTGTTGCCTAATAATCTGCTAAGTTTGGTAATAAGCTGGGGTGAGTTTACATTTTTTGAAAATGTTATTAAGTTTCTGGTTGACTTGTGTTTTATTCTTATGTGTGGTGGAGATTTGATCTAATGTGGTTGTAGTTTGTATTAGGCGTTTTTTTATATGTTTATTTATGATTTTAATAATGGTGTGGATGTTATAATCAAGCGAGGTCGCGATTTTTCGTATGAGGTTAAATTCAATGTTTCTGTTTTGTTCTGAGATGGGTAAATGAGTTGCTCTGTATATCGTACTGTTAAATGCGGATAATTTGTGTTTAAAAGGCGAGTATGAGTTACCGTATATGTAGTTAAAAGTATGAGTTGATTTTCTGTAAATAGTGAAGTCTAATTTTCTATTATTTCTTATAACCAATAAGTCCAAAAATGGAAGTTGATTATTTGATTTAACTTCATGCGTAAAATGTATGCTGGGATATAATCTATTGGGTTGTTATTTAAGGTGTTTTTATCTTTCTTCTCAACACTATTCATAAAAATGTTAGCGAGGAAAGGGGAAAGGGGGGCTGCTCATAGCAGTACTAAATGTCTGTTTGTAATAATTGCCCTCAAATTCAAAAGTGTTCAAATCCAAAGTCGTTAATTTAATATAGGTATCTACTTTGTATTTGCAAATATTATTGTCTATTAGAATAGTTTCGAGTATGTTTAATCACAGTTCATATATATCCAGTTAGCCAGTCCCCATATAAATTTTGGGTACACGCGAATGGGAGCAGAACGCTGGATGCCAAATTGGTGTATATGGCTGCCTATATACACCAGTCTGGCTTCCTGCGGTCGGTCGGTTACGACTATTTTACTCCAGATGTCACGAAATCAAGTCTCAGAGAGTGAGAAAGATACAATCTCTTTCTCCCTCTATTCCGCGCTTCTCGTTGTATCATATTCCAGATGTTGATTTTTCAATCTTGAAAATACGTTTTTTTTTTCTTTTAACGAGCTAAGGATGCGTGTTACATTCATTCATGCGTTTCCTTCTACAATTTTATTTTCTGCGTTATTAGAGAATAGATTTTATGAAATTATATGTGAACGTTGTAAAATTCATTCAGTATTTTATTTTGTACAAGAAACTTAAAATACAAAACTATTTAACTTTTGATAAAAAGTAAAACAAATACATCAACTTATCATTTTATTAACTAATCAGATCAATCCTATTGATCAGTTCAAATCTACTGATCGATAAGGGTTTCTTTTTTAATTAAAGGGGTCAATGCAAAATGCAGTTAAGTCATTTTTTTTAGTTTTTGAATTATTACCGTTTTTAAACAAATTAAGCGCCGTTGATGCATACACGCAACATTATTATTTTTTGATAATTAAGTTACTATATAAGGCTATTTGATATATTATATTATTTGACCTGAATTGAAAATGTACCAAGAAAAATTTAAATATTTTGTTATTTAAAGTGTATTATAAATACTTCACAATATTACAATGTTCTATACGCGTGGCGCATGAAGTAAAATTTCGAGTTTAGAAAAGCCTAATTTGGCTCGGTCGCTCCGCTTCGCTACGCGCCCGAGCCAAATTTTCAGGCTTTTCTAAACTCGAAATTTTACTTCATGCTTAGTCTGGGATTGGATACACTCGTTCTTAACTTCATATTGCACGTTTTTATATAAAATCAACGAATGCCTGAACATTGACAGCGTATACATTACATTGTTGAGGCACTAATTTTTTGAAAATCCATTATCACTTTAATATAATAATAAACTATTTATGATTTTTAACTTTTTATTAAATTCACGTATACATTATGTGTATTTAAAGAAAAAATTCACAGTATGTAATTCATAGAAATCACAAAAAGAAGTGTAGAATTTTAATTAAAATTAACTTTTAGAGTTAAAATTGCTTGGCTGTTAATGGGTTAAAATAGTTTTAGATACACTAGTTTTAGATATACTATGTATCCCGTTTCAAGGCGCATTGTATGTTTCATGTAAAGATTTCCAATGTAATTGGAATTTGAGTTTGTATCGCTTATTGAACGAAAACGATTACAATAAAATTAGAATCATTTCTTTACCTACTAGCAGTATTTTCGAGGTATTATTTTTGAGTTCTCCTCAGTTTCATTTGAAATATAGCTTGAAAATAGTGAACGATTATACGAAAATAAAATTGTCAAAACAGTAGTTGCTACGAAAAGTCAGTGTTTGGCATCAAATTTATTAAAACACAAAGCAATAATTCAATTCAACATGAGTGTTTATTCTGCAAAAGAAAAAAATCAGATCCCAAAATGGACACAGTATATATTTTAATCACGATGCGTATTTTATTAAATGAACCATACTTTTAATAAATATTAACAGTTTCAGAAATTCGTGGTTTTTGCACTGACTACTTTAATTATCCGTTTACTTTGAACGATTGTTACATGATCAACTTGTACTTTTCCGATTGAAATTTTATAAACGCTTATTGTGTGCCATTTGACCAACACCGACAACACTAAGCGGGCACTAAAATGTTACCTAATTTTTGGATTAAAATTTATGGCATCCGTCGTGCGGCTGCATGATGATAATTTGAAAAAGAATAAGCAGAAATATTTTTCGATATTCTCAATACTTCCCGAGATACACGAAATGTTATATAGAGAAAGTACACATTATTTTTTGTACGGAAATATACGTTTTAGGGTCCCAGGAATCAGAAACAAGTGTTATCCCTAATATTGGCTCAAATATTGAAATATGTTGAAAAGTCTCGTTAAGTGATGATAATCAAAAACATTTAGAAAACAACAAGATGTCTTTTAATAGAATAAGTATAATAGATTTTCTCTGAGAAGTGTAATTGCAAAAATTATTCAATACTTTATTTCCAGTTTACGTTTTGTATGTCAGGTTAATTCAATTATTTCAATTGTTTTATTCTTAGTCAGATTACATTTACAAAAGGTACCGATGGGATTATGTTACAGACTAAATAAGTAAGTAAAGATAATTCAAAATTATTTAAGAAAACCCGATCAAAAAGTGTCTAACTAAAATATCGGTTAGTGAAAAACATGATAAGAAATTACCGAATTGGATTCTGCGGATACGGATTAAATGTGTCAACAGTAAATAATCTTTTTAAATCCCAAAATATTTATGGTTTTTTAGAAGGTTGCGGATTATCTGTAAGTTGCAGTGGTATTGTTCTGGTCGTGCAATACTTGAGGGTATACCCCATAATAAAAATGTGGTCGAAAAAATGCCTACAAATAGGTAAAAACAGCTAGATCACTTCGAAGAATTTGATTTTTCATCCCTTCTATAAAGCTACCCCACTAAAATAATGAATATTGTCCAAAAAGAAAATAGTCAAGAAAAAGAGTTAATTCGATATTCATACACGTTATTCAGAGTGTAAATGGATGAAACGGAACGTAGCATTTTTAATGTTAATTTCTCAAAATTAAAATATTATCTTCCCTAATTATTTCAGGGAAATTATGATATTCATTTGGTTAAAGTAAAAATATACACATCGAGCTTTGCTATTTATTGCATTTTTCAAAACCGGAGTGTCATGAAATTAAACAAGCAAATTATGAGGTGTTGATTTGTGGCTTTTTATTTAAAATATATTCTGTTGATTTTGTATTACACTTCGATCAATTCAGTATAATTATTACCGAATAAAAAAAAAAAAGAAAAAACTGCTTCTAAAATATCGTTAATAAATAAGAAAACAGTTATATGTATATTTAATATAGTTTTTTAATGTTTGTTAGTTTTTTGTATATATGAATGTTTATATGAATCTCTATTTCTATGTTATTAGTTTTGTGTATTCGTAAATAATTTATCTATTTTATTGAAATAATTTCTGTTTTTTTTATTATCAATTCCAATTAAAATACCCATCAAACATTTTTCAAATTGATTTTTTCATTGTAAAAAGATTTTTGTATTTATCTAACTTTTAAATAAAAAATGTTTCATAACATAAGTTATTAAAAATCTATTAATTTTTAAACACATTTTTATTAAAAATATATATAATAACTAAAAATGTTGGAAATATATTTTACATTTTTTCATTGTAAAATGACTTTGTTTATTTATACAAATTATGAATATTTGAAACAATAATCGATTAATCTAATAATTTTAACAATTTTTTTAATAAAAATATATTAAATAACTAAAAACGTTGAAAATATATTTTAGAATTGTTAATTTCATTGTAAATTTGTTTTTATAAAATATATTCCCGAATTACATAATTTGGAATACGCTTGAAATCTCAAAATAAAAGAAATATTTCCGAATAGACTTTTTGTGGTGATAATAAATTTTATTATTCGTCTACCACAGTTCATATACAGGAAGTTTTCCTTTAAAGTATACATATTTCAAATTCACCTTATTTTCTTTAAATCTGTAGATATTCGTTGTATTTTTAAAAGAGTTCAATTTGATGCTTTAAACGAGTGTTTTCCTCTCCCAGACTAAGCATGAAGTAAAATTTCGAGTTTAGAAAAGTCCCGTGAAAATTTGTCGCTGCGCGACCCGAGAGAAATTTTCGGGGCTTTTCTAAACTCGAAATTTTACTTCATGCGCCTCGCGTATAAAACACTAAAATATTGTGAAATTTAAGTATATTTGAACCTCACGTAAAATCAGTGTTTTGTGCGCGGGGCGCATGAAGTAAAATTTCGAGTTTAGAAAAGCCCAGAAAAATGTACAGTGTATTCTGTATATTGAGTTATTTATACTTTAAAAACTCTTTGTATAACTAATCAATAATATAAATTATTTGCCAAATTTGGTACATACCAAAGTTTTAATTGAATTAATGAAGAAAAAAAAAACAATCAAGATAAAAATAATATCAAATTAATTCTTTAATGTAAACTCATTGAAGTTAAATTTTTTGATTTTTAGTTAAATTTTAGGTTTATTTAGGAGCTTTTTAAATATATCTGATTCCCAAAGTCCATAATTTCGAACACGCTGGAAATCTGAAAATAAAAGAAATGATTCGGAACAGTTTATTTTTTCTGAAGGTCATCAAATTTATCATCGTACAAGTGGTGTAGACGGGATCAAATTACACGACGAAATAAGAGCGAGCGCGTTTGTGTGTGTGTGTGTGTAGACGCAACCGGAGCAGTTTTCTCTAGAATACTTCTACGTTTACTCTATTCATAAGTAGATGGACCCACTTTCCGACCACAGTCTCTCCTTTTCTATCCTCGAAAACTCAGAATCCAGTTTTCCCATAAGCATTGTCTACCCTTGGTTTAATGTAGTATCTATTGGGATGTTGGGGAAGAGCGATTCAACGTCAAACGAGACTAATTGTTGGTCTGGTGCTACATCGACATTCTCCAGCATTTTTCTACATTGAAATGAATTATTGACAGAAACATTGTTATTTATTTTTATTCTACTAAATTCTTTTACTATCCATTTAGCTAATTTGTAGGTTGGTGCATTTAAGTTTGAAACTATCGGTCTAAACTTGTTCTCCGGCTTGTGAATTTTCGGAAGGCAATATAATATCGGTAATTTGGGATTTTTTAATTTTAGTAAACTAGAATTTTTGAGTATATCGTTAATTTTATTGTTGAAAGATGGTAATGGATTTTTTGTTTGTTTTATGTATGGACCCGCCTCTAACATTTCGTGAACTGTCTTTGAATAATCCGACTTATTGACTATAACTGTGACATTACCTTTGTCTGATTTTAGGAAAAATATTTCTGTTTTTCAATTTCTTCAACGTCGCTAGATCTTTATTGTAGTTCATCTTGTAGTTGTTGGTTTTCTTCTCTGTCAGGGCTTTTTGAACGCATTCTTTAGTCGAGACATAGAACGTTATGGCCTGTTCTTTTTCCATTCTTGATGCGGCAATTTCCAAACTGTTGACGATATCTTCTATCGGGATGTGTGGTGGTTTCAATAAATGTTTCAGTCCTTTCTCTAACAGATTTAATTCTTCAGTTAAAAACGTCTCGTTCGTTTTATTGATGACGGTTGATGTTGATTCGAAATTTTTGTGAATGTTGTTGCTATGTTGTTGACGGGTGAGTTTTCTTAATTTCTTGTGGATGGTAATGGATTTTTTTTCAATTTTTGTTCCAATGACGTTGAAAATTTTCTGTAAAGCCTTGTCCCACCTTTTTGCAATGCAGTTTTTGGAGAGTTTCAGAAGAAGGTCGTATGCGAGCAATTGGAATAAATTGCGTTTTATGTGGAGTGAACTCATTTCTGATTTTAAAAGTTTAATTTTGAAATCGTTAATTATTTTCACTTTGTGATGATTAGACTTAGTCACTTTCACTTTAATAAAGGTTGGAAACAAATGTTTAGTTATGCACTGTTTTAAGAAATATATATCGGCACTGATTAACTTGATTTTCATTTATAGTTGGAAGAATTTGTTAAACTCTGTTGACCAGGGAGCCACGATATATATATACAGGGTGTCTACGCTAAACCGTTCGTTAAAAGTTTATGGGGTTGCCGTTGCACTAAAAATTTGAAAAAAATCCTTGTCATATGGTTGAATCAGTTCTCCTCATGTAAAATATTTTCAACTGTATATCACTTCCGGTTCTACTGGAAGTAGCACCAAATTTGTTATTTTAAATGGAACACCCTATATATTAGTAATTTTTTGTTTAAACTGCAACATATTTTATTCGAACATATGTACACTTATCACTCATAGTTTTCAAGGAAAAAAAATATCTTGAAATCTGTCTGTAACGTCTCTTAAGAATAAGATAAAAATATGATTTATATCTCTACTTGTACCTAAAGGATGCCTCTATGAGTGAATTAATTGGAAACTGTCAATTTTCACAATAAGTGTTCTTAAAATGTCAATACCTAAGTGCCCTCTTCAATATCTAGTAATTCAATTTTTTAAATGGAATGGTCTAATTTTTATCACGTGGTACGATTGGGGGTGAAATTTCCTACAAAAAAGTATTATACAACTCTACTCCTAAAGCAAGTAGTTTTCGAATTATTTCGAAAATTCGTTTTTCGTCGCATTTTTGCAGTTAGTAGGACAGTAGTATGCTTTTGTTTTGTCACGATTGTATTGAGAATTGTCAAATAATAAATAGAATGAGTACAAAGTTTTACAGAAATCAACAAAATGAATAATTACACAAATCAACCAATTATCAACTTATTCTTTATACATGGCAACTGCCAATTGAACAAAATTTGATTCCAATCTTCTAAATCTTGTTTTATTCATCGAAGGCAAATGTGGATAAGTTTCATTAAATATTCTACATGTTCGAGTAAAAATTCTATCGCAGTTGCCATGTATAAAGAATAATTTGATAATTTGTTGATAAGTGTATTTATTCATTTTGTTGATTTCTGTATTACTTTGTACTAATTGTTTTCATTATTTGACATTTCGCATTACATACGCGACAAAACAAAAGCATTACTACTTGCCTACTAAAACTCAGTTGCGACTTATGCGCGCATTATTCCCTGCATAAATGCGACGAAAAACGAATCTTCGAAATAATTCGAAAACCACTTGCTTTAGGAGTATAGTTGTTACTATTTTTTCTAGGAAATCTTCGAAATAATTCGAAAACCACTTGCTTTAGGAGTATAGTTGTTAATATTTTTTCTCCCCAATCGTACCACGTGATAAAACATGGGTCATTTCATTTAAAAAAAATTAATTACGAGATATTGATGAGGGTACTTTGATATTGACATTTTAAGAACACCTATTGTCAAAATTGACAGGTTCCAATTAATACACTCATAGAGGCATCCTGTAGGTACAAGTAGCGATATAAATCATATTTTTATCTTACTCTTAAGAGACAAATTGATTTCAAGATGCCTTTTAGAGGTCAACATTTTAGAAATATTCTTTTTGCTTGAAAACTATAAGAGATAAGTGTACATATGTTCGAATAAAATATGTTGCGTGTTCTATTTAAAATAACAAATTTGATGCTACTTCCGGTGGAACCGGAAGTGATATAAAGTTGAAAATATTTCACATGAGGAGAACTGATTCAACCGTATGACAAGGATTTTTTTCAATTTTTTAGTGCAACGGCAACCCCATAAACTTTTAACGAACGGTTTAGCGTAGACACCCTGTATATATGTATTCGTGAGTTATGTAAAGAAGGTTTTTTTCCTTGTAGTCCAGTCGTCAGAGGCAAAAATACTACCCAACCTCTAAAAATCATCCGAATTGGCTGACGTTTGTGTGCATGTCAAGTACTTCTTCTTCTTTATGTGGCATCTCCTTTCAGGAGGTTTGCAACCATCATCGCTATCTTCACCTTGGAAGCGGCAGCTCGGAATAACTCCTGGGATATGGTGTTATACCATTCTCTCAGGTTACGCACCCATGAGCATCTGCGCCTACCGATGTTCCGCTTGCCTATTATCTTCCCCTGCATTATCAGTTGGAGTAGTTAGTATTTTGCTTCTCTGGTTATGTGTCCTAGATATTGCAGCTTTCTTTTTTTTATTGTTTGTATGATTTCTTGATCTTTGTTCATACGTTCAATCACTTTAATGTTTGTCACTTTGTCCGTCCATGATATTTTAAGCATTCGTCTGTAGCACCATACTTCAAAGGCTTCTAGCTTTTTTATTTCATTTTACTTTAAAGTTCATGCTTTCATTCCATAGAGTAGTATGGAGAACACGTAACCTCTAAGCATTCGTGTACGCAAATAGAGTTTAATTTGCCTATCACAGAGAAAAGCACGCATTTTAAGAAATGTGTTTCTGGCCATTTCAATTCTGCATTTGATTTCTATAGTTTGATCTATAGTATTGGTTATCCATGCGCCAAGGTATTTGTATTTAGTTGTCTTTTCTATACGTGTGTTGTCAATGTATAAGTCTTGAGTTTGTGTTGGGGTTTTAGTTATTACTATATACTTTGTCTTTTTCAAGTTCATTTTAAGACGATATTGCAGACCGACATCATTTAACTTGTTTGTTAATATCTGAAGGTCTGCAAGAGTTTCTGCCATTATAACAGTATCATCCGCATACCTTAAATTGTTAACCGTCTGGCCGTTTATTGTGATTCCAGTTTTATCTTCACTTAGTGCTTCCCTGAATACCTCTTCGGAATATAGATTGAACAGCATGGGAGACAATATACAACCCTGTCGTACTCCTCTTAGTATATGTATTTCGTCTGATTCGTCATTGTCTACTTTTATCGTGGCTGTTTGGTTCCAATAGAGCGATTCAATAATCTGTATATCTCGAGAGTCGATATTTCGTTGCTTCAATAGATCTATTAGAGTATCATGTCGAATTTTATCAAAAGCCTTTTCATAGTCTATGAAGCATACGTGTGTATCTAGGTTCATATCTAAACATCTCTGTGTCAATACATTAAAACTGAATAATGCTTCCCTTGTACTAAAGCCATTCCTGAAACCAAATTGAGTGTTTCCTATGTCATTTTCTAGCTTGTTATAAAGTCTCTTGTGAATAATTTTGAGAAATGCTTTTAGTGTGTGACTCATCAAACTTGTAATGATTCGACCCTAGGTATTGTACAAATTTATAATTTGTATTTTATTTACGTTGTGTTGTGTATGTAGTAACCCTTTAATTTATTTACCAGATTCGTTGTTTGTGTCAATATGCATTACCGTAAATACTGTGTCTTTCTTCCCTTTTAATGACCAGGAATATGTGTGGACAATAAATAAAACAGGATGTGAGTTTAACGGATGCAAAGTTTATTGACCTCAATTATGACATTTTTAATTAATTTGTGTTTCTTAAATTATTTATATTCTCAAAATACTTTATTTTCGTTTGTACTTAGAAGCCATGTGCATTTTAGTTAAACTCAAAACGTATATGACTCTACTTGTGGGAGCAAAATTAAATAACCCCTGCATTTGCATTACGAGATGGGAAACCCACAAAAACCATCTCGGAGCTTACCAGACAACCAACTAGCGGGAACACTCCTCTGATTAGCAAGCAGATCCCGATGTCATCCGTTGATTGTTTTGTGTCATTAACTAGCGGGAACATAACTCTGCAGTACTAACTCGGGACGACCACACCCGTTAATTGTGATCAGCAATTAACTAGCGGGAACACTCCTCCGTTTTCCACGCACAGCTCGACCACACCCGTCCATTGTTTTTGTGCTATTAACTAGCGGGAACATAATTCTGCAGTACTAACTCGGGACGACCACACCCGTTAATTGTTTTCAGGCAATTAACTAGCGGGAACACTCCTCCGTTTTCCAAGCACAGCTCGACCACACCCGTCAACTGCTTTTGTGCTATTAACTAGCGGGAACATAACTCTGCAGTACTAACTCGGGACGACCACACCCGTTAAATGTTTTCAGGCAATTAACTAGTGGGAACACTCCTCCGTTTTCCAAGCACAGCTCGACCACACCCGTCAATTGCTTTTGTGCCATTAACTAGCGGGAACATAACTCTGCAGTACTAACTCGGGACGACCACACCCGTTAATTGTTTTCAGGCAATTAACTAGCGGGAACACTCCTCCGTTTTCCACGCACAGCTCGACCACACCTGTCAATTGTTTTTGTGCTATTAACTAGCGGGAACATAACTCTGCAGTACTAACTCGGGACGACCACACCCGTTAATTGTTTTCAGGCAATCAACTAGCGGGAACACTCCTCCGTTTTCTATGCACAGCTCGACCACACCCGTCAATTGTTTTTGTGCTATTAACTAGCGGGAACATAACTCTGCAGTACTAACTCGGGACGACCACACCCGTTAATTGTGATCAGCAATTAACTAGCGGGAACACTTCTCCGTTTTCCACGCACAGCTCGACCACACCCGTCAATTGCTTTTGTGCTATTAACTAGCGGGAACATAACTCTGCAGTACAAACTCGGGACGACCACACCCGTTAATTGTTTTCAGGCAATTAACTAGCGGGAACACTCCTTCGTTTTCCACGCACAGCTCGACCACACCCGTTAACTGTTTTGTATTCTTTTTTGTTGTATATTTTTTTATATTTGTTGTATAATTTTGATTTTTGTTGTGTTATTCTTATTTTCCTCTGTGATTTGGAACTTGTGGTGATTTTCGTGATGTTCTTCTTCCGAACTGTTTCTTGACTCTCATGACTCTCCTTATGTTTTCCCCTCCGCACAGCTTTTATAACTCTGTTTCCCACCCGATCGTGGAGATGGAAGATTTCGCGCAGACCATATATGGTTATAAAATACCACCCATCCCTGACGTCACGCAATTCCCCCGACTTCGCAAATTCGTTGTGTTTGCGCTTAGTTAAACCTTGAACTGAATCTTTCTGTATGTCTTAGCATTTCTCCACGCGCCGGTACTTGTTTATTATTTTAAGGCGATGCTGCATTTGTTATTTCTTTCAGATAAAAAATTTTGATCGGCTAATGTTATTCTCGTATTTACTGAATGTTGATTTTTCGTCAATATTTTCTTGGGTGATTTTTGTATTAATATTTTAATTTAATTTCGTCAAAAATAATATTTGCACATGACCCCTACTGACCTATTACAGACTAATAGTTCTATGGTCACATTCTCTGGCATTTGTTTTTTTTCTATCGTTATAAAGGTAGATTTTATCCATTGTTTTGGTATTATTCCGGTTCTGTAGACTGTATTAACGAGATCTACCATTATATCTAGTTGATCTTCATTTATTAGTTTTAGGAGTTCGCTTGGTATTTCGTCAGGTCCAACTGCTTTCCCGCTTTTTAGGGTCTTTATGGCATAGAGCACTTCTTCTTTCATTATGTTTGGTCCCTCTGTGGCACTCTGTTTAGTTCTGGTACTTCTCGTGTCTTGAAAGAGTTCTTCTATGTATTGTTTCCATCTTATTATATTTTGTGCTGGTTCTACTACGATCTTTCCATTTTTATCTTTAATTATGGTGGTTTGTCTTTTTCGTGTTGTTCCTGTTAAATCTTTAATTTCTTTATGTAGATTACTGTTATCATATTTTGATTGTAGCTCTTCTATATATTCACATTTTGCGGTTAACCAGCTTTCTTTTGCGTCTCGTATTTTTCTTGTTATATTTCTCTGCAGCTCTTTATATTTTTTCGGATTGATTTTATGTCCCCTTCGTTCTTCCATAAGGCGGAGGATTACCTGTGTTATCCATTTTTGTTTAGGTTTTTTCTTATCTGGTGTCAGTCGATCTTTACTTCCTATTATTAATGCTGTTTTTATATTTTCCCATTTCTGATCTATATCTGGGATTGTGGTTTTTGTCGTATTTCATTAATTTTAATATTTATCTCTTTTTGTATTTGTTCTTTTGTATCTTTATCTTTGAGTTTTTCTGTTGCTATCTTGTTATTCTTTATTTTAGATTTTAATTGTTTTAATTTGATGTGCACTCGGGCGACTACTGGGTTTTGGTCTGAACCAATGTCTGCCCCCGGGTAAGTTTTAACTGAAGTTATACTATTTCTGAATCACTTTTTTATAAGTATATAATCAACTTGTTTTTTTACTGACTTTGTTTCATTATCTTGTGGAGACTTCCATGTATATAGCCTTCTTTTATGCAGTTTATAGTGGGTATTACTTACTATTAGATTCTCTGATTGGCAGAATTCTGTTAGTTTGTCGAATCTTTTGTTTCTATCTCCAAGTCCATACCTTCCCACAATATCCTCTACTGCTCCTTCGCCCACCTTCGCATTAAAATCTCCCATGACAATAGTAATATCTTGTTCCTTGGTGCTTTCAAGCACCGTGTGTAGTTCTCTATAGAACTGTTCGATTTCGTCATCAGATTTATCCGCTGTTGGTGCGTAAATTTGTATGATATTCATGTTTCTATTATTCGAGGGGATCTGTATCAACATAACTCTGTCTGAGTAGGGGATAAATAAATATCCCGGCAGACATTCAAGTACTGGACTCGTAATAAGTTTAGTTCACCACTCCTACCCCCTGGCTTCCCCCGAAAACTACCCCCCGTAGGGGGTAAAAAGAGAAAACATGGAACAAAAACATGATTCAAATAAAAAATGTAGCCGAGAGGATTTTGAACAAATAGCCAAGTGGCTAATTTGAGCAACAAGTCGACGGTAATAATTCGATAACTTTTGATCGCAGTGTCCCACTACAAAAAAAAGTATTTTGAAGGGCAAGACTTCAGTTTTTTTTGTAGAATAAATACATTTTACCACAAATGAAGTCAGATTCTATAAATCTGCTACTTATATAAACGCTGTGAGGTTATGTCGGTCCACAAAATAATAAAATTTATCAGTCCTATGAAAAAACCCATACGGAATATTTATTCTGGCCGTATAAAGTTCAATACGAAACTCGAAATCGAATGTTTATGGTACACATTCGATTTCGAGTTTCAGGACAAAATATGAGAAGTTTGAAACGCGGAATTTAAACTTTTACATTAAAAATGATCTCACGTCATCAAAAACGCTTTCACGAAAAACATTTTGGGTGGAAATTGGAGCTGAAGGCTGAAAGCTTCAATTTCCACCCAACATTTTTTTCGTGGAAGCATTTTCGATGACGTGAGATCATTTTTAATATGAAAGTTTAAATTCCGCGGGATATTTCAAACTTTTCATATTTTGTCCCGAAACTCGAAATCGAATATTTATGGTACAAGTATTAAACTTTATACTGTCAGAATGAATAGTCCATATGGATTTTTCAATGAGACTGATAATTTATTATTAAAGAAAATCGGATAATATACAGGGTGCCCGTATTTCGTGGAAATGCATGGGGATCTCGGTTATTTGAAGAGATCGGTTAAATTAGGGCAAAGTTATGTATTTTAGGGTCAAATAATAATAATCTGAAAACAAATTTGAAATATCCTATTTTGTTTTAAAGATATTGTCAAAAAGTGATTTTTTGAAATTTCGTTTTTGTTTTTTTCTTTATTCAATAACTATTGAATCTAGAGATTTGCATTTTTGACATTATAGAAGCACATTTTAATAGAATTTAGTAGCGTACTTCATTTTAAGGTAACTCTAAAATGTAGCCAGGAACCATAGCCAACATTTGTTTTTCTTATGGGCACCATTTTGAATTTTTATATTTTCAGAAATAACATTTTTTCCTGAATTCAGTGATGTATCACACTTATAATTTATTTAAGATTGTGAAAATAAGTAGTAATGTAAATATGTAAAATTGTAACCTTTTCTTTTTCGTAAAGAATGCCTTAGAAACAATTGAGTAATTTGGACATTTGATAACTCCTAGGGCCAACAACTTCTTACACATCTCCCTTAAGGACGGACCTTAAGCAGATTCGTTACTATACTCCTTGAAGAAGTATAATTGAAATATTGATATTAATTATGCGTTAGTGTTGTACGTAAAAATAAAAATACTATTTTTCAATGAAGTAACAAGATATGAAATAAATTTTAAACAAAAATGTATGTATTACATTAAAAACATATTTACTGTAATATCCAGATATGTGTCAATAAGGTAAAACATATTCACAGAAAATGTTTTAAACTATGTCGTTTAAAAAATGTAACAAAATTAAAAAAGTAACAATACTCACTAAAAATATCACTGGAAATTATAGTAAGTGTTCGAATAAATCGCCATCCACCTTTAGGCTGGTCGTCCACTGGAAGCGACAATACGCGACTACGCGCTCGTGCGATATGAACGACAACGGGCGTATACGCGCGACAGATCCCGATGTGTGTATGTCCAATAAATCTCATCCAGTGTAAGCGTGCGCGGACATGCGGATTCTCGCGCCGAGCGTGAAGCTGCGTCAGATCCCAAGAGAATAGGATCCGTCGCTCGTAGCCGCGTCTAGTCCTGTGTCTTTTCTTCCTACTTTGTCTTTTTCAAGTACAACCTTACTGTTTTCTGATAACAATAGTGCTAAATATTTTTATCCTTTTTCATTTCTTACTAGGTAGGTGTATTTAATAGAGCTGGGCAGGATTCGTTCCCGGATTCGAATCCTTTTAGAGGATTCAAAAGAGGTATTCGAATACTTTAGTGAAATCGGATTCGTGATCCGGATTCGTTACATTTTTTTTAAAGGATTCGTATTCGAATCCAGACGTAGATGATTCGAATCCTAATAAAAGGATTCGAATTCTTATAAAAGGATTCGAATCCTTATAAAAGGATTCAAATTCTTATAACATGATTCGAATCCTTATAAAAGAAATCGAATCCTTATAAAAAGATTCGAATCCTCATACACGGATTCAAATCCTCCTAAATAATTCGAATCATCGCTATTAAGGCTGGGATTCGAATTCGATTAATTCAAATAGTTAAATATTCTAATATGAATATTTAAATCACTAAATTATTCATATTTGAATATAAACATTTAAATTTTCGAATAATTCAAATATTTGTGAATGCATATTTGGTTATTTAACCATAAAAAATATCCAACGTTAATAGTATATTTTTAACTTCACTTGAAATCAGTGTTTTATACGCGTGGCGCATGAAGTAAAATTTCGAGTTTAGAAAAGCCCCGTGAAAATTTGTCTCGGGTCGCTGCGCGACCCTCGACAAACTTTCTACGCGGGGCTTTTCTAAACTCGAAATTTTACTTCATGCTTAGTCTGGGAGTGGACAACACTCATTCTTAGAAGTTTCAAATTGAAGGATCACTCTAGATTACTAAGTTTATTACCATTTTACAAAGGACAGCTCGAAGGACCAACCATGGTCTTCGGAGACCGAAGGACTACAGGGAATCGAAGTTTTTTTACAAGAAAACAACGAATATCTGAAGGTTTACAGCATGGATAGGAAAGAAAACATCTAATTTTGAAAAATATCGAAGTTGGGTTGGTTTTCAGTGCATTTTTAACTTTACTTTAAATCAGTGTTTTATACGCGTGGTGCATGAAGTAAAATTTCGAGTTTAGAAAAGCCACGCGAAAATATGTCTCGGGTCGCTGCGCGACCCTCGACAAATTTTCTACGCGGGTCTTTTCTAAACTCGAAATTTTACTTCATGCTTAGTCTGGGAGTGGACAACACTCGTTTGAACTTGAAATTTACTCTTTAAAAAAATCGACGTATGTAATATAAAAAATCATTCATTGAAATCATAGAAAAAGATGCAAAATTTTACCTAAAATTAACTTTTAGAGTTAACTTTATAATTTGCTTTTAATGGGTGAATATTCTAATCCTAAAAAAAACCGTTTTTATTTAATATTAAAGTTGCATTTAATACAATAACAAACTGTGAATAAATCGACATAAATCTAGAAATATCGAAAATCTCGACATGTAGAAAATCTTGACGGTCCACTCCCAGACTAGTATGCATGAAGCAAAATTTCGCGCAGGGACCCAAGACAAATTTTCACGGGGCTTTTCTAAACTCGAAATTTAACTTCATGCGCCACGCGTATAAAACACAGATTTAAAATGAAGTTCAATAACACATATATTATCATTAATTAAAATCATTATATAATCAGATATTTAGTCGGTAAATGAACATTATTGTTAATAGAAACTGATGGATTAAAATATTACTGGTTGCAAATAATAGATTCAAATTTATTTTTAAAGGATTTGTATCCGTGATTCAAAAATGAGGATTCGAATCTTTGATTCGAATCATATTTTTAACTTACGAATCCATTATTCGAGTATTCGTGATTCGAATCATATTAGGTGATTCGGATTCGTGATTCGAATCCTGTTTTTGAGGATTCATCCCAGCTCTGGTATTTAACAGTATAAACTGCTACAAAATAAATATTGAATTTTATAATTTGAATATTTTTTATAAAAATTATATTTTTTCAAATTCCAATCATACCCCTAATTACATAGGGACTTTCCAAAGGGTAAACATCCTCTGAATCCATTAAAAATGCACAACTCTTTTGGCGGTGCCGAAAAACTGAGCAGCGGGGAGTCACATGCAGTGTACGACCCCTGTCGCGTGTAACCGCTAGTCTTGCAGCCACCTGTCGCCGCTTGTATCGCGTGAGCGCGTAGCCGCGTGTGGACGCTGCCAGTGGGCGACCGGCCTTAAACATAATTCTGCTGTTTTCCTTAGATTTTGCACTGCTCGAAAAATATCCCTTTTCTTAATTGCTGTATGGAAACCATAATGTTTATTCGCATATCGTTTATGTTCTCTGGAATATTTTTGTATACTGTGTTTTTTAGAGCTAAGAATTGAAAATTAAATAACAGCTGTCAATATTTCATTTATAAATGGACATGTCGCCTTGTTTCCATGGCACTTTTTACAAATAACTATAGATATCATCATGTCAACTGTAAATTAAATTATAGGTATGATACATCAATGAATTCAGAAAGAAATAATCTTTCGAGAAAATGGTTTCCGGGTAAATGTTAGATATATCATAGAATAAATGATTCTACTAGAAATGAATTCAGAAAGAAATAATCTTTCGAGAAAATGGTTTCCGGGTAAATGTTAGATATATCATAGAATAGATATAGAATTTATTTTGTAAAAGTTATAATGCCAACGTTTTAGATCAGTTTTTTGCTAATATCTCGAAAACAAAACAAGATATTTCAAATTTGATTTCAGATTATTAGTGAGTCCTACAATTAGCAACTTTGCCCCAATTTAACTGACTATAAGAAGCGTAAGCTTATTTTCTCGAATTCAAATAGTTTTGAATTTGAATTTATCTTGTTTTAACTGACTCTCTATCTTTTCAAATAGTAAGTAACGAAGATATAATTTTGACACTTTTTGCAATTCCCGTTTCAAAGTTAACATTTTCACGGTTGCAAGTGGACGCAGCTGCAATTAAACTCAAAATATTGAATGGACATCTTTTGGGAGAATCCCAGCTTTGTGCTTCAATGTGTTTAAAAGTTGCACCATTTTTAAGAAAGACGTAAATTCCCATTGAATTTATATGGAGAAAGTATTATTGAGTTAAAACCTTCAAATTGTGAGCGCTGACTTGATAAACGATATGATTTGGTATTGCTAAAAATCTTAAACATCACTAATATGGACTTAAACACCGCAAATAATTATCAGTTTTGCCGCTACAATGACTTTTACTTTTTCTTCATATGCACGTCTTTTTTCTGATTTGGGCTAATTGTGCGGTAAAAAGATACGTTCGAAATGTATCTTGAATAATAACCACCCTGTATATTAAAAAATTGTCAAGTAGCCAAATTAGTAGCTACAAGTTTTTTTTGATTTTTTTTTTCTCTAAACTCATTACAAACCGAGATATCGAGCTGTTACGTTTACGGTTAATGTTTCCTCTTCTCGTTGGTGGTTCGATAAGGCTTCTGGTTGAAATTGTTTTCTCGGAAGGCAATCGTTTGGCAGTATCCTTAGGACCAGATCTTTGAGTTGTGAACTGTGTTTACTTATCGATAGAATATTAAACTTTGAGTAAAGTTGTAGTATCATCTTTTCGAATACTTTACCTTACCTTACCTTTAAAGTTGCACCTTAAGTTTAAAGTTGCATCTCACATGTTTAGCGATTTTTGCTGTACATTGTTTCATGACAGAAATAGACTCATAGACAGACATTTTTCTAAAATTATCCTAAAATTTGAATTGATATTTAAGAGCAAATTTGTGATTTTAAAATTGATACATAAACAATACTTTTCTTGTACTACATCCAAAAAATGTATTAACCCTTACATGTTTAAACATAAGTGGCTACATTTACAAAATATTATTTTGGATAACTAAATAATTTTTAAATACTCAATTTAATACAACGATATTTTTTATAACAATTGGCTTGATATCTCTGATACAGATTTTTGCTTAATTTTATAGCCATTTGCTATCGATTTTTGATGATCATGAAAATTATTTGTAGCCTAACAAAATATAGGTATATTCAAATAATACTAATTCATTTAACACCATTATTGATTATTTGCAAAATTGTGTATAATCACATTGTTAAATATGCGCAATAAATTTTATAGCTGCACTTCAAAACGTCTAGACCGACCAATTTATAATTATTAAACATTATTTGGGCATTCATTTTTGAATAATTAACGATAGCACTGATAATGTTTTGTATAAAAATCGAAACTTTTTGAAGTATCGACACAGTCTACAAACATGAATCGTTTCCTAGTATCAGTTTTCTTGGCATTAGCCACAATCAATACGGTAACATCAACTACATGTAAGTTTTATAATAATTTTAATATTATTGTTAAAAATAATACAAATATTATAGTTTTATGTATTACATAAATATAACTGATAATTTTAAAATAGATTTTATTTTTGATACTCTTTTAAATCCAAAAATTAAAGTTATAAAACAACCTTAATTTTAGGATTTAAGTAATGTATAGTAGTAGATGACAATTTATATTTATAACTAGATTCTGAGTTTCGTAATATTCTAAATATATTATTCAAAGAATTGAAACAATAATCTTTTGCGTTGTTTTAATATAAATATGAAATTTATATATTTCTGTTTTATACGCGTGGCGCATGAAGTAAAATATCTAGTTTAGAAAAGCTTGAAAATTTCGTTTGTCCGCTCAGCTTCGTGAAGCGACCAAACCGAAATTTAGGCTTTTCTAAACTCGAAATTTTACTTTATGCTTAGTTAGTGAGTGGAAACACTCGTTCGACACTTCAAATTGCCTGAACATGTACAATGCACAGATTATGTAGATTATGTATGTTTAATAGAAAATTTCTCACTGCGTAATAGCAGGTGTTCATTTAAAAATCCAATAGAGAAGGCGTTTGTTTTGATAGAAGAAAATTAAACGAAAAAATGAAGTCGCAGCTTAATTTACGTTTTTCCATACCTTACATAAATGCCAGATTGTATTAATCAGTAGCTCATTGGTTTGCCTTGTTTTTATAGTTGTTGTGTTAATCCTTCTTATAAATCAGCTGTTTTCACAGCTAAATAAACAATGGCAATTGCAATATAGAATAAATTAGAAAACTTTTATAAAACTAGGTTAGATAAACATTGACCGGATCGACTGACATATTCACGTACGACCTGCATCACAATGTTTTGAAAATTTTACAGCCAACTCGATCGGGTTTTTAACTAAACACCTGATATAATAAATTATTCATAGAAGTTATAAAAAGAAGTGCAGAGTTTTACATGAAATCAACTTTTAAAGTTAACTCTATAATTGCTCGGCCGTTAATAGTATCTTAATTGGGCTTCATATTAAACAGAAAGTGTAAACTTAAATCTTGAAAGAAGACATGTTTATTATTTATTAAAGTTTTTAATTTAAAATTTGAATTTAAAAAAAATGCGAAAAATTAAATAATTGTTCAATATTTAATATACTTTAAGGTACTTTTTTAAGAAAAATATCTGAACTTGTTTTTATCTGTAATTTCATCTAAAAGTACAGACCTTTTTTGGAAAGACACATTGTATTGATCAAAATGAATTATTTAAGTTAGAAAACTAGTGGAAATTCAATAAAAAAAACTGTTTTTGTTCAAGTGTAAATATTAACTTTAAACCAGTTTTTTTGTAATTAAAGTTTTATAATTGTAGAAAAAATAATTTATCGTTATTTTAAAATTCATTTATTATTGATAAGAACCAATATTTTGTAAGGACATATGAAGATAATTTGAATATCGCATTTTTTGTTAATCTTTTTCAAGTGGAAACTTTCATTTTCGATAGAAATCGTTTTGATTTGTACAAATTATTTTAGTTTTATTTATATTTATAAAAATTCAACTAAATGTTGATTGTATTCGAAAAGCATGTGTAGCTTCAAGTTAATGTAAAGACAATTAAGATATTGTAAAAAATGTTATTTCGATTTAAGCGATTTGTTTTTTTTGCTAACCGAATAAGTACAATCCAGTAGTAATGTGAGATTCAACCTAAACTAACCAAATTTTGTGCATGCGTTATCAAAATGTTGTTATTTGCAGTACCAGTAGTTGGCGTTGATGTACCAATTGTTGATGACATTGATTTGAGTGAACTACCCATTATAGATGGTTTTGTGGATCTTAATCTAGGTGATCTAGTCGATGATTTAGGTGTTTTAGTGAGCGAACTTCTAAATAGCTTACTTGGCGGTACAGTACCTGGTAAGTAGAATAAAGAGAAAAAGCTATTTCATATTCATTAAAAAGTTCAAGAAGGTTATAGTGGCTAATCGAGCCGTAATTGTGAATTAAAAAAGAGCACAACCTTGTTTTTTGTTAGTTATTTTTCTCAAAATAATTGCTTTTAAAATGCTAAGGAAATTATGAAACAGTAATAAAATCTTTACACATTGTTTAGTATTTCAAATGTTCAATTTCATTTGAGTTGACCAAAATAGCTACTAATTATGGTATTTTTAACTAAAACACTTCGTTTGTTTCACTGATTCAGTAAAACAAACCAAGTGTTTTAATTAAATGTAACATAAGTAGATTAAAAAATTATTCACCACGGCTTAACTGAAAAATTAATTAAATTTAAAAAAGCAACTATTCTCTTTCTTGGCGCTACATAGGAAATCAACAGCACATTTTCAACAATACTTTAACCATTTTTTTTTTCAAATTGCTCTTATTATTCAATAATTGTTAAATATTGTATATCATTATGATTGCTTTTAGGTAATTTATATTAACTTTGGTGTTTAAAAGCGATGGATGCAATTAATTTTTAAAGGTTAATTTGATTGTATTGTGCTAATTTTTATTTTAAAGATGTATTTTAATTTGTGTGTAGTATTTCTTATTAATTAGATACGTTTAATTGTTTTACCTATAAAAAGACGAACTATAAAATACTATTTAAATCTACTCAAAAAGTAAATCTACTCTTATTTTTCCAGATATTGCTAAACGAATTGCTTCGATTATCAAATCAACGTGTAAGTATTGTAACACTTGAGCTACTAAATTTGATCTCGGTGTAAGCCATTAACGGAAAAGATAGATATATCGGCTGCTACTATTTAGTTAGCAGACAAAGACTAATTGACGTCATTATGATGTGTTATTGGCGTTAGTCAACTTAAGCCAATTGTCAGTTTCCTAACCAGTGATCCACGAAATATATTAGAAACATTTATTTATTTGAAGATGTTGAACAGTTTTAATTACAATAATCGAGATATTTTAAAATTCCGTTATATTGGATCGAGATATTTGATTAATCGATGATTACATCTATTATTTTTATTTTCCCCCATAAGCAAAACAAAGGGAAAGTTTTCGGCAACATTTTCAAATAAAACAATTTAGTAGATATATCCTTTTTGAGGTCCCCGCGGTGATTAAGATAATTTTTGAAAAAAAATATAAAAACGATAAAGTCTAAACCGACTGAGCTGTTAAGATTACACTATAAACTTAAGTTTTTTATTACAATAGTAGTATTCGATCAACTTTTAGTAAAAATGCGGAAACCAGAAGTTTGATCATATAAAAAATCTTTTTAAGAAAAGTTGTAGATAATCTAAAAATAAGCATTTAATGTACATACACTTTTGACATAGCTCTTTTAGTTATTTTTTTAATATTTTTGCAAATATCTGATTTTTTTAATTAGTTAAATTTATTGCTATAAATCATTGATAATTGTGTCGGTAGTTTAACATTGACATGATTAATATTATGTGGAAAAGGGAACCCATAAGTGAGGCGTACAAACAATGTTTTACAGAAATAAGAAATAAAATAAGGTAGGTAAACTTCTGTAAGGTATTGGTTTCGAGTTCTCTCGAACCAAATATCATCAAACCCTGCTAATTATGGTTGGACATTTAATGTGTGCAATCTGCCACTGTAGAATCCATAATTAAACTTAAGCTGTGCTCGCTATTCCAAGACACGAATACGTACGGATGGGTTATAACGAAAATCAAACAGATGTTAGTCATAAATATACAATTTATTTTATGTTGATGACATGGAAAATTTCTATTTTAATTGGCAAATAAATTTAGTCTTCCAAAAAGATAGTTACTAAAATGATGTAATATCATAAGATTCATTGAAAATTTTACAACTTGAAGAAAATCAACAAAATTTACGAAAACTTGTAAAAATCATCGATGTTTGTTAAAATGTTCAGCCAATCATAAAATATAGATGAAAACCCTAGAAATAAGTCAAAATTCGAAGAAACTTGCTAAAGCCTTCAAATCACTGAGTAGATTGCTTATGGAAAGATTCGTTCTACTCTCGTCATTTCTAAATTTGTATGATTTTTGTATCTCTTTCCAAGATTTTATGCCACTGTTTAATAATTTTATCAATGATCTTATTTATTTCCACATTTTGATGCTTTTTGCAATGTCTAGTTGCATCAATGCTTTTCAGACATGTCTGATAAAATCATTTAAATATTCAATATTTATCAACTTTTTTGAAATTACGTTATATGTAAAAGGGGTAATCAGAAAGTAAGGTTACAAAATGTATATTCGGTTTTTTAATGGCCAATTCCTGTGATTTTTTTATAATGTTGGATACTCTGGTTGCAGCTCTGACCTTTGCCTTCAAAATAAATTTGAGGTTATGTTTTCCACATGGTTGCCATGTGCTTAATTACCGTATCATAAAGATTAAATTAGTGGCGAAACATTTCTTTCGGCATTTTATTACCACTTTTCTGTCAAATAATTATTTAATCCCAACATGGCATTTATACACAAATGTCATTACATGACAACGGTAGGGATACCCAAATAATCAAAGAACTTAAGAAAAATAAATCCCAAATCTATCTGGCCAATAACAAAACCCGAATATACACGATTTATTGCAGGCTTTGTACCTTTATTTTTTGGTCGTATCATTTCAATTAGCTCCTAAGTATCGTTTACTCTTATGAAATTTTATGACTTAATAGTTGTCATATGATTTTCAACTGTATTGACGAATTTCAATTATTTTATTGATCTAAGTCTGTAACTACTGGATTTACAATAAATGTTTATATATATATATATATATATATACATATATATATATAACATCTTTATTTAAAGAATATTCATATTAATTATAAATAAAACAGATACTAATTTATATACAGAAATTAAAATTAATTCTATAAAATGGCTATTGACCATAGGTTTTTAGCCATTTTTATTTATTTTGTCTTTTTTGATGATTTTTACAATCATAAAATTGTAAAATTGGGCCATAAAATGAAAAAAATCAGCAAAATTTACGAAAATTCGTAATATTCATCAAAATTATATCTTTCATTTCATTTAACTAGCTAAAAAAGCGGACAACTTTTTATCTCTAAAGTTCTCTGTGGAGTTTATTTATGTGACTAATTAGGTAATAATCGATGTTGTCGTCAAATGTAGTCAAAATAGTAAAAACAGTCAATATAATCAACACGTAATCTATAAAATTAAATGACAGTTAACTTGACTATCACAACATTTTTATCATCATATAATCACTGTGTCGGTAACTCAACCTAAACTTAAAATCGCTTAGTCCACTGTAAATTGATTGCATTATAACTATCAGTCATTAAGTGAACTGTTTTTTTAAGCATGATAGTATTTAGTAATCACATTTTTTTCTAGACTGTTAATTGACTATTGCAACATTGTCTACAAGTCTAAGTATGATAGAATTTTGTTATTAAATTACTTGATCGACTGTATATTGACATTTGTGATATTTTAAATCTTAATAAACTGCTTGACTGTCTTTGCACTATGATAGGATTTTGTCATATTATATCTATATTGACCGTATTTTGACTATTGTGACTGTAAGTCACTTTATTAACTGTCTTTTGACTATGCTAGGATTTTGCCTGATTATGTCTATGAACTGTATTTCAACTTTTGTAATATTATAATTGTAAGTCACTTAAACCACTATATCAAATACAATCAATATAGTGATTTAAAGACAAAATCCGAATAAGTCAAGAGACAGTCAACCAAGTGACTTACAGTCATAATACCAGAATAGACAAAAGACTGACTTAGAGTCATAATGTCACAATAGTCAAAATGTGAATTTATGACTGTAAATCACTAGGTTGACTGACATAAGTCTATCGTTTCAGCTTGACATAAGTCAGCGCCAGCCGACATTTAGTCCATTGTGTCAACTTGACATAAGTCGACGTCAGCCGACATTTGGACTATAATGACAGTTGATATACCAGTCGGCACTAGTCGACATTTGGACTGTAATAACAGTTGATATAAACCGGCGGTAGCCGACATTTAAACTATAATGACAGTTGACATAAGTCACGGGTTTTTTTTTTCATAGGGTTTTTTTAAACTCGAAATTTTACTTAATGCTCACGCGTATAAACCACTGATTTACAGTAATGTTAAAAATATAAAAATATATAACGCTTAGATGTGATGGTGATCAATATTTGCCGAGATGTAGCAAAAAAATGCAAGAATTACCTTGTTTGTGAATAGTTGTGGAATAATAAAAATAAAAGTAAAATACATTTAGTTTGAGCAACTTTTTTATATTGTTGATATTTAAATCATCATATATTTAAGGAGGAAAGTGCTATGATGGACACACCACCATTTTTACTACTACTCTTAGTGGTATCGAATGCTATATCGATATAAAAATCGATTATTTCATTGATATATTAACGGTTTTTTTCTGTATCTTCCATCTACGCTAGTAAAGGTACAATTCTAATGAAACTCTCGATAGCTCGAACGATTTTATTATTCAGTCTATAAATAAAAAAAATAAAGCTTATACTCAAGTCCAATCCAATTGGCTTCCTCAATCTGATAGTCATAATATTCTAAAGGTCAAATTTCGTTATAGACTAAACGTCAACTAATATCACTATTAATTGTCCCGTCCCACTTCAACACTCCATCCTTGTGCCCGTCAAAAATGTTAAAATTAGTAGAAAAGTATAAGAAAAAAAAAGACGGGATTTATTGTTATGTAAAAAATAACGCGATATATCAAAACTTGTCACAAAAAAGGAAAAATTTTCGAAAATTGTGGAAACGACAGTACCAACAAAAATCGAGATCTTGTGACTTGACTGTTTGCAGTCATGTGATAATGACCATTATGCACTTGTTTTTTTCCTATTTGTACAATTGTTACAGTTACACACATATTGGCATATTTTTTACGTTGGTTGATACATTTTCTTTTTATTTAAGATTGTCGTTGATATTGACGCAGCAGTTGAAAAATTACTGAACTTACGAACTGACTTATTTCGCCACATTCGACAGATGCTTGTGAAAATTGACAAACTTGTCAAAAATCAGTATAATCAAGCGACTTTCAATATAGTCAAATGACAATACCTGTAATTTTGTGTGACAGTTAGTTTTAAACAGTTTCTTTGAGAATTAACGTGTTTAGGGGTTATGTTTATTTATACAGTTATATTATTTATTTAACTGAAGTCTACCGTAAAATATTACAATACAAATAATTTATATTTGTTTGTCTATTATGAAATGTTTGATAGTTCTAATATTTTTTTTTTAAATAATATAGTTTTTTGATATTTCTGTTTTCTGATCCCATGTTAACTTTTCATGATTGTTAAAATCGTAAAATATCAATGATTTTTTTCAATAAAAATCCATTTTTAATCAACATTTCTGAAAAAGTCGTGGAAATATACTTGATTTTTTTTTACATTGTTTTTGGACAGTTGTGATTTTTTATAGTTATAGCAGTTGTGAACATATGTTTACAGCAGTTACAATTGTTTTGATATTAAAACTGGTTTTGACAAATAACAATAATATTTGTAGACATTTAAGTAAATTATCAACAAATATAACATTTTTCGACGTTGTTTTTTTTTTAATGAAATTAATAATAACGACAAATATGTAATTATTTTTTATTCTTGAACTTTGTGGTCCCTGGTAAGAAAAGCATCGCAGTGATCTCTGATCAAAAAAGGTTAAAAACCACTGTTTTAGATGTAATGGAATATAAAATATTCACGTGTCTATTGTGCACATGTTGATTAAAGTACAGGTTATAATAACAAATGTTGAGTGATAAGTCATAAAAATCTATACGAAAGTTTATTAATAAGCAAAAAATGGACAGTATTAAATCATTCTTTATTATTTATTCAACAGATACCTTCTACGAAATACAGTGTGATATGATAAAAAAAACCTTGAAACTCCTTGAATGTTTCCTAGAGAGTAAGTAACCTAAAATATTCTATTTTTATAAACAAACAAAAATAATTATTGACAGAGATAAAAATTAATATAAAAAAATATACTTTAAGTATAAAATCTGCTCTATTAATAATCGTAGAAGAACGTTTTCGGTGATAATGATATATTTAGTGGAGTCTTGGATTCTCTTTCAATTTTTATTAATTAGGCAGAAAATGTATTTATTAATTTTTCTTCTATGAGTAAAATGTAGATTTATTTTTTATGGTTTATATTTTTTTCAATTTATTTACAGACTGGAGAAGCATGTTAAACTACACCCGTGGATTTAACGAATTGTTTGTAGAAACGTCTAAATTAACTCCATACCCAGTCAGTAAGTTTTCATTTATCTAGATATGTTAATATTTACGAAATTTGCAATGCAACACTTTCGTTATTAGGTAATTTCCTGTCGACACCTTTGAATACAGTGGCAAGTAAGTATTGTTTGTAATATTTATTTAATGGGGCACTTAAATTAAATTACTAATTTTTTTCACCAAAATGATTATAAATTAAAACCAATTATTTCACTGCATTAAAAATTACCTTACCGCTTAGTACAATAAGCAGTTTCTGCCTTGTCAAATGAGTAGAAAGGGTTAGAACATTACTATCTAGTCCAAAATCAGTTTACGCATGCTTCGTGAAGCCTAAAAAAATACTTTACTAATGTTATTAATAAACATTAGAAGATATGCAGGTATTATTTCACTGAATAAATTAACAATTCTGATGGAGTAAAAATAAAAATATACCCATAAAGTACGCATGATTCAAGGATTTAAACTCTTGCTGCATAATTAGAGCTTACTCGATTCACTTTTAGGTATTCTGCTATTCGTTCTTAATATAGCTTAGATATTATACTTAGCTAAGGATGATATTTATATGTATATCGTACAATAATATTTTAAAATCCACTAACTTCTATTAATAAAGCAGATAACATTTATTGCAATATTGAATTTTTTTAAACCTTGATCTTGAATAAATAATTCTCACTCTGATGGAATAAAACAAAAATAAATGTCTCTTTATTTTCATATCTGAAAAAATTTCAACAACTAAACAAACACAAACTGTCTGCACTTTGAAAAACGTACATCTTTTTTTAGACAAGTTTAAGAAATTGCAATTGTGCTAAAGGTTAATCAATTTTACTGTTGTAAGCTGTAAACTAAATTTATTTATTACTCTATAAATTTTATCAAAATATAACATATTGTTGATGTCTTGTGAAAACACAAATATTCTGTAAACAATGCATATATTTTGAATTCAATTAAAGCAACCGTAATTTCCCTAAGCCACTTAGCCACTTAATTTTGATTTTTCTAACAGTAAAGCAAAGTTTATTAACAATCTATGGAGTTCATTCAAATTGTACAAATCATATATTTTTCAACATTATTACAGTTTATTTATTTCTTAACAATATCTGATTTTTTATCAAAATGTGATGATTTCTGATTTTGTACTTTTCTTTTTTTTGCGGAAAGATGTTTTGTACATTGAAAACAAAAATCATCGAATCAATTTAAATTATTTTAACGTTAAAACAAGTTTTCTATCAAATTCTGAACTTTGTCAAGACGACCCTACTCACCAACCCAGCCCAAAACAATAATAATAGTTACTACTCCTACCAGTGCGACTTTAATTTCTACTCACTTCATAATTTTAATAGACATAAATTAACTTACATAATTGTAATATATAATTTCAGAGATAATCAACTATTTCTTAAATAACATATTGGCAATTCTGAAGACTGTTTTCCGTAAGTATTTTATTTTTCGTTGTTGATTGTGTTACCATTAGTAAATATAAAATGCTAAAAATGTGAAAAATAATAATAAGAATCTTTAACTTCGATATTATTTTGATGTCTCTGCAGATAACTTGAAATTATGTACTAGTAACTATGGATTATTTTAATATTTCTTATCAATTTATGAAACATAATGTTAAGAATGTAAATTAATCACATTTTGATATTATCTACAAGATAAGGGGTTCATATTTTTGTTCTTGATAAAACCGTTGTTAAAATAATCCAAAATAGTTTTTTTTTAATAATGTCAAGGTTAATTGCATCATTATATTTGCAGAAATACATAAAATAAACACTTTAAAATGTAATAACATACAGAGTGATTCAAAAATAGCACATAAAGGAAATTATTTATAAGTTTTTCCTATTCCATTTTTCTGTGAGATGAAGAAATTACATTATAGATGTCAATTTTATCGCTACTATGAGTTTTTTAACATCAAAAGCACACATGTATGTTTTAAGTGACGTTTTTTTATCGTTTTTTATTAAAAACTATTACTCGTAACCTGTAAAGAATTTAAAAAAAATTAAAATTACAACCAAATTGTAATTTTATTTTTTTTTTAATTCTTTTGGAAAAAGTTTAATGTTAGTTCAAAAATTAATCGAACCATTTAAGTTATTCGAATGTTCATATATTCAAATAGTCCAATATTTTAAAGTTCAAATTTGTGTATTTTTGTGTTTAATCATTTATATTATTCGTAATCGATTTTGCTGTGGGACGATATGCAGACCGACATTTGTTTAGAAACAGAGCAATTTCTATTGATACGAGTTTTGAGAAGTAAAACTGAAATATTGGATCTAAGTCTTTGATTATTATTTGTTAAGTAAAATGTTATTTAAAATGGTCCCAATTACTGTAAAATTCGATTTTTGGTTAAAGATATTTATGCACTTAATTAAATAAGTATCTGAACATACGACTTGAAACTAAAATTGAAAACGAAGAGACGATTAATTTTTAGCAGATGGTCGTTGAGATATTTTGGAATCACTCTGTATGTATCGTGCTTCGAATTAATTAAGTCGCCTATTTACAAAAAACCCCTAAATCCATTGTTTTCAATTCGATTTAGGGGTTTCTAAAAATAGGTGGCTCAATTATAAATCATGATTTAACACTTTTTGACAAATAATTTGTTTTCAGTGAGTGCTTGGAGTTATAGAGGGCAGTTCTTCAGCAACACTGGAGTATTTTATAATTTAATAGGTATATATAAAGATTCACTGCGTTTCTCTTAGACATTACTATACTTTATTCCACATGAGAGTGTACTCAAGAAAAGATAGGGCCTATTTGGCATTGTTCTCTAATGCTCTTAAAATCAAGGGCAAATTTAAACAGGCGCTAATTTAGTTTCCATATCATTCGCCGTTTTATTAGCGAACCAATTTGTAATAAATGGTTAAAATTATATATTATTTAAATAAATGAAAAGAAATAATGCATTTACTAATATACTGAAAAAGGCAGTAGTTAATGATAAATTATTTTTTAAAACCAAATTTTAATGTATTTTGTTGCAAATTGTTAAATTACTTAATACGACCGCCTATGGATGAATGACGGATTATCATCGCAGTCATTCTTTCGCGATTTGGCTTGATTAATATTTTACGTGTTTCAATTTTGTAAACTAAAAATAAAGAGGCGAAATTAACAGTCAACGACAACTAACAAGGTTGGTTCTTCTAAAAATCTTTCTGCGAACTTATTAGAAGTGGCTAAAAGTTGTTGGCGTGCAATATTTAGTTAAAGTATAAGTCTTCAGGAAAATTAAAAATAAAGCCGTAAATATTAGTGCTATGGATATGATAGATTAGGAAAAATATTTAAAATGTTAGTGAGATACAATAAATAAACTTATTAATTTAATTAATGAAAATATTCTCCTAAAAATTGTTGATTTTATTGTATAACTTCAACTTTGGCTAAATAGGAGTGTTTCCAATTCTAGATTGAGCATGAAGTAAAATTTTGAGTTTAGAAAAGCCTGCAATTTTACTTCATGCGCTACGCGTATAAAACACTGAAATATTGTGAAATTTATATATATTTGAACTTCACTTAAAATCAGTCTTGTATACGCGTAGAGCATGAAGTTAAATTTTGAGTTTAGGAAAGGCTCAAACCAAATTGTCAGGCTATTCTAAACTCAAAATTTTACTTCATGCTTAATCTAGGGAGTCGAAAACACTCGTTTATAGCTTTATGTGGAATACCAAACTTAATCACCCTGTATAGGGTATTTTGATAGTAAAGTATAACAAACTATATATATATATTTGTAAACGGCAGGACATTTTTTAACCAATGGCGTCACGAATTGATAATACGATGACAACTGTGAAGGTAGCGATAGTCAACTTTTTTTTCTCAAATGACACCATACCTATTTCTTGTTCAATTCGGATAGAGGGCACTTTCCTACATCCGCATATTGATCTCAATTATACGTTTAGTTAAAAAATATAATTAATCGGTTTATTTTATAAAAATATCATATGTCTACAGAATAGAAATATGAAGAAAAAAGTTATAAGGGGCGGACCACCCTGTATATGAAAATACTAAAGTTAAAAATTCTACAAAAAACAGACATGTTAAAACAATTGTGTAAATAATATCTAAACAATGAATAAATTAGGCAATAAAATGACATGAAAAAAATAATAAAATTGAAACAAATCAATATGCTAGTGGTCGTTACATCAACAGTAATGCACTAAAATATTTCATATAAATTGATATTTTTATCGTTGATTGTTATTAGAAAATATGAAAAAAATGTTTCAAAAGAAAATTGTACATCTCGTAGAAATACTTCAAATCTATATATCGCTTTTCTTTATTTCAAGTAGTTTTCAAGTTATTCGTTATTTTTTGTTTGATAAATCGAAAAAAAGTCCACAATGTCCGACGAAAACCTGACAAAACGCCTGAATTGTCGCTTGTGTCAACTTGCTAAATAGTTTTCGTTTCAGTGATAAGTAATTATAATTTTGTATTTCTTCATTTCTCACGATCTTTTAACAATTTAAACAATTTACAAAATTCTGCAGCGTTCAATTAATGCGTTTTTGGTTTCTTTCTTTTTTAGGTTTATTTCTGTTTTCTAACATCGAAAAAGAAGGAGACCTAAAAACGCATTTATACTTTTACTTCTAGAAATTAAAATGGTAGAACATTAATTTAACACTGTAAAATATTTCATTTTAAATTTGATAATATCTAAATTTATACGTGTGCCGTCAATTTTGAATTTTTTTTAAATGTCACGAAGTATTGTTCTTTTATTAATAATATCAAACATTTTCAAAATTCTGCAGGGATTTGTTAATTTGTTAATTTTCTACCATTTCTTTTTCTGCAAACAAACGCGTTTTTCAATTTTAAATGATTATTTTTAATTTGTTACAACTTTGATGTTCCGTGATTTGATTTTTTTAATGTAAATTAAAAACATCAACTCTATATATTTTATGTCATAAATTAATTAATACAGGAAACTGCAGAATAAGTTTTTGATTGATCGTCTAACGAGGGTTTCCACTCCCAGACTAAGCATGAGAAAACCTTGAATATTTGACTCAGGCTTTTCTAAACTAGAAATTTTACTTCATGCGCCATGCGTATAAATACCGACTTTAAGTGAAATCTTTAAACGATTGGTTAGAGTGGAATACATTTATTATGTCGTTTATCAATTGATTAAATGATGGGGAAAGTGCTATGATGGACATATCACTATTTTAATAATTAATTGTTGTGTTATTTTTATTGAATTAATGCATGTTTAACTTCATCAGAATTAATACTGTTTAAAAACACAACAATTTCATTCACAAATTGTTTACACAATTCATTGATTAAATCAAAATTTTAGAAGATAAGAATGTTTTAAATTTGTAAGATAACCTAAACATTTCTCTTTCGTCAATATGCGATTGTGTAAACAATTTGGAAACAAAATTTTTCTGTTTTTAATCACTGATTAAGTTAATTGACTTGGGTGCAAATAAACATAGAATTTGGACTTAATCAGAGGTTCAGTGAATAATTAGTAAACGATTAAAGTTTATTAATCATGATTTTAAAATGAATTAATTTAAGAAACATATTTGGGATATATTACAAGTTTATAACATTTTGATGTTCTAGAACTTGGACTTAATCAGAGGTTTAATCAATGATTAGTAAATGATTAAAGTTATTTAGTCATGATTTTAAAATGAAAACACCGATGAATTTCGTTAATATTAGTAAAATTGAACCAAGTGGTTTCTTTTTAAAATCATAGTTAAATATGTCTCTCAACGTGAAAGATGAGAAACTTATACAAGATTATTTAGTCACTTGCCATTTGCGCCATAATGGACGAGTGTTTTTTATTTACAATAAAACCGCGAATTGTTAAAAAATAATCAAAATAGAACAATTTGCAAATAAAAAAATCTTATATAATAAAATACTTCTACTAAAATAAAAGAAAATGTATATTACACAAATATAAACATACGTTATATGAATTTAATAGATAGCAGGCCCAAACAATATAACTATAATTTATCCCTAGATTTAAATTTTGCGGTAAAAAAGTTACTAGATTTCGTCATTCTAACTGTGTAAATCAGGTTTCTGGTAGGTCCAGTCTTATAATAAACACAGTATAGATCATTTCAAGGATTGTATAACATAACATTTACGGAATCTTAAAAGTATTTACTCAAATTTATAAAAAGGCAACAATTAATGTCTTTAAACAAGAAATACCATGAACAAACTACAAACTAGCATCAAGTTATATCATAGTAATTTCCAGTAATATGTTTAATTTATTACTAGAAATTACTATTGATGGATCTTCGAATAATTTGAAAGAGTTATGTTTACTATTCAATAATGAATTAAAATTGTTAGAATTGGGTTCTTATAAAATCTAAATAAGAAACATCCTCTGCTTTTATACGTTGAATGAAGGATTTCTTCATTCTACGATTAATATTTGACCTTCAGTTCATCTAAGGACTTCAAATCGACGTCAAATTGAGACTAGAAAATATTGGCATTAATCTGCAGTTCAGAAGTGAACTACAGTTCAAAGTTATTATAAATCTGATACTTTAAAGTTTGTTCTGACATTTTCTTAATTTTCAACTGATTTTTGTTTTAGAAATATTCATCCAAATCGAAACTTTATCCGTGAAAATATTTCTATTAAATTCATAAACACAGATTTAAATAACTGAAATATTTTTATAAGTAAAGAACAAATCGCAGTTTTAACAAAGTGCAATATTTCTTTTGGCAATTATTACGCTTATTGTTGTCTAATTTTCATCCCGGTCACTAATTAAGCACAAATAAACATGTTTTGAACACTTACAAGAGGTAAAACCCCCTTAAATGTAACTCAACTGTGAATACGTGTAGTATATCTTAAATTTTCATTGCAATATTTTGTCGATATCCATTCAATAACTAAGATATCTCGATGAAATTTAAAGTTTTAGTGAACCGCAGATCAATTAATCTTAATTTCTTGTACTTTTAACAGGATACAAATTTGATCTAAACTACCGAACTGTGGTGTATCATACAATTTTTCATAATTTAATAATAATAATTTTATTTATATTTACGAAGATATTTATAAGTTTCCATTCCTTGAAAAATCCATTCAACGTGGTACGAAATCAACAAGCTAATTTTCAATATTTTTCAGAAAGTGTATTTAAAAATAGTGGATCAGGTAATAATAATAGCATTAATTTATTAATTTATTTAATTTATTTTTGATGTATATGCTCCAGTTGCATTTTGAACTGACATCTCTTGTTGCTATAATGTATTTTTTTCTAGTAAATTGTTGAGATACTTGATTACCAACACATTATTACTTTGTTGTAATCGATTATTTATTGTTTCATCACAATTCTGAAACTTCTTCACCAGAAGAATTTACAGTGTAGCCAAACAATTGTAGTGAAACAATAAAAAATAGTTTAAAATATCAACACGTGATTACCAACTGATTGTTGAAATCATTTTATACACAGATCAGAGATTAACTCAGTTCAAAATAGTTGTGATGTCGGCTCTAAGAATGTATAAGTGATGCAAAATTTAATAGTTGCAAGTTCTAAAATTCCTGTGAAGCATAATTTAAAAACATTTAGTTTGGAAATTAAGTAGCGGGTAAATTCGGTAACTCCGTTAATTCGTATAATAGAGAAAACATCTAAAAGGGGTATAGCGTTCAATTACTGCGCATATGAAAGAAAAAAATCAGATTTTTCAAGAAATTGTTTTAAGAGGTAACTTATTTTTTTGATTTCGGTAAAGTTTTTTAATTTGTTTTGAACCATATAAAATTTTGAATACGTTCCAGAAGAAAAAAATAATCAAGAAAAACGGTCTTAAAGTTAAAAAAGAAGAGATGAATGAAATTAACAGACTAAAGCCCAGTTGCACCAAAAACCTTGAACTTGAGTTCAAGCTGAACTCGAGTTCAAGATGACAGTTCGTATTGTTCTAATGTAACTTTGAACTCGAGTTCAGAATTGAACCAGTTTAACGTGTTTGATGCAACTGGCCCTAATTCTATCGGAATTTAAAACAAGCATAGCAGTGTGTTCACTTGGACAAACAAAGTATTTAGTGCCTTTTTCATTCCTTGTGGATAGTACGAGTATTTATACGTAATAAGAATTTTGTGTGACCAAAATGGCATAGCTGACAGAGAAACAAAGAATTGAATTTTAAAACCGTTTTTCTTGTTTTCTTTTCTTATGTAACCTATTCAAAATTTTGTATGGTTTAAAACAGATTGAACAACTCTACCGAAATAAATAATAAAATATATAGGTTCTCATTTAAACAAACAATATTGATGATCTTACAACTTTTAAAACAGTTTTTTGGAAAATCTGAAAACATGTTTTTCATATGCGCATTAATTATAACCGCTATACCCCTTTTAGGTTTTTTTTTTCTATCATACATATAATGGGCGTTACCGAATTTATTCGTTACTTAATTTTCACACTGTATATTAACTATATGTTTATGTTTATAGAGGTCATTAGCAATCTACCTTATCTGACCACATGTAAGTATGAATTATAAATAGAGTATTCAAAAATAAAGTAAAACCCTCTTAACTGATTTGTTCTATTTTAAATGGTTCCTCAATGTTTATGATTTTGATTAATTTTAAGTTTCACCATGACTGAAAACAATAATAATTGTTGTTAACATCTTAGTTTACGTGCATTTGCATGAAGGTCTTTTAGTTTTCTTGAATATTCACAACTTTCGTAAATTCTTATATATCGTCGGCTTATCTGTAATACCTTCTAAATCCAAGTTTTGGCTACTTTGCTTTCTTACGGAAATAATTGTATTACATTACAAAAAAAGCACTAAAATATTTTGTTCATTATAACTGAAATAACATTGAAGTGATATTGCATGATATGCAACTTATGAAAACAGGCTTCGAAAATAGTGGCGGCAGCAGGTTTTTGTCTCTCCTAAAAAGTTTTGTTTCTCATAATTAGAAGGATTTACAGGTAAGACGGCGAAATATAAATAAAAATACTAAATTTAATTTGAAATAAAACAACGCAGTTGGGAGGGTTTCACTTTTATTGTTGAACACTGCAACATGTTTCACCACACAGTGGCTTCATCAGGCAGATGAAATAATGATTTTACAAAGTACAGGTAAAAGCTTATATACTAATGCAATTAAATTAATAGAAGGGGGGGGGGGAAATGAGGTAATTAGGCTGAAACTAATACAAACAATTTTGAGCGACTAAATATTGATTAGGGGTGAATTATTTACTTCTATTTGGTCATTTAATAGAATACCTTTTTTGTTATATTTATTAATTTCTAATTCTTCTAATAAGTTTAATTTACGACTTTTGTTACATTCGTGTAAAATTTTGAATTTAGGGTTAAAGTTATGTTGGTATTCGATTAAATGATTGGCGTAGGTTGAGGAGGTTTTCTTAAATTGAAAGCATTTTTGATGTTCTGAAATGCGATCTGGGAAGCTACGTCCAGTTTGTCCAACGTATACCTTAGGGCAATCTCCACACTCCAGCAAATACACACCAGAGTTCGTAGTTTTATCAGATTTGTCTTTAGAATTATTAATGAATTTATTAAGTGAATTGATCATTCTAAAAGAAGGAGTTAGGTTTAAGGATTTGAGTTTTTTGCTGATGGCAATCGAAGGGGGGCCGTTAAATGTTAATGAGCAATATTTATTATTCTGATTTTGAAAATTGGTGGGATATACTAATTTCAGGGCTTGTTGTTTTTGTTTTTTATAAAGGATGTCTAAGATAAGCTTTTGACGAAAGCCGTTGTTATTAGCTATTATGAGAATTCTGTTGAGCTCATTATTAAAATTATTAATTGATAGGGGGATAGTGGTTAGCCTATGCAACATGGAATGGTAAGCTGCTAGTTTATGTTGCATAGGATGGAATGATGTGCTATGGATCGTAGTATCTGTATGGGTCGGCTTGTGAAAAATATTGAATTCATGTTTTTGACCTGGATGTGAAATTGTTAAGTCTAAAAAATTAATAGATTTATTAGATTCGATCTCCCTAGTGAATGAAATATCCTTGTGAATTGAATTAATGAAATTTAAAAGTTGATCTAACTGTCTCTCCGTTCCTGTGAAACAGGTGAGAATGTCATCAACATATCTAAACCAGTATAGGCATTTATTAAACAATGTGTGTTTACTAATTATTTCTTCTAATGAATTCATGAAAATCGAAAATTCAAAATTTTGCACGAATGTAACAAAAGTCGTAAATTAAACTTATTAGAAGAATTAGAAATTAATAAATATAACAAAAAAGGTATTCTATTAAATGACCAAATAGAAGTAAATAATTCACCCCTAATCAATATTTAGTCGCTCAAAATTATTTGTATTAGTTTCAGCCTAATTACCTCATTACCCCCCCCCCCCCTTCTATTAATTTAATTGCATTAGTATATAAGCTGTACTTTGTAAAATCATTATTTCATCTGCCTGATGAAGCCACTGTGTGGTGGTGGTAAAAGTGAAACCCTCCCAACTGCGTTGTTTTATTTCAAATAGTATTATGGAGTTTCATCATGTATCCGCCTCATCAATTAAATATTTAAAAATACTAAATGTTGTGAAGTAAGCAGTATGTTTTGAACTTCACTTGAAATCCGTGTGTTATACGCGTGGCGTTCGAGTTTAGAAAAGCCTGGATTTGCATTTGGATCCAAACGTTCAGGCTTTTCTAATCTCGAAATTTTACTTCATGCTTAATCTGGGAGTGAAAAACACTCGTTTAAAGCTTTAATTTAAACTAAAAAAAAAACATCGAATGTCGGATAATTAACTGCGTATGCATATTTATCTTTAGTATGTACAGGGTGTGCCAAATTACCGGGCCACCATTGGTAACTTTGTTATCTTTAGAGCTACGAAGTCGGTTAAATTACTAAACTATTAGTATTTTTTGCATACATTATGATGGTGTAAATCAAAAACCTGTTCACTTGTTTTTCTGTTTACACAATCCTAATATATATAAGAAATACTAGTAGTTTTCTAATTTAATCGACTTTCTAGCTCCAAATATAACAAACCATCCATTAGTAAGGTGGCCCGATAATTTAGAACATCCTCTATACTAAAGAAAAATTCTCTGTATGTGCAGAAATTAAAACATCGCATATATTTTAAAATATTATCACAAACTGTATATAAATTGAGTTATAATATAATGTAAGACTAATCAGTTTTAATAATTAAATATATCTAGCCTATTTTCTCATTTTAATTTGTCTTATAATTATAAAAATAATGTTTTTTCAGACCTCAACGATCCAGAAGGTATTTATTTACATTTACATTTTATTAAGTTTAAATTTTACTTCTTAATTAACATAGTGTATAATCTGCATATACATATGTAGATAAACAAAATTAATTAATTTTATCAACTTGCGTCTCGAAATTTAAATATTTTACTTATTATTTATTCAAGCACGCGCTCATTATATTGTTTCAAACCGTAATTACTCATTAACCTTGTCCCGTGGCCTTCCTACTATATTAATAGTCATTAGTAGACAGTTTTATAACTCTTCTAACTCGAATGTTATTTATTCCTTAGTCAAGTCTTAAAATTACCTACGTGCAGAGCTGGGTGGTACTCGAGTACAAGTACTCAAAATTTAGGAGTATGGTTTTTGAGTACTTTTCATGTACTTGATACTCAGTTCACGGGTACCTTATTTTTAAAGTACTTATACTTGTACTCAACGCGTTTTTAATTCATAAAATGCACTTGAGTACATTTGGATGTAGCTACTTAAGTTGATTTTCCAATCAATTTTTACGGTTAACGTCAAAATAATAATATAAATTGTTGTATTATATCAAAATGTTGAAAGAAATAGTCAAATAATATCAAAACTCGAATGGCAACAGTCACATTACATCAAAATTAGTCATATCTGAAAGGAAATAGTCATATTATATCAAAATTTGAATAGAAATAGTCAAATTATATAAATTTTTGAGTATACAGGGTGAATTATACCAGGAGGCGAAAAATTAATATTCTTGTTTGAGATTGGATTCTGAGCAAAAAATGAAAAATAACTTTATTTTAGATCGGCCGTTGTTTTTGAGATATCGAGGTTTAAACTTTTGAAACCTGTATTAATTTCAAGTATTAGAATAAAACTAATAGAAGCCAATATGAAAACTTTATTTAGTCACAGAAAGAAAAACCACTAGTTCAACTTACAAGAGGTGTTCGAAATATCCATCGCCAGCCGCGATGCAAGCCAGGCAACGTAAAACTACAGAATAATATACTGCAGCCAAATCTTGTTCATTTTTAATTTCAAGTGCAGCATTCATAAATCTATCTCGTAATTGCTCTTCATTCTGAATTTCCTCTGTAAACGAATTGATATTCCCGACAACTTTCTAAGGCATTGCCGTTGCAAAAGCCGTAAACAAAAATAATGCCAAACTGCAATAGCAGATACAAAATTTGTATCTTTTTTACACTAAAAATTAATAGCAGTAGCCAAAGTATGTGACAACTGTCAACAACTAATAAATAAGTCTTTTGTTTCAAAGCAATTTCCATAACCTGCTATTTATTTTATAGACAAAAATTAAATAAGTTCCGAAAACTTCATGCCTCGTTTAAAACAAAGGCTGATCGAAAAAAATTTATTTCACATTTTTTGCTTAGAATCCAATCATTTCGCCTCTTGGTATAAATCACCCTGTATAGTCAATTAATAACATTTTAACAGAAATAGTTAAATTATATAAACATTTTGAATAGATACAGTCAATTTTTAATAACATTTAAATAGAAATAGTAAATTTATATCAAAATTTTAATGGAAACAGTCAATAAACATCAACATTTGAATAAAAATAGTGAAATTATATCAAAATTTAAATGGAAATAGTCAATTTATATCAAAAATCGACTTTAAATAGTCAAATTATATCAATATTTAAATGGACATAGTTATTTATATCAATACTTTAATAGATATACAGGGTGTCTGCGCTAAACCGTTCGTTAAAAGTTTATGGCGTTGCCATTGTACTAAAAATTTGAAAAAAATCCTTATCATATAGTTGAATCAGTTCTCCTCATGTGAAATATTTTCAACTTTATATCACTTCCGGTTTCACCGGAAGTAGCACCAAGTTTGTTAATTTAAACAGAACACCCTATATATTAGTAACTTTTTGGGCTCCTCGTTTAAATTGCAATATATTTTATTCGAACATATGTACACTTATCTCTTATAGTTTTCAAGAAAAAAAAAATATTTCTAAAATTTTGACCTCTAAAAGGCATCTTGAAATCTGTCTGTAACTTTTCTTAAGAATAAGATAAAAATATAATTAAGTGAATTAATTAGAAACTGTCAATTTTGACAATAAGTGTTCTTAAAATGTCAATATCTAAGTGCCCGCTTCAATATCTAGTAATTCAATTTTTTAAAATGGAATGACCCAATTTTTGTCACATGGTACGATTGGGGGGAAAATTTCCTACAAAAAAGTATTATAAAACCATACTCCTAAAGCAAGTAGTTTTAGAATTATTTCGAAAATTTCTTTTTCGTCGCATTTATGCAGGGAATAATGCGCGCATAAGTCGCAATTGAATTTTAGTAGGCCAGTAGTATGCTTTTGTTTTGTCGCGATTGTATTGCAAAATGTCAAATAATAAAAAGAATTAGTACAAAGTTTTACAGAAATCAACAAAATGAATAATTACAGAAATCAGCAAATTATCAATTTATTCTTATACATGGCAACTGCCAATTGAACAAAATATGATTCCAATCTTCTAAATCTTGTTTTATTTATCGGTGGCAAATGTAGATAAGTTTCATTAAATATTCGAGTACCAATTCTATCGCAGTTGCCATGTATAAAGAATAAATTGATAATTTGTTGATGGGTGTATTTATTCATTTTGTTGATTTCTGTATAACTTTGTACTAATTGTTTTTATTATTTGACATTTCCCATTACACAAGCGACAAAACAAAAGCATTACTACTTGCCTACTAAAATTCAGTTGCGACTTATGCGCGAATTATTCCCTGCATAATTGTGACGAAAAACGAATCTTCGAAATAATTTGAAAACCACTTACTTTAGGAGTATAGTTGTTTATACTTTTTTGTAAGAAATTTCCCCCCAATCGTACCACGTGAAAAAAAATGGGTCATTCTATTTAAGAAAATTGAATTACGAGATATTGAAGAGGGCACTTCGATATTGACATTTTAAGAACACTTATTGTGAAAATTGACAGTTTCCAATTAATACACTCATAGAGGCATCCTCTAGCTACAAGTAGAGATATAAATCATATTTTTATCTTACACTTAAGAGAAGTTACAGATAGATTTCAAGATGCCTTTTAGAGGTCAAAGGCTTGAAAACTATAAGAGATAAGTGTATATATGTTTAAATAAAATATGTTACAATTTAAACGAGGAATCCAAAAAATTACTAATATATAGGGTGTTCCATTTAAAATAACAAATTTGGTACTACTTCCGGTGGAACCGGAAGTGATATACAAGGATTTTTTTCAAATTTTTAGTGCAACGGCAACCCCATAAACTTTTAACGAACGGTTTGGCGTAGACACCCTGTAGTCAAATTATATAAAAACTTGAATGGAAATAGTCAAATTATAATAAAAATTTAATGAAAATAGTCAATTTATATCAAAATTTGAATGTGCATATTAAAATTATATTAAAATTTAAATGGAAATAGTCAAATTATTTCAAAATTTAAATGGAAATTGTTCAAATATATCAATATTTAAATAGAAGTTATCAATTTATATGAAAATATTAACGAAAATAGTCAAGTTATATAAAATTTGAATGTAAATAATCAAATTGTATCAAAAGTTAGATAAAAATAGTAAAAATAGTTAGATATAGTTAATTAATATCAAAATTTTAACATAAATTGTCAAATTATATTTAAATTTTAATAGAAATAGTCAATTTATATCAAAATTTGAATGAAAATAGTCAATACTTGACTTTAAATGGTCAAACTATATCAACATTTAAAATAAACATAGTCAATTCATATCAAAATTTGAATGAATATAGTCAAATCATATCAAAATTTAAATAGAAATAGTCAAACTATATTTAAATTTGAATGGATATAGCTAAATTATATGAATATTTCAATAGAAATAGTCAATTTAAATCAAAATTCGAATAACGTTTTCCCATCAAATCTTTTAGTTTACTTCAAATGTTCGAAATTATTAAATACATTTTAAATAATTTCCCAAAGATTTTTGTTTTATGTATTTGGTTATGAGATTTATCTCTGTGACGATTTCTTTTATTTTTGCACTGGTTCTAGAGATGGCCACTAGTTATGATGCGGGTGAATTTAAGTGGAATAAAACATTCGTTGCACTTATTATTTGTATATTCACCTTAAAATGTAGAAATATTTACAAAATATTTACATTTCTCACTTATTGCTAATATATGTTGACTGTAGATTTTATTTAGAATGATTACAAAAATGAAAATAGAGTTAGAAATATGAATATTTACAAAGTGGGGAGAGCGTTGTGTTGACATTTCGTGGGTGTATTTTTGGCATCCCTTCCTTCAAGTGAAGTAAGGGATAGCTTTTCTTGATTTTACTGTACGGTCGTTCCGTACCTGCTTTAAGAGTTTCCAGATGTAAATGTTTCCACGAAACATCGAGTGAACAAAACAACACCCCCCGGCGTGAGGAAGGGTCTGCTCAAATTTACAACAGCCCATTAAGAATTTGAATGAAATGAATTTCTAAAGAAATACAAAAGTATGCATGGAAAAATAGAAAAAATATAAATATATAAATGTACATATGAGCCGCAACAGTATTGGACAATGAAAAATTAGTCAAATTTTAAATTAAGCTGAGGATTTAAAATTGATTTTAAATGTAGATCATTTTTTATATTAAAGTCTTATAAGAAAATCGAACATTTTAATATCATACAATATTATATTTTGATTTTACTTGTAGTCAATGCTCGAGAACCTTTTACTTGTACTTGGAACAGCTCTGCCTACGTGTGTTTTCATACTATATTAATTGAAATTAATAAACAGTTTTACCACTGCATGAACTCGCATATTATTTATTCCCTTGCAGTCTTAAAATGATCTACTGCTGTATATTATAAAGGAAGTTGGTTTTATTAAAATATAAATGTTTTCTAGGACTTCTTGAATGGTTGACTGGATTGGTTGGTAAGCAAGAATTTATATTTTATTATTATTATTTGTCTAATATATTATTAAAAAAACTGTTAATTTTAACAATAATATTTACAAACTATATAGTAAGTTTTTACTCAACAATTGTAATATAATAAAAAAAACCTCTAGAGTGCCATGATTTAATCTTTTTTTAAATTTAAGTTGGCTACACTCCTTAGGAATTGACATATAAAACGTCAGACATAATAATTATAATGTATAATTTCAGAGTTGCCAACTTACAATATATTCCAACTATTGAACATTCGATATAACGCGAATTGCGAGGAAGCTTCAAGTAATTTTTTGTCGAAGTGACGTTTGTGAAAATTGCAAAATTTTAGATCAAATAAACTAAATCAAATTATGTATCCAGTTCGACGGACCATGTTTACGCGGTTGACGTGTCTTTTTTATCTTTGATTATGTATCACAGATTGCAAGAATAAGTAAATGTATTCATGCAAAAACTATTGGCAGATAATACAAAGTTTTACAGAAAGAAACAAAGAATAATGAATTTTAGATAATAATAAAAGGTAGTATACACAAAATGATCAACTTTAAGACGAGGGAATTACAACTTACTTGTGCTGATTAATTGGGTTTTTATTCGTTGTTATAAACAAAAGGAATCTGACATCAATCTCACAGATGATCTGATCAAATAATACAAATTAATAATAAACACACAAAGTCTAATAGCAGTTTTACCACTGCATAAACTCGCATATTATTTATTCCTTAGCAGAGTCTTGTAATGATCTACTGCTGTATATTACAAAGGAAGTTGGTTTTATTAAAATATAAATGTTTTCTAGGACTTCAGCAATTGTTGACTGGATTGCCTGGAATCAGTAAGCAAGGATTTATATTTTATTATTATAAAAAAACTGTTAATTTTGACAATAATACGAATAAACTATTTTGCAGGCGATGGAGGATTATTAGGCGGGCTTGATGTAGGTGGGTAATGAACATAACATATCTAACAACTCGCTACAAAATGTTAGTATAAAATAACTTTTGTATTTTGTGAATTTAATCATTCACAAAATGCTATTTAATCTGTGGCAACTTTTAATTTTTTTTACACAATATCGTTAGTTATATTGTAAAAATAACATTTTAATAACTTTCATCCCTAAAATTATCATACATGTTTTATTTTTTACGTACACCAGTTCTCCAGCCTTTAGAGTTGTAATAGGCAACTTTAAGTCAACATCTCCCAGTTTTACACTTGTAAATAATTTCTCCCATATAGTTTTGTTTTAATACGTTAAGAGCTTACTAGTATTTTTTCAAAAACTCTCTGTTAACCCTTATTCACTTGTGATATATAACAGATAATATAAGATTAGCATATGAGTCACGAATTAATATTGTTTCAAATCAATTGTTATTTCTAAGTCTTACTTTTCTGAAGTGAACTTTTATTCTGCTATTTTATATTAAAAATTCGTTTAACAGGAACAATACGGGATATTCTTGGATAAGATGGATTAGGTAAATATTATAAAATATCGAATATACACCACCGTTCCATTCGTTTCTGGATCTCGCCTAGCCATGCTTTCGTGTTGTTATGTTGCAGTATCAACATTTACATTTTTTATTAATTGGCACTCCTGATTCCTTATTTTAACAGTGTTGCAATAATTTATGATATCATAAGTAATCCTCTTTTTAATTTTCAAGAGGTTTATTGTTAATCTTGCAACAATTATTTCGCCACGCGGTCGCTTCTTCGAGCATTTTATTATTAAATCAAATTAATCTAGTGTTGCAATGCTGTGTCAATGTCAAAGTGAAAAATAATTTCAGGCACATATTAAATATTAACATGCCAAAGATTATCTCTGAATCAAAAAGGTTACAAATTCAAATGACAAAATTTACGTAGTTGATGACATTTTGCGAAAGAACGGGCACGAAGTTCTTAGATTACCGCCATACCATTGTCAATACAATCCAATTGAAATGGGGGTTTTGTAAGACTTACTACAATAAGCACATAAATTCTAAGCAACCATCTAAGGATCGTGTTCAGAATTTATGGCTTGAGTCTCTCTCAAAATGTACATCCGATATGTGGCAAAATTTCTGTGATCATTGTGAAAAACTTATTTCGGATGACTGGACAAAACACATGGGGAACCTTTCTTTTGAAACCATTCCTCCTTTTATTATTTCGCTTGGGGAATCTGGCTCAGAACAAACATCAGAAGATTCAGATGCAGGTTCTCTTGACTAAATAATAAAAGTGGAATGAGGGCTTAAAAATTGTTTGACATGAAAATTATCAGTATCACAAGAGGGTGGGAATAAATTTGCAATTCTACAAAAAAATACTGAGGGCCAACAGAAGAGAGAATGACCAAAATTAAGGTGGATGGATGGAGTTGATCAAAATGTGTTAACGGGAAGACCCAAGCGAGAAATACAAATGGATGACGAAATAAGTTTGCAGGGCCGAATTCATTATATTTGTTATATACAATATTATTGCTGTGTTTGTATGTACAAAAACCAAGTAGTAAATTTTGTTAATCTTAAAACTGCATATTATTATCCTTTTATATCTGAAAATTTGTAAAACAGGCAACAGTGTAAGATCACAATAGTCAGAAATTATAACCTTAAAATCGAACATCTGACAGTGACATTTAAAAACCCTGATTTAAAACACAACCAGCCCCATTTACAATACTTAAACTGTCACTTTTCCATAGCTAGGCGAGATCCAGAAACAAATGGAATATATAATATACTGTACTATCAAAATAAAAAAAATAGATGGGGTTGAAACACCAAACTGGATCACCCTGTATATTATTCACTTTTTGGATTCCCTGTTAAAAATGAATGACAGTTTCTTAATATAATATTCGGTTTAAGTAGTACCATTTCAGAGTTATTCGACATTTTTAAAAAATATTGACGTTTGTAGTTGTTTCATAAATCTAAAATACCTCTGAAATTAAATGAGAGAGTTGAAGTTTTCGTCATTCTCTTGAGCACAGAGGACGCTCTCGCCAACGCTTTAAAGTTGCCACGATTGAGTTAGGTGGCTATCATATAAAAACAGTTGAATTTATAAATTGTGAGGAATATTGAGAACATTAGTATATAGAAGTATTATTATACAAAAATATGAAATAAAATAGTTAACATTTCTAAAAATGTATATTGACCCTAAAAAGTCAATATAAAATAGTTTATGTATTTTGTTTACGATGATATTATGTTTTAAATTGTTTGTTGCAGATCTTGGAATTCTTTAAAATTAAATCTGATTATCATATAATGTTAAAATATAATATGTGTAACTAATAAATAAGCAGCAATGAAAATGTACATCCTGTGTATTATTTTTCCTTTAATACTCGTTTTTAAGGAGACTTAATTGTCATTACATCTTAACATACACTAACCAAGAAAAAATTATATATTATTCGTTTGTTTTATCGTGTTCGCCATTGTGATCTCGTAAACTACTAGAGATACGAGGATCCAATTAAGACTACTCAATATCAAATAAGGATTAAACAATTTTTAATTAAGACTTCAAACATAACTGTCAGTTTAAACACAATCAAATTGGGAAGAAACAACATCAAATTGAGAACTAACAATTTCAAAGTAGGACTAAAGACATTTTATTTAAGAAATAACTTGTATCATCTAAATTTAAAGCATTTAAGATGAATTTTTTATTGTGACCGACATGTTTTGTACTTGTTCCACTTTTATATATAAGTTACCTGACGCCAACACAACAGACTCCTTTCATTATAAACAATAGCACTTATTATCTATTTATCCATTTATATATTATTCTGCTTAATTTGCATAATTGTTATCTTATGCTTATTTCGCTATTTTATCTTATTATATTATATTTTATTATTGTATCGTTAGTTATGAATTAGAGACCAAACCGTGAACACGGGTGTTAAGAAATATATTCCTTTTTAAAAAATCGGTTTGTGTATGAGTAAAGTTAATTGGCGCAGTCGTAGGATCCCGAAAAGTGAAGATTTCATTCATTTTTCCTTTTCTTTGGATTAATTCGGGAGTTTTTACGGTGGACATCGACCTTCAGAGCGGCCCTCCGAACATTGAGCAGCCCAGACAATTTCCGTCCTGAGAGACATCGTCCACTACGTTCACGAGATCTTCGAGCGAATATCGAAAGTATCCCATGGACATAATACTTTTACTGTAAGTTACACAAGTTGATTGATTTTTTTTAACGCGGATAGTTAAAATAGTGATTTATTTTTAAAAGACACAAATTCTGATTCATAGCTCATTTACTAACATATCTAAATCTTGTTCCTAATAATAAACTAAAAAAAAAAAATATACCAAAATGGCCGTAGCTTTAAAACCCGAATATATGCAAATGATTCCTGAGTTCAGGGGAGAACCAGAACTTTTGCCTAGATTTATTGAAGTATGTGAAAGACTTTTAAATAGATTTTATAATGCTGAGGATAATAATGATTTTGTAAATGATTACTTAATGACTACCATAGTTTCAAGGGTTAAGGGTGAAGCTGCTATTAATATACCATCGAGTGCAGTTAATAATTGGAATTCTTTAAAAAATGCATTACTAAATTCATACGGTGACAAACGAGACCATTATACATTAAATTACGAAATTTGCACATTAAGGCAGAATACGAACGAAACTGTGTTCGATTTTTATAATAAAATTCAATCTCTTTTAAATTTACAAGTTGCGTACATAACAAATCATATTGCTGACTTGCAAGAAAGACAGCACTTGCGAATATTTTTTAGGGCTAATGCTTTAAAAGTTTTATTGAGAGGATTAAAAGATCCCATTGGTTCACAAATGCGGGTCAAGAACCCTGCAGATTTAAACACAGCATTAAATATGCTTACTAATGACTTTCAAACGAAGGTCACAATTAACAATCCGATAAATAAAGATAAAAATAAAATATTTGCACGACGTCCTATTCCATCTTATTCTGATAACTTTTATCAGCCACGCAATAATTATAACAATGGTCCACGCTATCCTTCTCGTCACAATAATAACAAACAATTTAATAGTTCTTATCCGAATCGGAATAATGCATTCCAAAATGAAAATTATAGTTCTTTTAATAGTAAAAATCCAAGAACATTCAATTATCATAATAATAATAATCATAATCCTTATGGACCGAGTACTTCAAATACTCCACAAAATTCTGCACCCAATTTACAAAATTCCACACCCATGTCCGTTACTACAGGACGATACGCCATTATTCCAAATAGGAACCAAATTTATAATATTGATGAAGAACAACAAGATTTTTTAGGCAAAACCGCCTCGGAGGAAACTCTTTTGAATTAATGGGGATTACTAATAATTATAGTGAACTTCCTTTTATATATGACCCCCAAAATAAAATTAAAATTCTAATTGACTCTGGAAGTTCGAGATCTTTTGTAAATCCGAAAATTGCTAGGAAATTATTTAAAGAAAATATTAAATATGAACCTTTCCAAGTGGCCAGCGCACATGGTACCACTTTTGGAAAAAATAGTACATTAATTCCTTTGACGCAATTATTAAAATCAAAATATGCTAATCTTAAATTTTATCTATTTGATTTTCACTCTAACTTCGATGCCCTGTTGGGAATGGATAATTTAAAAAATATACAAGCAACGATAAATGTTGATAAAGAAATATTAACTACCCCTAAATGTAAAATACCACTTAATTTTGGTAACGTTCGTGAAACCCCGGATACGAAGTGCATAGTAGTACCCGCAAGGTCCGAACAAATAATTGAGGTAGATATAAATAATATAAGTAATGGCGATGTAATAATTCCGCATATAAAACTACATAATTTAGAAATTTCAGAATGCATGTCATGTTAGGAATAATAAAGCAATCTGTACAATAATAAATAAGGGTGAAAAAGATGAAAATATTTATGTGAAAAAACCATTTATTGTAGACCCTATCAGCGAATATGATTGGGAAATACAAAATGGAAATAAAAAATGTCTTGTGTATATGGATGATATTATTATATTTAGCACCAGCTTACAGGAGCACGTAAATCGATTAAGAGAAGTTTTTAACCGTCTTAGGGACTCAAATTTAAAAATACAACTGGACAAATCTGAATTTTTACGTAAAGAAGTAGCTTATTTAGGACATATAGTTACCCCTCAAGGTGTCAAACCAAACCCAGAAAAAATTAAAGCTATTCAAAATTTTACTATTCCAAAAAATGTTAAACAAATTAAAGGATTTCTAGGATTACTTGGTTATTATCGAAAATTTATAAAAGTCTTTGCTAGATTGACTAAACCTTTAACAAAAAGATTAAAGAAAGATGCAATTATTAATATAAACGATTCTGATTATCAAAATTGCTTTAATCTATGTAAAAATGTTTTAACAAATGAACTCTTGCTTCAGTATCCAGATTTTAGTAAACCATTTATTTTAACCACAGACGCTAGTAATTTTGCAATAGGCGCTGTGTTATCCCAAGGCAAAATGGGAAACGATTTACCAATAGCTTATGCGAGTAGAACTTTGAACAACTCCGAAACAACATATTCAACTATTGAAAAAGAGCTTCTTGCAATAGTATGGGCAGTTAAGTATTTTCGACCATATTTATACGGTCGAACATTTCAAATAGTTTGTGATCATAAACCACAGTGGCTCATGAATATAAAAGAGCCTAATTCAAAATTAGTACGTTGGAAATTAAAACTTTCAGAATATGATTACACGATAGTATATAAAAAGGGAGCATTAAACAAAAATGCGGATTTTCTCTCCAGAATAGAAATTAATGTAAATGATGAAAATGCTAAAGTAGAATTGACAAATGTAGGAGACGAAATTGAATCAATAATAGCACAAATGGGAGATTCACAGATCGATTTAAATGAAGATGAATTAAATGAAATTCTTAATGATAATAATAATGATACAGCGCACACAAATATTGAAAACCCTATTCTTGATATCCCTATTTTAGAAAAAGCTGTAAATTATGGAAATAATCAAATTATAATCTCTGAAGTAAATTATGCCCCTTCGCCACCAGTAATTAGGTTATTATTTAACAATAAAAAACAACGCATAAACGTTCAATTTTCAAAATCAGATTTTGACAATAATGTCATTGAATTTATAAAGGAATATACAGTTCCGAATATTAAATATCATTTATACTTTGAAAGTCCAATTTATGAGAAATTTTCTGTAACAATGCAAAAATACTTAAAAAATTCTGCAAGTAATTTTATTAAATGTACGGAATTACTTTGTGACGTAGAAAGTCATGAAGAAATAGATAATACAATACGAGCGTATCACGAAGGAAAGTGTAACCATCGTGGTATCGACGAAACTGAGGCACAAATTAAAAGACGATTTTATTGGCCCGATCAAAGGCGAACAATTCAAAATTTTATTAATCAATGTGAAATCTGTCTTGTCAGTAAATATGATAGGAAGCCCTTAAACTTAAAATTTAATATTACTCCAATCGCAACGAAACCCTTTGAAATAGTGCACATTGACACTATCGCTTTAGAAAAAGTTAAATTCCTTACTGTAATAGACTCATTCTCAAAATATACACAACTTTATAAATTAAATTCACAACAAGCAACAGAGATTGCTAATAAATTAATTAGATTTTTCACACATCATGGGATACCCGAACAAATTATTTCGGATAACCACTTAGAATTCAAAAATACAGTAATTAAAGAATTACTTGAATTACATGGAGTTAAATTACATTTCATTAGCTCTCAACACCCTGAGTCCAATGGAATTGTTGAGAGAGTCCACTCTACTATTATTGAGCACGTACGCTTATTAAATAATCAAAATTCCTCAAAAGGAGACCCTATCGAATACAAAATAAATTATGCACTCCTTGCATATAATAATTCAATTCATTCTGCGACGAAATTTAAACTATCAGAAATAATCTCTGGTCATTTAGACACCAGTGACCCATTTAATATTGACATTGAAAGTAGATTAGTAAATAATTATATTGTTAATCATAGAGAGAAAATGAAATTATTCTATCAAAAAATTAATGAACGTCTTACGACGGATAAATCCAAAATTATTATAAAACATAACGAAACTCGTGAAGAGTTGCCTAAATCTCTTTCAACTAGAGTATTTGTCAAAAACAGACAAAAACAAGCAAAAACAAAAAATAAATACAAACAAGAAAATATTATAGAAATAAACCCTGAATTAAAAACAGCTAAAATTAAAGCTAAGCATCACAATGTCGTAGAAAAAATTCATATTTCCAATATTAAAAGACCTCGAGTCCAAACCTATAATAGTCCAAGCTATACGGACTTCATAAAGTATATGTCAAGTAATAAAAAACTATTAAATAATAATGTACAAGAAAATAACAAAAGTTTATTTTGCGCCCCTGATAATTATTCTCTAGCCCACTGTGTAAGTGCAGATTTGCATATGAGTGCAGGAATTGCCCTATGTTTCAAAACAAAATTTGGACAAATTGAAACTTTAAAAAATCAAAACCCAAAAACAAATTCAATATGTTACCTAAAAGATCGTAACCGATATATTCTTTATTTAGTAACAAAATCTAAATATTATGAAAAACCAACATATCAAGATTTTTATAACACTATAATTAATCTAAAGCAATTCTGCATACAAAATAAAATTACCAATTTAGCTGTACCAAAATTAGGATGTGGTCTAGATAAGCTTGACTATAATCAAATAAAATTAATGTTACAATACATTTTCAATGATACAAAAATTAAAGTACACGTTTATTTAAATAAAACTATAGACGACGATTCTCTTGCAGGTCCGTCATCGTCTTGCTAACGCAAGGTGCAGAGATAAGAAATGCTACGAAAAATTTAGGAATAATTCCTACGAATTTAGGACCCGCCAAACTACAGAAAACGGAACACACTTTTGTTCACTATTACGACTTAATGCCTATATATAAAGAATTTGAAAATTTAAATACTCAATATTCATTTTTGATTTTAACAATCCAAAATATATCAACGTTTACAAAAATATTTGATAATTATAATAAAACAATTAGATTTACTCAAAATAAAATTTCTAATAAAATCTTTGATATTAAACTTCAATCAAGTAAGAAAAATAGAAGTAAAAGAGGTCTGATCGATGGACTCGGAACAATAGTAAAAACCGTTACCGGGAATTTAGATGCAAATGATGGAAAAAGAATTGACCAAATATTAAATCACTTAGAATTAAATCAAAAAACTATAAACAGTCAATTACAAATGCGATATAGTATTAATCAAATACCAATCGGAAAATTTAATGAAATTCTACGAGATATTGAACATAACGAATTAATGTTAAAATCTAAAATTCTAAAATTAAATGTTCTTCTTAAAAATGAAGTAGAACATGGTAATATTTTATTTGCCAAAGATTTATTTAATCAACTTATTATTTTATATAATGTAATTTTAAATATCTTAGAGGATATTGAAAATTCACTATTGTTTTGCAAATTAGGATTGTTACACCCAAGCATTATAAGGCCAACTGAATTATATAAAGAAATTGAAAAAATATTAATATATTATAACGAGCAACTCCCTTTTGAACTTAAGGCTAAAAATATATTCGATTTTGAAATGGTCATGAAAGTAAATTGTAAACTAGAAAATACAAAAATTAACTATTTCCTCTCTAGCCCAATCAATTACGAAAATGATTTTGAACTTTTCCACTTAAATCCTATTCCTACTAAGTTGGAATCAGACTTTGTGACTATTGTACCCGATATTAAATATTTACTCAAATCAAAAGTTGAGAACAAAATTTGGCCTCTAAGCCGCTTGTGTAATAAAGGTAATAAGTATTATCAATGTCCGGATTCTCTGCTTATGAATCACCATGCCGAATGCGCGAAAACAATTCTGCTACATGAAGACAACCGAAATTGCCAGTTCACCAAGTTAAACATCAATTCAAATCACCTGGAAATTATACCTGACATAAATCAGTACTTGGCAGTATTTCCAAACCAAGAAGACATCAAAGTCGAATGCCAGAAGGAAACACACACCACATCTTTAATTGGCATCCATTTAATTAAGGAAAATGGATGTAAAATCAAGTTCCGAAATCAACAAATTAGATTTCTGGAATCTACTGTTGGAATCCCTATTCTTATCGACAACCCACAAATTAAATTCGAAAAATCACAATACAACGGGATGACCTGAAAAAATTAAATCTACAAGAAGTACCAATTCTTTAACAATTGCCTTCTCTGGATCAGCGACCCAATATCCTGATGCCAAGTATTTGGACTACAACCCTGTACATTGCCGTCTTCATCATCGCCGGATATTTCATCTCCAGATGGATAAGAAAAAAGAAATATCAAGGACATCATCAAGATGACACCAGGATCCACTTTCAACTTCCTGGCGATGCCAGAATCTAAGGGGGGAGGAGTTACCTGACGCCAACACAACAGACTCCTTTCATTATAAACAATAGCACTTATTATCTATTTATCCATTTATATATTATTCTGCTTATTTTGCATAATTGTTATCTTATGCTTATTTCGCTATTTTATCTTATTATATTATATTTTATTATTGTATCGTTAGTTATGAATTAGAGACCAAACCGTGAACACGGGTGTTAAGAAATAAATTCCTTTTTAAAAAATCGGTTTGTGTACGAATAAAGTTAATTTATATAATCTTTATTTGGCATAACATTACAAGCTATACATCTCTACGTACACTATCTGCTTAAACTATATAATAATAATAATAATAATAATAATATCTATTATGCCCAACAGCAAACTGCCAATACAGACATAGAATAAAAGTAACCATAAGTAGTAACAGTTGTCACACATCAATATGTATACAAGTGAAGTTAAGTAATAATATAATAATTTAATACAAATTTGTTACACATAAATTTAAAGTAATATACCCAAAATATGTTTACCAGCAAATCATCACATGTTATGTATATGATTTAATATGATAGTGTAATAAATTGATAATATAATAACATAATAAAAATTATTTACCACAAAATTTAAAGAAAAATATCTTCAATATGTTTATCAGCAAATCGACACATATTATATATTTAAGAGTTAAATATTACATTTGTACGACCTGTTGATAAGTAAATAGTATTGGTTTGACGTGACGCCATTCGAGGACTATTAAATCGGATTAGTTCCATTAAGGGTATACAGCGCACAATGTAGCTCCCTACGTTTTGATAGTGAATCTAACTTAAATGTATCAAGTAACAAAGAGTAATAGTTTCTTTCGGAAAATTCTTCGGTAATTTTAAAATTTAGATATTTAATGAAACGTCTTTGTATTCTTTCTATTAAAAGTTGTTTGCAATAGTGATGTGGTGTCCACACCAAGGAGGCGTATACGAGCTTACTTCTAACTAGTGCAATGTACAGATTTTTAAAAACATCAGGGTTATAAAAATGCTTGGTATTACGTATAATAAATCCCAATGATTTTGCGGCAGATTTTGTAATTGTGTTTATATGTATATCGAATGACAGTTTTTCATCAAAAGTGATCCCCAAATCTTTAAAACTGTTTTCCGTTCCCAATGGTGTATTTGCAACATTATAGTCATAGACTAGTTTATTTACTTTCTTGGTATTCCTCATGACTGCACATTTGTTAGCATTTCAATGGAGTTTGTTGATATTGCACCAATTAGATATTATTTCTAAATTCTGCTGCAAGCATAATGCATCCTGCAGCGTTGTGATTTTAGCATATATTTTTATGTCATCCGCATGGACTAAGCAATTACAGTTTAAGCATTCCAGTAGGTCATTGACAAATAAGATGAACAGCAGTGGTCCAAAATTGGAACCCTGAGCCACACACATATTCAATTGTTTTAAAACCGTTATACAGAAGCTTTACGATATTTTACCACTAAGTTTTGTTATTAACACGGAATGATCCAGTGCATTAAATGCACGCGTGAAGTCAGTATAAATGACGTCTATTTATTCACGATTGTCCAGTACATTACATACATCTTGACTAAAGCGTGCCAATTTGGAAGTTGTTGAGCGACCAGGCATAAAACCATGTTGCTTATTAGATATTTGAAGTTTAACGTTGCAGAAAATTTTTAAGTAAATAATTATTTCAAAAATCTTAGAAAAGTTGTTAAGTATGGAAATTGGTCTGTAATTTCTAATGTCACTGATATTACCCATTTTGTGAACAGGGCAAACTCTAGATAACTTCCATTAATTGCTAAGTTAAATATACAATTTAGAGGATAAACTAACGCATATCTACAATCTTTGACTACAAAACTAGGTATGTTATCCTCGCCCGCAATGTCTGCATTTTTCAATTTCTTGAAACCTTTAAGTATGTCCTCTTCTGTTATTAATCCAACACTAAATGATTCACTGGCTGATGGAACATCTATTACTGAACACTGAGTCTTGGCTGATAAAATTGAAGAAAACTGCTCCGCAAATCCATTAACAATGTCCACCGGTGATGTAAATTGCCTAACGTCATTATGTAGTTCAGCTGGAATACGAGTTGTTCCTTGTTTGCTTCGTACAAAATTCCAAAATTCCCTGGGATGAGTTTTTAAACGTAGTTCTGCACATTTTATGTGTTCGTTGTAAGATGTCTTAATTTGTATTTTTTATAAGCGGCGTAATCTCCTGAATTCCTGATAGTAGAGTTCATAGTTTGTTGTTTTCCATCTTTGGTGATAATACTTTTTTATTTTCATGTTTGCTCTAATTTCCTTCGTAAACCATTTAGGTAAAGTATTATTAATTCTATTTGCCTTATGGCAGGGTGCAGATCTATTAATTGTTACTTAAATTATTTCATAGAAATATTCTACAGCTGAATTTACGTCGGCAAAAGTATCGAGGTGGTTCTAATTAAGTTCTGATAAGTCACGGTAAGAAGTTTGCTTTCCTAAAGTTATACCTTACGTTATCATTCACTGGAAATTTTGTATTAGAATTGATGGTTGGAAAATCGAAGAAGAACTCTAAAGGAGGGTGATGCGCGTCTTCGGGAACAATTGGAAGTGAGTCATGTTTTATATTTGTGCTCAGTTCCAAGTTGGTCCATATTAAATCTAAAAGTCGTCCGTTTGAGTTCTTTATATTATTCAATTGATTCAGGTTTAATGAAGAAGCAAATGAGTTCATTATACAACTTTTTTGATTATTAATTTCATTAAAATGTGGTATCTTAAAGTCTCCAACAAGTATGAGAGGTAACTCAAGTATAAGAAGTAGTAATGCATCTAAAAGTACGGCAAGATCATTCGACCCAAAGTTGGGCGGAATATAAATACAACAAAGATAAAATTTGTGAATACCGATAGTGCATTTACAAAGAATTATGTCGATAATCGGAAACATTGTAATAATAGACGTAACATCAACAGATTCTGCTTTAATTCTTTTTGAGATTGTTATCAGTACACCACATCCAGAAGACATTTTTACCAAATTATATTTGCGATCACATCGAAATATGTTAAATGGAATAAAGAGCTCACTATTTAAGACAGAATCAGTTAACCATGTTTCTGTCAATAATACAGTGTCTTTTTCATAATTAGCAGTGTTAGTGTAAACTTCGGGTGATTTAGACTTCAGGCCTCGAACATTCTGATAATAAAAAGTGATTGGGCTTTATTAGTTTTCCTGATTTATAGAAACAATTTTCGGGAAACCGTTTTTATATTTGAATTATATATTTTGTTCTCCATTAGCTTTACGTTGATTTAGTTCATTTATGGTTCTTTTGAATAACTGTTGTTGCATCTGTGTATTGTCACGTGATAACTTTATTCCTTTCCAGAGTTGACTGTTTGATAATCTTGTTCGATTTTTAAGAGCAGTATATACGGACATTTCAGAATCAAGGCATACTTTAATAGGTCTGCACATATTAGGATTTGTATGATCATAACGCCCTAAACGTAATGGTGAATACATGTCATAGGTAATCCCTATCGTAGTTACTACCTTATTTACGAGGGTTTTGTCTGATTCAATGCGGTGTTGTTTATTATTATGTGTCTCTGTAACCCCATAAATAATTAAATTGTTCTTAGGTTTTTCACGTTCGTATATTTCAGTAATACATTTTTCAGTACTGTTATCATCTAATGAAAGCGATAGCGATATGGTCACTGATTTAAGTTGTTGTATATCAGTTTTTAGTAATTTATTATCTGCTTCAATAGCGTGAATTTTATCTGAAAGTTTTTTTATTTCTGCGTTAAACAATGATAAAAAATCGTTTTTAAATTTAGAACATTGTAGGTTTAATAAGGCAGTTGGTGTTTGCACTGCAAGAAACAGTCTCGAGCAAATATTGGACATTGACCTCTGGCTCAGGCCTTGCAGAATTAAGCAAAATTTAAACAAATATTGCTAAATTACGGCAGGAATATGTTACGAATATCTTATTCACACAAATTTTAGTATGGAAAATTCTGCTGATACCACAATGTGTATTAAACACTAGATATAACACAAGATAACTTGGAGCTGAACGAAACGATGTATGAATGAACACGTCACACGTGTTTACAATGAAATAATAGAAATACTCAACAGAAATACAAACAACAATAAATAAAACTATAATACTTTTTTTTTTAATAGCTACACAGATTTCATACTCATCTATTCTCTGCATTCTACAATCCCCTTTCGACTCTCACACAACACTTCATTTAAACTTCTACTCTTAATACTAGGTCTCTCAATGCACTCATACAACTAATGTTCTCATACATCTTTTCCCATGTTACAAAATCCACACACCCTATACCCCCGTTCTCATCCATACCATTCTTCCTCTTTCTTCATTCCCACACCTTAGCCGAGCTAGCATTCTTACATCCTCTTTATTCTGTAGGTCGAAGTAGCGCGGGGCTGTTCCGAAGATTTGCAGATTTTTGTAGTTCTTCTGCCCTTAGTTTTTCTACTACTTCCGACCACGCGCTAGCTTCTCCTCTACATTAGATATGGGTCGTTCGTGAATAATTCGTGCAAAAAGAACGATTCTGTACGGTGATTTGAATGAACTGATTCCGTATTTCAAGAAGAAGTGATTCGTTAATGATTCATTCACTCGAGACGACCGACCGAACGATTTTGGTCGAGCGGAATCGTATACCCGATTCGGATTTATACATGCGGTCTGAATCTGCCCGAATCGGATGACTAATTCGTTTGCTCGAATCCGCGCGCAACTTCAACTCCGCTTTGTACAGGGTGGTTTAATTTCGATGTTGCTTATGGGCATCTCGGTAAATATAAAAGTAACCAAATATCCGATGGCGCAGTCGCGATATCTTTTTTTAGACTAGGATAATGCCGAAAACAAATAATGCACCATCTTGTTTTTTTCAGAAGTTATAGGGCAAAATCGGGTTTTCTTGATTTTTAACTTTAATTAATATCTTGCGTAATTTGTAAGATAGACAAAAACTATAAATACCTTCTTAAGGCACTTTTTGAGTAGGATCCAGTGTAAAATAAAAAAATACCTATTTTTATTTTATGCACACATTTTCGAGTTATGGCTAAAGTATTTTTTTTTTAATTTAAATCATAGTTAGCTTTAACATAGTTGATAAGAATGTTTTTCACTGATTTTAAAAATATAAAGTTTTGTAAATTTATCTTAAAAAACAGTGTTACTATAGAGTACAAACTAGCTTTAAATCTGCCAAATAATATAATACGGAAGACAATAGCTATTTTTGATCATTTGCATGTTCAGTTTTAATTATGATAAACATTATAAATAATAATAATTCTTTTTTGAGTAATAAATATTTTATTAGGCACAACATAATTTCATTTTCTAATCTTGTTGGAAGAACAGAACTCTTTGCTGTTGCAATGGAATAATTAATAAAAATTGAGCATGCAAATGATCAAAAATTGCTATTGTCTTACGTATTATATTATTTAGCAGATTAAAAGCTGGTTTCTACTCTACCTATAGTAACATTGTTTTTTAAGATAAATTCACAAAAGTATATATTTTTGAAATCAGTAAAAAACACTCGTATCAACTGTGTCAAAGCTAACTATAATTTACATTTAAAACACACAACTTTAATTCCGCTTTGTGCATGCGATCTGAATCTGAATCCACCCGAATCGGTTGACTAATGCGTTTGCTCGAATTCGCGCATAACATCAACTCTACTTGTACATTCGATCCAACTCTGAATCCGCCCGAATCGGATGACTAATGCGTTTGTTCGAATCCGCGCACAACTTCAATTCCGCTTTGTACATGCGATCTGAATCTGAATCCGCCCGAATCGGATCACTAATGTGTTCGCTCGAATCCGCGCACAACTTCAACTCCGCTCTGTACATGTGGTCTGAATCCACCCGAAACGATTTTTCACGACTTGCAGAATCGAACCCGCTGCGCCAGCCTTTATTGGTATTTTTTACGACTCGACGCGTAATTTTATCAGCTAATGTTTGTTCTCTACTTATGAGACAAATGACAGAATATATACATTTTATTTTTTATAGACAAATATCTTTCGAATAAACCTATCATTTTTGCTTATATTATACAAGTCAATTCCCCTAAAACGGTATTCGCTCGTTTAACAGATGTTATTGGGTCGGTCGTCTATATCGGCATATGGAACGAACATATATTATTATCATTATTATTATTACTATTAGTATTATTATTCAATTTTGCGCGTAGTTAATTGACGGTAAGTAAATGGTCACGGTTCATGAAAGAAGTCTCTATCATCACTATAAAAGGAGATTAAGGCGAGAACGAACTATATTATTATTATTATCATTATTATTATTATTATCATTATTATTATTATTATCATTATTATTATTATAAGTGATTCGTTTACGAACGATTCATAAAGAACGAATCACTTTTAAGAAATGATTCCGTTGATTCGAATCACCTAAAAGATTCGAACGTCCCATATCTACTCTACATACATCACAGATATTCCAGCTCTTCCATACAGTATGGCTCTTTTTTGCATCCATTTCGTACTCTTGTGCTTTTGTTCCCATTCCCTATAGCACACTTTCCAAATTTCTTGCACCAATCTTGCATTCTCCATTTCCCGTAACCTCCATTCAAACGTTACCACTCTCTTTGCTACTATATACGCCACAGACATTCTGTTGCATTCCTGCAGCACCATGTATCCGAGTGTGGTCCTCTGCAACCCTATGCATCTTTTGAGGTACTGCAGTTGAAGCCTTTCCACCTTTTCCTCTACACTTATACTCCATACTTCTTTTTCATATAATATTATTGTCCCAATGCATGCATTCCACCAAATTATTTGCATTCTCACATTGTATCCTAACGCATCTTCCCACGTTCTCCTCAATCGCTCTATCGTCACTCTCGCTTTCTTACAAACATTTTCTATATGCTCTGCTTTACTACCCGTCTCCGAGAAGATAAAGCCTAGGTATTTAAACTCGTTCACTCTTTCCACACTCTCACCCTTCCATAACAATTCTACTACTTTCTCTCTTCTTCCCGCATTCCGATATATCACCCATTTCGTTTTCTTCACATTCATAACTAATTTTCTCCTGTCAAAGTTCCTTTTTTTTACTCATCTCTTGCAGTTCACTAAACGATTTAGCTAACACTACCACATCATCTGCGTAGGCCAAGCTCCAAATTTTGGATGTACCTATTACAACTACCCCTGCTTGTCCCAGTTCTAAAACTCTCTCCATATCTGCCACATATAAATTAAATAATAGGGGACTGAGGGGGCAGCCTTGCCTTAGTCCTTATCTCACTCTAAACCGTTCTCTCCAACTCTTACCTTACACCAAGTTTCTTTATAAACCTCTTCTATCCAATTCACCAGACATTCCGACACACCCTTTTCTCTCAAACATTCTACAAGCATTCTTTTATCTACTGAGTCATACGCCGCCTTAAGGTTCACAAACAAAGCATACACTCTCTATTTTTTTCCCAGTGCTCTTTCAATCACGCAGTTCAGTGTAGCTATTTGCTCTGTAGTCGATCTTGCCCTTTTTTTCATCCGTTTACTCTTCCAATCTCTCCTTCACCATGCACATCACCACCTTGTATAGTGAGTCCATACAAGTTATTCCCCTGTAACTATCTAGCTTGGTGGCTTCGCCTCTTTTGTATATAGGCACTATATTGCCCTCCCTTCATTCGTCCGGAAATAATTCTTCTCCCTTCCATATTTTGTGTATAATTTCCAGCATCTTTTGTTGACATTCGTTACCGCAACACTGCCACGTCTCGACCTTAATCTCGTCCGGACCGGCTGCTTTACCTCTCTTCGTGCGCCTCAATGCCCTCTCCAACTCTCCTAAGGCAAAATTTTCCTCTACGCTGCTTATACGTTTTGTACCTATATCCCCCTCTACACCACTTATCGCCCCCAGCAGCCCTTAGAAATAGTCCTTTCACTTGGCCATCTCAATCCGCTCTCCTGTTTTTTTTTGTGCGTGCAGACCTTTGTTTTTTATATTCCCAGAGCTCTTTTCTCCTTTGTAATTTTTTCACTTTACATATCTTTTTATTTGTCCATAACTCCTTCTTAATCTTGCACACCCTTTCGTATTCAGTTTCTGCTTCTTTTATCTTATTCTTTGACCCTCTTCCCATTCTCCATTCGATGACCGAGCTGCCCTTTGGTCCCATCTAGGTAAACTCGCCATCCCAATCCCCATCTGCACAACCGTTTAACACATCCAGCCCTTGCTCTTTTGCCCAATTCATAAACGCTATCCCCTGTTTGTTGATATTCTTGTCCTTGGAACATTTAGCCCTTCTATAACCACCATTTTCTCCTACGCCGTTGGTATCTATTTTACCTGTTCTTACGTTCCAATCTCCTCCTACAATCAAATATCTGGGATATTCCATATCGGCCAACTCTTAACCAATTGCTGCCATGATTTCTATCTCTTTTTTCTGTGAGTATATCGTAACAGTTTTCCGCCCTTGTCACCCTTTACAAAATGTTTTCCGCATAACCTCTTCTACTTCTCCCCTCCTAATATCCTCTTCCACTTCATCAAGGTTTTCTCTTACTCCCGTTATTATCCTACCTTTTGCTCTACCCATCGTGCTCACCCTTGTAGCCACAACACACTTCCACTTGAATCCATTTAGTAATCTATATATGATTTGCTCCCATTCTGCCTTTTCCACCCAGGTCCACCAATCCGACCATATCCTTACCTGCCACCCAACCTTTTAATTCCTCAAATCCTCCCGCCTCGTCCGATATCTTTTTAATACCCGCAATATTCCAGAAAGATGCCCTGGCTCCACTATCCCCATTTTTCCTTCTTACCTTTTGTTAATTCTGTTGTTTAAGGCTTTTCCTTTCTCCAGTGCCATATTCATTGCCGTATTCTGTTTGCACATTTTCTTTCCTAGGTTTTATCATGGTGTTGTTAATTTTTTCCCAATCGTGTACTTTATTGTTAATTATTATTTTCTTATAGCCTACTTTTACGTTGTTTCTTTTCTCCCTTTCATTTTTTGCTATTTGGCGTATGTACCTCTGAATTTCTCTAGCTGGTCCTGATAATTTTTTTTTGTTTTCTAAAATTTTTATTTTCTCTTTCCATGATTTTATTTCATATGCGCCTTTCATTTAATCTTTAGCACTTTTTCTAGGAAACATTTTAATTTCTTGTCTATCTCTTCGCCAGTAATATTTAAGTTTTTTAACACTACATTGTTTTTCCTTTTTTCCTTTTCGCGGATTTCATCTTTTTCTTCGAAGGTTTCACTTTTAAAAAATGTATATCTGTTCAGATATCACAAATTTTAGGTGATGAAGGCAGATATAGTATTTCGCATTTGTCAGTCCCAATTGTAAATTGCTTATTCTCAATTTGAAGTTGTTTAATCATAATTTGATATAATATTAAACACTTAACTTTGTTTTACCACTTTAAAGTGGTAAAACAAAGTTAAGTGTTTAATATTATTTTATAAAGATGTACCACAAAGTGAACGCCAACCAAATCAAAGACATAATTTAAAAATGACAGCTACGTTTAAAGTCCCAATTTGAAATTGCTTATTCCCAATTTAATAATTATTAGTCTTAATTTGAAGTTGTTGTATAACATCATATTTTTAAGATATGCTGAAAAATGTAATAATCGACAAACTGCTGAAATTAATGTACTTCAAATAGCAATCGAGAATCACAAACAAGCTGACTTAGTAGTTATGTTTCTTAGGTTCTAAAACAACAAGTACAATAAATAGTTTTTTTTCACTTAGACGTAAATAAAAATAAAATAAAAATAATAACAATATAAATCACAACAAAAATAGAGCCATTTATTTAATTCTCCTATTTTTTAAGACTCGTGGGGGGTGATCTCTTAAGTAGTGGAAGGGAAAATATGTTTACGTACATAGTGTCGGACTCCTTGCGTTGCGACTACCCAATGTTTATAGTGTATATCCATATATGTAGACTAATAAGTACATGAGTACATCTTATACTAGGGTGACCAGATTGTAAAAATTGTTTTTATGACCAGATTGTAAAATTAAAAAAGGTGACAGGAGATATTTATAAGGGGGGACAAAAAAAATATTTTAAATTGTATTGTTATTATAACATTACTTTTAATGTTTAAACGTAAACAAATTTTAATATTATCTCTGGATTATACAATTAGGCACTACATAGTGGATATGGAAGAAGACGTTTAAGTTATATATTTATCATATCCATCAATACCTTGTAATAATTTGGGATTCGTCTGAAGAAAATTGTAGAAATCACTACATGTACAATTGCTTAAATTAGTTTTATATAGTACTTCAATATTCTTTACGAGAAAAAGATTTTTCTCATCTGTCTATAGCGCTTGGTAATTCAAAGTCTTTTTTTACAGCTGCAATTGTTCCTGGAATAAAAAGAACGAATTGAACAATCACTAGAATATTTGTAAAACCATTTTTTCACTATACAGAAACTCCAATATCTCACATTATTTTTCTTCAACTCTTGTAGAATTCATAATTCATTGCGCAAATCTGCCATTTATTACATTTATCACTTAGGTAAATTTATCAAAAGTCTATCTTCATGCACACTATCAATATATTTGTCAGTTTGTATTTAATATTTTAAATTAGCGCATTCGTGCGTTCTCGGAAAATATCTCAGCTCTTGCTGAAGATAGAAAAAGAGTTGTTGCACCACAGTTGATCGAATTTAAGACTTAAACCTAAACATATTTTCATGTATATAGAGTGCGCCATAAAGGCAGTAGCGGATGCAACTTACTTATTTTAAATAGATCACCCTGTATATTATTTATTTTTTTAATACTTCATGAAAATTGAGTGTATTTTTCTAGTAAAAACATTTTGTCTATTTACCGTTTTAGAGATATTTGACATTTATGTATAGAAATGACGTTTGCAGTGGTTCCGTAAACCTAAAATATCTCCAAAAGTAGAAGTCACTAACATCTTGATTTATGATCAATATACCTGCGTTACTGGAATTACTTAAATATCTCGAAAATTGGTAATTATTGGAACCAAGTCATTTCTTTGAACGTTTTGTTGTTTTATTATGTTTATTAAAGGTTTCCATGCAGTTGGTAATCTTGTGCCATTATCTCGTTTATTCGGACACAAAGAATGCTTTGTAATCTCTATGCCTTCCTGTAGGATTCCTTCTTTAAATTTGGTGATAGGACTAATTACAGAAGTATTTTCAAAATCAATTTTATGGTTTGTATCAATTTTATGTAGGAATAAAGAAGAATTTTGGTGGTGTTTTTATAGCTAATTTATGTTCTTTTCTTCTGACATTAATTCTTATGTTTTGTTGACCGATATGCCGGGTGACCCATTTTAAATAATTCACTGGAATATCTCGACAAATATGCATCGTACAAAAAAAAATTCGAACAAAAGTTTATTATTTTTTAAAGAGCCATCCGATCCTATGAAATTTTTGTCACCCCCACCCCTATGGTGAGGGTAAGGGGGTAACTTTAAAATCTTAAATAGGAACCCTTATTTTTTATTGAAAATTTGGATTCTAGACCAAAAATTATGGAGGTTTTATCGGTGATTTTGTGTTTTGGTTTTTTTCAAAATTTGCAATGTGACAAGTCATAGGTTTTCAATATTTAGAGATTCATTAATTTTAATTATTTTCTTTAATGTTGTCAGATTTCATTGTTGGTTTTTGCAATTTTTTTCAATTTTCAAATAAATGAAAAAAATATTTCGTTAAATAAGTTTACAGAGGGAGGGGGGGGGGGGGCGCTGTTGCTGAGACAAGCCCCCATAGCTCCTCCTTGGTGGCGCCCATGAGTGATAGTATTTAGTAATAACATTTTTTTCTCGGGTGTTTATTGACTATTGCAACATTGACTATAAGTCTCTAAGTATGATAGGATGCTGTCATTATATTGACATTTGTGACATTTTGAATCTTAATAAATTGCTTGACGTACTTGGACTATCATAGGATTTTGTCATATTATATCTTTATTGACTGTTGTGACTGAAGCCACTTGATTAACTGGCTTTTGACTATGCTAGGATTTTGTCTGATTATGTCTCTCTATAGACTGTATTTCGAATTTTGTGATATTATGACAATCAAATAAATCACTGTTTCAAATACAGTCAATATATAACAACATTAAACAACAACAATTTCAATAGCAGTTTTTTAGAAGCAACAGAATGAATAATTCCGAATTAAATTATTACGCGGATTGCATTCGAAACTGCAATCATTAAACAAAACATTGCCTATGTTAGATTATGATATTTACATCTTAACCGAGACTTGCCTTTTGGATTCAATATCTAGATCAGAATTAGGTTTCAATAATTATACCATATATAGATGTGATCGCGACTGCACATCTGCTTCAAAAACTCGGGGCGGGGCAGTGGTGTTCTAATTGCCGCTTCCAACAGGTTTTCTTCTTGCATTACTAATAGCTATAAATCCTTGCATAAAGATATCTGTGTTAACATTAAAGTAAGCGATGTAAATTTAATAGTATACATACCACCCAGTTCTAACTTCTCGATCTATGAGACTCACTGTGCTTCCGCTAAATCCATAGCCAACTCAAGTACTTTAATTATATTTAGCGATTACAACTTACCAAACATATCATAGGTTAACGATCAATGCGGCGTAACTACAGAATCAAACTCCCTAATAGCATCGCTTCTAGTGAATTTATTTGGCTGTTTAAATTACAAATAAACTCATTGCTTAATACTTACTTGGTTATATTAGATCTTATTTTTACCCCAAGTTATATGACTTTGCAATTCAATATTTGTAAATCATTACCTCCAACAGTTGTCTGTGATACCCACTACCTTGCTATTGACATTAATTTTAAAATTCATCTCCATTCTCACGATCGCTGGACTGCTGATAACTCCGCTCTAGCATATAAGTTCAGTCGCGCTGATTATGCATCAACATAAGGTAGGACGATTTGCTGGACTGTAATAATATTAACGAAGCTTGTAAGCAGTCTTATTCTATAATCTATTACCTACTTGACCTCTATGTTCCAAAATTTTATATATCACATACGAAAAGCTCTCGCTTTCCTAAATGGTTCTCCTAACTTTAAAAGCTTGTTGCCTTAAAAACAAAAACTTCATATAACTTTCATTCTATCTCAATCTCCGACTGATTACACAAATTTCAGTTATATTAGCTTTCAGTGCAAATCGCTATCCAATCACCGCTACAAAACTCATATAAACAATATGGAAACATCAATAAAAGATAATCCTAGGATTGTTCAAGACAATCCTAGGGATATGGCAAATCTAAGAGGAATAGTAGCGAAATTCCGCCAGCATTTGTCAAAATAACACTCTTATTACCAATATTAGAGAGATTGTCAATTACTTTGCTAAATTATTTGGCTCGGTTTAGGATTTTCTCCTACTTTGAAAATCTCAGAAATTCTAAGCACTCTTTTTACCCAATAACCGCCCTGGCTAGGATGGTTTACCTGCCTCTTTATTTAAAAATTGTGCCTTTTCTCTCAGCCGTCCTTTATGGTTGCAATTCAATACTTCTCTTCGAACAGGAATATTTCCCAATTGCTGGAAGAGCGCTTACATCACACCAGTTCACAAATCTGGCGTTAATAACAATGCAAAATTACAGACCTATCTCGATTCTATCAGTAGCTCCTAAAATCCTTGAAGAACTAGTTACCATAAACTTAACGGCTGTTTTACAACCTTATATTTCTCTAAAGCAACACGGCTTTAGAGCTGGCAAATCTACAGTGCGGTTAACCTCTGCAGGGGGTCGTTAAGCTCTGTCGGGTAATTTATTGAGGTAAAGGAGTAGGTAGTTTTCGGCACTCGGAAATTATGCTAATTCAACACATTTTGAAAAATACCCAACATCCCGCGTAATTATTATGTAACTAAAATTGGAGTAAAGGAGTTACCAGATGTATAATATACAGAGAGTTATATGTAACACTGAACATACTAGAATGTACTCAATGTTAATTTTCCTATGTTCGATGTGTACTGGGACGCATCAAAGCATTGAGTACTACGTGATTGGCTACGATTTCTAATGTTAATATAGTCAACTCAATGTACAGTCTTCCCGTCAAATATAAATTATATTTGTGAATTATTATGTCAACCATAATATGTTGTATTATAAATATTTTAGGTTAACGGAATGCTTATCAACTTTTGTTATATTTTTAATCAGAAAAATACTAGTTAAAAAAGGTAAACGCTTCATCAGTAAACACAATTTTTCGCAACATTTCGTTGTTTAATTTAACATATTAAATATAATTTTACAAAAATTGTATCGCTTAATTTTGTCATACAGCAACTAGTAATGTTGGAATTTGTAGGACCTAAACTTATATTCTTGTAGAACTCTTCCGTACAGTCGATTTTAAAATATTAAATAATTTTGCAATAGTAAGGATATTATTGGGCACTCTTCGACATAACAGAAATTTATTTTAATTTATCTTTTCTGATAATATCGACGGACTTTTAACTCCTCGCTTGTGAAATGTATCCAAACAAACTGTTTTATAAGGTTCGAAATGGTTGAAATAAATGGTATTGGTGAATCAGAAAATTTTACAGAAAATAAATTATGGAAATTTCTTGAACTATTTTCTCCATAGTATGAGTTTACTAGACCAATATTCTCCCCCTTTGTATATATTATTGATATGTTTTACTCTCCGTTCTTCGTCTACATCTGCTTCAAGTGCTAGAACAGCAAATAAATTGGGCTCCGTCAACTTGGCCCCCCACTTTCAATTTTTTAGAAAAACATCATTGGGCAGAAAAGCCCTTAGCTAGCACAAGCTAGCACAGCAAAAATTAGAGCAAGCACACAAAGGGTAGAAAAGTTATAGGAGTTTCAATTATGGGGGGGGGGGGTAAGTTGACGTTTGCCACCCACTTTTGATTTTTCAACTTTTTTTAAATGATTTGGATTTCTCAGAGCTATCGCAAGCTAGCACAACCCCAACAACTCCTTAAATATACAAAATTAGTTTGTACCCCAGCCCCCCACTTCAATATTTTTTGATTATTTCTAAGGGAATCTGCAGCTTAGAGCTAGCGCAGGCAGAATATGAAAACATTATTTAGAAAAAGGAAATGGTTAAAAAGATATTTCAATTTTATTTATCAAGCGTGAGCTTTCAAATCCTGTATGCGTAATTCCATTCATGTATTTAAATTATTATGCTAAATGCGTATTTTTTTACAAATCACAATATTTAAACGGATTTCTTGACAATTACTTTGCCATATACTCAACTAAGAGTTCAAAACATTGCTTTCAAATGCTGTGACCAGGAAAGCAAGCACATTAAAGACAGTGGCGTAGTGAGTGATTAATGACTAACCCTCGAATAATTTAAAATGTAATAACTCCACCGAATACCAACAGATTTAAAAAATTCTTTTAAATTATAAATCACAAATGCATTGTTAATTGATGCTGTGACTGATGAAGCTAGCACAATAAAAACAGTGGCGCAGTAAGTAATCAATATTCAACCCTCGAATAATTTATAATGTAATAACTCCAACAAATATTAACAGATTTCAAAAATTCTTTCAAAATATAAATGACTAATGCATTGGTAATAAATGCTGTGACTGAGAAAGCTAGCATATAAAAGACAGTGGCGTAGTAAGTAATCAATATTTAACCCTCAAATAATTTAAAATGTAATAACTCCACTAAATACAAAAAAAAAATCAAAAATTCTTTTAAATTATAAATCACTAATGCATTGGTAATAAATGCCGTGACTAAGAGAGCTAGCACAACAAAAACAGTAGCGTAGTGAGAAATCAATATTTAACCCTCGCATAATTTAAAATGTAATAACTTCACTAAATACCAACAGATTTCAAAAATTCTTTCAAATTATAAATCACCAATGCATTAGTAAAAAATGCTGTGAATCAAACTAAATACAAAAAGATTTCAAAAGTTCTTTTAAATTATAAATCACTAATGCATTGTTAATAAATGATGTGACTAAGAGAGCTAGCACAAGAAAGACAGTAGCGTAGTAAATAATCAATATTTAACCCTCGCATAATTTAAAATGTAATAACTCCACCAAATACCAACAGATTTCAAAAATTCTTTTAAATTATAATTTGCCAATGCATTGATAAAAAATACTGTGACTAAAAGAGCTAGCATACTAAAGACAGTGGCGTAGTAAGTAATCAATATTTAACCCTCGAATAATTTAAAATGTAATAACTTCACCAAATACTAACAGATTTCAAGAATTCTTTCAAAATATAAATGACTAATACATTGGTAATAAATGCTGTAACTGAGAAATTTAGCACAGAAAAAACAGTGGCGTAATAAGTAATCAATATTTAACCCTCGAATAATTTAAAATGTAATAACTCCACTAAATACAAAGAGATTTCAAAAATTCTTTTAAATTATAAATCACGAATGCATTTTTAATAAATGCTGTGACTAATAGAGCTAGCACAAGAAAGACAGTAGCGTAGTGAGTAATCAATATTTAACCCTCGCCTAATTTAAAATGTAATAACTCTACCAAATACTAAGAGATTCCAAAAATTCTTTTAAATTATAAATCACCAATGCATTGGTAAAAAATGCTGTGACTGAAAAAACTAGCACAATAAAGATAGTTGCGTAGTAAGGAAGCAATATTTAACCCTCGAATAATTTAAAATGTAATAACTTCACCAAGTACTAACAGATTTCAAAAATTCTTTCAAAATATAAATGACAAATGCATTCGTAATAAATGCTGTAACTGAATAAGCTAGCACATAAAAGACAGTGGCGTAATAAGTAATCAATATTTAACCCTTGAATAATATAAAATGTAATACCCCACTAAATACAAAGAGATTTCAAAAATTCTTTAAAATTATAAATCACTAATGCATTGTTAATAAATGCTGTGACTAAGAGAGCTAGCACAAGAGAGACAGTAGCGTAGTGAGTAATCAAAATTTAACCCTCGCATAATTTCAAATCTAATAACTCCACGAAATACCAACAGATTTCAAAAATTATTTTAAATTATAAATCACCAATGTATTGGTAATAAATGCTGTGACTGAAAGAGGTAGCACAATAAAGACAGTGGCGTAGTAAGTAATCAATATTTAACCCTCGAATAATTTAAAAAGGAATAACTCCACTAAATACAAAGAGATTTCAAAAGTTCTTTTAAATTATAAATCACTAATGCATTGTTAATAGATGTGACTAAGAGAGCTATCACAAGAAAGACAGTAGCGTACTGAGTAATCAATATTTAACCCTCTCATAATTTAAAACGTAATAACTCCACCAAATACTAACAGATTTCAAAAATTCTTTCAAATTATAAATCGAAAATGCATTGGTAAAAAATGCTGTGACTGAAAGAGCTAACACACTAAAGACAGTGGCGTAGTAAGTAATCAATATTTAACCTTCGAATAATTTTAAATGTAATAACTTCACCAAATACTAACAGCTTTCAAAAATTCTTTTAAAATATAAATGACTAATACATTGGTAATAAATGCTGTGACTGAGAAAGCTAGCCCAGAAAAAAACAGTGGCGTAGTAAGTAATCAATATTTAACTCTCGAATAATTTAAAATGTAATAACTCCACTAAATACAAAGAGATTTCAAAAATTCTCTTAAATTATAAATCACTAATGCATTTTTAATAAATGCTGTGACTAAGAGAGCTAGCACAAGAAAGACAGTAGCGTAGTGAGTAATCTGTAATGGCATAATTAGTTGATTTACTGAAAAATCATTATTTCTCAATTATTGTTAATATAACAATTAATTATTTAAAGGTTCATCTAATGTTAAGGACGTGCGTGACAATTCAAGATCACGTTAGTAAAATTCATGTTATTAAAATGTACGCAAGAGCACAGATATTAAAACCGAATTAATTAATTACCTTGTTTAATTAGATGTTATTAAAACAACCGTGTTGTTTTTAAACACACATCAGCTTTAAATCAATTAAAGAATGAACCGATAGACAACAATCGCACAGACGCGAGTCAGCAATAATACACAAGCGCCGGCCAGACGAATTCTTGCGTAATCAACTATTATGTCCATTCATCGAATACACTGTAGTAAATTGGAAATGTAAATTAATATGGAAAAGAATATAATTAATGGATAAAATTGGAAGATGGAGTATTATTTAAAAGGACCTAAGATACGAATTATCCCGTCGTATCACAAATCAATATTTAACCCTCACCTAATTTAAAATGTGATAACTCTACCAAGTACCAACAGATTTCAAAAATTCTTTCAAATTATAAATCACCAATGCATTGGTGAAAAATGCTGTGACTGAAAGAGCTAGCACAATAAAGACAGCGGCGTAGTAAGTAATCAATATTTAACCCTCGAATAATTTAAAATGTAATAACTCCACTAAATACATAGAGATTTTAAAAATGCTGTGACGAAGAGAGCTAGCACAAAAAAGACAGTAGCGTAGTGAGTAATGAATATTTAACCCTTGCATAATTTAAAATAACTCTACCAAACACCAACAGATTTTAAAAATTCTTTTAAATTATAAATTACAAACGCATTGTTAATTGATGCTGTGACTAAAGGAGCTAGCACAATAAAATCAGTGGCGTAGTAAGTAATCAATATTTAACCCTTGAATAATAATAAATACAGAAATAATTCTAGAAAATCAGCATCACATTAGTAACATACCACAGATATATTGCTAATGTGTTGCTGTGATTTTTTTATATAACAAATAGATTCACATTGAAAATTGGTTGAAACGATTGTTGCAGTTATGTCGATGTTGTACTGAAATGTTGATATACCGTTCCACTTATCCTGTCCTGGGACAATCTGTATATAGATTGACAATTTTATTATTTTCATATTAATTTGAACGAATATTTAGGTTCATAATTGTAATCTCTGCTACCCTACAATCCTAAAGCAAATTTTGAAATTTTGTAGGATTTCAGATGTTGTATTGAAATATTTCGCCTAATTATACTTTTTGTGTGAATACTGAATTGATTTTTTGTACATTTTAACAATTTTGAAAAGACAATAAAATGAACGTTTATTTTATTAAATAAAATAAATATAACTTTATTAAAAATTGTATTTCAGATCATTTATTATCCAATAATTAGTACTAATTAAAAAAAACTAACAACTAACGATCTATAGGCAAAAATATAAAATAACAATAATAAATTCTATCCACGCAACTGCTTCTTATTTCTAATGTTCAAATTATTTCTATCAAGCATTTTAGCAATATATCCAAATATACGTTCCTTGGTACATTGAAAACGTATAGACACTTATAATTTATATGGTAATAAAATTCCATATACTTATATTATTTTTTTAAAGTTGCAATTACAGATATGTCTTTAAAAACTGTTGCTTTTTGGTTGCATTATTTTATTGCAAGGATTTGAGGATTGAATTTCAATCACTCACTACTGTCTTTGTTGTGCTTGCAATCCAGGTCACAATATTTGCCAACAATTATTTGTAAGTTGTAAAATATATTTTGACAGAATTTCTGAAATCTCTTGGTATTTGGTACAGTTATTACATTTTAAATTATTCGAAGGTTAAATAATGATCACTCACTACGTCACTGTCTTTCTTGTGCTTGCTCTCCCAGTCACAGCTTTCATAATCAATGCATTCATAATTTATATTTAAGAAAAAATTGAAACCTGTTAATATTTAGTCGAGTTATTACATTTTAAATTATTACAGGATTAAACATTGATCACTCACTACGCCACTGTCATTCTTGTGCTTGCTCTACCGGTCACAGCATTTATTAACAATGTGTTGGTGATTAATAATTTGAAAGAATTTTGAAATCTCTTAGTATTTGGTAGAATTATTACATTTTAAATTATTTGAGAGTTAAACATTGATCACTCACTATGCCACTGTCTGTTTTGTGCTTGCACTCCCGGTTACAGCATTTATCAACAATGCGTTAGTGATAATTGATTTAAAAGAATTTTTGAAACCTCTTGGTATTTAGTGCAGTTATTACATTTTAAATTATTCGAGAGTTAAAAGTTGATTATTCACTACACCACTGATTTTCTTGTGCTAGTTCTCTTAGTCACAGCATTTATTAAAAATTTATTGGTGGTTTATAATTTAAAAGAATTTTTTAAATCTCTTGGTATTTAGTGGAGTTATTACATATTAAATTATTCAAGTAGTTAAATATTGATTACTTACTACGCCACTGCCATTATTGTGCTAGCTTTCTCAGTCACAGCATTTATTACCAATGCATTGGCCATTTATGTTTTCATAGAATTTTCGAAATCTGTTGGTATTTAGTGGAGTCATTACATTTTAAATTATTCGAGAGTTAAATATTGATTACTCACTACGCCACTGTCTTTCTTGCGCTAGCTCTTTCAGTCACAACATTTATAACCGATGCATTAGTGATTTATAATTTAAAAGAATTTTTGATATCTGTTGGTATTCGGTGGAGATATTACATTTTAAATTATCCGAGGGTTACATATTTATTACTCACTACGCCACTGTCTTTCTTGTGCTAGCTCTCTTAGTCACAGCATTTCTTAACAATGCATTGGTGATTCATAATTTAAAAAAACTGAAATCCGTTAGTATTTAGTGGAGTTATTAGATTTTAAATTATTTGAAGGTTAAATATTGATTACATACTACGCCACTGTCTTTTCTTTGCTAGCTTTCTCAGTCACAGCATTGATTAAAAATGCATTAGTCATTTATAATTTAAAAGAATTTTTGAAATCTGTTGGTATTTGGTGGAGTTATTACATTTTAAATTATTCGAGGGTTAGTCATTAATCACTCACTACGCCACTGTCTTTAATGTGTTTGCTTTCTTGGTCACAGAATTTGAAAGCAATGTTTTGAGCTTTTAGTTGAGTAAATGGTAAAGTAATTGTTAACAAATCCGTTGAAATATCGTGATTTGTTAGAAAATACGCATTTAGCATAATAATTTAAGTACATGAATGGAATTACGCATACAGGATTTGAAAGCTCACGGTTGATAATTAAAATTGAAATATCTTTTTAATTATTTTCTTTTTCTAAATAATGTCTGCGTATTCTGCCTGCGCTAGCTCTACGCTGCAGATTCCCTTAGAAATAATCAAAAATATTAAGGTGGGGGGCTGGGGTACAAACTAATTTTATATTTTTAAGGGGTTGTTGGGGTTGCGCTAGCTAAAAAATTGGTTGTGCTAGCTTGCGCTAGCTCTGAGGAATCCAAATTATATAAAAAAAGTTGAAAAATCAAAAGTGGGGGCAAACGTCAACTTAGCCACCCCATATTTGAAACCCCTACAACTTTTTTACCCTTTGTGTGCTTGCTCTAATTTTTGCTGTGCTAGCTTGTGCTAGCTAAGGGCTTTTCTGCGCAATGATGTTTTTCCAAAAAATTGAAAGTGGGGGTCCAAGTTGACGAAGCCAATAAATTGCGATAACTGACAGATTTCATTTATTTTTAAAGGGAAGAGTGTAAATTGGGTTGACTATATTACAATTAAAAATCGTTGCCAATCACATCGCAATCAATGCTTTGATGCTCCCCAGTACACATTGAACATAGGAATATTTACATTGAGTACATTTTAGCATGTTCGGTGTTACATACAACTCTCTGTATGTAATTATATTACTATCCTTATACGGCTATGAAGAAAGCACGCATGCAGTTTAATCGTGACAGAGAGTCACATATCTTTAATAAGACCTATATAATACATACATTTATATTTAATTTATATACAGTTTTATAAATATAATAGGTTAGTCTGTTTAGGGTATCAACCGGTCTGTCTGCCCTGTCTGAATTTATTTAACTGCTTGGTGAATCGAACTCAACAGTTTACTTTAAGCGTCAGGCGTATAAAACACTTAAGTCCAAAGTATGCTCCTAAAGCACTATGTTAAATTATATTTTGAACTTATACAAAATCTTCTCACTGTTTTATTCGCTAAAATATACACCTAAACATTAGCTAAAGTATCTTTTGAATTACGAAATATTTCAGTGTTTGAAAAAAGCTGCACGATGCTACAAACCAATGTTACCACTTTTAAAAGAATTTATTTCTCGGCGCGTACAATATAGAAAAAAATATTTTAAGACTCGCCGCCTTGAAAGTGAGGTTTCGAACACCGTTTTGTAAACTCTAAAGTCGCAGTTCCGGTATCACACTTTAGTGTGCTCATTAAGTTGGCAGCACTGATAAACTTGACAGCTGAGCTGTCAGTTTTAGTTGAATTAATATTTGATTGTGGAATAAAGGGTTAAAGTTCAGTTTAGTTTCACAGCTATTTTTCTACCAAAACCAAGTTTTAAGAATATATAGCGATATGTTATGATTTTTTTATTATAATAGAAAGGCAGGAAAAGTGTTTTTAATGTGATTAGACTTACCGTTTGCTCAAAATGTTGATTATATTATTGACAAGTTACGTTTGTTATTTAGGCTGTTGATATTGTCACAGCTAATGCATTTATACATAGTGTGTGATCCTTCAATCGTATTTTCACGGAGGGTAATTCCAAATACACCACATAATATAAAGATAAAACAGATTAAGTTTATTTCTTTGCGCACGTTAGAGATTCAATATACTTCTAGGATAGGTTAGGTTAAGAAAAAGCAATAGATTCAATTGCTTAAATTTCTTTATACACGCTAGCGACTCCACATAATTCTAGGTCATGTTAGTAGATAGGTTTGCAACAGAATACATTGTTTAAGTTAGGTTAGATTGCAACTGATGTTTTAGATGTGCCTCATCAAATAATCGTTATAAAAATTACTTCAAATTGCATTATTTCTCAAATACTCGTAGCACTAAATTAAAAAGGATTTGTAAACCGGATTCGTTACATCTTTTTGAGAAACAAAATCAATCAATAAAATTGTCAGATTATTTCAAAAGAGTTAATTGAAAATAGATTATGAAATGGATATTCGTTTTTTTTATTGGTGAACCAGATTTTTTCTTAGGTTCTTTGCTTATTTGTCTTATCTTGATCTTATCGCTACTGTTTGTCATGTAATGGACATGGAGATATAAATGCCATGCTGCAATTGATTCATTATTTGACAGAAAAGTGGTAATAACATGCCGAAAGTAATGTTTCGCCACTTAATTAATCTTTATGATAGGGTAATGAGGTTATGTGGAAAACATAACCTCAAATGTATTTTGAAGGCAAAAGTCAGAATTACAGCCAGAGTATCTAACCAAATATCCAACATTATAAAAAAATCACGAGATCTGGTTGGACAATAAAAAAATATATAGAAAAGATGACTTTACAAAAAAGATGACTCTTAAATACGTTAGAAAAAGTTTGTGAAAAGGTTGATGATTAGAGAATAACAAGTGTTGAATGATATATTACAAACTAATTCACGAGCTTAGATTTAGACAACTGTAAAACTTTCTAAAGCCAAACATTTTTATGTAAATGAAAACAATATATATACAGGGTATCTACGCTAAACCGTTCGTTAAAAGTTTATGGGGTTGCAGTTGCACTAAAAACTTTAAAAAAATTCTTGTCATATGGTTGAATCAGTTCTCCTCATGTAAAATATTTTCAACTTAATATCACTTCCGGTTCCACCGGAAGTAGCACCAAATTTGTTATTTTAAATAGAACACCCTATATATTAGTAATTTTTTAGATTCCTCGTTTAAATTGCAACATATTTTATTCGAATATATGTACACTTATCTCTTATAGTATTAAAACAAAAAATATTTCTAAAATTTTGACTTCAAACATGTACCTAGAGGATGCCTCTATGAGTAAATTAATTGGAAACTGTCAATTTTGACAACAAGTGTTTCTTAAAATGTCAATATCTAAGTCAATTTATTCTTTATATATAACAACTGCCAATTGAACAAAATTTGATTCTAATCTTCTAAATCTTATTTTATTCATCGGTGGCAAATGTGGCTAAGTTTCATTAAATACTCTACATGTTCGAGTAACAATTCTATGGCAGTTGCCATGTATAAAGAATAAATTGATAATTTGTTGATGGGTGTATTTATTCATTTTGTTGATGTCTATATAACATTGTACTAATTGTTTTTATTATTTGACATTTCGCATTACATACGCGAGAAAACTAAAGCATTACTACTTGCCTACTAAAACTCAATTGCGACCTATGCGCGCATTATTCCCTGCAGAAATGCGACGAAAAACGAATTTTCGAAATAATTCTAAAACCACTTGCTTTAGGAGTATAGTTTCTAATACATTTTTGTAGGAAATGTTACCCTAAATCGTACCATGTAATGAAAAATTGGTCATTCCATTTAAAAAAAATTGAATTACTCGATATTGACATTTTAAGAACACGTATTGTCAAAATTGACAGTTTCCAATTAATATACTCATAGCGGTATCCTCTAGGTACAAGTAGAGATATAAATCATATTTGTATCTTATTCTTAAGAGAAGTTACAGACAGATTTCAATATGCCTTTTAGAGGGCAAAATTTTAGAAATATTTTATTTGCTTGAAAACTATAAGAGATATGTGTATATATGTTGAATAAAATATGTTGCAATTTAAACGAGGAATCCAAAAAATTACTAATATATTAGGTGTTTTATTTAAAATAACAAATTTGGTGCTACTTCCGGTAGAACCGGAAGTGATATTAAGTTGAAAATATTTCACATGAGGAGAACTGATTCAACCGTATGACAAGGCATTTTTTCAAATTTTTAGTGCAACAGCAACCTCATATACTTTTAACGAACGGTTTAGCGTAGACACCCTGTATATATATATATATATATATATATATATATATATATATATATATATATATATATATATATATATATATATATATATATATGTATATATATTCACGAGTAATGAAACTTTAAAATGAATGTAATAATTCCTAAATATGTTTACACGTTCATGTTTACAAGTACTAAAATAAAAATAAAATGTTTAATTATAATAATCGATGTAGAGTATTTCTCTGCATCAATTATTTTAATTAAACATTAAATTTCGAATATTTACGACTTTTAATTATTACACATACAATATATTAATTATACATATTTTATAAATAATAAGTGAGTCAACTTTTAACGACTGTTTATTGTTTTTTCTAGGATAATATTGGATTGATCTACATAAGACACAACAGTAATCATAATTAAGAATTTGTATCTTGCACATGTTCCATGACAACATTATTGTTATGATTTTTCTCGCTTCAAAAAATATTGTACAATCGTCGCGCCTGAACAATTTTCCCGAGTTCACGCATTTGAAAGCACTCGCTCCTTCGTCGCTCATGCTTCAAAAATGCGTTTACTCGGGACAATTGTTTTCCCACATTTGTTTTGTAAATAACTATTTTTTATATCAAACATTAAAAGTGCGATTCTTTTCGCAATCTACAACAAGTTAGTCTTACAAAGACTATATCAAACACTCATTGAAACAACTACTTCTCGGGCTAATACCCCAACGGACATTGAATTATACAACAAGTGTTTGCTGTTACATACAGTAACCTACTGCAAATGTAACGCGTCTATAGATGGCCTGAATAATTTGACCCAAATTGTTACATTTGCAGTAGGTTACTGTATGTAACAGCAAACACTTGTTGTATAATTTAATGTCCGTCGGGGTATTAGCCCGGGAAGTAGTTGTTTCAATGAGTGTTTGATATAGTCTTTGTAAGACTAACTTGTTGTAGATTGCGAAAAGAATCGCACTTTTAATGTTTGAAGTGTTCTGCAACTAAGAATTGGCAATTTCATTTATACTTATTTTTTATATGTAATGTATATTATCTTCCTGTGTAAGATCCCTTAATTTGAAGATTAAATATTCTATAATTTTTGTTTAAATAAATAATATATATAACAAGGTGGTATTATAGAAATGGATAGGGTAATTTTCGAAATTCTTAGACTGGGTTGTTGATATTATTAAATTGAATCAATTACTTCATAAAAATCAAAATCATTTTCGGCGGAATAGTTACTATGACTTTGTAATACATTTAGAAAAGGAACGTTGCTTACGGTTTGCGGGGTTTATTTAAATTGTGTTAAAACGCAATATGTTGTTTAAAAACTATGATATTATTTTGTCCTAATACTTTATTATCAACGTACTGTTGTATTAAAAACATGATTACATAATTATTAAGGAAGATATCGTATTTTTATAAATAAATTAATAACTTTAAAAATAGAAATTATTTAGAATTTTGATTTACACCAACACATCAATTTATCAATTTGTTTATTTGTAAAGTTTTATCTTTATTGTTTATAAATAAAAAAGTTGCAACAGGTTAAACTGGGTTTAATCGTAGAACGACTTAAAAATACCTACTTTTTAAAAAACTTTAAACAATAATATTTTCTTTAAAATATTCAATAAATTTAAAACATCAGTATGTTATTGGAAAATGTTCAATTATTAACCTGTAAAAAATGCAACTTCTTTTGCTCCACCGATTTTTTTTATTACCCTTCAATCTCAGGGGCCAAAACTTTTGAAACGAATATTAGTTCAATTACACTATGTATTTGAGTTATACAGAGAGTTTTATGTAACACCGAACATGCTAGAATGTACTCAATGTACATTTTCTTATGTTCGATGTGTACTGGGACGTATCAAAGTATTGAGTACGATGTGATTGGGTACCCATGTACAGTATGTTTTTTTTCGTTGATATTAAAGGGTATAGGCTAAACGGTACGAGATACAAAAAAACTACGATATGTGTCTCGTTTTCTTTTTTAGTGTGTACACTAACTAGATTGGTTTAGAATATACAGGGTGATTTTCAAAATCTGCCGATTTTTATTATCTCTTATGACTCGGTTATTTATTGAGATACAAACAAAATTTAAATACGAAAGTTTTATGACTTTTTACGTAGTGGTGGTGTACTTAAAAACATATAGATCTTTTAATTTTCGAGTATCTGAGTACCTCAAAAATTTGTTTCTTGTTATTGCAACAATATGTAACACTCAATATTTTGTTCTGTCCTAAATAGCTACAATACCAAAAAACAAAAAAAATATTATCTGGATGGCCATGAATTGAATTCTTTAAGCGTTTGTTTTTGATTGTTTACATGTCATAGAATTCAAGAATAATTACGTATTGGCTTTGATATTTTCGATTATTCTTCTTTAAAAAACAAGTCTAAAATGAATATTTTTTAAAGCTATGAAAAATTAAACATTTTAGGTCTTTATTTTCATTACCCTCAATATAGCCGTAAGGAAAATAAAGACGCAGCTATAGACCTATATTTTGAGCGTTATCCGGACCGATGACAGCCAGAAAAAGAAATATTTCAAAGATTATATCACAATTTAAGTGAGTGTGGATCATTTGGAAAACCAAGAGGTAAGATTTACAATAAGGAAAATAAAGATCCGACGATTAAACGTTTTCCCCAAAATTGGCAGTTAGTAAGTGCCCTACCATATGGCTATTGTGTGCTGGAACACCGTCTTGTAAATAAACAATATTTCTGATGACGCCCGTCTCTCGATAATGTGGAGCAGGCGGTAGTGACTCGCTCATGAAAACTCCACGGAAACATTTACCATTTTCTGCATATTTTAATACATCACCGTCGCGACTATTAAAATCGCTGCCCAGACGTAGTTTAACCGGCGCGTCGGTTAAACTACGTCTGGGCAGCGATTTTAATAGTTTTTTTGGTTGCACTGATTTTTTTAAAAAGTACCCATCCCCTATTGGTACGGCTTCAGATATAGCCCCTTTCCGATTTTACCCAGAGCAATGGCTTCCATTGTTGATTATGATGTCTAGCTTCATCCAGTTTTAGTCGAGCATCTTTTGCACTATTAACAGCCTTTGCAATCTCAGCAGCACCTCCCGCCAACGAACCGATAGCGCTAAGTCCAGCAAAAATTGGAATGAGTGGCAAAATACCTCCATGCTTCGGAATTGCAATAATTCTTGGATTTTTAATTTTTTTCTTTGCTGATTACATCAAAGAAGTGTCTATGAGTATCGAGAAGGTAAAATCGCGTAAATGAGTCTGTAGAAAAACTTGCTGATTACATCCAAGAAATTAGTACAAGTCTAAAACAAAATGTTGCCATTTCTTCGACAGCAGCAGCTCACAAGAGTTATAAGGAAAATAATCAATGAGTGAAATAAAACGTGATATCGTTAAGGAGTTACATAAACCAGCCAGAGTATAATTTCCTCGTCGCCGTACTATTATGAGAGGTTTAGACGATTTGTGGCAGGCCGACCTAGCGGAATTCGCACTTTACACTCGAGAAAATAATGGTTATACATTTATATTGGTAGTGATTCACTGCTTCTCAAAATATCTGTGGACAGTGCCGTTAAAAAATAAATCAGGACCAGCAGTGAGTGAAGCTTTCAATAACATATTTACAATAAATGAGCGTAAACCAAATAATTTGCAAACTGATCAAGGCAAGGAATTGTACAAGTATTTAAGACTTCTATTAAATAAATATGATGTCAAACACTATTCGACTTTCACAATAATGAAAGCATCAATGGCAGAACGTGTAATTCGGACAATTAAAGATAAGCCTTATCGTGCTTTCAGTGAAAGTGAAAAATTTCTTTGGTTAGACATTTTGCCCAAGGTCACAAATGAATATAACAACCGCAAGCACAGTACCACAGGTATGCCTCCTTACAGTGTCACCAAAGATAAGGAGCAGGCTTTATTAAATTCCGTTTATTCGCATATTATAATTGCTGGCATCGGAAAATTCGAATTGGTGATGTTGTTCACATAAGCAAACAAAAAGCTCTCTTTCACAAAGGATACACTCCTAATTGGTCTACTGAATTATTTAAAATTATACGCATCAAAATAACAAATCCCGTTACCTACCTATTAGAGGATATGCGAGGCGTACCAATTACCGGTGCGTTCTATGAAGAGGAACTTCAAAAGGTTAAACATGCCGATGTAAATTTAGTGAAAAAAGTTTTACGGAAAAAAGGAAATCAAGTGTACTTAAAGTGGTTGGGACTCGATAAGTCGCATAATAGTTGGATTAAAAAATCAGATGTGGTGTAACTATAATGTAATAAATAAAACTATATTTATAAATTAATCAAGTTTTTTTTATTATATACTACCTACTACAACTTTATATTATCTCTTATCTACATGGTTTTTAAGCAATCAAAACACCTATATTTTGGGGATAAGGGTCCATTGATGTGAGTCCTTCCAGTATTAAAATGTATGAAACACGGTAGTCTCTAACGTATGTTTTCGTCATTATTTTTGATTCGGGGTTAACATATTCTAAATATTTAATAAATTTAAACTTTCGATTTTGTTAAAATAGTGCTCGGGCAGGAATTCAAGAGTTTCACTCGTTAAAGTGCTTTCATCGCTCGCGCGCCCCGGCAAATCCAAATTTTCAGGCTTTTCTAAACTCGAAATTTTACTTCATACTTAACCTGGGAGTGGAAAATACTCTTTTAAAGTTTCAAATTGAACTCTTTTAAAAAAACGAGTGTCAGAAAATTTACAGCATACAGGGATATTTTTTTTAAAGTATACGTATTCTAAATTCTTATTTTCTTTTAATCTTTAGATATTCCTTGTTTTTTTTCTTAAGTTCAATTTTAAACTATAAACGAGTGTTATCCATTCCCAGACCAAGCATGAAGTAAAATTTCGAGTTTAGAAAAGCCCCATGAAAATTTTCTGGGCTTTTCTAAACTCGAAATTTTACTTCATGCGCCACGCGTATATAACACGAAAATATTGTGAACTCTATGTATATTTAAAGCTCACTTGAAATCAGTGTTTTATACACGTGGCGCATGAAGTAAAATTTGCTCTGTTAATATTACTAATTAATTCCGTCGCCTGTTCTGGATTCATCTTATACATGTAGTGATCGATAATGAGTTATGTCACGTTTTACTTGATCTCCGTTATACAGCATGTAATCGAACTAATGTACATCCTCTTAAGGGCGTATACACAAAATATTTTGACACCAATTGCAGCAAAAATAAAATCGGAAAAAAATATTGTATTTTTCATAATTTTTCATGCATTTTTTACTTTTTGAGAACTTCTGGTTACCTGTGTTCATGATATTTTTTGTGGATGCGTAAGTTGTTGTATTTTTTATTTACTTTTACTACTGCGAGGCGCATAAATCACTTCGCACGCACTAAACACGCACGCTGTCTCGAATGACTAGATGAAACTAGGTCACTTATTTGTGGTATTGTTTATTTACTGTTACTACTGCGAGACGTATAAATCACTTAGCACACACACACACTGTCTAGAATTACTAGATGAAACCGGGTCACATATAAAAAAAATCACAATAAGTGTTCAAATTGACGTCCGCCGCACTCAATGCACATTTGGGCTCTACGGATTCAATTTGCACGAACAGTAGCAAACATTTCACGAGGTTTTTCACGAATGGTATTAGCCGCGGCGTTTACTCGTTGTATCAGCATTTCAGCATTGTCAATTTCCGTAGTGTAGACTTCACTTTTAAAGTATCCCAAAAGAAAAAAATCGAAGGGGTTTAAATCCGGACTTCTTGGAAGCCATGGTACAGGGCCTCCACGACTAACCCAACGTCCTGGAAACTCATCATCCAAATATCTTCTAACGCGCCTTTCATAGTGAGCTGGAGTACCATCTTGCAAATACCACATTCTTCTAAGAACCGCTAAGGGTACATTTTCTAGAAGATCTAAAAGGTCATCTTGCAAACATCGTAAATATCGTTCTCCATTCAAATTAAATGGGAACATAAATGCCAATTAATTGATCATTTAAAATACCTGCCCAGATATTAAGGGAGAAGCGATGCTGGAAATGAGTTCTACGCGTAACACGAGGATTTTCTATTGCATAAACATGCATATTATGGAAATTAAAACTTCCATTACGCGTAAAGCACGATTCGTCAGTCACTAAAATGTCTTTGGTAAAGTTAGGATTTTGAACATTTTGTGCCAAAATCCATTGACAAAATGCAATTCTTTTGGGAAAATCATGGGGTTGAAGATATTGTACACGCTGGTAGTGATACGGATAAAAATTATTGTCTCGTATAACACTGCTGACAAATGTGTGCGATACATTTAGCTGAGCGGCGATAATACGGGTACTTAAACCAGGATCCGCTTCCAACAGATTCAAAATTTCATCTTCCGCTCGCAAATATCGCATTGGTCGGTCACCACCTCCAACGGCTCCGGCGACGGGCTGCAAACTTCCAGTGCCGCGTGCTCTTTGTAATAAATTTCTAAATCGGTTTGGCGGTGGTAAGTGTCGTTCAGGAAATCGCTCTTGATAAATTCTTACAGCTTCCGCGGAATTACACCGAGTTTCACCGTAAATAAGAAACATGTCTGCTAATTCAATGTTTGAATAAACGTATCGCGCTATGTTACAAAATGTAGATGTTTCATGGAATAAGTTTCACCACAGACTAAACAGCAAACTATTTTTATGTTTAAAAATCATCCACCCTCGCCGCTCTTATCTAAACATTTCAATAAGAGTGGAGATAAAGTGAAGTGTGAACCTAATAAGGAAAAATATTGAATTATGAAAACGATAACATAGACATAATTCTTCACAATCTGGCCCACTTTTCTCAGGATGGTGTAATTCGATATCCAAATCATTTAAAAACTACCAGTCTATGTGGAATCTCTCTTAAAATACGCAATGTGCGCGTATACCAGATACCACAAACATGTGGCCTATTATTATTAATTATTTTTAATAATTATTTGTGAGCTTCCTACTAAAGGTATGGTAATTTCAAATGCAGGTATTGTTTATTTAAACGCTGCCCCTTATGTGGTAGAGAGCCTGTACAGTAGTTCGTTTACACGCTGTATATCACAGCTTCAAGAATACAGTTAACGTGCTCAATAGGTATTAATTTTAAGTCACATTAATTATTTACAAACACTTTCAAATACTCTATAGCGTCACTTGTTTGTGTGTGTAGTTCTTCTTGACGTAGTGTAATCAGTTCTGTCAAACATTTACGATAAAAATAATCAAATTTCAATGTCTCCAGATGTTTTATGCAAAATTCAACAACCTGTGGTAACACACAAAGACGTTAAAATAAACGTTGATTCAAAATTATTTTAGATTAATTTTTCTCAATACAAATCCATTTTGATGATGTGATATTTTTATCTGATAGTTGTATTAAACATTGATTTGACACATGTATTATGGATGTACCATTGTTCACGTTATCATTACTAGTTTCTGACATTGTTGATTCAGTAATGCATTTATTTCTCTCAGATTTGCATGTCAGCAGGTGTGTATTAATATTCACTTTATATTTGAGAATCTCGTTCCATTATGCCTGGAGAAAAGATACATTTGTATTTTTAGGTCCGGTTATCCTGATTTCTGGACAACATTGGCGAGATGGATTTAAACCAACTGCAATATACAAGTTTCCCCTTTTGTTCAGAGGATATCTTGTTTCGTTTATGAACCTTCTGTCATTGTTCTCGTCATCTTTAGTTAAATCACCTACAGATCCATCAATAATGTCAAACTCAGTATCTGTTAAATTCGGAAATATATTGGCTTCTGGAATCTGCATATTTTGTTCTTCTTTCCAGTTTTCATAGTCGAATTCATTAAATGGTATTTAGACTCCGGGTTCACATAGTAAACTCCTGTGTGACTACTACATCTCTACAAGTGGATTTAATTATTTTAATTGAAGAACAATCTTATTTGTAAGATACTAACTTACCCCATCATCTTCCATGTTGTTTCAATTGAATTTATAACTTTATGCACAAAATGATGTACGTACTGGGTGTGTATTATGATAAATGTGTGCGTGTGTGTGTGCAGTGCAGTACGCGCTCGACTCCAGCGCCATCTGGATATATCGCTCGGCGGCGTTTGGTACTAAATCTGCAATGCGCGCTACTCGAAAAACTTGCTGAGTCATTCTTGAGTCCCAGCGGTATCTGAAGAACCGCAAGAGATACAAAGAAACTAACACCAGATTCCCTCGCGCGGAGGGACTCCCGCACCCATTGATAGCGCATACTACCCCATCACCCCCTCCTCTCCCAACACCGCTACAAGAAGCGACTAGACCAAAAACTCTAAAATCTTCCGATTGCTATCGCTTTCCTAAAATGTTGGAGGGTAAGGGGAAAGAGACCGAGCACTCAAGGGTTAATCCATTATGAACACCAACCGCATTGTTTGGGTGTCAATGACAACCCGATATTAGCAGGTAGTAAGAAGTCCATGTTTTCAGCCGGCGCGTGGCGTTATCTTTTGTCCGGTTTGAGGTGGGTTTGATAGGAAGATTTATTTGATATTTATGAAATTATTTAAAATGTAATTATAATTAATACGACATTTGTAAAATAAAGTCGAAAATTATGTCTACGTGTATAATTTTAGGTAAATATTTTTTTTTAAAACGTATCTGACGTTTACATCTTGGTAAATATTGATCATCATCACATCTAAGTGTTATATATTTTTAACTTCACTGTAAATCAATGGTTTATACGCGTGGCGCATGAAGTAAAATTTCGAGTTTAAAAAAGCCCCGTGAAAATTTGTCTCGGGTCGCTGCGCGACCCTCGACAAATTTTCTACGCGGGGCTTTTCTAAACTCGAAATTTTACTTCATGCTTAGTCTGGGAGTGGACAACACTCGTACTTAGAAGTTTCAAATTGAAGGATCACTCTAGATTACTAAGTTTATTACCATTTTACAAAGGCTACAGCTCGAAGGACCAATCATGGTCTTCGGAGACCGAAGGACTACATGGAATCGAAGTTTTTTTACAAGAAAATAACGACTATCTGAAGGTTTACAGCATGGATAGAAAAGAACATATCCAATTTTGAAAAATATCGAAGTTGGGTTGGTTTTCAGTGCGTTTTTAACTTCACTTTAAATCAGTTATATATTTTTAACTTTACTGTAAATCAGTGGTTTATACGCGTGGCGCATGAAGTAAAATTTCGAGTTTAGAATAGCCCCGTGAAAATTTGTCTCAGGTCGCTGCGCGACCCTGGACAAATTTTCTACGCGGGGCTTTTCTAAACTCGAAATTTTACTTCATGCTTAGTCTGGGAGTGGAAGACACTTGTTAGTTTAAAATACATCACAATTGGTAAAATATATAAGCAAATTATTGGTCTTAGGAGTTGTCAAATAAGTGAGTTACTCAATTGTTTCTAAGTCACTCTTTACAAAAAACAAAAGATTAACATTTTACATATAAAATGTACAGGGTGAGCGAAACTTGATGTCTCAGCTCTATTATAAGAAAAGGAAAAACGATAGAAATATCTGAAAAGAGGTTCATAAATGGGATTGAGTAAGGTCCATTTTAATCCAAAATTGCATATTTTACTAAATTTTGAAACTGAAGTAATGACGTCATCGATTTTTTTTCCCAGATACATACCTATATTTTTAGATATTTCAAAACAGCTAATTTTTCTAAATAAACTTTGTAGAGAAAAAAAATTGCTATCTCCTTTCGTTAAAAAATTAAAAGCAAACTTAAAAGAAAGTATTATGAAAAATTCACAATTGTCACGACTTAAACAAGTAGCATTTGGAAGCAAATAACAAAGCTGCATTTGTCAAAGATTAAACTAATGGTTGACAAATATTGTTTTGTTGTCATTTGATTTTAGATTTCAGATTTTTTCTATCGTTTTTCCTTTTCATAAATAGTTCACGTCGTTATTTTAAATGTACATTACATATGAGACTATTAAAATGAATAAAGATGGTTAGTTTTCTTCTGGATTTCAAATTGCACTATAAATTGACAATTTTAATAGTCATATGTAATTTACATTTAGGTTGACGACGTAAACGCTATCTACTGCCAATAGTCTTGTCTATTGTACTCACAATATGACTATTATAAATGTCAATTGATTGTGCATTTTAAAATTCAGAAGAAAGCATTTTAGTAGTCATGTGTAATTTACATATGAATTGGCGATGTGAACACCATCTACTGCCAATTTTTGAGTAGTGCTATTATCAAATCATATCATATCATACCATATCATACTTTATTCATATTAAAACAGTAGTTTACATATGTCATATAACATTAGGTGTGTTGGGCGCTAAACATACAAGATTAAGAAGTAAAATAAATAGATAAATAAATAAATAAATAAAGTATTGACAGCAGATGGTGTTCACGTCGTTAATACAAAAATAATGTATATGTTCATTATAGCACTTTTTCCGTCATTTAAAGAACTGATGATTGTACAAAATGTATTTCACTTGTTAATTGGTTAGTTATAGACCATTTCACAATCAATCAGCGTTTTCTACGCATCGCGCATGAAGCAAAATTTCAAGTTTAGAAAAGCCTAATTTGTCCCAGTCGCTCTGCTGTGCTACGCCCAAGCGTAATGTTCAGGCTTTTCTAAACTCAAAATTTTACTTCATGCTTAATCTGGGATTGGAAACACTCGTTAGATGATCAATCATAACCAGGGTTCTAATCAAAATTGAATTTGTGTTCAGTATTCCGGCACCAGGTGCCCACAGACGCGTTTCGGACTTCAAGGTCCTCTTCAGTGTGGTCCCGACCCAGTGCTGAGGAATACTGAACATTTCCGACTATTTCAAGCCAATATGTGAAAACTATTAATGATTTCGTTAGCTATCGAAATCATTAACAGGGTTCTTATGTTTAAAACACTTTGTTTAAAACAGTGTTTTAAACATGTTTAAAAACAGCCGTCGTGTTTTAAACGGTTTCGTTTTAAACATGTTTTAAATCTTAAATTTGTTTAAAACATGTTTTAAACGTATTTGTTTAAAACCGTTTTCTATTATCTTAGCTGCTAAAAATAAATATTTGCTAAATTATATTTTACAACAACAACAGCCCCGCACAACTTAACCACGTTACTACAATCCATCACCCAACAATACGCAACAACACCGTCAACATCAGCAACACAGATAACAAATACATCACACACACAATTACCATTACCATCACCAACACCAACGACAACAAAAACCCCACATACACAAACATACAAAAACGTATTCACCTTTACAACCACAACAGAAATATCTAGATTGAAATTTGTACAAATATGGTGCACTCACAACTACAGTATTAACACAGAAATATTCAAAACAAAACGTGGATTTATTATTAAATCAAACGAAAATAAAATAACATTAGAGGAGAACCTCACTCAGCTACAACGAGAAAAATCACACACGTTTAACGCCACATCCACCAGCGCACGCTCTGAATCTACGCGCAACCCGCCCGCGCCATCCTACTCCTGTATTATACGCAGTGTTGAGTTAGAAATCACCGATTTGGCAGTGAGTGCGCATCTTAACTTAATGGGAATAACGCACAGATATTGCAAAAGAAATGTCGCGAAACAGGACGACAGAAAAACACGCATGATTAGAATCATTACAGGATCACACGAAGCATACACAAAATTACTGCACGAACACTTTAAATTTATGTGCAAAGTTTATCCCGTAATGGAAAGCAAACCACCCGCACCTCTCCCCATCCCCTGCAATAAATGCAACAAATTTGACCACATCACCAGCGATTGCAAAGAAGACATAATATATGCGAAATGCATGGGCCCACACCCCACAAATACCTGCAGCTCACTCCAACTACCCAAATGCAAGGCATGCGGAGACACGTCCCACGGAGCATGGTCAACAAAATGCCCCAAGAGACCACTCGTACCTATACAGGGCATACCCAACGTAAGGATACAAAACGCCAACAAAAAATCTGCAGACATGGACACAAAACTCACTAAATGATCCCGCATTCACTCACCAATCACGCACCATGACTAATCATTGACACTTACACCACTGAAATAAACAGACCATCCAACATAGACAGACAGGACCTAATAAAAAAACTAAAATCACGCTTCATCGACGCATTTCACATAGACACTCATGTTAGCTTTTCTGGCAACAGGATGTTCATAGTAATGTTCGACATGAAAGACCCTGGCATTATCCCCCCCCGTTGAGCCATTAACGGGAGTCCGCATCAGTACCACAGAGGTTGTCAGAAATGGCTAACATGAATTTCATATATACAAACATCAACTCATTACATTATAAATCCCACCTTCTCTCTCTCCCATTTCCTTTGTAACAATCCTATCCATGTATCAATGATGGTGGAAACTAAATCAAATACACCCTATACCTTTCAAAACTGGTCCTCAATCCAAATTCCCGCATCCGCTCCATTTCATAATCAACGTGGTGGCTCAATTGTTGCAGCTAGGCCCGAAATTAAATTAGGCAAAGCTAACCCCCCCAAAATCAATAACATTCTGAACGAATGCCTTCAACTTTGTACAGACATAAGGACTGTGACATAGACCAAGTGACAGAAGACATTACTAAATTTATATCCATTTACGACAACATTTCAAACACCACTATTTCCCAATTCCTTACAGTACTCTCTGACTCAGTTAAAAAGAACACTCCAACGTATACAAAACCCACATATAAATATCCCCTCCCAAAATATATCCTTAGACTGATTAAATATAAAAGACAACTATACAGGGACATACAACAGACGAACGAACAAACTCTAAAACAAAAATTTAATGCACTAAATAAAGACATTCACAAATTAATCAAAGACTACAAACAAGACAAATGGATACTGGCTTGCGAAGAAATAAACAGACGACAGGGCAAAAACTACTGGGACCAAATTAAAAAGCTATCTAAATACAGAAGGACTGACATACTACAGAAACTACGACATCCGACAACAACCGAAGTGACATGTGACTCCAAAGAAATGGCCGACATATTTGCCGGGTATTTCGAAGAAAACTTTTCTGAGAAACAGACGATGACATATAATGACGATTTTTATAATACCGTAAACTCCTGGTATGCATCCTTCATAAATAACCGTAATCCCTATCTCCCTGATGATGACATAGAAGAGGAAGAGTATTTCACTGTGCTACATAAAGGTAAAAACAGCGCGCCTGGTTATGATAACATTCCTAGATCAATCCTCAAATCCCTTCCAGAAAACATCCATAAATATATTATCAAAATCCTCAATTTCATTTACCAAACCCAAACCATCCCCCAGGAATGGAAGCAGGGCATAATTACGTGTATATTAAAACACGATAGCGATGCGCTAGAAGTCTCTAGCTATAGACCAATTACCCTGCTTCCAGTTCTGGGAAAAATATTCGAATCCATCCTTAAAAACTCCTAGCTCATATCGCCCAACACATTCCTCCCTATCAATTTGGATTCCTCCAAAATAGATCAACCACTCTCCCACTCACTATCCTAACGTCCAACTGCCAAACAGCACACCTCGAAAACAAAACAAAAAACAGCTATACTATTCCTAGATATAAAAAAGGCCTTTGACTCAGTCTGGCATCGAGGTTTCCTGTTTAAGTGCAACTCCCTCAATATCCCATTACACCTAATTTATCTCATTGATAACTTCCTAAACAATCGACTCCTTAATGTCCGCGTCCAAAATACCATCTCCCGGCCCTTTATTCCTCAACAAGGTGTTCCCCAAGGCTCTCCATTATCTCCGCTCCTATACAATGTCTATGTTCATGACATATACAACCCCAACCCACAGTACCTTAATCCCTCAGCATATTTTCTGCTCTTTGCCGATGACACTGCCCTTATAACACACCAACCCACCCTTCCTAAAGCTCTCTCTACTCTCCAAGGGCTAATAGATTCGCTATCTCTTTGGTTTGCCAAATGGAGAATATCCATTAATCCCAATAAATCCTATCTATTCATACCCTTCCACAGACCGCTCAATTCCCCATTTAGCATAACCATATCAAACACCGTAATTAGCCCATCCCCTGCGTGTAAATACCTTGGCATCACTTTCGACCCCAAACTATCCTTCAAACTCCATCCCCAAACCATGAAAACAAAAATTCAAAATAGGGCGCGGCATTTCAGATCGTTAACCTTCCAAAATAAAGGGATCACGACAAAAACAGCTGTCCACATCTATAAAATGATCTGCCGCCCCCTATTAGAATATGATTCAATCCTCTTTCTTAACCCTCGTCCCTCAACATTAAATAATATCGAAGTCGCAGAACGATCAGCCCTTAGAATCCTCACAAAAATCCGACACCCTAATAACCCACCCCACAACCCCTCCAATACCTTATTGTATGAAAAAACAGAAATAATCCCTATCCAACAACGACTTACCCAACTATCCCAATAATTCGCATCTAACCCACACATCCATGACATCCTTAATCACCTCTGTTTAGTACGAAACCCCAATATTTCTCCCAAATTCAACAACCCAGAAACCACCATTTATCAATTCATTTCATCTCACATGAATCATAACTAACTGACAAGACAAGGACAAGTACAACTCAGGCTGAAAGACCGATGGTCGATAGCCAAGGATCCAAAAAAAAAATAAAATATAGTGTAAAAATAAACAAACTGTAATTTTTTTAGTGCACAATAAAGATGTTTATATATATATATATATATACATATATTTTATATTAATTCATTAAAATTTTGTGTTTGTTTTTAAATTTTAGCTAAATTGTTTAAGATATTTCAAATTACATTATCAAACAAAACTTTTTATTACAATAAAACTATGTGTGTATAAATGTGGTTTTTAAATACAGGGATTTTTTCGTTCAGGTATACATAAGCACACACTGTAATTTTTTCGACGTTCGTTGTGTTTTGTTCAAGATTTCAATTTGAATCTTTAAACGAGGGTTTTCCACTCCCAGACTAAGCATGAAGTAAAATTTCGAGTTTAGAAAAGCCTGAAAATTTGGATTGGCCGCGTAGCGAAGCGGAGCGGCCAATCCAAATTAGGCTTTTCTAAACTCGAAATTTTACTTCATGCGCCACGCATATACAACACTGAAATATCGTAAAGTTTAAAATATACGGCTTTAGCAATCTAATATGTAAATGTGGATAAAACGTAAGTCAAATTCTGCGCTGACAAATTTATTTGAAGCAGTGATTATAGGCAACGCAATAACTCTAACGTATATTAGGTTGCTTATAACCGTTGTTGTAAGTGTGTGTTTTTTGAACTTCACTGTAAATCAGTGTTTTTAAGCGTGGCGCATGAAGTAAAATTTCGAGTTTAGAAAAGCCTAATTTGGATTGGCCGCTCCGCTTCGCTACGCGACCAAATCAAATTCTTAGGCTTTTCTAAACTCGAAATTTTACTTCATGCTTAGTCTGGGAGTGGAAAACACTCGTTTAAAGCCTTAAATTAACCGCATTAAAACAACGATCTCCCACAACTTTAAAAAACGCTGTAATTATCGGGATATGTACACAAAAGAAAAATGCCCTGTATATTCTGTTTTAAACACGTTTTAAACGTGCTTTAAACATGTTTTAAACACGTTTTAAACCCAGATCATAACCTTATTTTGCATTTTTTTTTATTGCTAGATTAGCGTGCTCTATATAATCGATTTGATTAAAACGTAACCAAATAATACCATTGCATAACATATTGATTAATGAGTTAAATTGTTGGAGTCATCAAATGAACATGAACGACCGTTTAAAACACTTTAGAAAGGGAAAAAAGGGAAACTACCTGCTATTCTAACAGATAAAGTCATAAATTGTAACATCAACACACCATAAATTATAGTTTCTTTTCTTCCATTATACTCCCGCGCTTATAGAGGGTGTCTCTCTTCAAAATTTGCTGGTTTAGATATTTTGGAGATGCCCTTACAAGAACCATCCCTCCCTTCACTTCATCAGCTGATTATTGTTATTATTATTGTTCTTGTATCTTGCTCTTGTCACCCCCGCCCCCACCTTGCTTTTCCTAGGGGCATTAGGTTAGCTGGGGTACAAACCTAAACTTAGCTTGGGGCAAACCAAATGAACTCTATGTTACCGATCTGTGTTTGGTGGGGCCAGAATCGGCTGTTTTCATCTACTTCTTACTAATGTGATAAATAAGAGTTTAATAGTTTGAATTGAAAAATTAAGAGAATATCTACTTATTGATCCAAGTGTTTTAAAAGCTCTGTTGGAAATTGAAATGATATGAGAAGAAAAGGTCAATCTACATTCAATAAGAATCCCTAAATCCCGAACTTTATCAACACATTTAAGTTCAGAGTTATGAATGGTGTAGGTAAATTTCAATAATTTGCAGGGACTAATCGAAATTGATAAGCATTTTTAATATTTAAATTAAGTTTATTTACACTACACTACACGTCATGATTTACACAATAATTTCCATTTGATTTACTGTCATTTATTAAGGTGTTCCCTTATATTAATTTCCATTGATGCCAAATTCAGTATTGGGAAAGTAAAACAGACATTTTATATAATACGCATATTTTATGTATTTAATATTTTTCATCATCCACATAACAATTAACACTTCAATAATTATTTTTTTTAACTTAATAATATTTACAGAATTGAATCTGAAAAGATAAAAAATATTTTGTCAAGAAATAAATACATATACGAAAATTAAAAAATATCTACTTAATACTTTTCGTTTAAGCAGTATGAATTTATTTCAACTTACCTAGAAGACCTGTTAGTGGGTCTAGTAAACCATCATCTGGGTCTGTTTCACCTGTAATTATTTTGATTAATTAATACTCTTTAAGGATAAAATATAAATTACAACGGATACGATTTATGGAAATAATTAGATATAGAAATAAAATGATTACTAGATTTGATTAATTAAAAATTCAATAAATTCAAGACACATTTCAAACACCTAGAAGCAGAGGAGTGTAAGTGAGCAATAAAAAAAAATTGAAATTCAGTTTTAAATTTCAATGTATTTGGATTGAGTTACGTGAAGAGTTGAATATAATTTACTTAATGGTTTAAGTTCAAGTTATATTAAAACCAACAAATAAAATTGCAGATTAATTATATGAATTTACAGAAAATATACTGGATGGCAGCCAATAATGAAAGCTCTATATCACTTTGCTAATTAACAAAAAAACTGTTCCCCCTGCATGTACTCTAATTTTTTCAAATTTGCACTAACCCCTTTGCTTTTAAGTGTTTAATTTTTTGGTTGGATATATTTACCTACGGCAATGTTGCCAGCTTCTTCACCTATGAAATAAGTATAACATTAGACATTAATAAATTATAATTACTTTTTTATCCTTTTCGATAGGTTTGTTCGTTTGTGCTGCATCAAGTTGAACTAAGTTCAAGTTTATGACGTCACCAGTTCATTATAGTGTAAATAAATTGAACTTGACATTAAAAATGCCAGATGTCCGGTTTATGTAACGAATAGTGTCAAAAGTGCTGCACTAGTTTATGTAACGAACAGACCTAATGTCAATGAATAAAATATTTACCCTCTGTGCCGACTGAAAAATAAAAATACAAATATTGTTAGTTTAAATTATAAATAACATTTAATTTTTGGTGTAGTATAGCCCGAAATCATAGTTTTCATGTATATTTTTACTTTCCCCCGTATGTAATACAAAGGGAAAGTATTGTTTTCGTGAAAATTTTCGAATCAAAAATTTTAGCGGAAATATCCGTTTTGAGGTCCCCTGAGTCGAATAAGACTATTTTTGAAAAATGTCTGTCTGTCTGTGTGTGTGTCTGTGTGCGCTGTACCGTAAAAACCGCTAAAGATATCGAGATGAAACTTGAAACTTAAGCTTTTTGTTACAATCGGAAGAACTGAAAAGCTTTTGGTGAAAATCGGAAAACCGGAAGTGGTACTTTACTCTTAGCGTTTTTCAGTTTTTTCAGATTTTTTCAATAAATGTTCATCAAACAAAAAATTCTTTCAAATAAAAGTTGTAGATAATAACAAAATGAAGATGTATTGTTCACTTACTTTTTGTCATAGCACTCTTAGTTTTTGAGATATTTTAAAAGTTGTGTGTTTTATCTAGTTATTGAGGACCACTTCGTAATATGTTATAAAAAGAAGAACGTTTTTCGGGATCTTTCAAACACAATTTTCTACAGGGTGATTCATTAGCCTCTTTACAAACTTTAAAAAGTGATTTAATACGCAATTTACGGGGGAAAGTACTATGATGGACACATCACCATTTTTATGTCTAATTTAACCGTCTTCGTATCTCTGATAGTTTACAAGATCCCAATGGTAAGTACGATAAAACGAATGGTTCACGTATAAACTTGTGGGAAATGAGGATGATTTCATGATCATTGTTAATGATGTAAAATTACCGGATATTTAAAATTGGGTAATATTTTTGGTAATATAAATGGAAACATGGTAACAATTGGTAATTTAAAATTATACATAAAACTTTTTGTATAGCTACAAAATCATGTAATCTCAAACATTATAAAAAAATTTAAAAAAATAAGAAATCAAAGAGTACAATTTACAGTAAGTTTATTGTTTTTACAAAATGTATAAAAGTACAAATATTATAAACACAATAAATATTAAAACTAAAATGCATGATACCGATTTTTTGCATTTTTGTTCGAATTTTTTATTATTATTTTTAATTTTTAAAACGGACACAATTTTAATCTTTAAAATGCATGCATGATGTTATATATAATAAAGTGTTTTGTTTCTTGTAGAACATTTTTATAATTTTTCGGTTATTCGATATTATTACAAAATTACTAAATTATTGCCTTTTGAACTTCACGATAAACAAGCGTTTAGCCTGGCGCATATGGTAAATATTTCGAGTTTAGTCTGAAAATGTTGGATTGGTTAAGCTTTTCTAAACTCGAAATATTTACTTCATGCTTAATCAAGGAATGAAAAACACTCGTTTAACAATCAAAATATTAAATTCAAGTCTGTTTAGCCTACATACGTTATCTAACGTAACCACAGTATCCATTGTTTTCTAAGCTACTCTCATTGACTGTTAACCTTAACATTTGTAAAAAAATAACAATTTACGAGAAAGAATAATATAATCTTATAACATTTGCATAGAATTTAGTTAATTTTTTGATAACATTATTATTATGTTGTTATAAAAAAGTAAAATCCATTGAAATAAATAAATCGAATTGAATTCAGACAAAACGTTAAATGTCTCAAAAATGATACATTTTTAATTATACAAATATTTTTTTAATAATAATAAGTATAATTATTTCAAATAAAATGATTAAAGCCAGCAAAAATTGTAAAAATTAACAAAAATCTTCAAAATTGTCCAAATTAACACAAATTGACAAAAACATAAAATAGTTATTTAGGTGAATAGTGTGTTAAGTGGGGCTTTTACGCACGACTTGCGAGTTTAAGGCACGAGCCGTTAGGCCAGTGCTATAATCGCAAGGAGTGCGCAAAATCCCTTCATACACGAGTTATGTACAAAACTTTATCTACGACCTTAAATTAATTAATTATTAATAATAATGTTTATACTTAAATGAGAACAATGAGACATATTTGATATAATTATTTTGGGTATTGTATCCTCTTCAATTTGTTTCTCAGTGATTAGGATTTCTTTGTTCACGTTGACGAATGAAGTAGAAGTAAAAGGTTTTCGCCCATCTAAAGGGTGTTTTTTTTAGACGTGTGGTTTTCAAGAAGAAATAAAACGCATACAATTTAATGTTATGGCCAAGAATTTAGCTTTATCATAAAGATAAGGGTTTGCCATTATGTTTTAAAAATGATTTCGGGCAAGTGGGCGCTGCGGCTGGCTCGAATAAATTCCAGCCGAGAGGCCCAATTTCCGACCACTTTTTGCAACAATTGGGGCCGTATGTCAGCAATAACGCGCCGAATATTCTCTTCCAAGGCGTCAATCGTCTCGGGCTTATCTGCGTACATAAGCGACTTCACATAACCCCACAAGAAATAGTCCAGCGGTGTTAAATCGCACGATCTTGGAGGCCACGCTACAGGTCCACGACGCGAGATAATGCGCTCACCAAAAGTTTCCTGCAACAAAGTGATTGTTGCGTTGGCTGTATGGCATGTAGCGCTGTCGTGTTGGAACCATAGGTCGTCCACATCAACACCCTCCAATTCAGGCACGAAAAAGTCATTAATCATGGCTCTATAGCGTTCCCCATTGACTGTAACATTATGGCCGGCTTCATTTTTGAAGAAATATGGACCAATGATTCCCTCTGCCCATAGAGCACACCAAACAGTGATTTTTTGAGGATGTAACGGCGTCTCATCAATGACTTGTGGATTATCTTTACTCCAGAAGCGACAATTTTGCTTGTTGACATACCCATTTAACCAAAAGTGAGCTTCATCGCTGAACAAAATTTTCTTGTGAAAATCGGGATCGGTGGCCATCTTGTTTTGGGCCCATTCACCGAACGTGCGACGCGCTTGATGGTCGTTTGGCTTCAATGCTTGCACGAGTTGGATTTTGTAAGCACGCAAACCAAGATCCTTCCGCAAAATCTTCCATAAAGTTGATACACACAGCTCCAATTGTTGCGCGCGATGGCGGATAGACTCATTCGGGTCTTCTTTGATACTCTGTTCCACAGCAGCAATAGCGTCTTCGGTGCGCACTGTACGGCGTCTCTGAGGATGCGCACTATCCACTAGAGTAAACGTAGTGCGAAACCGATCCATGGTTGCTCGAATCACCGACTCTGCTGGGCGATTATGTCGACCGAATATTGGACGCAGCGCGCGATGCGTCGCGCGAACCGAACCATTATTTTGGTAATAAATTTGCACGATTTGCAAACGTTGTTCAGGAGCAAGTCTATTCATTATGAAATGGCAAACCAAACTGAGCATAAATCAAGTGACAGCTGTCAAAAAGACCATCTCCGAAAAAAGTTGTGCCGACTTGAAAACCACACGTCTAATAAAAACACCCTTTATATGGCCGAAAATTTTACAAGATGTTTGTTTCTTATTTTTCAATGAATTCTCCACATAACCTTGTGAAAGATTCGAAGATTTCCATGCGCCATGCCTTTTGATTGCCGTTATATCTGCTCCTGAATCAGCTAATAATGAAGCAGATGACCGACGGAAGCAATGACCAGTATAATTTTTAAATTAGTAATTAAAGATGGTATTTTACCAAACTGATTAATCCCTACTGGTTGTTTCAAACATTTTCTGTTTTTATAAAAAAACAAAAAATCGCCTATGTTTGCATGATTATGGTCGTAATGAGGCATATTTTGAATATCTCTTAATGAATGTGTCATCAACAACAGGGAATGTTCTTAGAATTTTATTTTTACATTCTCTGATTTTTATAATTAATGCAGTCCCTGCATTTTGATTGTCATCTGTCTGCAGATCATATAATTCAGTGACGGCTCGTCAGGGTCGGCCTGGCCGTACCGATAAATTTGATTGAACACGCATTTTTTATAATAAATATATAACGGGCTAATAGGTAGTAATATTAATAAGCACTTAGTATAAAGCCGATAAATGCCGGAATTTATTTTCATTTAATATATGTTTACTCAGCAACTTCGTATCCGAAAATCGGCCAGCCGTAGATTTTCAGATTATGAAGATTAATGCAAGCGCTACGTCGTCACGAGTGTCAGTGCAGTTTCTGTCGTTACATTTCCCCTTCAGCGTAACCGTACATCCGCAAATGGTTTACTCGAGTACGGTAAATTTGCTGGGGCCGTACTCGCCGTTCTTCCACACAATACACTGATGCCTATGTGTCGATGCACACTTTAAATTCGATTACGTTACAGATCACAGATTTTTATTTTAGAACTAGTGGATTTAATTATCAATGTATTTCTGATTATTTTTATAATATTCAATTTTTAAAATAAAATAGGTATTTACTTTGATACAAATTGATCATTTAAGCCAACAATTGGCCGGTATAAAAAAACAGTTAAAACATACTCGTCTACAATTTTATTTCAGAAATCAGACTATATCTTGCATTTTTAAATATCGTTAAACAACAGATGTAATTTAAAAAATGCAAACAATAACTAAATAGTTATATTAGTTATGTTATAATAGTTATTATGTATATAACATGTTTAAAAATGTTATTGTAACTCTGAGAACATTCTCTCTTTGTTTTTGAAAGCCGAGCGAAATTATTTAATTTAAAGTATCGTTCTAGCGAAGGTGTATGGTTCGGTACGGCAGGCCGTTTAGTCTCAGTGCGCGTGCGCCATGATACATTCGGCCGGCCCGCTTCCTTAGATCACCAGCCGTCACTGATATAATTCATGACGACGACTAGCTCCAAATATTGCAATAATCTAAATAAACTATGAACTGTAATAATAACATTTATTAACTTATTATTTGCCTACCTTCATCATTAAGAATAAATCATCTTTAACCTCTTCAATAAACTTTTTAATTTCTTCTTGTGTAAATATCTTAGACTATTTTGGTTGATATGATTTATTCTCAAGTTTTAAAAATGTAATTAATTTTAAAATTTGCTGATATCGATATTATTATTTAGGTTTAGAGTCGTTTTGAGCATAAAGTATTGTGTCCACCAGAGCTGGGCAGGATTCGAATCATTCAGGATTCGATTCCCGAATTCGAATCCTTTTAGAGGATTCAAAAGAGGTATTCAAATACTTTAGTGAAAACGGATTCGTGATCCGGATTCGTTACATTTCTTTAAAAGGATTCGTATTCGAATCCAGACGTAGATGATTCGAATCCTTATAAAAGGATTCGAATTCTTATAAAAGGATTCGAATCCTTATAAAAGGATTTGAATTCTCATACACAGATTCAAATTCTCCTAAATAATTCGAATCATCGCTATTCAGGCTGGGATTCGAGTTCGATTAATTCAAATAGTTAAATATTCTAATATGAATATTTAAATCACTAAATTATTCATATTTGAATATAAATATTTAAATTTTCGAATAATTCAAATATATGTGAATGCATATTTGGTTACTTAACCGTGAAAAATATCCAACGTTAATAGTATATTTTTAACTTCACTTGAAATCAGTGTTTTATACGCGTGGCGCATGAAGTAAAATTTCGAGTTTAGAAAAGCCCCGTGAAAATTTGTCTCGGGTCGCTGCGCGACCCTCGACAAATTTTCTACGCGGGGCTTTTCTAAACTCGAAATTTTACTTCATGCTTAGTCTGGGAGTGGACAACACTCGTTCTTAGAAGTTTCAAATTAAAGGATCACTCTAGATTACTAAGTTTATTACCATTTTACAAAGGCTACAGCTCGAAGGACCAACCATGGTCTTCGGAGACCGATGGACTACAGGGAATCGAAGTTTTTTTTACAAGAAAACAACGAATATCTGAAGGTTAACAGCATGGATAGGATAGAAATCATCTAATTTTGAAAAAATATTGAAGTTAGGTTGGTTTTCAGTGTATTTTTAACTTCACTTTAAATCAGTGTTTTATAAGCGTGGCGCATGAAGTAAAATTTCGAGTTTAGAAAAGCCCCGCGAAAATTTGTCTCGGGTCGCTGCGCGACCCTCGACAAATTTTCTACGCGGGGCTTTTCTAAACTCGAAATTTTACTTCATGCTTAGCCTGGGAGTGGACAACACTCGTTTGAATTTTAAATTTAACTCTTTTAAAAAATTGACGTATGTAATATAATAAATCATTCATTGAAATCATAGAAAAAGATTCAAAATTTTACCTAAAATGAACTTTTAGAGTTAACTTTATAATTTGCTCGGCTCTTAATGGGTAAATATTCTTTTCCTAAAAAAATCGTTTTTATTTAATATTAAAGTTGAATTTAATACAATAACAAACTGTGAATAAATCGACATAAATCTAGAAATATCGAAAATCTCGACATGTAGAAAATCTTGACGGTCCACTCCCAGACTAAGCATGAAGTAAAATTTCGAGTTTAGAAAAGCCCCGCGTAGAAAATTTGTCGAGGGTCGCGTAGCGACCCGAGACAAATTTTCACGGGGCTTTTCTAAACTCGAAATTTTACTTCATGCGCCACGCGTATAAACCACAGATTTAAAATGAAGTTCAATAACACATATATCATCATTTATTTAAATCATTATAAAGGGTGTCCCAACAAGAGCGCCGGATTTAAATTAGCCGCCATTTTGTTAATACGAGTTGTACGGTGATTTTTTTTTGACAGTTGTCAAGTACAGACCACGCGATTTAAGAATATGGAGAAGCATTCAAACGAACAACGTTTAATTATTGTAAAAACACATTTAAAAAATGGTGAAAGTTTTGCGAAAACAATTCGCATATTACGTCAAGTTTTCGGTCGCCATTATGCGCCAAATGAATCGACAGTGAGGCGTTTAATTACAAAATTTGAGACCAAATTTACGCTGATGGATCAGAAGACCATTGTTCGTCGTCGTCCTTGTCGGTCACTCGAAAATATAGACACAGTAAGGGAATCTGTGGCCGAGAATCCAGGAACTTCCATTCGGCATCGTGGTCAAGAATTAAACATTTCCAAAACCACTATGCAACGAATTTTGGTAAAAGATCTGCATTTGCACGCGTACAAGATTCAATTGGTGCAAGAAATCAAGCCAAGGGATCATGAGCAGCGCCGTGGATTTGCTGATTGGGTGTTGGAACATCATCAAATTAATCCGGATTTTTCGAAGAAAATCATTTTATCAGATGAGGCACATTTTCAACTCGACGGATACGTAATTAAACAAAATTGTCGGATTTGGGGTGCTGAAAATCCTTGTGTGGTACTCGAACAGCCAATGCATCCACCGCGAGTAACGGTTTGGTGCGCATTTTGGGCTGGCGGAGTGATTGGGTCGTATTTCTTTGAAAATGCGGCTGGAAATGCGCTAACGGTTACTGGTGTGCGGTATCGGGAAATGTTAACGGAGTTTTTGTGGCCCGAATTGGATGTAATTGATGTGGAGCACATGTTTTTCCAACAAGACGGTGCGACCTGCCACACAGCACGTGAATTTAAATTCAAATTCAAATTTATTTTTAAAGGATTTGTATCCGTGATTCAAAAATGAGGATTCGAATCTTTGATTCGAATCCTATTTTTCTCTTACGAATCCTTTATTCGAGTATTCGTGATTCGAATCATATTAGGTGATTCGGATTCGTGATTCGAATCCTGTTTTTGAGGATTCATCCCAGCTCTGGTGTCCACAATGTCGGTAGTTTGTATTTGGCTGATAATTTAGAAAAATACGTTCTTTTTTTAATTTATATTTTTACCTCCACACCATTTTAAAAAATCTTTATTCACGACAATCTAATAATATGTGCATTATTTAATGTTGTAGCCAACATACACGGTGTGTATTAAACACGGGCGTGTTAAATGTGGTTTTTTAACACTGTCGTGTTTAATGTGGTTTTCAACTACGCTAATTCGCGTTTTATTACTCATCTCAGTTATTTGAAGAGATAGAGAGTCGGTTATATAAAGGCAAAGTTGCGTATTTTAGGGCCTAGCAATAATCTAAAAACTATTTTGAAATATCTATTTTTGTTTTCGCGATATCAACATAAAACTGATTTTTTGAAAAATCGTTTTTTTATTTTTTTATTCAAAAACTACTGAATCTGGACATTTATAACTTTGACATCTTTTTAATGAGGAATCTAGTAGCATATTTTTTCTAAGATAACTATAACATTTACCCGCGGACCATTGACAACTTTTGTTTTTCTTATAAGCGCCATTTTATATTTTCATATTTTTTGAAAGAGTTTATTTTTCTGAACTCAGTGATGTACCACACTCATAATTTATTCTAGATTTGATATTTAAAATTATCTACATCTCGGTAAATATTGATCATTATCACATCTAAGCGTTATATTTTTAAACTTTACTGTAAATCAGTGGTTTATACGCGTGGCGCATGAAGTAAAATTTCGAGTTTAGAAAAGCCCCGTGAAAATTTGTCTCGGGTTGCTGCGCGACCCTCGGCAAATTTTTTACGCGGGGCTTTTCTAAACTCTAAATTTTACTTCATGCTTAGTCTGAGAGTGGAAGACACTCTTTAGTTTAAAATACATCACAACTGTTAAATATGTATCGTCGGATGCCCGTCTTTAGGGGTCAAATGTAAGCAAATTATGGGTCCTAGGAGTTGTCAAATAAGTGAGTTACACAACTGTTTCCAAGGCACTCTTTAGAAAAAACAAAAGATTAAAATGTTACATATAAAATGTACAATAAACTGTACGTGTGATACATCATTGAATTCAGAAAGTAATATTCTTCTAAAAAATATGAAAATCCAAAATGGCGCTTATAAGAAAAAGAAAAGTTGGTTATGGTCCCTGGATAAATGTTATAGTTATCTTAAAACAAAATTGTTACTAGATTTATTGTTTAAAAGTGCCTTATAATGCCAAAGTTGTAAGTTCAATAGTTTAAAAAAAAATTAAAACGAAATTTCAGAAAATCCGTTAATTGACAATATCTGAAAAACAAAATAAGATATTTCAAATTTGTTTTTAGATTATTATTGGGTCCTAAATTACGCAACTTTGTTTTAATTTAACCGACTCTCTATCTCTTCAAATAACTGAGATCCCTATACATTCTGTTGAAATACGGACACCCTGTATATTATACAATAAATGTGTTATATATTGTTGTTGTCGTGAACAAAGTATAGTGTATAACTCGTATATAATGGCTATTAATTACTCAAATGACTTGCTCTATTCGCCTTTGGCTCGTTCCGCAAACATCGTTCTCGTAATTAATAGCTATCATTATATGCTCGTTGTACAATATACTATTGTATGTGTTCATGTAGTTGTCTTTTGATTTTTCTAGGAGTAAATTTTCGATGACGTTTCTTGCATTTTTGGCTACTTCCGGAAGCGTACATTTTCTTCGGAATTCATTTTTAATTCTCTCGTAACACTTTGTACCAGAACCACATTCGAAATGACACACTTTATTTATCTTCTACAGAGCCAACGTCTGTAAAGTAAAATGGTGACATTTGTTTTGCATTTTGCATTCCCGTTCAGTTAATACTCTGGCCACCTGGCGCATTGGCGCTTTAATCATAATAATAGAAGCTAAATACAATAAATGAATATTTTGGTATTTATCCATTTTATTTAATATTATAAATTTCATTAATATTTGTAATGATTTAGATAATCTGCAACAATAATTTTGCTTTATATTTTGGATAGAGTCGCTAACATGTTTAGCGCATGTCAAAAACGACAGATAATAAAATCTTTTTAAAAATGAATCTCCCATTTAAAATGCATTGGTTTACATCACGCATTAGTGCGTGAAGTGGGATCACGCATATTAATAAGCGTAAATGTTGCCTTTTTAGTGGTGTCGTAGATAAATTACTACTTTAAGATTAATATTAGATTAAATAAGTAGCCAAACTTGTTAAAAAAAAAAACATTCTTAACAAACTTAAACAATTATTGAATTGTGTAACAATAATACAGTTTTTATTTTTTAAAATGGTATTTTTTCTTTTAAAGTATTGTTTGACCTTTTTTTATCTCAACGCATGCGCAAGGAAGAATCTTACCAATGTTACTGAAATATCTAGATAATATACCGTAATTTACGGTAAATTACCGGTGGTAATTTACCGCTACCATCACTACTCATTATTCTATTAGTTTCAAATGTAAACAGGAAAGGTCGTGTTTTGTATTAAATAAAAAACACATTTAACTAAATGCCGGAAATGTTAACGTTTTTTTAACTAGGACTGGGAGTTTTTCAAATTTAAGTATTCGAATATTCATTCAAAAATATATTCATATATTCGAATATTCGAATTATTAAAATATTTGGATTTTCAAATAGTCGAATATTCAAATATTTAAATATTTGAATATTCAAAAAGTTGAATATTCAAATATGTCCAAATATATTACAATGTCCCAAAAAACATCCATAATACAATACTGTCAAAAACGCCAATACATTTGTCGAAAATAAGATTCTGTTACAGTCAGAGAATCACATTATTAATATGAATCGTTTTAATTATGACAATATATAAATGAGCAAATTACCTTTTTTGTGTTAAAAATTTAGAATTTCTAACAATGTCAGTAATTAAAATATATTGATTGATAATTGACACACTAAACTTATTTCACTTGTCACCTGGTCAAATTTAAGACCATTTCACATTAAATTAATGTTTTTTTCGCGTGGCACATGAAGTAAAATTTAGAGTTTAGAAAAGCCTGATTTGGCTCGGTCGCTCTGCTTCAATATGTGCCTGAGCATAGCTTTTCTAAACTCTATATTCATGCTTAGTTTGTGAGTGGAAGACACTCGTTTGATTTATCATTAAAATAATTAAAAATTGACATAATACGTTTATTGTCGTTTAATTGACGGAGAACGTTCTGTATTGTTAAAACAGAACTTCAATTTTGATTCAAGTTAAAAGGGATTCAAGTAATGATATTTAAATTACAGTCAATTAACTGATGAAATACTTATCAAAATGCCATAATAGTGAAATTACCATCAAAATATTACCAATGGTCATTTAATGATGAAATAATGCCACAGTCAAAAGGATAAGTAATTTATAGACAAAACTTTATAATGGTCAATAAACAATGGGCACCCAGTAATGTCACAATGATTAAGGATATTCAAATGCGTCACGTATGGTCAAAATGTCATGATGGAAATAGGGAGGGGTTAGGTTAGAAAAATAACATTAGTTTCATCGCAACTTGTCATGTAACTTATCTGAATTTTATTAAATTATAACATGTCCTGAAATGTCTTGGTTGGCCAAAATTGTCATTTCGTGTTAAAATTTTAAAAATTTAAAATTCAAAATTAATAATGACACTTTGACCAATGTTTACACTTTGGTAAAAAAAAACACACGAAATACTGTAATTTGACTGTATTGACTATAATTACTGTACTAACTTTAAGTAGACTAGCATTTCATTGTATCGATTATATTAACTATTTTGACAGTACTGGGGTGAGTTCATATTCATATTCTCTATGGGGATCTCGGATACTATAAAAGATAGAGCTAAACGGTTAAATAGGCAAAGTAGTGTAGTTTTACGAGCTGAATAAAAAGACATTTAAAAAATTTTCGAAAAAGTCAAGGGTAACTAAATATTTTGAAAAATGTTATAAGTATCGATTTTTTCAAATCGATTTTTCTCAGTTATTAAACAAACTATAAATGGCAAAGTTTTAGATACGTTTACACTAAATAATAAAATGTTATCAGATATTTTATATTGACAGTAGTAGAGAGTAGATATAACACAAAATTGATTTTTTTTAAATGGAAATCATAGTTGGCTATGTCATCATTAAAAAGGGATATTTTTTCTCTTTAAACTGTTGTATCACTTGACAACTTATTTTAGAAGTAACTGAGTTATCAAGAGTTTTCTGCTTTTTTTTACAACAATAAAAGAGTTGGCCGTGACAAAAATGACAATTATAAGACAATTGCGGCTTTTTGTAACATATGACTTTGTGATAAGTTTGATAAATAAGTTTATTTGGAAGTTATGTGAAAGAAGAAATATAAATTGGTAGAAAAAAATGTCCATAAAAATGAGTTGTTTTAATTCCAAATAAATTGACAAAATTTGCAACAATGAAACTAACTGTTACAAACAATCTGAATTGTTTCATTATTGTGATTATTTAATGGCTAACTATTTTATTGTTGCATATAAAATAGAAAATAGTTAATAACTCATTATTTTTGTAAATAAATATGTCAAGTGACATATCTGATTGAAGAAAAAAAAAAAAACTTTCTAATCTAACATAATCAACTATGGTTTTTATTTAGAAAAATTTAAGTTTGTGTTACATCTCGAATACTAAAAATTCAGATAACATTTTATTATTCAGTGTAAAATTATCTAAAATGATTCTATTTACTGTTTGTTTCTATCTCTTTTAATAACTGAGAAAAATTGATTTGAAAAAAATGGTACTTTTTACATTTTTAAAAATATCTAGTTACCCTTGACTTTATTGAAAAATTTTCAAATGCCTTTTTATTCAGCTCGCAAAACTGCACTACTTTGTCTATTTAACCGTTTCTTTATCTCTAATAGTTTCCGAGATCCCCATAGAGAACATGAAAAAAAACTTACATTGTATATCGACAGTATCGATTATATCAACTATTTTGACAGTACTGACTGTATCAATTATGTTGATTATTTTGATATTACTGATTATATTGAGAGATCGATTATGTTGACCATTTTGACAGTACTAATTATATTGACGGTATCCGTTATGTTGACTATTTTGACATTACTGATTAAATGGACAGACTATTGACTGTATCGATTATGTTTGCTTTTTTGACAGTACTGACTATATCGAGAGTATCGATTATATTGACAGTACTGACAGTATCGATTACGCTGACTATTTTGACGTTACTGATTACAAAAAGGAAATACCTGCTAGATTGACTAACAAATTTACCGATTGGCAGAGCTTTAAACTTCATCTTGAAGACACTATCAACTTGTCATCCTCAATAAGAAACGAAGACCAGCTAGACTATGAAGCGGAAAAATTTATTGATAATATCAAACAAGCTACATGGGATAATACCCCTATTATTACCCCACGAAGTAAACGTAATATTTACCCCAAAGAAATTCGAGCCCTTATTTTCGAAAAGAGAAGACTCAGAAGAATCTGGCACCAATCTAGATGCCCAGCAGATAAAACTAGAGTAAATAACGCAACACAACAACTCAAAAGAGAGATTCAAAAAATTAAAAATGACTCTATTAGTGAATATCTAAGTGGACTAACAAATTACGGTAGTACTGATTATTCACTCTGGAAAGCTACTAAGAGACTGAAGAGACCAATCTTGCAGAATTCTCCAATTAGAAGTGCAGATGGGACATATGCAAAAAGCAATAATCAAAAGGTTTGCCGAATTTCTTGAATGGACTTTCCAACCGAATGAGGGTGTAGCCATTCTGGACTCGGAAAATATTACCCAGGAAGAAGGTGAAATCAGACCCTCTACCCCAAGAGAAATTGAAATGATAATTAAAGATCACATTAACACTAAGAAAGCACCAGGATTTGACTTACTTTGGCGAAATTCTGAAACAACTACCTCGTAAAGCAATAGTAAAACTTACATATCTTAATAATGCATCGTTTAGATTAAAATATGTTCCTAAGATATGGAAAGTAGCAGAAGTGATAATGATTCTTAAACCTGGAAAACCACCAAATGAAGTTTCTTTGTACAGACCAATCTCTTTATTACCTGTAATCTCAAAAATGTTTGAAAAAATACTTTTTAAAAGATTAAAACCAATTATTAAAGGCAAAAACATAATACCAGAACATCAGTTTGGTTTCAGAGAATGTCATTCAACTATAGATAAAGTCCACAGAATAACGAACGTAATTGAAAAGTCACTGGAAGAAAGAAAGGTTTGCTATATATATATATATATATATATATATATATATATATATATATATATATATAGACTATATTCACAAATACTGGAATCATACATTTCAGATAGAGTTTTCAGAATTAAGCAGGAAGATGCTTACTCTGAACTAAAAGAAATAAAGGCAGGTGTGCCACAGGGCAGTGTGCTAGGACCAGTCCTCTACCTATTATACACCAGCGATATACCTGAATTAGACGATGATACGATAGTCACATTTGCCGACGACACTGCTATATTGGCTGTAGGCAAAGATCACGAAGAAGCAGCAGTAAATCTGCAAACCTTGATAAATAAAATTAACATCTGGACTAAGCAATGGTGAATCAAATTGAATGAGACTAAATCGGTCCACGTCAATTTCACAAATAAAAGAAATCAGCATATCCCTGTTAGTATGAATGATATTCAGGTACCATATGCTGATACAGCAAAATATTTGGGTTTTACACTGGACGCTAAGCTACGCTGGAGAGCTCATGGCAAAAAGAAAAAAGAAGAACTGGACATCAAATTTCGAAAAATGTATTGGCTGCTTGGTCGGAACTCCACCCTGTCAATCTACAATAAATTACTGCTGTACAAACAAATTCTTAAGCCCGTATGGACATATGGCATCCAGCTGTGGGGTTGTGCCAAAAAGGGCAATATAGAAATAATCCAGCGATACCAAAATAAAGTACTTAGGAGTATTGCTCCTTGGTATTTCCGAAACAGTGACCTCTACAGGGACTTGGAAATGGATACTGTTAATGAGACAATACACAAATTTGCCAAGAGTCATTAACAGCGACTTCTTCAACACGTCAACATCGAAGCCATCCAGCTCCTCGATAACACGAATTTGACCAGAAGACTACAGCGGACTAAACCGTTCGAGTTAGTTTAATATTGTGTTAGTGCAAAAGCAGAGCATAGTGCTAGTGTACACATTAATTAGTGTAATTAAGTTATTAAAATCTAAGGGATACTAATGAGTAAACCCATAGTATTAAACCTTTAGTAAATTAAGTTAGCTAAATATTACTCATTGATCCATTTGTGATCAGATTGTAATTATAGTAAAATACAACTAAGTGTTTTGCAAATAATAAAATAGAAAAAACTGATTATATTACCATCGATTATATAGATCATTTTCACAGTACTAACTATATTGACTATATCGATTATGTTGACTATTCTGAGAGTACTGACTGTATCGACTATATTGACAGTTCTGACTGTATCGATTATGTTAACTATTTTGACATTACTGATTATATTGACCGTTTTGACAGTACTAAATATTTACTATTTTGACAATACTAACTGTATCGACTATATTGACATTTTGGCTTTACTAATTATCATTTAACAAAATTGAGAATATCGACTGTTCTTTGACTAAATTGACTATTATGACTAAATTACCTATCACTCAACAAAAAAGTAAAACAAAAGTAAGAAATTAACTTTTTTTGGTCTAAATATACTCAATGACATTAGAAGCGTAACACCAAGAAGGAATGATTTTTCTGAATTCATATTTTAGCAACAGAGTGACTATATTTAAAGCATACATTGATAACAATTTCAACCTTGTGCCTTTTATATTTATTGTGAAAAAAAATATATTTCACTTTTTCTTTTTTGATAAAACTATTTATATGAGCTGTTTAGTACAGATGTTTTTAGTTTTCGTGTTTCCGTTGAGCGTGTTAAGCTTAAATAAAATGCCTCGAGTGCGAAGACGTCCACAATATCACCATTTGAGCGATTTTGACCGGGGTCGAGTTGTTGCTTATCGAGATGTCGGTATGTCCTATCGCGAAATTGCCCGCCGTATTGATTCCACTGCAGCAACTGTAATACGTGTGTATCAGGTATGGACAGAAGAAGGTAGAGGAGCAAGAAGAAGACCAATTGGTCAACCAAGGCGTACCACAGAACGTCAAGATCGGCGCTTAAGACAAATAGCCCTGCGAGACCGTTTCGCTACTACGCGTCAAATCGGTGATCAATGGATTGGAGAAGAAGGTAGGCCCGTTAGTGTGCGAACCTTATATCGCCGCATTCAATCCTTTGGGCTTCTGTCGTACCGCCCAAGATTAGTGCTTCCTTTAACAGCGAGACACTGTCGCCAAAGGTTGGACTGGTGCAGAGAACGGCAGCATTGGGAGGCAGAATGGCACGATGTCGTATTCAGCGATGAATCACGATTTTGTCTAGGCACGCATGATGGCCGTAGAAGGGTACGACGCTACCGTGGAGAACGACCTGATCTTAGGTTTGCTATTGAGAGGCATGTACACAGGACTGCTGGAGTAATAACCATTACTCCAGCTATTGCTTATGGTAGTCGATCACCTCTTGTATTCATTCGAGGCAGTATGACAGCTGCGCGTTATGTTGAAGACGTCATACGACCGACTTTGTTGCCTTATTTAGATGGCCGCCCAGACGTACTTTTTCAACAAGATAACGCACGTCCCCATATTGCTCGTCGAACTATGAACTTTCTTAATGAAGCAGGTGTTAATGTTTTGGCCGCCCCGTTCGCCGGATTTAAATCCCATTGAACATGTGTGGGATATCATGGGAAGAAGAATTCACTTGCTTTGTTTCACTATTTGTTTCTATTTACTCGACTAGTTTCGCTTTTTACGGCATTATCAAAGTTCACTCTTGATTCACTCTTGATTCACTCTTGATAATGCCGTAAAAAGCGAAACTAGTCAAGTAAATAGAAACAAATAGTGAAACAAACCAAGTGTTTTTAATTTATCCCTTATTATTATTTCAAAATGTTTCACCAAGTGATAAATGAGAAAGTTATTCAAGAGATAGCTAGTGCTAGCAAGACAGTGGCGTACCTCACGGTTGTTTTTTTTATGATAACTTAAATCATTATTACTCGGTGGAAAACACTCGTTGGGAGTTTCAAACTGAACGCTTTTCAAAAACAATGAATGCCTGAAAATTTACCTAGTATACATCGGGTTATGTATGTACCTAATCAAAACATGGGTATCTTTTCGATGCTACAAAATTGTGATTAAGCTCCTTTCGTTGCAATTCAATTGACTTCATTTTCATTCTAACACAATCTATCTTAATATCCTGATTCTACGATATACAGGGAGTTTTTCTTTAAAGTAGACGTATTCCAGATTCACTTTATTTTGTTTAAATCTTTAGATATATGTTGTTTTTACAGGAATTCAATTTGAAGCTTTAAGCGAGTGTTTTCCACTCCCAGACTAAGCATGAAGTAAAATTTCGAGTTTAGAAAAGCCCCGTGAAAATTTGTCGAGGGTCGCGCAGCGACCCGAGACAAATTTTCTGGGCTTTTCTAAACTCGAAATTTTACTTCATGCGCCACGCGTATAGAACACTAAAATTTTGTGAAATTTGTGTATATTTGAACCTTACTTGAAATCAGCGTTTTATACGCGTGGCGCATGAAGTAAAATTTCGAGTTTAGAAAAGCCCAGAAAATTTTCACGGGGCTTTTCTAAACTCGAAATTTTACTTCATGCTTAGTCTGGGAGTGGAGAACACTCGTTTAAAGCCTTGAATTGAACTTTTGCACACAATTTGATTAAAAAAATCTCATTTCGGGGGGCTAGGGTTTAAAATGTTGTATAATCTTTTGGGGTTGTGGGGGTGGCGCTAGCTTTTAAATTGGTAGCGCTAGCTCTGAGGAATCCGAATACTGTAAGAAAACTTGAAACATCCAGCATCAACCTAGCCCCCCGAAAGTTCAAACCCCCGTAACTTTCTTGTCTAAACGGCGCTAGCTCTAATTTTTGTGGCGCTAGCTAGCGCTAGCTAAGGCCCGTCTAGCGCAACAGTTATTTTTTAAAAAGTCGAACTTCGGGGGGCTAAGTTGACTGAGCCGTATAAATAGAGGATTGCAATAACATTCAATTTCAATTCATTTATTCCTTATTTACTTACTATCAAAATATGACTCATCATAAATCAGCCAAATTTGAAAAAAATATATTGGGCTCGGTGCAATGTTGAGCAAGAAGCTTATTATTTGAAATGCATTATAATAACTACCTTATTATTATAGTTCTATTTTTTCTAAAATAATTAACAATGAATATGCACGCAGTTAAACCCTACATTTTTTTAAACATTCGTCAAACAAATATTACCTGTGCTCAGTAAAAAATAGTTGATTTGTAACATTAATCTACGACAACGTCATATTGGTGTTATTCTTACTATTCTTATAGTTTTGATATCATTGATTCGTCGATGAAGTCGCAGTTGGTTCAAATAGGTCCGATTGCTAGAAACTTTACAATTTACTTTAATAGTTTTATTGCGAGAAGTTTAATGGCATTTAACAACTGCTTTAATAACGAAAGATTTAAGACGAAATAATGATTTGAACAAGACTGATTGTTATTCGATTGCTTCTGGCTTATTACTCAGCTTAAAAAACTTTAAAAATAATTTAATAATACCGACACTGTCAAATAATAAGGAAAGCCAATATTAAAGGTATATTACACATCTTTATTTAAATTAGTGAAACATTTCGTGTTTTCTATATTAGTGAACATGCAGTATAAAAAAATACTTATTCCATTAGTAGTCAGAAAGCATGAAAATAAAACACTAGTACAATAAAATATCGATTATAATTGCGAAATATTAATTTTACGAGAATAAATGCTAACGACGCGAGCCGTTTTTGTTAACTATGATTGAAAAAAGAAAAGAAAAACAAACGCGAAGCCGCACAGCGTTCACCGGCCCAGAGATAAACGCTGGCCGCATGCTGCTCGCCCCTCCATTAATTGTGCAGATGAGTGTACAACGCGTTCAACTAAGAGAAGATCCGCAAGGCGGCGGTATTTTACGGTCTTATTTTTCAAGATTTTTATTTTAACCTGACTCGGGCATAAGCTATCGCATCCTTATGAAATGTTCACATTATATTCCTTATAGTATAAACTAGTAAGATATGGGATTTTTTTTTTTAATTTTGAAAAATTTAACATTATTTTTTTCATACCTCTGAAAGCAAATTGTTTAAAAAAAAAGTACTTCGATATTTTACTAGATAATTGGGCTTAATATACGCTGTCAAAATTTCAACTTTCTAGGACCTTTAGTTTTTAAATAAACCTAACATTAAATTTCAGACCACTGTTATATTCCCCCTAAGAGAGAGTTATATGACGTCAATGTCAATTTTTGATATAAATGTCAAATTACTGTAATGCGTGTCAATAAACATGATTAAAGATCTCACATTAATGTATTAACATTTTTAACATAAAAAATATATAACTATTCAAATAAGCGAATATTCAAATATTCGGATATTCATATATTCTAATATTCAAATATTTGAATATTTGAATATACAGGGTGACCCATTTAAATTTTTCCACTGGAATATCTCGACAAATATGCATCGCACAAAAAAATGTTTCGAACAAAAGTTTAATGGTTTCGAGGGGGCCATCTAATCCCATGAAATTTTCTTCACCCCCTCTCCCTGGGGGGTGAGAGTAAAAGAAAAAGGGGGGCAACTTTGAAATCTTTAATAGGAACAACTATTTTTTATTTCAGATTCTTTTTCTACACCAAAAATTATGTAGTTTTTATTCGAAATAAAAATTGAATTCGCATACGATTCGATTTTTTTGGAAACAAAAAATATATACAGGGTAAAAAAAATATTTCTATTTTGTTAATTGTTTTTAAGCTGTGTATGCTATTTTTTATTTTTTTAGGCCGACGGGAAGTATTTTTATGTGAGCAACAAATTTGAAAAAAATCATTTTACCAGTAGCGGACATTTTATTGTACAAATTAACTTCAATACGTCATTAGAATAATGAATTTTATAGTTCTATATTATTTTAATTTGCGTTCGGTACTTGTGTTGACCACAGCAAATTTCTTTATATTTACCGGAAACGTTTTCATTTGTGTGACTACAGCGCCATCTATCATGAATTAAAAAAAAAATCAGATAAAACCTACATCATTTTTGATCTAGAATCCGAACCTTCAATAAAAAATAGGGGTTCCTATTTAAGATTACAAAGTTGCCCGCCTCCCCCACCCCCTTAAACTTTTGTTTGAAACATTTTTTCGTGCAATGCATATTTGGATAAATTAAAATGGATCACTCTGTATATATTCAAATATTTGAATATTTCAATATTTATATTCAAATATTTGAGTATTTAATGAATAATTTTATTGAAATATTCAGATTTGAATATTCAAATATTCGAATATTTGAATTATTCCTATTCGAATCCCAGCCTTAGTTTTAACCATAAAGATTTTATGCGAATTTATTAGTCAAAAAACATGTGATCAAAACAATAAAAGTTAAGATTTGGATTTTTTTGCATAAAAGCTTAAAATATTTTGTATTTGTCTTTTCTAAAATTGAAAATGTATTCACATGCTGTCCTATTCAAAGATGTTGATTATTTTAACATTATTGGAATGATTGTTAATCTATTATTTGTTATAAACATGAGTAATGCAAGTAAATACTTACCATTAAGACCAGTTAGACCTGTAACATATGAAAATAACGTTGACGAGTAAAGGTAATTAAAAAATTAAAATTGAATGTTATTACTAACCATTAACAGCATTAAGAACGGTTCCCAAAAGTCCTAAAACGGAGATATAATTAAACAATTGTTGGATGATTGTTTACGCATATTAATTAATGATTAATAATGTGATTATTGACCGAAACAGTTTTAAATTACGTTTAATCAAAATGATACGTTGTTGAAATGTTGACTGGCATCTAGGTGATGATTACTTAAATCTAGGCGATGATTGTGATTGTATATTGTGATTAATATTTATTTTTTGCATAATTATACTTAAATTACCTGAAACTTTGTTGACGACTGAAAAAGAAGTGTAGAAAAAACGATCGTTTATTAATGGGATAAATTATAATAATTTATTTAACTTATAGCACGTTAAGAATTGTGAAATTTGTAGGATGTTCAATATAAGAGATGTTTAAAAACTAGCACGTTTTGAGTAGGCTGTATATCTTGTACATAACAGTAGAAGCATGCTATCCTTCATAATTGGTTTTTTAACAATTATTCCCGAGTAAATGTACACATACACAACAGCGTTTAGTAATCGTGATCTCAGCCAACTCAATTTGGGAACATATGGTAAAAATGTTAAAAAAATATAATATTAATAATAATTAATTTTCCCGGAGGAAAAATAATATCTTTCAAATATTATTGTGATGTACGCTTCAAATACGGATAGCCAAAAATTGAAATCTAAATTATCTCAATTGAAAAGCAAATAAATTAAATATATTTTATGAAGTGCATTAAGAGTGTATTTTTTGTGTATGGTTATTTCTGATACTTATAATGCCAAGTTTTGGTTTAGATAGAATATACCAGGTGTTCTATAAAAAAACGCCCAACGCCATAACCTTGTTATTTTTGATCAATTTTATTGAACTAAAAACTAAAGTAAATGGCCGTTTAAATACTAAGACATGACATGAATATTGATTTTTTTCAATAATAACTACCTTGCCAAATAATAGCCAACTTAACATTTTTAAATGGCTGCCTATAATTTTCAAACATCAAAAGTCCGACTCTTTTCGCAATCTACAACAAGTTAGTCTTACAAAGACTATATCAAAAACTCATTGAAACGACTACTTCCCGAGCTAATACCCCGACGGACATTGAATTATACAACAAGTGTTTGCTGTTACATACAGTAACCTACTGCAAATGTAACAATTTGGGTCAAATTATTCAGGCTATCTATAGACGCGTTTTGAGATTTATCTGTTATCAGTATAGCTTTGCCATTCCCTCTAAAAAATTTGACATCTTAGACTGGCGGCCACGTTACCGTACAAACACAAGTATAAATGAAATTGCCAATTATTGTTTAATGTTTAAGGTATTCTGCAACCAAGAATTGGCAATTTCATTTATAATAATTTTTAAATTTTATTATATTAGATCACAGAGGAAAGAATAACAGAGTAATCACGCCTGTAACTCGGAATACACAGTTTGCATAGTGTAGCCATCTCTGAGGCAATTATCAAAACATCCACCTATTAAAACCTTCAACCAAAACAGTTTCCTGTAATTTTGATGGCGATTTAAGGCACAAAAACATATGTTAAAGGATGATTCGTTCATTGGAATGTTAATGTAAACATAAATATAATCATATTTCAATAGACCCATACACCAATTTACTGCTGACTGACAGATGTGAAATAAAAACATTATTGTTTTAATGAGTTCAGTTTATAGATAATTTGATCTTTTATATATCTCCACTAATATATAGCCACAGAGTAAACAATAATATTGTTTCCTCTGCGATTAAGCAAAGTTCTCCGCCACCGCCGAGGTATTACCTGAGAACTAATTATGTCAATCAGGCACGGATCCACGGGGGGGGGCTAACTGGGGGAGCTTATAATATAATATTTGAAAAATAAAAACGTGTATTTTGAACGGTTTATTTTATTATTATCGGTGTTCATGAGGGAGCAAGAGTGATTAAAAAGAATACGTTTTTTAAACATCTCATTAAATCAGTGTTTTATACGCGTGGCGCATGAAGTAAAATCGAGTTTAGAAACGCCTGAAAATTTGGATATTTTGTTTATTGTATAATCAAATTTAATAAATAAAATTGATGATTATTTAATACATATATTGTCTTTGGAATTAACGCCTACAATTTATTGTTCCTATATAAATATTCTTGTAATGAAAAATATTAAAATTAAGTAAGTATGTAATATTTAAGTGCACATTTTCCGACATTCTATTGTTTATAAAAGTTCAATTTGAGGCTATAAACAAGTGTTTTCCACTACCTGGTTAAGTATGAAGTAAAATTTCGAGTTTAGAAAAGCGTGAAAATTTGGATTTGCCGGGAGGCAAACACTGAAATGCTTTTTGTAATATCTTCAAGTTCAATATTGACATTTAAACGAATTCCATGAAGGTTTACTAAATTAAAAAAATAGTTAAATAATCTATACAAGGTGTCCCGATTAAGCAGCCCATGCATAGGTATCTTCTAAATGGTAAGAGATAGAGATTTGGTTAAACGGGAGAAAATATGCAGGACGATGAGTACTAGCTATATCCGTTATATAATTAACAAAACAGTTGAAAGTTCAGACCATACTTATTATTGATGATAGAAGGATAATATTTTGACATTATTGGGGCACTTTTTTATGCTTTTTAATAATATGTAGTCAGATTTATCATAAAGCAAATATTTTCCAATATATGCATACTAACTTCTTTTTTTATATGGGCGTCAAAGTTGGCCATGAGCTAATCTTATAGATTTTTAATTCTCTTTAATTTAGTATATCATATGATATGTTTATTTTTTCAAAAACAAATAACGCTATATATTAGTATTGTTATTGTTATTATTTCATTTATTTTGGTATATTCATAGCCAACTTCAAATACTATGAAAATATCGTCCAGTTTTTCTAGTAATGAAAACAAACCTACCATATGATACATCAAATTAAAAAAGAAATGTCTTAAAAATGATATCATGGCCAACTTTGAAGCACATATAAAAAAAAATGGTGATGTGTCAATCATAGTACTTTCCCCGTTTAGATTTAATATTTTTGAATTAAATGTAATTAAATATAAATTAATAAAAAAGAAAAAGCAACCGGCGACTGCATTTCAACCCGGGACCTTTCGATTATGAGTCCGGCGCGTTACCGCCTGCGCCACGACACTTCATGGCCTATCGATGTTATAACCAACAATAATTATCTAAAAAACACTATTTTTAAATAACTCCTAAACTAAGAGTGCTATGATATAAAGTGAATATACAATATGTCTTCATTTTTTATTGTATACAATGCTTATTTGAAACATTTCTTAGTTTTGTGAATATCTGGAAAAAACTAAAAAACGCTAAGAGTAAAGTACCAATTCCGGTTTTCCTTTCAACAAGATTAAGTTTTAAGTTTCATCTCGATATCTCCAGCGGTTTTTGCTCTATATCGTTCTATCATCAATAATAACCAAGTTATAAAGGAAAATAAAATAAATCGCAAAAATCAGTTTTTTCGCAATGTGCTCTGATGGTTCAACTTTTTTGTTAATTTAACACCGGGTATAGTTGGTACTCATCGTCTTGCATATTTTCTACCATTTAACAGATCTGTATCTCTTGCCGTTTAGAAGATACACATGCATGGACTGCTTAACCGGGACACCCTGTATATTGAAACTATTTTTCAATCGTAAGTATATATGCGTCTTGAAACGGACATACTGTATTTTCTTTATAGAGAGCAATGAATTATATTTTTATCACAACTTTTATCGATTTATTTAATATAGTTAAATTTTTTAGTAAAAATAATGCATCATACGACTGTTTGGAAACCCATAAATGTACTGATAATTTGGTTTAAAGTGTTCGTTTTCAAGTGTTCACTCGCCCCAAAGATGATCTAAAAAAACAGTTCAAATTCGTACCCTTCTTATCTGCCTTTGTCCTTAAGCCCTAGAAATCAATTACTAAGGATGTAAAAAATACATAGAAAAATATTTGTAAAATTACCCTCTTCAAAGTACTTATAGGAAATCGTCAGTGAGAAATATTTTAAGAAAAATAATCAGTATATTTTTCGCTCTCCAGTGTGCACGTTAACGGTTTCTAATTTTATACGGACAAACTATAATTTAATTAAGTATAGTGAACATTTAGTGTTCTGCATAATAGTTGTAGTTCTAGTGATATTTAGTTGTAAAAATATGGCTAATTATTTAAAATGCGCCTATCGTGATTGTGGAGCGAGGAAAACCGAGGATGTACAGTACACTTCTTTACATTTCCTGTAAATAATAGCAAAAGATGTGATCATTGGTTAAAAAATTGTGGTAATATGGATCTCTTTATTTTGTCCGAAAAGAAACTTTCTTCAAAGCACCTGTGTAATAAACATTTTCGAGCAAGTGATTTTACAAATTACCAACAAAATAGACTGTTAAAATCAGGAATTCCAAAACCATTTGACATAGTATTAAGTGATTCGGATTCCGATTTAGAAGTGTTAAAGCCCATTCACATGTACACCCGAAAATTTGAAGAGGATTTGCCATCTACATCCAAAGAAGTAAGGTTTTTAACCCCAAAAATAAACAAACATTTTTAATATATGACATACTAATTTACTATTTTTTATATATCATATCCTTATATATTCGTATACTCTGTACATTTGCGGACATTCGTTGATTCTATAAACGAGTCTAATTTAAAATTCGAACGAGTGTTTTCAATCCCAGGCTAAGCATGAAGTAAAATTTCGAGTTTAGAAAAGCCCCGCGTAGAAAATTTGTCGAGGGTCGCGCTAGCGACCCGAGACAAATTTTCACGGGGCTTTTCTAAACTCGAAATTTTACTTCATGCGCCACGCGTATAAAACACTGACATATTGTAAAATTCAAAAATACTAGCCTTTATTTTGTTTGGTTGATTGACAAATTATATTGAATATTAAATTTTATTTATAAAATCTTGGCAAAAACTTGAAACCTGTTACAACATTTCAAATGAAGTGGATTAATAAGAAATCATGGAAATTAGTGAAAAACCTATTTAAAAAATCTATAAATATAAAACATGGATTTGTGTGAGTGTTTTCCACTCCCCGATTAAGCTTGAAGTAAAATTTCGAGTTTAAAAAACCCTGAACATTTGGATTTGGCGGCACGGGCGAAGCGAGTTCAGGCTTTTCTAAACTCGAAATTTTACTTCGTGCGCCACGCGTACAAACACTGATTTATTATGAAGTTCAAAAACACATAATCGATCTACTATTTTTGTCAGAAGTATAGTTAAAGATGTAAAATAAATGTACATAATGTTGATATGATTTACCAAAATACCGGTACATTTTGAAGAGCAATTTTTGCGATTAACCGGTATGCCGGTATTCCAATCCCTACCTGTATCATATAACTGTATTTATTTTAATTTAAATTGCATTACATGAGAGTAAATCTAGATTTCAATATTATATGTGGAATTAAAAATTGAATGGTGTAGATTCACGCTCGATTTGTTTATTTTGATAAAATAAACAAACCGAGCGTCATCATTTTTCGTTCCGTCGGTACCGTTAGAGAGGAAAAAATATAAACATTCCTCTGCGGATCCGATATACAAATGTATTGGGAAGAGTGGGGAAACCTAGTAGTTACTCTAAATCACACGCCTGCTGGGTGAGCCACCTGACAGAGCCCCCCCCCCCCCTGACCCCGCACAGCCAGCGTGAATACTCTGGTTACTCCATACTCTGTGATTAGATATAATTTTTCTGAATCCAATAATGCCAAATTTCTTGTGTTTTGTTCAAAGTTTTTGTCGAAAAAAATTAAAATAATCTTCTATTTTTAATATTATATTAAAAAAAAATTATAACTAGTGTGCCTTGTAAAAAAAGTGTCAAATGTCATTTATTATATTATTTTTTAATGACTAACTAAACAATAATTTGATACAGTGTATTATTTGACCTGACTTAAGAATTTATAAAGAAAAATGTTTGTTATTTAAATATTTCGATAATTACTCATTGTTAAAGTGTATTTCTAACTTCACAATATTTCAGTGTTCAATACGCGTGGCGCATGAAGTAAAATTTCGAGTTTAGAAAAGCCTTAACATTTGGTTTAGTCGCGTAGAGCTACGCGCTACGCGACCAAACCAAATTTTAAGGCTTTTCTAAACTAGAAATGTTACTTCATGCTTAGTCTGGGAGTGGAAACACTCGTTCGAACTTTAAATTGAGCTCTTTTATAAAATTGACGAATGCCTGAAAATTTACAGCGTATACATTATGTTTATTTAAAACAAAAAATGTATTTATCATATAATAAAGTTGCATTTGAATTAATAACAAACTGTAAATGTATAATAAATTATTTAACAGAACACACGGATTAAATATAAACCAATAAACAATTTAAACAGTAATAAAAGACCAATTTTGTTTTTAGGCACACTATATTTATTGTCAAAAATTGGACAAACAAGATTTATTATATTTTTTTCTGGTATAAATATTAAATTAAAATCAACATATTGGGCATAATTTTATTATACCGGGTGTAACACAATACGGGATCACCCCCATTAGTTTTTTTATTAATTGAGATATCAATTTGAAAATTTCTACATTTATATTAAAAGCAATTTCGAGTTGTTCAGTAGTAATTATAAAGCTATAATAGCACTGGCGGTTTCACCGAAAGTGACTCAATTTTGAAATTTTAAATGGAACACCCTGTATATTTTTGTTTTCGGGTACAGAATTTCATTTTACATACAAATCAGTTGTTTAAACAAAAATAGTTACTAGTGTAATTTTTTTTTTCAAAAAACAATAGTGCATCTAGGTTGCTGTGATCGTCGTAATATCTTTTGTTCCGTATCATAGACGTGTACAAAACATATATTACCAACGTTTGTTTCCTAATTTGGCCAACAGATGCCTTTTAATTGTAATTCGATCGTTTTTTTTAAATAACTCAATTTTTTTATATGGCAACATAGCGGATCATCTTGATTTTTTTAAATGTTAATATACTACCTATTCAGATGTTTTTATTTGAGGCTTATGAAACTAGTGAATAAAAAAAATAGAAAAAATCAGAAATTGTATTTATAATTGTTTTAATCAAGCAAGCTATAATTTATTCTTGTACAAATAACAAAAAAAAACAAACAGAAATTATAATAAATGATAGTAGACGTCTATGATAAGAAAATATATATATATATATATATTAGGGTGACCATTGCCACCTAGATACAATTTTATTCTTTGAAAAAAAAAATATGACACTAGTAATTAAAAAAAACAATTAATTTGTATGTAAAATGAGATCCTGTATCCGAAAACAAAAAAATATATAGGGTGTTTCGTTTAAAATTTTAAAATTGATGTCACTTCCGTTGACACCGGTAGTGCGATTAGAGTTTCCTAGTAACCACTGAACTCTAAATTATTTTTAGTATAAATGTAGAAAGTTTCAAATTGATATGTCAATTATTAAAAAATCTAAAGGGGGTGATCCTGTTTTGTGTTACACCCGGTATAATAAGATGAAAAAATTACATGTGGCCATTTAAAAATGTAAAGTTGACTACTATTTAGCAATGAAGTTGATTTTTAAAAACTATATATAATTAATGTCAATTTATAGTAATGAAACGACCAGTGACTTTGTTTTTTAGTTCATTCAAATCGGCCAATAAATAACAGCCCAACGGCGTTGGGGTTTTTTTATCGAACTCCCGGTATACATGGTGGCGACCAACCGGGAAAACCAAGATAGTCAGGGGATTGTGTTCAACGGGAACAGTCTTGGAAGAGTTAGGTTAGGTTAGGTTAGGTTCGCGGATGGAGGCGGTAATTGGACGCCTAATGCCTAACGTAGGGGGAGCGGGAGAAGGCAGGAAGCGCTTACTAATGTCGGCGGCCAGAGCCAAGCTGGCGTATGCGGCGCCGGTCTGTAGTAAAGCAATGGATACCGCGAGAAATGCGGCAAGAGCCAGAGGCTCTATGAGAACAGCATGTCTTCGAATAACGAGGGCATCTAGAACGGTATCCACTGACGCAGTCGAGGTGCTCGCCTCGTCAATGCTATTGGACGAGAAGCCTAATCAGATGTGTACGACAGTGGGGCGAACGGAGCCATGGCCAGATGAACTATCATCTGACCCAGGTGATGACGGGGCACGGGAATTTCGGGGCGTACCTCCACAGAATCGGTAAGGCGCCGGCAGGAAGCTGCCACTATGCAAGCCTGGGCAGAAGAGAGAAGGGCGCTGAGGGGCAAGTTCGGAGAGTTTTCCGAGGACAATATCGTCCACAAGATGCTGGCAAGCGAGGAGAACTGGGAAGCAGTCAGCACGTTCGCCAAGATCGTGATCGGAAGGAAGCTCGCAGACGAGCTGGAGAGGACCGATGGTACCGAAGACCCTGGTACAAACAACCGGTAGGTAGACCGGAGCGAATGCCCCTGACGTAATGCCACGATGGCGATTCCAGGGAAGAGAGGGGGAAGGGTTTTGGACGGTACAACACCAAACCCGTCACTATTGGCCGTGTAAGACCAAAAGGCCAATGTCTGCGTGCAGATTACCAATCCCCTCTACAGCAAAATAAAAAAAAAGGTTAGGTTAGGTTAGTCGCTTTGCTCGCGCGCTCCAGCAAATCCAAATTTTCAGGCTTTTCTAAACTCTAAATTTTACTTCATGCTTAGTCTGGGAGTGGAAAACACTCTTTAGAATAATTTTAAATGGTTTTATAAAAGTACAACAACAAAAAAAATATCTATGTAATCTTGCAATTTATTCTATATTTGATTTGATTGATTGGTTAGTGTCTGTAACTAATATTAAACATCAATTTTTTTAACTCAATTTTCTTTAAACTACAACTTTTCGTTGATCGACTTCAAATTTAAATTCCAAAAAAAAAAATAATTACACTCTAAAATTTTCCTTCGAAATGTTATAATTAATATAGCTGGAGGAAAATTATCCGAGTCTAAAAAATGATTTTCAGGCAACTTTATTTATTTATTGTTTTTTTATAAACCCCCGCAATAATCCCTAAAAAACTAAAAAGTAGTCGAAACGTGTTCTTGATAAGAAAAGTTTTCAGTCGAGTATAGTTTTAATTTCATACTCATAGAACACTGTTTTCAACAAGAACATATTTCGACAACTATTTTTTATTTTATATGTTTTTAGGGCTCATAATTTCAAAAACAACTGAGAGTTACATTATTTCGAACCCTTATCCTCCAACTGTTATTTTATTTTATAAGAATATCACCTTATTCTTTTTTCGAGCAGGTGCTATTCTTATATTACGAGCAAAGTGTGCATTACTTGTTTTCGTTTAGTTTCATGAAAATAACACGTTTTTAAAAAAAGTTATGATATTTTTCAAATTTTATGTGCATCTGAATTTATTTAATGATATAGTTAATTTTGAGTTTACATATTATCTAATATATAAAATTACGAAAAAACTATTCGTGAAAATGCAAACAGTGTCTTAATTAATAAGACAATTTAAGACGATAAATATCCATTGAAACAACTACTTCCCGTGCAAATACACCTCCGGATATTGAATTATACAATGAAATATTTAAAATCTTATTTAATTTGATTTGTTACAACGCTCTATTAAAGTATATGTAACGTTTAGGTAAAATTCTCTTCAAACCAACTAACAATACAATTTAAAATGAAAGGAGAGATAGCAACAAATTAGAAGTGAAAGGACTTGGATTAAAACTAATGTCTTAGGCCATCTATAGACTCGTTTCGAGATTTATCTCTCTTCAGTATAGCTTTGCTTATGACGTTTAAAAAAAAATTAGTAATAAAATTAAAACAAACTTACTTAGAAAAAGTGTTGTGTGTGGAATGAACAGGTATACAGAAATGGAATGAGTGAAAATAATGGTCGGTATTTATAGGTAAAAAAGGGGATTATGTCATTAGCAGGTATGAATAATGTGAGACCTTATTATTTACCTTACGGTACAGTTCAAACAAGATAAATTCAAATTCAAAACTATTTGAATTCGAGAAAATAAGCTTACGCTTCTTATAGTTTGCACACTTTAAACATAATATATAAAATTACGAAAAAACTATTCGTGAAAATGCAAACAGTGTCTTAATTAATAAGACAATTTGAGAAGATAAATATCCATTGAAACAACTACTTCCCGTAGTTTTAATCCAAGTCCTTTTACTTCTAATTTGTTGCTATCTCTCCTTTCATTTTAAATTGTATTGTTAGTTGGTTTGAAGAGAATTTGACCTAAACGTTACATATACTTTAATAGAGCGTTGTAACAAATCAAATTAAATAAGATTTTAAATATTTCATTGTATAATTCAATATCCGGAGGTGAATTTGCACGGGAAGTAGTTGTTTCAATGGATATTTATCGTCTTAAATTGTCTTATTAATTAAGACACTGTTTGCATTTTCACGAATAGTTTTTTCGTAATTTTATATATTATGTTTAAAGTGTGCAAACTATAAGAAGCGTAAGCTTATTTTCTCGAATTCAAATAGTTTTGAATTTGAATTTATCTTGTTTACATATTATCCTTCACACTGAACAAACAACATAAACATTATATGACTGGGCAGAAAGACTTATAGTCGATAGCCCTTATTAGTTGTGTAATTACAATTAAGTATTTATTTCTGTATTTCTATAAAAATGTAAAACAAAATATATATAGGGTTTTTAAAAAGAAAGTCCTATTTTAAACGACTAGTATCGTGGCTGATTTTTATGCATTTTTGAAAATAATAACAGTATCAGGTCTCAAGGAAAGCGGGATTTTTGTTTTACACCTTTCGGTCGTCATAGCAACAAACTTGTTTACAACAGTTGCGTGAAGAATAAAGTGTCTTCTCAGGTTTTTCAAATACTTTTTTTTTTGTGAAAAGACATGGTTTTGCCTCTGCAAACTCGCATTGGACTTGTCCAATGTTATTACGAAAGTGGACGGAGTTTTTTGGCAGGTATTCGACGGTTTCGCAACCGTAACGATTTAAGAGGTGGCCCATGCACTTTAAAAACTTTTCGAAAGCTGGTAGCAAAATTTGAGGAAACTGGTTCTGTTATGAATAAAAAGAAATCAGGAAGGCCCACTGTGGGAACAGATGTTGCAGTTGCTGAAGTTTTACAAGAAACGCAAAATTTAGCAAATGAAAACGAATATGGAACATCTAGTGTCAATAAAATAGCAGGACGTCTGGAGATGAGTGGCACCACGGTCTGGCGCATTCTTCGAAGACAACTTAAAATGTATCCATACAAAATGCAAGTTTTGTTCGAACTGAAGGAAGCTGATAAAGGTATAAGAACTGATTTTGCCCTGCAAACAATAGCGGAAATTCAAGTGAATCCACAGTGGCTTGATAATGTTTTATGGACTGACGAGGCACACTTTTAACTTAATGGTGGTGTGAACACACATAATTGTCGAATTTGGTCATTAAATAATTCGCATTCAATCATTCAACAAGGACCTCACGATTCAAAAGTAACCGTTTGGTGCGGCTTTACATCACGATTTATCATAGGTCCATATTTTTTTGAACAGATTGTGGATAGACGAACAAACACAGTTACAGTAAATGGACAACGTTATTTGAATATGCTTCGTGATTATGCAATACCATTATTACAAGAGCACGACATTGAAAATATCGTATTATGCAGGATGGCGCACCTCCGCACAACTTTAACCCAGTAAAACAGTTTTTAAGGAACACTTTTGGAAACCGCATTATCAGTAGACAATTTTCTGTAATTTGGCCCGGAAGATCTTAACCCTGCTGATTTTTGGTTATGGGAATATATAAAAGAAAGGGTATTTTTAATGAGACCTAATTCAATTGATGAATTAAAAGAGTCCATTACTCAGAACATAGCAGCTATTCCACCAGACCTACTCAGAGCTGCGGTTTACAGCATTGAAGAAAGGCTACTTCTTGTTGTAGAAGAAGATGGCGGCCACATTCAACATTTACGATAATTGTAATATTTTTATTAAATCCCATTTCTTTTGGCACATAGAGACATTTTTTATTTTCAAATTGCTCAATTATTGATGAATATATCAATTTTTAAAAATAGGACTTATTTTTGAAAAACCCTATATATACAGGGTGTCATTTTGAAAACAAGCCATCCATAATATCTTTGGAACCGTAACAGTTAGAGAAAATTTTCCAAAACCGTTCCTAGGATATGGAGGGGCAACCATTTTGATGCACATAACAATCTTCTGCAACCAACCCCTTAGGCTGTAGCCACCCTTTACCATTTTTTTTAAATGGCATGACCCCACTTGTGATATATCATTACAAAGGTCTTTCAAAATGCTAATCAGTGGTACCAACTAAAATTTTTATTGTTACATACAAAATGTAAAAAAGAAAAAATTATTAAATTATAGTATGCTCAAAATGATTTTTTTTATATTGTGGACAGATGCAATTTATTCGGTTAATAAATGTATTTCATTGAACCAAGTTTTGTTATTATTTTAATATTTTTTTTAGAGTTGTCCATATTTAATTTAAAACAATAGATAACTTTGATAAATATTGGGTATTATTGTATTTATTTGTGCTTTTTCATTTGTAATTTGTAAAAATAAATTGTTATAATACCTAATTTGACAACAATTTTAAAATCAAATAAATTGATTTACATTTTTTTTGCCATTTTTATGTAACAATAAAAATTTTAGTTGTGACCACTGGTTAGCATTTTGAAAGATATTTCTAATGATGTATCACAAGTAGGGTAGTGCCATTTAAAAAAATGGGCAAGGGTGGCTACAGCCTAAGGGGTTGGTTGCAGAAGATTGATATGTGGGTCAAAATGGTTCCTCCTCCATATCCTAGAAATAGTTTTGAAAAATTTTCTCTAACTGTTACGGTTCCAAAGATATTCTGGCTTATTTTCAAATGGACACCCTGTATATATATATATATATATATATATATATATATATATATATATATATATATATATATATATATATATATATATATATAAAGATTCGAATCCTTATTTTTGAATCACGGATACAAATCCTTTAAAAATAAATTTGAATCTATTATTTGCAACCAGTAACATTTTATTCCATCAGTTTCCATTAATGGATAAAATACAGAAAATAGTTATATCAAATATATCGCATTGTTCTAATTTAAGCATAAATATTAATATTAATAAATAATTTTTTTAAGGTGGTAGATAAAGTTTTGTAGATAACTCGTGTGTGAAGGGCTTTTGCGCACTCTTTGCGATTATGGCACTCGCCTAACGGCTCGTGCCTTAAACTCGCAAGTCGTGCGCAAAAGCCCTACTTCACACACTAGTCACCTAAATAACTATTAGAGTTAACTTTATAATTTGCTCGGCTCTTAATAGGTGAATATTCTATTCCTAAGAAAAACCGTATTTGTTTAATATTAAAGTTGAATTTAAAATAATAACAAAGTGTGAATAAACCGACAAAAATCTAGAAATATCTTAAATCCACTCCCAGACTAAGCATGAAGTAAAATTTCGAGTTTAGAAAAGCCCCGCGTAGAAAATTTGTCGAGGGTCGCGCAGCGACCCGACACAAATTTTCACGAGGCTTTTCTAAACTCGAAATTTTACTTCATGCGTCACGCGTATAAAACACTAATTTACAGTGAAGTTAAAAACGCACTGAAAACCAACCCAACTTCGATATTTTTTCAAACTTGGATGTTTTCTTTAATATCCATGCTGTAAACCTTCAGATATTCCTTGTTTTTTTGTAAAAAATCTTCGATTCCCTGTAGTCCTTCGGTCTCCGAAGACCACAATTGGTCCTTCGAGCTGTAGCCTTTGTAAAATGGTAATAAACTTAGTAATCTAGAGTGATCCTTCAATTGGAAACTTCTAAGAACGAGTGTTGTCCACTCCGAGACTAAGCATGAAGTAAAATTTCGAGTTTAGAAAAGCCCCGCGTAGAAAATTTGTCGAGGGTCGCGCAGCGACCCGAGACAAATTTTCACGGGGCTTTTCTAAACTCGAAATTTTACTTCATGCGCCACGCGTGTAAAACACTGATTTCAAGTGAAGTTAAAAATATACTATTAAGGTTAGAAGTTTTTCGTGGTTAAGTAACCAAATATGTATTCACAAATATTTGAATTATTCGAAAATTTAAATATTTGTATTCAAATATGAATAATTTAATGATTTAAATATTTATGTTAGAATATTTAACTATTTTAATTGATCGAATTTGAATCCCAGCCTTAATAGCGATGATTCGAATTATTTGGGAGGATTTGAATCCGTGTATGAGGATTCGAATCCTTTTATAAGGATTCGAATCCTTTTATAAGAATTCGAATCCTTTTTTATAAAGATTCGAATCCTCTACGTCTGGATTCGAATACGAATCCTTTTAAAAAGATGTAACGAATCCGGATCACGAATCCGTTTTCACTAAAGTATTCGAATACCTCTTTTGAATCCTCTAAAAGGATTCGAATCCGGGAATCGAGTCCTGAATGATTCGAATCCTGCCCAGCTCTGGTACCGTAGCATGTTGGGGTAAAAAATTGCGCAGTGAAAGTGGCCAAAAGAAATCAATGGAAATTCGTTTTAAGCGGAGGGAGAGGCAAACCAGAAGGGGGTTGACATCGTCATGGGCGCTGATGCGAATGCCCATAACATCATATGGGGGAGCTCCGACACGAACTAACCTTTCCATATGTAATCTTGGTTCCGAACCCACATTCATTACTTCCAACAGGCGCGAGGTTCTAGACATAACATTGGTCTCGGACCTGGCGCACAGCAAAGTTAAAAATTGGAAGGTCAGTGGCGAACACTCCTTCTCCGACGATAGGTATATAGAGTTTTAGTTGGATATGCACATTGCAGTGAACCCTATAATTACTAACAAAAGACTTACGGACTGGGACTCTTATAGGACCGTCCTTATTGGGGCTCTGCCTAGCGATTCACCACGTAGACCCAACACTGAGGGGGAGTTGGATCGCCTGGTAACTACCCTCACAGAGGCCTGCAACAAGGCAATGGGGACTGCTTGTCCTGGTAAAGTGTACCGAGGCAAAAAGAAGCCTCCATGGTGGAACCAGGAGATATCCTCCTTAATGAAGGAATGCATAGGCTGTTCAACAGGGCAAAACAAACCAGCGAATGGTCTCTGTATAAGGACAGCCTAAGAGCCTTTGAGAAGGCTGTTAGACAGGCAAAGAGGTTCTCTTGAAGAACCTATTGCAACAAAATTGAGGAAACCTCCGAGGCCAGTCGGCTCAGAAAGATACTATCGGGAAACCCAGCTATGCCGGGTTTTCTCCTGAAGCAGGGTGGTGACTGGACCACTTCATGCGAGGAAACCCTAACGGCGCTGATGGATACCCACATTCCCTCCAACTCTGGCGGGAAAGGGGGTCGCCCGGCACCCAGGAGGAGCTGCCCCATACATGATATATTGAGTGCGCACAAACTGGCTTGGAGTGTGAAAAGCTTCAAGCCTTTTAAAGCTGCAGGCCCTGATGGGATCATTCCTGCTGAATTACAGATAGCCTCAGATATTATAAATCCCTGGTTGGAAGTAATATTTGAAGCCTGCCTAACTCTATCGTACATCCCTCAGAGATGGAAAGAGACAAATATGGTGTTCATACCCAAAGCAGGGAAAACAACCCATTCAACACCGAAGAACTATAGGCCAATCAGTTTATCGTCCTTTTTACTCAAGACGTTGGAGAGACTAGTTGAAGCATACATAAAGGAACGCATCAATCCAAACCTTTGGTCAACTAGACAACACGCTTATACTAAAAGCAGATCAGTGGACACGGCGCTGCACGCCCTCATTAGCCAGGTTGAGAAGTCCATGTGCAATAAGGGGTTTACGTTGGCGGTATTTTTGGATATCGAAGGAGTCTTCAACTTTGTGCAGCTAGAAGCAATTCTGTCTGCCCTAAGAAACCTGCACATCGACGAGTCGATATCCCTCTTCATAGGGGAGCTGCTGACGGGGAGGCACGTTGTCTCCTCGCTGGGTGGCTCACACTCCAGAAGAGAGGTTAATAGGGGTACCCCTCAAAGGGGGTCCTCTCTCCGCTACTATGGAACGTAGTGATAAATGACCTACTGAAAGAACTAAAGTCTGTAGGGTGTAGGGCAATTGCCCACGCTGACGATGTGACTCTTATGGTCTCTGATACTATTGAAAATGAACACATAGTGTTCGAAATGTACATATAGTATAAAACTATTCAGTGAAGAAAGGAATTACAACAATAATTAATAGAAAACACTTCACGTAACTAAAAGAAGAATATTGAATTCCAATATTATTCAGTATCAGTATTTTCTAAATACAAAAAATAGGAAAAATACAATTAGATATCAAAAAATGTTATTTCGATCTATTTTTGGAGATTTATTAATTTTTTTCCTATTTTTAATTTTTTCTATTTTCATTTTTATTTATTGTTCCAAGAGAATACTGAAAACTGTCAAAATTAGAATTGATTTTTATTTAAAATTGTTAACTTAAATAAAAACGTTATTGATGTAATACTTATTTTGCCATTCTTGAAAATTTTGCTCAATTTTGTTGGAATAAAGGATAGATACATTATCTTTAATTTTTATTTGGTAAACTTTACTTTGTATTAATTTCACAATTTAGAAGAGTATATTTATTTTTATATTTGTACATTTTATTCAAAATAAAAATTATTGTTTGGATTACAAATCAATTAAAATATTATTTAGTATCAGTATTTTCTAAATACAAAAAAATAGGAAAAATATAATTAGATATCAAAAATGTTGTTTCGGTCAATTTTTGGAGATTTAATAATTTTTTTTTTATTTTTAGTTTTTTCTATTTTCATTTTTATTTATTTTTCCAAAAGAATACTGAAAATTGTCAAAATTAGAATTGATTTTTTTTTGAAATTGTTAACTTAAATAAAAACGTTACTGATGTAATTCTTATTTTGCTATTCTTGAAAATGTTGCTCAATTGTGTTGAAATAAAGGATAGATACATTATCTTTAATTATTATTTGCTAAACTGTACTTTGTGTTAATTTCACAATTTAGAAGAGTATATTTATTTTTATATTTGTACATTTTATTCAATATAAAAAATATTGTTTGGATTACAAATCAATTAAAATATTATTCAGTATCAGTATTTTCTAAATACAAAAAATAGGAAAAATATAATTAGATATCAACAAATTTGATTCCTATCAATTTTTATAGATTTATTAATTTCTTTCCTATCTTTAATTTTTCTATTTTGATATTTATTTATTTTTCCAAGAAAATACTGAAAACTGTCAAAATTAAAATTGATTTTAATTTGAAATCTTAACTTATACAAAAACGTTATTGATGTAATACTTATTTTGCCATTCTTGAAAATTTTGCTCAATTTTCATATTTGTAAATATTGACGAATTTATTTAAAATTAATTTTCCTAATTTTTAGAATAATTCAGAATTATTGAATTAGCTATTTTTTTATTAATTTCAACGATATGTTTAAACTATATTTTTAGTTTTCGGCATTTTGAAAAATAACTTTTATTTGTAGTTTACTTTGAGCAACTTTAATTTAATACAATCTCATGAAAAATATATCGTGATACCTGTCGAGGTAGGTGTGTTTGAGAGAGAGCGGAGCGTGTTTTTACTCTCCAAAATGACAGAAATACGATTTCGTATCTCATGAAAAATAAATCGCGATACCCGTCGAGGAAGGTTCGCTTGAGAGAGAGTGGAGCGTGTTTTTACTCTCTAAAATGACAGAGATACGATTTCGGCAATTCATTCGCTGATATGAGTATTCACGCTATTCGATCAAGTCATTGACCACTGGGTGTATTTTTGTGATTTTAAACAGAAAACTTCTTACTTCAGCTATTAATGCAGTTCGTGAGTCTTCGACACGTCGAACTAGATGTCGACACACACGAGAGGGCTAAAATGCGTGACGCTATTTTTAGCTAGGCTTGCCCCTCTGTTAAATACGTACTCAGTGCTATAAGGTTTTGTATTTCTTATTACGAAAAAATAAAATAGTTTTTTATTCAATTTTAAAAATACATTAAAATTAAAATGACAGAAACTAATCAATCAAATAAAACACTCAATAAATTGCAAAATAAGGTTTTGATCTCTTTATTTTTTATAAAAGCATTTAATATTATCCTAACAAGTGTTTTTCACTCTTTGATTAGGCATGAAAAAAAAATTCAAGTTTAGAAAAGCCTGAAAATTTGGATTTGCTAAGGCGCGCGAGTGAAGCGAGTCGCGTCCAGGCAAATTCAAATTTTTAGGCTTTTCTAAACTCGAAATGTTTCTCGAAAAACAGTAATGCAAGAGCCTAAAAGTATTAAGTGCATTCAAAAAAACTTTTGAAATCCGGTGTCCACAATATGCAGTCAAGCCACACGATCGTTTGGGCTTGGCTTAATTACATATTGTAAACACCGGATTACGTTGACTTTTTTTAAGGAACCACTTGGCTTAATTAGTGTTCTTTACAACCACAATTTGTATTAAAAATTGATTTTGTTGTAGGTTTCATCCTTAATTTCACGAATTCTTGAACATATTCAGCACAAATTGAAACTGAATTTGTTAACTGTTTGCAAAATATTTACAAAATATCAAAACGAATTAAAGTCAATATCGACTATTTTATTTGAATATTTAAAAGAATCTATAATAGTTTTAATTCGTTTTTATATTTCACACATTCAGTATTTTATCAATATACAACATAACTTTATACAATCATTTCAGCACAAGTTATATGTATATTCACAGATGAGTTGTGGGGGGAGATTTTAATGCCAGAATGGGTGAGATAGAAGAAGTAGTAAGTGGGTAGGGTAAATTAATAGTAAGGACATCTCAGAATAAATTGATAAACAGGGATGGTAGGAGGATGGGGGATTGGTTAATAGAAGAGGGATGGGAGATGTTAAACGGATGCACTGAAGGTGATTGGGAAGGGAAGAAAACATATGTGGGACAACAAGAATCGCCAGTCATTGATTATGGTGTAATAAACAGGGTCGAATAGGGGAGAAGTTATAAGAATGGAGGTGGAGGAAGTCCTGGGGTCTGACTATTTGCCAATAATGGTAGAAATACGTATGGGCAAACGTGAGGAAAATGAACAAGAACAGGAAGTGTGGCAGATAGAGAATAGTGCGGGGGCTATTAAGATAATTGGAAAGTGCTTAGATAAGATTGACTGGAATGAAGTGAAAACGATGGAAGAGATCATCGCGGGATGCAGAAGAAAAGTAAAAGGGGGAGATGGAAGGAGATACCCATAGTGGAATGAGGAGTGTCGTGACGCAAAGAGGAAATTAAGGAAAGCAGTGAGGGAGTGGAGCTTGGGTAGGGGAGAAGAGAAGGGGGTGGTGGCAGCGAGAGCTAGGTATGCTAAACTATGTGAAAAAAAGAAGATGCAGGCCTCGGAAAGAACTACCGATGAAATGAGATTTTGCAGAAATAAAAAGGGGGTATGGAGTATTTTAAAAACAGGTGAAATGAAGGAGCACATAGGAGTATCTTCATAAGAATGGACACAGAAATGTAGTAAAATGACTGGAAAGCCTGGTGGGGTAGGGGAACAAGAGGTGGTGGGGGAGGTTGCAGACATTACGGAGGAGGAAATAAAAAAAAGCGTTTGATGAGGTTAGGACTGGAAAAGTCGCTGGGCTGGACGGGTTAAAGGCAGACATATAAAAGGAGGGAAAGCAGAAGTTTAGAGAATTGCTGAACCAAATGTAGAGAAGAAAATCCAACTTACCAAAGGCGTGACATTAAATGTAGAGAAGTACAGAGGAATGTCGATTATGTGTATCGAGTACAAAATTGCAATGATGTGCGTGGTGGTAAAGAATAGATTGGAGAAGGAGGTGGAAACCAACGGAATGCTGCCGGAGACGCTAGGGGGTTTTAGAAATAGGAGGGGAACAAGGGACCAAATCTTTACGCTGGCAAGGATGGTGGAGAGAGATTTGAAAGAGAGAGGGAGTATTTACGCTGTTTCTCTGGATTTGAAAGCGAAGTAACGGTGGAGTGGATTAGAAGGGTGTACAAGAAACGTGGGTAAGGGCGAAAGTAAGAGAAAATGTGTCTGAACGATTTAGAATTTGGATATGAGTAAGACAAGGATGCCCACTGAGCCCATTGTTGTTTAATTTATATACATATTAGCAAATTCGAAAAGGTTTTGAGAAAAGGGCAAGCGGGCGGGGTAGTGCTCGGAAAAAGGAAGGTATGGATGCTAGATTATGCGGATGATATGGAGGAGGTATATAAGAGGGTGAAGGAATTTAAATACTCAGGCTTCATATTTAAAGGTACGGGTGAATACAGAGAGCACGCCAAATGGGTTTGGAATAGTGAGGAAAAAATGGAGAAAATGGTTTGCGGGCAACTTTCAATTGGCGTGCAAGTTGTAGGATGCGTGTGTTGTATGGGGTGGAAACATGGGGAAAAGGGAGTATGAATGTATTGAGAAAGAGCAGTTTTGGTTCCTGAATCAGATTTTGGGGGTAGAAAGATCAACGCTTGGGTACATTCTGCTTTAGAAAACAAATAGAATAAGTGTGCATGTTGAGGCAATGGAAAGAGTGTTGAAATATGAGATGAAGATGAAGAGGTGTGGAGAACGTGCAGGGGAATAGGGATAAGAAAGTGGAGGGTGAGCGCAGAGAAATGTATGAAAGGGCAGGAGATTCAGAGACTATTGTAAATGAGTGGTTAGAAAATGGAGTAAATGCGACGGCATGGATAAAAAAGAAGTGGAAGGAGGTGGAAATGCAGGAGAGGCAAGGGTGTATCAGGAGGAGCGGATACAATCTGATGTATGAAAGGTGGCAAGTGCATGAGAGCGTGCCAGGGTATCTGACTAGTAGTGACTTGTCAAAGAAGGATAAGATAACTCTGGTAAGAGCTAGATGCGGTTCAGAAGAGAGAGGTTTGGATGGGAGAGAGATATGGTAGATGTATTCTGTGCGCAAGTGGAATGGATATATGGAGCTATCTGGCGCAGTAGTGTGAAGGGGTATGTGAAGAGTGGTTGGGGGTAAACAGGAGGGTAACCGAATGGATGAGGGAGGATGGAGCTGGTCTAAGGATTGTAGCGAGACTGGGTTGGCAGAGGGAGATAAAACGAAATGACCATTAAAATCTATATTAAAGTTTGATTTTATATGTAGATTTTGTATGCCAATAAAGGTTTTTGTTTTTTATATATACAGGATGACCCATCCGATCATATAAAAACATGTAACCCCCCCCCTCCCCTTCCAGAGGGTGGGGGATGGGGGCAACTATGAAATCTTAAGCAGATGCCCCTATTTTTTATTGAAGATTCGGATTCTACACCAAAAATGATGTAGGTTTTATTCGATTTTTTTCTAGGAATTCGTGCAGTCGCAAAAATGAAAACATTCCCGGTAAACCTAAAGAATAGAACAATAACATTCATTATTCTAATGACTTATTGAAGTTAATTAGTACAATAAAATGTCCGCTGCTGGTAAAATGTTCTTTTTCAAGTGTCGCTTAGACAAAAATACTTCCGGTCAGAATAAAAAATAGCATACACCACCGTAGAAAAAAATATTTTTTTTAATAAAAATCTAATCGTGTGCGCTATTTTGAAAAAAATCTAATTTTAGCGATTCTACCGCTATCTGTCAGAAGTTAAAAAAACCGGTCGTAAACGTTACATACTCTTTTTCATGTGAGTCCACGTAAATCTACATAATATTTGGTCTAGAATGCGAATCTGAAATGAAAAATAGGAGTTTTTGTTTAAGATTTCACAGCTGCCCCCCTTTTCTTTTACCCCCACCTACTAGGGGGCGGGGGTGAAGAAAATTTCATAGGATCGGATGGCCCGTTCGAAACTATTAAACTTTTGTTTAAAAAATTGTTTTGTACGATGCATATTTGTTGAGATATTACAGTGGATAAATTAAAATGGGTCACCCTGTGTATGTATATATATATATATATATATATATATATATATATATATATATATATATATATATATATATATATATATATATATATATTCACACAGTATATTCACGATGAAATCCTAGCAAATTCACAAAAACTTAGAAATATCACAGACATTGCTTTAAATAGGAATATATAACTGAAATCTTCGAAAATAGATGAAAATCTTGAAATAAGTAATACTATGAAAACAATAAAAATTATAAATTAGAAAAATTATAGAATAGAAGAAATCTTAATTTTCAAACTGTCAAGTTACATTACCAAATCAAAATTTGAAATTTGAAGAAATCAACAAAATAGACATAAAAACGAAACGAAGTGATAAATGAGAAAGTTATTCAAGAAATATAAACGATTTTTTTAAAATATATATTTTGTCTTGGTTGCATTTTTGTCAGTCTGTCTATTTACTATTTTTTACTATACTTTTGTATAATAATATTGACTCACTCATGAAAGTATCATTACCCATTTTTAGAAATAAATAAATTGGATTTTATATAATTGGGTTTCATGAAAATCACCATAATTTATTTTACTCTTATAAAAATTGAAAGATCAAACATTAAACTATAGCAGGATTTCAATTATTTATACAGAGAGTTTTTCTTTTAACTACCGTTCGTTAAAAGTTTATAGGGTTGCCGTTGCACTAAACATTTGAAAAAAATCCTTGTCATATCCTCATGTGAAATATTTTCAACTTTATATCACTTCCGGTTCCACCGGAAGTAGCACCAAACTTGTTATTTTAAATGAAACACCCTATATATTAGTAATTTTTTGATTCCGCGTTTAAATTGCAACATATTTTATTCAAACATATGTACACTTATCTCTTATAGTTTTCAAGAAAAAAAATATTTCTAAAATGTTGACCTCTAAAAGGCGTCTTGAAATCTGTCTGTAACTTGTGTTAGGAATAAGATAAAAATATGATTTATATCTCTACTTATATCTGGAGGATGCTTCTATGAGTGAATTAATTGGAAACTGTCAATTTTGACAATAAGAGTTCTTAAAATGTTACTATCTAAGTGCCCTCTTCAATATCTAGTAATTCCATGTTTTAAATGGAGGGGAATATTTCTTGCAACAAAGTATTATTATTTCGAAAATTCTTTTTTCGTCGCATAGGTATAATGGTATCGCAGGGTATAATGCGCGCTTAAGTCGGAATTGAATTTTAGTAGGCAAGTAGTATGCTTTTGTTTTTTGCGACTGTATTGCGAAATATCAAATAATAAAAAGAATTAGTTGATTTGTGTAATTATTCATTTTGTTGATTTCTTTATAACTTTGTACTAATTTTTTTTATTATTTCACATTTCGCATTACAATTCTGACAAAACAAAAGCATACTACTTACCAGAGCTGTGCAGGATTCGAATCATTCAGGATTCGAATCCTGGATTCGAATCCTTTTAGAGGATCCGGATTCGTTGCATTTTTTTAAAAGGATTCGTATTAGAATCCAAATGCTGGTGATTCGAATCCTCGTAAAAGGATTCGAATCCTCATAAAAGGATTCGAATCCTCATGAAACGATTCGAATCCTCGTAAAAGGATTCAAATATTTATAAAAGGATTCGAATAGTTACAAAAGGATTCGAATCGTCAAATATAATACAAATGAATCGTAAGGATTAACATGAAAAATGTCTTTTGTATGTTTTTAAATTTCTCGTTAAATCACTGTTTTATACGCGTGGCGCATGAAGTAAAATTTCGAGTTTAGAAAAGCCCCGTGAAAATTTTCTACGCGGGGCTTTTCTAAACCCGAAATTTTACTTCATGCTTAGTCTGGGAGTGGACGACACTCGTTTGTAAGTGATAAAATCAATTAAATTAATGATTTGTGTCAAATTGACATTTTGATCAAATTTGATGATTTTTGCCAGATTTGAGATTTTTAATTGTTTTTCGGTAATTTCGCCAAATATAACATTTTGATGAATATGAATTACCATTCCCAATCAAATTTTTATACTTAACATGTCGATTTATAACATTTTTATAAGATTTTCAACAAATCGATATTTTCATAAAATTATCATCATTTCGAGATTTTCGTCGATTTGTCAAATTTTTATCAGATTTTGCAATATTTCCTCACTTTTCCTTAATTTATCGAATGTTGATGAAATTTTCAATATTTCGAGATTTTTTATTAATTTATGAAAATGTTTATCAGATTTTCAACATATCTTGATTTTTGATATATTGTCATTTTTATCGATTTATAAAATTTTGATGAAATTTTCGATATTTCGAGATTTTCTCGTCAAATATATAAAATGTTTATATGTAAGATTTTCAATATTTTTATTCAGATTTGTAACGATTTTCAAAAATTATTGAATCATTATTTGAACACACAAATTTGAGATTTTTTTTTTCTACAAGACATATTTAATCAATTTTGACATTGAATGACATTTTTGATATTTTTTACCTTTTGAGATGACATTTTTGACAATAGATTATATTCTTGATATTAGACTACGTTTTTTGACATTAGATGATATGTTTCACATTAGATGTTACTTTGATTAAAAAACACTTAGAACCTTTCTTCAATACTTTATTTTGTAACCAAATGTACATTTCGGACACGAAGTGTCCATTATCAATGGTTTGATACTAATAATTGTATTAGTATCAAACCATTGATAATGGACACTTCGTGTCCGAAATGTACATTTGGTTACAAAATAAAGTATTGAAGAAAGGTTCTAAGTGTTTTTTAATCAAAGTATAATTATCTTCAAGTAACTCAATCAATCCAAATATTAGATGTTACTTTTGATAAACAATGACATTTTGTAATTTTTTACTATTTCTGATGTTGACATTAAATGACGTATTTGACATTAGATGGCAGTTTTGACGTTTTATACTTTTTTAGTTTTTTGATATTAGACGACAATTTTGACATTTGTTATTTTTAATATTACATATTTACTTGTTTTATATTAGATAACAATTTTTATATTATTAGATAACTTTTTTGACATTATTACTGATTTTTAACAGAAATTTTCGTTTTTGTAAGAACGTTTGTGTCAAACTGTCACGTACTGACATAAAATGATAATATTGACATAAATCGATTTTATCAACCCGCCGAATTTTTTACGTTTTTTGATATTTTTTATATTTACGAGATGACATTTTGGTCATTTTGATGTTTTTGGCAATTTTAAATAATTTTGACATATTTTGATAACTTTTAATACTGAAAACAGTTTCAATATGTTTTTATATTTTTAGCTTTACTTGAAATCAGTGTTTAATACGCATGGCGCATGAAGTAAAATTTCGAGTTTAGAAAAGCCCCGTGAAAATTTGTCTCGGGTCGCTGCTGGACCCTCGACAAATTTTCTACGCGGGGCTTTTCTAAACTCGAAATTTTACTTCATGCTTAGTCTGGGAGTGGAGACACTCGTTCGTAAATTTTCGAATTATCATAAAGTTGTGTATTTATTTTCAAAAAAATCTTTCTAGGTTTATAGTAAAGTAAAGTAAAGTCAAGTATTTATTACAAAATAAATTTACAATAATAAAATTATATCATAAAATTAATACTACGTAAATAGATATAAGTATATAACATAAGAAAACACATATAATAAAAACGGACCTATACAAAACTGAATAAAATGAACGACAAGTATAGATGATTGCACAATTTAAAATAGCTTCAATACTTACAAAAACCACTCATTGGCGATTTAGAAATTATTTCACCAATATTCTCGCGTTTTAATTGTGACATAGAATGTGAGTGTGAACTATCAAATAAATCAAAATATGGATTTAGAGATATTAAATTTGAGTACCGCATAAATCGCGAAAGCGGGCTATTGTAGCCATAATTTGTCTTATGAGTTTTAACTCTAAATATTGGAATTTGCCTGATGGGACGATTTACCACATTATAGTGAAAATTGACATATGTCAACAGTGCCGGGCATTTGACTTCATCCGAAAATAGCTTATAAAACAATGACAAATCGGCATGAATTCTGCGATAGCACAGCCTTTCGATGTGTACGCATGAATAGATATTATCAACATTAAAGTTTAACCCTATATCAAAACCCAGTTTAAATGCCATTGTTTTTAAGTTTCCTCTGTATATTTTCAATTTTATTGACAATGGTTATTTGAGCTGGTGACCAGACGCATGATGCATATTCCAAATGGGAACGAACAAATGCGAAATAAACCAGCTTAAACGATATAGGTGACACATCGTCGGACATTCTTTTTATGAATCCTAGCATTTTTAATGCACGGTTACATATACAATTAGTATGATTGGCAAAAATTAGCTTAGCATCAAAAGTTACACACAAATCTTTGATTTCTGTTATTTTTTCTAAGATACTATTATTTATACTATAATGGCGATGAATAGTATTTAATTTTCTAGAAAAAGTAATTGAATTGCATTTCTTAATATTAAAAAATAGATGGTTATCACAAGACCATTTGAAAATTGAGTTTACATCGTCTTGAAGTAAAATACAATCTTCGGCAGTTACAATTTCTTTAAAAATCTTTAAATCGTCAGCAAATAACAGAAATGAAGAGTTTTTAATTACTTGAGATATGTCGTTTATGAACAATAAGAACAGTAACGGTCCACAGTGCGAGCCCTGGGGTACACCTGAAGGCACAGAAATGGTATTAGATAAAAAGTTCTTGATTTTAACACACTGCGTACGGTTAGTTAGGTAACTAGTAATCCATTTATTGAACAATAACAAAAGAGCTGAGGTGAAAAGTGTTTAGGTAAAAGTGGTTTATTTTTTCGTTGGCTACAACTTTTGTTTCAAACATTTTTTGATTTAGACGTCGAAAGCCATAATCGGCGAGTTGTTAATGTCCACTAGATTTCTTAGTATCTAATTCAAAAGCAAAAGAGCTAAGGTGAAAAATGTTTAGATAAAAGAGGTATATTTTTTCGTTGGCTACAACTTTTGTCTCAAACATTTTTTAACTTACATGTCGAAAGCCATAGTGAAATTCGTTTAATAAAAAAACATCTAATGATTTCTGGTGATTTTTAACGCAAAACTTTTAGACATTTGATGGTATAATTAATATTTAATTACTGAAATAAGTATTTATTTTTAATATATTCATAAATATACGGTATACAATGTAAAATATTTATTTAATTAAAATATTTAGAAAATAACAATACAATAAATTTTATATTATTATTATTATTATTATACTGGGTGTCCGTATTTCAACAGAATGTATGGGGATCTCGGTTATTTAAAGAGATAGAGAGTCGGTTAAATTGGGGCAAAGTTGCATATTTAGGGCCCAATAATAACCCAAAAACAAGTTGGAAATATCTTATTTCCTTAATGAGATATTGTCAAAAAATGTATTTTTGAAAATTCGTTTTTATTTTTTTATTCAAAAACTATTGAGTCCAGACATTTACAACTTTGACATTATAGGCACTTTTTAACGATAAATCTAGTAACATATTTTATTTTAAGATAACTATAACATTTACCTAGGGACCGTAGCTAACTTTTGTTTTTCTTATGGGCGCCATTTTGGATTTTGATATTTTTTGGAAGAATATTTTTTACTGAATTCAATGATGTACCACACTTATAGTTTATTGTACCTTTTATATGTAAAATTTTAATCTTTTGTTTTTTCAAAGAGTGCCCTGGAAACAGTTGAGTAACTCACTTATTTGGCAACTCATAGGACCCATAATTTGCGTACATATCATCCCTGAAGACGGGCATCCGACGATACATACTTTAATAGTTGTGACATATTTTAAAGTAACGAGTGTCTTCCACTCCCAGACTAAGCATGAAATAAAATTTCGAGTTTAGAAAAGCCCCGCATAGAAAATTTGTCGAGAGTCGCTGCGCGACCCGAGACAAATTTTCACGGGGCTTTTCTAAACTCGAAATTTTACTTCATGCGCCACGCGCATAAACCATTGATTTGAAGTGTAGTTCAGAAACACACAAATACGTCTTTAATCGGAGTAACACAGAAATTTAGTCTGTTATCAACGATGTTCAGTGTTAATAATAAATAATTAGGTTGTGAATATTTTTGTCAAAACAACTGATAACGATATTTATATGTTAATGGTTGTAAAAAAATAATAAAATCAAATTTATTTTTGAAGGTTTTGTATTCGTGATTCGAAAAAACAGGATTCGAATCTTTGATTCCAATCATATTTATCTCTTACGAATCCTTTATTCGAGTATTTGTGATTCGAATCACATTAGGTGATTCGGATTCGTGATTCGAATCCTTTTAACGAGGATTCGTCCCAGCTCTGCTACTTACCTACTAAAATTCAATTGCGACTTATGCCCGCATTATTCCCTGCATAAATGCGACGAAAAACGAATTTGCGAAATAATTCGAAAACTACTTGCTTTCGAGTATAGTTATTAAAACTTGTTTGTGGGAAATTTTCCCCCCATTCGTACCATGTGATAAAAATGGGTCATTCTGTTTAAAAATAATGATTTACGATATATTGAAGAGGGCACTTCGATATTGACATTTTAAGAACACTTATTATGAAAATTTCCAGTTTATAATTACTTTACTCATAAAGGCATCCTCTAGGTACAATTAGAGATATAAATCATATTTTTATCTTATTCCTAAGAGAAGTTACAGACAGATTTCAAGATGCCTTTTAGAGGTCATCATTTTTGAAAAAAAATGTTTTCTCGAAAATTATAAGAGCTAAGTGTACATATGTTCGAATGAAATATGTTGCAATTCAAACTTAGAATTCAAAAAATTACTAATATATACGGTGTTTAATTTAAAATAACAAATTTGGTGCTACTTTCGGTGGAACCGGAAGTGATATAAAGTTGAAAATATTTCACATAAGGAGAACTGTTTTAACCGTAAGACAAGGATTTTTTTCAAATTTTTAGTGCAACGGCAACCCCATAACCCCCCCTGTATACATATTCCAATTACAGTGTCTATGCTGTAAATCTTTAGATATTCTTTCTTTTTTCGTTTTAAGTTTAATTTAAAGCTTTTAACGAGTGTTTCCCAATCCCAGACTAGCATATAGTAAAATTTCGAGTTTAGAAAAGCCTGAAAATTTGGATTGGTCGCGTAGCGAAGCGGATAAAACTCTGATTTAATTAATTTTATCAACGTTTCGAACATCTCAACTATTAAAACTTTTCGATAAATTTTAACTGCATGTCAAAATGTGTCGTGTGGCTTTCCCAGACATAATTATGAAAATCATCAAATTTTACTATATTTATCGACTCTTGTGGAATTTTCATCAATTTTATTAATTTTTAAAAATTCCATTATGTTTTTATAACTTTAAGAATAACTATTTGTTTCGATATTCTCGATATTATTTAATTTTTCTAGTGAAATTCTAGTGAAATGAAACGTCCTTTAAATGAAACAGAAAAAAGTTTTCCATATATGACACCTCCAAAATGCACTAAAATACACCATGTATATACAAAATTTGATAATGTTTAAAGCAACAATAAAAAAGTTCATTTTTGAGTAATAGTAAAACTGCCTTAACGAGAGCTGAGATATCCTCCGAAAAACATACTAATGGGACATCGTAAAAGAGTCTTACAATCAACATTATACTAAAACAACTAAGAACATCAATTAAGTTTAATTTAAAAATTATGTAATAATCACGTTTAAACTCAATCATCATGATCGATATCTTGAGACAATAATAAAGGTAACAATATAAATGTCTTTGTAGGACAAACTTGTTGTAGATGTAATGTACCCATCTGTATATTTATTTCATTTATATAATTTAATACTTTAGTATCGTGCATTTTTAATAATCATATTTAAAGTTATTTATGTTTGTTTCACTTATTGATGTTTGTTGTTTATTTTTACTTAAATATTATTCATTGCTAAATGTTATTATCAGAATGCATTTGCTAATGCTAGAGCACAGATAAGCCTGGGAAGAATCAATAGTTAATTAGAATTTGTACTTAATGGAAAAATTCCGCTAAAGATGATAAAGTTCACCCCGGCTTATGCGTGCCCCTTCTTACGGATTGTTTGCTTAACGAAGAACCATTATTCATTACTATTAGATTTTATTTCCGGGACTTCTGATTTGACTCTCGAACGCAAGACAGTAAAAATATTACTTACTCCGATTAAATTCAATATACTTCGTTAAGCAAGCTAGTTAAAGTCTCTAAATATATTATATTGTAATATTCACAAGTTTCTCAGTTAAGAAAATAGAATTGATATTCGTTATATAAAAACATCAAGTTATTTTAACCTCACCCAGAATAAAAGAACCTACTTAATATTAAATAAATGTTAAATATTGAAAATACTAAATAATTAACTTTACATAGATTACAAAAAGTATTAAACTTTTATGTTACAATCAAGTTTTGGTAATTTTATATATATTTTAGTAAAGCATCAAGTCTACTTTAAACGTACTTATTTTATTACACGCCTTAAATGTAATAGGTCACTTACCTGTAGATAAATCTCCCTTCTTTATATTATCGATGATAGCTAAATAAAAGAAAAAAATATTGTTTTAGTAATATTTTAAGCTGTTTTGTCATAACGTGTCATAATTAAAGTATTTATTACATTCAGATAAAGAATCATATCTATCGGATAGAAAATACTTTTTTATTAACCAATTTTTGACAAAAAGTAATTCTTTAGATAAAGTTTTGGATGACAACATTTTTATCATCAAATCCTAATTCGATTACAGTGGACGCTTAAAAATTAAGAAAATCGTAAAGTATAATAAGAGAGAAGTACCTCTAATTATATTTTCAGAGGAAAATGGTATTAGAAAAGGAATGTGTAATAGAGAATGAAGCCTAATTACAAAATTTTAGCTTAATTAAAACATTTTTGTTGCTAAAATTGTGTATTTTTTTAATGTTTTTTCGTATATGTTTTAAGATTTAATCAGTCAAAGTAATTTCATTTCTATTAAACTACCTCTTTTCAATCAAATTATGGCAAATACCATGTGTCCTCGATAACTGCCCAGATAGGTAAAGTTTTTTATTTTTAATTTTTCAACAAAAAAGCTCTCCTTATAAAACGTTATATCTTCCTTAAAAATACCATTACCATAAAAATATTAAAAATTTGATAAAAGATAAAGAATAAACTTTGCTTATAAGAGAACTGGCTTTAGAGAAAAATGTTATACGACAAAAATGTAATTAATTTAAATAAACAGGGATTTTTTTCAAAGATTCATTCTCAACATAGGCTCTGTTTGAAGATATTTTGTAACTCCTTATTATACCTTTGTTTCATGTAAAGTCTAAATATTATTTAAAGCGTCATATTTTTTATAAATAATTCTTATAAAATACATTTTCCTTATTCTTTTGTTTTCAGAGTTTTCAATTGTCAACCTGTCAGTATTAAAATAACCAATATTGTTGTTTCTATCATTAGTTTTCATATTAGACATGATAAGTTATACATTTTTGAAAAGCAAAACCAAATCTCTTTTTAAGAGTATCATAGCCAACTATGACCCCCATAAGGAAAAACAAAGTAACTTAAAAATTATAACAGTTTTCGAAAATCTGAGTACACTTCGAGATATTAAAAAAGTGCCTTATAAAAATGAAAATTAAACTCGACTTCCTCTGAAAATAAACGAGCTATAACAGAAAATAAAAAAAATAAAAATTTCCCCTTTTCACTATAGCGCCTGAACTACGTAAAATATCAACCATTTTTATAAGAGTTTAGTACAGTTTTAGCTATTTATCTGTTATAATAATGGAGAACCTTATGTTGAGAATGAATCTGTGGGCACCCTGTATGTAGCTGTAGCGAATGTTTGTTTTAAGTATACATATGGATACGCTGTAAATTTTCCGATATTCGTTGGCATGTTTCCACTCCCAAATTAAGCATGAAGTAAAGCGGAGCGACCAAACCAAATTTTTAGGCTTTTCTAAACTCGAAATTTTCATAATATTTGAGTGTTTTATACGCGTGGCGCATGAAGTAAAATTTCGAGTTTATAAAAGTCTTCAAATTTGGTTTGGTCGCTTCGCTTCGCGACGAGGAAGCCAACGAAGGCTTACTTCGATCAAAAATTACATTGATTAACACAAATCACAAAATAATAGTGAATATGTTTATTTTATTATTCTTTACATAATAAACACAAGATGACCCTTGCTTACAAATAATAATTTGTGCACGTAGCATTTTTAAATCAAAAATATTGAAGTAGAATAAAACTAATTTCACATTTCTGGGTGCGCGCTTAAAGTCATCTAATTTGATTAGTGTTGCTCGTTAACTTTGAAAATGTCAGTTTATGTCGATACCGTTGACATTTTACGTTGTAGATTACCTCAGATTATACAGAGCGCCCGCTTTTCGAGATTCACTATGGGAATCTCGCTTATTTAAAGAGATGGAGAATAGGTACATTGGAGGCAAAGCTGCATAAACATTTGAAATATCTTCAATTATTTCGATGTAATAAGAAAAACACTGACATTTTCAGTTTTAAAATATTCCCAATATGTTTTGTTTTTCGAAATTTGTAAAATCATTCCTAGAGTTTCTATATGACTCAGCTATTAAAATAAGTTTTAAATCTGCAAAGCGATTCGATTTTGTTTTTCAATATTTAAGGTTAAGTTACATTATGATGGTTTTTCACAGAATTGTATGTAAAGGGTGCAGCATTTTCGATGGTTTCTTCAAGTAAAGTACCATAAATATGAAAGATAGACAAAAACTAATATATACTACCAGAGCTCTTCTTTAGTGCATATTTCATGTGCCTAATCAAAATTTGGTAATCTTCAATTGTTTTCGAGTTATACGCCAAAACTCAAAACTTTGTCATTTTTAAATATTGAAATAACTTTCTTATGTAAAAATATATTGAAATGCAGTAATACGATTCTAAAGACACTTTTTTAAGTAGAATGCTCTGAGCGTATCAGATTTTGTTTTAAATTCAATCTGTATGAGATATTACATAAAGTTGTATTATTTTAAATACAAATCATAGTTGGCCATGATTTTAATCTCTTACATTTTTTATAAACTATCCAAAAATACATTCAGTTCACTTGTCATATTTTGTTTTTTCAATATTTATTTATTTTGAGTTTTTTCAATTTTTAATCAAAATATCAAGAAAGCCATGATGAAAAATAAATAAATTGTAAACAATTAAAATATAAAACGTCAATTGTCCTTATTACCTTATTATATTTACTTTATTAATCTTAATAAATAGTAGTTACAAATACACGTATTTTTCCTAATAAGCGCAATCTATTTTCATACACATTTATTGCATTTTATTAAAAACTCGAGTGACATTTGTAAATTCTAAGCGAATATTATTTTTAAGTTCTTCGATATCTCTCTATTTTATTATATTTCCCAAAAAGTTTTGCTCCGTAAGTTCTAAACTATGGACATAGTAACCTAGCAAATAACATCTTAGTGATCTCAGGACAAGTTCTCAAAATCGACTTAGTATTTCTAAATATCTTATTGTATTTATTATGTTATGTTTAGCTATACACCATTCCATTTGTTTCTGGATCTCGCCTAGCCATGCTTTCGTGTTGTTATGTTGCAGTATCAACATTTACATTTTTTATTAGTTGCCACTCCTGATTCCTTATTTTAACAGTGTTGCAATAATTTATGATATCATAAGTAATCCTCTTTTTAATTTTCCTGCTTTGGCTAAGCTTTCAGGGAAATGTGTAGTTATTATGGATAATGCTGCATACCATTCTGTGCAATTAGACAAAACACCTTCATTTTCTTGTAAGAAATGCGAAATTCAGGAGTGGTTGGTTAAACACAATGTAAAATTCAATCCAAAATTAACCAAAAAGGAACTATGGGCTTTATTTATACCTTTTCGATCAAATGACAAAATTTACGTAGTTGATGACATTTTGAGAAAGAACGAGCACGAAGTTCTTAGATTACCGCCATACCATTGTCAATACAATCCAATTGAAATGGCATGGGGGTTTTGTAAGACTTACTACAATAAGCACATAAATTCTAAGCAACCATCTAAGGATCGTGTTCAGAATTTATGGCTTGAGTCTCTCTCAAAATGTACATCCGATATGTGGCAAAATTTCTGTGATCATTGTGAAAAACTTATTTCGGATGACTGGACAAAACACATGGGGAACCTTTCTTTTGAAACCATTCCTCCTTTTATTATTTCGCTTGGGGAATCTGGCTCAGAACAAACATCAGAAGATTCAGATGCAGGTTCTCTTGACTAAATAATAAAAGTGGAATGAGGGCTTAAAAATTGTTTGACCTGAAAATTATCAGTATCACAAGAGGGTGGGAATAAATTTGCAATTCTACAAAAAAATACTGAGGGCCAACAGAAGAGAGAATGACCAAAATTAAGGTGGATGGATGGAGTTGATCAAAATGTGTTAACGGGAAGACCCAAGCGAGAAATACAAATGGATGACGAAATAAGTTTGCAGAGCCGAATTCATTATATTTGTTATATACAATATTATTGCTGTGTTTGTATGTACAAAAACCAAGTAGTAAATTTTGTTAATCTTAAAACTGCATATTATTATCCTTTTATATCTGAAAATTTGTAAAACAGGCAACAGTGTAAGATCACAATAGTCAGAAATTATAACCTTAAAATCGAACATCTGACAGTGACATTTAAAAACCCTGATTTAAAACACAACCAGCCCCATTTACAATACTTAAACTGTCACTTTTCCATAGCTAGGCGAGATCCAGAAACAAATGGAATGGTGTATATATTACGTTTTTAATAAGTTTTGTTTATTTTAAAAGTGTTTTGTTTTAATATACAAATAAAGTAAAAGTAATAATAAGTAATAATAAGACAGTTGACGTTTCATATTGTTGTTGTCTTTTGTTTTTTATTTATTATTATTATCAAGATAAGAATTGTATGTTCTACGGGTACTTTATCGAGGAGAATCGAATGCAATTTTCAGCTTATTTCTATCTTTATTAATAAAAGAGATACAACCCAAAGTTATATTTTTTTAAAAAGAAGTCATAGTTGGCTGTGCTATTAATAAATGTGTTATTTTTTCTCTTTTCATTAATATATAATAAGTTGATGTTGTATTTGCTATTTATTAAGATATATTATATTTTTATTAAATTTTAAATATTTCTCATTAAACGCAGTAGGCTTGTAAATAAAATGATGCCTGTTACGCATGAAACAAAAAACAACAACGTTGTTACTATATTAGTTGTTTCTTGTATTGTGTTGTGTATTAATAAACTAAGTGTTTAAACATGAAGTACGAAAATTACGAAAAGTTTGATATGTTAGAATGCTTTATCCAAAGCAACAGTAATTCTAATATTGCATTGGAAACATATTATACTCGATATTCGGAGAGAAGACAGCCCGATAAATCCATATTCCAGCGGTTGAAGACGAATCTCATCAACCACGATTCCTTCACTATCCCGAGATCAAGAGAATATAATATATTAGACGCCGAAGAAGCTGGATTTAGTGTTATTGGGGCTGTAAATGAAAATCCAGAAATATCAAGTAGCCAAATAGAAGACGAACAAAGAATTTCAAGAAATCGTGCCTTAAGGATTCTTAAAAAAATAAATTCCGTCCTTACACGATTCGAAAAAGACACTATTTGAACCGTGAGGATTTTGAACGAAGATTAAAATTTTATAACTGGTACAAAGCTAAAAGTTTAACAAATCCAACCTTTTACAATGACATTATTTGGACCGACGAGGCATACATAAGCTAGGCGGGAATATTTAAGAGGCACAATGCCCATTATTGGGCCGATTCTAACCCTCATCGGACTGTTGATGTTAAGGCACAAGGTAAATTTGGTTTTAGTGTTTGGTGTGCTCTACTAGGTATTACAAAATGTACGAGAGAAACTTGAATGGACGGAAATATACAGACATTTTACAACAAAATATTACTAAGAACTATTTGGACAATTTGCATTAGTTCAAGAGGAACATTTGTATTTCCAACAAGACGGCGCACCTCCCCATAATTGCAGAAAAGTGACCAATTTATTAAATGTTAATTTTGGAGCAAACTGGTTGGGCACAAATGGACCGGTAAAATTGCCTCCGCGACCTAACACGGCTGGACTTCTTTTTTTAGGACTATATAAAGGACAGTTTATATAAACTAAATAACAACAATCAATATTTTACGACAAAATTTCATTATTATTGTAAATTCTATATCTCATATTCATATTCATAATTCACGTAGAAGTGCCATAAATAGATGTAACTCATGCATTTTGAACAATTGCAAGCAATTTGATCATTTATTGTAATTTTTTTGTCAATATTTAGTGTAATCGTTGTTTTTTTGTATTGACCAACCACATTTGGTAATTTTTTTAATAAAGTTGGATAATTAGTTGGATACTCTGGTGTAATTGTGACTTTTGTCTTCAAAATAAATTTGAGGTTATGTTTACAGATGGTTACCATGTGCTTAATTGTCGCAAAGATTAATTTCGCGGCAGAACAGGTTTTATTTATTAATCCCACTTTTTGTCAAATAATTAATCAATAACAACATGCCATTCATATATCAATGTCATTTCATGACAAATAATCAAAGAATATAAAAAAAATAAATCTGAAATCTGGTTGGTCAATAGACAAAACCTAGCTATAATATCTATTTATTTTCATTCAATTTTTTCGAAATAATTATTATCACATCCTAATAGAAGCCTACTCAAATTCCAGCAATTATTAATTTAATATTAAACATGCCTACTGCGATTAATAAGAATATTTAAAATTTAATAAAATATAATATATATATCAATAAATTTCAAATAAAACATCAACATGTTATATATCAATGAAAAGGAAAAAAAATTAACAGCACAAAACAGTACCTGTAGAACATACAATTCTTATCTTGATAAAATAATAAATGACTGAGATATTAATAAAAATCGAAAATGGAAAATGTTGAATTTTTGGCTTTAACTTGAAAACAAAAGACGATAGCAAATTTCTGTTTTCGGCATTGAGTTTGTCTCGAAAAAAGAGCTCGAGGATGCTCCATTGATTTTGTTCTACCTCTTCTAATAACCGAGATTCTCTATAGTAACATCCAATTTGGGCCACCCTGTACAATCCAAATTCGAAATAAAGAACATATCATTCTATTTCAAATAAGAAAGTTGGTGTTGGTGTCTAATATTCTTGAAAATATTTTCATTAAACAGAGCACACACGATTACACAAATGCTGAAAATGTCATTACAATATGTTAATAAGAAATCTTTTTACTTTTAATGTGCGGCTTCGGTGGGACACCCTGTATAAATAGAGAGAAACGATAACATTGTCAATATTCTTCTTAAATGTCAACACTGACCTAAAGTCAATTTTTGACATTTCCACATTGACCTTAGAGTGATTGTCTTTTCCCAATTTCACTTACTTAGACTTGGAATAAACAAACATTACCGGTAAATAATCGGTAAATCGGTTATGATAGATTAATTTACTGAATTAACAGTAATTGAAAAAGTTGTTAAATATACCAGTAAATTATCGGTAATTCGGTTATGATGAATTAATTTAATTACCAGTAATTGTTAAAATACTTGTTAAATATAGAATCACCAGTCTCCACCAGTTATAAAACATTTAAGACAAATCTGTAAATATGATTTTAATACTTACTTGTAGCTTCTCCGCTTGAAAATAGGGCAGCTGTAAAAGAAGTTGGTTGATAAAAACTTGCACTTACAAAAATATACATTTTACGATGACGAAGTTGGTTGAATAAATAGCAAATTCAAGAAAATAAATATTTTACAATATATATATATATATATATATATATTTTTTTAACTCTATTGTATGTTAGTAAAACTTACTCAATAAAGTGTGGAAAAGTCCGCCGTTGGCCAAGAATTGGTCGAGGAAGCTGTGGTCACCCTCTGAAAAAACATAATGATTTATTAACTTATACATAAAAAATAAACTTCACTTGCATAACATATTTTAACTATGATTTTGCATAAATTTACAGTTAGTGAAATATCTATTGAATTATTCTATTTCGTTTACAGTTTATAAGTATGAATAAATTGACTATGATTATTTTTATCAATTTCACACTCTACACCATTTAGAGAGAGATTTTATATCCATGACATCTAATTTTATATTAATAAAAATATATTTCGTTACGACATTTAAATTCAACAATTTTTTGTATTCATTAATCGTATCTTTAAATTGAATTAGTTATTTTGTAACTAAATACTGTTTAAATTACTATTTGAAATCATATTGCTATTGTTATTTAATTTAATTTTACATGTAATACTTTTTTCTTTAATAAGTATTTCATTACATGGTATTAAATCAATCCCAATAATAATCTGGAATTGTACAGATATGGAACAGATATGGAATCAGTTAAATGGGGGCAAAATTAAATATGCAACTTTGCCCTAACTAATTTGATCGATTCTTTATCAAAAAAGCTAATTAATAATATGTTTTCAGATTTAAAATGTTTTCAATGGTGTTGATGTCAATTGAAAATAATAAAAAATGTCGATATTTTCTAATTGGCCATATCTCCCTTAATTTAATGTGTATTTAAATTCTGTGTACGTTTCATGAATGTAAGAAATATTCGCTGCTCAAAAAAAGGCACCACATATATATATCTAACTGGGTAAATTTAATTTAACTTTAACACTCTTCGCTGAAAATTAAAATTTCTTGTTTAAGATTCTGTTTTTCCGGGCATTTTATTTTTAAAATTCATTGATATTCTCAACATTTATTCAGATGTGATTGAAATTGTTAAATAAGTGTCTAAGAAAGGCTATACTGAAATGCATATAGTAGAAATCACGAGATATGTCTTATGATTACAGATTATAAATCTATGTCATAACTTTTCTTTAAAGCATTTGAAATAGATTAAAATATTTTGAGTCACTAATATTCGGAATTGTTTTAAAAAAATCCGTAGACTCGAAGCAAAACTATGGACTATTAATGCTTAATATAGTTGTTTTATTTGATTTGTTTATTGTTCAAACAACAATTCTTTTGAAAATCACAAGAAATCTCAAGAAAAAAGTCAGACGATCTACTGCCATTTATCATTGGCATTTGAAGTGAGAAATTATCTATCTTGAGATTATTTAATATAAATTCTCATGACAGTCTCACAACAACTTGCTGCCTCGAAAGTCACGTTTGACGCACTCTATTGGCAATCGAAAACCGCATTTCCTGGTCTACTAGCCCGGGAATATCACCAAAAACAACGGTAATATATACAGGCAGTGAATATTTTAGTCTATAAATAAATAGTATTAAAACAAATACCGTGCGATTCTTTAAATTATGATTAATGATTTATAGTAGGCGGCATTTTTTTGTGAGGTTGCTGGAATGCTAATTTAATGATTGAATAAATTTAAGGTTATGGTAAACTATGTGTTAACAGTCAGTAGTGCCAGTCTCATTTAAAATCATTTTAAAACCATGTTTTAAATGATCGCACGGTATTTAGTGGATAATCTCGAAATGTCCACATTGATATGAAAAATGAGTTCATTTGAAGAAAAATATTAATAACTCGCTTGTTTTTCCGTAATTCTTAGTTAAAAATTGAATCGCCGAGGGAAAATCATTTGATAATTAGTAGGTGTTTGTTCGAAAAAGCTGTTAAAATACAGTATCGAAATTATAAAAAATATATATTTTTTAATTTTTTATATTCAGAGCCGATGTTGAAATATTCTCGAAAAATACAATAGCTACATTTAATTAAGAATGTTTATCTAAAAATTTCAAAAAATTCAACGCGATTTTATTTGTTATATTATTGTTTAGTGATTTCTGTTTAAAGTAAGAATTATGTTAATTTGAGCCCGATTTTTGTGACCATTAAATCCATACATCGATGGATTTTCATTAAATTTGCTGTAAATGTTTACAAGATCTTTTCATCTTGCTCTGATAACAAAAATTTGAATTTGTGTTGAGTATTCCGGCACCAGATACCCACAGATGCGTTTCGGACTTCAAGGTCCTCTTCAGTGTGGTCCCGACCCAGTGCTGAGGAATACTGAACATTTCTGACTATTTCAAGCCAATATGTGAAAACTATTAATGGATTTCGATCAAGTTTTGTTTCTTTAGTTTTTTGCATTCTCCTCAATGAAAATTCAATGCAAGCCTATGACATGATTACATCGGTAAAGAGCTCAAAAAAATCTCTATAAAAAAATATTACTAAAATTTATACCTCTAATATTATTTCGGTATGATATCTTTGAGAAACAAGTTAACATAGGTATCTTCTAAACGGCAAGAGATAGAGAGTCGGTTAAATGGGAGAAAATATGGAAGACAATGCTTATGACTTTTAAAAAAGCTATAGTAAAAAGAGATAAATCTCGACTATAGATGACATGTGACATTGATTTTTATCCAAGTCCCTTTGATTTTTTCTTTTTCTTGTAATTAATCGTTACATTTTTCATTTTCATTTGTTAATTGGTCTGAAGAGATTTTGTCCTAAATACAGGCAGAGTTGGGCATTTTTTAATCGATTGATGACTAATCAATCATTAATAAACTAATGATTGAAATAATCGTCAGTCGTGACTTATTATTTGATTAAATATTTAAGCCGTCTTTTAAATTTAAGATAGTGGTAGTAGTAGTATTTATTAAATGTATTTATACATATTAAATATACATTATTTATTTTAACCTAAATTAAATAACAATAATTCTTATTTTTCTTCAAGTATTTTTTTTTTAATAAATGCCTAAATTTTGAAATACATAATGATTCTTTTTTTATTGGTTCTAATTCATAAAACTGAACAAATCCTTCAAAAAATACTGATCTGCAGATCGGTTGTTGTTTGCAACCTCGTATATGGAAATGATTTTTTGTTCTAGTATTGTGCTCATGAATTTCACAATTTTTTTTTATTAAACAGGTAAAATAATTTGGCAGCCTGTTTTTGAAAATTATATAAATGAAACACATTTTCATTAAAAATAATTGCTGACGTATATTGAAAAAAATATAATTCTGTTAACATAGTATCAATGCTCGTGTATTTATTACATTTTAGAATTGAACGCACATATCTATTGTGCAATAGAGTATTGTCTTATAAATAAGAATTCTAGTTGGTTTGATAATTAGATGACATATTCTATAAAAATAACTACTTTTTTTAACTATATTAGTTAATTGATTAGGATGAGATTTGAACAATAATTTGTTATCAAAAATTAATCCGAAATATTGAATTTCATCCACGAAATTTAGATCATACCCCAGTAACCTAACTCTATTATCCACAAAATCACCTCCAAGTACCATTACCTTAGTTTTGCAGTATTAACGATTAAACAATTATCATTTAACCAGTTTTCAAAACGTAATAATAATAGATTCATTATTTTTATTGCCATTTTAATATTTTCGTGTTCTGTGACAAGTAGAGTATCATCAGCAAACAAATTAATAAATTTATAATCATTTTCACATAATTCATTTATGTTATTTATATAAATTGAAAATAACAAAGGACCACATACAGTGCCTTGAGGTACCCATAGTTATTATTCAATTCTTGAGAAAATGTGTTATCTAGACTGTAAGACTGTCTTGTCCGATTTCAATGTTTCCCAATGTAATCAATTACACTTTTCTATTTATTGTTTCGACTGCTCTCTTAAAATCAACAAATACCCTCACAATTTTCTCTCGTTTTTCTAAACTACATTTTTATCTATTAAGAACAAATTGTATGGATAACTTACATGCATGATTTCGACGAATGCCAGACTGATTTTCAATTAAAATATTATTGGATTCTATATATTCAATTAATTAAATGTAAACGAACTACTGTACAGGCTCTCTACCACATAAGGGGCAGCGTTTAAATAAACAATACCTACATTTGAAATTACCATTACCTTTAGTAGATAGCTCACAAATAATTATTAAAAATAATTAATAATAATAGGCCACATGTTTGTGGTATCTGGTATACGCGCACATTGCGTATTTTAAGAGAGATTCCACATAGACTGGTAGTTTTTAAACGATTTGGATATCGACTTACACCATCCAGAGAAAAGTGGGTCAGATTGTGAAGAATTATGTCTATGTTATCGTTTTCATAAGTACCCATTGCTGACTAAATTCCGAATATTTTCTAAACGTGTTAATGAAATTCAATATTTTTCTTTATTAGGTTCACACTTCACTTTATCTCCACTCTTATTGAAATGTTTAGATAAAAGCGGCGAGGGTGGATGATTTTTAAACATAAAAATAGTTTGCTGTTTAGTCTATGGTGAAACTTATTCCATAAAATATCTACATTTTGTAACATGGCGCGATACGTTTATTCAAACATTGAATTGGCAGACATGTTTCTTATTTACGGTGAAACTCGGTGTAATTCCGCGGAAGCTGTAAGAATTTATCAAGAGCGATTTCCTGAACGACACTTACCACCGCCAAACCGATTTAGAAGTTTATTACAAAGAGCACGCGACACTGGAAGTTTGCAGCCCGTCGCCGTCGCCGGAGACGCCGGAGGTGGTGACCGTCCAATGCGATATTTGCGAGCGGAAGATGAAATTTTGAATCTGTTGGAAGCGGATCCTGGTTTAAGTACCCGTATTATCGCCGCTCAGCTAAATGTATCGCACACATTTGTCAGCAGTGTTATACGAGACAATAATTTTTATCCGTATCACTACCAGCGTGTACAACATCTTCAACCCCATGATTTTCCCAAAAGAATTGCATTTTGTCAATGGATTTTGGCACAAAATGTTCAAAATCCTAACTTTATCAAAGACATTTTAGAGACCGACGAATCGTGCTTTACGCGTAATGGAAGTTTTAATTTCCATAATATGCATGTTTATGCAATAGAAAATCCTCGTGTTACGCGTAGAACTCATTTCCAGCATCGCTTCTCCCTTAATATCTGGGCAGGTATTTTAAATTATCAATTAATTGGGCTATTTATGTTCCCATTTAATTTGAATGGAGAACGATATTTACGATTTTTGCAAGATTACCTTTTAGATCTTCTAGAAAATGTACCCTTAGCGGTTCTTAGAAGAATGTGGTATTTGCAAGATGGTGCGCCAGCTCACTATGAAAGGCGCGTTAGAAGATATTTGGATGATGAGTTTCCAGGACGTTGGGTTGGTCGTGGAGGCTCTGTACCATGGCCTCCAAGAAGTCCGGATTTAAACCCCTTAGATTTTTTTCTTTGGCGATACTTTAAAAGTGAAGTCTACACTACAGAAATTCACAATGCTGAAATGCTGATACAACGAATAAACGCCGCGGCTAATACCATTAGTGAAAAACCTCGTGAAATGTTTCCTACTGTTCGTGCAAATTGGATACGTAGAGCCCAAATGTGCATTGAGTGCGGCGGACGTCAATTTGAACACATATTGTGATTTTTTTTATACGTGACCCAGTTTCATCTAGTAATTGTAGACAGTGTGTGTGTGTGTGTGTAGTGTGTGTTAAGTGATTTATACGTCTCGCAGTAGTAACAGTAAATAAACAATACCACAAATGAGTGACCTAGTTTCATCTAGTCATTCGAGACAGCGTGCGTGTTTAGTGCGTGCGAAGTGATTTATGCGCCTCGCAGTAGTAAAAGTAAATAAAAAATACAACAACTTACGCATCCACGAAAAATATCATGAACACAGGTAACCAGAAGTTCTCAAAAAGTAAAAAATGCATGAAAAATTATGAAAAATTCAATATTTTTTTTTCCGATTTTATTTTTGCTGCAATTGGTGTCAAAATATTTTACGCCCTTAAGAGGATGTACATTAGTTCGATTACACGCTGTATACTGCTCTTTCTAATATTTTTTCAGTTAATGAGACCATATTAACTGGTCGATAATCTTCCGCTTTAATTGAATTTACCTTTTTTGGAACAGGGACTAAAACTGACTGTTTTCATTCTATCGGTACTATTTTATTTAAGATTGAATAGTTCACAAGATTACACAATTTATCTATTATAAAATCGCCACCAATTTTTAGTACTGACTTATTAATATCATCAGTAGATGAAGTGTTCATATTTTTTATAATATATTTAATAACATCTACGTTGATTTCTTCCATATTAAATTGTGTTTCATTATTTTTCATCCTGTATTAGTTAATTGAATTTGGTTAAATATTTGCAACAAGCGTGGTAATATTAGAAATTATATATTTACTAAATCCATCTGCTATTTTATTTTTATTGCTTTTTACCATTAAACACATTCGCTTACTGTTTTGTAGCAATCATACGATGTGAAAAAAAATGGATGATTCCATTTAAATAAATTGAATTATGATATTGAAGAGGGCACTTAGATATTGAGATTTTAAGAACACTTATTGTCAAAATTGACAGTTTCTAATTTTTTTACTCATAGAGGAATTCTTTCGGTATAAGACGAGATATAAATCATATTTTTATCTTATTCCTAAGAGAAGTTACAAACAGATTTCTAGATGCTTTTTAGAGGTTAACATTTTAGAAATACAGGGCTATTCAAAATAAAGAAACAGATTTCAAACATCTATTTCTTCCAAACGACAAAAGATAGAAACACAATTCCAACGATCCTTAAAAGAGAAAAGTTCAAATTTTATGAATTTATATGACCACCATGTATTACATGACAAATATCAAAACGGTGGCTCATTTCTTGCCACACACGAATCAGGTGGTCTCTAGTTATAGAATTTACAGCTTTAACAATTCGATGTCGCATATTTTCAAGAAAGGTTTTCGGGCTCCTTTTTGTAAACTGTACGAATACGCTCGACATTTTCATTTGATGTGGACATCCCGTGCTTTTCTGTTTGCAGATGCAACAATCGTCTACGAATTTTTGATGCCACTGGTAAATCTGCTCATGACGACGCGGTTGTTTATTAAACTGACGACGAAAAGCACGTTGAACTTCAATAATGGGCTTGTTTTACTAATTGCAACACACAAAATGATTTTTCTTGTTGTGTCGCTATTTTACTACAGACAATCAACATGACAAATAACAGTGCCAATGCGGCCGTGGTTTGAACTTCTGGCTGGACTATTCAAATTTTAAACTTTTGTCTGTCCAGGAACGTTGGAATTATGGTTCTAACTTTTGTAGTTTGAAAGAAATAAACGTTTGAAGTCTGTTCCTTTATTTTGAATAGCCCTGTATATCTTTTACTTTCCCCCGTATGTAATACAAAGGAAAAGTATTGTTTTCGTGAAAATTTTCGAATCAAAAATTTTAGCGGAAATATCCGTTTTGAGGTCCCCCGAGTCGAATAAGACCATTTTTGAAAAATGTCTGTCTGTCTGTCTGTCTGGCTGTGTGTGTGTCTGTGTGCGCTGTACCGCAAAAACCGCTAAAGATATCGAGATGAAACTTGAAACTAAAGCTTTTTGTTACAATCGGAAGAACTGAAAAGTTTTTTGTGAAAATCGGAAAACCGGAAGTGGTACTTTACTCCTAGCGTTTTTCAGTTTTTTTAGATTTTTTCAATAAATGTTCATTAAATAAAAAATTCTTTCAAATAAAAGTTGTAGATAATAACAAAATAAAGATGTATTGTTCACTTACTTTTTGTCATAGCACTCTTAGTTTTTGAGATATTTAATAAATAGTGTTTTTTATCTAGTCATTGATTTGTGTCAGTGTGTGTGTTGATACAATTGGAAAATGTTTCAAATAAAAGTTGTAGGTAATAAAATATTAAAGATTTTTTGTATCTTCACTTTTTGTCATAGCACTCTTAGTTTTTGAGATATTCAATAAATAGTGTTTTTTATCTAGTCATTGGTTTGTGTCAGTATGTGTTGATCCAATTGAAAAATGTTTCAAATAAAAGTTGTAGTTATCAAAAAGTTGAAGACATTTTGAAAATAATAATGCTACAAATATTTTAAAAGTGATTTAATACGCAATTTACGGGGGAAAGTACTATGATGGACACATCACCATTGTTTTTCTTAAAAACTATAAGAAATAAGTGTACATATGTTCGAATGAAATATGTTTCCATTTAAACGAGTAAATCAAAAAATTACTAATATATTTGGTGTTTCATTTAAATTAACAAATTTGCTGCTACTTCCAGTGGAACCGGAAGTGATAGAAAGTTGAAAATATTACACATGAGGAGAGCTAATTCAACCGTGTGACGAGGATTTTTTTTAAAATTTTTAGTGCAACGGCAACCCCATAAACTTTTAACGAACGGTTAAGCGTAAACGCCCTATATATAAGAGAAAAAAATACCAGTATGTAACATTACAAGTAATTCATTGAAATCATAAAAAGAAATGCAAAATTTTAAATAAAATCAACCCTATAATTTGATCGGCTGTTAATGGCTTTATATTATATTTCTAAAAAAATAATGTATATATTGAATATCAGAGCTGGGCAGGATTCGAATCATTCAGGATTCGATTCCCGGATTCGAATCCTAGTAGAGGATTCAAAATAGGTATTCGAGTACTTTAGTTACAACGGATTCGTGATCCGGATTCGTTACATTTTTTTAAAAGGATTCGTATTCGAATCCAGACGTAGATGATTCGAATCCTTATAAAAAAGGATTCGAATTCTTATAAAAGGATCGAACCCTTATAAAAGGATTCGAATCCTTATAAAAGGATTCAAATCTTCCCAAATAATTCGAATCATCGCTATTAAGGCTGGGATTCAAATTCGATTAATTCAAATAGTTAAATATTCTAACATGAATATTTAAATCACTAAATTATTCATATTTGAATATAAATATTTAAATTTTCGAATAATTCAAATATTTGTGAATACATATTTGGTTACTTAACCACGAAAAACTTCCAACCTTAATAGTATATTTTTAACTTCACTTGAAATCAGTGTTTTATACGCGTAGCGCATGAAGTAAAATTTCGAGTTTAGAAATGAATTTTCTAAACTCGAAATTTTACTTCATGCTTAGTCTGGGAGTGGACAACACTCGTTCTTAGAAGTTTCAAATTGAAGGATCACTCTAGATTACTAAGTTTATTACCATTTTACAAAGGCTACAGCTCGAAGGACCAATCGTGGTCTTCGGAGACCGAAGGACTACAGGAAATCGAAGATTTTTTACAAGAAAACAACGAATATCTGAAGGTTTACAGCAGGTGTGGGCAACCTTTGACATGTTGAGGGCCAAACTTTAGCGTGCAAATACGTTCGCGGGCCGCGTTTAAAAGTACTTAGTGCATTTTAAAGTAGTGATAACATTTTTTGCGATAGATATTAAACATGAAATAATACGACAATGTTATTATAGTACAACTTATTAAAATAACAAAATAAAATTTAAAAAAATGGTACATTATAATTAAATCGTTAAATTTGCAATTGTTACAAACTACGAAAGTTAAATACACCGAAATCAATGAGACACTTGAGCTTGAATTTGGGAAACTAATCCATCGATATTTGGATTAATTCCACTGACACAAAGACGTAAAGAATTTTCCAAATTATCGTCAGTCGTCATTTGTAAGTGTATTGGAGCATTTTGTACAATATATGTTGTAGGAGTAGCAAATAAACTGAAACAGTCTTCCATGTTTTTGAAGTCGCAAAATCTGTTCGAAAATTGTTCCGACAGTAACTTGAGTTCTTCAGCATATTGAGCATAAGCAATATTTTCATACGCAGAGAGCGTGTTGAAATGGTAACTGGTAGATTGATCTGAAACGCTTTTATATGGCTGTACAAATCATTTACTAACTGTCCTTGTTTTTGAAGTTTCAAATTTAAATCATTCAAATAGCCTGTAAGATCGATCAGAAATGCTAAGTCACATATCCATTTTGGGTCACTTAATTCAGATAGTGGTTTATCTTTTATTTTCAAAAAGTCTGCTATCTTTTTTTAAGCTCGTAAAACCGTTTCAACATTTTTCCTTTACGTCGTAATATTCAGCTGATATTTCATCCAAAAACGCCTTGAACTGACGATGGTTAAGCCCTCGGGATCGAATAAAGTTGATGGTTTTTACTACCACATTCATAACATTCTGGAGTCGAATGGACTTAGAACACAAGTTCTGTTGGTGGATAATGCAATGAAGGACTATCAAATCATCTTTTTGCACATTTATTTCTGTTGCTTTTTCATTCAAAATTCCGATGAAACCTTTACGTAAGCCGACCATAGAAGGTGCATCATCAGTGCATACTCCAATTAATTTTGACCATGGCAAGCCAAAACTTGTGAATACCTTTTGAACTTCAATAAAAATATCCTCTCCTGTAGTGGTTCCTTTTAGCGGCTGTAAAGCAAGCAACTCCTTAGTAACAGTGAACTCCTTATCAACACCTCAAATAAATATAGCCAGTTGAGCTGTATCAGACAAATCGGTGCTCTCGTCTAATGCTATTGAAAATGATTCTAAACTAGCCATACGGTCAGTCAATGTTGTTTTTATATCATTAGCCATCATTTCTATACGTCGAACAACAGTTCGTCTTGACAAACTAATTTTTTAAAATTCTTTTTTCTTTTCAGGACACATAATACCGCAAACTTCTAACATACACTCCTTAATAAATTCTCCTTCGGCAAATGGTTTTAATGCCTTTGCCAATTTTGAGCTAACAATAAAACTAGCTTTCACAACATTATCAAGTTGTGTTTTTTGTTTATGAAACATTTGTTGCTGTTTTTCCAAATTTGCGGTAAGCTTCTGGATTTTGTCTGTTCCTAATTGTCCTGTCAGTGAGTGCAGCGTAGCATGCTTAGTTGAGTAATGCCTCTTTATATTGAATTCTTTCATTACTGAAATGGATTCATTACACAGCAAACAAATAGGCTTACCATTGTGAAAGATAAAAAAGAATTCTTCAGTCCATTTTTCTTGAAAATGGTGTATCTACTTTTCGTTTCTTTCCACCAGACATCATTTTTGTTTACTTTTCGTTCAATAAACTTAATAACAAACTATAGTTAGTAACCACTCAAGATGCACACAAAGTCACAAAGCAAGTTGACGGCTCGAGCAGTTCGCTAGGATATCGCTTGTCCAAGTTATCACCTCGGTAGCTCAAATAGAACTGAACTAACGTTCGGGCCATCCACCCGCTTATGTAGGCAAAATGGACGAATAATCAGAAATAAACTACTTTAGAATAACTGAGAAGCAATAAATCTTTTGATGTGTCGCCCGTGAGGCGGCAAACTTCAAAGAATTTGATCGAGCAAGTCGAGTGGCGGCGATTATCAAAGAGTGAGGCGGCAAACATCAAAGAATTTGATGTTTGTCGCCTCACTGTCACTCCCGTGAGTATGAGTGCCTAATGTAATATTTTTTTAATTGGGTTTTATCAAAATGTCTCGCGGGCCGGATCATATCTTACAGCGGGCCGGGGGTTGCCCATATGTGGTTTACAGCATGGATATTAAAGAAAACATCCAATATTGAAAAAATATCGAAGTTGGGTTGGTTTTCAGTGCATTTTTAACTTAACTTTAAATCAGTGGTTTATACGCGTGGCGCATGAAGTAAAATTTCGAAATTAGAAAAGCCCCGCGAAAATTTGCTTTACAAAACTCGAAATTTTACTTCATGCTTAGTCTGGGAGTGAACAACACTCGTTTGAACTTTAAACTTAACTCTTCTATAAAATTGACGTATGTAATATAATAAATCATTCATTGAAATCATTGAAAAACATGCAAAATTTTACCTAAAATTAACTTTTAGAGTTAACTTTATAATTTGCTCGGCTCTTAATGGGTGAATATTCTATTCCTAAGAAAAACCGTATTTATTTAATATTAAAGTTGCATTTAAAATAATAACAAAGTGTGAATAAACCGACAAAAATCTAGAAATATCGAACATCTCGACATGTAGAAAATCTTGACGGTCCACTCCCAGACTAAGCATGAAGTAAAATTTCGAGTTTAGAAAAGCCCCGCGTAGAAAATTTGTCGAGGGTCGCGCAGCGACCCGAGACAAATTTTCACGGGGCTTTTCTAAACTCGAAATTTTACTTCATGCGCCACGCGTATAAAACACTGATTTACAGTGACGTTAAAAACGCACTAAAAACCAACCCAACTTCGATATTTTTTCAAACTTGGATGTTTTCTTTCCTATCCATGCTGTAAACCTTCAGATATTCGTTGTTTTCTTGTAAAGAAACTTCGATTCCCTGTATTCCTTCGGTCTCCGAACACTATGATTGGTCCTTCGAGCTGTAGCCTTTTTAAAATGGTAATAAACTTAGTAATCTATAGTGATCCTTTAATTTGAAACTTCTAAGAACGAGTGTTGTCCACTCCCAGACTAAGCATGAAGTAAAATTTCGAGTTTAGAAAAGCCCCGCGTAGAAAATTTGTCGAGGGTCGCGCAGCGACCCGAGACAAATTTTCACGGGGCTTTTCTAAACTCGAAATTTTACTTCATGCGTCACGCGTATAAAACACTGACTTAAAATAAAGTTTAATAACACATATATCATCAATAATTAAAATCATTATTTAATCAGATATTTAGTCGGTAAATTAACATTTTTGTTAATAGAAACTGATGGAATAAAATGTTGCTGGTTGCAAATAATAGATTCAAATTTATTTTTAAAGGATTTGTATCCGTGATTCAAAAATAAGGATTCAAATTGTTGATTCGAATCATATTTTTCACTTACGAATCCTTTATTCGAGTATTCGTGTTTCGAATCATATTAGGTGATTCGGATTCGTGATTCGAATCCTGTTTTTGAGGATTCATCCCAGCTCTGTTGAATATTATAGTTGTATTTAAAATAATATCAAACTGTGAATGTAAAATAAATTAGTTAACGGAATACACGGATTAAATATAAACCAATAACCAATTTACACAGTATTCATTCTTTTGCAAGGTATGCTACATTTATTGCTAAAAAAATGATGTGAACAGGGTTTATTATAATTTGTTTCTATCATAAAAAATCTTAAATTAAAATCACTATATCGGCTATACTTGGATTCAGAAAAATAATCTCAAATATAATAAAGTAAGAAAAGTATATGCAGCCATTTAAAACGTAAAGTTAACTATTATTTGGCAATGAAGTTAATTTGAAAAATATATATAATTACTGTCGATTTATAGTATTGAAACGGAAATTCACTTTGCTTTTTATTTCATTCAAATCGGTCAATAAATAACAGAATTATATTATAGCGTTGTGCGTTTTTTATCAAACACGGTATACGCTGTAATTGGGATATGTATACTTAAAACAATAACGTCCTGGATTCTGCATGATAGACTTGATGATTTGAATGTTCAAAATTTAAAGCCCATTGAGATCTTAAGTTGAATGGTCGCAGACAGCTTTTAGAAAAATGATTTAATCAATACATATATTTTGAAAATATTGACTATTTTTTCAATAACTTTTTAAAATATTAAACATTATGAGAAAATAAAATAACTTCAATAAGCGTTCATCATTAAAACCCATGAATACCTAAATGTAATGGAGTTTTTAAAATATCCAGAAAGGCCAGAATGATTTTCTTAAATTTAAAACCCTCATAATTCAAAAACTAAATAATACAAAAAAAATATTAAAGCATAGTTTTTATTATTCACTGCAAGGTATTTTTTTAGGAAAATTAAAAGTCATAGTACAAAAATTAAGCAACAAGTTGGAAAATAAATATAAATAATTAGACATTTTCGTTCTCCCGTGCATCTTATGTGAGACATAAAAAAACGAAAAGATAGTTGAAATTACGTAAAATTTACCGTAGATTAAGATTTTCAGATTTTTTACATAGCTTAATTTGGCATTTATTTAATAAAAATTGTTTTAATCTTTTACTATAGAGCTAGCGCTCTCTTGCGTCAAAGCTATGAATTTAAAAATAATTTCCAGCAATTTCTCTTGGTCACTTTTATCATGAATTTTTTTACCGCAACATGCTACGATGTATAGTTTCTGAGATACAGCCGATGGCCACGCTTATTCAAACACCTGGTACAGTTGTATTATTGTTCAATTTAGTCACTCAAAATTAGTCTTGATTGAACATTTAGTTGACTAATATTCGTATCTGATTGACCGACTAACAATAACATGACTAATGATTAATAATTAAATTAACCATGACTAGTTTAGTCATTAGACTAAAAACGAAGTCAACTAATGCCCAACTCTGCATACAGGGTGTTTCAGCGAGGATGGAAAGCTCGATAGTTGCCTTAATATTAAAAATACGAAAAAATGTTTCAGATACAAGTTGCATGCAATAATTTTTTTCACAACATAAAATTTCTTTCCCATGTGCAGAGTGTCCCATAATTCCTTAGTTCCATAGTTCCTTTGTTATTTTAATGTGAATACCCTATATATTATTAACTTTTGTATTCCTTGTTAAGAAAATGAATACCAGTTTGTTAATATAGCATTCCGTCTAAGTCTATATCTAAACAAAAATGGGACAACTTGTGTAAAATGTTTCAATTTTATTGGGAGATTTCTAAGGACTCATTTAGGTTATGTACAATTTACGAAGCGATGTTTTCTTTATATAAAAATTGTGTTATTAGGTGAAAAAATGTATGTATGTTGGTTTTGCAATTACTTGATTAAACAAATATTTGGTATTACATAAAACAAGTAATCCTTTTTCTCTACTGGTTTATTTTAATCACTAGATGTACATTTTGTTCACCAAGTGAACATTTTCAATAGTTATACTAAACTAAGTATAAATGAAATTGCCAATTCTTGGTTGCAGAATACTTCAAACATTAAAAGTGCGATTCTTTTCGCAATCTACAACAAGTTAGTCTTACAAAGACTATATCAAACACTCATTGAAACAACTACTTCCCGGGCTAATACCCCGACGGACATTGAATTATACAACAAGTGTTTGCTGTTACATACAGTAACCTACTGCAAATGTAACAATTTGGGTCAAATTATTTAGGCCATGTTTGATATAGTCTTTGTAAGACTAACTTGTTGTAGATTGCGAAAAGAATCGTACTTTTAATGTTTGAAGTATTCTGCAACCAAGAATTGGCAATTTCATTTATACTTATGTTTGAACGGTAACGGTAACAATTTGGGTCAAATTATTTAGGCCATCTATAGACACGTTTCGAGATTTATCTCTCATCAGTATAGCTTTGCCATTCCCTCTAAACAATTTGACACCTTAGACTGGCGAGTCTAAGGTGTCAAATTGTTTAGAGGGAATGGCAAAGCTATACTGATGAGAGATAAATCTCGAAACGTGTCTATAGATGGCCTAAATAATTTGACCCAAATTGTTACATTTGCAGTAGGTTACTGTATGTAACAGCAAACACTGGTTGTATAATTCAATGTCCGTCGGGGCATTAGCACGGGAAGTAGTGGTTTCAATGAGTGTTTGATATAGTCTTTGTAAGACTAACTTGTTGTAGATTGCGAAAAGCATCGCACTTTTAATGTTTGTTATACTAAACAATTTGAACAACTATTTAAAATGTTCACTTGGTGAACGAAATGTACATCTAGTGGCGATAAAATATTTTCCTGAAATCGTAATGTTGGGCTAACATCACTTTTTCAAAATATGTGAACCTACAAAAATACTCCATTCGTAGTGAGATATTTTCGATTAAACACAAGAAAAAGTGTGATTCTTTCAAACTTTTGAAAAATATCGATTTACAAAAAATATTGCCCAAAAACGCAATAAAAATATTTTTTTTCAGTTTTATCATCGTTGTCTTTCTAGTACACTTGTTAAACACCAAATATTTAAATGTTCCGGTATGAGTTAGGTGAAGATGAATTTAATGTTAAATAAAACACGTAATCCTTTTCCTCCACTGGTTTACAGTAGAGGAAAAAGATTACGTGTTTTATTTAATATTAAATTCATCTTCACCTAACTCATTATCTTCGAAGGTAAACTAAATATATATCTCAAACCGAGAAGAGCATTATTTTCTTCAAACATTTTTATATTTTGACGTGAAGAACCCACTATTAACGTAAATTATTATAATTTATGTTAATATAAAATTATATTTATCAGTGCTAGTAATGAAAGCTCCACTTTTACCTTAAATGAGTAGGTGGAAATACGAAGAAATGTTGAAATGTTATACAGAGTGTTCCATTTTTTAAGATATGACAATTACTATTATAATTTGACATCCAAACCGTTCGTTTGATGTCAAATTAAAATAGTAATTGTCACATCTCATAAAATAACTGCTTATATTACTTTTTATACACAGAAAGTTTTTCTTTCATGTTTACATATCCCAATGACCAGCGTATATGCTGTAAATATTTTGAGTTTGTTATTTTTTATAAGAGTTCAATTTAAAGTTTTAAACGAGTGTTTTTTATTCCCAGATTAAGCATGAAGTAAAATTTCAAGTTTAGAAAACCCTGAAAATTTGATATTGCTCGCGCCACGCTAAAAACTAAAGATAAACTAAACTAAAGATATATATCTTTAGCAGAGCTGGGCAGGATTCAAATCATTCAGGATTCGAATCCTGGATTCGAATCCTTTTAGTGGATTCAAAAGAGGCATTCGAATACTTTGGTTCAACGGGATTCGTGATCCGGATTCGTTAAATTTTTTTAAGAGGATTCGTATTCGAATCCAAATGTGGGTGATTCGAATCCTTATAAAAGGATTCGAATATTTGTAAAAGGATTCGAATATTTATAAAAGGATTCGAATATTTATAAAAGGATTCGAATATTTATATAAGGATTCGAATACTTGCAATAGAATTTGAATTGTCAAAAATAATTCGAATTGTAAGGATTAACATTGAAAAAGTCTTTTGTGTGTTTTTAAATTTCTCGCTAAATCACTGTTTTATACGCGTGGCGCATGAAGTAAAATTTCGAGTTTAGAAAAGCCCAGAAAATTTGTCTCGGGTCGCTGCGCGACCCGAGACAAATTTTCACAGGGCTTTTCTAAACTCGAAATTTTACTTCATGCTTAGTCTGGGAGTGGAAACGCTCGTTCGAAACTTCAAACTGAATGCTTTGATAAAAACATTAAATGAATGAAAATGTTTTTAAAGATAATAATCTAGTTTTCAAAATTTTGTTTAATATTATTTGAAGTAATACTGACGGTATCCACAATCTGAAACGTTAAATTTTTCCGACATTTCCCTGATTCAAGATTTTTATCCCTAGCCTTTTATTATAACTTTCTTCTATGGGAAACCCCCATATTGTTAAATTTTTGTCATTTTTTGTCAATTTTTAAGTTAATTTTATAAATTTTTAAGTGTTTTGTAATTTACCTGAGAAAAGCCCGAAAATTTGTCTCGGGTCGCTGCGCGACCCTCGACAAATTTTCATAGGGCTTTTCTAAACTCGAAATTTTACTTCATGCTTAGCCTGGGAGTGGAAACATCCGCTCAAAACTTCAAATTGAACTCAATTATAAAATCGACGAATACCTAAAAATTACATAAATAAAAAAATCACTAAATATCATTAAAACCGGGAAAGTCAGAGAAAAGTCATGGAAGTATATTCAAGTTTACCAAAACACTAACAAAAAAGCCATATGATTTTATTAAATGTGTCAAAATCAGCAGGCAAATTACAAAACACGTAAGAATTTATAAAATTAACTTAAAAATTGACAAAAAATGACAACAATTTAACAATATGGGGGTTTCCTATAGAAGAAAGTTATAATAAAAGGCCAGGGAAAAAAAATCTTGAATCAGGGAAATGTCGGAAAAATTTAACGTTTCAGATTGTGGATACCGTCAGTATTACTTCAAATAATATTAAACAAAATTTTGAAAACTAGATTATTATCTTTAAAAACATTTTCATTCATTTAATGTTTTTATCAAAGCATTCAGTTTGAAGTTTCGAACGAGCGTTTCCACTCCCAGACTAAGCATGAAGTAAAATTTCGAGTTTAGAAAAGCCCTGTGAAAATTTGTCTCGGGTCGCGCAGCGACCCGAGACAAATTTTCTGGGCTTTTCTAAACTCGAAATTTTACTTCATGCGCCACGCGTATAAAACAGTGATTTAGCGAGAAATTTAAAAACACACAAAAGACTTTTTCAATGTTAATCCTTACAATTCGAATTATTTTTGACAATTCAAATTCTATTGCAAGTATTCGAATCCTTATATAAATATTCGAATCCTTTTATAAATATTCGAATTCTTTTATAAATATTCGAATCCTTTTATAAGGATTCGAATCACCCACATTTGAATTCGAATACGAATCCTCTTAAAAAAAAATTTAACGAATCCCGTTGAACCAAAGTATTCGAATGCCTCTTTTGAATCCACTAAAAGGATTCGAATCCAGGATTCGAATCCTGAATGATTTGAATCCTGCCCAGCTCTGCTAAAGATATATATCTTTAGTTTAGTTTATCTTTAGTTTTTAGCGTGGCGCGAGCAAAATCAAATTTTCAGGGTTTTCTAAACTTGAAATTTTACTTCATGCTTAATCTGGGAATAAAAAACACTCGTTTAAAACTTTAAATTGAACTCTTTTAAAAAATAAAATCAAAATATTTACAGCATATACGCTGGTCATTGGGAACTGTAAACATGAAAGAAAAACTCTCTGTGTATAAAAAGTAATATAAGCAGTTGTTTTATGAGATGTGACAATTACTATTTTAATTTGACATCAAACGAACGGTTTGGATGTCAAATTATAATAGTAATTGTCATATCTTAAAAAAATGGAACACTCTGTATAGCATTTCAACATTTCTTCGTATTTCTACCTACTCATTTAAGGTAAATGTGGAGCTTTCATTACTAGCACTGATAAATATAATGTTATGTTAACATAAATTATAATAATTTACGTTAATAGTGGGTTCTTTACGTCAAAATATAAAAATGTTTGAAGAAAATAATGCTCTTCTCGGTTTGAGATATTTTTAGTTTACCTTCAAAGAAAATGAGTTAGGTGAAGATGAATTTAATATTAAAGAAAACACGTAATCCTTTTCCTCCACTGTAAACCAGTAGAGGAAAAGGATTACGTGTTTTATTTAACATTAAATTCATCTTCACCTAACTCATACCGGAACATTTAAATATTTGGTATTTAACAAGTTTACTAGAAAGACAACGATGATAAAACTGAAAAAAAATAATTTCATTGCGTTTTTGGGCAATATTTTTTCTAAATCGATATTTTTCAAAAGTTTGAAAGAATCACACTTTTTCTTGTGTGTTTAATCGAAAATATCTCACTACGAATGGAGTATTTTTGTAGGTTCACATATTTTGAAAAAGTTATGTTAGCCCAACATTACGATTTCAGGAAAATATTTTATCGCCACTAGATGTACATTTCGTTCACCAAGTGAACATTTTAAATAGTTGTTCAAATTGTTTAGTATAACTATTGAAAATGTTCACTTGGTGAACAAAATGTACATCTAGTGATTAAAATAAACCAGTAGAGAAAAAGGATTATTTGTTTTATTTAATACCAAATATTTGTTTAAACAAGTAATTGCAAAACCAGCATACATACATTTTTTCACCTAATAACTAATTTTTGTTAGTGTTTTGGTAAACTTGAATATACTTCCATGACTTTTCTCTGACTTTCCCGGTTTTAATGATATTTAGTGATTTTTTTATTTATGTAATTTTTAGGTATTCGTCGATTTTATAATTGAGTTCAATTTGAAGTTTTGAACGGATGTTTCCACTCCCAGGCTAAGCATGAAGTAAAATTTCGAGTTTAGAAAAGCCCTATGAAAATTTGTCGAGGGTCGCGCAGCGACCCGAGACAAATTTTCGGGCTTTTCTAAACTCGAAATTTTACTTCACGCGCTACGCGTACAAAATACTGATTTGAAGTGAAGTTCAGAAACATACAAATACATTTTTAATTAGAGTAACAGGGAATCAGATATTTAGTCTTTTATCAACGACGTTTAGTGTTAATAATAAATAATTAGAGTTTGAATATTTTTGTTAAAACAACTGGTAACCATATTTATATATTAATGGTTGCAAAAAAATAATAAAATCAAATTTATTCTTAAAGGATTTGTATTCGTGATTCGAAAAACCCGGATTCGAATCCTTGATTCGAATCATATTTATCTCTTACGAATCCTTTATTCGAGTATTCGTGATTCGAATCATATTAGCTGATTCGGATTCGTGATTCGGATCCATTTTACGAGGATTCGTCCCAGCTTTGATCTTTAGTTTAGTTTATCTTTAGTTTTTAGCGTGGCGCGAGCAAAATCAAATTTTCAGAGTTTTCTAAACTTGAAATTTTACTTCATGCTTAATCTGGGAATAAAAAACACTCGTTTTAAACTTTAAATTGAACTCTTTTAAAAAATGTATATATTTGACTTCACTTAAAACCAGTGTTTTATACGTGTGGCATATGTTTATTATTATATTTAGCACCGTTCTGAAATAGATTCTGCGGGCGCTTATGGTCTAAGTCGGACCATTTCGGAGATATTCGATATTTTTGAAGAAAAAAAATAAACCTTTGTAGTGGTTTCGCAAACCTAAAATATCTCTGAAACTAAGTAGAGAGTTGCAGTTTTTGTCAACTCTCTATCTCGTTTAGTTTCAGAAACTACTTCTAAAATATTTTTTCCCAAAAATGTCAAGTACCGTCGAAATAGCACGACTTAGGCCGCATTTTATGTGAATAAACTGTTATTTTTAACAAGGAATCCAAAAAGTTAACATATGATGTGTCTCAATTAAAATAACATATGCGTAAATAATTGTATGTTGTAAAGAAAATCATTCTATACAACTTGTACTTGAAACATTTATTTGAATCTTTAATTTTAAGGGAACTATCGAGCTTTCCTTCCTTGCCGAAACACCCTGTATACTCTAATGGTATACAGGGTGTTTCGTTGTAACAAATCAAATAAGATTTTGAATATTTCATTGTATAATTTAATATCCAGTGGTGTATTTACACAGGTAATTGTTTCAATGGATTTTAATTGTCTTAGTTGTTTTATTAGTCAAAACTTATTGTTTGCACTTTATACGAACATTATTGTAATATTATATATTATGTTTGAAGTTTTGCAAACCAAAACAACCGTAAGCTGATTTTTTCAAATTGAAAATAGTTTTGAATTCGAAATATTCATTTTGTTTTAAAATATTTATTTATTTAGTTTCGTCAACTTTCTGTGATTGAAAATGAAAATCTTCAACACTTCAATGAATTTCATAACAGTAATTTTTTTATTACTTTTTTAACAATCTCTATGATTTTTATCAAAATGTGATACGGATAGCCATTATTATGCCCTAATAATGCACGTTCAAAACGTGTTAATGATAATTCCATTCCAACCTAAAATCAAGCATATTTGCTAACAAACAAAATCGCAGAAGTAAAAATGCAAGTGGATATTTTAAAATTATCTTATTTACGTTCTCCATGCCAACGACTGTACGATCGCGCTGAATTAGTGACGTTAAGTTCAATCCGTCAAATCACTACGTAATGCATAATTGTCACACAAATCGTTTCGGAACAATTTCCAAGGAGGAAATTATAAGTAATATAAATTTAACAGTGCCGCTAAATACCAAAAAAAGTAAATCGTTAATTTGGACCCAATTTGAACATTTTTGCAAGGAACAAAATTTTGACATAACTACGCCACAGAAAATTGAAGACATCGCCAATATTTTGATGAGCTGGAGTTTCAACATGAAAAAAAGGAATGGAGAGGACTACAAGGAGTATGTGGTAAAAACAATGTTCAACACGGTAGCAAAATTACTTCAGCAATAATATTTTGAAAAATGTAAAGTCACTTTTGACCCTTTTTCGCACATTGAATTTAAAAAAACACATGATGCTCGTGATTCAAAGCGCAAGCAATTATTAAATGAAAAAATATCCTCCCAAAACCAAACCTCGAGTGGTATTACATACGACAATTTTTGCACCAACCCCAATTTCGAGAAAAACAATATTTTTGATATTTTTCCCGTTCGCACAATGACACTTGTTCATAAAATGGTTAATGATTGATATAATTTACTTAAATAATACTCGAACTATGCACTTACTCTGTATTATATAAAAATATCACAAGTAACTTTCATACAAACACCCTTCTCAAAAAATAATTCTTTTCCATATTCTGATTTCCCAAAATGAAAAGTGTTTATAAAATTATTAAAATTGTCATATATTAAACTTATTTTACTTGTTAATTAGTTAAAAAAAACCATTTCACGCTGTATCAGCGTGGCTCATAAAGTAAAATTTCGAGTTTAGAAAAGCCTAATTTAGCTTGGTCGCTCCGCTTCGCTACGCGACCAAGCCAAATTTTTAGGCTTTTCTAAACTTAAAATTCTACTTCATGCTTAATCGGAAAGTGGAAAACACTTGTTTCGTCATTAAATTAATTCATAATTAATTTTGTTGTATTAATGAAGGAGAAAGTTCTACGAGATTAAAACATAATGTCAAATTTGATACAAGTTAAAGAAGAGGCAGTTAAGTCAAAATGTCATGGTGGTCAAAAGATAGGTTAGGTTAGAAAAATTACGTTTCTTTCGTTGCAACTTGTCATCTGACCTAATTTAATTTTCCTAAATTATAAACAAACAAAATTGTCAGAAGTTTCCTAAAATGTCATTGTTAGCCAAAATTGTCATTTTGTGTTGAAAACAGCATTATTTCGTTTATTTATTAATTTGATATTTTTAACAAAGATACAAATATTATTTGAAAAATGACAAATTGTGTTAAAACTGCAAATTATCTCACTATAATGAAGAGAGAGTTATATGCCGAGAATGTCAATTTTACTTCATTAAGTAATAAAAAGTTTTAAATAAAACGAAATTGTCAATAATTTGCGGCAAAATGTCATAGCCACGATTTGTTTGTCAATACTCTGACAATAAATAATAATAATAATAATTTTATCAAATTGTTCGCACCTACTAATGACTTAATCCTTTTACCTATAAATAAGATTCTTTAATTTTCACTCGCCCCAGTTTTATGTATCTGTTTCGGCGACACACATCGACATTCCTGTAAGTTTCCTGTTTATTTTATTATTTTTTGTATTGAAAGTCTAAAGCATAGCTATACTGATGAGGGATAAATCTCGAAACGCGTCTATAGATGGCTTAAGACAGTTAATATTCATTCCCTGTAATTTTTTCAATTTATTTCAATTTCCTGTTTCTTGTTTGGTGAGAGAATAATTTGACCTGATGCTGCATTTTGCTTCTAATTATACATAGAACAGTAAAGCTGTCGTGTAACTCAAATATTCATTGTATAATTCAAAATCTTTAGGGGTATTACTTCGAGAAGTAGTTGTTTCAATAAATATTTGGAGACTTGTCTCAATGAGACAAAATTTTTGCAGAAAGTCGATATTAATTTTAATTCGTTTTTATATTTTTTAATAATTTTATCATTAAATGTCAAACACAATTCTACTATTTTTAACTTTATTTAACAATTTTGAGATTTTTAACGATATAAGAAATTTGAATTTTTATATCGCTATCCAACTATTTTTATATGTTCAACATTATTGGCAGTATTGAACCACTTCGACTGTATTTAACAAGTTTGACGGTTTTTGTAACGACTATTCACTTTTATTATGGTGGTGTTGTTACAAACAATTGTTGAATTCTAGAAATTAACAAATCGGCAAATTATCGATAATTTCATACATAAAGAAAGAAAAAAGTGAAATAAACGCTATAACTCGAAAACTATTTGAACTACAAAAAAATATAATATGTGGATTTTAAGACGAAATCTACAACTTTTATTTGAAAAATGTTACAATATTCTTAATATTTCAGCAAAATAGAAAACGCAACCAACTCTTAAATATCACGAAGAATAGAGAAATCAACCAACTCTTCGAAAGCTTAATTAATATATCGTTAACTTGTTTCTCATTGATCACTTGGTAAAACATTTCTATTAATATATAGGTATTTGATTGAAATACACTTGGTTTGTTTTACTAATAAATTGTTTTATTTTCAACTAGTTTCGGCTTAATGCCATTTTCAAGAAAATGGCATTAAGCCGAAACTAGTTGAAAATAAAACAATTTATTAGTAAAACAAACCAAGTGAATTTCAATCAAATACCTATAGCTTAATTAAGTTTTAGATCTATAGAATTTTAAGTATTTCTACAACTCTTTATTTACATTTTTTTCGACATTCTCAATTTTTCCGGAAGCTTACAAAATGTTTGGTTTGCAAATGTTTACGAAACCAATATTTTTCCTCTGTACTGCATATGGGAAAAGTAAAAACTGTATAAAAATCGGTAGATTGTTCAATTAACATAAATTTACAATGTTCGTGAAAATTGATAATAATCCTGAAACTTGAAAATTGAGAAAATCATCAAAAGTATATCAACTTGACATAAGTCGGCGTCAGCATTTGGATTATAATGACAGTTGACATACAAGTCGGCGCCAGCCGACATTTGGACTATAATAACAGTCGACATAAATAAGCGATAGCCGACAGTTGAACTATATTGACAGTTGACATAAGTCGGCGTCAGCCGACATATAGTCAATCGTGTTAACTTGACATAAGTCGGCGTCAGTCGACATTTGTACTATAATGACAGTTGACATAAATCGGCGCTAGCCGAGATTTATACTATAATAACAGTTGACATAAGTCGGCGGTAGCCGACATTTGAACTATAATGACACTTGACATAAGTCGGAGCAAGCTGACATTTAACCAATGGTGCCATTTGATAAGAGATTGAATTGAACTATAATGAGATCGCCATGTGATTGTTTTTCTTTGTGACAGTTACGATACACTTTTTGATAATAGTGACATATCTTAAAATAACAAGTATCTTCCACTCCTAGACAAAGCATGAAGTCAAATTTTGAGCTTAGAAAAGCCCCGAGTAGAATATTTGTCGAGGGTCGCGCAGCGACCCGAGACAAATTTTCACGGCGCTTTTCTAAACTCGAAATTTTTCTTTATGCGCCACTCGTATAAACCACTGATTTACAGTAAAGTTAAAAATATACAACGCTTAGATGTGATAGTGATCAATATTTACCAAGATGTAGCGAAAAAATGCAAGAATTACTTTTTTTGTGAATTATTTTGGAATAATAATAAAAGTAGAATACATTTAGTTTGAGCAACTTTTCAATATTGTTTATATTTAAGAGGGGGGTTTGACTATGTAATATTTGTATGCTACGACTTTCATTTCAGCATTGTTATAATATAATATTATTCAATATTTTTTTTACAGAGATGTGTATTTAACCTTTCGTAGCAAAATGGCGCAAGCAGATTTTTTGTAATGTTTTTATTTAACTAAGAAATAATTTTTGGCTATAGGACTTTTCGAAATTCAATAATTCTGTATTTATTTGGAAAAAAAAAGTTCGAACAAGAATTCTACCTACGCCATTTTATTGCAAAATGGTTACTTTTGACGTGTATGAAAGAAAAATACAATAAATGGAAACGATAAACTTTGTTTAGTTAGATAGCTTTGCTTCCATATACCCAATGTTAATTTAAATGTTCCGCCATATTGTATGGCGTCTGGAAGTGACCAAGAAGTTCAAGCGATATCCGAAAGATGGCGTTACGTTATGTTAAAACAGAAATCTATTGTTGGTTATAACAGATTTCTTCACACGCTTGACAGCACGTGGTTGTGTATCGTTGAAATTTGAATTGTTTTGAAGTTTTATTTTGTGAGAGTGTTCGACATGGGAAAAGGAAAAGACTACCGGCGTAAAATGACTCCTCGGTCAAAATTTGCTAAGTCAGTTGTACAAAATTTTTTATCAAAGAAAGGTAAGTAAATGTCGTGAGTATATATATTTTTGCAAAACATTATACCGGGTGGCCATGAAAGTATTGCCTACGCAATTACTCAGGCTATATAAATGGTAGACATTTTAATTTTGGCATGTATATATAAATTAACTATAGCTTGATTTTAGCATAGATCAGCTACAAATACTATTTCCGGTTTAACCGAAAGTAATATTATTTTTCTTATTTTAATTGGCAACCTAGACTTATTTCTAACTTTTAATATTCGTCTCTAAGTTCCATTTCCAATGACGTATAACAAGTTGATATTTTCGTTAAAACTAACCTCAAAATTAATATTTTACGAAATTGATTTAGTAGGCCGAGGAATTGTAACTAGAATGAAACATCACAAAGAAGGCCATGAAATAGTTATGTTACCTAATAACAATTTCTAATTTTATGGAATACTTTTTCCAGTTGCCTACAAAAAAGTTTAATGCCGAAAATGTAAATGTTCAAAATTCGTATTGATAAACGCACTATAATATAAAAATTTCAAATAGCACACCATGCTTATTTGTAATCATTAAAATCTGTTTAAAATTCTCTATTCAATTACGTATTGCAAGTTGATATAAATTAGAAACTTGATCATATTAGAATTTCTAATAGTTTGCACTAAGTAGGCATTATAATAATAATGTCTTAACAATTAATTCTTAGATAAAACAAATATCAACTTGCAATACATAATTGAATAGGGAATATTAAACGGAATTTTATGATTACCAAAAAAACATGGTGTGCTATTTGAAAATTTCGTATTACGAGTATAGTGCGTTTATCAATTCGAATTCTGGACATTTTAATTTTCGGCATTACACTTTTTTCTAGATAACTGGAAAAAATATTCGATGTAATTAGAAATTGTTATTACAATATATATTACAATTCCTCGGCCTACTAAATCAATTTCGTAAAATATTAATTTTGAGGTTAGTTTTAACGTAAATATCAACTTGTTCTGGATCATTGGAAAGGGAATTTAGAGACGAATATTAAAAGTTAGAAAAAAGTTAGAGTTAGATTCAATAGTATTGGAGTAAAAAATTAAAAACAAATTTCAACAAATCAGCTTTTTTAAAAGATTTAAAAAATAGAAGAAAATATTTCAATTTTTTTTTTCAAAATATTATTAGGCCCTAAAATGCGCATCTTTGCCACAATTTAACCTCTCTACCTCTTTAAATAACCGAGATTCCTATACATTCTGTCGAAATACGGATACCCTGTATAACAAAATATATGTCTTCAGGTAACGAATCAGAGATGGTTGCAATTGAATGCGAATAAGAAAATACAAGTTTGGGATTTGAAGTGGAATTGTGTCAATTATAAAATTTATTTATTGTATATTAGATTTTAAAAGTAATAGTAGATATTTAAAACTGGATACATTTAGCAAGTAATGAATTATATTAGTTAACATTTATGATTTCTAAACCAACGGGTTCAAACACTTTTATGGTCAAAACGCGAGAAAAGAGACAACCATATACGGCCCGTGCAGGGCTGTAGCCTAGGAACCCTTCACATCCCATCCCCGCTAGTCCAAATTCAAACCTTGCTCGTTTCTCGCTTGACGCACTGAAATATAGTAATACTGGAACGCGCTCTGGCGACGCCAGCGCGAGCCGACAGAGATAGCGAGTAACGGGTCTTGTGTCTCCGTCGTATAGTAATACGCCGCCTGACTTTAGTTCTAATGCGCATGCGCGAGGAGCGTGAGACAATGACACAAGACCCTTTGGTCGCTGTCTCTCTCGGCTCGCTTTCTTAACCCAGCGATCATAGGCAGTGCGCGTTCCAGTATTACTATATTTCAGTGGCTTGACGCGCTTTTCTACGTTTTCGGATTGGTCTGCTGAAACTGAACGTGACTAATAGCCCGATCGTAAATCGCCGTGTACTGCTGAGCGAGAGAGAAAGAACGGGCGTCTTTGAATCGTAAAACATTTTGCATGAATTTCGAGAGCGCAAATGGTACAAGCAACACTGACTCATTACGCTTCGTGGCGCTTCGCAGTTATTCGTATATCTTCGCCGTATGGCCATATTTATTTATAAAACGGTATCGGTGGAGCACTCTCAGCGGCCAGAATTGACAACCGAGCACCTACCCCCCTCTTAAATCATCATATCTTTAACTGGTAAAGTGCTATTATAGACACATCATCATTTTTCTCCCCTATATTTGGTTTGGTTATATGAAATTATTTTAAGGGGTCAGGAAAAAATGTCTGGAATTAGGAAAAAGTCAGGGAAATTTAACGTTTAAAATTGGTCGCCACAATGAAATATTTTATAATAATGCACCCACTATGCACTATTAAACAACGTTAGAAGCAATTTTCACATTCATCTCTTACTCAAAAAATTAATAAGTTTTGATATTCGAACTTCCCCAAAATGAAATATGTTTATTTAATTGTTAACAATTTATGTAATTCCATTAAAATATTTTATAACAATGCACCCACTATGCACTATCGAACAACGTTCGAAGACATTTTCACAGTCATCCCCTACTGGAAAATTCATTATTTTTCATTATGCATTATAGTGCATACTAGGTGCACTTTTATAAAATATTCAAATGGAATTCCATCAGCGTTTAACAATTTTTTAAACATCTTTAATTTTGGGGAAGTTAGAATATGGAATATAATTATTTTTTCGAGAAGGGTGTTTGTGTGAAAGTTACTTGTACCGTTTTTATATGGTAGATAGTAAGTGCATAGTTCGAGTATTATTTAAGTAAATTATATCAATCATTAATCATTTTATAAACAAATGTCATTCTGTAAACGGCGAAAATATCGAAAATATTTTTTTTTCTCGAAATTGTCATTAAGACCATTCGAAAGTGCATTTTTAGTGCATAATTTAGAAATAGTTTTTTTCGATTTAGTTAATATACAGAGAGTTTTATATAACACCGAACATTTTCATAAAATACGATTTGACACCTTTAATTTTTAGGTTTTGTGCAAATTGGGATGCATATATGACCATTACAAATTATAACTAATCATTTGCAAAGAATGCCTCAACTTGTACATACAGGTAGTTTTTCGTCTAATTTACATGTCCCAATTAAACGTATATGCCGTAAATCTTAAGATAATCGTTTTAAGTTAAAAGGAGTTAAATTTGAAACTTAAAATGCGTGTGTTCCACTCCCAGACTAAGCATGAAGTAAAATTTCGAGTTTAGAAAAGCCTGAAAATTTGGTTTGAATGCGAAGCGCGGAGCGGCCAAACCAAATTTTTAGGCTTTTCTAAACTCTAAATTTTACTTCATGCGCCACCGGTACAAAACACTGACATATTACAAAGCTTCAAACACACCGCTGAACTTTTCATTGAATCAGTGTTTTGTACCGGTGGCGCATGAAGTAAAATTTCGAGTTTAGAAAAGCCTGAAAATTTGGTTTGGCCGCCAACCAAATTTTCAGGCTTTTCTAAACTCGAAATTTTACTTCATGCTTAGCCTGGGAGTGGAAAACACTCGCTTAAACTTTCAAATTGTATTCTTTTAATAAACCGAACGTGGTAAAATGTACAACATCTGCATATGTATACTTAAATTAAATATTCTCGTTATGAATATGTTCGGTGTTACATAAAACTCTCTGTATACTAGGTTGGCTATTCGTACCGCCAGCCCCCCCACCAAAAATTCGTTTTTGTCGCTAAACCAACGAAGTGCAAAAAAAGTTGCGTTGTTTTTTTAGTTTATTTTTTAAGTTGGGGGGGGGGGGCTAAGCAAATGGAGGTCTCAGTAATACCTCATTTTTATAATTTTGTCAAAATCTATTGAGCATAAAATTCGTAACTATTTATTTTGGTTCTGTTTTGGTGTGAATAGTTCAAGGTAATAATTATTTTAAAAACGTAACTTTCAATTTTTTAAGACACTGTTCCTTAAAGGTTCAAAAGGCAAGGCAGATTGTTAACTATTTGGCCATTTTTATAAATAAACCGGCATATGACTGACGGGGAAAGTACTATACAGGGTGGGCCACGAATAACGCCCATTAAAAGTTTTCGGGATTCCTGACAGAGAAAAAATTTGAAAAAATTCTAGATTGCACGGTTGAATGCGATCACCTCAGGAAACATATTTCGACTTTCTATCACTTCCGGTTGTACCGGAAATTGCTACCAACTTTGTTATTTTAAATGGAACATCCTATATATAATTTTTTTTTAGATTCCACGTTCAATTGTCTACCCTCTCATATGAATTTATGTCCACTTAACTCTTACAGTTTTTGAGTTAAAAATGTATTTGTCAAATATTGACCTCAAATAGACGTTTTGAAAAATGCCTATAACTTCTAGTAGGGACAAGATAGACAGACGAGCGGCATCTTGAATTGTTACTTATAGATCCCTCTAGAATTAAAAAAATTGACATCTGTCAATTTTGACAATAATTATTTCAAAAATGTCAATATTTCAGTGCTCACTTAAAATCATCATAATTCAATGTTTTCAAATGGAATGACCAATATTTTATCTCATATGGTAATTTGCAAGACAATTTGCAACATAAAAGTATTATGTCTCCCTATATCTAGAGCAAGTAGTTTTTGAGTTATTTCGAATTTCTTTCCTCCCAGAATGCTTGCACAATTGAATAATTCCTGTACTATTCACACGTGCACCATAGTAGGCTACTGTCAATATTCGCTGAACCGAATCTGTCAATATTTTTGAACGCTCCGTTCGAGTAATATTAAAATGAATAAGTATACCAATCAAGAAATTATGAATTTATTCGTCATACATGGTCAGTGCGACAGAATTGTTGAGAGAACTTGCAGAATTTTCAACAAAACTTACCCACACTTACCGCCGATGGATAGAAGAAAATTTAGAAGACTGAAATCAAATTTTGTACAATTTGGAAACCTAAACGCAGAAAAAAATCAACCAAAGCCAATAACGCAGAACGAGGAAGTTCAAGTGAATGTTTTGGCTTATTTTCAAGCAAATCCACGCGCATCCACCGTAGTTGCCAGCAGGATTTGGGAGTAAGCAGAACATCACTGCGAAGAATTTTGAAAATATATCGTATGCATAGTTATAAATTTAATTTGGTGCAAGAATTATTACCTCAAGATGCAGTGAACAGGATTGATTTTTGTGAGTTTTTGTTGGTTAAAAATCAAGAAGACAATGGCTTTTTAAAAAAAATTATTTGGACCGACGAATCAAATTTCTCTCGTGAAGGTATTTTCAATAGAAAAAACAATCACATGTGGTCAACTGAAAATCCACATGCAACGCTTGTACATAAATCCTAACACAAATTTAGTTTCAACGTACTTTGCTTTTTGATGGACACGCGTGTTACTTTTTATTTGTACCACGAAAGATTAAATAGTGGTAGATATTTACAAATTTTAAGTAATTTTGTAGAGAATTTTTTGGATGAGCTTCCTTTGAATTTAAGGATAAGTTCATGGTATCAGCTCGATGGAGCCCCAGCTCATTGCACACACGAAATATCGCAGCAACTGACGAATATGTTCGAAGATAGATGGATTCGAAGATTAGGTCCGTGGAACTGGCCCGCTAGATCTCCAGATCTTACTCTACTCGACTTTTTTCTTTGGGGTCGTATAAAAAATAAAGTTTATACCACTGTCGTCAATACCCGAGAAGAATTGGAAGCAAGGGTGCGAGCTGGATTCGCGGAATTAAGTGCAGAAGAAATTAGGCGAGCAACAACAGAGGGTGTCGCAACACTTGCTGCACAGTGCTTATACGTTAATGGTCATCATTTCGAACAATTGTTATATTTTTTTTTCTGTTCTTGCATTTAATTATTTGAAAATTACTTTATTTCAATCTTCTTGCTTTTGTTTTGTTTGTAAGTTGTAAGTGTGGATAAGTTTCGTTGAAACAACAATTCTGTCGCACTAGCCATATATGACGAATAAATTCATAATTTCTCGATTGCTACACTTATTTATTATAATATTACTCGAAGTGTTCAAAAATATTGACACGTTGGAAACGATTTTTTCTAGATTCGGTTCAGTGAATATTGACTGTAGCCTAGTATGGTGCATGTGTGAATTGTAAAGGAATTATTCAATTGTGCAAACATTCTGGGAGGAAAGAAATTTCGAAATAACTCAAAAACTACTTGCTCCAGATATAGGGAGACATAATACTTTTATGTTGCAAATTGTCTTGCCAATCACCATATGAGATAAAATATTGGTCATTCCATTTGAAAACATTGAATTATGATGTTTTTAAGTGGGCACTGAAATATTGACATGTTTGAAATACCTATTGTCAAAATTGACAGATGTCAATTTTTCTAATTCTAGAGGGATCTATAAGTAACAATTCAAGATGCCGCTCGTCTGTCTATCTTGTCCCTACTAGAAGTTATAGGCATTTTTCAAAACGTCTATTTGAGGTCAATATTTGACAAATACATTTTTAACTCAAAAACTGTAAGAGTTAAGTGGACATAAATTCATATGAGAGGGTAGACAATTGAACGGGGAATCTAAAAAAAATGAATATATAGGATGTTCCATTTAAAATAACAAAGTTGGTAGCCATTTCCGGTACAACCGGAAGTGATAGAAAGTCTAAATATTTTCCATGAGGTGATCGGATTCAACCGTGCAATGTAGATTTTTTTTCAAATTTTTTCTCTGTCAGGAACCCCGAAAACCGGCCCACCCTGTATAATGGACACATCACCATTTTTTATCTGTGTACGGAGGATTCTCTTTACTGTATGAATAATTCGAGGAAATCATTCGAAAAACAATACTTTGAGTTTATTTAACACTGCGCCTTGTTTGTGTGTTTTCAGCTATTCGCCCATTCTTTTGATCTTTGTATAAAGGTTTTAGTTCAACAAACAAGTGGCAGTGTCAAAAATAGAAACATATAGATAACTTACGGAAAAGAGCGTTTGACATATCCAAAGTGCTGTTGATGAACATGGTGGTCAATACTAAAACAAATCAAAACAATATATTTAAATAACTTTCACTCTTGCATTTTTTAATAGTACTTACGCTTGACGGCCTCAGCGGGAGTTGATTTGAAGTCAGCTGTAAATATGTTTAAATATCATTATAAATAATTTGCACTCGTTTGTGATAGTATTTTTAATATACAATCAACTCTCAGGGCAGTCTGAAATATTTTTGGCATTATCATTTAACCTGCAAAAAACCGTCATAATGTTTTTTAAATTAACAGTTTGATCTGTAGATCTACACACTTTATTGTTGCAGATCAAAGGAAATGTCTTATAATTTAACTAATTAGATTGACATTGATCAGTAGTTCAGACATAAACTGAAATTCTTGTGAATTTTATCGACTACTTTTAACTCTCATAAATATTATCCTAAACTGCTGTTAGTAAATAACAATATTATTCGAACCAATAATATTTTGAATTAATAAAACTTTTTAATTTTGACAAAAATACATATTTAATATGTGCTATGGCCATATTTGAAATTATGTAAGTTTATTTCAAAAATGAGTTCAAAATGAAGTAAGAACAGTTAAGAATGTAATTTTCAACTGAATTTAAACGATGTTTATGCAACTGGCTTTTATTACTAGACGTTAGCATACAGCTTTAACACGCTTCTAAGGATAATTTTAACATTTTCGTATTAATAAAACATTTTTAAAGATTACTATTACTTAAATAACACTTATAATATTAAGGTCATATGACAACTTTTTAGTAAATTTAGGGTAGATTAAACCTAACCTACCTAAAACCTAACTTTCGTAACAGTTATTTTACCTAACGTAATTTTAGTACACGTTATGGTTAAAGTTCGGTTAAGGTACAGTACTGTACTTACGACTGATTTAGGTTTTTGTGGCGAGTAGAGTAAGTTATTAAACATGTTATTCAATTTTAGTGTTTCGGTGTTGTTTTTCATATTTGTGAACCAAGTTAGATGCCACTTATAAAGATTAGTGTCTACAGTTGATTCAGGTAAGTGATAGGTTATATCCGATTATGCTAGATAGAAGATACATAACCGAACTTTAGCACATGCTATAATACGAAATAATAACATGTTCTGAAATTAGATTAGAGTGACATGGATGCAAATTTAGATGATTTAAACATTATTATCTAACTTAGCCTTAGTCCAGTAGTCAGAGACAAAAATACTACCCAACTACTAAAAATCATCCGAATTATTTAGAAATGTGTGTGCATGTGCAAAGTTTACTTTCCCCGAAAACCACCCCCATCAGGCGCGCACCCAGAAATTTGTCTTAAAGGAGGCCCACGCGTCTTGAAGGGGGCCCATCCTGGTCTTATGGGGGGAGCATTTAAACATTTAAACCTATGTATATATGTGAATATACGAAAATTGGTCGCGGACATAAGAACGCGTGACTTTTCTAAGCGGTCTTTTGGACGCGCCTAACCTAACCTAACCTAGAAGTATGTGGAATAGGCATCGTGCGCAAAATGATTTGTGCAATTTTCTCTATTATTGTCGAATGCTATGAATGTATGCAGGCGTCCAAATGTCTTGCGTCCATTTGTCTACATGTCGACGCGTCCAATTTTCGTCGCGTCCATTTTTCACTCGTCCAAATGACCGAGTCCTATTGTCGCGCGTCCATACGTCCGCATTCTTTTGTGGTGATAGCATGTTGCAGACAAAACACGAAATTGGACAAAACGCATTTTGTCTAGACTAAACGCGATATGTCTATTAATTAAATTAAAATTAAAACATAATTTCGAGTTTTGTCCAGACAAATCGTGTTTTGTCCACATGAGTTTAGACAAGTCCTAATATGCTAAGTGTCATAAAAATGTTAAATTTGTTGTGATAACAGAAGCTAAACGTTAATCGAAATTATTGAAAATATAAGAACATTGTGCTTTATTTTGACGCTCGCAAAATAATAAAGAAATAAAAACAAATGAACAATTTGTAAGGAAATATTAATTTCTTTGTTATTTATGTAAAAAAAACAACAACAAAATTAAGCCGATAAAGCTAGAGCAGCTAAACGTTGGGACTAAATTATGAATTATACGAGACGAGACATTCTCCCTATTTTTTCCGAAATTATAAAATAAATCGATCACTTTGTTTGATAAACAAAGTGACAAATTATTTATGAGACGTATATTTTAAACTTCACTTTAAATCAGTGTTTTATACGCGTGGCGCATGAAGTAAAATTTCGAGTTTAGAAAAGCCTGAAAATTTGGATTTGCTGGGGCGCAACGTACCGGCAAATCCAAATTTTCAGGCTTTTCTAATCTCGAAATTTTATTTTATGCTTAATCTGGGAGTGGAAACACTCATTAAAAGTTTTAAATTGAACGCTTTTATAATTAACCTTGTATAAAAAATCTACTTCTCGTAATTGAAAGTGATTCATTATTAAATAATCCAATTTGGTTTGATATTATTTAAGGTGAAACTTATACCTATAATTATTTACTTTTTTAATCAAGTAATTTTATTTTATTAATTTAAAATTAAATATTATTTGAATTCAAATACAATTAATTTGTAAAAAAAATGAATTCAAATCAAGTCTTATTATTTCAATTCAATATTAAAGAAAATATGATAATGTTTTACCAAGTGATAAATGAAAATGGTGATGTGTCCATCATAGTACTTCCCCCCGTAAATTGCGTATTAAATCACTTTTAAAATATTTGTAGCATTATTATTTTCAAAATGTCTTCAACTTTTTGATAACTACAACTTTTATTTGAAACATTTTTCAATTGGATCAACACATACTGACACAAACCAATGACTAGATAAAAAAACACTATTTATTTAATATCTCAAAAACTAAGAGTGCTATGACAAAAAGTGAAGATACAAAAAATCTTTAATATTTTATTACCTACAACTTTTATTTGAAACATTTTCCAATTGTATCAACACACACACTGACACAAATCAATGACTAGATAAAAAACACTATTTATTAAATATCTTAAAAACTAAGAGTGCTATGACAAAAAGTGAGTCCACAAAAAATCTTTACTTTTTCATTTCCTACAACTTTTATTTGAAACATTTTTTAATTGTATCGACACATACACTGTCACACACCAATAACTAGATGAAACACACAACTTTTGAAATATCTCAAAAACTAAGAGTGCTATGACAAAAAGTAAATGAACAATACATCTTCATTTTGTTATTATCTACAACTTTTATTTGAAAGAATTTTTTGTTTGATGAACATTTATTGAAAAAATCTGAAAAAACTGAAAACGCTAAGAGTAAAGTACCACTTCCGGTTTTCCGATTTTCACCAAAAGCTTTTCAGTTCTTCCGATTGTAACAAAAAGCTTAAGTTTCAAGTTTCATCTCGATATCTTTAGCGGCTTTTGCGGTACAGCGCACACAGACACACACACAGACACATAGACAAACAGACAGACAGACATTTTTCAAAAATGGTCTTATTCGACTCAGGGGACCTCAAAACGGATATTTCCGCTAAAATTTTTGATTCGAAAATGTTCACGAAAACAATACTTTCCCTTTGTATTACATTCGGGGGAAAGTAAAAAAAATACATTAATTGATAACTATAATTTTGTAATATTTTTCGACAATGGTGAACATATTTTGTTTGTCACTCTATCACTTATGACATGACATAGTTTTTCACTAATTTGTATATCTGTTTTATTTCTGGAAAATAAATGAGTTATTATTATATGTCATAAAGTAAAATAACATTAAGTGTTGAAGTGGTATAAAACTGCGAATGTGTCAAAAGTTAGGTTAGGTACCACATTCATTTAGGTAGACGATGTAACATCTAACGTAACCTAACTTTTGACACATTTGACATGGTCACCGTGTCAAAATTGGTTGTATCTCACATCGTCAAGGTTTTTGAGGTTAGGTGATTAGGTGATTAGGTATAATGTCATTCAGTCTACTAAATGTCGGCTAAAGCCGACACACATCAACTGCAATTATAGTTGAGATATCGTCAACTGTCTTTATGGATTAACGTAAGACAAACATAGTAATTAAGATACAAATTTAAAATAAACATAGTAAGTGCCATAAAAATGACATAAGTGATAGAATAACAAACAAAAAATGTTCACGGCTGTCTAAAAATATTACAACTTTCAAAATTTAAAAAATTGACAACTAATATTCATTATTAGTTGTCAATTTTTTAAATTTTGAAAGTTGTAATATTTTTAGATTTATTGTTTATCATTGATCACTTGGTAAAAAATTAGTATTATTTTTTCAATATTAAATTCAAATATAAAATGGCTTGATTTGCATAGCATTTTTTTGTGGAACCAAATGAATTGATTTTATTTAATTTAGACACTTTTTAAATTTAAAATTAAAATAAAATTACTTAATTTAAAAAGTAAATAATTATAGGCATAAGTTTTTGATAATAATAATAATCTTCATTCAGCATCTTTTACTTTTTTACCTTTTAAAATCAAGGGAAAGGTTTTTTTTTTAAATCCAAAACAAATTGATCAGCAAATCTCTATCTTATGATGATATTTATAATTGATGATTTTCTCACCGGAAATGGGTTATTCAACCAGGAAGTTCATTTCTTAAATAGAACATAGTGTTTTTATTACAGATTACGATTTTACGTGGAAAACATGAAACTTGTTTATAAAACATTTTTTCGAAAAACGTCATTTTAACTTAAAAATGACCTTGCTTAGGTCACTCATGCTACCCTAACACGATATGCAAGTGGTCGTTTCGGATTAACAAAGGGTATCGTTGGATAGAGTGTACAAAAATAAACAACATTTGTTGAAAACTCAATCAGATACTATTATTATTTATCAGAGCTGGGATGAATCCTCAAAAACAGGATTCGAATCACGAATCCGAATCACCTAATATGATTCGAATCACGAATACTCGAATAAAGGATTCGTAAGTGAAAAATATGATTCGAATCCTCATTTTTGAATCACGGATACAAATCCTTTAAAAATAAATTTGAATCTATTATTTGCAACCAGTAATATTTTATTCCATCACTTTCTATTAACAAAAAAGTACATTTACCGACTAAATATCTGATTATATAATGATTTTAATTACTGATGATATATGTGTTATTGAACTTCATTTTAAATCTGTGTTTTATACGCGTGGCGCATGAAGTAAAATTTCGAGTTTAGAAAAGCCCCGTGAAAATTTGTCTCGGGTCGCTGCGCGACCCTCGACAAATTTTCTACGCGGGGCTTTTCTAAACTCGAAATTTTACTTCATGCTTAGTCTGGGAGTGGACAACACTCGTTCTTAGAAGTTTCAAATTGAAGGATCACTCTAGAGTTTATTACCATTTTACAAAGGCTACAGCTCGAAGGACCAACCATGGTCTTCGGAGACCGAAGGACTACAGGGAATCGAAGTTTTTTTACAAGAAAACAACGAATATCTGAAGGTTTACAGCATGGATAGAAAAGAAAACATCTAATTTTGAAAAATATCGAAGTTGGGTTGGTTTTCAGTGCATTCTAACTTCACTTTAAATCAGTGTTTTATACGCGTGGCGCATGAAGTAAAATTTCGAGTTTAGAAAAGCCCCGTGAAAATTTGTCTCGGGTCGCTGTGCGACCCTCGACAAATTTTCTACGCGCGGCTTTTCTAAACTCGAAATTTTACTTCATGCTTAGTCTGGGAGTGGACAACACTCGTTTGAACTTTAAATTTAACTCTTTTAAAAAATCGACGTATGTAATATAAAAAATCATTCATTGAAATCATAGAAAAAGATGCAAAATGTTACCTAAAATTAACTTTTAGAGTTAACTTTATAATTTGCTCTGTTTTCAATGGGTGAATATTCTAATCCTAAAAAAAACCCGTTATTATTTAATATTAAAATTGCATTTAATACAATAACAAACTGTGAATAAATCGACATAAATCTAGAAATATCGAAAATCTCGACATGTAGAAAATCTTGACGGTCCACTCCCAGACTAAGCATGAAGTAAAATTTCGAGTTTAGAAAAGCCCCGCGTAGAAAATTTGTCGAGGGTCGCGCAGCGACCCGAGACAAATTTTCACGGGGCTTTTCTAAACTCGAAATTTTACTTCATGCGCCACGCGTATAAAACACAGATTTAAAATGAAGTTCAATAACACATATATCATCATTAATTAAAATCATTATATAATCAGATATTTAGTCGGTAAATGAACATTTTTGTTAATAGAAACTGATGGAATAAAATATTACTGGTTGCAAATAATAGATTTAAATTTATTTTTAAAGGATTTATATCCGTGATTCAAAAATGAGGATTCGAATCTTTGATTCGAATCATATTTTTCACTTACGAATCCTTTATTCGAGTATTCGTGATTCGAATCATATTAGGTGATTCGGATTCGTGATTCGAATCCTGTTTTTGAGGATTCATCCCAGCTCTGTTATAGGCATACGTTTTTGATAATAATACTAATCTTCATTCAGCATCTTTTACTTTTTTACCTTTTAAAATCAAGGGAAAGGTTTTTTTTGAAAATCCAAAACAAATTGATCACCAAATCTCTATCTTATGATGATATTTATAATTGATGATTTTCTAACCGGAAATGGGTTATTCAACCAGGAAGTTAATTTTTTAAATGGAACATAGTGTTTTTATTACAGATTAGGATTTTACGTGGAAAACATGAAACTTGTTTATAAAACATTTTTTCGAAAAACGTCATTTTAACCTTAAAATGACATTGCTTAGGTCACTCATGCTACCCTAACACGATATGCAAGTGGTCGTTTCGGATTAACAAAGGGTATCGTTGGATAGAGTGTACCAAAATAAACAACTTTTGTTGAAAACTCAATCAGATACTATTATTATTTATCAGAGCTGGGATGAATCCTCAAAAACAGGATTCGAATCACGAATCCGAATCACCTAATATGATTCGAATCACGAATACTCGAATATAGGATTCGTAAGTGAAATATATGATTCGAATCAAAGATTCGAATCCTCATTTTTTAATCACGGATACAAATCCTTTAAAAATAAATTTGAATCTATTATTTGCAACCAGTAATATTTTATTCCATCAGTTTCTATTAACAAAAATGTTCATTTACCAACTAAATATCTGATTATATAATGATTTTATTAAATGATGATATATGTGTTATTGAACTTCATTTTAAATCTGTGTTTTATACGCGTGGCGCATGAAGTAAAATTTCGAGTTTAGAAAAGCCCCGTGAAAATTTGTCTAATTTTCTACGCGGGGCTTTTCTAAACTCGAAATTTTACTTCATGCTTAGTCTGGGAGTGGACAACACTCGTTCTTAGGAGTTTCAAATTGAAGGATCCCTCTAGATTACTAAGTTTATCACCATTTTACAAAGGCTACAGCTCGAAGGACCAATCATGGTCTTCGGAGACCGAAGGACTACGGGGAATTGAAGTTTTTTTACAAGAAAACCACGAACAAAATTTACAAATTTTCTACGCGGGGCTTTTCTAAACTCGAAATTTTACTTCATGCTTAGTCTGGGAGTGGACCGTTAAGATTTTCTACATGTCGAGATTTTCGATATTTCTAGATTTATGTCGATTTATTCATTTTTTTTAGGAATAGAATATTCACCCATTAAGAGCCGACCAAATTATAAAGTTAACTCTAAAAGTTAATTTTAGATAAAATTTTGAATCATTTTCTATGATTTCAAAGAATGATTTATTATATTACATACGTCGATTTTTTAAAAAAGTTAAATTTAAAATTCAAACGAGTGTTGTCCACTCCCAGACTAAGCATGAAGTGAAATTTCGAGTTTAGAAAAGCCCCGCGTAGAAAATTTGTCGAAGGTCGCGCAGCGACACGAGACAAATTTTCGCGGGGCTTTTCTAAACTCGAAATTCATGCGCCACGCGTATAAAACACTGATTTAAAGTTAAGTTAAAAATGCACTGAAAACCAACCCAACTTCGATATTTTTTCAAAATTAGATGTTTTCTTTCCTATCCATGCTGTAAACCTTCAGATATTCGTTGTTTTCTTGTAAAAAAACTTCGATTCCCTGCAGTCCTTCGGTCTCCGAAGATCATAGTTGGTCCTTCGAGCTGTAGCCTTTGTAAAATGGTTATAAACTTAGTAATCTAGAGTGATCCTTCAATTTGAAACTTCTAAGAACCAGTGTTGTCCACTCCCAGACTAAGCACGAAGTAAAATTTCGAGTTTAGAAAAGCCCCGCGTAGAAAATTTGTCGAGGGTCGCGCAGCGACCCGAGACAAATTTTCACGGGGCTTTTCTAAACTCGAAATTTTACTTCATGCGCCACGCGTATAGAACACTGATTTCAAGTGAAGATAAAAATATACTATTAACGTTGGATATTTTTCATGGTTAAGTAACCAAATATCCATTCTCAAATATTTGAATTATTCGAAAATTTTAATATTTATATTCAAATATGAATAATTTAGTGATTTTAATATTCATATTAGAATATTTAACTATTTGAATTAATCGAATTCGAATCCCAGCCTGAATAGCGATGATTCGAATTATTTAGGAGGATTTGAATCCGTGTATGAGGATTCGAATGCTTTTATAAGGATTCGATTCCTTTTATAAGGATTCGAATCCTTTTATAAGAATTCGAATCCTTTTATAAGGATTCGAATCCTTTTAGAAGAATTCGAATCCTTTTATAAGGATTCGAATCATCTACGTCTGGATTAGAATACGAATCCTTTTAAAAATATGTAACGAATCCGGATCACGAATCCGTTTTCACTAAAGTATTCGAATACCTCTGTTGAATCCTCTAAAAGGATTCGAATCCGGGAATCGAATCCTGAATGATTCGAATCCTGCCCAGCTCTGTTATTTATGTATTGTTGACGAGATAATAAAACAAAAAACTAAACGAAAAACAAAACGAACACGTGTGCAATTCAGAAAACTTTATGTAATTAAAAATGTTCAAAATGTCTGCCACCTTCTTGAAGACATCATTCCATTCTTTGTCTCACGCTGTCGATGGCTTTTCTAACTTCTTCAGGATTTTTTGAAAAACTGACTGTGCGCCGTGCAATTAACGCGAAATGCGACGGACACCCATCTTGTTGGAACCACATGACTTGACGTATCGCAAGCGATACATCTTTAAGAATTTCTGGCAGTACACTTTGTAAAAATTGAGAGTTCAAATTTCCATTTAAAGTCTGGTTAAAAAAATAAGGACCGATAATTTGGTGCCCAAGGATACCACATCATGTATTTAAGCTCCATCGATGTTGGTTATCCACTCGTCAAAGCCAGTGAGGATTTTCCGTTGACTAGTAATGCGCATTATGAATATTAACTTCTCCAGTACTTTTAAAACTAACTTCATCGGTACAGAGAATTTGAACTGGAAAATCAAAATTTTGATCTAGCAACCAATTACAAAACGTAATGCGTTTCTGGATATCATCTTCGCTCAGTTCTTGGTAAAGATAAACGTGATATAGATGAAATTTATTATCTTTTAAAATTTGACACACCATCCTGTGACCTCTAGGATAAGTCACAGGACGGTGTGTCAAATATTCTTCTCGTTGAGACATGAGAATTCCTAATGACTGCAGCGATAACATCGGCTACTCTTTCGTCTCTCACTCGACGTCTTACTTATCTGTTGCGATTTTGATGATGCTGTACTTTATTCGTTGTACGAACAAGTGCTGCTAATCGCTGGAAAACTCTACGTTAATGATGTTACCGATTGGGATATCGCTCGGCGTAAAGACGCTCAGAGGCTAATTAATTTGAATGGCACTTTCCTAAAACCATTAACATGTCAAATGCTTCTTCGTTTGAGAACGGCATGATTCTTATCACTACCGTACTTGTGCCCAAAGGCAATACCGTTCACGAGCAGAGACAAATCAACTGCCAATGTCATCTTTAGCCTATTTGGATCCGAATTATGAGTTTAATTCGTGTTGCGATAATTACAAGTTACTTTTGGCACGCAATTCACATCGTAGGTAAAATCGAGTATCACAAGAATTGCAAACGTTTTCGTTTTCATCTCGTTTCGTTTCTCGTTTTGTTATCTTGGTAACAATAAATAAAAGTATCTGATTGTTTTTTCAACAAATATTGTTAATTTTCGTACACTTTATCCAACGATACCCTATGTTAATCTAAAACGACGACTTTCATATTATGTTAAATGGGTAACACGTGTGACCGAGACAAGATCACTTCAAGATAAAAATGACGTTGTTTGAAAAAATGATTCATAAAAAAGTTTCATGTTTTCCACGTAGAATACGAATCTGTAATAAAAATACTATCTTGAACAAGTTTCTCCTCTTTCACGTGGTGAAACATATTTAACTATGATTTAATAAAGAAAACACTTGGTTAAATTTCACTAATATTTTGGTTTTTTATGACTCAAAGTCGAAACTAGTTGGAATAAAAAACCAAAATATTAGTGAAATTTAACCAAGTGTTTTCTTTATTAAATCATAAAAATACTATGTTCCAAATAAAAAATTAACTTCCAGCCTGAATAACATATTTCTGTTCAGAACCGAAAGTTTAAAATATGATCATAAGATAGAGTATACCCGATTTGGTGATCAAATAGTTTTTAATTTTCCAAAAAAAAACCTTGCCTTGATTTTAAAGGGGGTGGACTGGTGGTCGTATCCACTCTGTGTATAGATTTATTATTCAAGGTTTATTATAAAAGCGCTTAATTAGAACATTTAACGAGTATTTCCAGTCCCAGATTAAAAATGAAGTAAAATTTCGAGTTTAGAAAAGCCTGAAAATTTTGATTTGCTTAGGCGCGCTAGCGAAGCGAGTCGCGCCCCAACAAATCCAAATTAAATTTGCGCCACGCGTATAAAACACTGATTTTAAGTGAAGTTCAAAATATATTCCTTATTAAGAATTTGGCACTATGTTTATGAAACAAAATTATGTTTTCCAGTACTTTTTTTCAATGTAAAGTCTTGCAACGCATTTTGTCTAATAGCCCTTAGACACAGCGCATTTTATTTAGACAATGTGCAAAATAACTGACAAGTGCAATTTGATTCGACTATTGTCTAAAAACATTGGACAATTCTAGACAACGGTTTTGTCCGCAACATATACATGGACATACCACAATTAAGTTAGTCTGGGGGGAGAAGGGGGGTGGCTCAAGCCCGCGAGCCACCCCCTGGGTGCTCGCCTGACCCCCATAAGGGGTAAAAACAGAAAACATCGATTTCCCACAAATCTACACATGAAAATGTTTCAAACAAAAAATGTAGCAAAGGGGATTTTGAACAAAAAAGTTAACTAACACTTTTTTTGTGAAATGAACCGTTCTCTCAGAAATAACAATTTAAATAACCAGTCATATTGAATTTCAGTTGTGTGCACGAAATAACTTATTTGAGCAAATGCATCACACGTCGACGATAGAAATTCGATAACTTTTGATCGCAGTATCCTACTGGAACAAATAAAAATAAGTTTCAAGGGGAAAGAGTACAGCTTTCTTTTAGAATTATTACATTTTACTATAGATGAAGTCAGATTCTACAAATCTGTTAATTCTATAAACTCTGCGAGGTAATGGTGGTCTTTTACGATTTTCCACATATTAATAAAATTTATCAGTACCATTGAAAAATCCATAAGAAAAATTAATTCTGACAGTATAAACTTCAATACCTGTACCATAAACGTTCGATTTTCAGTTTTGGGAAAAAATATAGAAAGTTTGAATTATCCCTAAAAAAAAAACACAGAACGCACATATTAATAAAATTGATCAATCCCATAGAAAAAATCCATAAGGAATATTAATTCTGACAGTATAAACCTTAATACCTGTACCATAAACGTTCGACTTTGAGTTTCGGGAAAAAATATAAAAAGTTTGAATTATCCCTAAAAAACGCGGAAGTCCCTATTAATTTTGACAGTATAAACTTCAATACCTGTACCATAAACGTTCGATTTCGATTTTCTGGAAAAAATACAAGAAGTTTGAATTATCCCTAAAAAACGCGAAATTTAAACTTTCATATTTAAAATGATCTCACGTCACCGAAAATGCTTTCACGAAAAAAAAAAGTTGGGAAAAAATTAAGTTTTAAACTGTTATTTAGAAAGAAAAGGTGAAGGTTTTAATTCCGGGTTTTCCAGTCATAATTCAAACTTCTCATATTTTTTCCTAAAACTCTAAATCGAATGTTTATGATACAGGTATTGAAGATTATATACTGTCAGAATGAACATTCCTTGTGGATTTTTCAAACGGACTGATACATTTTATTAATATATGGAAAATCGTAAAAGACCGCCATAACTCCGCAGCGTTTATTCAATTAACAGATTTGTAGAATCTAACTATGGTAAAATATAATTATTCTACAAGAAAGCTGAACTCTTTCCCTTTAAAATACATTTTTATGTATTCCAGTAGGACACGGCGATCAAAAGTTATCGAATTTCTACCGTCTTGGTATACATTTGCTCAATTAAGTCACTTCGCACGCGCAACTGAAAGGGTTTAGCAACTTTTTCGTTTGAAATCCTCTCAGCTACATGTTTTGTTTGAAACATTTTTTTTCCATGTGCATATTTGTAGGAAATCGATGTTTTCTGTTTTTTACCTTTTATAGGGGTGGTTTTTGGAAGCCCGGGAGTAGAAATGGTAAACTTTTTTATCTTAGGAGTTTAGTAGTTCAGCTAATTCGGGCGATTTTTAGAGGTCAGATCTCTGACGACTGGACTACTTGATGTATAATGATATTTAAGCTGACAACCCTAATGGCTAAAGTTAGGATATGTTAAGTTAAATTAAAATTTAGATTTGTACTAAAGTTAGAATAGAAAAAATTAGATATGATAACATGATGCGTGTTCTAACATTTATCCTAATTTGTTATCTCACCTAATCTATATAATTGTTATGTAACCTAACGTAATGTAAGGCAAAAGTTAGTAATAGTTTCAAAAGTGAGGCTAACTGCCATAGTCATTTTCTTAACAGCTTACCTAACTTTAAAGATAGTTGTATACGCTTATTCGAGTATTAGTTACTTAGGTTAGGTTAGAGTGAATAATAGTTAGAAAAGCTAAGTTAACTGACGGCTATTTAAGCCATTGTAACTTTTTTAACAGCTTACCTAGTTTTAAAGAGAGTTATTTAGGTTATTTTAAGTTATAGTACTTTTACTTACAATTTATGTTAGGTAACATGTATCAGAGTTAGGTATAACTTACGGCTAAGAAAAGTTAGGTTAACTTATTGCTATCTAAACTAACTTCTCGTTTCTAGCAGCTTACGCATATTTTAAGCAAACATTACTTTTGAAAAACCTATGCAACCAAATGTGACTTTAGGTTAGGTTTGGTATTATCAAATTTAACCTAAAAATTATCTAGTATATGAAGCCATTTACAAATTTTAAGTTGACTATTATCTGGCAATGAAGTTAATTTAGAAGAAATATATAATTACTGTTAATTTATAGTATTGAAACGGCCATTGGCTTTGTTTTTCAGTTCTATAAAATTGGTCAATAGATAACAGAGTTTTTGCGTTGGACGTTTTTTGTCGAACACCCGGTATTGTTCAAATGTTTGACAGTTAAATTAGTGTTTGACAGGATTGACTGTTTTCATTTTAATTTACTATTGTCTGGTTTCACCAACTACAATTAAATCTTATTTGTTGATTAAATTTATTTGTCGATTGGAATAGAAATTTTCCGTGTCATAAACATCAATGTAATGTGAATTGATGAATATTTTGACATGTATGTAACTATTACTAGATTTTAATCGATAAATAACTATTGGTCGATTTAACTGACGTTGGTGAAACCCGGCATAAATTTTATATTTTAATTGCTGTCTGATGACAATAAATCACTAGATTTTATTATTTCTTAGATTGTTGTTTCATCACAAGTTTTGCAATTTTGTTTAAAAACATTGATTTTAATAAGTCGTTCTTGTTGATTAAATAAATGAACTAGATATTGAATTTATGTGAACTACTTACTGACTTTGTATCCCAAATATTTGGCAGTGGTGACGAACAAATCGTTAAAGCGAGCGGTACTGTTCAACGTCCTTTCCCAAGCTGCAATAGATTTTAATTTGCAATTTTATTAAACCCGAATTATATATCAATTTATAGATCTGATAGGTACATTTAAATACTTACTCTGCATGAAGCATTCAAAGACTGCCAGGTACCTTTTGATGAGTTCGCATTGGATTTCGAAGAAGGAATCTATGAATATAAAAAAAAAAACATCATTTACTATCACAATATAGTAAAGAGCAAACATTTGTCATATAATGTATTATTTATATACAATTGCAGTTGCATGTTATAAACACAAATATAATAAATTCAACCTTGAATATCCTTTTACGCAATATTGATGAACTTATTTCTGGAATTAGGAGTGCAAAAGTTTGTTACTTCATTTATTTCTAATAGAATTTACAATACATATACAATATTATATTACGAAGTGTGTTACGGAACTCGAAAGGTTTTGTATACTAATTCTTATTGTTAGGCGATGACAGCTATCTGTTAATCTTTGTCTATCGATAAGAATGATGAAAATAGTAATGATTTAACAACGAAGATAAGGAATTTGATTGTTGAAACTGTAAAGTCTGGCCACAAAAAGAAGCTGCAGTACAACTTCACATCATACAAAGCGGATTTTACAGGCTTATGAAGAAGCAGAAGACACAAGGGGATCTATGAGATTTACCAAACCTTGGCCAACCTCGATAAAAGTAGCCGTGTAAACAAGATCATTAGATGAACATCAATTGCCGACCCAAGGAAGACTGCAATAGATCTACGACGCATATTTCCATAGAATTAAAGAAATGGACTAGACTATAAGTAGGGCCATAAGAGGTATTCTGAGATCTGTGGGAAAGAATTAAGAATTAAAGAAATGGACTGGACTAGACTATAAGACCATGAGAGGTATTCTGAGATCTGTAAGACTAAATGGGTGCATTTCTGCAAATAATCCATGAATATCTGCTAATAATAGAAAGCCACAAATGGATATTGCAGTGAGACATCGTCATTTAACTAAATATAGTAGGCTAAAGTGCTCTTGTCTGATAAATCTAAGTTTAAGTTTTTCGAAAGTGATAGCATACGATATGTCAAGGGTTTAATAGGAAAAATATTTAATCCACGTTATTCACAAATATAAAGATGACCTCGATGATTTTTTAAGTGATCTTCAAATAAATCGAAAAAAGAAAAACACCACAAAACCTCAGATAGTCTCACTGGGTCTATGTAACGTCACTGTACTGTGCTAATTGCTGCAAAATGTATCCCAACTATATATTATACATAACAAATAATACTCTGTTGTTTGTATTGTTTACGATTTTTATATATTTTTTTTTCTATTACAGAGCCAAACTTATTACATTATTGTTTGTAATATATATATATAGGGTTTTTCAAAAGTAAATATTGAAACTACTCGTATCGTGACTTATTTTTATGCATTTTCAAAAATAAAGACAGTATCAGGTCACAGGGAAAAAAACATGTTTTTGTTTTCACCTTTTGGTCGTCATTTTCTTTTATTAAAAGAAATAGTTTTTCCTCTGCAAACTAGCATTGAACTTTAGAGCTTGTCAAAAGCTGGTAGCAAGATTTGAAGAAAGTTATGGATAAAAAGAAATCAAGGGGTCTTCTGGCAACATATGTTGTAGTTGTTAAAGTTTTCCAAAAAAAAAAACCGCAAAATTTAGCAAATTAAAACAAATATGGAACATCTAGTGTCGTCTGGAGATGGGTAACACCACAACATGGCGCATTCTTCGAAAGCAACTTAAAATGTATCCACATAAAATGCAAATTAATTTTGAACTAAAATAAGCTGATAAAGTTATACAAACTGATTTTGCCCTGGAAACAATAGTGGAAATCTTAGTGAATCCACAGTGGCTTGATAATGTTTTTTGGACTGACGGAGCACACTTTCAACTTAATGGTGGTGTGAATATACATAATCGTCGAATTGGGTCAATTAATAATCCGCATTCGGTCATTCAACAAAGACTTCACGATTCAAAAGTTAACGTTTGGTGTGGCTTTTCATCACACAGATTTAATTTAATTTAAACAGATTTTGGATGGACGAACAAACGCAGTTACAGTAAATGGACAACGTTATTTGAATATGCTTTGTGATTATGCAATACTATTATTACGAGAGCACGATAGGGAAAACATCATATTTATGCAGAAAAGTGCACCTCTGCACATCTTTAACCCTTAAAAACTGAAGGAACACTTTTGGAGACCGTATTATCAGTAGATAATTTCCTGTAAATTGGCCCGCAAGATCGAGAGATCTTAACCCTGCTGATTTTTGGTTATAGGGGTATCTAAAAGAAAGAGTGTTTTTAACCAAACCTAATTCAATCGATCAATTGAAGGAATCCATTACACAAAACATAGCAGCTATTCCAGCAGACCTACTCAGAGTTGTGGTTTATAGTATTGAAGAAAGTTTACTTCTTGTTCAAGAAGAAACCACAAATAATATTTACGATAAATGTAATATTTTTAATAAAACCCATTTTATCTGCACGTACAGGCATTTTTAGTTTTTAAATTGCTGAATGATTCAAAAAAATATCAGTATTTTAAGATACGACTTACTTTTAATAAACCCTATACATCTATTTCTGTATACAAATAGGACTCAGTAACGTTTTCGACTTTTCGTTCCGGAAGGAAAATTTTGGTTCTGGGGCGGGGTTACCAACAAGAAATAAACTAAATTTTACAAAAACTAATGTATATATAATAGAAATGACCGGGTTTTGGAAGACATTCCATTTTTCGACGAAAGCATAGTTAACTATACTTTTGTCGAACCATACCAACAAGAATAAAATTCTATAAAACAATAAATAAGCTCAATCTTAGACAAAGTAACGTATAAATCAGGGCCTGCCAATAATTTTATGTTTCCAGCAGGAAACTAGTATCCATATTCGATTTGGCGAATATTCGATTGCAAATTTATTGCGCATGCCTGTATATTATCTGTATTGTCAATTTTATTAAATGTAGCCATAATAAGTTAAATAGAAATAGCCGATTTATCAGCTGGGAATAAATGCATCTGTTAATACTTTTTGGGTTGGTGTCGTATTATTCTAATAACGAAGTGTTTTTTAAACGTCACATTAAAATCGCGTTTTACACGCCTGATAAAGTAAAATTTTGTGTTTAAACACAACATTTTACTTCATGCTTAAACAAGGACTGTAAACACTCGTTGGAATATTATTTAACACTTCAATAAATGTAAAGATCTGTAAAAAGAAAATTAGACTATGTATTACTAATTTTTATTCGATTTTTAAATTGACAATGTCTTATGAAGAGTAGAGTTTTTACAGAATTTTCTAAAAATATAAAAAAACCAACAGGTTATCTAATCAGTCTCTGAATTTACATAAAAATAATGAGTCTATAACATTTTAATGAATAATTAAATAATCCCTACATATTTTTGTAAGAAAAGAGATAGAAAAATAACTATCCTTGGCAAAGTTTTAAATAATTTTACGCTGAATAATAAAATGTTATTAGATTTTTTCTATCGATTCAGTTTTCGAGACATAACACAAACATACATTTTTTTAAATGAAAACAGTAGTTGGTTATATCATCATTAAAAAGCGATTTTTTTCTTTTTAATCAGATATGTCACTAGACATATTTATTCACAAAAATAACTGAGTTATTAACTATCCTCTATTTCATTTACAACACAAAAATAGTTAGCCTTGAAATAATGACTATAATAAAACAATTGCGATTGTTTGTAACAGTTAGTTTCATTGTTGTATTTTTCAATTAATTTAATAATTGTTTAAAAACAACTCTTTTTTATGGACATTTTTTCATAACAATTTCCATTTCTTCATACACATAACCTCCAAATAAACTAATTTGACAAACATTTAACAAACTCCTATGTTACAAAAAGCCGCTATTGTTTTATGATTGTAACTTCTATTGCCAACTATTTTTTATTGTAAAAAAAAATAGAAACTTTTTATAAATAGGTATATCATGTAAAATGTCAGTTTAAAGAGAGAAAAATCCCTTTTTGATAATGACATAGGCAACTACGATTTCCATTTAAAAAAATGCAAGTTTGTGTTATATCTCGTAAACTATTGCCAATATAAAATATCTGATAACATTTTACTACTCAGTGTAAAATTATCTAAAACTTTGCTATTTATAGTTTGTTCTATTTCTCTTAATAACTTAGAAAAATCGATTCGAAAAAATCGACACTTTTCACATTTTTCAAAATATCTAATAACAATTGACTTTTTTGAAAAAAAAAACATTGTGTTTATTCAGCTCATGAAACTACACTACTTTGCCCACTTAACCGTTTCTCTATCTCTTATAGTTTCCAAAATCCCTTCTATTAATGAAGATAGAAAAAAGTAAGTAAAGGACCATTAATATCAATAATAGGCAAAAACTAATATATGCTTCAGAGCTCTATTTTGCAGCTTATTTCAGGCGCCTAATCAGAATTTGTCAATCTTTAATTGTTTTCACGTCAAAACTAAAAATTTTGCAGTTTTGAAACATTGAAATAACTTCTTTATTTAAAGAGAAATTGACATGCGGTAAAAAGTTTCTTTAGGAACTTTTTAAATAGAATACGCCGACCTTAACAGATTTCGTTTTAAGTTTGACTTTGGTGGGATATGACATAAAGTTGTGTTATTTTAAATACAAATCATCGTTTGCCTGGACTTCAATCGAGTAAAGTCAAAGCAAACTATGATTTGTATTTAACATAACATAACTTTATGTCATATCTCATAAAAGTCAGCATTTTTTGTAAGCTTTCCAAAAAAATTAATTACCGTATTCTACTTAAAAAAGTGCATAAGAGAGTCTTACAGCATGTTAATATCTTTTTAAATAAAGAAGTTATTGCATTCATAAAAATGGTACTTTACTTGAAAATAAAAACGAAAATGCTGCACCCTGTACATGACCATGTAAGTATGGATATTTTAATGTCAATTTATTTATTTTTTCATTATAAACTGTGTAAATATGCAAAATGTTAAGGAAGGTAAGATTCGTCAACAAGATAAAATGTGTTTTAATTTAAATCATTTAAACTAAATACTTTTAGTAACATAATAAAATATTTAAGTTTAAACTTAATTTAATTTTGTGTTTAATTTGTAAATAATTAAAAATATTAAACAAATATTATTATAAAAGTTGTGTTTTTAATTAACAGACATCAAAAATACCACACTTGACTCATGTTGCCATTTGAAAATTCAAAGTTACTTCCGATTCCTTGTACTGTTGGATTGTCCCGGAATATAATAAGTGCACCAATTGATTCTACGGGTTCACTTTGCTAATGAACGGCCTTATGCATAGTCGCTAATCGCGACTAACGTGTAACTAACTAAGGTTTAGTAAGAGAATAAAATATTTCGTATGCATAGTCCAATTTTAGACGCAATTAGCGCTAGTCACGGCCTAAATTTGTAATCACACCATACCCCTAGTTTTACATTTGACTACTATCCTTTTCAAAAAGCGAGGCATGTCACTTTCGGATGCTGTATTTTCAAAAGAAAAAATCTTGGAAAATATATAAATACGTATCTACATTCCTTGGAATGTTCCTCATTTATTTTGAGAAAATCAAATTTTTATCACATTTATTTACTGAGATATTAATAAAAATGTTTAAAAAGGTACCTACATTTTTGTAGATTTTTACTAAGATCAACTTTAACATTTTATATAAATTGATTGGCTACATATACGAAATTGAAAAAATACATGTAATAGATCAGACTTATATTTATATAACGACGCAAATAAAAATTAAATGTGTCCACCCTTTATTCCCCGATTTTAAAAAAAGTCGACACCTACGTTCTCGGTTATTTTACAATCAATTTACATACAAATAACAGATATTATATATTACACAATTATATTGCAAAATGTATAAAACAAATTATGAATATATCAAATATTCGATTTTTAGTGGATTAAAAATTGTTCGAAGAGATATAAAATATTGACGGTGAAAGTGAGGTGTGGGGAATAGAGGGGGTCCCGCTCGGTTCATCGTCGTTACGATGCGGACGATGATGAAAGGTTTATAACGAAAGGGAAGACAGCAGTTATTTACAATTGGAACAGAACACATTAATAAAATCATTTTAAAATAAATGAATTAAATATTTCATATGCGTTTCAATACTTATTGAGAATCGTATATAGAAGGAATTATATAAAAATGTTCGTGTCAGTGCAGTTTGCCGCTTAGCATTAACGGCAAGCGTATGGTCGCCGTACGAACGCTGAGTTAGCATACTCGCATCTCTCTCTACGGCCTGAAAACTGATTTCGATATAAAAACACCTCGATTTTAATGATACACCTGTACTTTTTTTAAGGATAGTATTCAATTATTCATCACATAAAATGTACACATACGTTATGCCAAGTCCCATTTTAATCCGATTTTTAATAACCGAGATTGTATTTATATTTAACATATTTTGTTTAATCCATCACATTCGAAATAGATTCTAGTAACCACCTTATATTTTTCATTAATCTTAAATATTATATAACGGAGATACAGGCAATGAAACTCGACCGTTTGAAAAGTTCATGAAAAAACACTACCTTTTTTTGGTAAACATACGCCGAATATATATTATCTTTGACATTAAAATTCTAAAAAAAAATCATCACATATACAAATGATGTATTTTTATGTGGTTTAAATTTTAAAACAATCGACCCCATCGACTTCAAAATATTTAACTTCAAAGTGACATGCCTCGCTTTTTGAAAAGGATAGTATACGTAACCTCAAACGTCATTCGCGTAATTGTGAGCGTCCAAGTTCTGCGTTTCCTAGAACGATGAGCTGTATTGTGACGTTCGCGAAAGAGCGCAAAAATCGTGTGCTATGCCTGTGCCCTGTAGGAGAAACGAATTTCCCTAGAACGGCGGTTGGATGAAGGCCACATTCGTTCGTCAGTTTACAATTGTAAACCTAGCAAATACAGCGTAAAAAATTATCAACATACGTATAGAGTATTGTCTTTCTTCTTTCGATTTAAGTGCAGTACGCGAATTTTTATGAGCACAAAGAAAGCGCACGAATTTGGCCTCGTTCAAGAACTTTACAACACTATTTCAAATCACTATGAGGTCTATGGTGAATAGTAACCAAGAGAGAGCTATAAAAGTTAATTAAAATTCACAATTGGTAATTGAATATTGCTAATTCTACGCCGAAAGAATTTCTTTTTGTGTAAATTAGTTGGCGACATTGGCACAGAGGGCGTAACAATCCTCGTCTCATTGTTGTTCGTCTATGTTGCCGATACGAGCGACTAAAGATAGGCGTTACTAACAAGTATGTTTTAAAACATGACTATGCATACGGCGTACTTAGTAATATCGTAAGGACATCTATATTGTTGTTCGTCTATGTTGCCGATACGAGCGACTAAAGATAGGCGTTACTAACAAGTATGTTTTAAAACATGACTATGCATACGGCGTACTTAGTAACACCTTAATCGCGATTAGTTAATCACACGTTAGTAACAGTATAATCACAGGGCTATCCATAAGGCCGAAAATGTTTTGACCGATCCATGTCCGACAAAGGGTTTTCAAAATAAAGGGGTGGCATGGGTGGTCTGAATCACCCTGTATATGGACAGGGAGCCTGTTCATTAATTCAAATATTCCTTGTATAATATATTCCATTTGTTTCTGGATCTCGCCTAGCTATGGAAAAGTGACAGTTTAAGTATTGTAAATGGGGCTGGTTGTGTTTTAAATCAGGGTTTTTAAATGTCACTGTGAGATGTTCGATTTTAAGGTTATAATTTCTGACTATTGTGATCTTACACTGTTGCCTGTTTAACAAATTTTCAGATATGAAACAATAATAATATGCAGTTTTAAGATTAACAAAATTGACTACTTGGTTTTTGTACATACAAACACAGCAATAATATTGTAGTCTAGTAGATTTCAATTCGTCAGGTCTTTGTCGTAAAATTAATTGTAATGAAGATCTCCCTACCTGAAACGTAATTATCTTTAATTAAAGTTCACCGAAATAAAAATGTGCAACCATAACAAGAATATCACAAAATTAATCACAAGTTTTAAAATAAAGTGGCTCAAGTATGAAATGGGTATATTATACAGAAAAAGGGCGGATTTGGAAATAACAGCCTACGAACAACACCTTTTTCTAAGTAAAAATCTACCAGTTCATTCATGGGACGATTTTTAAAAGAAAATACACACAGTTATTCACAAGAAAATCGTTAATAAATCCAGAACTTTGCATATAAAGTTAAAACACCTGTTATCCCAAAAACCACAAGGAAGAAGCCTACCCACACCTTTACTAGCACAAAACGGATATCACCTTTTCAAATAACGAAGAAGAAGTTCTACAGAAAGGTCTAAAACACGTTTTCTCGCCAAAACAAATTCCATTAGAAGATATCCTCAACGACTTGGACACCGCAGCCAGCAAGCTCCCACCATCAGAAGCAGCATGTTTTACCACCGAGGCCCAGAAAACTGTACAGAAAACGGACTACAAAACATCTACCAATTCCAACATCATAAAAGAACTCAAGAAAAAGGATTGCTTTTATTTAAAAGCAGACAAAGGCAATAGTGTGGTTATTGTGAAAAAAGATGATTATTCCGCGAGTGTCAACGAGTTACTTAATACAGGCCCATATACAGTTACACCAAAAAACCCAATACATTCATATATCCGAAAAATTAGCACAGCATTAAGGAATCAACAGGTATAATTGATAAAAAAACAGATTTACAAATTGAAAGTAAGTAATCCCAAACTTCCACGCCTATACTGCCTACCGAAAGTACATAAGCCGGGGAATAAATATCGACCGATAGTGTCAAATGTTAATTCCCCGACTTACAAGGTAGCTAAATAGCTAGTTAGACAATTTGAAACCTTACAACTTGATAACAACTTTTCAATAAAAAAACTCAATCGAGCTAACCGACAGATTAAAACAGATAAATGTTCCTCCTAATCATAAACTAATTTCATTTGACGTCGAGTCCCTTTTTCCAAGCATTCCCATAACAGATACATTAAATATTCTTGAAAAATTACTAATAAAAAACAATATTCCAGATGAACAAACTAAACAATACCTTTCACTAATGAAAATCGTTATGGAATGTAATACATTCGAATTTAATAACAAATTCTACAAACAAACTTTTGGCACCGCAATGGGCAATCCTTTATCCCCCTTCCTTCCGAACATTTTCCTTAATTTCTTTGAAAATCATGCTAAAAGAACAATAAATAATTTTCCCGACTTCTGGTTCCGCTATGTCGATGACATTTTCTCAATCATACCTAACAACTTCGACATAGATACCTTTATTAATTCTTTAAATAGTTTATATAATAGTATTAATTTTACATACGAATCAGAAGTTAATAATTCTCTCTCTTTCTTAGATATTTTAATTACAAGAAATAATAGTAAACTAGAGTTCGATATCTACAGAAAAACCACACATACAAGTTACCTGACGCCAACACAACAGACTCCTTTCATTATAAACAATAGCACTTATTATCTATTTATCCATTTATATATTATTCTGCTTATTTTGCATAATTGTTATCTTATGCTTATTTCGCTATTTTATCTTATTATATTATATTTTATTATTGTATCGTTAGTTATGAATTAGAGACCAAACCGTGAACACGGGTGTTAAGAAATAAATTCCTTTTTAAAAAATCGGTTTGTGTACGAGTAAAGTTAATTTACATATAATTATATACGTTCAGAGTCATGTACACCTACAAAATATAAAATGGCAGCGTTTAATACCATGATTTTCAGAGCAATTAAACTACCCCTCTCTCCTTCAAACTCGACTTCATACGTTCAATTGCAATTAACTTAAAGTACGACATTAACACCATCAATAAATTAATTAATAGACATTTATTTAAACAAAAAATTACCTGTTCTACCCGGTTAACTAATTTAAACAGCAAAGAGACCACATACGCTAGGATAATTTATGTACCTGATTCAGAAACCCGATTTGATAAACTATTTAAAAAATTCAAAATTACACCTGCTTACTACGTCAACACAAATTTAAAGTCACTATTGGGTAACACCTTTGATGCAGTAGACGACTTGGAAAAACAGGGAATCTACTCCATCAAATGTTGTAACTGCAGTAAAATTTATATAGGCCAAACTAAAAGAAATGTCATTACGAGATACAAAGAACATACATCACATATCAAATACAACAACCCTACAAAATCTGCAGTTGCCCATCACTCTATTGAAACAGGTCATAAATTGTCCCTCAACAACACCAAACTATTAAAATTCTCCACAAATTATCACTTAAACCTGTACGAAGCTTTTTACATGAAAAAACATAACGCTGATCTGCTAAATTTTGATTTGAGCCCACTAGACAACCCATTACTTAAACTCGTTCCGTTGTAATAATTTTTGTATTTTTCTTGTTATATGTTCCCATGTTTTTATGTATATTGTAACTGGTGTATTTTTCTTATTTTTCTGTTTTTCTATTTTATATTATTTGTTCCAATTACACTTAAAATAGATTTAAGATGTCGGCCTAATTGTCGGTTTTCCCTTAACTCCATAACCCCCGCGCTCATTACGTAATTACTCCTCCTAATCCGTAGGTATATATTAAGCGCATTTTAGCTTTTAAGTTTGTATTTAAATTAAAACACTTATTTGTTCCTTTCTTCACTTATTTTATTTTACTTGTTAGATGTACATTTCGAGTACTACGTACTCATTTTCAATAACAGAATGCCTTAAAACTAATTTACAATCGTTTATATATGGTTTGAGGATTAGTGGAAAAACCTTAATCTAATTATGTCGGTTACCTGTTTGGGGTGGATTGGTGTTAAAGAGTGTCGGTGATTTACAATTTTCCGAAAGGAGGGTTAAAAGAGGATTATCTAAGGGACTCAGGTCAAAATTAAGTAGTTTGTTTTTGTTTTTATACATTTCTATTGATTCCAACATATTTAATCGATAACTGTTTGATTCTTTGAGTAATTTTACATTTTTTATTGGGAATTGATGGCCGGTTTCATAATTATGGTATGCTATCGCGGATTTTTCGGGGTTTCTATTTTTTATATGATACGTGTGTTCTTTGAATCTTTTTGATAAATTCCGTTGAGTCTGACCTATATAAACTTTTTCACAATTGTTACATTCTATCATGTAAATTCCTGATTTATTTAAATTATCCCTGTTATTCGATTTTTTGTTTAATAATATGTTTAATTTTGTGTTGCTGTAGTTAGCAGTTGTTAATTTGAATTTTTTGAATATTTTGTTGATTTGGTGGTGAACTAGAGGGTTGAAAATGAATTTAACAAATTTGTTATTCTTAATGTCGCTGGTTTCTTTTGAGGTATTCAGCTTTGTGGTATTTTTAATCAAATGTCTTTTCATATGCCTATTAATGAGTTTTTCAATTATGTTCCTTTTATATCCTAATGAAGTTGCAATGTTTTTAATGAATTTTAATTCGTTTTGTCTGTTTTCTTTTGAAATCGGTAAGTTTATTGCGTTATAAATCATACTATTGAATGCTGCGAGTTTATGCCTGATGGGCGTTGTTGATGAAGAGTGAATGTAGTTGTATGTGTGTGTTGGTTTGCGATATATATTAAAGTTTATTGTTTTTGTATCTGTATTTTTAATAATTAATAAATCTAGAAACGGGATTTGATTGTTATTTTCAATTTCGTATGTAAATGAAATGCTCGGAGACAATCCGTTCAAATCCGACAACAAGCTGGTTATTTCTGTTTTGTTATCTATAACAGTTATTATGTCGTCTACGTATCTAAACCAAACTTTCGGAAAGCCAGGTATTGTATTTTTGCATGATTTTCTAAATTGTTCATAAAAATATTTGCTAGGAAGGGTGATAATGGATTACCCATGGCTGTTCCGAAAGTTTGCTTATAGAACTTGTTATCGAATTCGAACGCATTGCATTCCATTACTAATTTAGTTAGCTGTATATATTGGTCTATGTTTTCTTGCGGAATAGAGTTGTCTAAAAGAAGTTTTTCTAAAATGTGAATTGTCTCATTAATAGGAATGCTGGGAAACAAAGCTTCTACGTCAAAAGAAACCAGTGAGTCGTTATGTTCTATTTTCACTGATTGTAATTTTCTAGTCAACTCAAGAGAATTTTTGATTGAGAAATCGTTTTTAATGGTCAGTGATTGAAATTGCTGTACCAGCCACTTCGCAATGTTGTACGTTGGTGAGTTTATATTCGAGACGATGGGTCTCCATTTATTGCCGTGTTTGTGTATTTTTGGCAAGCAGTACAATTTCGAAAGTGACGGGTTTTTCAATTTCAATTTATATATTAGTTTTTTATCGATTAAATTTGTTGGTTTCAAAAAAGAGTTTATCTTACTTATGTGCGTGTTAAGTGGGTTCTTTCTTTGTTCTTGATATGGTCCTGTGTCAAGCATTAGTTTGACGTTGTTCTGATAGTCCTCCTTGTTGACGATAACCACGGCGTTTCCTTTGTCGGATTTTAAATACATCACGTCTTTTTCTTTTAGTGATTTCACAGTCCTATATTCCGTATGTTGTTTTTGGATTCTCTTTGGTTTTCTGATGACTTTCTCCAACGCTTCTTTTGTTGTCAACCTGAACGCTGTTGCTTCTTCCGGTGTGAGGTATGATGTTGCGTTTTCTATGTCGTCAATTATCGTCTCTATTGGTACATGTGGTGTTGAAACGGAGTGTTTGAAACCTTTTTCCAGAAGTTTCATTTCCTCGTGATTGAAGTTTTCGTTGGATTTGTTGTGCACTAGGATTTGGCTAAGCTGCGCGTCATTCTCTTCTCTTGGGTGTTGTTCTCGTTCACACAGTAATAAACACAAAACTACGAAGAAAATCGGCCACACTAAGAAGAAAGTTAGAAAAACTAGAACGAGAACAACACCCAAGAGAAGAGAATGACGCGCAGCTTAGCCAAATCCTAGTGCACAACAAATCCAACGAAAACTTCAATCACGAGGAAATGAAACTTCTGGAAAAAGGTTTCAAACACTCCGTTTCAACACCACATGTACCAATAGAGACGATAATTGACGACATAGAAAACGCAACATCATACCTCACACCGGAAGAAGCAACAGCGTTCAGGTTGACAACAAAAGAAGCGTTGGAGAAAGTCATCAGAAAACCAAAGAGAATCCAAAAACAACATACGGAATATAGGACTGTGAAATCACTAAAAGAAAAAGACGTGATGTATTTAAAATCCGACAAAGGAAACGCCGTGGTTATCGTCAACAAGGAGGACTATCAGAACAACGTCAAACTAATGCTTGACACAGGACCATATCAAGAACAAAGAAAGAACCCACTTAACACGCACATAAGTAAGATAAACTCTTTTTTTGAAACCAACAAATTTAATCGATAAAAAACTAATATATAAATTGAAATTGAAAAACCCGTCACTTTCGAAATTGTACTGCTTGCCAAAAATACACAAACACGGCAATAAATGGAGACCCATCGTCTCGAATATAAACTCACCAACGTACAACATTGCGAAGTGGCTGGTACAGCAATTTCAATCACTGACCATTAAAAACGATTTCTCAATCAAAAATTCTCTTGAGTTGACTAGAAAATTACAATCAGTGAAAATAGAACATAACGACTCACTGGTTTCTTTTGACGTAGAAGCTTTGTTTCCCAGCATTCCTATTAATGAGACAATTCACATTTTAGAAAAACTTCTTTTAGACAACTCTATTCCGCAAGAAAACATAGACCAATATATACAGCTAACTAAATTAGTAATGGAATGCAATGCGTTCGAATTCGATAACAAGTTCTATAAGCAAACTTTCGGAACAGCCATGGGTAATCCATTATCACCCTTCCTAGCAAATATTTTTATGAACAATTTAGAAAATCATGCAAAAATACAATACCTGGCTTTCCGAAAGTTTGGTTTAGATACGTAGACGACATAATAACTGTTATAGATAACAAAACAGAAATAACCAGCTTGTTGTCGGATTTGAACGGATTGTCTCCGAGCATTTCATTTACATACGAAATTGAAAATAACAATCAAATCCCGTTTCTAGATTTATTAATTATTAAAAATACAGATACAAAAACAATAAACTTTAATATATATCGCAAACCAACACACACATACAACTACATTCACTCTTCATCAACAACGCCCATCAGGCATAAACTCGCAGCATTCAATAGTATGATTTATAACGCAATAAACTTACCGATTTCAAAAGAAAACAGACAAAACGAATTAAAATTCATTAAAAACATTGCAACTTCATAAGGATATAAAAGGAACATAATTGAAAAACTCATTAATAGGCATATGAAAAGACATTTGATTAAAAATACCACAAAGCTGAATACCTCAAAAGAAACCAGCGACATTAAGAATAACAAATTTGTTAAATTCATTTTCAACCCTCTAGTTCACCACCAAATCAACAAAATATTCAAAAAATTCAAATTAACAACTGCTAACTACAGCAACACAAAATTAAACATATTATTAAACAAAAAATCGAATAACAGGGATAATTTAAATAAATCAGGAATTTACATGATAGAATGTAACAATTGTGAAAAAGTTTATATAGGTCAGACTCAACGGAATTTATCAAAAAGATTCAAAGAACACACGTATCATATAAAAAATAGAAACCCCGAAAAATCCGCGATAGCATACCATAATTATGAAACCGGCCATCAATTCCCAATAAAAAATGTAAAATTACTCAAAGAATCAAACAGTTATCGATTAAATATGTTGGAATCAATAGAAATGTATAAAAACAAAAACAAACTACCTAATTTTGACCTGAGTCCCTTAGATAATCCTCTTTTAACCCTCCTTTCGGAAAATTGTAAATCACCGACACTCTTTAACACCAATCCACCCCAAACAGGTAACCGACATAATTAGATTAAGGTTTTTCCACTAATCCTCAAACCATATATAAACGATTGTAAATTAGTTTTAAGGCATTCTGTTATTGAAAATGAGTACGTAGTACTCGAAATGTACATCTAACAAGTAAAATAAAATAAGTGAAGAAAGGAACAAATAAGTGTTTTAATTTAAGTTTACAACTTCACATAACTCGAAACCAATTACTGAATAAGTTTGTATTTGTCAACCATTGATAATGATCACATCGTGATCGAAATGTGCATTTGGTACTCCAAATAAATAAGTGAAGAAAAGATACAAGTGTTTCATTAACTAGACATACCCCAAAAATATCTATTAAAATCGTAATAATATTGTGATGCTGTAGATTTGGATTACTTTGCCTAAAATGTTTGTAGGATTTCAGAATTTGTAACCTTTTTGATTCAGAGATAATCTTTGGCATGTTAATATTTAATATGTGCCTGAAATTATTTTTCACTTTGACATTGACACAGCATTGCAACACTAGATTAATTTGATTTAATAATAAAATGCTCGAAGAAGCGACCGCGTGGCGAAATAATTGTTGCAAGATTAACAATAATCCTCTTGAAAATTAAAAAGAGGATTACTTATGATATCATAAATTATTGCAACACTGTTAAAATAAGGAATCAGGAGTGGCAATTAATAAAAAATGTAAATGTTGATACTGCAACATAACAACACGAAAGCATGGCTAGGCGAGATCCAGAAACAAATGGAACGGTGTATATATGTATATTTTTTGTAGGTGTATTCAAAACAAGAAACGTAATTTCAAAATTATCAAGAAGGAAGCGCATTTATGTACGCAGTAAATAAATATTAAATGCGTTATGAATATTCATTACATTCGTATAGTACTTATCGTAAAAATAATCAATTCGTGAGTATGCTTAACCGTCGACAGTTTCATTTTTTGATACTGTAGGATTACATTTGACCAACAATATATTACTTTATTAATCCTAGAAAGTCGGCGATTCTAATCTCAAAAAAGTTTACTGATAACAATAGGCAACAACAAATTTGTTTATGACAATTTTTTCTTCTGAAATAAGGCAAGCTTTGACATTGATTGTTGGCAATGTACAGGGTGCCCCTATTTCAACTGAATGTATGGGGATCTCGGCTATTTGAAGAGATAGAGAGTCGATTAAATTAGGACAAAGTTGCGTATATTAGTGCCCAATAATAATCTAAAAACAAATTTAAAATATATTTTTTTTTGAAGAGTATTTTTTTCTGAATTCAATGATGTATCACACTTATAGTTTATTGTACATTTGATATGTATAATTTTCATCGTTTGTTTTTGGTAAAGAGTGCCTTGGAATCAGTTGAGTAACGCACTCATTTGACAACTTCTAGAGCCCATATTTGCTTACATATCACCCCTGAGGACCGACATTCAGCTGATTCATTACTGTACTAATAGAAAATGTGTTTGCTTATAAACGAAACACCAGTGATAGTTATACGCTAGTCTTACTTATAACTATAAAAAACTAGATTTTTCAATAGAGTAATACAAAACTGAAGAAATTCATTTTTCTTGACATAAAATGTATCCGTTAGATTCGTATATCCAAAAATTAGACACAAATTCAAAAATGATTTACAATTATTCACCAAAAATTGTCAGAATTGTGTAGCAATTGGGAAGTGACATATTGGGTAGTGACCAGAGCTGGGCAGGATTCGAATCATTCGGGATTCGAATCCTGGATTCGAATCCTTTTAGAGGATTCAAAAGATGTATTCGAATACTTTAGTTAAACTGGATTCGTGATCCGGATTCGTTACACTTTTTTAAAAGGATTCGTATTCGAATCCAAATGCTGGTGATTCGAATCCTCGTAAAAGGATTCGAATCCTCATAAAAGGATTCGAATCCTCATAAAAGGATTCGAATCCTTGTAAAAGGATTCTAATCCTCATAAAAGGATTCGAATCCTCATAAAAGGATTCGAATATTTATAAAAGGATTCGAATAGTTACAAAAGGATTCGAATCGTCAAATATAATACGAATTAATCGTAAGGATTAACGTGAAAAATTTGTTTTGTATGTTTTTAAATTTCTTGTTAAATCAGTGTTTTATACGCGTGGCGCATGCAGTAAAATTTCGAGTTTAGAAAAGCCCCGTAAAAATTTGTCTCGGGTCGCTGCGCGACTCTCGACAAATTTTCTACGCGGGGCTTTTCTAAACTCGAAATTTTACTTCATGCTTAGTCTGGGAGTGGACGACACTCGTTTGTAAGTGATAAAATCAATTAAATTAATGATTTGTGTCAAATTAACGTTTTTCAATTTAAATATTCAAACTAATTTTTAAAGTATATTTTTTCTACCGATCTGACACATTGTTCATTCTTGAATTATTTGGGGCTGGATTTATTTGTCATATGATGATTAATTTAAGACTTACATTTTGCTTATTAAGTATTTAGGAATGAATAATGTCTGATAACTAAAATTAATTAGGTCACAAATTAATGTTAATGAATTAATAGAGTTTTACTGAAGGGATTATTCTCACATTATTTTGCTGGTGTAATATAATGGTTCTACTGTATTAAAACTGTAAACCAAAAATGATCATTGAAGGTATAATAATATAATATTATATTCTGTGAGTTATATAGGTGGGCTCAACTTAACTTAAAGGTACATTAGTTGAGTATATTATTTTAAACGTTTATTTAGTATTTTTGAATTAAAGATATATTAGTTGGGTGTGTGAATGTTTATTCAGTATTTTTGAATTACTGACTTGATTAGATTTGAGAATTAACTGGAATATTTATTTATTTAAAGTGATATTCAAGGTAATGAAATATTATAATTTGTTTTGATACATATTAAGTGTTTATGTCTACGAACTCTCTCTCTCTAAATTATATTCGTCATACATATATATATATATTTTTCTTATATTTTTCCATTGTTTTAATTTCATTTATAATAAAGAGTTTACTTTAGTTATAATTTAACTGACGATTTCTTTTCTTTATTTTGGACTTTCTGGACTTACTGGTCACTATAAAGGAAAATATTTAGTAGCCGAATATTTTTATATTTAATAATTCTGAACCTGGGTCTCAACTATTTTCCTTTATGGTTACTGGCGCCCAACAGAAAACATTTATTACATATATCCCACGACCAAACTCCCCGAACTGAGTTAGACAGGTTTAGGTAATCTATGCCAACAGGTGATCAGTAGTCTAGACTGATAGTCAGTACAATTTCCCTTTTATCTTTTCTTTCAGAGAATACGTGGCATAGATTTTTGGCGCCCAATGTGGGGCCCTTTTTTTCAAATTGGTAGACCTTTTTTATTTTTTTGACATCTTCTGTGTTTTGTATCCTCTTTATTAATTGTTATGCAATCCCGATTAAAATGTTGGTGAGAGAGAGAGAGAGAGTTTTTCGGTAATTTAGCCAAATATAACATTTTGATGAATATGAATTACCATTCCCAATCAAATTTTTATACTTAACATGTCGATTTATAACATTTTTATAAGATTTTCAACAAATCGATATTTTCATAAAATTATCATCGTTTCGAGATTTTCGTTGATTAATCAAATTATTATCAGATTTCGCAATATTTCCTCAATTTTCCTTAATTTATCGAATGTTGATGAAATTTTCAATATTTCGAGATTTTTTATTAATTTATGAAAATGTCTATCAGATTTTCAACATATCTTGATTTTTGATATTTTGTCATTTTTATCGATTTATAAAATTTTGATGAAATTTTCGATATTTCGAGATTTTCTCGTCAAATATATAAAATGTTTATATGTAAGATTTTCAATATTTTTATTCAGATCTGTAACGATTTTCAAAAATGATTGAATCATTATTTGAACACACAAATTTAAGATTTTTTTTTTTTCTAGAAGACATATTTTATCAATTTTGACATTGAATGACATTTTTGATATATTTTACCTTTTGAGATGACATTTTTGACAATAGATTATATTCTTGATATTAGACTACGTTTTTTGACATTAGATGACATGTTTCACATTAGATGTTACTTTTGATAAACAATGACATTTTGTACTTTTTTACTATTTCTGATATTGACATTAAATGACGTATTTGACATTAGATGGCAGTTCTGACATTTTATACTTTTTTAGTTTTTTGACATTAGACGACAATTTTGACATTTGTTATTTTTGATATCACATATGTACTTGTTTTATATTAGATAACAATTTTTATATTATTAGATAACTTTTTTGACATTATTACTGATTTTAACAGAAATTTTCGTTTTTGTAAGAACGTTTTTGTCAAACTGTCACGTACTGACATAAAATGATAATTTTGACGTAAATCGATTTTATCAACACGCCGAATTTTTGACGTTTTTGATATTTTTTATATTTACTAGATGACATTTTGGTCATTTTGATGTTATTGATGAGTCGCTGACAGGATTGACACTAAGTAAATTCAAGTCCAAATTAAAAGCTTGTCTCCAACTAAATGCATTCTACAGTATAGAAGATTTTGAACATTTTAATCATTCGGAAATAACTTAAAATTATCCAACTGACCAAATTTTATTTTTTATTTTTTATTTATGCATGCATATCAACATTTTAATGTATCACTGTAATCAAATGTCCTTATACTCTGTAGTTTATATTGTAATATTTTATTTCTACTTATTTATATCATATATTTATTTCTTTGACGTGTCTAATATTGTAAAATTAAACAATGAAGGACCAATAAACAATTTAATTTGATTTGATTTGATTTGGCAATTTTAAATAATTTTGACATATTTTGATAACTTTTAATACTGAAAGCAGTTTCAATATGTTTTTATATTTTTAACTTTACTTGTGTAGTGTATTTTGATATAAATTATAAATTGTAGCGTGTGCGCTTGCGTGAGTTGCGCAGAATTATTTTTGCGCCAGTATGTTGCAGACAGTCATTTGTAATGGTGGTGAATTTAATAAGAAATAATAAAGTTGTGTTTGGGGGTTTTGTAAATACAGTGTTTCATTTATTAAAACTAACAAACATCACATTGGCGACGAGGCGAAAGGACCTACAGTTTAAAGTGAAAAAAAACAAAGTGTAAAGTGATTTTAAGAAAGGGTAGTGTGCGAAACCGCATGGTGATAAGAAGACAAAATGGCGAACCAAGCAGTGCAACAAGTGCAATCCATTGGCATCCAATTAGAATTCGATCCCAAAATACACGAGTGGTCAGTATTCAAAATGCGAATGGAACAATTTTTTGTTGCAAACAAAATTGACGCGAGTGATATAAAAAGAGCGATGATATTAAACGGGCTAAATCAAGACGCATTTAAATTAATAGAAAATTTGTGTGTACCGTTTGCACCCGATAAAAAAACATACGACGAACTAATTACTTTATTAAATGAGTTTTACGATAGAAAAAAAGCCGTGTTCGCCGAAAGGTACCGATTTTATTCGGCATCGAAACAACCCAACGAATCAGTGCAAGAATACGCAGCAAGAATTAAAAGTTTAGCGGCATTCTGCAAATTCGACACCCACCTAGACGCTGCCCTACGAGATAAATTTATCATGGGGATGGAGCCAGGAAGAATCAGGGAAAGGTTGTTTCAAGAAACGGAAGCATTAACGATGTCCGCTGCCCTGGACATTGCATTAAAGACTGAAGCAGCTCAATCCATGCATATTATTGATAGTATGCAAGCCCAGTTTCCTCAGATAAAGCGGGAGGAAGTGGAGTTGCACCGCCTGGAGAAGCCGTTTCGAGGAGGATCCAGTGGACCGAGCGGAAGAGGGCGAGCAGCGGCGAAAGGATGGACGATGCAAAGAGGAGCGCGCGCAGGCCAATCAGCTGGAGGAGCTCGCGCCGACCGATCAGCGGGTACAGCGAACGCGTCACATTGTTCCTGCTGCGGACGGGACAATCATGCGACCAAAGACTGCAGGTTTCGTGAGTACAATTGCAAAAATTGCGGTCGCAAAGGCCATTTAAGTTATGTATGTAGGAATGGAAACATAAAATTTATGGAGACAACTAATGAACATTTTACGCTATTTTCAATGAAAAATAATAAGTATTATGCGCCAATTTTAGAAAATGTAAAAATAAACGGAAAACCCTTTCAGATGGAAATTGATTCAGGAGCTGCTGCTTCTGTAATTTCAAGTGAATTATGGTTTAAACATTTCAAAACTGTACCGTTATCTGATAGTACCTTACAGTTAGTAAATTATACAGGAGGAAAAATATTCCCCGTGGGAAAAGCATCGATTAATTTAACGTACAAGAATAAAAGTAATTTAATGGATATTTACATAATAAAAGGAGGCGGACCACCATTACTGGGACGTGATTTTTTAAAAATGTTTAATTTAGGGTTCAGAGAATTAAATTATATGAATGGGTATGACGAAATATTACTAAATAAATTCCCTGAAGTGTTTTGCAAAACACTTGGAACTTTAAAAAATTATACTCTTAAATTAAAATTAAAAGAAAATAGTAATCCTAAATATTTTAAACCAAGAGCATTGCCATTTTCTTTAAAGGATAAAGTCGAATTAGAATTAAAGCGTTTAAAGGAGGCTGGTATTATAAGCCCAATCGAGCATTCCGAGTGGGGCACACCGATAGTCCCCATATTAAAAGATGACAATACTGTTCGTATTTGCGGCGATTATAAAATTACCTTAAATCCGTGTTTAGAGTCTGAACGGTATCCGATTCCGAGAATCGAGGACATTTTTGCAAAATTACAGGGAGGTCAGCAGTTCTCTAAAATCGACTTGACACAAGCTTATCAGCAGATATTGTTAGACTCTGAATCACGAAAAGTCACAGCCATTTCGACTCATATTGGGACATTTGTTTATAACCGATTACCGTTTGGGGTAAGTTCTGCCCCAGCTCAATTCCAAAGAATAATGGAAGGTATTTTGGGACATCTCGAGGGTATATGTATATTTCTTGACGATATCTTAATTACGGCAGCAAATAAAGAGCAACATTTAAATAGAGTACATAATGTGTTAAAAATTTTACAAGAATCAGGTTTTACAATTCGGGCAGACAAATGTAAATTTTTCCAAGAGTCAATAACCTATTTAGGATTTATAATTGATAAAAAGGGACTACATAAGTCACCTGATCGTTTAGAAGCTATTAAAAAAATGAGTGTTCCACAAAACGTGTCACAAGTGAGGTCAATGTTAGGAACTGTTAATTATTATCATAAGTTCGTACCTAAGATGTCAGAAATATTATATCCCTTGTACAATTTAATAAAGAAACACACAAAATGGTTTTGGTCTAAAGATTGTCAAAATTCGTTTAATAAAATAAAAGATATTTTAATGTCAGACATTTCTCTAGCACATTACAATCCAGATTATAAACTAAATTTAATAGTGGATGCTTCCCAAGTAGGGTTGGGAGCAATTCTATCACAAGTGTCAGACAAGGGGGAAGAAAAAGTAATTGCGTATGCTTCCAGAACCTTGTCTTTCACTGAACAAAAATATTCCCAGATAGAACGAGAAGCTTTAGCCATAGTATATGGGGTAAAAAAATTTTACCAATATGTTTATGGTCGCAAATTCCATTTACTCAGCGATCATCAACCATTAATAACAATATTTGGACCAAAACGTGGAATTCCCACGTTAGCAGCAAATAGGTTGCAGCGTTATGCAATATTTTTAAGTGGATTTGATTTTACTATACAGTTCGTAAAATCAAACCAAAATTTTGCCGACATATTTTCTCGATTACCACTCAAAGTTTATACTGCTGAAGACACAGAATTTTTTGGAAATTTTAATTATATTAATTATATTGATAGTTCAAATTTAAATTTAAATATTGAATGTGTTCAAAAAGAAACTGCAAAAGATACAAATTTAATTGAAATCAAGGAATATGTTTGTAACGGTTGGCCACAAAAGTGTGAGCTAGCACATTTAAAACCTTATTTTGTTCGCAGAAATGAGATCACAATAGAGGATAATATTTTAATGTGGGGATTTCGGGTAATTGTCCCGACATCTCTACAAGAAAACGTTCTAAGTGAATTGCATAATACGCATCAGGGCATTGTAAAAACTAAATCGTTAGCCCGATCATATGTGTGGTGGCCCTCACTCAATAAAGAAATAGAAAATATATGTAAATCATGTGAGACCTGTCAAAACTTTAGGACACTTCCAAATAAAATTCCGTTAAATTGTTGGCCAGTTCCAAATAATGTTTGGGAACGCATTCATTTGGATTTTTTAGGCCCTATTGGGGGAAAACACATTCTTGTTATAGTTGATTCTTTTTCAAAATGGGTAGAGGTTTTTGTAATGTCAAGCATAACGACACAAAACACAATTGAAAAATTACGTGAAACATTTAGTAGATTTGGAATCCCTAAGGTACTAGTGTCCGATAACGGCACGCAATTTACAGCACACGAATTTAGAAATTTCTTAGAATTAAATAACATAAAATTCTTAACTTCTCCCCCATATCATGCACCATCTAACGGGTTAGCCGAAAATACAGTTAAAACTGTAAAGCAATTTTTGTTAAAAGAAATGAAAAATGTTAATAAAATCAATTTTGAAACTGCTATCAGTAGATTTTTGTTAAACTACAGAAATACCGAACATTGTTCGACAGGAGAAACGCCAGCACGAATAATGTTCGGACGTCCATTGCGAACTAGATTAGACAGCATTAAACCAATATAAAATTGCAGAAAAACTAAAAACATAATTGAGATAAGGAACAAAATGCTGAGTTCTCAAGTTCGCAACTGTCGAAATTTTAAAGGGGGGAGGAAAGTGACATTTGAACTAGGACAACAAGTGTTAGTGCGTGATTTTAGACCGATAAAACCCCGGTGGGTTGCTGGAACAATCGCGAAGAAAATTGGAGCCGTTATTTATTTTGTGAAAGTGAAAGGTAGCGAATTATTATGGAAACGTCACGTGAATCAATTACTCGCGGAGAGTGATAATTTCGTAATAGATCGCAGCGATTGTGTCGAAAAAAACAATATGATTTCGGAAAATCAAATGGTTTCAGAAAATGATACGGTTTCGGAAAATTGTAGTGAAAATGCGGAATCTGAAGAGGAACCAACAACAAGTATTGCACATAGCGTTGTTGATTCGCCTTCAGAAAACATTGTTTCGGATATACCTGTCCGACCACAGCGCCGGAGGGTACCTCCTAATCGTTTAAAATATTAAATGTGAAAATCACGAACTTCTCTCTGTATTCTAAGTCGTATTTAAAGGAATAAAGCAGGGAGGAGTGTAGTGTATTTTGATATAAATTATAAATTGTAGCGTGTGCGCTTGCGTGAGTTGCGCAGAATTATTTTTGCGCCAGTATGTTGCAGACAGTCATTTGTAATGGTGGTGAATTTAATAAGAAATAATAAAGTTGTGTTTGGGGGTTTTGTAAATACAGTGTTTCATTTATTAAAACTAACAAACATCACAACTTGAAATCAGTGTTTAATACGCGTGGCGCATGAAGTAAAATTTCGAGTTTAGAAAAGCCCCGTGAAAATTTGTCTCGGGTCGCTGCGCGACCCTCGACAAATTTTCTACGCGGGGCTTTTCTAAACTCGAAATTTTACTTCATGCTTAGTCTGGGAGTGGAGACACTCGTTCGTAAATTTTCGAATTATCATAAAGTTGTGTATTTATTTTCAAAAAAATCTTTCTAGGTTTAAAGTAAACTAAAGTATTTATTTACGGATATCTTCTTTGATATTACAAAATAAATTTACAATAATAAAATTATAATCATAAAATTAATACTACGTAAATAGATATAAGTATATAACATAAGAAAACACATATAATAAAAACGGACCTATACAAAACCGAATAAAATGAACGACAAGTATAGATGATTGCACAATTTAAAATAGCTTCAATACTTACAAAAACCACTCATTGGCGATTTAGAAATTATTTCACCAATATTCCCGCGATTTAATTGTGACATAAAATGTGAGTGTGAACTATCAAGTAAATCAAAATATGGATTTAGAGATATTAAATTTGAGTACCGCCACAGAGGAAAGAATAACAGAGTAATCAGGCCTGTAACTCGGAATCCACAGTTTGCATAGTGTAGCCATCTCTGAGGCAATTATCAAAACATCCACCTATTAAACCCTTCAACCAAAACAGTTTCCTGTAATTTTGATGGCGATTTAAGGCACAAAAACATATTTTAAAGGATGATTCGTTCATTGGAATGTTAATGTAAACATAAATATACTCATATTTCAATAGACCCATACACCAATTTACTGCTGACTGACAGATGTGAAATAAAAACATTATTGTTTTATGCGTTCAGTTTATAGATAATTTGATCTTTTATATCTCCACTAATATATAGCCAGAGTGAACAATAATATTGTTTCCTCTGCGATTAAGCAAAGTTCTCCGCCACGAGGTATTACCTGAGAACTAATTATGTCAATCAGGCACGGATCCACGGGGGGGTAACTGGGGGAGCTTATAATATAATATTTGAAAAATAAAAACGTGTATTTTGAACGGTTTATTTTATTATTATCGGTGTTCATGAGGGAACAAGAGTGATTACAAAGAATACATTTTTTAAACATCTCATTAAATCATTGTTTTATACGCGTAGCGCATGAAGTAAAATCGAGTTTAGAAACGCCTGAAAATTTTGATATTTTGTTTATTGTATAATCAAATTTAATAAATAAAATTGATGATTATTTAATACATATATTGTCTTTGGAATTATCGCCTACAATTTATTGTTCCTATATAAATATTCTTGTAATGAAAAATATTAAAATTAAGTAAGTATGTAATATTTAAGTACACATTTTCCGACTTTCTATTGTTTATAAAAGTTCAATTTGAGGCTATAAACAAGTGTTTTCCACCACCTGGTTAAGCATGAAGTAAAATTTCAAGTTTAGAAAAGCGTGTAAATTTGGATTTGCCGAGAGGCAAACACTGAAATGCTTTTTGTAATATTTTCAAGTTCAAAATTGACATTTAAACGAATTCCATGAAGGTTTACTAAATTAAAAAAAAAAGTTAAATAATCTATATAGGGTGTCCCGATTAAGCAGCCCATGCATGGGTATCTTCTAAATGGTAAGAGATAGAGATTTGGTTAAAGGGGAGAAAATATGCAGGACGAGGAGTACTAGCTATATCCGTTATATAATTAACAAAACAGTTGAAAGTTCAGACCATACTTATTATTGATTATAGAAGGATAATATTTTGACATTATTAGGGCACTTTTTTATGCTTTTTAATAATACGTAGTCAGATTTATCATAAAGCAAATATTTTCCAATATATGCATACAGACTTCATTTTTTTATATGGGCGTCAAAGTTTGCCATGAGCTAATTTGATAGATTTTTAATTCTCTTTAATTTGGTATATCATATGATATGTTTATTTTTTCAAAAACAAATAACGCTTTATGTTAGTATTGTTATTGTTATTATTTCATTTATTTTGGTATATTCATAGCTAACTTCAAATACTATGAAAATATCATCCAGTTTTCCTATTAATGAAAACAAACCTACCATATGATACATCAAATTAAAAAAGAAATGTCTACAAAATGATATCATGGCCAACTTTGACGCCCATATAAAAAAATGGTGATGTGTCCATCATAGTACTTTCCCCGTTTAGATTTAATATTTTTGAATTAAATGTAATTAAATATAAATTAATAAAAAAGAAAAAGCAACCGGCGACTGCATTTCTGCCCAGCGCGTTACCGCCTGCGCCACGACACTTCATGGCCTATCGGTGTTATAACCAACAATAATTATCTAAAAAAACACTATTTTTAAATCATTTCGTAATACATTCATGCAGCATAATATTTCCGTTGGATCAGATACAGTTTCCTGGAGTGATATAGTTCAAACATATGTAATACACACAATGAACCCAACTAGGGCAATGCCCAAGATTACAGAGGCACATATTCATCCCGATAATTTTCAAAAAATGAGTGTAAAACTTGCGACCCAAATTTTTAGTCATTCTGTTGCAGAGGCTGTAAAATCAGCCAAACAAACAGGAGAATTGAAATCTCCTACTGCCTTTTCAACCTCCACATTCTTGTCTAGGCTAAATGATCTATTTGATTGTTTAAATTCGAGAGCCCTTTTTAATCCGAACCCCAATAAATGAGCTATTTCTTTAGGAAACAATTACACAGAACAAAAAATAATAGATTGGATAATAACATGGATAATAACATGGAAAGTATATAATAAAAAAACGTTGACCGAAAAGAAAAATGTATACTGCTTCCGTGGAATGTTACAGACACTTAGGGGAATATTGAACTTATGGGATGATTTGAAACAGGAAAGCGTAATTTTTTTGTGTATCAATAAATTAAATCAAGACCCACTCGAAAATATGTTTTCTCATATAATAAGATTATGTGGGCAAAGTACAAACCCAACAGTGAAAATGGTACGCATTGGTATACAAAGGGCTATGTATATGGGACTAGAAGATGATACTTCAAACTGCATAGATGATGAAAACATGTATCTGGAGCTGGAGCAGCAAAATCAATCATATATAGCTGATCAACATCAACAGCAAGGTGCAAAATATTCTAAATATCCAATTCCACCACCTACATCATCATTATCATCTTCTTCTTCAAACGACGAATCGGATTCAATATCAATGAATCATTTAGGAATTAACAGTGCCGTGTAATTCTGTGGATATGTAGTTAATAAGTGTATAAACAAATTTAAGTGTTTTTCATGTAAGACAATTTTGCAAACAGATAGAAATCTAGATGATCCCGATCAATTGTTAATACACTGGTCGGCATGAAAATCGGCCCTGACACCATTCCTGCTGATTCTTATGTAAAATGACCTCCTGAATCCGAATATGACCCCCGTTTTCCCCCATCACCCACCGTTTTCGGGGGAGGCCCCCCACCTATTTTTATCACTTTTCGATAATTTGGAGGGATGAAAAGGATTATTTTAGACTTTACGTTTCTTCTGACGGGCTAGAGAGGTGAAAAGTTCCAAAACATGAACATTTGTAGCAAGGAGGTAGATTTGGGGGGGGGGGATTTGCCCCCTTAAATTGTAAAAAAATCCCTTAAAATGATCGATTTTTTCGATTTTTTCGCAGTTTTTTCACTTAGTTTCTACATTTTCCAGCTTCCATCCCCCCTCATCCTCCCCCAAACAATAAAAATATATAGCAACAATATATAGCAACAATAATAAAAATATACAGCAACAATAATAAAAATATATAACAACAGTTCGGAAGATTCACTGTACCACGCTGGCGCTCTCAATACCTCGCGCGCACAGGTTTGCCCAGGAATTTTCATGCTTTGACAGGTTTAAACTCTCTAAGTTCGAGAGGAGATTTTCGGGGAAGGGGAATGCGAGCATGTTAGCAGAGTACTGCTGGTTTTTGATACGAGAAACTTCTACCTCAGGGTACAAAAGGAAAGCAAGCACCAAATGAAGGTACTTATCTTAGTTATTTATTATTCTTTACATTTATTATTTTACATTTATTATTTTACTTTATATTTATTATTCTTTACAGCTAAAATAATCCTTTTCACCCCTCCAATGGATGGGGGGAACGGGGGGAGTATTGAGAGCGCCAGCGTGGTACAGTGAATCTTCCGAACTGTTGCTATATATTTTTATTATTGTTGCTATATATTTTTATTATTGTTGCTATATATTGTTGCAATATATTTTTATTATTTGGGGGTGTTTGGGGGAGGATGAGGGGGAATGGAAGCCGGAATATGTAGAAAATAAGTGAAAAAACTGCGAAAAAAACGGAACAAATTGATCATTTTTAATGATTTTTTTACAATTCAAGGGGGCAAATCCCCCCCCAAATCTACCTCCTTGCTACAAATGTTCATGTTTTGGAACTTTTCACCTGTCTAGCCCCTCAGAAGAAATGTAAAGGCTAAAATAATCCTTTTCATCCCTCCAAATTATCGAAAAGTGATAAAAATAGGTGGGGGGCCTCCCCCGAAAACGGTGGGTGATGGGGGAAAACGGAGGTCATATTCGGATTTAGGAGGTCATTTTACATAAGAATCAGCAGGAATGGTGTCAGGGCTCGAAAAAAAAATTTTTTTTGCAGACCAGTGTAATAAATCGTGATTTCGGCACTAAAAGCAACTACAGTATTTAAAGGTTCCAACAAACCCCACAAAAAATATGTTTCTAATGTGTATAAATATTTTTCAAACAGAATTCGATAAAAATAAACACTTGGCTCATATAAAGTCCAAAATAATAAATAAATGTCTTAAAAAAACTAATGAACAATATTAAATGTGGTTTAATGAACCCGGGGAGTGCACCGAACACAAAACTTTTATAGTGGAATTTGGCATTTATCAGCTATTATTAAAGACATTACTATGGATGAATAAAGAACTAACAAATTCCCGAAAATCTAAACGAAAATTAAGTAATTTAAAAACATTTTAATTTAGTGTAAAATTATATTATTAATATTATTTATTTATTGGGTGTACATTTTATACATATACGAGTACATTAATTGATTAAGGAATATATGGTAAGTTCAACAATTTTATATTGCACGTTTTAAAGGTTTATTCATTTGTGATTTTCGAAAAGAGAGCGAAGTGTTTAATGAGATTTATTTTTTAAAAGTTACGACTTTTATTCGTTATATCAGATCGTTGGGAAAAGAAACGCTATCCAAAGTCATATTTACATGTACTTACTACCCTATATTTTTTGTTTTTTATTATACGGGTTACATTTATTTTCAAGTTCTCTTTGGAGAACTCGGACACATTAATAGATAGAGAAACGGTCAAATGAACAAAATAATGCAGCTTAGCGAGCAGAATAAAAATCCACTTGTATTTTTTTTATAAAATTAGATACTTTGAAAAATGTCAATAGTGTCAATTTTTTAAATAGATTTTTCTTGGTTATTAAAAGAGAAAGAAAAAACTAGAAAGGGTGAAGTTTTATATAATATTACACTAATATCACAAACTTACGTTTTTTTTTAATGGAAACTATAGTTGGCTATTTCATTATTAAAAAGGTATTTTTTCTCTTTAGATATATCACTTGACCTACTTATTTATAAAATCAACTGAATTTTAACAATTTTCTATTTAATTCTAAACCAAAATATAGTTATCCTTGACTCTTTTGAAGTATTTCAAAGTTTATTTTTAATCAGCTCGTAAAACTGCACTACTTTGCCCATTTAACCGTTGTTGTAAATTTCACTCATCACATATTAATAATTAGCGTTCATCGGCATTTAATGTATGTGCAAATATTGTGATGCACAAAAGGACATTAATATAATGTTTTTGAGATTACTTTTAAAATTTTAATTGATGTTTGAGAACTGATTCAGCCTTTGGGGTGATCAGATGTCTTGCCCTTTTTGTTAATAATGACAAATGCAATACTTGTGTAAAATTTAAATACAAGTCTGAGTTAAAGTTTACCTACAGGTTTGTGTCAACGTGACCCGCACCGTATCTCTATCTCTTAGAGTTTCCGAGATCCCCATAGAGAATATTAAAAAAAACTCATCCTGTATAGTATAGTAGATTACTCTGGTTGCTCCATACTCTGTGGTACCGCATAAATCGTGAAAGCGGGCTATTGTAGCCATAATTTGTCTTATGAGTTTTAACTCTAAATATTGGAATTTGCCTGATGGGACGATTTACCACATTATAGTGAAAATTGACATATGATAACAGTGCCGGGCATTTGACTTCATCCGAAAATAGCTTATAAAACAATGACAAATCGGCATAAATTCTGCGATAGCACAGCCTTTCGATATGTACGCATGAATAGATATTATCAACATTAAAGTTTAACCCTATATCAAAACCCAGTTTAAATGCCATTATAAATAAAACACTGTTTATCACTTTGTTTGTATAACAATTGGTTTATTTGGTGACTATAGTTTCGATACTACACGTATCATTATCAAACCGTTAGTAACAAAAAACTACAAAGGAACATTATTTATATTTGCAAATTTTCTAATAACAGCGTTAAAGAGGGGGGTGTATTTAAGGTCAAGCTGGTCGTTAATTACGGGAATTTCCCGATTAGCGCGGGCTCTGTGAATCTCCAAAGACTCCAGGAGGTCCATCTTTCTACCCTTCTCGGCAAAGTGAATAACTGAAAGTACATCCTCGCCAAAAGAATGGTTATTTTCAATCAAATGTTTGGCGAAAGATGACTTATCAATTAATCTATGCCGAAAAGAGTAAAGATGCTCACTGAGTCTGGTCTTAAAATTACGACCAGATTGACCTATATACACTCCCTTACAATCATTACAGGTTAATTTATATATTCCTGATTTGTAAATACTTGGTATCTGAGTCTTATGGTTAAAAATATGATTTTTAATTTTTGTAAATGGTTTCATCGCTATATTTAATTTGTGTTTTGCTAAAATATTTTTAATTTTGTTAGTTATATTTCCAAAGTAAGTAAGGGAACGATATGTTGCTTGTGTTTTAGGTTCGATTCCGGCATATATGTATTTTCTAATAAGTTTAATTTTGTATTGATTAACTATTTTATCTACTATTGACGTAGTATAGCCATTTGAAACGGCTATACTTTTAATAATATCTATTTCTTTTTTAAATGAGGTTTCTGACAACGGAACAATAAAAGCTCGGTTTACCATGGAGTTAAAGGCAGCTAGTTTATGTTTATAGGGATGGTTGGAACAGTTAGGAATTACACGGTCTGTGAAAGTAGGTTTTCTATAAATATCAAAAGTTAGTGGTTTATTAGTACGTGTTATTGAGAGGTCTAAAAATTTTATGTTATTGTTAGTTTCTGTTTCTACTGTAAATACTATATTTGGATGTAATGAGTTAATATAATCTAAAAATTGTGTTAATTGTCTATTACATAAAATTTTTAGACCTCTCAATAACACGTACTAATGAATCACTAACTTTTGATATTTATAGAAAACCTACTTTCACAGACCGTGTAATTCCTAACTGTTCCAACCATCCCTATAAACATAAACTAGCTGCCTTTAACTCCATGGTAAACCGAGCTTTTATTGGTCCGTTGTCAGAAACCTCTTTTAAAAAAGAAATAGATATTATTAAAAGTATAGCCGTTTCAAATGGCTATACTACGTCAATAGTGGATAAAATAGTTAATCAATACAAAATTAAACTTATTAGAAAATACATATATGCCGGAATCGAACCTAAAACACAAGCAACATATCGTTCCCTTACTTACTTTGGAAATATAACTCACAAAATTAAAAATATTTTAGCAAAACACAAATTAAATATAGCGATGAAACCATTTACAAAAATTAAAAATCATATTTTTAACCATAAGACTCAGATACCAAGTATTTACAAATCAGGAATATATAAATTAACCTGTAATGATTGTAAGGGAGTGTATATAGGTCAATCTGGTCGTAATTTTAAGACCAGACTCAGTGAGCATCTTTACTCTTTTCGGCATAGATTAATTGATAAGTCATCTTTCGCCAAACATTTGATTGAAAATAACCATTCTTTTGGCGAGGATGTACTTTCAGTTATTCACTTTGCCGAGAAGGGTAGAAAGATGGACCTCCTGTAGTCTTTGGAGATTCACAGAGCCCGCGCTAATCGGGAAATTCCCGTAATTAACGACCAGCTTGACCTTAAATACACCCCCTCTTTAACGCTGTTATTAGAAAATTTGCAAATATAAATAATGTTCCTTTGTAGTTTTTTGTTACTAACGGTTTGATAATGATACGTGTAGTATCGAAACTATAGTCACCAAATAAACCAATTGTTATACAAACAAAGTGATAAACAGTGTTTTATTTATATTCAACAATGTATAACGAAGTAGAAGCCTCTATAGTCAGTGAATTAAATGCCATTGTTTTTAAGAATTTCCTCTGTATATTTTCAATTTTATTGACAAGGGTTATTTGAGCTGGTGACCAGACGTATGATGCATATTCCAAATGGGAACGAACAAATGCGAAATAAACCAGCTTGAACGATATAGGTGACAAATCGTCGGACATTCTTATTATGAATCCTAGCATTTTTAATGCACGGTTACATATACAATTAGTATGATTGTCAAAAATTAGCTTGGCATCAAAAGTTACACCCAAATCTTTGATTTCTGTTATTTTTTCTAAGATACTATTATTTATACTATAATGGCGATGAATAGTATTTAATTTTCTAGAAAAAGTAATTGAATTACTTTTCTTAATATTAAAAAATAGATGGTTATCACAAGACCATTTGAAAATAGAATTTACATCGTCTTGAAGTAAAATACAATCTTCGGCAGTTACAATTTGCTTAAAAATCTGTAAATCGTCAGCAAATAACAGAAATGAAGAGTTTTTAATTACTTGAGATATGTCGTTTATGAACAATAAGAACAGTAACGGTCCACAGTGCGAGCCCTGGGGTACACCTGAAGGCACAGAAATGGTATTAGATAAAAAGTTCTTGATTTTAACACACTGCGTACGGTTAGTTAGGTAACTAGTAATCCATTTATTGAACAAAAACAAAAGAGCTGAGGTGAAAAATGTTTAGATAAATGGGGTTATTTTTTCGTTGTCTACAACTTTTGTTTGAATCTTTTTTTGATTTAGACGTCGAAAGCCATAATCGGTGAGTTGTTGATGTCCACTAGATTTCTTAGTATCTAATTCAAAAACAAAAGAGCTGAGGTGAAAAGTGTTTAGGTAAAAGAGGTATATTTTTTCGTTGGCTACAACTTTTGTTTTAAACATTTTTTGACTTAGAAGTCGAAAGCCATAGTGAAATTCGTTTAATAAAAAAACATCTAATGATTTCTGGTGATTTTTAACGCAAAACTTTTAGACATTTGATGGTATAATTAATATTGAATTACTGAAATAAGTATTTATTTTTAATATATTCGTAAATATACGGTATACAATGTAAAATATTTATTTAATTAAAATATTTAGAAAATAACAATACAATAAATTTTATATTATTATTATTATTATACTGGGTGTCCGTATTTCAACATAATGTATGGAGATCTCGGTTATTTAAAGAGATAGAGAGTCGGTTAAATTAGGGCAAAGTTGCATAATTTAGGGCCCAATAATAACCCAAAAACAAGTTGGAAATATCTTATTTCCTTAATGAGATATTGTCAAAAAACTTATTTTTGAAAATTCGTTTTTATTTTTTTATTCAAAAACTATTGAATCCAGACATTTACAACTTTGACATTATAGGCACTTTTTAACGATAAATCTAGTAACATATTTTATTTTAAGATAACTATTACATTTACCTAGGGACCATAGCTAACTTTTGTTTTTCTTATGGGCGCTATTTTGGATTTTGATATTTTTTGGAAGAATATTTTTTTACTGAATTCAATGATGTACCACACTTATAGTATATTGTACATTTTATATGTAAAATTTTAATCTTTTGTTTTTTCAAAGAGTGCCTTGGAAACAGTTGAGTAACTCACTTATTTGGCAACTCATAGGAAACCGACGATGCATACTTTAATAATTGTGACATATTTTAAAGTAACGAGTATCTTCCACTCCCAGACTAAGCATGAAGTAAAATTTCGAGTTTAGAAAAGCCCCGCGTGGAAAATTTGTCGAGGGTCGCGCAGCGACCCGAGACAAATTTTCACGGGGCTTTTCTAAACTCGAAATTTTACTTCATGCGCCACGCGTATAAACCATTGATTTGAAGTGTACTTCAAAAACACACAAATACATCTTTAATCGGAGTAACACAGAAATTTAGTCTGTTATCAACGATGTTCAGTGTTAATAATAAATAATTAGGTTGTGAATATTTTTGTTAAAACAACTGATAACGATATTTATATATTAATGGTTGTAAAAAATAATTAAATCAAATTTATTCTTGAAGGATTTGTATTCGTGATTCGAAAAAACAGGATTCGAATCTTTGATTCGAATCATATTTATCTCTTACGAATCCTTTATTCGAGTATTCCTGATTCGAATCATATTAGGTGATTCGGATTCGTGATTCGAATCCTTTTAACGAGGATTAGTCCCAGCTGTGGTAGTGACACATAGATACACTTCAAATGAAATTAGTTCTTTCCTATGTCAAGAATAATAAACTTTTATCGTTGCTCTTCATTTGAACACGGCACTTTCTTTTCTTTGTGTTATGTGTGATAACCGATACTTATTATTATTATTACAAAAGATTGACAGTTATATATTAATTTTTTGAATCATTACTGTCAAGATTTTGTTGATTAATAGACATGACGTCATTGTTTTGTAAGGCACTCTTTACAAAATAGAAAATATTATAATTTTAAATATCAAATTTAAATAAATTATGTGTGATACATCACTGAGTTCAGAAAAAAATATTCTTTCAATAATGTGAAAACCCAAAATAGCGCTCATAACAAAAACAAAAGTTTACTATGGTTTCCGGGTAAATATTATAGTTATCTTAAAATAAAATATGCTACATAATATGCTTCTAAATGTCTAGATTCAATAGTTTTTGAATACAAAAATGAAATCGAAATTTTAAAAAATCAGTTTTTTGGTGATATCTTAAAAACAAGAAAATATATTTCAAAGTTGTTTTCAGATTATTGGTGGGCCCAATTTAACCGACTCTCTATATCTTCAAACAAACAAGATCCCAAAACACCCTGTATTTGTTTTGTTCAACATATTATTCAGTATATATATTTTTAAATAAATTACTGAAAATGTCCACATGGGGAGTTTGTAAACAATCTAGAGAACATTATTATTATTATTATATGAGGGTCATTCCATTAATAATGCACATTATTTTAAAATTCTTTACATGTTTATTTTTTGAATGTAATCTCTTTACAATCCTTCAATATATTCTCCCTACTTCTCAATGACCGAGTCTCAATGTCTGTGAAGCTTTACAATACCATCTAATACGCCATCGAAAGGCTCGGGTTCTGACGATAGAAAGCTCTTTTAGAGATGAACAACGACTTCCTCGCATAGATTGTTTCAATAAGTCAAAGTCTAGTTGCCTTATGTCAATACTGTGGAGTGGATGAGGTAACACTTCCCAACTGTAATCGAACAGCTTTTCATTTACGACATTGGTAATGTTTTGGCGTTCGTTTTTGTGGAGAATAAGTGGCCCAGCCTCGAGCAACCGAGGTCGGGTTTTCTGTGTTTTTTGGTTCAGTTTTTGAATGAAATCACAATAATATACTCACTTGACACTTAACCCACATAGATGATTTCATGGTATGATGATTCCATGGTTATCATAAGCAAAGATCATCATTTGATTGACCTTAGATTGAGCTCGACGAAATTTGTTTGAACGTGGGAATGATTGACCTCTTCACTTGTTTGACTGTGATTTTAACTCTGGTTTTAAGTCTTGAACCCACATTTCAGCAATAGTGATGATTCGATGCAACAAAGCTCGACCCTTAACGTCAGATCTTAGTTTCAGCACTTTAAACTTTGGTCCTCAATAGTCACTGTACCGAAGACCGATGTGAGCTGCATTTCAAACTCGCGTTATTCAAAAAGAAAATACCCTATAGATAAAAAATAAACACTGGCTTTACCCTCAAACCTTAAACTACAACTTATGTCAGAATCACTATCGGCGCATTCTTCACTCCGCGGTGTTGCCAAACTGTGCATTATTAATGAAATGACCCTCGTATGTTTAGGTTGTATATTTTAATATTCATGTTTTATACTTTTCAGATAGTAAAGCAAACAAGAAATAATACCTTAGACGCGACTGACATCTTAGAAACAATTAATTCAAGAGTTATTGTTGTTATGTGTATTAATTGCAATTTTTATATAAGTATGTATTTTTTGTTTATTTTTTATTTATTTCACATGTAATTGTATTCAGTTTTGTATTTTTCTGTAAAATGGGGATTTCCGTAATAAATGTACATTATTAAATTATAGGTTTGTTGTTACAAGTAAATGTATGACGGACTGTTCCCCAAGTGGCATGTATATTATTGTTATTATTATCGATTTATCAATCGAAAACCGCACACTGTCGCAAAACGCTTTTCGAGCGGTCCTCCGTTCTACGAGATGGCCAAAATAAAAGCCAAAATTTGAACATTCTTTTTATGCCATTGTATTCTATATTGGTACTTTAAAACCTAGGAATATAAATCGTCAATGATTTTAGATTCCGTAATTAATCGATAATACAATTCAATAGACTTAATTCTATAGTAAAGTAGTGTTAAGCTTCTAAAATTTGTCAAGCTAAAAATATATGTTGAAACAACTATAACAAAAATCTTTAAAAACACACAACATTAAAGACGAATTTTCAACTTTGGTAAGCCTGCAATAATTATTTGTGTATTGCGAGCGCAAAGTGATCGATTAAGGATAGTAAGAGAGAGTTGGCGCTCGACGCGCAGCGGAGAGCGCCAATCTCTTAAGATCGCCAATGACATATTGCGCTCAAATTACAAACAGTTTTTATCCTACAACCACCCCTCTAGTAATTTGAAAAGTCTAAAACATAATTTCTAAACGGTATTTATTTTATTATTCACAGTTTTTTTTTACGTTTGCAATAATACAATTTTTGTTTAAAGCCAATTAAAGTAAAAGTACCCCTTTTAGATTTCTTAAATGTAATTTCTTATGTTAAAAACATTTTATCGTAAGAAATGAGCAGACGTAAGAGTTTTTAGACGGTTTCGTATTTTTAGATAAACAAATGAATTGAACATTTTTTACCATACCTTGTAACTTATTTATACTTATCCACCATTGTTCATGTTAAATTTGACTGAACAATGAAGTCTTCTTAATGATTGACTACCATGCATTATATTATTAAGTTGGATTATTGAAACAATTTTTTACACTTCCCCCAAATAGACAGTTAACCAAGTAGCATACGTTTATAATGTCACAATAGAAAAAAAACAGTCAATAGAAAGATTTAATGACCAAAATCCAATCATAGTCAAAAGACAGTAATTCAAGTGACTTACAGTCTTAATGTCAAAATACATTCGGTAAAGATATAATATGACAAAATCCTATGATAGCCTAAAGTCAGCCAACCACTTGACTTACAATCAAAAAGTCACAAATCTCAATATTCAGTCAACAACATTTTAATAGTCAATATAGCCGATAAAGAAATGTAATTACTAAATCGTATGTTCAATAAAAAAAATCTATAAAATGCCATGATTTCATCTTTTTGTTAATTTAAGTTAGCTGTAATTAATTTATTATATAAAATCAGAGTTGCTAACCTACAACATGTTCCATGGCACTCTAAAGTTTTAGTTTTTATTGAACATACGATACATCATAGTAAAAAATTTAGTCAACACAGTGACTTATAATCATAATACAATCAGTCGACAGCCGATCAAGCAATTTTAATAATAATCATAATAATAAACGTCTTTACTGTATGTTTTTGAGTTTACGTGAAGTGATTATTACACTAAAAAATGGTGATGTGTCCGTCATAGTACTTTCCCCTGTAAATTGCGTATTAAATCACTTTTAAAATATTTGTAGCATTATTATTTTCAAAATGTCTTCAACTTTTTGATAACTACAACTTTTATTTGAAACATTTTTCAATTGGATCAACACATACTGACACAAACCAATGACTAGACAAAAAACACTATTTATTGAATATCTTAAAAACTAAGAGTGCTATGATAAAAAGTGAAAAAAACAAAAATCTTTACTATTTTATTACCTACAACTTTTATTTGAAACATTTTCCAATTGTATCAACACACACACTGACACAAATCAATGACTAGTTAAAAAACACTATTTATTAAATATCTCAAAAACTAAGAGTGCTATGATAAAAAGTGAGTCCACAAAAAATCTTTAATTTTTTATTTCCTACAACTTTTATTTGAAACATTTTTCAATTGTATCGACACATACACTGTCACACACCAATAACTAGATAAAACATAAAACACACAACTTTTGAAATATCTCAAAAACTAAAAGTGCTATGACAAAAAATAAGTGAACAATACATCTTCATTTTGTTATTATCTACAACTTTTATTTGAAAGAATTTTTTGTTTGATGAACATTTATTGAAAAAATCTGAAAAAACTGAAAAACGCTAAGAGTAAAGTACCACTTCCGGTTTTCCGATTTTTACCAAAAGCTTGTCAGTTCTTCCGATTGTAACAAAAAGCTTATGTTTCAAGTTTCATCTCGATATCTTTAGCCGTTTTTGCGGTACAGCGCCCACAGACACACACACAGACACACAGACACACAGACAGACAGACATTTTTCAAAAATGGTCTTATTCGACTCAGGGGACCTCAAAACGGATATTTCCGCTAAAATTTTTGATTCGAAAATTTTCACGAAAACAATACTTTCCCTTTGTAATATATACGGGGAAAAGTAAAAATGAAAAGTGAAGTAAGGAATAACAGCCTTTGTTAGTGTAATAAACGTCTTTATTAATACTAAAAATATTCAAGGTGTAGAATGTACAGCAAAATTACATAGGCGAAATTCAGTCGATCTGATAGTCAGATCAACTGCTCTTCCACTTAACCTATCTATAATTTGAAATACTCCATGAATCGATACATTACAGCCAAAGAGATCATTAAACAGTTAATAAAACAAGTGACATTGGTTAGATGTTAAAGTAATGTATTTCTGAATAAATCATGACATATCTCGCGTTTAAACTTCATTAATATGAGATATTTGGTGTGAGATGATACGCTGTTATATAATTTATAAATTACTGTCGACATATTCGGATTTATATTAAGTGAGTGTTTACGCGACTGTTCTAAAATGTTTGAGAGATGAGAGTGGATTTTAACATTTGCTAAAATAATATCATTCGGATTAAATGAAAATAACAACTATATATAGAGTTGCAGAACAGTTTGTAAGAACCTTTGTGAGAGATGATGAATAACTGGAGAACAGTAATGGTCCTAATATTGATCCTTGAGGAACCCCAGATTTTACCGTAATGAAGTTAGATGAAATACCCTCCATAGACCTCGTTGATATCTATTCGTTAGATAGGCATCTATGATGGAGTATAGAAACCATTAAGCTGTGACTGATTGTATCAAAGGCTACTATAGTCTAGTAAAATTAAGCACGTAACATAACCTTTGTCAGTACCAGTTATAATAGCATCTAAAACATTAGATAAAGCAGTAGTACAGCTGTGGTTAGCTCTAAACCCAGATTGAGTAGGGGGAAGTAAACAATTATTTTCAACATATTCTACAATTTGATTACATAATACCCTCTCTAATATTTTAGATACAATAGGCAAAACACTAAGATCGTTAGAGTTTGATGGAGAGTTGTTTTTTGGGATAGGCACAATATTTGCAAGTTTCCATGCATTTGGAATAAAAGATTGTTCAATACAACAATTTATGATGTGCGTTCAATAAGGGCTTAAAAAAGAACCACAAAATTTAATTATGGAAATACTGATGTTATCGGTTCCAATGGTATTAGTTTTAATATACTCAATGACATTAGAAGCGTAACACCAAGAAGGAATGATTTTTTTGAATTCATATTTTAGCAACAGAGTGACTATATTTAAAGCATACATTGATAACAATTTCAACCTTGTGCCTTTTATATTTATTGTGAAAAAAAAAATATTTCACTTTATCTTTTTTGATAAAACTATTTATATGAGCTGTTTAGTACAGATGTTTTTAGTTTTCGTGTTTCCGTTGAGTGTGTTAAGCTTAAATAAAATGTCTCGACTCCGAAGACGTCCACAATATCACCATTTGAGCGATTTTGACCGGGGTCGAGTTGTTGCTTATCGAGATGTCGGTATGTCCTATCGCGAAATTGCCCGCCGTATTGATTCCACTGCAGCAACTGTAATACGTGTGTATCAGGTATGGACAGAAGAAGGTAGAGGAGCAAGAAGAAGACCAATTGGTCAACCAAGGCGTACCACAGAACGTCAAGATCGGCGCTTAAGAGACCGTTTCGCTACTACGCGTCAAATCGGTGATCAATGGATTGGAGAAGAAGGTAGGCCCGTTAGTATGCGAACCTTATATCGCCGCATTCAATCCTTTGGGCTTCTTTCGTACCGTCCAAGATTAGTGCTTCCTTTAACAGCGAGACACTGTCGCCAAAGGTTGGACTGGTGCAGAGAACGGCAGCATTGGGAGGCAGAATGGCACGATGTCGTATTCAGCGATGAATCACGATTTTGTCTAGGCACGCATGATGGCCGTAGAAGGGTACGACGCTACCGTGGAGAACGACCTGATCTTAGGTTTGCTATTGAGAGGCATGTACACAGGACTGCTTGAGTAATGGTTTGGGGGGCTATTGCTTACGGTAGTCGATCACCTCTTGTATTCATTCGAGGCAGTATGACAGCTGCGCGTTATGTTGAAGACGTCATACGACCGACTTTGTTGCCTTATTTAGATAGCCGCCCAGACGTACTTTTTCAACAAGATAACGCACGTCCCCATATTGATCGTCGAACTATGAACTTTCTTAATGAAGCTGGTGTTAATGTTTTGGCGTGGCCGCCCCGTTCGCCGGATTTAAATCCCATTGAACATGTGTGGGATATCATGGGAAGAAGAATATTCTCTTTGCACCATCCTTCACAGACTCTAGCACAGTTGATCGATGAAATTCAAGTTGCTTGGAACGAGATGCCTCAAGAAGACATCGACCATCTCATTTTGTCGATGCCCAGACGTCTACAGGAGTGTATACAGCAAAGGGGTCGCCAAACACATTATTAATTTTTTTTAGATTGTTTTTTAATAAAATTTCTTGAAAATGTAATCATTTTATTCTTGATGTAAGACTACCATACTGGCAAAAAATCAAGTTAAAATAATAACTCCTTCTGGGTGTTACGCTTCTAATGTCATTGAGTATATTATTAACGATTCGAGAGATTTGTTCAGTCATAGCTAGTTTAAATTCAAGTTTTCATTAACATTTTGATGAATATTATTTAAGTAATAATTATTAAGAAGAGTGTCTATTTATCTGTTTAAGGAATTGGAAAAGTATTCATTAATAGCATTGGCATCGCTAATGCAATTAGGTAAAATTGTTTTAGGATTACTAGCTATGACTCCATTATTATTTAGGCATTATTTTTAATAGAGAACTCGAAATATGCTTTCTTTTCTTGGTTTCACAATGTTACGCTATTGTTTATATATAGAAAATTGCTCTGGATTCTTAGTCTGCTTAAATTTATTGTATGCAACATCTCGGGAATGTATTATCATTTTTAGAGTATCCGTAAGCCACGGAGCCGGTTGCTTTGTAATTCTTCGTCTTAGACATGAGCACTTTTTGTTCGCAATCATTCGCATACATAATATCTTTCAGACTAGATCTTTTTAGGTCTCTAATGAATTTATATCTGCATATATAATTTATTTTACGATATGTAATTAATTTTGTTCATTATCTATCAGAGCTGGGCAGGATTCGAATCATTCAGGATTCGATTCCCGGATTCGAATCCTTTTAGGGGATTCAAAAGAGGTATTCGAATACTTTAGTGAAAACGGATTCGTTACATTTTTTGAAAAGGATTCGTATTCGAATCCAGACGTAGATGATTCGAATCCTTATAAAAGGATTCGAATTCTTATAAAAGGATTCGAATCCTTATAAAAGGAATCGAATCCTTATAAAAGGATTCGAATCCTCATACACGGATTCAAATCCTCCTAAATAATTCGAATCATCGCTATTAAGGCTGGGATTCGAATTCGATTAATTTAAATAGTTAAATATTCTAATATGAATATTTAAATCACTAAATTATTCATATTTGAATTTTTAAATTTTAGAATAATTCAAATATTTGTGAATGCATATTTGGTTATACTTAACCATGAAAAATATCCAACGTTAATAGTATATTTTTAACTTCACTTGAAATCAGTGTTTCATACGCGTGGCGCATGAAGTAAAATTTCGAGTTTAGAAAAGCCCCGTGAAAATTTGTCTCAGGTCGCTGCGTGACCCTCGACAAATTTTCTACGCGGGGCTTTTCTAAACTCGAAATTTTACTTCATGCTTAGTCTGGGAGTGGACAACACTCGTTTGAATTTTAAATTTAACTCTTTTAAAAAATCGACGTACGTAATATAATAAATCATTCATTAAAATCATAGAAAAAGATGCAACATTTTACCTAAAATTAACTTTTTGAGTTAACTTTATAATTTGTTCGGCTCTTAATGGGTGAATATTCTATTCCTAAAAAAACCGTTTTTATTCAATATTAAAGTTGCATTTAATGCAATAACAAACTGTGAATAAATACACATAAATCTAGAAATATCGAAAATCTCGACATTTAGAAAATCTTGACGGTCCACTCCCAGACTAAGCATGAAGTAAAATTTCGAGTTTATAAAAGCTCCGCGTAGAAAATTTTCACGGAGCTTTTCTAAACTCGAAATTTTACTTTATGCGCCACGCGTATAAAACACTGATTTCAAGTGAAGTTAAAAACGCACTGAAAACTAGCCCAACTTCGATATTTTTTCAAAATTGGATGTTTTCTTTTCTATCCATGCTGTAAACCTTCAGATATTCGTTGTTTTCTTGTAAATAAACTTCGATTCCCTGTAGTCCTTCGGTCTCCGAAGACCATGATTGGTCCATCGAGCTGTAGCCTTTGTAAAATGGTAATAAACTTAGTAATCTAGAGTGATCCTTTAATTTGAAACTTCTAAGAACGAGTGTTGTCCACTCCTAGACTAAGCATGAAGTAAAATTTCGAGTTTAGAAAAGCCCCGCGTAGAAAATTTGTCGAGGGTCGCGCAGCGACCCAAGACAAATTTTCACGGGGCTTTTCTAAACTCGAAATTTTACTTCATGCGCTACGCGTATAAAACACAGATTTAAAATGAAGTTCAATAACACATACATCATCATTAATTAAAATCATTATATAATCAGATATTTAGTCGGTAAATGAACATTTTGGTTAATAGAAACTGATGGAATAAAATATTACTGGTTACAAATAATAGATTCAAATTTATTTTTAAAGGATTTGTATCCGTGATTCAAAAATGAGGATTCGAATCTTTGATTCGAATCATATTTTTCACTTACGAATCCTTTATTCGAGTATTCGTGATTCGAATCATATTAGGTGATTCGGATTCGTGATTCGAATCCTGTTTTTGAGGATTCGTCCCAGCTCTGTTATCTATGTACAATTTTAAGCCTACAGAATATTAAATCATGATCCGCGATATTATGGATATCTATAACATCGGACTCAGGACCTATGCTCCGAGTCCGATATTAAAGGTACAGGCCATAATTTACTTACATATTTTTAAAGAAAATATTTAATATATTCTACAAAAATCTATGTACTTTTGGTTATTTCTCGACGTAGTCTCCATAAAGATTGAGACATTTATCCTAGCGAATAAATAATAATCGGAGGGGGCCAGATCGGGACTATATGGCGGATGTTTGAGTACGTCTCAGTTCCGCTGTGTCAACCACTCCTTGATTTGATTTGACGTGTGCGGTCTTGCACCACCGTGCAAAAGTTTAACTCCATTGTGCAAAAGTTTAACTCCATTGTGCAAAAGTTTAACTCTTTCAATATTTCATTTGCGGTGTTTGTTTCACAGGCACCTGTACCTTTAATATCGGACCCCCTCGTATAATTACGTCTATTAGAGTCTCACTGTTAAGACAAGTACGTATAGGCTTAAACATTATTTGAGTACGTTTATGTATTCAAAAAATCCAGAAATTTGCACACATTGTTGCAATAAATATTAATCATTGCAGTTAGGCAACAGATAACTTATGGCATCCTCGATAGTTTCTAGAAACGTGTTTACATTGTTTTCGGGAGGTCTATATACAGGGTGCCCGTATTTTAACAGAATGTTATTTGAAGAGATAGAGAGTCGGTTAAATTAAGGCAAAGTTGCGTATTTAAAGGCCCAATAATTACTTAAAAACAAATTTAAAATATCTTCTTTTATTTTTGAGATATTGACAAAAAACTGATTTTTTGAAATTTTGGTTTTTATTTTTTTAGTCAAAAGCCATAGAATCTAGACATTTACAACTTTGACATTACACAAGCACTTTTAACAAGAAATCTGGTAATATATTTCATTTTAAGGTAACTATAGCATTTACCCAGGGACCATAGCCAACCTTTGTTTTTCTTATAGGCGCCATTTTGGATTTTCATATTTTTTGGAAGAGTATTTTTTTCTGAATTCAATGATGTACCACACTTATAGGTTATTGTACATTTGATATGTAAAATTTTAATCTTTTGTTTTTTGTAAAGAGTGCATTGGAAACAGTTGAGTAACTCACTCATTTGACAACTAGGACCCATAATTTGCTTACATATCACCCCTTAAGACGGGCATTCAGCTGATTAATTACTGTACTGATAGAAAATGTATTTATTTATAAACGAAATACTGGTGTCACATTTTGAATCTTAATAAATTGCTTGACTGTCTTTGGACTATCATAGGATTTTGTCATATTATATCTTCATTGACCGCGTTTCAACTATTGTGACTGTAAGTGGCTTGATTGACTGTCTTTTGACTATGCTAGGATTTTGTCTGATTATATCTCTATGGACTGTATTTCGGCTATTGTGATTTTATGATTGTAAATCACTTAAATCACTATATCAAATACAGTCAATGTAGTGATTTAATGACAAAATACTAATACGATACATATTTTAACAGTGGTGGTATATTTTAAACTAACTAGTATCTTCCACTCCCAGACTAAGCATGAAGTAAAATTTCGAGTTTAGAAAAGCTCCGCGTAGAAAATTTTCACGGAGCTTTTCTAAACTTGAAATTTTACTTCATGTGCCACGCGTATAAACCACTGATTTACAGTAAAGTTAAAAATATATAACGCTTAGCTGTGATGGTAATCAATATTTATTAAGATGTAGCGAAAAATGCAAGAATTACTTTTTTTGTGAATAGTTTTGGAATAATCATAATAAAAGTAAAATACATTTAGTTTGTCCAACTTTTCCATACTGTTGGTATTTAAGTCATCATATCTTAAACGAGGAAAGTGCTATGATGGGCACATCACCATTTTTTTTACTTTATGTTTTGTGTGATAATCGATAGTTATTATTATTATTATTACAAAAGATTGACAGTCAATAATTATTTTGACTGCTAACAATGATTGACTGCTACCAATATTTTATTGATTATTAGATATGACGTCATTGTTTCCAAGGCACTTTTTGCAAAAGAGAAAATATTATAATATTAAATATCAAATCTGAAATAAATTATGAGTGTGATGCATCACTGAGTTTAGAAATAAATATTCTTTCATAAAATATAAAAATCCAAAATGGCGCCCATAAGAAAATCAAATGTTGGCTATGGTCCCCGGGTAAATGTTATCTTAAAATAAAATATGCTAAAAGATTCCTCATTAAAAAGTGCCTCTTTAATGTCAAACTTCTAAATGTCCAGATTCAGTAGTTTTTGAATTAAAAAATAAAAACGATTTACCAGAAAAACTGTTTTTTGTGGATATCTCGAAAACAAAAAAACATATTTTAAAATTGTTTTCATATTATTGTTTGGCTCTAAAATACGCAACTTTGCCCTAATTTAACCGACTTTCTATCTCTTCATGTAACTGAGATCCCCATACATTCTATCGAAATACGGACACTCTGTATAACTCCAACAGATAACACAACATTTTTGAATCTGCAATAAATTCATAACTGCTTATAGTCCATAATTTTAAGTTAAAATTGTATAGCGGCAGAAAAACAAACGACCAGTAAATATAGTCAAAATGTCGTGTAGTCAAATTATTAATTGTCATTTAAGTTTATAGATTACATGTTGATTATATCGACAGTCTTTACTATATTGACTGCCATTTGACGGCAACATTTTAAAACATCAACTATTAATCGATTAGGTTGACTACATACTGATTATTGACTTCTATTCACATGTTGTTATTTAACAACATTAACTATTTATCGATTATATTGTGACTACATGCTATTTATTGACTCTCATTTGACAATATTGACTATTAATCAATTATGTCGACCACATGACAAAATTAATTATTTATTAATCGATTATGTTGACTACATGCATGCTAATTGTTGATTGCCATTCATTGACTGTCATTTGAAAAAATTGACTGTATTAACTAAGTTGACAATTGTCGGCGTTTTACGTTAATATTTACGTTGATCTGACTTTGACGAAATCGACATTTTGCGTCAAAATCGCGATGTTTACGTAATAAAAGACAGAAATGACATTACGCCCGAAAAACTGAAATTTACGTAAAGACTGCTTCTGCTGATTTAAGACAAAGTCAATTTTTTTTCTGAAATGATTTTCAACAAAACAGTTGATATTTTGGAAAATCCAGTGCAGATATCTAAATTGCGATTGCAACCAGTCAACGTTTATTAATTTTTGAGTAAGTTTATTCTTTGATGTTGACTTTTTTCGTCAGATTTAGTTAATTCTGTAATGTTTATTGTAAAAAAAACCGAGGTGAAACGAATATTCCTTTTTTTCAATAGTTTTTAATTTTGTTCATTTTTAAATATTTTTACTATGGCCATTTTTTATATCTTGACAAATTTTAGAAGCTTAACACTTATATTCAGTATAGAAAAAAAAATCGATTGACTTGTATTATGGAGTAATTACGGGATAGTAAATTATGTAAAATCATTTATGATTTATATTCCCAGATTACATTTGATTATATAACTGTTGGGGTGGCCTCTTGGCCTGTATCACCGCGACCTGCAGAACTATTGTGGATCCCTGTTATCTTTGATTAGCCCTATTAACCCTGACAGTGAGCCTTGGGTGTACCTCTTTGCGCTTGGTTTGGTGTTGCCCAGCTTTAGGTATCTAACCCTTGCTAGGGCCTCACATTGGCACAGGATGTGGAGAGGGTCCTCCTCTTCTTCCTGGCAGAATCTACATATCGTATCCTCTGCCAGAACTATTTTGCTCATATGTTTGTTGAGCATACTGTGTCCTGTCAGTACACGTACTATAGCCTCAGCCATTTTCCTCCCTTGGTTAGGAGAATCGGTCTAAGTGTCGGCGATTGTTCCTAGGTATTAAAGTATGTAGATTACGATGACCTAAATAGAATCTTAAAATGTTGAGTTTTATTTTGGCCTTCTTATAGACTGCAGGACCGCTCAACAGGCGTTTTGCGACAGTGTGTGCCGGTGCAAACGAAGCAGATTGATTAATTTAATCATTGATTTACAAATCAGTGATTTTAAGCGAACGGTGTGCATGCGGGCATTAAACAAGTTATTTAATTAGTTTAAGTACGTAAAATAACACTTACAGGCTTTATTAACTGCAACAGCGGTTTGTTCAGCAGGTTCTGTTAAGAAAGAACAAATGTTAAAAATGCAATGTTTCTTGTAAACATTAATTAACACCACCAACACGAAATTGGAGATTATGTCTACTCACCCAACGTACCACCAGCTCCAAGAAGAGCAGTAGCAGCAGCACCAGCAGCACCAGCAGCACCAGTAACAGTACCAGCAGCACCAGTAACAGTACCAGCAACACCGGCAACAGGACTACCAGCACCTCCAGTAACACCGCTTACTAAATTACTCACTGTAATAAGTCAAATGCGTTAAACACTGCAAAACGATAAAAAACTGTATTATTCTTGTATTTCTCAAACAATTTCGATGAGTTTTTATAATACCTTCTCAAACTGTAGGACTACCTACTCATTTTTAATGGGTAGTGACAAGGTTTATAAATGACGGGCAAGATTGAGTATTAGATAACCTAACCAGTATATTTTTAACTCCAGTGTCAGTGTTTTATACGTATGGCGCATGAAGTAAAATTTTGACTTTCATAAAAAAAAGAAAAAAGTCATTTTTTAGGATTTTCTAAACTCAAAATTTTTCTTCAAGCTTAATCCAGGAGTGGAAGCACTCCTTAGAATTTAAAAATTAAAATAACCTAGATAACTGGTAACTAACTTAACCTGAGTAATTGAAAATCAATCTAACATTTGGAACATATTTATGATAACTAAAGCTCGAATTTCTAAGCAAACAGCTTATGGTGAAAATTTGAAGCATCAACATGAATTTATAAAATGTTTACGAGCTATAGAAATTTGAATCATTTGATACTATTTTTTTGCTTTTTTCAGTTTATTTTTGGTTTTATGCTTATTTTGCATTTATATGCTTATTTGGTGCTCATTTCCTTAAATTTTATATCGTAAACAACGCTTATCTGTATTATCTAGTTCAGCGGCTCTCAAACTTTTTTGGTGATAGAACCCTTTTAAAGCATTTAAAATCTAGTCGTAGATTTATTAAAGATTTATTATACCGGGTGTCTATAAAAGAATGTCCCAGACTATTTACAACAAATCATACATACAATTAAAGGTAAACTAACGTAGTTTTTCTTGCAAATGTTTAATATGTGCACCTTTAGTTATACGGCACACATCAAATGTAAAGTCCAATTCTTTCCACACTTTGGTAAAAAAAGTCCGGAGTAACGTAAGCAACAAAACGCTTTACGTTCACGAGTCGTCATTTTGCGTATGTGGCGCTGCAAGCGAGAAAACAATAAAGAAGTACTCGCGCATACGCTCATCTAAAATGTTTGAGTTACTCTGTAATTGTGACCTTGAACTAACATTCTACTATGCTTGCAGCTGATACTATTAAAATTTGTAACTGGGACATTATTTTATAGAGATACGGTACTTGTATGTCAAATGTTTGTTTACTCTTGTACTTTTTCTTTAAAGTACCCATAAGAGCAGGTAAATGCATAAATGTCACTTTGAGTAAGACAGTATGAGTAACTTTCTTATTATTAATTATAGAGGTTTGGTTAAATCAGCAAAAAAGTGCTGTTTATGTGTCAATTGAGATTCCACTGAAAAATACACAAATTTTGAAAAACATCGTAGATATTGAAAAAAAAAACTGAAAATCGCTATTTTCGAAAATCGTCCATATCTTCCTTATTTGTAAGTATTTCGGAAATCTCTAAAAATATTTCCAAAGTTTTGGGGTACCAGACACTGATAAATGTTAATGTATCTGGACATTCATTTTCATTAATATCAAGTTTTGTTTTTTAAACAGAATCATATGGCGATATAAATATCATTGAACTGCATTTTTTGCGCTAATTACATTGATGTGTAACACGTGTATATTCATTGATTATAATTTTTCAATTGTTTTCAAACACAATTAATTCATTTATATCTTTCTTAGCTGTGCTATTTTAGAGAAAATGTAAAAACATTGTCAACATAAATTGAATAGTGCGTCGGATGTTGATCCACGTCAATTTGTCATTTGATTCGTTTTTGTTTTATTATTATCAACTTTTGTATTTCTAATGATAGCGTATGACGATATGCATATCATTGAACTGTAGTTTTTACTCTAGGTTACAAATGTATTTGATTATGGTATGTAAACCATGGAAACAATCACTTTATTTCAACAAAAAGTGCTTGCTGATATAACAACCTATAATCAATCCATAGTAGTAGTCTTAGCAACAACAAAACCAATTGCAATGTTTGAAAACAATCAAATGGTTAAAATTCATAAAAGTTCATGTGTGACATATCATTGAAATAAAGGTGACAAATGCAGATTAGTTCAGTGGCATTTCGCCATATTTTTCTATTTGAAAAACCAAAGTTGATGTTAATGTAACAAAAACGAATCGCCTGACAAATAAAAATTAATAACGATATGCACCATAGCATATACTTGAACAATGTTTTTACAGATGTTCATTAAAATTACTAATAAGAAAGATATGAAAGATTTTAAAAAATCGTAGTTTTCAGTTTTCTCTCAATAACTTCGTAGTTTTTCAAAATTTCTATTTTTTCAAAACAAAATTTAAGTAAGCTCATAAAACTGCACAACTGCACAACTGTCCTACTCAAAGTGGTACACCCTGTAAACAGGGTGTTTAGAATCAAGTGGGCACCATTGCTAACTTTTCTATAATTTGAGTTAAAGAGTCGGTTAAGTAAGCAAAGTAGTACTAAATTAATTCACAATCACAATTGTCAAACCAAAGAAACAGTTCAAAGTCGAATTTTTGAGATATTAAGAAAATAAACATTTTTTCAAAATGGAACACCCTGTACATTTAATTACGGATCGATAGATGTAACAAAAAAGTTATAATACATTATTAATAATTAATACGAATAATAAATAACATAGTTATTCACACATTTCTGTTTTGTTCGATACAATCAAGAAGCCCTAAAAACAAAACAGGATTCTAAGAAATTATTAAAACAAAATCTGTTTACTGTACATATTAATGAAATTCTCTCTTAACCAACGACGTGCATAGTTATACAATTTCGAACATTTTCTGGGATTCTTGGTTTTATTAAATAAAACAGTAATATGTGAATAACTTTCTTATTTATAATTTTTTTGTAATGATAATTTTTCCATTGATCAGTAATAAAATATACAGGATGTTACATTTAAAAAATGTTTATTTTATGAATATCCTAAAAATAAGACGTTCAATTATTTTTCCTAATTGATCATTGTGATTGTTATTAACTTTCCTACTATTCTGTTCATTTAACCGATTTTGTAGGTTAAATAATAACAAAGTTGGCAATGGTGCACGCTTAATATATATATATATATATATATATATATATATATATATATATATATATATATATATACAGGGTGAGTTTTTTCGATGTTCTCTATGAGGATCTCGGAAACTATAAGAGATAGAAAAACGGTTAAATGGGGAAAGAATTGTAGTTTTATAGGACGAATAAAATGGCACTTTCAAAATATTTGAAAAAGTCAAGGGTAACTAGATATTTTGAATAAAGTAAAATGTGTCAATTTTTTGAAATCAATATATCTCTATTATTATCATAGATAGAAAAAAACTGTAAGGGACAAAGTTGTAGAAAATTTTACACAGATTAATAACAAAAAATCCAAAAAAAAGTATCGCCCATATTTTGGGAGATATGACACAAACTTACCTTCTTTTAAATGGAAACAATAGTTGGCTATGACTTTATTAAAAGGGCAATTTTTCCCTTCAATTCGATATAACATATGCCATAGTTATTTTTAAAATAAAGTAAGTTACAGTCGTTTTTAATTTTACCATACACCAAAAAATAGTTAGCCATGAAAAAGACAAAAGTAAAACAATTGCAGTTGTTTATTCTAAACACATATTAATTCATTTCCATATTTGGTTTGTTTCGATAAGTTTGTTTTGTATTTATTTGGTGTTGAAAGTTTTTTAAAGTGATAATGAATTTTTCCAACGAAGAAAAGCGTGATATGCTTGTTTGTTACATTCAGTGTAATAAAAACGCTGCGGATGCTGCAGAACAATATTATAATCAATATATCGATCGTCGGCAGCCCTCTTTACCAACATTCAGAAGAATTTACCACAATTTGGGTGAGTACGGATCCTTTACAAAGCCGAAACTTGAAAAAAACGAAATTAATGAAGTTTCGGAAATAAACGTATTAGCATTGGCGATGATAGATCCATCCACATCGACCAGACAAATTGCAACAGAAGCAAGCATATCTCAACGGACTGTAGTACGAGTTTTGAAAAAACACAAATATCAACCATATAAGGTATCAATTTCACAAAATTTACATGACGGTGATACCAATAAGAGAATGGTCTTCTGTATGTTGTACAAAAACATGTGCCAAGAGGATAATTCGTTCCCTACAAAAATAATTTGGACAGATGAAACGCGATTTACTAATTGTGGGATTTTTAACCGGCACAATGAACATGTTTGGAGTCAGGAGAATCGACGAGAAGTTGCACAACGTAGACCACAAATTAAATTTGGATTTATTGTATGGTGCGGTGTGCTCGATGATTTAAATTTATCAGTACGGGCAAGATTGAAGTGGTTTCAACACGACGGAGCTCTACCTCATAGCAAGTTGGCTGTGCGAAACTATTTAAATGATGCTTTTCCTAATTCATGGGTGGGAAGAAATGGACCAATCCTATGGCCACCTAGATCACCCGACCTGTTCGTTTTAGACTTATTTCTGTGGGGTTATGTGAAGAACAAAGTGTATCAACAATCATATCAATCCGTGGAGGATCTTAGACTAGCTGTACTTGAAACATTTAATTCTATTGACAGAAGAAAAGTCAAAAAAAGCCACAAATTCGATTTTAAAAAGATGTACTTTATGCCATAACAATAATGGTGGACTTTTTAAGCATCTTATGTAATATTTAAAATTTTCTTCTATTATTATTTTGATAATTTTACTTTATGTTGCTTTTGACAAATCTAAAGAAAGATAATAAATTAAATATTGATTTCGTTGCTATAAACAACCACAATTGTTTTACTTTTGTCTTTTTCATGGCTAACTATTTTTTGGTGTATGGAAAAATTTAAAAGACTATAACTTATTTTATTTTAAAAATAACTATGGCATATGTTATATCGAATTAAAGGGAAAAAAATAACCTTTCCAATGAGGCCATAGCCAACTATTGTTTCCATTTAGAAAAAGATAAGTTTGTGTCATATCTCCCAAAATATAGGCGAAATTTTTTTTTTGATTTTTTGTTAATAATCTGTGTAAAATTTTCTACAACTTTGTCCTTTACAGTTTTTTTGTATCTATGATAATAATAGAGATATATTGATTTCAAAAAATTGACACATTTTACTTTATTCAAAATATCTAGTTACCCTTGACTTTTTCAAATATTTTGAAAGTGTCATTGTATTCGTCCTATAAAACTTCTGTCCCCATTTAACCGTTTTTCTATCTCTTATAGTTTCCGAGATCCCCATAGAGAACATCGAAAAAAACTCACCCTGTGTATATATATATATATATATATATATATATATATATATATATATATATATATATATATATATATTTACTTCCCGCAAGTCCATATATGGAACAGTTTATTATCATCACAAGATACTACACACCAAATTTTAGAGGGATGTTTTAATGATGGTAAAGTGAAAATTTGCGTAAATTTATAGTTCATCGGTTTTGCCACTTGGTGCTCTAAATTCGCGTCGGTGTATATTTTGTGTATACTTTTCTTTCATGGCCAACGACTCTACAACGTCCGGAGATTTGGCATCACCGCATTAGATGCGCACTAATTCATCGCGTCGTTTTTCGTTGCAGTTAGTGAATAGTGAACACAACAAACAGAAACATGGATGATTTGAATTCATTAAGAAGAAATACGGGCTTTTTTCCTCATTATATAACTTTGAATCAACAATTAATCTTACATATTTTTTCGGAAAGTTGCTTGATTCGAATCTTTCTTAGTAGGTACTTTATTATCCTAGTGGTTAAAGGAATTGAATTGCAAATGGAAATTCTTTAATAATATGTATAAACATAGTTTATAGTGTTTATTTTTAGATTACATTTAACATTTTTGCCATATCGAAATAAAAGCTTGGATTTGTTTATTGACCACTCTATTTTCTTTGACTTCAAATTGCAAGCATTAACGTTAAATATAATGCTTCATACACCAAACGTAATAAAAATAATGAGAGTATAATTATTTACATTAATAATATTATATAATATGTCAAGTGTATACTTGATGTAAATAATTATGAATTTATTATTATTAACTTATCATTTATCAAATAGTAATACACAAGATTTCTTTTTAATCGTAACTATTACTGAGTATTTGATATTATTTTTATATATGTAAATTTGTATGCAACATTATTGAGTGGTAACAAATTTGAAGAGAAAAAAAGGAGAATAAATAATTATTTTTATATATGTAAATTTGTATGCAACATTATTGAGTGGTAACAAATTTGAAGAAAAAAAAAGGAGAATAAATAATAATAGTCAGTATAAGTTTGTTAATAATGCAAATTTTTAGTACCATTACACATTGTCCAATTTTTGTACACAAAATAAAATGGTTTTGCAATAGTTTTTTCATCATCAAGTGGTGTTACGTCGACAAATATAAACAAAGTAAGATCATTTTATTATTAATGTCTTTAGTTTGACTCTAGCAATTGAAATTGGTAAAATCTGATCTTGGTTTGGATTTTCCAGTATTTTATTATAAATTTTAAGTTTTGAATTAAATGCTGACCAATCCCGTTTAAAACGTGTAAAAAAAGTAATTTTAAAGTAAACAAAAAACACACAACCTAGAGGTATAGGAAAATACCTAGAAAATACATGTAAATCAATATTTGTATAGTATTGAGCGCTACTATGTGGTAATACATATTAATTAATCAATATTGAGAAGTGTTTTAATGTGTTATAGTACTTTATTTTAATATTTATTTGTATATTTACCACTTGAGTTTCGAAATATTTAGTGTCATTTTCAAGTTTGACAAATTTACAATGTTTCTATGACTAAAAAGTATTAAATAGTGGTTTACCAATGCAAGATATGCGTTTGTTCGTTAATAAGTTTTACACAGGAATTACGGGATTCTTTGAAAATTTCAGCGGCTTCTAAATGAAGTTAAAATTTTGCATCATTGTACCAAATGTACCAAATTGAATTATTTAGAAGCCGCGACTGTTTATGAGAAATTAGTTGTAGATTAATTGCTGATATATTCTTGTACTGGGATTTTTTTTTATATTTAATAAAACGTATTTGTTCTTTTATAAAATGTAAAAGATAAATATTTTTCAAATTGTTCAGCTGCCTCAAATAAAATTCATAATTGCATTTATATTTGCAAAGCAAAACAAATTCAGAATGTGATTATTTATATACAACTTGTTTTATGCTCGTATTTTTTTATTATAAACTCTTAAAACAAATATTTTATTGTATTACTATGTCTCTTTATTCAAATAATTAGAAGTAACACTTAAAATTTTAATTAGCACCCTATATAAAATGTTACCATAAATGTACACAGTGCCCGCTTTTTGAGCTGCACTATGGGTATCTCGCTCATTAGAAGAGATAGAGAATCGGTTAAATGAAGGCAAAGTTGCGAATTTTAGGACTTACTAATAATGTGCTGTCTAATATACAGAGAGTTTTATGTAACACCGAACATTTTCATAAAGAGAATTTTTCTTTTAAATATACATATGTATACGTAGTACATTTTCCGACGTTCGGTTTATTAAAAGAATTTAATTTGAAGCTTTAAACGAGTGTATTCCACTCCCCGGTACAAAACACTGATTCAATGTAAAGTTTAGCGGTGTGTTTTAAACTTCGTAATATGTCAGTGTTTTGTACCGGTGGCGCATGAAGTAAAATTTCGAGTTTAGAAAAGCCTGAAAATTTGGTTTGGCCGCTCCGCGCTTCGCGCTACGCGACCAAACCAAATTTTGAGGCTTTTCTAAACTCGAAATTTTACTTCATGCTTAGCCTGGGAGTGGAAAACACTCGCTTAAAGCTTCAAATTCAATTCTTTTAATAATCCGAGCATCGAAAAATGTGCAACGTATGCATATGGATACTTGAAAAAAAAATTCTCGTTATGAAAATGTTCGGTATTACATAAAACTCTCTGTATATTAAATTGCTTCGATGTAATATGAAAAAAAATGTCTGTATTTAAAGATTGCCTACGTCTGATATTTCTTTTTAAATTTGTAAACCTTTTCTTAGAGCAACTTTATATAGGTAGATTTATAGAGTAAGTTATAAAACTTTAAAGCGAAAAATTTTTCGTCTTCCAAACTCAACTTTTTTTTTCTTATGGGCACATAGTTTTGAAAAGTGTATCGTTTTTGTTCCGATGATTAAAGTTAAACATATAATTCATATTAAATCCTCGGGGGGAAAAGATGATGGAATGTAAAAAGAAATAATAAGAAACTCTCACCATTAAATACTAAATGTTGAACACTAAGATAGTAGAACCAGTAACAATTATCAATCATGGAGGATAAAAATGGAGGCGGTGCTAGATGTGGAAGGTCTATTTGAAGAAGTGATTGAAGGTGGAAAGCCAGATGATAGCAATAGTGATTCTATTAAAATTGATAAATGGAATTTAAAAAATTATAAGGCATATAGGAATATAATCCTCGGACTAACCGGCGAACAAACTATTGCTTTTAAAGGGCAAAAAGTGCTTAAGTTCTTTGGAACAATATTAAGATAAGATATGAGGGTATCTCAGAAGAAAAGTCCATTAGTTTATTGTTAGAATTGACAAGAATTAAAATGAAGGGAAATGAATCAATTCATGATTATTTAACAAGTGCTCAATGTTTATATTGTTCATTGGCAGAATTGAAAAAGGAGATAAGTATAAAGAAATTAACTAGATATATGACGTTGTTAATAAGTAAGAAATTGTTCTGAATTGAGACAGGTGTTGTTAACGTTTGAATCAATTGTATTAAAACGAATCACAAAGTAAAAAAGACATGTCATATTTGTAAAAAGTGGGACATTTGATGAACGATTATTGGTATCAAGATAAGTATATTTTCAACAATGATAAAAGAAAATGAAAAAAATATCAGAAGAGAAATCCAATACACTGTACATAGATGTAAATGAAGAATTTGCTTCAAATATGAAGATAGATTCAACAGAACAGAGAATATAAAAAAGAATTTAACAAGGAAACATTAGGATGTGAAGTTAGCTTACCTAAATGCAGAACTCAAGGACGAGGTTTATATGGAAGTACCATTGGGATATGACAAGGAAGAAGAGGATGTTGTTTTACATTTAAAGAAGAGTTTATACGGATTACCACAATCAGAGACATGTTGGTATTTAAAGTTATCAGAAATTCTTAATAATATCGGATTAAAAGCTTTAGAATCAGATTTTTGTGTGTGTCTGAAAAGAGACAATGATTTTTTTATGATAGTAGGTGTATATGTTGATAATTTGATGATGTTAAAGAATCATATTTAAAGAGCAGAATACTTTATGAAATTAAAAAAAAAATAATTGCAAAGGATGTATCCAACAATTCGTTTTTGGGACTGGAAATAATTTAAGAAGAAAATCAAATAAAGTTGTTACAGAAAAAATATATACTCAACATATTAAAAGAGTTTAATATGTTAGAAGTTAATCCAGTGAAGACACCAGGAGTTAGTGGTAATAATTTAGACGATTATAAAAAGTCAAAGAAGATATCAACAGAATATTATCAAAAGACAATTGAATCTTTATTGTATTTAAGTAGAGTTTCGAGACTAGACATACGTTTTACAATAAGTCTTCTATCTCAATACAGCAATGATCCAAGTGAAATACATTAGTTAGCTGTAAAAATAGTGATAAGATATCTTCAAGGAACTAAAGAAAAAAAAATGAGAATTGATGGAAACACAGGAGAAGTTGAATTCATTTTCTACACGGATGCTAGTTGGTGTACGACAAAGGATTTTAAATCATTTAGTGCTTATATTACAAAAATGGGAAATGTAGCAATAAATTGGAAAAGCAATAAACAAAAGTAACCATATTTGTTGCTTTATCAACGATGGGAGTTGAGTTAATGGCATATTGTGATGGAGTGCAAGAGGCAATATGGTTTAAGTCGGTGTTGGATAAATTGAATGAAGAAATAAGTGCATATGTTCTAATATACACCGACAGTAAAGCTGTATATATTGTATTGAAAATAAAGGAGTAAAGAATAGAACAAAGCATATAAGTAGGAAATATCATTTTTTAAGAGATGATGTCAAAAATAAATTCAAAAGTAGAGTATGTACGAACAGAAGAGCAACCTGCTGATATTTTAACAAAACATGTTACGAACTAATTATTGGAAAGGTATTTAAAACGATGTTTTGATATAATTTAAAGGAAAGATTTGTTCCGATGCCTAAAGTTAAAAATATAATTTATATCAAATCATTGGGGAAAGAAGATAATTGAACTTAAAAAAATAACATAATGAGAAACTATGTCATTAAACATGAAATGTAGGACATAGCAATAAAGAAATGTTCACGAATAACAACTTTTAATTAGTCATAAAAGTCTCTTTGGTAATATTTTCATAGAATTTAAATAAAATAAACATTTTTAAATTACGATAAAACAAGTAAGTATTTTAAATATAAAAGCAGATTACTAATAAGTTTTTTACCCCAATTTAAACAATTCATTATCTTCTCAAATACGCAAGATCGCCATCGCTTGAACAAGTGGCAGCCTGTATTGAAATGGTATAATGAAATCAAAATATTAAGTGCGCACGTGGTAACACCGCTGGGTGCCGAATAGTCGGTAATATCAAAAATAATATACGGATACGACGTTGTAAAGGCGGCAAAATATACGCGTGGTGTATATTTTGGACTTCGTAAAGATAGGACAGCGAAAGAAATTGGTAATGATAGTATAATGTACAGAAGAAGTTTAAAACTTGAAAATCAAAACGGTATACGCCATATTTTGATGAGATCTAGAGCATATTTAACATCAAAATAAATATAATCAAAGATCGTTTTCAATTCTAATGGTGAACGTGAATCATATACTTTTTTTAACTAATTTAAATAGAGCGAGTTTTGCTATTTAAATATCGATTTTTATATCGGATTTAAAGTAAAAATTAGATTCATAGTTTCTGCGTTATTTGTTGGTGCGATACAAATACGCATATCACTTCGGTGGATTACTTGTGGCACCTTAGATGTTAATCGATTCCAACATCATCGAGGGATCCGACATTTTGTTAAATCTTGGTGGAAATCTTTTATCAACACCCAATCCAAGTTTTCTTATAAAATCGCCTACTATCGCAGGTATGTTTCGTAATGCTCATCTTCATCAATGTTATTATAATTGATTGATTTACTATGTTCGATTATTTATTGCTGTGAATAGGAAACAAGGGGAAAAAAAGGGGGGGGGGGGAAACTACAACTTAAGTAATTTCAAAATTATTGAAACCGGTATTTTTAGGTTCTCTATTTTAGTTCCGAATTTTCAATAATTTATTGATTTCGGAGTATCTATGTTTCCTATCCATCCATATTGGATTGCTTAATTAAAAAATTAAGATTAGATGGAAGAGATCGATGAGAGGTGGATTTTCTGGATTTTCTGGATTCCAATTGGAGGAAGACGTGTTTATTGTGGGTTGATGTTCTTCTTGGATTCGTGTGCTGAGAGTCGTTTTAGAGAGTGGAGGAGTTCTTGGAGTAGTCAGGGAGTGCATCAAACACAGATAAGCCCAAATGCAAATTGTTTTTATTGTGTGTGTGTCGAAAGTATAATTGAAGTGAGTCGTGTTTTTTTATATTTTTTTTGTTTCTATTTAATATTAAATTTGGTAAATTTTATGCAGTGGCGTAACAAATAATTGTACGACTGCGTGCTTATAGAGTGGTAATTAAAAGAAATAGTAACTGAATTAATTCTCTAGGCGATTAAACCAAACTCAAACTGACATCCCTTAGCGCTAACGGACGGTTATTTGTATTTTGTATTACAGTTATGCACATTCAAGAATTAGACTAAAAATATTTTGGTGAACTCTTTAGTACAAGTCTTAATCTTTTTCTTTGATGTTGAAATTAATTAACTTTCTTTTTTTTAATTTAATAGCAATTTGAATTTACTTGTTATTATGTTATTATGATTTGGGGAAAATGAATGTTATTATTATTTTTGGGAAAATAAGTATTTTCTTGAGTGCTCTCTCCATTGTTGGTTAATTAATAATTTTCGTGATTTTCATTTGTTCTGTTGATAATCGTCGGAATAAAATCACGTGGCGCCCAAAAATAGAATAAAATATAATCCGAACCACCCCAACTTCATTGAGCAGGTCGGCCGGCGATTATTAAATGACATCGGGCAGAACTGGTAAGTCCGTCAACGTTACAATTTGGCGCCCAACGTGGGGCGCAAAGGGCAAAGAGAAAAGGGCTTAAAGGGCGAAGGGCAAAGAGAAAAAGGGCCTAAAGGGCACAAAGGGAAAAGAGAAAAAGGCTTAAAAGGCCAAAAAGGTTAAGGGTTAAAAGGGTTTAACGAGTTAAAGGGTCAAAGGGCCAAAAGGGCAAAAGGGTTAAGAGGGCTTAACGAGTTAAAGGACCAAAAGGGTAAAATGGTTAAAAAGGCTTAACGAGTTAAAGGGTCAAAAGGGCTTAAAGGGTATAGGGCCAAAAGAGATTAGAGGGCCAAAGGGTCAAAAGGGCTAAAGAGCAAAAAGGGCCAAAATTGCCAAAGAGCTAAAGGGCCAAAAAGGGAAATAGAGCCATAAAGGGTTTACAAGGGACCCAAGAAAGTTGAAGGGTACACAGAAATATTTGTTGAAATCTGTAAGTGGTTTTGTTGCGAACTTTGAGTAATAGTAAATAAGAATTCTTAAAGGCTTTATAATTAATAAATATGGATTTAAAATTAGAAATTAATCGTTTCGCTCAAGATGAGTTGACTTATGAATTAGCGATCCGGGGTGTAGTTGGCGAACTGGCGGTGTTAAAGCAGAGACAGATTTTTAGTAGGTTGCGCAAATTGGAGAACACTGGGGCTTTTAAATATCCTAAATATCCGTTCAGTTTTGCGGAAGATATCGAATTAAAAATTCCAGAAATAAGTTCACTTGTTGCAGACTTTTCCGATACTAAAGATTTACCGGCTTTTATGAAATTGTCATCTAAACTAGCTCATGTATTCGATAGAATTAATAGATGTAAAGCACAGAATAAAGCAGAAATTGAACAAAAATCCAAGGTGCTTCTCGATGTTGTGGCTAGTATAACCAATTTTAAATTAAAACTTAAAAGTAATAAGGCAGCCTCAACTGCAAATGATTCTGCAATTTTAAATGTATCGGTTATAAATGCCGAGGATTCGGAAATATCTACTTCGGATTCTTCTGACAGCGAAGACCCTCCAGTAGTTTCTAGTACTAAGCCGATTCCAGTTAGACAATGGAATCTAACATTTGATGGAGATCCAAAAAAGGGCTCGTTGAGTGCATTTCTTGAGCGTGTAAATGAGTTGCGAGTAGCGCGTGGTATATCTATGTTAACTCTCTTTACTTCTGCTATAGATCTTTTTACAGGCAATGCATTAGTGTGGTACAGGGCGAATAAGCATCGTTTCCATAGTTGGGGTGAACTATAAGTAGGACTTAGGGAGGAGTTTCAACCTCATGATTATGACGATAAATTGTTTGATGAGATTATATCTCGAACTCAAGGTTGCAAGGAGTCTAAAGGTATTTACATCTCGGTCATGCAAAGTTTATTTGATCGTTTAAGCACTCCTGTACCTGAAACCATACAACTTAAAATTATTTTGAGGAATTTATTGCCAAGCTTTCAAATGCCACTCAGTCTAGTCGAAATCACGTCTATAACACAACTGTTACATGTAGGTAGACGCATAGAGATAAATCAAGTTAATGCTCGGGAATATACAGCTCCTTCAAAGCGTACCGGTATCCTTGAACCTGATTTAGCTTACATTAATGCTTCTAGTTCGAAAACTGAACTTAACTCAGTCATGACCAACAACGACCTAAACAAATTTTGTTGGAAATGTCGGAAAGCCGGACACATAGCTAGAAATAATTGTCATTCTTCCCAATCTGTGTTTCGATGTTTTAAATGCGGTAAAGAAGGGTTTAAGATTTCAAATTGTCCGAAGTGTCAGGGAAACGGGCAGGTAGGGCATTGAGTCGTGTGCTATATATTAGATTACATTTTATCACATGCTAGCGGAGATCAGCGTCCATATGTTTCGGTAGAAATTCTTGGTTTAAAATTATTAGGGTTGCTGGACTCTGGAGCAAGTCATACTATCCTAGGTAGATCCGGGTGGAAGAAAATTAATATACTTGGTCTTAAGTTAAATTCTAATGATTTTAAGGAAGTAAAAGTTGCCAACGGTGTTAGTTGTACTTGTCTAGGTGTTCTGAACGTTCCAATTAAATTGTTGAATTATATTTATTGAAGTTTTAGTAGTACCTGAAGTAAGTCACTGTCTGATCTTAGGTATAGAGGGCCTTATCCCTGATCTGTCGCAAGATATTTGGAAATAATTTTCTGCGGTAGAATCTGTATATGCTACCCCTGTGCGAACACTGAGTTCTTTAACGGTGGAACAGCAAATAATTATAGATACATTGGTCGAAGGTAATTTTTCGAAAAAAAGTACTCAATTCGGTTGTACAAATATGGTTCAACACGAAATAGTTACAACATCTCCTCCAATAAAACAGAGATACTATCCAGTCTCTCCGCATATTCAACGCCTTATAGACAATGAATTAGATAATATGCTTGAAAACGGAATTGTAGAAAAGTCATCGTCGGCTTGGTCTTCTCCGGTATTATTAGTTCCAAAAAAGGATGGTACGCATAGGTTTTGTGTGGATTTCAGAAAGTTGAATGCTGTTATCAAACGCGATGCTTACCCCCTACCGTATATATCTGCTATCTTAGATAAATTAAGAAACGCAACTTATTTGTCTTCGTTGGACATTAAGTCGGCGTACTGGCAAATCCCTGTAGCTGAGTCATCTAGAGATTATTTGAGTTTTACAGTTCCAGACAGAGGTTTGTTTCGATTTAAAAGGATGCCATTCGGCTTACATAATGCTCCATCGACTTGGCAACGATTGATAGATAATGTGTTATGGCCAGAACTTGAACCTTACGTGTTTGTATATTTGGACGACATAATTGTGGTAACACAGACTTTCCAAAAACATTGCGAAATTTTTCAAGAAGTCTTTGATAGGTTGAATCGGGTCAGCCTGACGTTATCGACAGAAACGTGCCTATTTTGTCGGCAGGAACTTAATTATCTGGGTTATTTTGTAAATAAGAATGGTATACCGGTAGACCCAGATAAAGTGAAAGCTATCTTGGAAATACCTATTCCGAAGAATGTTAGTGGTGTTAGAAGTATTCTCGGTTTAGCGTCATGGTATAGAAAGTTCATTCCAAATTTCGCTGATTTGGTTAAACCTTGGACAGCTTTATTAGAAAAATCTTTGAAATTTGCGTGGAGTCAAGAGTGTGCTAAGACTCTCGAAATAATAAAAAACGCGTTAGTGGCAGCACCGATTCTCAGATGTTCAAATTTCTCTCAACCGTTTACGTTGCAAACAGATGCAAGTGGATACGGGATTGGAGCCGTATTGACTCATACTGAGAATGAAACTGATCATGTGTATGTTATATCAGTAGGTCCTTAACTAATGCTGAAAGTAAGTATAGCACTACGGAGCGTGAATGTTTGGCAGTGATATGGGCTGTAGAAAAGTTGCGTTCATATTTAGAAATGTCCGAATTTACCGTAATAACTCGCCATTATTCTCTGAAATGGCTCAGTAGCTTAAAAGATCCTCAAGGCAGACTAGCCAGATGGGCTTTACGTATACAACAATATTCATTTCGCATAATTCATATGAAGGGAAAGGATCACGTGGTACCTGATACACTTTCAAGAAGTGTACCGGTAGTAGATGGTATAGCGGTAGAGGTTTCTGATAAGTGGCTCAACCGTATGATTGTACTGGTACAAGAAAACCCTTTGAAATATCCACAATGGCGAGTTGAAGGTTCGCAACTGTTCAAATATGTCAAAGGTGATATTTTTGTTGATAGGTTGAAAAATCCGGAGGATTTGTGGAAAAGAGTTGTTCCCAAAAAAACACGTAAGGAAATTATTAACCGATAATGGTAAGCAGTTTACCAGTGTCGATATAATCCTCAGGATTAGCCAGTGGTTGGTAATCCACAGGCTAATCCTGTTGAAAGGGTAAATCGAGTATTAAAAACGATGCTATCCTCTTATGTGGGAGAGAATCATAGAAAGTGGGACAAACATTTAGCTATGGTTATTAACTTCGGTAGACAACAAGTATTGGTTGGTAGTGATCACAAACTTAGCGTAAATGACTATATGTTATTTGATCGGTCTGGTGTCGATAGTAGGCCTGGAGTTTTTTCTGAACTTTTTAAGCTGAAAGTATCTTATGTAAGAAATAAGAAATCTTATGACCTGAGAAGAAGGCCAGATACATTTAATGTTGGCGACGCAGTTCTTCGTAAGAATTATGTTTTATCCAACGCAGCTAACTATTTTACAGCTAACTTGTCACCTAAATTTATAGGGCCTTTTTGGATTAAATAAAAAGCTGTCGACGTGGACATATCTATTGGTAGATTCTTTAGGTAAAGAAAAGGGAGTTTGGAATGCAAAGGATTTAAAACCTTACGTGCATGATGATGAATTAAGTGGGTAATTTTTATAAGTTTTAGTATTTAAGAGTATTATGTTGTATTTGCTGGCATCCAATGCTGTAGTACTCTTCATACTCGTAAAACTTTTTAGAAAGTTTTCCTCGGGGAATTAAAGGGGGAATTTATAACGGTATAAAATTGGCTCAAGGTTTTGTAAATTGATTTTATAGGGTTTTATTACATGCAATTTTATTAGCATACGCTAATTTAATTCTATTTTTGAATTAATCGTGCATTGGATGAACACGCGTCTTTTTCTTGCACACCTGACCGCGCATCTGTGACTTTCGGGGTTCGCGCAGATCGTCCTCAACGGGCTGATTAGATTTTCAATTGTAATGATGAACGTGAATCATATATTTTTTTTACTAATTTAAATAGAGCGAGTTTTGCTATTTAAATATCGATTTTTATATCGGATTTAAAGTAAAAATTAGATTCATAGTTTGTGCTCTATTTGTTGGTGTGATACAAATACGCATATCACTTCGGTGGATTACTTGTGGCACCTTAGATGTTAATCGATTCCAACATCATCGAGGGATCCGACATTTTGTTAAATCTTGGTGGAAATCGTTTATCAACACCCAATCCAAGTATTCTTATAGAACCGCCTACTAATTTTATTATAATTGATTGATTTACTATGTTCGATTATTTATTGCTGTGAATAGGAAAAAAAAGAAAAAAAAAGGGGGGAAACTACAACTTAAGTAATTTCAAAATTATTGAAACCGGTATTTTTAAGTTCTCTATTTTAGTTCCAAATTTTCAATAATTTATTGATTTCGGAGTATCTATGTTTCCTTTCCATCCATATTGGAATGCTTAATTGAAAAATTAAGATTAGAATGAAGAGATCGACAAGAGGTCGATTTTCTGGATTTTCTGGATTTCAATTGGAGGAAGACGTGTTTATTGTGGGTTGATGTTCTTCTTGGATTCGTATGCTGAGAGTCGTTATAGAGAGTGGAGGAGTTCTTGGAGTAGTCAGGGAGTGCATCAAACACAGATAAGCCCAAATACAAATTGTTTTTATTGTGTGTGTGTGTCGAAAGTATAATTTAAATGCGTCGTGTTTTTTTATTATTTTTTTGTTTCTATTTAATATTAAATTTGGTAAATTTTATGCAGTGGCGTAACGAATAATAGTACGACTGCGTGCTTATAGAGTGGTAATTAAAAGAAAAAAACAGTAACTGAAATTATTCTCTAGGCGATTAAACCAAACTCAAACTGACATCCCTTAGCGCTAACGGACGGTTATTTGTATTTTGTATTACAGTTATGCACATTCAAGAATTAGACTAAAAATATTCTAGTGAACTCTATAGTCTTAATTTTTTCTTTGATATTGAAATAAAATAACTTTTTTTTGAAATTTAATAGCAATTTTAATTTGCTTGTTATTATGTTATTATGATTTGGGGAAAATGAATTATATTATTATTTTTGGGAAAATAAGTATTTTCTTGAGTGGTCTCTCCACTGTTAGTTAATTAATAACTTTCGTGATTTTCATTTGTTCTGTTGATAATCGTCGTAATAAAATCACGTGGCGCCCAAAAATAGAATAAAATAAAATCCGAAAATCCCCATCTTCATTGAGCAGGTCGGCCGGCGATTATTAATATACGTACCGTTCGTTTTTTTTTATCGTACTTACCATTGGGATCTCGTAAACCAATGATGATACGAAGTTAGTCAAGTTAGACAAAAGTGTCAATAGTTGATACTGAGTTAGAATATGTCAACACATTTCAGCTAACATCATTTGTTTTAAAAATATGGCGAAAAGTGTAAAAATTGATAATAATTTATTTTTATTATGACTTTGTTATTTATTGCGATAGAAATCTGTGTGTTATAAAAGCCTTCAAAGAAGTACACAGGAATTAACAGATTTTATACAGGGGGTCCCATTTTTTACATACACCTATTTTTAGTATTTCTTACAGCGGTCGTACTGGATTTGTATGCCATTGAAAAGATCAAGAAATAACAGTGCGAAATCATGTGCGATATGTCAATTACTTAAAACAATTCAATAAAATATGAGAGATTTTGTTTTATCAAATCGGCCATAGTGGATTTTCAGACCGTTGAAAAGAACGAGAAAAGTAATGCGAAATGTCGAAATGGCGAAATTGTCGTGTTGGCCATATTGTTTAAAACAATTATGTCAATTAGTCAAAATAATCGAATAAAAGATGTATAATGTTGTCGTGTTTGCCATATTGTTTAAAAGAATTAAATCATGCCACTCGAGAGGATTTTTATTGAACATACGATATAAGGGTGAACTCATTTTAAACAAAATTAGGATCATAGTGTGCTTTGAAAAACATAACTTTATAAAAACAATTATAAAATTAAATTATTATCAAACCAAATAACGTGTTATATTTGTATTGAGTAAATATGAAATATACGAATGAAGAAAAGGGCTATATGTTGTTTGTGTACGCTCAATAGTGTTGAAGCATTCAAAGCATTCAACCAGTTGTATCCTAATAGAATGCAGCCATCAAGGCATATTTCTTTCACTGATAGGGAGACATTTGCAAACAAATGGAGCATTTAATACAGAGAAAGTGAGAATCGGTACACTAGGAGCTGAAGGAGCAGATGCTGAATTAAATGTATTAGGTAAAAGTACGCATTGTTAGCAATCTTTAATTATCTAACATATCCGTTTTCTCAATTTCAGCATTTGTACATTTAAAGAATACCAGAAATGAAGAAGTGTCGTAAGGGAAATTACGTTTGAAACTGGACTCTCGGTTACGACAATAAAAAAGATACTCAAGCGACACAAATTCCGACCTTACAAAATTATAAAAAAACCCCATATGTTACAAACAGATTACGAGAAGAGACTGAATTTTTGCAGATGGCTTGTCAATCAAACTAGATGCAGGAATAATATTTCAAAATGATTTGATACAATTTTTTCATATTTTTTCCAATGGTATAAAAATCAAATATGGCTGTCATAAGAAAACTAAACATAGGTGTTTTATCTAGAAAATGGGACACGCTGTACAAAATCTGTTATTCCTGTGTTTCTCTGATGACGTTTATGGTACACAGCAAGTTACAGATTTCTATTGCATTAAATAACAAAGTTACAATAAAAATAAATTATTATCCATTTTACAATTTTCGCGATGTTTTTAAAACAAATGATGTTAACTGAAATTTGTTGACATATTCTTACTTAGTATCAAATATTGAAACTATTGTCTAATTTTATCAACTTTGTATCATCATTGGTTTACGAGATCCCAATGGCAAGCACGATAAAAAACGAACGGTTTATACCTAAAATAATGCTTCTTTACTTAAACCAATGTTTTTTTGTTTAAAATAATGCTTTTTTCCTTTTTAACGAACATTTTTTCAATTTTCTTGTTGTTGGAAGTCTGAGCTCTAATGATAACATTTCTTTTAATTTAAAATATGAATTTATTTAAAAAATGTATTAAATGTTCGTTCCAAAAATAACCAATTACCTAAGAAATTGGTAACCAAACCTAAAAATAGTTACGCACAACCTACATCAACTTCACAATCTGTCGTTTAACGTAACAGTAACTCAGACACCTTGTTTATCATTATGATGAAAAACACTCATCATTCTTCTTCCTGTAGTAAATTGGCAACTAAACTAACCCGGAAACAGTTACACACGACCAATCTAACCGAACTTGACTTCACAAACTGTAAGGTAGGTTATATTAGCTGCTGGTTACTTAATTTAATTAACACTAGGTTAACTGGTTTGTAAGATAGATTGGTTACTTCAGTAATCGATAATTAACACAACCTGAGCAACTGCCAAATAATGTAAATTATTAAAAGCATCAATTATTTAATAATCTATTATTATCATTCGAATGATGATTTGAATGATCTTTCCAATAATGATTTCAATGATCATTCAAATGATGATTTGAATGATCGTTCGAATGATCGTTTGAATGGTAATAATTACATTATGGTCAAATAATTACATGAATAATCATTCGAATGATCATTCAAATGGTTAGATGAATAAATGTGGGCATAATCGAATGTATATTCATTGTATACGCAATTTATTAGCAATACACGTGAAATACATTCAAGTGCTAATATTTTATAAATGTGTTTAATTTAGCGTAGCCACCGGCTGTATCTCAAAAACTATGTAGCTTAGCATATTAGGGTAAAAATTGCAGTGTGAAAGTGGCCAAAAGAAATCACTGGAAATTAGTTATAAGTCTCTACCTCCGCCACTAGAGGGCGTAACATCTATCGCCAAATACAAAAACAGATTTTTATCAAAAAACTGGTGAATTGAGCTAGGTTGAAAATATACAAATCATAATCTTCGCTGAATTTAACTCATTTATTACATGGAAGGAATACTGAGAAAAGTAGTCAAAACCGAATCCCGATATTTACTTAAATCACTTATTACAATGTTTTGTTGGAATAATACCAAACAAAACACAAGAAAATAAAACGAATACAATAATTAAATCTAGCTTCGCTGGTAGAGGGAGCAATCTCTACCGCAAAGGATAAAAACAAGATTTTATTCAAAATGCCAAATCAGGCTGCATATGTAAAAAATATGTAAATCTTAATCTGCTCTAAATTTTGGTAGATTTCAACTCCCTTCTCGTTTCTTTTGCTTTTACATAAGATACAGATGAAAATGGAAAAGTCTAATCATTAAAATGGTTGTAACTTAGTTAGGTTTAACCAAATTTTGACTAAATTGACAAATAATTGAATGCACTTTTAAGCCCTGTGTATTCTGATTTAATTTAGTGTCTATAGTAGGTATCAGAGGGCGCTATAAGTACAAAATTCCTCCTTCTGCGCAATTTTCAATACATCTCCGGTTAGGATAAAGATATCGGGATACGGTTTTTGCCAGTATTCACACTTTTTCTCATTTCAATAAACTATCGTAACAAATGTAAAGAATCGCACAATCTGGCGCTTAATATTGAAACTAAAATAAATCAGTGTAAATTATGTTTTAAAGTGCATTCAATTATCTATCAAATGAGCCTAAGTTTATAAAATTTTGTGGAAACTAACAAAAGTTACAGGTGTTTAAATTAGACATTTTAGTTCTCCCGTGCATCTTATGTGAGACATAAATAAACGACAAGACAGTCAAAATTAGGTAAAATTTACCGTAGATTAAGATTTTCATATTTTTCACATCGCTTAGTTTAGAATTTATTTGTTAAAAAAAGCTATGAACTTTAAAATAATATCCAGCGATTTCTCTTGGCCGCTTTCACAGTGAAATTTTTTACCGCAACATGCTACGACGTATAGTTTCTGTTATACAGCGGATGGCCAAGCTTAATTAAACACCCGGTATAACGAATATCAAATTCACTTATTACATGAAATTAATAGATTACGTACAGATGATTACAAGTGTTAAGCTTTCTAAAATAAAATAAGAAGAAATTACATTATTAATATTAACTGTACCAATACGAAAATACGAAATGTATTGCAATAAAATACTTAGAATTCGATGCAGAATTTAAAAATTAAATCAAAAATGGGTGTTTGCATTTGAAAAAAAGAGGTTTATGGTAGTATAGTCAACACATTACCCTTTTACCTTGACGTCACAAAAAACAAAATAAAGCGACAAAAGTGCATGTCTGTGCCTAATTATTTGTGTGTTTTACAAATCTGTCAGTGAGAAGTCAAATTTTTATAAAGTTTTGAAGAAAGTAACATATAGTTAGAAAAATATTAAGTTGTCGATATTCGTTGTTTTATAATAAAAATCAATTTGAAGCTTCAAACGAGTGTTTTTCCCTTCCAGATTAGGCATGAAATAAAATTTCGAGTTTAGAAGAGCCTGAAAATTTGGTTTTGCCACGTAGCGAAGCGAAGCGACCAAACCAAATTTTCAGGCTTTCCTAAACTCGAAATTTTACTTCATGCTCCCACGCATATAAAACACTGGTTTTAAGTGAAGTTCCAAATATACTTCTTTAGCGTACTCCTTTAGTAGCATATTGTGTTCTTCGCAATATTTCAGTGTTTTATACGCGTGGCGCATGAAGTAAAATTTCGAGTTTAGAAAAGCCTGACAATTTGATTTGGTCGCTTCGCTTCGATTTTGACAAGTGTAGGTACTTACATGACACTTGTCAAAATAATCATAAAAGCTTTAATTGAAATATCGACATGCCAAACAATTGCAAGTTTTCTGTTTCAACGAACATTCATTAAGTAAACAAAGAAAAAAGTTCATGACATCAGGGTAGAAAGCTAATGTGTTGACTATAACTTATTTTTAGTCTACCCTGTATACCTGAATTTACCATAAAAAAAACCGCAGCCAAAAATAAAAATCGACATATCCGAGCGTTTCTACAAAAAACAAACCCCTGACTTTTAAATGAATTTGTTCGAACCTACGCGTCCCCACTCTATGCATTTTTAGAATTTGCTTACCTAATTCAATTGCACAAGCAGGTGTGCCGATAACGGCAAATACCAAAAAGGCAGAAAATACGAAGCTGTTCATCTTGCTGTAGCAATAAAAACTAATTTGACACTGGAAATTTTGCACACATTTATATCGGGCCTTATCAATTTTTGAAAAACATTCGGATGCAAATGTAAAATTTACTACCAAAAAGAAACTATCTAAATTGCTTTGTTTAACTAATATTGGGATTCGTAAGACCTCAAAGTAAGGCTATAAAATTTTTTACGATTCATAACATTTTATGACGTAGTTTAACAAAACGTCAAATGTTACGAGTGGAAGCGGAAGGATTATGTTAAATAGTAGGTTTTTGTTTTTGTGTTTTGTTACACTTTGAAGTGCGTATATATATTTTCCTTGATGTGTACAGAATTATAATACATGTAAAACTAGTAACAAACACTTTAGTGAAACTGACTCTTCGAGCCAGTGCACAGGGGTTTTGAAGAGCGTTAATCTTTTTTATAAAATTATATTTAATTAATAAATAATGACAACAAAAATAAATCGGTAGCTTAATTTCATTGAAAACAGAAATAAATACGAAACAAATGTAGGACAACAAATACAAGCTCAACACACAAATGGAATGGAAAGATACACAACAGCAACAGAAGAAATGGACACATTACCAATATATGTAAAGGAAAGTGGCTAAATGATAACTGCAAATTAGCAATGGACGAACAGAAAAAAAGCATAGATTAGATGGATAAACAATAACAGAATTGAATACAAGCTTATGGCAACGTTTGCAAAACAGCAGACACCTTTGAGAAAATCTAAACGTGAATGAAACAGATAAATGATATAGAGAAGGAACGTAGAAATAAGAACATAAAACGATTTTATTAAAAAATAAATGAACAAACGAGAGGACATAAAAATAAAGCAATAGGTATGAAAAATAACCAAGCAAAACTAGTTAAAAATGACATAAAATATAAAGAAGTATGAATAGAACATTTCAAATATCTTTTGTATCCAGAAGGTAAAAATAAGTTTACAGAAGAAGAAACAAACGACTAGGAGCATGAAGAACATATAGAACATATAAGAACAGAACTACTATAAACGATAAATCAATCGTTGAAACGAAAAGACAAACACCTGGACAAGATGGAATAAATCAAGAACCAATCAAATATGGAAGACATAAATTAATAGATGAAATGCACGAGAATGAAGAAATTATGAAACGAGTAACATTTCAAAAGAATGGAAACCAACAGACATTCGCAAACTACAGAGGAATTATATTATTAAATACAGCATACAGTAATTATAAAAATGAATACAAAAATGAATGGCAGACGAAAGTGACAGTAAAATAGGACTGTACCATGGGCGCCCGCACATGTGGAATTCTACTTTCTCAATTATTTATTACAGTACGTTGAAAATCGACCAAATATTATTATCGATTATTAATGCTATGTTTTGTAAATGTACAGTCGACGCAACCCCAATCTGAACGCTCTTTGGTTGTCATGGTATTTGTTATTGAAATTAATTCCTGTAATTCTGGCTTTGACCAGTAGTATTACAACGAGAGGGGAGAATATTGAGAGCAGAAATATGTAACTTTTATTATTGCTGTTTTGTCTAATCGGTCTTATCTACATTAAATGTGCGATAAAACAATTAAAAGAATATAACATTACAAAAACCATTTATTACAGGAGAAAATCGAAGACTATAGCAGAATTGGAATAGTGTTATTAATATTTTATTGCAGAGCCATTGGCTGCCACAACACTTTCCAATTTTCTTGGCATGGACAAAATTGAATGTCGCATGTCGTAGGAATTTACGAGTTCTTCCCAAGCATTTTCAATAACATCCCAGAGTTGATCGCGGTTTGCCCTTTTTGGCGAAGCAGTCCCATACATTTTCAGTGGGGTTCAAGTCAGAACTTCTTGCTGGCCATGGCAAAACATTTATGTTATTGTTGTTAGCCTACTCTCTTACTATTCGAGCCGTATGAACTGTAGAATTACCCTGTAATAAAAATAAATTATTATAAAAATTTAACGTATATACGATACTGATTTATTACACGTTGTAGGGTAAAATTGTGGGCAAAAACTTCTCTTATTGATAGTAACATCACGTTGTCTAAGATGTTTTTTTAATGCTCGGCTGTTAATCGCCAATCCATTTGCTAGCACATTCGAGGACCATTAACGCTTACCCACACCCAACATTGACAGAAAAGCGCCCACTATTAGTAGTACCCAAAGTATAATGCTCCTCGAATCTTGAGTTTTTAGGACGATAAACTCGTAGCCTTCCGCTGTTACAAGATTGGAACGTCTTTTCATCGGAGAATACCACGTTGTCATAAAATTCTTTCTTGTAAATGAAATATTAATTTGCAAACTGGACTCGTCTGCTTATTTTCTTCAGTTAAAAAACTTTGTGGGCAGTAGCGCAGTTTTTTAAGCCAGCTTGTTTTAAACGTATTTGAGCTGTTCTGAGAAATGCTGGCAATAATGTTTCTTCTCGTGCTTTCACAGCCGTTCCAAAAAGAATTTGACTGATATATTCTACGAGAGCATTGTCTTCGTATTCATTAGAGACCGTCCCTACACCTTGTCTGACAGGTCTTCTCAATCTACGTTGTTCTTGCCAGAGTTTCTTAACGTAAAATATCCACCTTTACTTACATTAAATTTAGCAGCCACTTCACTAGACCAATTATCTTCAAATTTTGCTACAGCCCTCGACTTTTGAGCTTCAGTTAAATACTGAGGCACTTTTGAAAAATTATTTAACAAATGTTTGTTTAGTCGCGTAGCTCTACACGCTACGCGACCAAACCAAATTTTCAAGCTTTTCTAAACTCGAAATTTTACTTCATGGTTAATCTAGGAGTGGAAAACACTCGTTTTAAGCTTCAAATTAAACGCTTTTAAAAATCACGGATGCTTGAAAATTTGCATTATACGTAATGGGTTTTGCATTTTATTTATTTAAAAACAATAATCTTTTTATGAAATATTGCCAAAATATTAATTTCAAAACAAAGTACAAACTCCACGATTAGTTGTGGAAAATGATATCTGGTAAATAGCTGCCTCGACTTCTTCTGCAAATACCTATTCTTTTGAGAAAGTTTTGCATCGCATTTTCATACAACTCTGGCTCTATTTGACCAATAACGGCTCGAATATTTTCTTTGAGCGCTTGAATTGTTTGTTGGCCATTAGCCTTCACGCAGCCCTAAAGAAAAAAGTTTTCACTTTATAAGCATGCAGGCTAAGTCTTTGTGCAGAATGCGATGAATGCTGGTCTTTGAAATGCCCAATTTCTGTGAGCGTCTTGGGATAGACAAACCAGGGTTTTCAGCAGGGTTGTTGTGTTTAAAATTAAAACACCTTGTTTTAAAACAGTGTTTTAAACATTTTTAAAAACAGCCGTCGTGTTTTAAACGGTTTTGTTTTAAACATGTTTTAACATTTAACTCGTTTAAAACATGTTTTAAATGTTAAAATTGTTTAAAACGTTTTTATTTTATTATCGTAAATATGCTTAATTATATTTTATACTGGGGATGGAATGTCGATATTTTGCTGCAAAATAATCGACATTTGTATGGATATTTAATTTTCCCATATATCGCTTGTATCAGCTGTAATATGACAAGTGGTATAATTATCATCGATAATATTCATGAGTAAGATTATTAATCATACCACGAGTTATATTCGATGAGAGAATATAGCTTGATTTGACAAATAATTTTTGTAGCAACGAGCAAAACACGGTGATAGGATCCTATCACCGCTGTGATAACATGTATCTATGAAAATAAGCGATTCTGATTGGAGGGAATGTAGTCATGTGACGCTTGAGTTATATTCTCAGTCATAATACAACGAGTGGTAAGATTATTACCGATGATATTTTGAAGTTGAAACCGAGCTGCAGATTCAACGAGTCCGTAGGACGAGTTGAATGTGCTGCTTCGGTTTTAACGACTAAATATCATCTGGTATTAATCGTACCACGAGTTATATTTAGTGAGAGAATATAACGAATAAAATGTTATAATCTTACTTATCTGAAACTTCCTAGCGGCATAAAACTCAGAAAATTGTCGCCAATGCGACTCTCTATTTCGCACTGTGTTTTTCGGTATCGTATTTTTCACTACTTCACTTATATTGCTGCTAGAAGCCGTACCAAAACGATTTCCAACGTCCATTTTAATATTTGGAATTCTGACGTCTAACCACTTTGACGTTTAAAAAACAATTTATGACCACAACAAACTTATCATTGCGATGATTTTTTATCATCGCTGCGATACACATACTGCTATATATGTACTTGCATCTGATTGGCTGAAAATACATTCTAGTAGGCTATGAGTTGTATTCTCAATACAATATGGTCGGTATCGTTCCATACAATACTAGTATTAAACGCTATCTATTGTATTAACGAATAAAAAATATTCAAGTTCAAACTTGAAGCATTAAATGCTATCTATTGTATTAAGAAAGGAATAACAAAGAAAAGTAAAAGTAAAAATTATACAAGGATTTTTTTCTTTTAAGTATACTTACACATTAAGCAAATTGATCGAATTTTGAAAAAAAATATAAGCAGTTTATTTTAAATTTCACTTGAAATCAGTGTTTTATACGCGTTTCGCATAAAGTAAAATTTAGAGTCTAAACATTTCGGAAATCACAAACAATAATGATCAGTTTAGGCTTCAACGTTACCTGTATTTGAATGTTTTCTTTTTTTGAAAATTATGTATTTAATTTCAATGCCAGATTTTTGTATTTTTCACAATTATTGTTAAGCTATACAGGGTGTCCCATCAAAACCGTACAACAGAAATATACGGAGTAATAATTAATATATTATCATGAGCTTTTCAGAATAAGCGTAACCGAGTGTGCTCTTTTCAATATAAATATTTTCAAACTCATGCGACTCCCGGTTGTACCGAAAGTCGACGCCAACTTAGTTATTTTAAATGGAATGCAGTATTTTTTTATTGCGAATTTGAATTCTGCTTGAAATACCGTGAAAAATATTATTGAGTAATATAACCTCCAAATTTAATCGTTTTAGAGATATTTGAATTGTTTTAAGGATGCAGTGCGCTTTTGTGATTTACTTCAAAAATTCGCATCTCCGAACAAAACAAAATCGAAACGACGCAACGCTGCAACGTTGGCTGTGAAAAGCTGATACTCGTATCCAATGGTAATTTTTTTTTTGGAATAATAAAATTAGGAAAATTTCAAACTGCATTTTGGACAACTTTAAACTGTTGAATCTCCATTTTTGTGAATGAAACGCTCTGTATATTTGTTCATATTTGTACAGAATTCAACTCTGCATTTGTCTATACTAGCATTCCCTATAGCTATCTTACTTTGTTTTAGAGATATTTTCATTTAATTAAAATAAGTGAAGTAATAAAGGGATTTCGAAATTTGAACTTCAACCATTAAAACTCGATTGTTATTAATAAAACATCCTGTATTTTTGTATATATTATGACGCTGAATTTAATTCTATACTTATCTTTTTTTTTGTTTTTAAGATATTTTCATACAAAAAGTGTGTTTATTAATGCATTGATAAAATATTAAGAAAAAATGGAAATTAATAAATTTAACAAGATTTATTTACGAAATATCAGTCTTTCTTTCGCTGAAATAACAAAATCTAGTTGCTAAAAACAAAATTACAGCATGCAAATTGTTTATTGTTTTTTGAAACCTTGATAAAATGTAAGCTGAAATACGTGAAAGTTGTTTTTTTGTCATAATCTAGAATGGTAATTTCCAAGCGAAATCCGTAAGTTTCAAATAAGAAATAAAGTATCAAAACAGTTTTCGAAACTGATAAGTAATGTTCCTGAAGTTTTTATTGCACAATTTTCATGATTTTCGTACTTGTGATAAGTACGAAAATCATGAAAATTTAGTAATAAAAACTTTTGGCACATTACTTACCAGTTTTGAAAACTGTTTTGATACTTAGTTTCTTATTTGAAACTTATGGAATTTGCTTGGAAATTTCCATTATTGATTTTCCAACACGAAAAAATGAACAATAAATCGATTTTTTTTTTCTCTAAAAATGATTGATTATTTTGCGATTCGTCGACTTTTTTTTAAAATTTACCAACAATTTGTTTATTCATGAAATTATTTAAAAGTCTCAAAAATTACTTAAAAATACCCATTCTTTATTTTTCAATGCGGAAAACAAACAAAAAATTTTACATTAAAAATTACGATTACAAAATTACGATTACAAAATTACGATTGATTTTTTTATAATTAAATTTAAAAAAACATTGATTTTGTTGGAATCGTCACAATTAAGTTAAAAATGATTTAATCAACTTTGAACGTCTGTGATTTCATTTCCAGCAATCGGATTTCGTTTTTTTCAAACGTCCCAACAAAATTTGTTTATTTTAAAAAAACAAACTTTCTTGATTTTATTAAAGTTCGGCTTGTGGTTGATTTTTCATATATTTAATTTTTTTATTTTAAATATCTTTTGGAAATTATGAAAATATTAAATAGCTTTAAGTATTCTCGTCAATTTTTGTCTTGATCCTTATCAATTTTGTTAATATTATACTGATAATCCCATTAAAATAAGATAAATGAATTAGAAGCTTTTCTTATCGATTATTCAAATGTATTCCATGTTATGTGTATTTGTGAACATTGGCCTAACAACGAGGAAAGCTCTGTACTTCACATACCTAGTTATTTATCTGCATCTACTTTTACAAGATCTGAATATCAGCACGGAGGAGTAATGCAGCTTATTAAAAATAACACGTATTTTAATGGAATTGAAAACACAAATAAAATGTCTTTGGAACTGCACTGTGAAATATCTGCATCATATTTCTCCCTGCAAGATATTATTCTCATTAATATTTATAATAATAATAATAATAATAATAATAATATATCTTTATTTTCAGAATGTACAAAATACAAAATGAAATTAGCGTCAATGGTATTAATAATAATTGCTAATTCTAGTTCTCAAACTTAATAATAACGTAATAGATCTCCAAATGGCAACTTTAATATATTCTTAAATGTTTTAGGTAATATGCTAAATACTTTAAATATAAAAAACCACATTATCCTAGGGGTGACTTCAATGTTCATTTTCTTACTGAAGATTGCCGTGCATTGGATCTGAATACACCTCTATCATCGTTTGGGTTACGTGGACTGGTTACATTCAACACCAGATTCAACAACAGTCTGGACAACATTTTTACGAACATACCAGTAACAGATATAAATATATCTGCAATTGATTCTAATTTATCTGACCACATCGGTATTCACATGAGGGTATTTAAAACTCAATTACAAGATAAAAAAACACTGATTCGTACGATTCGACCTATTACAGAAAAAGGTAAATTCCAACTGTATCATTTATTATTAAATACCGACTTTTCGTTTTATCACTAAATGCCAATGCGTTGCTCTATCTTTCTGGCAATTTATAAAAACTCTGGAAAAATATTTTATTGAATGTTTTCTATTTAAAGTAACTCGCACTTTTAATAACAAAGTAGTGTGGTGCAATAATGACCTCAAGAAGATGCGAGAAACACTTTCACTAATAAAGGAATCCAATTCGAAATCACCAGAATTACAGCCATACTTTATTGAATTTAAAAAAAGGTATAGATTAGCACTACAGGCCTCGAAAATAAATAGCAAATGCTAATTTTATAGATCAATCTTCAAATAAAATTAAAGCAATGTGGTCATTAATCAAATCAAGAAAAACAACCTGTGATAAAACGAGAACTGTGATATACTACCAAATGATTTTAATATTTTTTTTACTACAATAGCTTCAAAGATCATAAATGAGCCGCCACAGGCTGTTGCAGATCCACTCACCTTAATGTCCAACACACACTCTAGTACTTACACGAATTATTTCTCATTTAGAGAGGTGAGTGTAACGGAAGTTAGTAGAACAATATTATCTCTGAAAACTTCCAACGTCCGAGATGTATAGTGGGGCGATTAAATATATTAAGGACTTACCCAACTAATAAACACTTGTATCCGAAATAATGTATTTCCTGATTGCCTTAAAATTGCCAATGTTATTCCATTGCATAAAAAAGGGACATTTAATGATATTAACAATTACTGGCCCATATCTTTATTACCAATAATATCTAAAATATTTGAGTAAATACTGTTTCGTCAAATGATTATATTCTTAGACACAATGACTAGATGTTAACCAATTTGGTTTTCGCAGTGGACGCTCAACTGGGGAGGCAGTTCGGGTTTTTGTTGAGAAAGTTAACCGTGGATTTCAGACTGGGCAATATTAAGCTACTTCTTTTTTGACCTTTTTTTACTGTGTCCCCGGTAGCGTTCTACTGCGGAAATTATACTTCTACAATTTTAGCCCGGAAAGTTGCCGACTAGTGAATTCATACCTGCAAAATAGGCGGCAACGTGTAGTATTTAAAAATCATGCATCTGAATTTGCTAGTGTATCATGTGGTGTTCCCCAGGGTTCAATCTTAGGACCACTACTCTTTTTAATATACATAAACGACTTACCCGCCAACATTCACGATAGAACGATTATAATGTACGCGGATGACACAACATCGATAAATAAAGCAGAAACTTTCGCAAATGCTCAGCAAGATAGAACCAACACAAATAAAAAGGTCTTCGACTGGTTTACCGCAAACAGGCCATTTTTAAATTAAACTAAAACCGTTAGTCTCACATTCTCTTAAAAACAAAGAGGGTAATCTCTGCAAGTTTCTTCAAATTACCCTTGATACCAAACTGAGCTGGAAGGAACATGAGAAACAGCTTAGTGGAAAACTGAGCAGAACTACTTACCTCTTAAGAAATCTTAAATAGTCCCTTCCAGAATATGCACTAATTTCTGCATACCATGGGCTTTTCGAGTCACATGTACAATATGGTATTTTGGTATCCGGCCCGCGAGACATTTTGAAAAAACCTAATTAAAAAAATATTACATTAGGTACTTATACTCACGGGAGTGACAGTGAGGCGGCAAACATCACATTCTTTGATGTTTGCCGCCTCACACTTTGATAATCGCCGCCACTCGACTTGCTCGATCAAATTCTTTGAGGTTTGCCGCCTCACGGGCGACACATCAAAAGATTTATTGCTTCTCAATTATTCTAAACTAATTTATTCCAGATTATTCGTTCAATTTGCCTATATAAGCGGGTGGATGGCCCGAACGTTAGTTCAGTTCTATTTGAGCTACCGAGGTGATAACTTAGACAAGCGATATCCTAGCGAACTGCTCGGGCCGTCAAGAAAAATGGACTGAAGAATTCTTTTTTATCTTGCACAATGATAAGCCTATTTGTTTGCTGTGTAATGAATCCATTTCAGTAATGAAAGAATTCAATATAAAGAGGCATTACTCAGCTAAGCATGCTACGCTGCACTCACTGACAGGACAATTAAGAACAGACAAAATCCAGAAGCTTACCGCAAATTTGGAAAAACAGCAACAAATGTTTCATAAACAAAGAACACAACTTGATAATGTTGTGAAAGCTAGTTTTATAGTTAGCTCAAAATTGGCAAAGGCATTAAAACCATTTGCCGAAGGAGAATATATCAAGGAGTGTATGTTAGAAGTTTGCGGTATTATGTGTCCTGAAAAAAAAAAAGAATTTGAAAAAATTAGTTTGTCAAGACGAACTGTTGTTCGACGTATAGAAATGATGGCTAATGATATAAAAACAACATTGACTGACCGTATGGCTGGTTTTGAATCATTTTCCATAGCATTAGACGAGAGCACCGGCACCGATTTGTCTGACACAGCTCAACTGGCAATATTTATTCGAGATGTTGATAAGGAGTTCACTGTTACTGAGGAATTGCTTGCTTTACTGCCGTTAAAAGGAACCACTACAGGAGAGGATATTTTTATTGAAGTTCAAAAGGTATTCACAAGTTTTGGCTTGCCATGGTCAAAATTAATTGGAGTATGCACTGATGGTGCACCTTCTATGGTCGGCTTACGTAAAGGTTTCATCGGAATTTTGAATGAAAAAGCAACAGAATTAAATGTACAAAAAGATGATTTGATAGTCCTTCATTGCATTATCCACCAACAGAACTTGTGTTCTAAGTCCATTCGACTCCAGAATGTTATGAATGTGGTAGTAAAAACCATCAACTTTATTCGATCCCGAGGGCTTAACCATCGTCAGTTCAAGGCGTTTTTGGATGAAATATTAGCTGAATATAACGACGTAACATATTATTGTGAGGTCAGATGGCTGAGCAAAGGAAAAATGTTGAAACGGTTTTACGAGCTTAGAAATGAGATAGCAGACTTTATGAAAATAAAAGATAAACCACTATCTGAATTAAGTGACCCAAAATGGATATGTGACTTAGCATTTCTGGTCGATCTTACAGGCTATTTGAATGATTTAAATTTGAAACTTCAAAAACAAAGACAGTTAGTAAATGATTTTTACAGCCATTTAAAAGCGTTTCAGGTCAAACTACGCTTGTGGGAGTCACAGATGCTGTCTGGTAACAGTTTCCATTTCAACACGCTCTCTGCGTATGAAAATATTGCTTATGCTCAATATGCTGAAGAACTCAAGTTACTGTCGGAACAATTTTCGAACAGATTTTGCGACTTCAAAAACATGGAAGACTGTTTCAGTTTATTTGCTACTCCTACAACATATATTGTACAAAATGCTCCAATACACTTACAAATGGAGTTGATCGAGATTTAAGAAAACTCACTCCTAAAATCCAAATTTGAAGACGTAGAGTTATGCGATTTCTACAAAAAATACCTAGAAGAAGACAATTTTCCGCAGCTTAGAAAATTCGCAAGAAGATTGATTTGTGCGTTTGGCAGTACTTATAAATGCAAACAGTTCTTTTCAGTGATGAAAGTTAATAAATCAACACATCGTACAAGACTGACTGACGATAATTTGGAAAATTCTTTACGTCTTTGTGTCAGTGGAATTAATCCAAATATCGATGGATTAGTTTCCCAAATTCAAGCTCAAGTGTCTCATTGATTTCGGTGTATTTAACTTTCGTAGTTTGTAACAATTGCAAATTTAACGATTTAATTATAATGTACCATTTTGTTAAATTTCATTTTGTTATTTTAATAAATTGTACTATAATAACATTGTCGTATAATTTCTTGTCTAATCTCTATCGCAAAAAATATTATCACTACTTTAAAATGCACTACTATCCTTTTTAAAAAGCGAGGCATGTCACTTTCGGATGCTGTATTTTCAAAAGAAAAAATCTTGGAAAATATATAAATACGTATCTACATTCCTTGGAATGTTCCTCATTTATTTTGAGAAAATCAAATTTTTATCACATTTATTTATTGAGATATTAATAAAAATGTTTAAAAAGGTACCTACATTTTTGTGGATTTTTACTAAGATCAACTTTAACATTTTATATAAATTGATTCGCTACATATAAGAAATTGAAAAAAATACATGTAATAGATCAGACTTATATTTATATAACGACGCAAATAAAAATTAAATGTGTCCACCCCTATTTTACAATCAATTTACATACAAATAACAGATATTATATATTACACAATTATATTGCAAAATGTATAAAACAAATTATGAATATATCAAATATTCGATTTTTAGGGGATTAAAAATTGTTCGAAGAGATATAAAATAATGACGGTGAAAGTGAGGCGTGGGGAATAGAGAGGGTCCCGCTCGGTTCATCGTCGTTACGATGCGGACGATGATGAAAGGTTTATAACGAAAGGGAAGACAACAGTTATTTACAATTGGATTTATTTTATAATATTTATATTTACAACCACGATAATGGGATGGTGGATTAAAAAAATACTTAATTAAAATAAACGTGTATTATCTTCATAATATTTTTTAAAAATAAACATTAAAGAGACGGTTTCAAAGTTGAATTGAATAAGACAAATTATTATGTAAATAAAATAAAGTTGGCGAAAATGCCATAATGATTATTATTATTAACAAGTAAATGTTATAACATCACACGAAAGTTTATTGATTTATTGATAAAAACAAAAAATGTTTCTTTGTTCGACAACAAAAGTTAACATGCGATACAATTTTTACCATGTAAATCACTATGGCCATACTTAAATAAAACGCACGGTATATAAAATATTAAGATTAAAATAAAAAATATGTTTCAAGAAAAATACAATACAACAAATATAAAATAAATATTATAAAATAATAAAAATGTACTATATAAAAGACAAAAATTATAAGATAAATATTAAATATTAAAATTATTAATGTATTTATTTAACATTTATTAAATGTAGAAATAAATAAAAATTTAAAACAAGGACAAAAATAAATTATTAATAAGAATTTAGAAGAAAAATATAATTTTACATAAATATAAGAAATACAATTGTCATTAAAGTTACCCAGATTCAGTTCCGCTTTCACTACCGGATTCGCTGTATGTCGATTCATCCGCTCTAATATTAATAATTAATGGTTCCACTGCGACATCAACCAAATGATATTTTTTTATATAATCGTCTTCAATTTTCTTTGTATGTCTTATACAATTGGGTCACAAAGTATCAGGAACGTTTCCCATGGCTTCATTGCATAAATTTAAAACATCATTTATTTTAAATGTTTTGTTCTTTTTTGCCACATAATTTTTAACAAATGACCAAATTAGCTCTATCGCATTAAACTCACAGTGAGCTACTGGTAACCAAATAAGTTTAACAGATTCTCCTCTAACCTCTTCTGCTATTTTATCTAATAGATATATTTTTGGATAATGGTGCACCTTTACCAATGATAACAGTGCGGGTCTTGACATTTCGTCAAATGAATCATATTCGGATGGCAATCGTACATTCTTTTTAATAAGCCAGTCAACTATGTTTGCCTTTCTCAATGCAATTGTTGGATTTCTAAAATCTGGATGCAACATAGTGTGATAGGGTGCTTGGTCAATGACTATCACTGAATTATCTGGTATAATTGTCAGAACATGTCTAAACCATTCTTCAAAATGTTTGGCATTCATCTCATCGTGGTAGTCATTAGAATTTTTGTTGCCAATAAAACACTTTAAACATCCATCCAAAAAACCATCTTCACTTCCTATGTGGAGAATAATTACTCTTTTCCCAGCTCCCGATGGAGTTATTATTCCACCACGGTATCCATTTATTTCCTGGATGGTACCTCTGTGGTAATTATAATTGTCTCGTTTTTCATCCGGTAAGATCTGTTCACACCAACCAAATTTTTTAGAGTGGTTGGCTCCACACCAAGTCTCGTCCGTATAAAATATTTTCCAGTTATCATTTCGATATCTTTTCATTTTATTTAAGAAATGTCCACGTGCTGCAGAAATTGTGTTGCTCTCCATTAAAATTGGCCGTTTATTCAGTTTCATATACTTGAAATTCAATTTAATTAAAAGTCTGTATAAAGTGGTAGATGAAAGCTTGGGTAAATCGGCAATATCTTCTTTCAGTTTTTCATGAACCATTTGAACGGATGGAAAAGACTTTTCCAAATAGAAACACATCACAGTACGTCTAATAACTCCTTGCAAAAACTCATCAAACACAATGGGTTTGCGTCCAGGTGATGTGCGGGGGGAACATATATCTTCGAATTTTCTTTGATCAGAACTAACACGACAAACACTACGAACTGAAATAGCTAAACACGAAGCTGTTCTATTTACGACAGATTCAATGTCAATGTTTTCCTTGCCGCATCGTTTCTCTTCTTCAAAAAACTTTCGCGCATTTACTATCATTTTTTTCTCCTTACTTGAGAACGGTGATTTTCGTTTATCTTCCATTATTAACAATTTGTTCGCTCTGCGATTGTAGTTGTATATTAACAAAAAGTCTAAGACTGAATAATTATAACGAAAAGGGCGATACTTATAGAAACATTTAAACATAATTTACCTCCCACCTTCATAACAAAACATTTCTTAGTACCTCTTGTCAAAACAAGCAATAATCCCTTTATAGTCTTTTCGAGAATTAACGAAAGTGTAAACACAGAAATAGAACCCTTGATTACAAACATCCTTACGTAATAGACACGCAATAGGTCGTCTAATCCCTTAACCCCTTTTCGGCTAATTCGATACAACCTTTAATGGCTGTAATAAATTGTGGAATTTTTACGGTGGTAAAAATAGTTATTGCAGTTTTGTGATCGGATTATGTCATTCTAAATTTTAATCCAAGTAAAACTGTTTACAAAAAGTAGGCAAGTACCTATTTTTGTTTATATGTATATTACAGTAGGTAGGTACCTATTTTTGTTTATATGTATATTATATGTATAATAATATATGTATATATAAAACCACTATAAAGTTTTCCAGACAGACAGAATTTTGTTACACACCTTAAAACAAGTTTGAGAACCTCCCCAGACAAATTTCTGGGTACGCGCCTGTGTATATTCATATTTAATATACTTTATTTTCATTCCCACCAACAGAACATATTAATAAAATCATTTTAAAATAAATGAATTAAATATTTCAATACTTATTGAGAATCGTATATAGAAGGAATTATATAAAAATGTTCGTGTCAGTGCGGTTTGCCGCTTAGCATTAACGGCAAGCGTATGGTCGCCGTACGAACGCTGAGTTAGCATACTCGCATCTCTCTGCGGCCTGAAAACTGATTTCGATATAAAAACACTTCGATTTTAATGATACACCTGTACTTTTTTTAAGGATAGTATTCAATTATTCATCACATAAAATGTACACATACGTTATGCCAAGTCCCATTTTAATCCGATTTTTAATAACCGAGATTGTAGATTTTCATTTTTTACGCTATAATTGTGGTAATAAAAATATTTAACATATTTTGTTTAATTCATCACATTCGAAATAGATTCTAGTAACCACCTTATTTTTTTCATTAATCTTAAATATTTTATAACGGAGATACACGCAATGAAACACGACCGTTTGAAAAGTTCATGAAAAAACACTACCTTTTTTTGGTAAACATACGCCGAATATATATTATATTTGACATTAAAATTCTAAAAAAAAATCATCACATGTACAAATGATGTATCTTTATGTGGTTTAAATTTCAAAACAATCGACACCATCGACTTCAAATTATTTAACTTCAAAGTGACATGCCTCGCTTTTTGAAAAGGATAGTAAGTACTTTTAAACGCGGCCCGCGAACGTATTTGCACGCTAAAGTTTGGCCCTCAACATGTCAAAGGTTGCCCATACCTGACCTAAATAATGGATTTTTGAGTCATTGTTGTATTTTCGTAAAAACGTTGAATCACATGTGACGCATGATCAGATCCACGGCTACGATACTAGAGGAAGCCACTTAATATAAGGCTTGTAAAATGTAGAAATGGAGATAACTATTATGGGCCAAAACTATTTAACGCTTTGCCACAAGCTGTAAAATCTCTATCCTATAATGATTTTAAGAACACTGTAAAATAATTTTTATTACAAAAAGCATTTTACAGTATTACTGAATATATTTCGAATGGATTTTTAGATTTTAAAATGTAGTAATCGTTTCTTAGAGTTTGTACTCCTCTCATGTTTGTGTTTTATATTTATTACTGTACATGTTTATATACACGAATTTTAATTTTAATTAGGTGTGCCGTTATATAATTACATGTTTATTTTACTTGTTTTTTAATATTGTTTGTAAATTCTGGTGTTTCGTTTTATACATTTTACCGTATTTAAATATCGTTATTATTCTATTATATTATGTTGACGTTTGTAAACCAAACATTACATTACATTGCCTAATAATAACAATATTGACTGTCGTTGACTGCAAGTCAGAATGTAGTCTTTCTGACTGTGCTGATTGTTATTTGACAACGTTGACTATACTGACTACATGTTCAATATATTGACCATTTTCGACATAATTGTTAGCAGATACAGTTAAATTTATACTTAGCAATATTGACTAACATTTTATTTTACTGGAAATGAAATTGCAAACACTCAAATTTCTAAAATATGTATTATATTTAAAGTCATGAGGAATTTTTATTGATATTCATATTTTAAATAATCTACCAAATTTATTTTACTACAAAATTCACAAACAATTTATTTATTTATCAAACCAAAGACTTTCTATAAAAAAAACCTTTCACTCTATTTATATTTACTTCCAATTTTAAAATAAAAAAACTATATAATTGAGATTTTGATTATTGTCTAAAAACTGCTTCCGCTCCCAGACTAAGCATGAAGTAAAATTTCGAGTTTAGAAAAACCCGAAAATTTGGATTTACCGGGGCGCGCTAGCGAAGCGAGTCGCGTCCGTCAAATTCAAATTTTCAGGCTTTTCTTTCTCGAAATTTTTCTTCATGCGCCACGCGTATAAAACATTGTGTACATAAATGTGATTTAAAACGTGTTTTAACTATGTTCTGTTTTAAACACGTTTTAAATGTGATTTAAACATGTTTTTAATTGTTAATGTTTTAAACGCTGTTTCGATGAAAAAAATACAAAAAACAAGTTTTGTTTAATTTAAATTGAAAAAACGCTTATTTTTAACAACCCTGGTCTTCAGCAACACTTTCAGCAACAGTGGTAATGTTCTCAGCTGACCTAGCGATACGAGTACGAAATGGCTTTTACATCAATAGTTTGTCAATTTCGTTTAAATTAGTGATAAGTTTTACAATAACACGACTAGAAGGTGATTTATACCGACCGAAAACACGACGAACGCTGCGATATGTCTGGGCGAAATTTGCACCATATTGATAATATATTTTCACTATTTCTATACACTGTTGGAGCGTATATCTTGTTATTTTCTCAAATCGTACACTTTTCACTTGTCAAGTGTCAAACAATCAAGACAATCTATTAAGCAATTTAAAAATGCCAGAAAATTTAAAATATGACCTCTTAATGGAAAACCCTGTATTTTAATATATCTTAAAAACTATTTATTCCTTTGTAATAATCTAAGTTTCTAAAATTGACATTAAATTTTTATATTCTTTTTTTTTCATCTATTTTGATGACCTGTGTTTAGATTGAGTTAGGGGTTTATTTGTTAACTTTGGTTAATTTTATTATATATTTTTTACAGTTTTGTAATTTTTATGTTTGTTGATTTTTAGTAATTTATTTTAACAATTTTTTCTTTGCTAGTTCAATTCATATTGACGTTTTTATTTTATTTCATTTGAATACTTGACTTGTGCAAAACATTGTTTTTGACAAGAATAAATTGAAATGGAAAATTAAATAAAATCGTGAAAATCAAGAAATATCATAAAAATCAACAAAATTTGTAACAATTGATGTGGGGGTTGCGTTGTTTTGTTCGTTAGATCCAAGAAGATGCGAGCGGTTTTTATAGTTTATTTACAGAAAATATATATACAAGTATAGATAGACAAAGTTCAGCGCGGTGCTGGTAGCGCGACGGGGATCCCGCGAGCGTTGCTGCGGACGGAGAATCGGCGCAGATCCAGCAGATGTACGATCGCCGGGTTCACTCCGGCATATAGAGCTGTATAGAGCTTCGTCTAGTGCCGTCGTGTGGGTGTAGGGCGCGCCCTCTGCTTGAGTTGTGTGCGTCCCTTTTCTTTGGTGGGGGATCGTGGAACCGGGTGCCGCTGGTGGTGAGTCACCCTAGTGGCGAGCGTCTTTCGCGCGCCTGGACGCGGATCGCCAAATACCCCGTTCCTTGTGATGGAGTCACTTTGCGAAACGCACCGTGGGTTTGCTGATTCGTCCGGCACGCGTGGACGTTGGTGACTTTGCGGACTGTTGCGTGATGACGGTTCGCTCGGCTAAGTCATCATGAGTAGATTCCGTGAATGCCGGTTTGATTCGCTCCGTTGAGACTGTCGTAGTCTGGCCGTGTCGGTCGATCGTGATGGTGTTTTTTGCTCGTTTAATCACTCGGAATGGTCCTTCGTAGGGGGGATGCAGAGTTTTTCGCATCACATCGATCCGTTCGAACACGTGTGAAGCCGTTGCGAGGTTCTTAAAAACGAAAGGTTGTTGTGCTGTGTCGCTTGCATGGGTTTGATTGTTCTGAACGCGCGTCGTAATTGGGTAGTGTAATTTTCGGCGTCGATTGTTTTTTTGCCTCTTTGGTTGGTTAGCATTTCTCCGGGAAGTCGCAGTGTCTAGCCGTATACCATTTCTGCTGATGTGGCTTTCATATTATCCTTCCATGCTGTCCGTATGCCTAGCAGGACGATCGGTAGTGCTTCTGTCCAACGGATGTCGGTGTGACACATTAATGCTGCCTTCAGGTGTCTGTGGAATCGCTCTACTAGACCGTTTGCCTGTGGATGATATGCCGTGGTGCGATGTCTCGTGAAACCTGCGGTTTCCTCAAGTTTTTTAAACAACAGGGATTCGAACTGGCGTCAGTTGTGACTCTTCCTGGTGTGCCGAACCTGGCTATCCAATGAGTTGTAATTAGTCGTGCGACTGTTGCTGCCTCTATGTTGGCCATTGGGTTCGCTTCTGGCCATCGTGAGAATCGGTCGATGCATGTTAGTAGGTATTTCTTCCCTTCTGCCTCCGGCAGTGGCCCCACTACGTCGATGTGCACATGTTCGAATTTCGCTGAAGGTAGCCTGAATTCTCCTGGTGTCGGGGCGTTATGTCGTGTGATTTTCGAACGTTGGCAGGCTGTGCATTGCCTGCTCCATTGCTTGCAGTCCTTTCATACGCCGGGCCATGCGAATTTCTGAGTGACCAGTGTCGTGGTTGCGTTGGCACCAGGGTGTGATAGTTGATGTTGGCTGTTGAATGCTGCCTGCCTATAGTTGCGATCGGTAGTGCTTCTGTCTAACGTGACGTAGGGTCGGGCTGCGTTGGTTGACGTGTCGCAGAAAATTTCGCAGTGATATTCGGGTAGAAAGAGTTTTTTTAGCTGTAGGCTGGATTTCGTCTCGCTCAGGATTCGTTGCAGTTCTAGGTCGGACCGCTGGTCGGCTCCTAGGGCTGCGAAATCTATCCCTGCCTCGATGCGCTCAATCCTGCTGAGGGTGTCTGCTACGATGTTCTCTTTCCCCTTGATATGTTGGATTTCGGTGGAAAATTGGCCGATATAGAGGTATCGAAATTGTCTCGGTGAGCATTTCTCGGGCTTCGGTGCGAAAGCAAACGTGATTGGTTTGTGATCTGTGAATATCGTGAATGGTCGCCCCTCCAGGAGGTGCTGATATTGCCTAATGGTGACGTATATTGCCAGAAGCTCTCGGTCGTATACAGCGTATTTCTGTTCCGCTGGTGACAACTTTCGTGACATGAAAGCTAGTGGCTTCCATACTCCCTGTTGCATTTGTTGTATGACGCCTCCTAGTGCGTAGTCTGAAGCGTCAGTCGTGACTGCTAAAGGTGCATTTGGCTCTGGATGGGCTAACAGCGCTGCCTCTGCGATTTGCTGCTTGCAACGTGCGAACGCGGCTCGCGCGTAATTGGTCCATTCGACGGGTTGGTTGCCTTTCTTCTTGTCTTTCAGGAGGTCATTCAGCGGGTCTTGTACGCTGGCGGCGTTGGAAATGAACCTTCTATAGTAGTTGATCATTCCGAGCATTTGTCTTAGCTTCTTCGCTGTTTCGGGGAGCTGCAGGTTCTGGATGGTCACTACCTTGTCGGTAAGCGGTGTGGTTCCTTCTCCGGATACCATGTATCCTAGAAAAGCTATCCTGGATGCTCCGAATTCGCACTTGGCTGGGTTGATCACTATTCCGTTATCTTGAAGTCGTTGGAACAGTTGTCTCAAATGCTTCTCGTGTTCCTCCTCTGATTTGGAGGCTACTAGAATGTCATCGATATACACGTAGCAGAATTCCAGCTCTCGCAGGATTCCGTCCATGATCCGTTGGAATGTCTGCGCTGCATTGCGTAGACCAAACGTCATAAACGGGAACTCGAATAGTCCAAATGGCGTGGTGATCGCTGTTTTTGGAATGTCGTTCTCTGCTACGGGTATTTGATGGTAGGCTCTGATCAAATCGATCGTGGAGAAATGTGTGCTACCATGTAGTTGTTGGGCACAATCCTCGATATGTGGAACGGGGTATTTATCCAGGATTGTTCTTGCGTTTAGTGCTCGATAATCGCCGCACGGTTTCCATTCTGCATTTTTTTGACACTAGGTGAAGTGGCGAGGACCATGGGCTATTTGATGGTCTCGCTATCCCCATTTCACACATCGTTTTAAATTCGCTTTTCGCTATTCGTGGCTTGTCGGATGCGAGTCGGCGTGGTCTGCTGGATACTGTTTGGCCTGGTGTTGTTTGGATGTGGTGTACTGTTCCATGCCGTGTGGTTGCTGGTAAACCGGCTGGTTTGCTGATCTTCGGGAATTCGCTCAGGATTTGGTGATATTTTCCACTGTTGTTGATTGTGCTCACCGTTGCCTCGTTGCTTGCGTCAGTTGGCCGGGTGTGGTGATGCTAGTTTTGGCGTCCCTGAGTTTTCGGTGTCGAATGTCGGGTAGTAGCTCGTAGTGGGCTAGGAAATCGGCTCCTATTATCGCCTTATGTACATCCGCGATCACAAACCGCCATGGAAATCTCCTCCTTAAACCCAGATCCAAGTTCAAGTTTACTGTGCCGTATGTGTTTATCACTGTTCCATTTGCTGCGTAAAGTTTGTATGCGGCAGCGTTGCCGGTTCGTTTTACGAGTTTTCGTGGGAAAACGCAGACGTCTTCTCCTGTATCGATCAGGAATTGGACTCGTGTTTGTCGATCGGTGACGTATAGACGGCGGGAGGTGTTAGGCGTGTGGTCATTCGCCGCTACTGACGGCCGTGGTAGTTTCCCTGCTTCCAATATTTGCACGTGGGTCGGCAGTTTCGTGCTTCGTTGCCGAACTTGTAATGGAACCAGCACGTCTCATATTCGTGGGCCTTCGGACGGGTTCCGTCTTGGCTCTGGCTCCTGCTTTGTGACTGGTCGCGCCTTCGTGGTTGTCTGAAATTTTGCTTCTCTTGTTGCTGTTGAAGCTGTGTTTTTAGTTGACCGATTTCTGCCGCGAGATTCTTCAACGTGTCGTCGTACGTGTCGTCGTACGTGTGCGTGGCCTCGTTTACCGTTTGGACTGCTGTGTTCGTTATGGCGTCTGCCAATTCGGCCACTTCTTCCAGCGTTGCCTTAGTTTGTATAGTGAGTATGGCCTGCATGTGGTTTGGGAGTCGTCCCAACCACAGCGATCGGAGTAGCTTTTCTGGTATGGCGGTGCCAGCTAGGTATTGTAAGTGACGTAAGAATCGAGATGATGTTTTGTCTCCTAATTCTTCATGTTCCTGGCTTACGGACAGTCTGCGTATCAGCTCAGCTTTGAGTTTGTCGTACTTGCCGGCGGCTGGCGGATTCGTTAGTACGTCTCGGATCTCCCTGGCATATTGTGCTTCCAGATTGCCGGCTATGTGTCCGTATTTCGTCTCGTCGGTGACGATGCCTGCGATCTGGAACTGGCTCTCTACCTGGGCGAACCATAAGTCGGGATCGTCGGCCCAAAATGGCGGGATTCGCACTTGCACTCGGTTTACTTCGGGGTTGTCCGCCATTTTGCACTATCGCAAGCTCACTGCACTCGTGGTTCTCTTGGATCACGTCGGGGTCACCAATGTGAGGGTTACGTTGTTTTGTTCGTTAGATCCAAGAAGATGCGAGCGATTTTTATAGTTTATTTACAGAAAATATATATACAAGCATAGATAGACAAAGTTCAGCGCGGTGCTGGTAGCGCCACGCGGATCTCGCGAGCGTTGCTGCAGACGGAGAATCGGCGCGGATCCAGTAGATGTACGGTCGCCGGGTTCACTCCGGCATATAGAGCTTCGTCTAGGTGTAACCGTCGTGGGGTCCCGTAACGTTCCGCGGTGGCCCTTTCGGTGAGCTGCGCCGCGAGGTGACAGGCGCTCTTGCTGGTCCTCGCCTCCTGGGCGTCGTCGGAATCGGCGACAGTAGCCTTGGGTGGCTCGGACTTCGTCTCGGCGTCATCGGGATAGGCGATAGTAATTTTGGGCAGCTCCCGTAGTACCGCTGCGTCCTTCTGTTGGCGTGGCGGCGTCGTCGGCGCGAGGTGCTCCAGGTCTGCTGGTGCCAGGCCGGAAGGCATAGCATTGAAGAATGCGAAGGCGTGCCGTGGTGAGCGCGTCGTAGGGAGCCTTGAGGGATCTCGTTTGTATTCACAGGCCGTGGTGAGCTTGTGCCTTTTCAGCACGTGCCTTGGTGAGCTCGTGTTTTGCCAGACTGTCGTACTGACTGTGCTCGCGGTCGATTGCAGTGTGCAGATCGAAGTGAAGAAAAGAGAGATGCGTGGCCTCTTTATATAAGCCATGCGACCATAGCCGTCGTCGTGTGGGTGTAGGGCACGCCCTCTGCTTGAGTTGTATGCGTCCTTTTTCTTTGGTGGGGGATCGTGCGTACCGGGTGCCGCTGGTGGTGAGTCACCCTAGTGGCGACCGTCTTTCGCGCGCCTGGACGCGGATCGCCACAATTGATAATAAATAAAAAAATACAATATTATAAAATTTCGATTTATGTAATTATTGTACAAATATTGCATTATTTTTAATCGAAAAATCGCAGAATTTTAAATTCAAGCGAAAACAACTTGAAAACTTTAAATTTATTCATTTGTTTATTCAGTCCTTTTAACAAAATACTTAATATAGTTCGACTTGGAATATAAAAATATAAAAAACACAAAAAGTACTTCATGTTTTAATGTGTGAAAAACATGAAGTACCTTTTGTGTTTTCCATATTTTTAGAGAGTGGAGTTTGCTTGATACACAGATACACATACAACAATCGGGGAGCTCTGAGGCCCGTGAATTTAGAAGATTTTAGTTCAATCTCAAAGTTTCAAGAAATTTTATTGAATTTCCAAAATTTTAGTTAATCTTTATCGTTTTTCGTAGATTTCCTTTAATTTTTATAATTCCTGAATTGTTTAGATTTTCGTTAAATTTAAAAATGTTGATACATTTCGTCAACTTTCCAGTTTTTGTGAATTTCCCGAAGATTTTTATTAATTTTTAAAATTCTGGCGGATTTCATGAATTTCCAAAAACTAACGATTTTTGTTAATATTCAAAGTCTCGACAATTTTTTGTGAATTTTCAATGTTTTAGTCAATTTTAAAAGTCTAAACGCTTTTCGTAAATCTCCAAGATTTCCGTTGATTTAAGAAATTAAGACGGTTTTCGTGAAATCCAAAGATTATCGATAAAAATTTTAAAATCTTGACGCTTATCATGAATTTTTCAAGATTTTTGTAAATCTTTAAAACCAAGATTTTCTACTATCAACTGTTATTATTTAGTGTAAACCATCAACTCTAATTTTTGAAAAAATAAAATCCCTGTGATTTTGATTTACTGTCAAACCGTCAACTGTTATTTCGACTATTAATTTGTCAACTACTATTTTGTACAGCCAAGCATCAATTATTTTTGAAAAAATAAGACAACCATCTTTTACCGCTGTCAACTGTCTTTTTGCGAACTGTGAAAACTGTCAACTGTGTTTTTTTTTACTGTCAAATCGTAAACTATAATTTTTGTTTTACTTTCAATTCTCACTATTGATTGTCGACTGTTATGTTCTAATGTTGATAGTCAATTGTTTTTTTTTTAATGAAATTCGGGGTTTTTTTGACGTTTTATCACTTTTCGGCATTTTCCCAAATTTCAACTACGAAATATCAATCGAGGTGAATAATGTTAAAAAATATTAAAAATATAGTCCAAATACTGCCAACAAAGTGACTAAATATGGAAATTGTTAAAAGCAATCAAAATTGTTCAATTGATTTTTCATAATTATTAATAATTTATAATATCTTAACATTTTTGTTTACGTTTCGTCACTTTTTCTGACATCTTCATTGCCTTGGAGAGGAGGCTTGAGGTTGACTCTGTCTATACAGACTTCTCTAAGGCCTTTGACACCGATATTCGTGATGTATTGCTTCTGAAACTTGAGCTTGTCAGAATCTGTAGGGAGATGCTTCAATGGATCCGTTCATATCTGATCGGGAGGACTCAGGCAGTACGAATAGGTATTGTACCATCTGTAATAGCTGCAACTTCTGCGGTTCCTCAAGGGTCACACCTAGGGCCTCTTCTGTTTAACATTTTCATAAACGATGTTACTGACTGCTTCCATCATGCAGAATGCTTGTTATTTGCTGATGATATTAAAATCTTCACTGAAATATCAGATAATTCAACATATTTACTGCAGGACGATTTAAATAGATTTGAGACTTGGTGTGTAATCAATGACATGAAATTGAACTTGAGGAAATGTAACACTATTTCTTTTTCTAAGAGGAGATCAACTGCTGTAAGGAATTATTACCTTAATAATTCACAGTTGTTGCGTGTCTCGTCGGTCAAGGATTAGACGTTACATTGACTCAACAATGGAATTTCAACTCTCATCTAACTAATATATCATCTAAAGTTTTGGGTTTTTAGTTTAAAGCAAATGAAACAAACACTTTTAGAGCGAAATGTAGTCTGTTTTTATTTTAGCATTACACATGTATTTATATGAAAACAATATCAGTTTACAAATAATGATAATTTGGATGGTCGATGCAAAGTACAAAAGAGAGATAAGGGAAAAAGGAGATTGAGAACGGAGCGCGAAGGATAGATATGGATATCGGGTGATACACGAGAATAACTATTTACAATGAAAAAATATACAATAATTACCTATATAAAACACAATAAAATAATATGGGCATACAACACCTCCCCCCTTAAGATTTATTTATAATGATATAATTTATAAATAAAAAATAAAAATTAATTGTAACTAATTGAAGGTGAATTACTTAGTTTTCTTGGAGGTACTACTACAGGGGATGTTGTAGATCTCAACTCCATCTGTTCAGATGTGCTGACGATATTTTTATGCAACATTGTTTATTTGTGTTGCAACAAAATATTTTTTTTAAAAGGTTAAATAATTTACAATATTTACAAAGACAAATTATGAATATAAATGCAAAGATCGAAAGAATTGAATTAAAAATAGTAAACATACGAGAAGTGTGATTAGAGAAAGAATGTTCGTTATCTTCTTGCAAATCCTCACTTAGTTTTTTCAGTTTATAGGATGCGATTGTTAATTCATCAATTTTAAAATCTGTCACTTACACGTTACTAAATTTTTCTTTAAATTTGAATTCACTATCACCGGTCTTATCACAACAGTTGTCCTGGATGATGTTGACGACTGACATGAAGCTGGACATGTACTGCGGCTGTCATTCGATGTAGAATCTCTCGGGGCCTCAAGAACTGCTGTGGTAGTGTAGACTTTGCAGTTTTTAGTCATTTGTAGGATTCCAATGCCATGAAGATCCAAATCCAAATATTCATCATTGTCGCACATCAATGTTACTGTTGTTGGTTCGGTACAGGTGAAGATCCATGACCGTCCTTGGATTGGTAGAAATAATTCTACATCCATTTCCATATTGTGAACCTTGCAGATTGATGGTACTTCTTTCAAATTCTGTTGCAACAACAGTGTTTCGCATATTGGTTTTTCAGTAGCTCTTGTGAGGGTTGTTAAAGAGCAAATCCATTCGCCATCAGTTAACTTGGTGCATTTATTTACATCCTCCATGGGGGTGTAATAAACACGGTTGACGCTTATTAAAAGGAATTTGGTGCTTGGGTAAATAAATGAATATAAGTGGGAATTGTTATGGCGAATTGAAAGTGGGATCATTTGAAAAAGGTCAAATTTTTGTTTGTTACAGATTGGGATTTTTATAGCAAAAATTACTTTTTTGTTTATATGTAAAACATCGATTTTAATGATTTTATAAAGTATTGAGGTTAAATTTTTATTTAATTTATATGGAAATTCTTGATCGTTTTGCAAAACTACTTATTCTAACTCGCTAATTAATGATTCTGGTGATATTATATCTGGATGAAAAATGTTGTTTTTTGCTAAGACAATGGATGAAATTAATGAGTCACAAGAATGTTCTAAATCTGAAGAAATTCCGTTTAGCAAAATAATTTGTTCAGAAATAAGCTGTTGTTTTTTAATATCGTTAATTGCTAAAGAAACATCTTGAGTAAATGAATTCAACTTGTTTATGTTTGAATTCAATTGATTTTCATATTCAATTAAGTTTTTAAGTGATGCGTTAAATGTTACTAATGAACTAGATATTATACTAAGTTGTTGTGAGAGGACATTATTTCGTTTTTTATTATCCTTAAGCAATAGTTTAATAGATTCATCATAATATTCGGCATCTGCAGAATCTGGAATACCAAATAACCAATTAAAAGTATAAGATAAACCATTGAATAAATCTCTCTTAACCCTTAATTGTGATTCGCATAATTGATTAATAGAATCAAGTTTAGATGAAATTCTTTTAATTTTTTGTTTAGTTAGCAATAAACTATTTTCGCAAAAATAAACTACATGATTGAACATATGATTTGTAGTTTTGTGAGAGCACATGTCTAAAGATTTGTTGTAATAATTGTTTTACAAATTTAATTGTTTTTCATTTAATGAAAGATCGAAAAATGATAGAAGTGTGTGTTTTGAGTTAGCAACTTTAGAGTTTCCTAAATGGTCATAGTAAATGCCTGATTTTGATGCAATTGAGGTTATATTATAATTTTGTGATCGAGTTAAGCTAAGGGACGTTAAGAGGATTAATAGGATTGACTTGATCATTTTGTTGACCTGTAACAAAAGGTTTTATGTTATTGATGTGATAAGTAACTATTTTTCTTTTTCTTTTAATTTTTACATTTGTATTTGAAACAATCTCTACTATTTCAAAGGGACCAATGAATTTAGCTGATAATTTTTTATTTAATTTAGGATTATGACAATGATTTATTACAAGAACCAAATCACCTACTTTATAATTATGATTATGAATTTTCTTATCGTAATATTGTTTTGAGATATTTTTAGATTTAATTAGGGTTTCTCTTGCAAAGTTGTGAGAGATATTCAGTTTTTGTTTCAAATTACTAATATAATCATCATATGAATAATTATTAGAAGGTTGACTTGTTACTGAACTAGGAAGAAACGGTTTATGACCAAAAATTAATTCATACGGGGAATATTGTGTTGATTTATGAATATGACAATTATATGAGAACATCGCAAAGGGTAAGAATTCATCCCAATCGTTCTGTTTATTATTAATATAATGTTTTAAATATTCTTTAAGAGTGAGATGAGATCTTTCCAGTGCTCCGTTTGTTTGAGGATTATAAGGTGATGAGAAAATATGTTTAGTTTGCAAGAGTTTAGTTAATTGTTTTATGAGATTAGATGTGAAGTCAGCTCCTTGATCAGACAATATTGATTTAGGGATACCAAACATAATGATAAATTTAGTTAATTCGGAAGCTACTGTTATTGATTCGTGATTAGGAATTGCGGCTGCATATGAATATTTTGTTAAGTCATCTTGCATTGTTAAAATGAATCTGTTATTTCCTATAGTTTGAGGAAGAGGACCTACTATGTCTATAGCTAATTTTTCGAATGGATGTTGACTTGTAGATGTTATTTCCATAGGTGCTTTAAACGGTCTATAATTTGTTTTATTTATTTGACAAGAGGTGCATGATTTAATATAGTTTTTAATATCTTTTTTCATATTATCCCAAACATAAGAATCTTTAATGCGTTTATAAGTTCTTGTAAAACCAGAATGACCTGAAAGTTTTGAGTTATGATTTTCTACGTAAATTAAGTGCTTGTTCTTCTGAAATTGCGGCAAGGAGTGCTAAATTAAAATTATCAAAATTTTTATACCGTAACATTTGAAAAATTTGAGGATGAGAGTGATATACAAATCTGTTTAAAGTAATTTCGTTAATCATTTTAGTTTTACCGGGAATTTCATCAGGATTGGTTGAATTTTGTTGAACTATTGAAAGAGAACGAGAATTCAAAGTTTCTAACCTTTGAGCGAAATCTGAAATTAATTCGTTTGATTCCTGTTTGGAATTGTTTAATTCTTCCATGATTTGTACATAATGTTTTTCATCTTGATATAATTGTTTTAATTGTTCTTTTAATTCAAGCCAATTATTGAAAGATTTATAAGCAAGTTGATCTTTAGCACGACCAGACATTTTTGCTAAGATTGTTTATGTTGTTTATGTTTCTTTATTAAACGGAATCTCCTTTTACAAAAAATAAACAAATCTAACTTATAATAGTAAATATTTAAATAAATAATATTGCTGCAAATACAAAAAATAAAAATATTAAAATTAAAAAGAATATACTAAAAATAAATACACATATGTATATATGTACATACATATATATACACACATACATACATATATACATACATACATACATACATACACACACCTACACACACCAATATCCCCATTAATTAAATCACGCAAAATACATAACCGAATAATTATACTAATATATATTTTTTTTTTTATCAAATCATATACAAATGGTTACATCAAGATGATTCAACCGTCTCCTAAATTGTTCAATCGGTTCATTAAAAATATTCAAATTATAATTCGCAGAAATTACATTTAGATTTCTCATGATTCTTGTTATTGGGTTATTTAAACCATAATTCGTATTATGAAATGGTAGTCTGAATAAATCTTTGAATCTCGTATTTCTTGATACATTAAATTGAAATGAATATAACAGATAGTTACAATCAACAAGCCCATTAATAAGTCTGAAACCAAAATTTACGTCAATTACTATTCGCCTAGTTTTTAATGGTTTTAAATTCAGAAGAGTTAACATATTCGAATGGCTAAAGTCAATTCTACGGTAACCCAATTTAAAATTAACAATTCTCAAAAATTTACTCTGTACCATTTCAATTTTGTACGACCATTTTTCATATGTAGGATTCCAAATAATAGAGCCGTATTCAAGTTTAGATCTAACTAAAGATATGTACAATAACCTACTAGTATTTGCATTAAATAAGGATGAGAATCTTTTAATCAGACCGAGAGTTTTGAGAGAGTTAGATACAAGGTTGTTGATATGCGGAATAAATGTCAATCTATTATCAAATATTATACCAAGATCTTTAATATTTTCAGTAGTACTTAGTATTTGATTATTTAAATGATACATAAACGGTATTGATATTGAACGGCAAAATGATATGGTAGTACATTTAGAGATATTTAAATGTAACTTATTGGAAGTACACCAATGTGAGAGACGAGTTAAATCATCTTGTAGCATAATACAATCATCAACATTTTTAATAATATAAAATAGTTTTAAGTCGTCTGCGAATAGTAGATAATTTGAGTACCGAAAAGATATCCCAATGTCGTTAATAAAAAGTAGAAACAAAATTGGAGCGCAATGGGACCCTTGAGGTACCCCAGATGTTACATTGATTGCTGTTGACAGATAGTTATGAATCTTAACATATTGAAAGCGCGATGTAAGAAAACTTTGAAGCCAGTTAATTACAAGATTTCCGAAGCCTAGTTTTTTGAGTTTGTTCAACAGTAGAACATGGTTAACACGATCAAACGCTTTCGAGAAATCGGTATAAATAGCATCAACTTGATAACCGTTCTCGAAAGCGTTTAATAAAAATGTTTGATAGCACAATAAATTGCTGATCGTTGATCGATTTTCCATGAACCCATGTTGTTCCTCACATATGACATGTTTGCAAGCCCACATCAATTGCTTAGAAACAATACTATCTAGCAGTTTAGGAATTGTAGATTGTATTGTAATTCCCCGGTAGTTTTTTATATCAACTCTATCTCCATTTTTGTATAATGGATTAATATATGAGTGTTTCCATAAATCTGGAAACACGCAATATTTTAGCGAACGCTCGAAGAGCATATGAACAGGTTTTGTTAAAGAATAAACACATCGTTTAAGAAAATAAGGGGGCAAACCATCGGGGCCACACTGACAAGAATCAGGCAAAAGTTTTAAACCTTCAAACACGACAGAAATATCTACACTTAGAGAATTTAAAGAAACGCACTCTTTAATATCAGTATTTAAATATGTGGGAGTATCATCATTGCAGTATACTGTAGAGAAAAAACTAGCAAATAAATTTACACAGTCTACACCGTTGTCACTGGAATTATCTCCGTAAGACATATGTTTTGGAAACAAATTAGTTTGGTTGCATTCGTGAACGTGACTCCAAAATGATTTAGGATTATGGTTAATATTTTGTTCAATATTACTTATATAATGCTCATAATAACTTTTGCTTAAATTGGCACATTGAGATCTAAGAGATTTAAATTTTTCGTAGAAGAATAAATTTCCAGATGATTTATACCGAGCGTGAGCTTCCTTCTTTTGATTAATAAGTTCGATTAAATCACGTTTAAACCATTTGGGATAAGTAGATGACTTATTTCTTTTTATTGGAACAAACGAGTTTAAACCTGTCTTGACAACCTCATAGAAGTTCTCGAGAGCAACATTTAAATCATTGTTATCAACAATAATATCCCAATTTAATGAATTTAAATATTGATTAAGCGAACTATAGTCGGCTGCCTTAAAATCAAAGTAATATAAATCCGCAGAAATATGTTGACCGGCCGACGCATTTTCCACTCTAATTGAGTAGGGTATGTGATGAATACTTTTTTCAAGAAGTCTGTCAATAGATTTATAAATACCAATATCATCAACATTCGAAAAAACTAGATCAAGATAGACACCTCTTGAATTTGGGATGTTGTTTACCTGCTTTAAATTATTAAAAGCTAAGCAATCGCTAACACAACTCTCTATAGCTCGACAGATATAACTAGCATTATTTTCAACGAGTGAACTTCGTAGGTTATTAAATATAGTAAAGGTGTTTTTTGAGATTGATAGGCTACTTTGTCTGCGTTATTGCAGTTAGAAATAAATTAACCTAATTCAAATCGGTTTCCATTAAAACCTTTAGGGATTAATTGAGCAAGAAATTCCCTAGAAAATGATGGTGTGGGATTTGGTGGGTTAGACATTGTCAAACGTGTTTATCAAACCTTAAGAGTATTAAAAAAAATGCACTTACTTTCTAAATCCTTTTACCGACTGCGCCAGTTGTTGTAGGGGTACTTCTTCTGTTTTGGGTTTTTAGTTTAAAGCAAATGAAACAAACACTTTTAGAGCGAAATGTAGTCTGTTTTTATTTTAGCATTACACATGTATTTATATGAAAACAATATCAGTTTACAAATAATGATAATTTGGATGGTCGATGCAAAGTACAAAAGGGAGATAAGGGAAAACGGAGAATGAGAACGGAGCGCGAAGGATAGATATGGAATGAGGCGTGTAAATAGTGATTATCGGGTGTTACAGGAGAATAACTATTTACAATGAAAAAATATACAATAATTACCTATATAAAACAGAATAAAATAATATGGGCATACAACAGTATGCTAGGTTTCATAAAACGAAACTCTAAAGGGTTTGATAACATCAGTACTCTACTTACATTATATTATTTGTAAGAGATAGATTTGCTTGAAAGGGTCCAGATCAAATCTATACGCTTTATCGCGTATAAGTTTCAGATTTCTGGTTCTTACCAAGAAATTCAGAGAGACTAAGGAATTAATACGTTGGAGCAGAGACGAAGGAATGCGGATGCAATGCTAGGCTTCAATCTTTTAAATGGTTAGATCGACTGCCCATACCTTCTGGGACAGTTTAAAATTAACGTGTCTAGCAGAGGTTTGCGCTCCTTCGATCTCTTCAACTTTCATAGAACTAACTATGGGAAAAACTACGGTATGCCATCACCGATAAAAAAATACTTAAATCGCGTCTGCCTGAGACAAAATAGATACTTGTTTGTGATTTTATATTTTAAATTATTCATTGTTATTATACCTTATCAATTTTTTATGGTATAAAATGAACATCTGGCGATACGCGGCGTCCGCGTGTTCGTGCGCCAGGCGAGTCGGAGCAGCGCTTCTCCCCCACGCCTCGCACCATGTCCCTTCCACCGCTGACGGTCATAAAAGCGCCGAGCAAGCCATAATGCCTCAGAATTCTCGCTCACTTGAAATCTCCACCATCAGCAATTTTCAACATTTCACATTTTTAACTTAATTCTTTCTACACTTAGCAAATTTTTGGCTAGTTCTTAGAAAGACTGCGTTTCGTTTAGAGTATGCAACAATTATACGGTATACATTTTGCATTTACATTATTTAATTAATTTGAATCACTTTGATAGTAGATTATAACTATTTTATTCGTTTGATTTTGTGAAGTATTATAACTTTGCATACTAGCAGAGTTCAACACTTTAAACATTTTCTTACCATTAACCTTGTATAATATCTTGATTGAGAGTAAGTAAGGACTTAGTGAGTTCTTAGTGTTCTCCCTTTTACCTTCTGATAATTCGATTTGGAGTATTAGAGTGCATGACGAACGTGGGGAACCTTGCGAACATCAGTGTTTGCTCTGTTATTGTAGTTGAATAGATCAGCAGAGCTGAGAACTTAATAAGTACGTGGGGAGCCTTGCAGACTTAGAGAGTTCTCATTTCTAAAACTACAGTTTCCAAGAACAAGACCTTTGTCAAAGACTTTGAGAGTAAATTAATAATATTTATTAAATTACTTTGTGACAGACGTGACAGAATCATTTCCAATATTTATCAAGGCGGTTAGGTTAGCGAGGATTTTCATTCCTAAGATGCAAGTGAGTATCTACGCCAACACTTGCATGTGTTATTTCGAATTGTACATTTTCTATTGTAAATGACTTTGAGTTTAGCCCAAACCAAATTAAGACTGATCCTTTTTTCCTACTATTACTGGTAAATTTTAACATGAATTTGAAATGCCATTTTCATTTATAATTTCCATTGATTATTAATTGTATTTTAATTGTGTTGTAATTTTAAAAAGAGACTGTACTTAGTTTTGTAAACTTATATAAGTTTAAAATGTTAAATTCAGTCTCTTTTAAAATTGATTGATTTTTATTAAACTTATTAAATTGATTGATTTGTTCAATTTTCTATACAAATCTCAGTTATTTAAAGAGATAGAGAGTCGGTTAAATTAGAGCAAAGTTGCTTATTTTAGGGCTTAGCAATAATCTGAAAACAATTAGCATTAGTAGCATTTTTTTTTAAGTTAACTATACATTTACCCGGGAACCATAGCCAACTCTTGGTTTTTTTATGGCCGCCATTTTGGATTGCCATATTTTTTGAAAGAATATTTTTTTCTGAACTCAGTGATGTATCACACTCATAATTTATTTTAGATTTGATATTTTAAATCATTATATTTTCTTTTTGCAAAGAGTGCCTTGAAAACAATGACGTCATATCTATTAATCAATAAGATATTGACAGCAGTCAATCATTGTTAGCAGTCAAAATTAATTAATAACTGTCAATCTTTTGTAATAATAATAATAATAATAATAAGTATCGATTATCACACAAAACATAAAGTAAAAAAAATGGTGATGTGTCCATCATAGCACTTTCCCCGTTTAAGATATGATGACTTGAATATCAACTTAATGGAAAATTTGCACAAACTAAATTTATTCTACTTTTCTTATTATCATTACAAAACTATTCACAAAAAAAGTAATTCTTGCATTTTTCGCTACATTCATATAAATTTTGATTACTATCACTTCTAAGCGTTATATATTTTTAACTTTACTGTAAATCAGTGGTTTATACGCGTGGTGCATGAAGTAAAATTTTGAGTTTAGAAAAGCCCCGTGAAAATTTGTCTCGGGTCAGGGCTTTTCTAAACTCGAAATGTTACTTCATGCTTAGTCTGGAAGTGGAAGACCCTCGTTAGTTTAAAATACATCACAACTGTTAATAAATATGTATCGTATTAGTATTCTGTCATTAAATCACTATATTGACTGTATTTGATATAGTGATTTAAGTGTTTTAGAATCATAACATCACAATAGCCGAAATACAAACCATAGAGAGATATAATCAGACAAAATCCTAACATAGTCAAAAATACAGTCAATCACGCCACTTACAGTCACAATAGTCAAAACACAGTCAATAAAGATATAATATGACAAAATCCTATGATAGTCTAAAGACAGTCAAGCAATTGATTAAGATTAAAAATGTCACACCAGTATTTCGTTTATAAACAAATACATTTTCTATCAGTACAGTAATTAATCAGCTGGATGCCCCTCTTCAGGGGTGATATGTAAGTAAACTATGGGTCCTAAGAGTTGTCAATTGAGTGAGTTACTCAACTATTACCAAGGCACTCTATACAAAAAACAAAAGATTAAAATTTTACATATAAAAGGTACAATAAACTATAAGTGTGGTACATCATTAAATTCAGAAAAACATATTCTTCCAAAAATATATAAAAATCCAAAATGGCGCCTATAAGAAGAACAAAAGTTGGCTATGGTCTCTGGGTAAATGTTATACTTATCTTAAAATAAAATATGTTACTAGATTTCTCGTTAAAAAGTGCTTGTGTAATGTCAAAGTTTTAAATGTGTGGATTCACTAGTTTTTTAATAAATAAATAAAAATTAAATTTAAAAAAATCCGTTTTTTGTTGATATCTTAAAAACGAAAAAAGATATTTCAAATTTGATTTTAGATTATTATTGGGTCCTGGAATATGCAGCTTTGGCCCAATTTAACCGACTCTCTATCTCTTTAAATAACCGAGATCCTCATATATTCTGTTGAAATACGGGCACCCTGTATAAAGATTAAAACTATTTTTCGTGCATTTATTCTAATTATTGCATTTAAACTTTCATTTAATAAATTGATTAAAGCTTGTTGATGTGTATTCTATCTGATAACCCTTTTCAACCTGAAAGTAAGATAAATTGTCCAGCTAACTAAGAAGATTTAAGATCTTACCTATGCTATAAAATCCAGATATAAAAATAATATTCTTCGAGCTCTTAACATATTCACACTCCACTGTTCCGCCAGTTATTTAGACGATTTTTTAATTAAATTTCTAACAGTTAATATTAAGCATGTAGCATGTAGTTTTAAATGGAATTTCCGTAAATAAACTAAAAAATAAAAAAATTAAAAATATTTAAAACATTTTTTTAATTATAGATTATCACTTTTTGACATACTCAAAATGTTTTTAAATTTCAATATTCCTTGAAATTTCATCACTTTTTGACACTGTTTCAACATTTTCTCAAATTTAAACATATCGTTTTTTCTAAAATTTTCGATTGATTCATGATTCCGGCAAATTTCAATATTTTTACCTTGACATTTCATCACTTTTCCATGGTTTGGGCACCACTGACAGACCATAAAATTCTAGATAAAGACAATAAACTATAATTATTATTATACAGTGTGTTTGAAAAAAAAACTCCCTAGTTTCATTGTGTCATAGAAACTGGTCAAAGTGATACACACTATTCTAGTTTGTGGTTTTTGATTCATCAACTATCCAAGTTTTGCTCCCCTGCAGCTGGCGCGCCTGCTTGACTTAGAGACAGCGCCAGGGCTCAGTTCGCTTAGTTCAGTTCAGGCGTGCAGTGCAGTGCAATGACTACTCCGCAACAAAAAGCGGTGTGTTATTTGGCTTGTGCAAACTGAATCTGTTATAACAGCAACAACTATCCGTCATTGGCTACATTCTTTCAAGGATCATGCCAGGAAGACCGAGAACTTCTGAAGATGCTGTTCAGCAGATCCGTGTTTCGTGTGTTCAGAGTCCAAAGAAATCATTGGCTAGACGTAGTCTCCAATTAGGATTGCCTAAAGGTACGGTGTATGTTGTTATACGTAACATACTGCATTTGCGTTCTTAAAAAATGTTTTCATTTCTGATACTAGGCTACATTTTATATTAGTGGAACAGTAAGTCGTCACAACTGCAGAATTTGAGGGTCAAAGCATTCACATGAATCTATTCAACATCAACGTGACTCTCCCAAAGTTAATGTTTGGTGTGTCTGGATGGAAGATCGTGTCATTGGTCCTTTCATTTTTGTGGAACAAACAATAAATGGGGACAATTACTACGACATGTTAAGAGAGTATGTCTTTCCCCAAATGGATGATATTGAGGCGGAAAAAGGGTTTGCGTTCTTCCAACAAGATGGCGCCCACCTCAATACAGTAACCACGTGCGCGCGGCTCTAGACACTCGCTTTCCGGGAAGGTGGATAGGCAGAACTGGCCCAATGTCTTGGCCACCACGAAGCCCGGACTTAACCCCATTGGACTTTTTCTTTTGGGGCCACATAAAAAAATGTTGCCACGTATTCACCAACATATCAGGTGTAACTGTCACAACCACCGCGACGATTCTTTCGCGTAAATGATTGATGTCTCGGATCAATCATTTACGCGAAAGAATCGTCGCGGTGGTTGGGACAGTTAACCTGATATGTTGGTGAATACGTGGCGAGAAAGGAAATATCATATCTACGTGTGCAGGGCAACAAATGTATCCCACGTTGAAGTCCATTAAAGTTAAAACAAAATACTATCTTTTATTGTATGTACTCGTTGATGTAGTGTTTCAATAATTTCCACATTAAATTTACACTTATAAGTGTATTCTGCCAAATCAACAATAGATGCAATACACAAAATAAAAAAAATACTAGACAGAACGCACGAGTATATAAATATTAGAAATATACCGGATGTTTGATTAAGCGTGGCCATCGGCTGTATCTCAGAAGCTATACATCGTAGCCTGTTGCGGTAAAAGTTCATCGTGTTATGAAGTGGACTTTAATCAAAATTCAATAATTTATTCTCCTGTTTTTTCATTTCAATAGCTTCTAGCATGTTTAAACGATAATTTGAGGATTGTTTTAATAATTTTATGTTTTTTGTTGTAATTTTATGACCGGTTTCTAGTAAATGGTTAGCCACTGCTGATTTTTCATGATTGAGGTGTTTGGCGTGTGCTATGTGTTCTTTAAATCTCGTATTTAGATTACGCTGTGTTTGACTAATATAGACTTTATCGCAATTACAACACTCGATCGAATAAATACCAGATTGGTCAACTTCATCTAGTTTGTTGAATGTGTTCCCTAAAAGTTGCCGTAGTTTAGAATTAACATAAAACGCGGGGGTTAGGTTACCTTTTCTGTATAATTTTTTTATATAGTTCTCTAAATTGGGGGAATAAATTAGTCTAATGAATTTTTGTATCTATGTTTTTTTTTTATCTATGTCGGTGTAAGAAAGGTGGTATTATGAACTTTAAGTTTGAACTTATGCTTATTAATTAATTTGTAAATTGTCTGGGGGTTGTATTTAAGATTTCTCGCTATACTATGATTGATGTTGAAATATACGTAAGTTACGATAGTTAATTAAAATAAGAAATAGTGTGAAAACTGGTGTGGAGACACGGCACTGCACGCCCACGGTCGCGAAAGGCGCTCGCCAGTAGAGTGACTCACCCCCAAGCGAACGCACGCATCCCCACCGACGTCACGCGGTACGAGCAGAGAAGAAAAAGACGGCCCACCGGACTTAAATAGGGCGCACGCAATTACGGCAACATGAATATGACCAGACGTCACAGCGATCCCGGCAGAGACCAATCGCAGATAGAGACACCGAGAATGAAGCCAGTTGAAGAGCCACACATTCGATACTTGTTGGTTCCATTTCAAGTACGGCAACAGAGCACAAAAATGTCGACCCCCCTGCAAACTCAAAAAAATGGAAAACGGCCAGGGCAGTCAGTAGAAGCGGCAACTGACGATATACCGAGCACATTGTGCCGCTTATACGTCACCGATCAACAGACGAAAATACAATTTCTGATCGATGCGGGAGCCGACGTCTGTGTTTTCCCACGATATCTATTAAGGCAGGCACACAGCAAGGCTACGTATAATTTATATGCAACGAATGAAACCATTATAAATACATACGGCAAGATAAATTTGAACTTGGTCCTAAGGCTACGAAAAAACTTCGTATGGCAATTTGAAATACCGGATGTATAAAATGCGATTATGGGCGCTGATTTCCTGTCGTATTATGAATTATTACCGGATATCAGAAACAAAAAATTAAACGACGAAGTAAAAACAGCCAGTGGAATAGGAGTAAGTACCCTCAACAACAGCGAGAAACACCACGAAATATTGCGACCGTTTCCAAGGATTTGCAAACAGCTGGTTTACCGGTTTTTCCACGACATGGAACGAAACACCACATCCAAACTACCGCTGGTCCACCGGTATCCAGCAGGCCGAGACGACTCGCACCAGATAAATTAGCAACCGCAAAAAACCAATTCAAAACTATGTGTCAGATCACCCTTACATCTGGTGGCTAAAAGAATGCAGAGTGGCAACCATGTGGAGATTACCGAGGCCTTAACGCAAGAATAGTACCCGATAAATACCCGATCCCACACCTCGAAGATTTTTCACAATTGCTCGGTCGAAAGATGTTTTGCACAATCGATTTGGTCAGTGCATATCATCAGATCCCGATTGCCGAAGAAGACATTCCAAAAACAGCAATAACCACAATATTTGGACTGTTCGAATTCCCATACATTCGTTTGGTTTACGTAATGCCGTGCAGACTTTTCAGAGATTCATAGACGGAATACTGCGAGATTTCGATTTCTGTTACGTATACATCGATGACATCCTGGTGGCATCAAAATTTGAAGAAGAGCACGCCGAACACCTTAAACAGCTTTTCCAACAATTACACGAACACGGAATCGTAATTACTCTAACGAAGTGCAAATTTGAAGCGCAAGAAGTTTATTTTCTGGGATACATAGTATCAGAAGAAGGAACGAGATCCATGGACGACAAAGTAAAAGTAATCCAGCAATTCGAGTAGCCACAAACAGCGAAAAAATTACAAGTACTCAGGATGATATATCATTATCGCCGTTTCATCCCAGGAGCAGCAAGCGTACAAGCACTGCTAAATGATTTATTAATAGGAAAGAAGAAAGACAACCAACCAATCATCTGGAATGAAGAAGCACGAGAAGCGTTTAGTAAATTTAAGCAGCAAATAGCCAGAGCAGCATTGCTGGCGAATCCACAGCCCAATGCCAAGCTGGCAGTCACAGCAAACGCATCGACACCGCAATCGGCCACTAGCTTTTATGTCAAGCTAACTGTCACTAGCAGAACAGAAGTATGCAGCATATGACAGAACTGTTGGAAGGACCAACTTTCACCATATTTACCGATCGTAAGCCAATAATATACGCGTTTGCACAGAGGCTAGAAAAATGTTCACCAAGGCAATTCCGATATCTTGACTACATCGGACAATTTTCTACTGATATTCAACACATAGAAGGGAAAGAAAATGTAGTCGCCGACACACTCAGCAGAATCGAACAAGTAACAGCCGGAATAGACTTCGCAGTACTAGGAGCTGACCAGACAACGGATGTAGAGCTCAAAAGCATCCTAAAGGAGGGAAGCACAATCCTACAGCTGAAGAAAATCCATTACCCAGAGTACAGTGCAGATATATATTCTGACATCTCGACCAACGTGGTTCTACCATTTATAACAAACAAATTTAGAAAACAATCGTTCAATAGCCTACATCAGTTGTCTCATCCCAGTGGAAGAGCTTCAACTAAACTCGTCACAGACAAATTGGTGTGGCCCAGAATATGAGCAGATTGCAGAAAATGTAGTAGTCAATGTCTTAAATGTCAACGTACAAAGATTTTACGACACAGCGCACCAACGGCAGGGAAATTCCGACTTCCATCCGCAAAACTCGATAGGTGCATATCGACATCGTCGGACCACTAAAAGAAGCAAACGGAAAGAAATACATTTTAACATGTAAAGACCAGTTCACCAGATCGCCAGATCTCAATGGCATACATTGTAGCTAACACAGTAGCTGAGTTATTTGTTACACACTGGATAGCCAGATACGGAACACCACTCAGAGTAACAACAGACCAAGGATATTAATTCGAGTCACAGTTATGCAAGAGATTGGAAGAAATCATAAGTTTTTCCAGACTGAGAATGACAGCATATCATCCACAAGTAAATGGATTGGTGGAACGATTTCATAGGCATCTGAAATCTGCACTAATGTACCACGGCGACGACCCATGGACTGACGCATTACCTATCGTGCTGTTAGGAATCCGAACAGCCTGGAAAGAGGACAGTAAAGCCCCAGCAGCAGAAATGGTATATGGATAAACACTGCGACTTCCCGGAGAAACCAAGGATAGAACCCGACAATTACGTGGCACAGCTCAAAAAGATGATGAAAACAGTTAAACCTACGCAAACAGCAGATCACATCAAATCGAAACCGTCCGTTTTCAAGGATCTAGAAAAAAACGATTCACATGTTTTCGTCAGGATAGATGCGAAAATTACTGGAACCACTATATGAAGGCCCATACGAAGTCATCAAATGGAGCAAAAACACAGTGGTAATCAAGAATTACGATTTTCGCAGAAAGAATCAAACCCGCATTTTTGGAGCATACTCACGACAGCGCAAACAACCCCGTTACAGAAAGGCAGAACGAAGCAGAACCAACAACTAGAACACGCTTCGGGAGAATGGCCAAACGAACAGTACGATTCCAACAGTAATTTCATCACAAGTATGTGGAGATACGCTTTTCGCGAAAAACCCTTGCCAGTACCAAGCGACAAGCGAACGCACGCATCCCCAACTACGTCACGCGGTACAAGCACCGAAAAAAAAGACCGGACTTAAATAGCGCGCAAGCCTTCGATCAAACCACAGTTCCTTCTATCCTAGCTTGCTAAGAAGAAGGAACAGGCGAAGCGGAGCTAACCACAGCACGCTAGGCAACAAGAGCCCGCAAGGTGATGTTGGACTCTTACATGTTCTCCGAGTTGACTTATGTACCAGATACCTACGCCTGGTTTTGTCGGAGAATATGCAACGTGGTGAGCAGGTCAGCAAAGTTTCTGGTGGTACCCCGGCCAATATCGCTATTACCGCCATCGCCCAGGAAGGTGCCCAGGAGAGCAGCGACGAAGCCCTCCGAACGCGGAATAACCAGGAAGACCGATCGCCGGAGACAGATCTACGCCACACTCCGGAGGCTGGACACACCACCACCGCTGTAAGCCGCAGTGGACTCGCGACGAATTCTACTAGACGATCCGCGCCGATTCAGTGTCCGGGCTAGCTACCGAAGAGCTGCTGCTGCAACCGCATAAAAACAGAAGTATTGTAAATAATTAATAAACATTGGTGTAAATACATGGCCTTGTTGTAAATAATAAATAAACAAAAATGTCGATTATTCTCTTGATTCAGTGAACACGAACACACAACCACCCAAAGTAACATTAGCATGTTGGCGATTTTGAACTATTGGCAGCATTTTTCTCACTAATATAGGATCAATCAACAAGACATTTTTTTTCGAAGTGAATCGAAAGAATTGAAGATATTTCAAATATGAAAGCAGATTATCTATCAATAAGCACTAAAATACGCTACTTTGCCCCCATTTAACCGATTCTCTATCTTTTCAAATAACCTAAATTTCCATAGAGCCGCTTGAAAAACGGATATATAGGGTGCCTGTAAATTGGGGGATTTTTGGGGATTGGGGATTTTTTTAGTGTTGGATATTTGGTTGGATACCCTGGTTGTAATTCTGATTATTTATTTTATCTGTAAAAATTAATTGTTGATATGTCATAATTTGATACGATTGCGGCGTCTATTGAAATCAATATCTGAAATAGCCAGATAAAATAGTCCTGCCTCTTCTTACACTCTCTCCCTCTCTTCTGCCTCTTCTTCTTCTCCCTTTCTACGACAAAATTACGAATAGTAGTCTGTGCTGTCACTTTGACATTTGTTATAAAGTCATAAAAATGGCACGGTTCGGAGAAACATCTACGGCAGAAATTGACGAAGTTGTTTAAAACTCCGTACCAATAAATACAAATAGACGCAAAACAAGTTTATGGTGTCAATTTGAAAAATTTTGTGTTGCTAAAAATTATAAATTGGAGGAAGCAACCCCAAATGGAGTGATAGCTGTAATTTTAAAGGATTGTGCTTGGACTATGCGGAAGGAGAACGGGGATGACTACGCTAAACCGTTCGTTTAAAGCAGGTATGGGCAACCTTTGACATGTTGAGGGCCAAACTTTAGCGTGCAAATACGTTCGCGGGCCATGTTTAAAAGTACTTAGTGCATTTTAAAGTAGTGATAATATTGTTTGCGATAGATATTAGACATGATATATACGACAATGTTATTATAGTACAATTTCTTAAAATAACAAAATGAAATTTAAAAAAATGGTACATTATAATTAAATCGTTAAATTTGCAATTGTTACAAACTACGAAAGTTAAATACACCGAAATCAATGAGACACTTGAGCTTGAATTTGGGAAACTAATCCATTGATATTTGGATTAATTCCACTGACACAAAGACGTAAAGAATTTTCCAAATTATCGTCAGTCAGTCTTGTACGATGTGTTGATTTATTAACTTTCATCAATGAAAAGAACTATTCGCATTTATAAGTACTGCCAAACGCACAAATCAATCTTCTTGCGAATTTTCTAAGCTGCGGAAAATTGTCTTTTTCTATGTATTTTTTGTAGAAATCGCACAACTCTACGTCTTCAAATTTGGATTTTAGGAGTGAGTTTTCTTGAATCTCGATCAACTCCATTTGTAAGTGTATTGGAGGATTTTGTACAATATATGTTGTAGGAGTAGCAAATAAACTGAAACAGTCTTCCATGTTTTTGAAGTCGCAAAATCTGTTCGAAAATTGTTCCGACAGTAACTTGAGTTCTTCAGCATATTGAGCATAAGCAAAAATTTTCATACGAAGAGAGCGTGTTGAAATGGTAACTGTTACCAGACAGCATCTGTGACTCCCACAAGCGTAGTTTGATCTGAAACGCTTTTAAATGGCTGTACAAATCATTTACTAGCTGTCTTTGTTTTTGAAGTTTCAAATTTAAATCATTCAAATAGCCTGTAAGATCGACCAGAAATGCTAAGTCACATACCCATTTTGGGTCACTTAATTCAGATAGTGGTTTATCTTTTATTTTCATAAAGTCTGCTATCTCATTTCTAAGCTCGTAAAACCGTTTCAACATTTTTCCTTTGCTCAGCCATCTGACTTCACAATAATATGTTACGTCGTTATATTCAGCTGATATTTCATCCAAAAACGCCTTGAACTGACGATGGTTAAGCCCTCGGGATCAAATAAAGTTGATGGTTTCTACTACCACATTCATAACATTCTGGAGTCGAATGGACTTAGAACACAAGTTCTGTTGGTGGATAATGCAATGAAGGACTATCAAATCATATTTTTGCACATTTAATTCTGTTGCTTTTTCATTCAAAATTCCGATGAAACCTTTACGTAAGCCGACCATAGAAGGTGCACCATCAGTGCATACTCCAATTAATTTTGACCATGGCAAGCCAAAACTTGTGAATACCTTTTGAACTTCAATAAAAATATCCTCTTCTGTAGTGGTTCCTTTTAGCGGCTGTAAAGCAAGCAATTCCTCAGTAACAGTGAACTCCTTATCAACACCTCGAATAAATATTGCCAGTTGAGCTGTGTCAGACAAATCGGTGCCGGTGCTCTCGTCTAATGCTATGGAAAATGATTCAAAACCAGCTATACGGTCAGTCAATGTTGTTTTTATATCATTGGCCATCATTTCTATACGTCGAACAACAGTTCGTCTTGACAAACTAATTTTTTCAAATTCTTTTTTCTTTTCAGGACACATAATACCGCAAACTTCTAACATACACTCCTTGATAAATTCTCCTTCGACAAATGGTTTTAATGCCTTTGCCAATTTTGAGCTAACTATAAAACTGGCTTTCACAACATTATCAAGTTGTGTTCTTTGTTTATGAAACATTTGTTGCTGTTTTTCCACATTTGCGGTAAGCTTCTGGATTTTGTCTGTTCTTAATTGTCCTGTCAGTGAGTGCAGCGTAGCATGCTTAGTTGAGTAATGCCTCTTTATATTGAATTCTTTCATTACTGAAATGGATTCATTACACAGCAAACAAATAGGCTTACCATTGTGCAAGATAAAAAAGAATTCTTCAGTCCATTTTTCTTGAAAATGGCGACCCTCTCTATCTACTTTTCGTTTCTTTCCACCAGACATAATTTTTGTTTACTTTTCGTTCAATAAACTTAATAACAAACTATAGTTAGTAACCACTCAAGATGCATACAAAGTCACAAAGCAAGTTGACGGCTCGAGCAGTTCGCTAGGATATCGCTTGTCCAAGTTATCACCTCGGTAGCTCAAATAGAACTGAACTAACGTTCGGGCCATCCACCCGCTTATATAGGCAAAATGAACGAATAATCTGGAATAAATTGGTTTAGAATAATTGAGAAGCAATAAATCTTTTGATGTGTCGCCCGTGAGGCGGCAAACCTCAAAGAATTTGATCGAGCAAGTCGAGTGGCGGCGATTATCAAAGAGTGAGTACCTAATGTAATAATTTTTTAATTGGGTTTTTTCAAAATGTCTCGCGGGCTGGATCATATCTTACAGCGGGCCGGATCCGGCCCGCGGGCCGGGGGTTGCCCATATGTGGTTTAAAGTTTATGGGGTTGCCGTTGCACTAAAAATGTGTCATATGGTTGAATCAGTTCTCCTCATGTGAAATATTTTCACCTTTATATCACTTCCGGTTCCACTGGAAGTAGCACCAACTTTGTTATTTTAAATAGAACTATAGGGTGTATTAGTAATTTTTTAAATTCCTCGTTTAAATTGCAACATATTTTATTCGAACATATGTACACTTGTCGCTTATAGTTTTCAAGAAAAAAAAATATTTCTAAAATTTTGACATCAAAAAGGCATCTTAAAATCTGTCTGTAACCTCTCTTTAGATTAAGATAAAAATATGATTTATATTTCTACTTGTACGTAAAGGATACCTCTATGGGTAAATTAATTGGAAACTGTCAATCTTAACTATAAGTGTTCTTAAAATGTCAATATCCTAATGCCCTCTTCAATATCTAGTAATTCAATTTTTTAAAAAGCAATGACCCAATTTTTAAAAAGATTGGGGAGAAGATTTCCTACAAAAAAGTATTATACAACTATACTTCTAAAGCAAGTAGTTTTCGAATTATTTCTAAAATTCGTTTATCGTCGCATTTGTGCGGGTATTATGCGCGCAAAAGTCGCAATTGAATTTTAGTAAAAAATAATAAAAAGAATTACAGAAATCAACAAAATGAATAATTACACAAATCAACAAATTATCAATTTATCTTCTAAACCTTGTTTTATTCATCGGCGGCAAATATGGATAAGTTTCATTAAATACTCTACATGTTCGAGTAACAATTCTATCGCAGTTGCCATGTATAAAGAATAAATTGATAATTTGTCGATGGGTGTATTTATTCATTTTGTTGATTTCTGTATAACTTTGTACTAATTATTTTTATTATTTGACATTTCGCATTACATATGCGACAAAACAAAAGCATTACTACTTGTCTACTAAAATTCAGTTGTGACTTATGCATGCATTATTCCCTGCATAAATACGACGAAAAACGAATTTTCGAAATAATTCGAAAACCACTTGCTTTAGGAGTATAGTTGTTAATACTGTTTTGTAGGAAATCTTCCCTCCAATCGGACCATGTGATAAAAAATGGGTCATTCTATTTGAAAAAATTGAATTACGAGATATTGAATAGGGCACTTCAAAGTTGACATTTTAAGAACACTTATTGTCAAAATTAACAGTTTCCAATTAATATACTTATAAAGGAATCCTCTAAGTACAAGTAGAGATATAAATCATATTTTTATCTTACTCTTAAGAGAAGTTACAGACAGATTTCAAGACGCCTTTTAGAGGTCAAAATTTTAAAAATATTTTTTTTGCTTGAAAACTATAAGAGGTAAGTGTACATATGTTCGAATAAAATATGTTGCAATTTATACGAGAAATCCAAAAAATTAGTAACATATAGGGTGTTCCATTTAAAATAACAAATTTGGTGCTACTTCCGGTGGAACCGGAAGTGATGTAGAGTTGAAAATATTTCACATGGGGAGAACTGATTCAACCGTATGACGAGGATTTTTTTCAAATTTTTAGTGCAACGGCAACCTCATAAACTTTTAACGAACGGTTTAGCGTAGACTCCCTGTATAAGAAATATACAATTAGGGTTATGTAGAATGATTCAATAAATAATCTTTATAAATATAACACGACCTTTTCAAATGGCCACTATTATTTTTTTAAATAATTTATCTTAAAGTCTTGCATTTTTAGACAATTCAACTCGACATATAAAGCATTAATAATCAAAGATTGTTAATGCTTTATATTTGGTCTCGTTTGAATTATCAAAATGCAAGCCTTCTCGACAAATTAGTAAAAAATAATATTGGGCTATTTTAATAGGTCTTGTTATATTGCTGTTGACTATTGCCTTCAAAATAAATTTGAGGTTATGTTTTCTACATGGTTGCCATGTGCCTGATTACCTTATCATGAAGATTAATTAAGTAGCGAAACATTACTATCGGCATAATATTACCATTACCACGTTGTCATTACATAAAAAACAGTAGGGACACCCAAATAATCAAAGAACCTAAGAAAAATAAATCCCAAATCTGGTTAGGCATTCAGAAAAACCCAAATATATAATCTGTTTTTTTTTTAATATAACCAATTAAATTTGATATTTCAAGAATTTAGTGGTGTGATGCAGGTTGTGTGTATTAGGTTAGGACAAGATTAATCAGATGTTATAATGTAAATCAACTTTTAATTTCTAGGTTATGTGAAGGGAAATTTGACATTAATATGACAATCCAATTAATTCACAAAGATTACGATTACAAATGTATTTACCTATCACCGCCTCAAATTATGTGTATCTACTACCAATTTAATAAAGTGTCTTTAAGGATCAGGTAGGATAGGACGATCAGATAATATTCCTCGCTCAGAAATATCTGTCTTCTTTATTATCTGCCTATGTATATGTTCAAATTTTGAAAAAGTTCTAAATACAGGGAATTTTTCTTTTAGGTATACATGTTACGATTTTTCAATATACATTTTCAGACATTCGTGCTCTTGGTAAAAACTTTCAATTTAAAAACGCGAACGAGTATTTTCCACTCCCAGACTAAGCATGAAGTAAAATTTCGAGTTTAGAAAAGCCTTAAAATTTGGCTTGGTAGCGTAGCACAGCGAAGCGACTAAGCCAAATCAGGCTTTTCTAAACTCGAAATTTTACTTCATGCGCCACGCGTATAAAACACTGATTTAAAGTGACGTTCAAAATATACTGTTTAGTTCAAATCACATGTTCAATAATTTTACATATGTTTATATGGAATATGTGAAAGTATACTTAAAAGAAAAAATCCCTGTATGTGTTGTAAATTTGCAAGTTGTAGCGTTCTCTTTTTTAAAAATCTCTGCATCGTGACAATTTATTTGACAAATTATGAGTTATTTGTCGAATCAATAATCATTTACCAACATCTCAAAATTTGATGTTTAAAATACCCTACTGTTAAAGCAGGACTGCAACTCTTCGCAGTAAATACACCATAAGTTTGGTCATTATAAAAAAAAAACAGAGTTTAGTAACTAAAATTATTGGAGGTAATTTGTTTTTCTCATGTGGTAACATGCTGTTGACGATTTTGAACGATTGGCAACATTTTCCTTACTAATATAGGATCAATCAACATGACGTCTCTTTATTATTATTTTGGTTAGAATTTATAAATTTCCGTTAAATCTGACTATAAAATGAACATACTCGAAAACGAAAACATATTCCAACTGGAAGTCATTCGAGAATCGATCCAATTAAGTCACCGCCAGGAAAAACCCCAAAATCCCACCGACATATTCTTAACATTCTCCTTCAACAAAACCGGCCCATTTTCCATACTGGACCGCAGCAACGAAAAACCGAAACCAAAAGGAAATTTAGGCAAATCAGTATTGTTCTCTCTAACCCCCAAATTAATCCATAAAATGCGAAAAAGCTTTAAGGTTTCGTTCGGTTTAATGAAAAATATCAAGGAGGAAATGCGAAATATTTTAATTCAAGAGAACGAAATCTACTTGTTGGATCCTTTGAGTATTAAAATTGGAAGCGGCGAGATTTGTTTGAGGGGTTTGTGCAATGAGTTGTTGCAGTGCGCTTTAAATAATGGGCCGCCTTGCACGAAAACGTTGAGGGACTACGTGAAGATGTATAATGTCGACAAAGATCTGGTTGGACGTGTTAAGATTTGTATTAGGATTTCGTGTTATGGGAAATTTGTTGTTTCTACGCTTACTTTACTACGGAATCCGAAAAGTGTTCAACAGCGCCCAGGGCGTTCTTCGAGTAAAAATAGAGATGGTAAAATAGGAGAGAAGTCTTCGAGGAAAAGTAGGGATGGTAAAAAAAGTGAAATTTCATTAAATAAAAAGAGAGGTGGTAAAAAAAATGAGAAATCGCCGAGTAAAAATAAAAATGGTAAAAAATTACAGAATTCATCGAGTAAAAAGGATGATCCGTTGAGTAAAAAAAGAAGTCGTTCAGATAGCAAATATAAAAAAGCAGGTAGTTCATTGAGTAAGCAAAGCAATCATTCCAAAAGTGCTACAAGTGAAAGCAGTTCTCATGATTCTAATAATAAATCCAAAATGAAATTAATTTGTGATTGCAATGTCAAAGAGAAAAAATCTGAAGAATATAATATGAAAAAACTTATTAGGAAAAATGTCACGACAATAATTAGTAATGCTGATCAACAAAAAAGGGAAAAGAGTTTTACTGAACAATTTATCGATCCTGTTATTACTACTACTACTACTGATAAGGATGTAACTGTTACTGGTGACAAAATTAAAATTGACGGCAATTATGAAATTGTAGATGAAGAAGAAATTTCTGATAGTGCTTCACTAACTGATAAAGAGCGCAAAGCCAAGAAACATAACCGTGTGTTGCATGATTTTGTGGGCGATAAATTTTTAAAATATTATATTTTCCCTCAAAGCTAAGTTTACTTAAAATACATTTTGTCTTTTTCTTTCATTTTTTCTCAATCATAATTGATGTTTATAATAAAATTAGGAACGCTATTATGTTACACGTTTATAATGAAGTATGTTTATTCCAATGATTCCTTCGGACAGATTCGAACCCGTAACGCCTGGGTTCTAAGGCAGGGTCTCTACCCTAGTGTTGGGAACTAAAGTAAATAGATTTTCCCTGAGAAAAATATTAAATATTCCTATTTTAGACAGAAAATTCCCCTCCATCCCACTTTTTATTTTTAACTCAAGCGTCACATGACTACATTCCCTCCAATCAGAATCGCGTATTTCCATAGATACATGTTATCACAGCGGTGATAGAATCCTATCACCTTATTTTGGTCGTTGCTACGAAAATTATTTGTCAAATCTGGCAGTCGATAATTAAAAATGTCAACCGGACGATGTGGTGAGGTTTCCAAGACGGAAATGTAGAGAAATTCGTTATATTCTCTCATCGAATATAACTCGTGGTATGATTAATAATCGATAATATTTATTCGTAAAAACCGCAGCACATTCAACTCGCCCTTCGGGCTCGTACCTTTGATATTGTACTTCCCTTCCTAAGATGTCTATCATAGTACTTTCCCCGTCATTTGAACAATTAATAATTGATATAATAAACTTATTTCACATTAAATCAGCGTTCTATACGAATAGCGCACAAAGTTTAAAATTTATTGGTGATTCATTAACGGAGAAAATTTTATGACGTTAAAACAAAATGTCAATTTTATTACAAGATAAAGAGGAAGCAGTTGTTTTTTGTGCCAGATGGCAAAAGACAATTCACAGTCGATCAATAACTTACAATGAAAATGTTACAATAGTAATTTATTGACGAAACACTATTACAGTCTAAAAAACAGTTGACACAGTGATTGCATGCCCTAATATCACATTAATCAAGCTCATGAAATTATGTTTCTTAAAGTCAAAATGTCATGGTAGTCAAAAGACAGGTTAGATTAGAAAAATAACCTTTCGATCATTTAACTTGGCAGGTTTCAAATTAACTGAAACTAACTTCACTGCGTGTCATCTAACCTAACTTAATAATTGATCTAATCTAGCTTGACAACCCGTCATATAACCTAATCTTGAAAAAAAAAATGTCCAAGAAAAACTGTTTTTAAAATATCATAGTTGGCCAAAATTGTTCTTCTCCACGTCGAAAATATCAAATTGTGTCAAACAAAAACTATAATTTTATTCACATACATTTTCGTTTCTTATTTTGTATAATTTGATACTTTCAACACTGCATGGCAATGTATGTCAAAAATAACAAGTTACTTTAAAAATATCAAGCAAGTTCATTCGCGGAGAATGTAAATTTTTGATATATATGTCAAATTACTTCATTACGAATCAATAATTATCATTTTAGATGTTTAGATTTCACTTTGATGTATTAACATTTTTAACATAGAATCCTCTATGTTAAAAATGTCAATACATTAAAAATCGTAATGATAATATTTTATTTTTTACAAAGAGTGCCTTGGAAACAATGACGCCATATCTAATAATCAATAAAATCTTGACAGCAGTCAATCATTGTTAGCAGTCAAAATTATTTAATAGCTGTCAATCTTTTGTAATAAAATAATAAGTATCGATTATCACACAAAACTTTAATAAAAAAAATGGTGATGTTTACATTATAGCACTTTCCCCGTTCAAGATATGATGACCTAAACATCAACAGAATGGAAAAGTTGCACTAACTAAATTTATTCTACTTTTTTTTTGTTGTGTAGGAGGGGAAATCCATTTACGGACGAAGTGTCTGACTCTCTCCAAACTGGAGAACTACCGACTAAAAACTCCTCCCACTTACCGGCTTCGACTGCAAGGTCATTAGCCGGATTACGTCGTCTGGCCTAACGGGTACATCATCTATGTCGTCCGCTTCGGCTACTTGACGAGCAGCTTCATCGGCCAGGTCATTGCCCTTGATACCCACGTGCCCCGGAGTCCAGATGAAAACGATGTCTTTCGCATCCGGTACATTTCGAATATCGAGGCTTGTATGAGGTTTTCATCATACAATAGCAAAGGGCTTGATATAAAGCGTATAGTTCGGCGGTGTACACGCTGGCGGACACGTGGAGTGACCACGAATGTGGGATGCCATCGATAACGACGGCAGAGCCCACACCGTGATCGGATTTCGAGCCGTCCGTGTACAACCGCGGAGAGTCCGGGTATTCAGCGATAATTTGGAGGAAGCGGCCGCTAAGAATATAGAGGCTTTCATCGCTCTTCTTAATTAAGGTCAGATCCAGCCGACACCTTACCCTTGGCATAAGCCAAGGGGGTACCTCCAGGAACCCTTGAGAGACTTATATTGAGACTCTCCATAAGCTCCTTCGCTCGGACGCACACCGGCCTACTGACGGTAGGTCTTCTAGTGTATTTCCTCTGCTGCTCTGTGACACTAATAAAGTGTCGTCGGCTTACGTGTCCCTTCCTCGCACGCATTACCGCCGCGTATTGCAACACGAAGTGGTTGTGACGTGCGGGTAGCGACTCGCAGCAGAGACTCGGTGTGGGAATCGTCCGAAATGCACCTATGGCGCATCTAAGACCGGCATAGGGAACAGGGTCTAGGGCTTTCAACCAGGACTTCTTTGCCGAATAGTACACTGCGCAGCCGTAGTCAACTCTGAATAAAACCAGAGCCGTGTACAGCTGCAGCAACACTTTTCTTCTAGCGCTCCAGTTGATGCTGGCCAAGCACTTTATAACGTTTAGTGGTTTTCGGGGACCGCTGGACCAGCTCATCAATATGGGCCCAATAGGAAAGAGTCCTATCGAACCTCAGCCCTAGAAATCGGATACTATCCAAAACCTGTATCCTGGTACCCCGGTGAGACAGACCGGGGTCGCGATGTGGATGTCTGAGCCTACAGAAATGGACACATGAGGTTTTTGTTTCGGAGAAACGAAAACCATTAGACTCAGCATCTCTGTTTACCTTGTCGATGACTATAGACAAAGCGATGTCGTTAACAGCGATAGCGAAAAGAGTGCAACTTATGGTTCGGCTTTGGGAAATCCCGCTTTCCAGCACAAACTGTGCGGATTCGGTATTCCCAACTCTGACTTTGAACGACCGATTTTCCATAAAAGATTGTACAAAGAGGGGCAAACGGCCGCTTAGTCCCCATTCGTGAACCTTTTGAAGAACTCCGTATCTCCAGGTTGTCATATGCCTTCTCTAAGTCAAAAAACACCGCAACGAGGTGTTTTCTATCTAGGAAGGCATCCTGGATGGAGTTCTCCAGGTGGACTAACTGGTCAACTGTGGAGTGAAATTTACGGAAACCGGCCTGGTACTTTGCTAATAGACCATTGGTCTCTAGCATCCATACCAAGCGATTGTTGACCATCCTCTCTAAGACTTTTCCCAAGCAGCTTATCAATGAAATGGATAGGTAACTTTCGACGTTTGTTGGATTCTTACCCGGTTTAAGAATAGGCAGGATAATGGCCGTTTTCCAGAGGCCGGGGTAGACGCCCCTGTCCTATATCAGATTATAACTGTCCAACAAATGCTCCCTCATACAAGAGGGGAGTTGTCGGACCATCTGATACGGGATGCCGTCTGGACCCGGGGCCCTGGAATCGCCCATTGAACGGACTGCCTCTTCGAGTTTCCCTATTGAGAATGGCGAATTATAGCATAAGCGATCCGGTGAGGAGAAATCCAGAGCGACTTCTAATTTACCCTTGGCTCCCAGGAAAGTGTCTTGATAGTTTAGAGAGCTACTAGCGGTGCAAAACTCAGACGCGATTGCGTCCGCTATCTCGTGTGTGTCGGTAATATCACGTCCTAGGACTCGCAAGATGGGTGCTACTGCTGAGAATTTCTTCCCTGCTATTGCACCCGCCTTCCTTCACACCTCACCGACCGGCGTGGTCGGAGTGATAGCCGACACGTAACTCTCTCATGATGACTTTTTGCTTTCAACAATTACGCGCCGCTTCTTGAAAGCAATCAAGGTTGCCTGGGTAGGTGTACGTCTAAATTTATAAAGTGCTCTCTTCTTCTCCTCAATTGCCACCCTTACGCTATGGTTCCACCAGGGAACAGGTGGACCGACCATTTTCCTACTTGACTTTGGGATTAAACGACAAGCTGCTTCGATTACCCGTTGCGTAAAATCCTGCAAGGCGGTCTCGGCGTCGTCACTAAGTGACGAAGGCGGGATGAAACTGGCTTGAAAACCAAGCCAGTCTGCCTTGTCAAGACACCATCTCCGAGGGACTGACTATCTTACTCGTCGAACGATGGTTTTTACAGCGATCGGGAAGTGATCGCTGTCGTACAGGTCGTCAAAAACTTGCCACGAGAGACGTGTGGCCAAACGGGGGGAACATACAGACAAATCTATCGCTGAAAAATCTCACCCTCTAGCGCTGAAGTGTGTGGGGGCTCCGGTGTTGGGGATGACCGTGTCACTCTGATTAAGAAAATCCTCAATCAGGCGACCGCGGGGATCTCTTCTCTTGGACCCCCACAGGGGGCTGTGGGTATTAAAATGGCCCACTAGGATGAATGGCGAGGGCAGTTGGTCTACAAGTTCAGCGATATTATTAATTGTCCAATCGAACTCCGGAAGGTAGACACTGCAGACAGTGGTTTCTAAGGGATGAGCTATACGGACTGCCAGTGCCTGGAGCCTCGTTCTAAGATGGACCTCTCTATAAGGAAGGCCTTCTCTCAGAAAGATGGCGACTCAACCCTTGGCTCGAACGTTAGGCACTACATCCCTTCGTAGCACAGAAAACCTCTTGAGCTGAAACTCATCTTCCGGATTAAAATGTGTTTCCTGTAGACATACGCAGAAAGGCGTGTGTCTAGACAGAAGTAATTTCAGCTCATAGTAGTGTGCTCTGCAACCGTTACAGTTCCATTGGATCAATTGCTCAACCATTTTTGCAATTTATAAGACACCACACAGACAGAGATTAATAAATTAGAATAAATAACATCAATAACAGCATACGATAAGTGACACCGAAGTTGTAAAGGGACTCCCATGCCATGACAAACACAACAGGACCTTAAAGCTAATATCACAAATGACACCAAAGTTTTAAAAGACTCCGATGCCACACCAAATATAATCAAAACCTTAAACCTAATGTCACAGCAAACGCGAGGAAACAGTAAATAAATTAGCATTGAATAAATAAATAGACATAGGAGTTGTAAAGTGACTCCAATGCCATGACAAATACAAGACCTTAAAACTAAAATCACGGGTGACATCCGATGCCACAACCAACACAACAGAAACCTTATGTCTAATATCACATGTATCACGAAAGTAAAATACTCAAATAAGTAAATAAATAATAAATAAATGAAAATTAAAAATAAGAAAAACAATAAACGAGAAGGGAAAGAACCGAGACATAGAAGAGTTTATTCCCAGTACTTCTATTTCCTGGGAACTCCCTTCTACCAGCCAGGCTTCCTCTTTACCTTCCTCTTTGTTAGAGTGCCACCCTCTCCGACCCTCTCCTCAAAGGATTAATCGTCCCTAGAGGAGAGAGACGCTGTGGCAGCATCTCTTTTGACTTGCACCTCGCAAGAGGACATATAGGCGGCTGCGTCTCATTTGTAGCTGTTTTAGCGGCCACAGTAAATGCGGCCGCTAAAATGTCAGTGACTGCAAGAGCCACATTTCCGGTTTCCTGCTGTGTAACAGCAGGGGTTGCCATCTTAGCCTCCTGTTTTGGTGCGGACGGTTTGACCGCCGCTGATTTTGCACGTGCAGAGGGAGCCATGCTGGGCCTCTGCGTGCTTTTGGTAGTGGTTTATTTTTTGAAAATGCATGCGCTACAACTTCTTTAATTGTGCTGATCAGTTGAGGCATGAATTCCATTATCATGTCAGCGAATAAATTTACAAGTTTTGACGCTGCGACCGCTGAATAAGACACACCTGCTGTTGGTGTTTTTGGAATTACTTTCTTCTTTGCTTCAAAATATGTTTATATGTTTTTTCTTTGACTTTTACCTCCTGAATTGCCATTTCAATTTGTATTGGGGGCAGTTTCTAGAGCGTGGCGAGTGCCCTCCTTTACGGTTTACGTACGTCATTGTATCGGGGCAGTCTGTGCCCTCGCTCGGAGGTTTCCCGCACACACAGACCCTTTCCTTCATGCATCTTACTGCAGTATGGCCAAATTCCTGACATTTGAAGCAACTTAGTGGTGCCGGAATGTATGCCCTGACTGGAAGAGTATGCAGTCCACCCTTTATATGATGAAGAAAAGTCGTTTTCTCAAACGTGAGGATGTGATTTGGAGTATCAATCAATACCCCTTCACGTTTGAATATCATTCGTCTTACATCAATTACCCCTTGACTTGATATATTTTCTTTGATTTTATCAACTGTGCAGTTTAAGAAATCTCTGCAATATATCGGGTGTGTATAAATTGGCGGATAAGCTACACGTGACAATATTCTACATAAAATTCTGAATAGAAAATGTATACGCAAAAATGTTGTATCATGCTTCACATACCATTTACAAGAAATAGACATTAGGCAACAGCGCATTCCCAGGCTGACATGTTTTTTTTCTTTTTTATTAATCTCATGATTAGTTATGATGATGTTGAACTTAGCATCAGATTCAGATTCACTTTTTCACCAGCATCAAAAATTTACAGCGGACCAGTCAAATATTGCACTCGGTTTAATTATCAATTAAATAACATTTTAAGACTTTTCAAAACAATTCTAATACCAATTTACATGATTTCAAACCAAAATAAATTGACACCCTACAATTAGAAATTAATATAACACTTAAAACTTATTTATATGATATTAAAAAAGTCGCTTTTAGAAAATGCATAAAATATTCTCCTTACAATATTTAGACAAATATAAAAACTATCATTTACTAAACACCCCAAAAAACTCTATTTATTTTTAAATACTAACCCCCAAAAACTTCGAAATTTCGAAAAAAAATAAAAATTAAAAAATACAACTATTATTGTTGCCAGAAATCTGGTTAGAAAATGTGTTCACAACATCCCCACTAACACTCTGACACCAATCAACATTATAGAAAGCCTCTGATTCAATAAATCTACCCCCAAAAATTATTACATTTTAGAAAAATTATAAAAATTACAACTACCATTGTTGCCATTAACTTAACGTATAAGGCTGTTAAAAATATCCTTACTAATAGCCTGACACTAATCAACACCCAAACAAAACTCTCAGTTTCGAGCCACCCACCCCACAAAATTGAAATAATTTACAAAAATCTTAAAAAATTCAACTCACATTGTTGCCATATATGTGGTATCTAAAGTTGTTTAAAACATCCCTACTAACAGCCTGACACCAATCACTTCCCTAAGAAAACTCTCAGATTCGAGCCACCCACCCCTAAAAATTGATATCATTTAGAAAAATCATAAAAACTTCAACTCACACTGTTGCTATATGTGTGATACCTAGAGTTGTTTAAAACATCCCTACTAACAGCCTGACACAAATCACTACCCTAAGAAAACTCTCAGATTCGAGCCACCCACCCCAGAAAATTGATATAATTTAGAAAAATCATTAAAAATTCAACTACCATTGTTGCAATATATGTGGTATCTAGAGTTATTTAAAACATCCCTACTAACAGCCTGACATCAATCACTACCCTGAGAAAACTCTCAGATTCGAGCCAGCCACCCCCAAAAATTGATATAATTTAGAAAAATAATTAAAAATTCAACTCACATTGTTGCCATATATGTGGTATCTAGAGTTGTTTAAAACATCCCTACTAACAGCCTGACACCAATCACTACCCTGAGAAAACTCTCAGATTCGAGCCACCCACCCCCAAAAATTGATATAATTTAGAAAAATCGTAAAAAATTTAACCTACATTGTTGCCATATATGTGGTATCTAGAGTTGCTTAAAACATCCCTACTAACAGCCTGACACCACTCACTACCCTGAGAAAACTCTCAGATTCGAGCCACCCACCCCCAAAAATTGATATAATTTACAAAAATCGTAAAAAATTTAACCTACATTGTTGCCATATATGTGGTATCTAGAGTTGCTTAAAACATCCCTACTAACAGCCTGACACCACTCACTACCCTGAGAAAACTCTCAGATTCGGGCCACCCACCCCCAAAAATTGATATAATTTAGAAAAATCGTAAAAAATTTAACCTACATTGTTGCCATATATGTGGTATCTAGAGTTGCTTAAAACATCCCTACTAACAGCCTGACACCACTCACTACCCTAAGAAAACTCTCAGATTCGAGCCACCCACCCCCAAAAATTGATATAATTTACAAAAATCGTAAAAAATTTAACCTACATTGTTGCCATATATGTGGTATCTAGAGTTGCTTAAAACATCCCTACTAACAGCCTGACACCAATCACTACCCCGAGAAAATCTCAGATTCGAGCCACCCACCCCCAAAAATTGATATAACTTAGAAAAATCGTAAAAAATTTAACCTACATTGTTGCCATATATGTGGTATCTAGAGTTGCTTAAAACATCCCTACTAACAGCCTGACACCACTCACTACCCTGAGAAAACTCTCAGATTCAAGCCACCCACCCCCAAAAATTGATATAATTTACAAAAATCGTAAAAAATTTAACCTACATTGTTGCCATATATGTGGTATCTAGAGTTGCTTAAAACATCCCTACTAACAGCCTGACACCAATCACTACCCTGAGAAAACTCTCAGATTCGAGCCACCCACCCCCAAAAATTGATATAATTTAGAAAAATCGTAAAAAATTTAACCTACATTGTTGCCATATATGTGGTATCTAGAATTGCTTAAAACATCCCTACTAACAGCCTGACACCAATCACTACCCCGAGAAAATCTCAGATTCGAGCCACCCACCCCCAAAAATTGATATAATTTAGAAAAATCGTAAAAAATTTAACCTACATTGTTGCCATATATGTGGTATCTAGAGTTGCTTAAAACATCCCTACTAACAGCCTGACACCACTCACTACCCTAAGAAAACTCTCAGATTTGAGCCACCCACCCCCAAAAATTGATATAATTTACAAAAATCGTAAAAAATTTAACCTACATTGTTGCCATATATGTGGTATCTAGAGTTGCTTAAAACATCCCTACTAACAGCCTGACACCACTCACTACCCTAAGAAAACTCTCAGATTCGAGCCACCCACCCCCAAAAATTGATATAATTTACAAAAATCGTAAAAAATTTAACCTACATTGTTGCCATATATGTGGTATCTAGAGTTGCTTAAAACATCCCTACTAACAGCCTGACACCAATCACTACCCCGAGAAAATCTCAGATTCGAGCCACCCACCCCCAAAAATTGATATAATTTAGAAAAATCGTAAAAAATTTAACCTACATTGTTGCCATATATGTGGTATCTAGAGTTGCTTAAAACATCCCTACTAACAGCCTGACACCACTCACTACCCTGAGAAAACTCTCAGATTTGAGCCACCCACCCCCAAAAATTGATATAATTTACAAAAATCGTAAAAAATTTAACCTACATTGTTGCCATATATGTGGTATCTAGAGTTGCTTAAAACATCCCTACTAACAGCCTGACACCAATCACTACCCAGAGAAAATCTCAGATTCGAGCCACCCACCCCCAAAAATTGATATAACTTAGAAAAATCGTAAAAAATTTAACCTACATTGTTGCCATATATGTGGTATCTAGAGTTGCTTAAAACATCCCTACTAACAGCCTGACACCACTCACTACCCTGAAAAAACTCTCAGATTCAAGCCACCCACCCCCAAAAATTGATATAATTTACAAAAATCGTAAAAAATTTAACCTACATTGTTGCCATATATGTGGTATCTAGAGTTGCTTAAAACATCCCTACTAACAGCCTGACACCAATCACTACCCTGAGAAAACTCTCAGATTCGAGCCACCCACCCCCAAAAATTGATATAATTTAGAAAAATCGTAAAAAATTTAACCTACATTGTTGCCATATATGTGGTATCTAGAGTTGCTTAAAACATCCCTACTAACAGCCTGACACCAATCACTACCCCGAGAAAATCTCAGATTCGAGCCACCCACCCCCAAAAATTGATATAATTTAGAAAAATCGTAAAAAATTTAACCTACATTGTTGCCATATATGTGGTATCTAGAGTTGCTTAAAACATCCCTACTAACAGCCTGACACCACTCACTACCCTGAGAAAACTCTCAGATTTGAGCCACCCACCCCCAAAAATTGATATAATTTACAAAAATCGTAAAAAATTTAACCTACATTGTTGCCATATATGTGGTATCTAGAGTTGCTTAAAACATCCCTACTAACAGCCTGACACCAATCACTACCCCGAGAAAATCTCAGATTCGAGCCAAACACCCCCAAAAATTGATATAAATTAGAAAAATCGTAAAAAATGTAACCTACATTGTTGCCATATATGTGATATCTAGAGTTGCTTAAGACATCCCTACTAATAGCCTGACACCAATCACTACCCTAAAAAAACCCTCAGATTCGAGCCACCCACCCCCGAAAATTGAAATAATTTAGAAAAATCATTAAAAATTCAACTTACATTGTTGCCATATATGTGGTATCTAGAGTTGTTTAAAACATCCTTACTAACAGCCTGACACCAATCACTACCCTGAGAAAACTCTTAGATTCGAGCCACCCACCCCCGACAATTGATATAATTTAGAAAAATCATAAAAAATTCACCTCACATTGTTGCCATAAATGTGGTATCTAGAGTTATTTAAAACATCCCCACTAACAGCCTGACACCAATTACTACCCTGAGAAAACTCTCAGATTCGAGCCACCCACCCCCGAAAATTGATATAATTTAGAAAAATCATAAAAAATTCAACTCACATTGTTGCCATATACGTGGTATCTAGAGTTGTTTAAAATATCCCTACTAACAGCCTGACACCAATCACTACCCTAAGAAATCTCTCAGATTCGAGCCACCCACCCCCAAAAATTGATATAATTTAGAAAAATCATAAAAAATTTAACCTACATTGTTGCCATATATGTGGTATCTAGAGTTGTTTAAAACATCCCTACTAACAGCCTGACACCAATCACTACCCTGAGAAAACTCTCAGATTCGAGCCACCCACCCCCGAAAATTGATATAATTTAAAAAAATCGTAAAAAATTTAACCTCCATTGTTGCCATATATGTGGTATCTAGAGTTGTTTAAAACATCTCTACTAACATCCTGACACCAATCACTACCCTGAGAAAACTCTCAGATTCGAGCCACCCACCCCCGAAAATTGATATAATTTAGAAAAATCATAAAAAAATCAACTCACATTGTTGCCATATATGTGGTATCTAGAGTTGTTTAAAACATCCCTACTAACAGCCTGACACAATCACTATCCTGAGAAAACTCTCAGATTCGAGCCACCCACCCCCGAAAATTGATATAATTTAGAAAAATCATAAAAAATTCAACTCACATTGTTGCCATATATGTGATATCTAAAGTTGTTTAAAACATCCCTACTAACAGCCTGACACCAATCACTACCCTGAGAAAACTCTCAGATTCGAGCCACCCACCCCCGAAAATTGATATAATTTAGAAAAATCATAAAAAATTCAACTCACATTGTTGCCATATATGTGGTATCTAGAGTTGTTTAAAACATCCCTACCAACAGCCTGACACCAACCACTACCCTGAGAAAACTCTCAGATTCGAGCCACCCACCCCCGAAAATTGATATAATTTAGAAAAATCATAAAAAATTCAACTCACATTGTTGCCATATATGTGGTATCTAGAGTTGTTTAAAACATCCCTACTAACAGCCTGACACCAATCACTATCCTGAGAAAACTCTCAGATTCGCGCCACCCACCTCCGAAAATTGATATAATTTAGAAAAATCATAAAAAATTCAACTCACATTGTTGTCATATATGTGGTATCTAGAGTTGTTTAAAACATCCCTACTAACAGCCTGACACCAATCACTACCCTGAGAAAACTCTCAGATTCGAGCCACCCACCCCCGAAAATTGATATAATTTAGAAAAATCATAAAAAATTCAACTCACATTGTTGCCATATATGTGGTATCTAGAGTTGTTTAAAACATTCCTACTAACAGCCTGACACCAATCACTATCCTAAGAAAACTCTCAGATTCGTGCCACCCACCCCGGATAATTGATATAATTTAGAAAAATCGTAAAAAATTTAACCTCCATAGTTGCCATATATGTGGTATCTAGAGTTGTTTAAAACATCCCTACTAACAGCCTGACACCAATCACTACCCTGAGAAAACTCTCAGATTCGAGCCACCCACCCCCGAAAATTGATATAATTTAGAAAAATCATAAAAAATTCAACTCACATTGTTGCCATATATGTGGTACCTAGAGTTGTTTAAAACATCCCTACTAACAGCTTGACACCAATCACTATCCTAAGAAAACTCTCAGATTCGAGCCCCCCACCCCCGAAAATTGATATAATTTAGAAAAATCATAAAAAATTCAACTCACATTGTTGCCATATATGTGGTATCTAGAGTTGTTTAAAATATCCCTACTAACAGCCTGACACCAATCACTACCCTGAGAAAACTCTCAGATTCGAGCCACCCACCCCCGAAAATTGATATAATTTAGAAAAATCGTAAAAAATTTAACCTCCATTGTTGCCATATATGTGGTATCTAGAGTTGTTTAAAACATCCCTACTAACAGCATGACACCAATCACTACCCTGAGAAAACTCTCAGATTCGAGCCACCCACCCTCAAAAATTGATATAATTTAGAAAAATCGTAAAAAATTTATCCTACATTGTTGCCATTAATGTGGTATCTAGAGTTGTTTGAAACATCCCTACTAACAGCCTGACACCAATCACTACCCTGAGAAAACTCTCAGATTCGAGCCACCCAGCCCCGAAAATTGATATAATTTAGAAAAATCGTAAAAAATTTAACCTCCATTGTTGCCATATATGTGGTATCTAGAGTTGTTTAAAACATCCCTACTAACAGCCTGACACCAATCACTACCCTGAGAAAACTCTCAGATTCGAGCCACCCACCCCCAAAAATTGATATAATTTAGAAAAATCGTAAAAAATGTAACCTCCATTGTTGCCATATATGTGGTATCTAGAGTTGTTTAAAACATCCCTACTAACAGCCTGACATCAATCACTACCCTAAGAAAACTCTCAGATTCGAGCCACCCACCCCCGAAAATTGATATAATTTAGAAAAATCGTAAAAAATTTAACCTCCATTGTTGCTATATATGTGGTATCTAAAGTTGTTTAAAACATCCCTACTAACAGCCTGACATCAATCACTACCCTGAGAAAACTCTCAGATTCGAGCCACCCACCCCCGAAAATTGATATAATTTAGAAAAATCGTAAAAAATTTAACCTCCATTGTTGCCATATATGTGGTATCTAGAATTGTTTAAAACATCCCTACTAACAGCCTGACACCAATCACTACCCTAAGAAAACTCTCAGATTCGAGCCACCCACCCCCGAAAATTGATATAATTTAGAAAAATCGTAAAGAATTTAACCTCCATTGTTGCCATATATGTGGTATCTAGAGTTGTTTAAAACATCCCTACTAACAGCCTGACATCAATCACTACCCTAAGAAAACTCTCAGATTCGAGCCACCCACCTCCGAAAATTGATATAATTTAGAAAAATCGTAAAAAATTTAACCTCCATTGTTGCCATATATGTGGTATCTAGAGTTGTTTAAAACATCCCTACTAACAGCCTGACATCAATCACTACCCTAAGAAAACTCTCAGATTCGAGCCACCCACCTCCGAAAATTGATATAATTTAGAAAAATCGTAAAAAATTTAACCTCCATAGTTGCCATATATGTGGTATCTAGAGTTGTTTAAAACATCCCTACTAACAGCCTGACACCAATCACTACCCTGAGAAAACTCTCAGATTCGAGCCACCCACCCATAAAAATTGATATAATTTAGAAAAATCGTAAAAAATGTAACCTCCATTGTTGCCATATATGTGGTATCTAGAGTTGTTTAAAACATCCCTACTAACAGCCTGACATCAATCACTACCCTAAGAAAACTCTTAGATTCGAGCCACCCACCCCCGAAAATTGATATAATTTAGAAAAATCGTAAAAAATTTAACCTCCATTGTTGCCATATATGTGGTATCTAGAGTTGTTTAAAACATCCCTACTAACAGCCTGACACCAATCACTACCCTGAGAAAACTCTCAGATTCGAGCCACCCACCCCCAAAAATTGATATAATTTAGAAAAATCGTAAAAAATGTAACCTCCATTGTTGCCATATATGTGGTATCTAGAGTTGTTTAAAACATCCCTACTAACAGCCTGACATCAATCACTACCCTAAGAAAACTCTCAGATTCGAGCCACCCACCCCCGAAAATTGATATAATTTAGAAAAATCTTAAAAATTTTAACCTACATTGTTGCCATATATGTGGTATCTAGAGTTGTTTCAAACATCCCTACTAACAGCCTGACACCAATCACTACCCTGAGAAAACTCTCATATTCGAGCCACCCACCCCCAAAATTGATATAATTTAGAAATATCGTAAAAAATTTAACCTACATTGTTGCCATATATGTGGTATAAAGAGTTGTTTAAAACATCCCTACTAACAGCCTGACAGCAATCACTACCCTGAGAAAACTCTCATATTCGAGCCACCCACCCCCAAAATTGATATAATTTAGAAAAATCGTAAAAAATTTAACCTACATTGTTGCCATAAATGTGGTATCTAGAGTTATTTAAAACATCCCTACTAACAGCCTGACACCAATCACTACCCTGAGAAAACCCTCAGATTCGAGCCACCCACCCCCAAAAATTGATATAATTTAGAAAAATCGTAAAAAATGTAACCTCCATTGTTGCCATATATGTGGTATCTAGAGTTGTTTAAAACATCCCTACTAACAGCCTGACATCAATCACTACCCTAAGAATACTCTTAGATTCGAGCCACCCACCCCCGAAAATTGATATAATTTAGAAAAATCGTAAAAAATTTAACCTCTATTGTTGCCATATATGTGGTATCTAGAGTTGTTTAAAACATCCCTACTAACAGCCTGACATCAATCACTACCCTAAGAAAACTCTCAGATTCGAGCCACCCACCCCCGAAAATTGATATAATTTAGAAAAATCGTAAAAAATTCAACCTCCATAGTTGCCATATATGTGGTATCTGGAGTTGTTTAAAACATCCCTACTAACAGCCTGACACCAATCACTACCCTGAGAAAACTCTCAGATTCGAGCCACCCACCCCCAAAAATTGATATAATTTAGAAAAATCGTAAAAAATGTAACCTCCATTGTTGCCATATATGTGGTATCTGGAGTTGTTTAAAACATCCCTACTAACAGCCTGACATCAATCACTACCCTAAGAAAACTCTCAGATTCGAGCCACCCACCCCCGAAAATTGATATAATTTAGAAAAATCGTAAAAATTTAACCTCCATTGTTGCCATATATGTGGTATCTAGAGTTGTTTAAAACATCCCTACTAACAGCCTGACACCAATCACTACCCTGAGAAAACTCTCAGATTCGAGCCACCCACCCCCAAAAATTGATATAATTTAGAAAAATCGTAAAAAATGTAACCTCCATTGTTGCCATATATGTGGTATCTGGAGTTATTTAAAACATCCCTACTAACAGCCTGACACCAATCACTACCCTAAGAAAACTCTCAGATTCGAGCCACCCACCCCCGAAAATTGATATAATTTAGAAAAATCGTAAAAATTTAACCTCCATTGTTGCCATATATGTGGTATCTAGAGTTGTTTAAAACATCCCTACTAACAGCCTGACACCAATCACTACCCTGAGAAAACTCTCAGATTCGAGCCACCCACCCCCGAAAATTGATATAATTTAGAAAAATCGTAAAAAATTTAACCTCCATAGTTGCCATATATGTGGTATCTAGAGTTGTTTAAAACATCCCTACTAACAGCCTGACACCAATCACTACCCTGAAAAAACTCTCAGATTCGAGCCACCCACCCCCGAAAATTGATATAATTTAGAAAAATCGTAAAAAATTTAACCTCCATTGTTGCTATATATGTGGTATCTAAAGTTGTTTAAAACATCCCTACTAACAGCCTGACATCAATCACTACCCTGAGAAAACTCTCAGATTCGAGCCACCCACCCCCGAAAATTGATATAATTTAGAAAAATCGTAAAAAATTTAACCTCCATAGTTGCCATATATGTGGTATCTAGAGTTGTTTAAAACATCCCTACTAACAGCCTGACACCAATCACTACCCTGAGAAAACTCTCAGATTCGAGCCACCCACCCCCAAAAATTGATATAATTTAGAAAAATCGTAAAAAATGTAACCTCCATTGTTGCCATATATGTGGTATCTGGAGTTGTTTAAAACATCCCTACTAACAGCCTGACATCAATCACTACCCTAAGAAAACTCTCAGATTCGAGCCACCCACCCCCGAAAATTGTTATAATTTAGAAAAATCGTAAAAAATTTAACCTCCATTGTTGCCATATATGTGGTATCTAGAGTTGTTTAAAACATCCCTACTAACAGCCTGACACCAATCACTACCCTGAGAAAACTCTCAGATTCGAGCCACCCACCCCCGAAAATTGATATAATTTAGAAAAATCGTAAAAAAGTTAACCTCCATTGTTGCTATATATGTGGTATCTAAAGTTGTTTAAAACATCCCTACTAACAGCCTGACATCAATCACTACCCTGAGAAAACTCTCAGATTCGAGCCACCCACCCCCGAAAATTGATATAATTTAGAAAAATCGTAAAAAATTTAACCTCCATAGTTGCCATATATGTGGTATCTAGAGTTGTTTAAAACATCCCTACTAACAGCCTGACACCAATCACTACCCTGAGAAAACTCTCAGATTCGAGCCACCCACCCCCAAAAATTGATATAATTTAGAAAAATCGTAAAAAATGTAACCTCCATTGTTGCCACATATGTGGTATCTAGAGTTGTTTAAAACATCCCTACTAACAGCCTGACATCAATCACTACCCTAAGAAAACTCTTAGATTCGAGCCACCCACCCCCGAAAATTGATATAATTTAGAAAAATCGTAAAAAATTTAACCTCCATTGTTGCCATATATGTGGTATCTAGAGTTGTTTAAAACATCCCTACTAACAGCCTGACATCAATCACTACCCTAAAAAAACTCTTAGATTCGAGCCACCCACCCCCGAAAATTGATATAATTTAGAAAAATCGTAAAAAATGTAACCTCCATTGTTGCCATATATGTGGTATCTAGAGTTGTTTAAAACATCCCTACTAACAGCCTGACATCAATCACTACCCTAAGAAAACTCTCAGATTCGAGCCACCCACCCCCGAAAATTGTTATAATTTAGAAAAATCGTAAAAAATTTAACCTCCATTGTTGCCATATATGTGGTATCTAGAGTTGTTTAAAACATCCCTACTAACAGCCTGACACCAATCACTACCCTGAGAAAACTCTCAGATTCGAGCCACCCACCCCCGAAAATTGATATAATTTAGAAAAATCGTAAAAAATTTAACCTCCATTGTTGCTATATATGTGGTATCTAAAGTTGTTTAAAACATCCCTACTAACAGCCTGACATCAATCACTACCCTGAGAAAACTCTCAGATTCGAGCCACCCACCCCCGAAAATTGATATAATTTAGAAAAATCGTAAAAAATTTAACCTCCATAGTTGCCATATATGTGGTATCTAGAGTTGTTTAAAACATCCCTACTAACAGCCTGACACCAATCACTACCCTGAGAAAACTCTCAGATTCGAGCCACCCACCCCCAAAAATTGATATAATTTAGAAAAATCGTAAAAAATGTAACCTCCATTGTTGCCACATATGTGGTATCTAGAGTTGTTTAAAACATCCCTACTAACAGCCTGACATCAATCACTACCCTAAGAAAACTCTTAGATTCGAGCCACCCACCCCCGAAAATTGATATAATTTAGAAAAATCGTAAAAAATTTAACCTCCATTGTTGCCATATATGTGGTATCTAGAGTTGTTTATAACATCCCTACTAACAGCCTGACACCAATCACTACCCTGAGAAAGCTCTCAGATTCGAGCCACCCACCCCCAAAAATTGATATAATTTAGAAAAATCGTAAAAAATGTAACCTTCATTGTTGCCATATATGTGGTATCTAGAGTTGTTTAAAACATCCCTACTAACAGCCTGACATCAATCACTACCCTAAGAAAACTCTCAGATTCGAGCCACCCACCCCCGAAAATTGATATAAATTAAAAAAATCTTAAAAATTTTAACCTACATTGTTGCCATATATGTGGTATCTAGAGTTGTTTCAAACATCCCTACTAACAGCCTGACACCAATCACTACCCTGAGAAAACTCTCATATTCGAGCCACCCACCCCCAAAATTGATATAATTTAGAAATATCGTAAAAAATTTAACCTACATTGTTGCCATATATGTGGTATGAAGAGTTGTTTAAAACATCCCTACTAACAGCCTGACAGCAATCACTACCCTGAGAAAACTTTCATATTCGAGCCACCCACCCCCAAAATTGATATAATTTAGAAAAATCGTAAAAAATTTAACCTACATTGTTGCCATAAATGTGGTATCTAGAGTTATTTAAAACATCCTTACTAACAGCCTGACACCAATCACTACCCTGAGAAAAATCTCAGATTCGAGCCACCCACCCCCAAAAATTGATATAATTTAGAAAAATCGTAAAAAATGTAACCTCCATTGTTGCCATATATGTGGTATCTAGAGTTGTTTAAAACATCCCTACTAACAGCCTGACATCAATCACTACCCTAAGAAAACTCTTAGATTCGAGCCACCCACCCCCGAAAATTGATATAATTTAGAAAAATCGTAAAAAATTTAACCTCCATTGTTGCCATATATGTGGTATCTTAAATTGTTTAAAACATCCCTACTAACAGCCTGACATCAATCACTACCCTAAGAAAACTCTCAGATTCGAGCCACCCACCCCCGAAAATTGATATAATTTAGAAAAATCATAAAAAATTCAACTCACATTGTTGCCATATATGTGGTACCTAGAGTTGTTTAAAACATCCCTACTAACAGCCTGACACCAATCACTATCCTAAGAAAACTCTCAGATTCGAGCCCCCCACCCCCGAAAATTGATATAATTTAGAAAAATCATAAAAAATTCAACTCACATTGTTGCCATATATGTGGTATCTAGAGTTGTTTAAAATATCCCTACTAACAGCCTGACACCAATCACTACCCTGAGAAAACTCTCAGATTTGAGCCACCCACCCCCGAAAAATGATATAATTTAGAAAAATCGTAAAAAATTTAACCTCCATTGTTGCCATATATGTGGTATCTAGAGTTGTTTAAAACATCCCTACTAACAGCCTGACACCAATCACTACCCTGAGAAAACTCTCAGATTCGAGCCACCCACCCTCAAAAATTGATATAATTTAGAAAAATCGTAAAAAATTTATCCTACATTGTTGCCATAAATGTGGTATCTAGAGTTGTTTGAAACATCCCTACTAACAGCCTGACACCAATCACTACCCTGAGAAAACTCTCAGATTCGAGCCACCCACCCCCGAAAATTGATATAATTTAGAAAAATCGTAAAAAATTTAACCTCCATTGTTGCCATATATGTGGTATCTAGAGTTGTTTAAAACATCCCTACTAACAGCCTGACACCAATCACTACCCTAAGAAAACTCTCAGATTCGAGCCACCCACCCCCGAAAATTGATATAATTTAGAAAAATCGTAAAAAATTTAACCTCCATTGTTGCTATATATGTGGTATCTAAAGTTGTTTAAAACATCCCTACTAACAGCCTGACATCAATCACTACCCTAAGAAAACTCTCAGATTCGAGCCACCCACCCCCGAAAATTGATATAATTTAGAAAAATCGTAAAAAATTTAACCTCCATTGTTGCTATATATGTGGTATCTAAAGTTGTTTAAAACATCCCTACTAACAGCCTGACATCAATCACTACCCTAAGAAAACTCTCAGATTCGAGCCACCCACCCCCGAAAATTGATATAATTTAGAAAAATCGTAAAAAATTTAACCTCCATTGTTGCTATATATGTGGTATCTAAAGTTGTTTGAAACATCCCTACTAACAGCCTGACACCAATCACTACCCTGAGAAAACTCTCAGATTCGAGCCACCCACCCCCGAAAATTGATATAATTTAGAAAAATCGTAAAAAATGTAACCTCCATTGTTGCCATATATGTGGTATCTAGAGTTGTTTAAAACATCCCTACTAACAGCCTGACATCAATCACTACCCTAAGAAAACTCTCAGATTCGAGCCACCCACCCCCGAAAATTGATATAATTTAGAAAAATCGTAAAAAATTTAACCTCCATTGTTGCCATAAATGTGGTATCTAGAGTTGTTTAAAACATCCCTTCTAACAGCCTGACACCAATCACTACCCTGAGAAAACTCTCAGATTCGAGCCACCCACCCCCAAAAATTGATATAATTTAGAAAAATCTTAAAAAATTTAACCTACATTGTTGCCATAAATGTGGTATCTAGAGTTGTTTAAAACATCCCTACTGACAGCCTGACACCAATCACTACTCTGAGAAAACTCTCATATTCGAGCCACCCACCCCCAAAATTGATATAATTTAGAAATATCGTAAGAAATTTAACCTACATTGTTGCCATATATGTGGTATAAAGAGTTGTTTAAAACATCCCTACTAACAGCCTGACACCAATCACTACCCTGAGAAAACTCTCAGATTCGAGCCACCCACCCCCGAAAATTGATATAATTTAGAAAAATCGTAAAAAAGTTAACCTACATTGTTGCCATATATGTGGTATCTAGAGTTGTTTGAAACATCCCTACTAACAGCCTGACACCAATCACTACTCTGAGAAAACTCTCAGATTCGAGCCACCCACCCCCAAAAATTGATATAATTTAGAAAAATCGTAAAAAATTTAACCTACATTGTTGCCATATATGTGGTATCTAGAGTTGTTTAAAACATCCCTACTGACAGCCTGACACCAATCACTACCCTGAGAAAACTCTCAGATTCGAGCCACCCACCCCCAAAAATTGATATAATTTAAAAAAATTGTTAAAAATTTAACCTACATTGTTGCCATATATGTGGTATAAGAGTTGTTTAAAACATCCCTACTACCAGCCTGACACCAATCACTACCCTGAGAAAACTCTCAGATTCGAGCCACCCACCCCCAAAAATTGATATAATTTAGAAAAATCGTAAAAAATTTAACCTACATTGTTGCCATAAATGTGGTATCTAGAGTTGTTTAAAACATTCCTACTGACAGCCTGACACCAATCACTACCCTGAGAAAACTCTCATATTCGAGCCACCCACCCCCAAAATTGATATAATTTAGAAATATCGTAAAAAATTTAACCTACATTGTTGCCATATATGTGGTATAAAGAGTTGTTTAAAACATCTCTACTAACAGCCTGACACCAATCACTACCCTGAGAAAACTCTCAGATTCGAGCCACCCACCCCCAAAAATTGATATAATTTAGAAAAATCGTAAAAAATGTAACCTCCATTGTTGCTATATATGTGGTATCTAGAGTTGTTTAAAACATCCCTACTAACAGCCTGACATCAATCACTACCCTAAGAAAACTCTCAGATTCGAGCCACCCACCCCCGAAAATTGATATAATTTAGAAAAATCGTAAAAAATTTAACCTACATTGTTGCCATAAATGTGGGATCTAGAGTTGTTTAAAACATCCCTACTGACAGCCTGACACCAATCACTACCCTGAGAAAACTCTCATATTCGAGCCACCCACCCCCAAAATTGATGTAATTTAGAAATATCGTAAAAAATTTAACCTACATTGTTGCCATATATGTGGTATAAAGAGTTGTTTAAAACATCCCTACTAACAGCCTGACACCAATCACTACCCTAAGAAAACTCTCAGATTCGAGCCACCCACCCCCAAAAATTGATATAATTTAGAAAAATCGTAAAAAATTTAACCTACATTGTTGCCATAAATGTGGTATCTAGAGTTGTTTGAAACATCCCTACTAACAGCCTGACACCAATCACTACCCTGAGAAAACTCTCAGATTCGAGCCACCCACCCCCGAAAATTGATATAATTTAGAAAAATCGTAAAAAATGTAACCTCCATTGTTGCCATATATGTGGTATCTAGAGTTGTTTAAAACATCCCTACTAACAGCCTGACATCAATCACTACCTTAAGAAAACTCTTAGATTCGAGCCACCCACCCCCGAAAATTGATATAATTTAGAAAAATCATAAAAAATTCAACTCACATTGTTGCCATATATGTGGTATCTGGAGTTGTTTAAAACAATCCTACTAACAGCCTGACACCAATCACTACCCTGAGAAAACTCTCAGATTCGAGCCACCCACCCCCGAAAATTGATATAATTTAGAAAAATCATAAAAAATTCAACTCACATTGTTGCCATATATGTGGTATCTGGAGTTGTTTAAAACATCCCTACTAACAGCCTGACACCAATCACTACCCTGAGAAAACTCTCATATTCGAGCCACCCACCCCCAAAATTGATATAATTTAGAAATATCGTAAAAAATTTAACCTACATTGTTGCCATATATGTGGTATAAAGAGTTGTTTAAAACATCCCTACTAACAGCCTGACACCAATCACTACCCTAAGAAAACTCTCAGATTCGAGCCACCCACCCCCAAAAATTGATATAATTTAGAAAAATCGTAAAAAATTTAACCTACATTGTTGCCATAAATGTGGTATCTAGAGTTGTTTGAAACATCCCTACTAACAGCCTGACACCAATCACTACCCTGAGAAAACTCTCAGATTCGAGCCACCCACCCCCGAAAATTGATATAATTTAGAAAAATCATAAAAAATTCAACTCACATTGTTGCCATATATGTGGTATCTGGAGTTGTTTAAAACAATCCTACTAACAGCCTGACACCAATCACTACCCTGAGAAAACTCTCAGATTCGAGCCACCCACCCCCGAAAATTGATATAATTTAGAAAAATCATAAAAAATTCAACTCACATTGTTGCCATATATGTGGTATCTGGAGTTGTTTAAAACATCCCTACTAACAGCCTGACACCAATCACTACCCTGAGAAAACTCTCAGATTCGAGCCACCCACCCCCGAAAGTTGATATAATTTAGAAAAATCATAAAAAAATCAACTTACATTGTTGCTATATATGTGGTATCTAGAGTTGTTTAAAACATCCCTACTAACAGCCTGACACCAATCACTACCCTAAGAAAACTCTCAGATTCGAGCCACCCACCCCCGAAAATTGATATAATTTAGAAAAATCATAAAAAATTTAACTTACATTGTTGCCATATATGTGGTATCTGGAGTTGTTTAAAACATCCCTACTAACAGCCTGACACCAATCACTACCCTGAGAAAACTCTCAGATTCGAGCCACCCACCCCCGAAAGTTGATATAATTTAGAAAAATCATAAAAAAATCAACTTACATTGTTGCTATATATGTGGTATCTAGAGTTGTTTAAGACATCCCTACTAACAGCCTGACACCAATCACTAGACTAAGAAAACTCTCAGATTCGAGCCACCCACCCCCGAAAATTGATATAATTTAGAAAAATCATAAAAAATTCAACTCACATTGTTGCCATATATGTGGTATCTGGAGTTGTTTAAAACAATCCTACTAACAGCCTGACACCAATCACTACCCTGAGAAAACTCTCAGATTCGAGCCACCCACCCCCGAAAATTGATATAATTTAGAAAAATCATAAAAAATTTATCTCACATTGTTGCCATATATGTGGTATCTGGAGTTGTTTAAAACATCCCTACTAATAGCCTGACACCAATCACTACCCTGAGAAAACTCTCAGATTCGAGCCACCCACCCCCGAAAATTGATATAATTTAGAAAAATCATAAAAAATTCAACTCACATTGTTGCCATATATGTGGTATCTGGAGTTGTTTAAAACAATCCTACTAACAGCCTGACACCAATCACTACCCTGAGAAAACTCTCAGATTCGAGCCACCCACCCCCGAAAATTGATATAATTTAGAAAAATCATAAAAAATTTATCTCACATTGTTGCCATATATGTGGTATCTGGAGTTGTTTAAAACATCCCTACTAATAGCCTGACACCAATCACTACCCTGAGAAAACTCTCAGATTCGAGCCACCCACCCCCGAATATTGATACAATTTAGAAAAATCATAAAAAATTTAACTTACATTGTTTCCATATATGTGGTATCTGGAGTTGTTTAAAACATCCCTAATAACAGCCTGACATCAATCACTACCCTGAGAAAAGTCTCAGATTCGAGCCACCCACCCCCGAAAATTGATATAATTTAGAAAAATCATAAAAAAATCAACTCACATTGTTGCCATATATGTGGTATCTGGAGTTGTTTAAAACATCGAGCTACTCACCCCGAAAATTGATATAATTTAGAAAAATCAATAAATATTCAACTCACATTGTTGCCATATGTGTGGTATCTAGAGTTGTTTAAAACATCTCTACTAACAGCCTGACACCATTCACTTCCCTGAGAAAACTCTCAGATTCGAGCCACCCACCCCCAAAAATTGATATAATTTAGAACAATCGTAAAAAATTTTAACCTGCATTGTTGCCATATATGTGGTACCTAGAGTTGTTTAAAACATCCCTACTAACAGCCTGACACCAATCACTACCCTGAGAAAACTCTCAGATGCGAGCCACCCACCCCCGAAAATTGATATAATTTAGAAAAATCATAAAAAATTCAACTCACATTGTTGCCTTATATGTGGTATCTAGAGTTGTTTAAAACATCCCAACTAACAGCCTGACACCAATCACTACCCTGAGAAAACTCTCAGATTCGAGCCACCCACCCCCAAAAATTGATATAATTTAGAAAAATCGTAAAAAATGTAACCTACATTGTTGCTATATATGTGGTATCTAGAGTTGTTTAAAACATCCCCACTAACAGCCTGACACCAAACACTACCCTGAGAAAACTCTCAGATTCGAGCCACCCACCCCCGAAAATTGATATAATTTAGAAAAATCATAAAAAATTCAACTCACATTGTTGCCATATATGTGGTATCTAGAGTTGTTCAAAACATCCGTACTAACAGCTTGACACCAATCACTACCCTGAGAAAACTCTCAGATTCGAGCCACCCACCCCCAAAAATTGATATAATTTAGAAAAATCGTAAAAAATGTAACCGACATTGTTGCCATATATGTGGTATCTAGAGTTGTTTAAAACATCCCTACTAACAGCCTGACACTATTCACTTCCCTGAGAAAACTCTCAGATTCGAGCCACCCACCCCCAAAAATTGATATAATTTAGAACACTCGTAAAAAATTTTAACCTACATTGTTGCCATATATGTGGTACCTAGAGTTGTTTAAAACATCCCTACTAACAGCCTGACACCAATCACTACCCTGAGAAAACTCTCAGATGCGAGCCACCCACCCCCGAAAATTGATATAATTTAGAAAAAACATAAAAAATTCAACTCACATTGTTGCCTTATATGTGGTATCTAGAGTTGTTTAAAACATCCCAACTAACAGCCTGACACCAATCACTACCCTGAGAAAACTCTCAGATTCGAGCCACCCACCCCCAAAAATTGATATAATTTAGAAAAATCGTAAAAAATGTAACCTACATTGTTGCTATATATGTGGTATCTAGAGTTGTTTAAAACATCCCCACTAACAGCCTGACACCAAACACTACCCTGAGAAAACTCTCAGATTCGAGCCACCCACCCCCAAAAATTGATATAATTTAGAAAAATCGTAAAAAATGTAACCTACATTGTTGCTATATATGTGGTATCTAGAGTTGTTTAAAACATCCCCACTAACAGCCTGACACCAAACACTACCCTGAGAAAACTCTCAGATTCGAGCCACCCACCCCCAAAAATTGATATAATTTAGAAAAATCGTAAAAAATTTAACCTACATTGTTGCTATATATGTGGTATCTAGAGTTGTTTAAAACATCCCCACTAACAGCCTGACACCAAACACTACCCTGAGAAAACTCTCAGATTCGAACCACCCACCCCCGAAAATTGATATAATTTAGAAAAATCATAAAAAATTCAACTCACATTGTTGCCATATATGTGGTATCTAGAGTTGTTCAAAACATCCCTACTAACAGCTTGACACCAATCACTACCCTGAGAAAACTCTCAGATTCGAGCCACCCACCCCCGAAAATTGATATAATTTAGAAAAATCGTAAAAAATGTAACCTACATTGTTGCCATATATGTGGTACCTAGAGTTGTTTAAAACATCCCTACTAACAGCCTGACACCATTCACTTCCCTGCGAAAACTCTCAGATTCGAGCCACCCACCCCCAAAAATTGATATAATTTAGAACAATCGTAAAAAATTTTAACCTACATTGTTGCCATATATGTGGTACCTAGAGTTGTTTAAAACATCCCTACTAACAGCCTGACACCAATCACTACCCTGAGAAAACTCTCAGATGCGAGCCACCCACCCCCGAAAATTGATATAATTTAGAAAAATCATAAAAAATTCAACTCACATTGTTGCCTTATATGTGGTATCTAGAGTTGTTTAAAACATCCCAACTAACAGCCTGACACCAATTACTACCCTGAGAAAACTCTCAGATTCGAGCCACCCACCCCCAAAAATTGATATAATTTAGAAAAATCGTAAAAAATGTAACCTACATTGTTGCTATATATGTGGTATCTAGAGTTGTTTAAAACATCCCCACTAACAGCCTGACACCAAACACTACCCTGAGAAAACTCTCAGATTCGAGCCACCCACCCCCAAAAATTGATATAATTTAGAAAAATCGTAAAAAATGTAACCTACATTGTTGCTATATATGTGGTATCTAGAGTTGTTTAAAACATCCCAACTAACAGCCTGACACCAATCACTACCCTGAGAAAACTCTCAGATTCGAGCCACCCACCCCCAAAAATTGATATAATTTAGAAAAATCGTAAAAAATGTAACCTACATTGTTGCTATATATGTGGTATCTAGAGTTGTTTAAAACATCCCCACTAACAGCCTGACACCAAACACTACCCTGAGAAAACTCTCAGATTCGAGCCACCCACCCCCGAATATTGATATAATTTAGAAAAATCATAAAAAATTCAACTCACATTGTTGCCATATATGTGGTATCTAGAGTTGTTCAAAACATCCCTACTAACAGCTTGACACCAATCACTACCCTGAGAAAACTCTCAGATTCGAGCCACCCACCCCCGAAAATTGATATAATTTAGAAAAATCGTAAAAAATTTAACCGACATTGTTGCCATATATGTGGTATCTAGAGTTGTTTAAAACATACCTACTAATAGCCTGACACTAATCACTACCCTGAGAAAATTCTCAAATTTGAGCCACCCACCCCCAAAAATTGATATAATTTAGAAAAATCGTAAAAAATTTAACCTACATTGTTGCCATATATGTGGTATCTAGAGTTGTGTAGAACATTACTACTAACAGCCTGACACCAATCACTACCCTGAGAAAACTCTCAGATTTGAGCCACCCACCCCCAAAAATTGATATAATTTAGAAAAATCATAAAAAATTCAACTTACATTGTTGCCATATATGTGGTATCTGGAGTTGTTTAAAACATCCCTACTAACAGCCTGACACCAATCACTATCCGTAGAAAACTCTCAGATTTGAGCCACCCACCCCCAAAAATTGATATAATTTAGAATAATCATAAAAAATTCAACTTACATTGTTGCTATATATGTGGTATCTAGAGTTGTTTAAAACATGCCTAGTAACAGCCTGACACCAATCACTACCCTGAGAAAACTCACAGATTCGAGCCACCCACCCCCGAATATTGATATAATTTAGAAAAATCATAAAAAATTCAACTCACATTGTTGCCATATATGTGGTATCTAGAGTTGTTCAAAACATCCCTACTAACAGCTTGACACCAATCACTACCCTGAGAAAACTCTCAGATTCGAGCCACCCACCCCCGAAAATTGATATAATTTAGAAAAATCGTAAAAAATTTAACCGACATTGTTGCCATATATGTGGTTTCTAGAGTTGTTTAAAACATACCTACTAATAGCCTGACACTAATCACTACCCTGAGAAAATTCTCAAATTTGAGCCACCCACCCCCAAAAATTGATATAATTTAGAAAAATCGTAAAAAATTTAACCTACATTGTTGCCATATATGTGGTATCTAGAGTTGTGTAGAACATTACTACTAACAGCCTGACACCAATCACTACCCTGAGAAAACTCTCAGATTTGAGCCACCCACCCCCAAAAATTGATATAATTTAGAAAAATCATAAAAAATTCAACTTACATTGTTGCCATATATGTGGTATCTGGAGTTGTTTAAAACATCCCTACTAACAGCCTGACACCAATCACTATCCGTAGAAAACTCTCAGATTTGAGCCACCCACCCCCAAAAATTGATATAATTTAGAATAATCATAAAAAATTCAACTTACATTGTTGCTATATATGTGGTATCTAGAGTTGTTTAAAACATGCCTAGTAACAGCCTGACACCAATCACTACCCTGAGAAAACTCACAGATTCGAGCCACCCACCCCCGAATATTGATATAATTTAGAAAAATCATAAAAAATTCAACTCACATTGTTGCCATATATGTGGTATCTAGAGTTGTTTAAAACAACCCTACTAACAGCTTGACACAAATCACTACTCTGAGAAAGCTCTCAGATTTGAGCCACCCACCCCTGAAATATGATATAATTTAGAAAAATCATAAAAAATTCAAGTTACATTGTTGCATATATGTGGTATCTAGAGTTGTTTAAAACATCCCTACTAACAGCTTGACACCAATCACTACCCTGAGAAAACTCTCAGATTCCAGCTACCCACCCTCGAAAAATGATACAATTTAGAAAAATCATAAAAAATTTAACTCACATTGTTGTCATATATCTGGTATATGGAGTTGTTTGAAGCATCCCTACTAACAGCCTGACCTTAATCACTACCCTGAGAAAGCTCTCAGTTTCTAGCCACCTACCCCCAAAAATTGATATAATTTAGAAAAATCATAAAAAATTCAACTTACATTGTTGCCATATATCTGGTACATAGAGTTGTTTAAAACATTACTTCTAGCAGCCTGACACCAACACTACTCTGAGAAAACTCTTAGTTTCGAGCCACCCACACCTGAAAATTGATATATTTTTGAAAAACCATAAAAAATTCAACTGACATTGTTGGCTTATATCTGGTATATAGAGTTGTTTAAAACATCTCTACTAATAGCCAGACACGAATTACTATCTTAAGAAAACTTTTAGTTTTGAGCCACATACCCCTGAAATTTGATATTACAATATAAGAGAAATGGAACGTCTTTGGAATGAAACTTGTACGTCGTTTTAATGGGCGCAAATAGTTGCAATTAAAAGTTTTCTCAGTTGGTTATAACTTTAAATATAATTAATGAGTTGCAGGAACTTTTTAAAAAACGACAAGTTATTAACTTTCGGGTATAGAGTGAACAAATTTAAGGATAGGTTAAATCTGTCTTCGCTAATGATTAAAACACGAAAAAGTGAGTTTGGCCTCTCGAGAACAGCAAAGGTTTTTCATATCCTCTGAATTAGATAAAAGTGAATTTTGAATTGACAGTCTATATTGTTCGGGATTAAAATCTTGATCAATTTTGTTTATAAAAATATCTAGGTCTAAAGTTTTAGATAACAATTCTAAATAATATAATATATATAGACCACAATTATAAGTGTCTTTTTGTTTTGGATAGTTTTTGTTGAATTTAGTCCACTATCTTATATTTAATTTGTCTATTTTCTAATACCTGTCTCTGGTTATGATATATTTCTTTATATAATTACATATTTCATTAGAAGGAGAATTACCATAACCTGGATCCAAATAATATCAATTTTATGTTCCGTATCTAGAATTATCAGTATCCAGTGGTTATTATGGAGGTTATGTGGCATGACTATAAATTTATTATTATTAAAATTTTTTGAAAATGGTAGGAATTTAGTGTAAGTATCTTTTACTTTACTATTTGAAAATAATATTTGAGCGAAAACAGTATCGATATAATATATTAAACTATTTTTCTTTAAAATTATTAGTGCCATAGCATCAATGCAGCGATCTGTCAACCATTTTGCCGAGGTATTTTCAAGCAAATTTGGAATTACGTTTAAATCTGTATACAGTGTGGAATAATCGAACCCTAGCAGCTTTACTGAAAAATTATCATTTTTAAAGTGGCCTTAAATGAAATTCCTTTTTGCATTTTCTAAATAATAATCTGTTATACCTATAAGACCATTAGGAAGAAATTTGAAGTTAGTAGAGCCCGAGATGTTTGATAATTCTTGTTTTTCAAGAACATCTATCAGACTATCAGGGTCCACATAACTTATTGTTTCTTCAGAAGAAGAACGTGTAGATTTAGAAAAGTCTAAATTTGCATCTTCTATACTGGAACTATTCGGATCCATTTCACTATCACTAATTGATATTTATGAATTAGAATATGCGGCTGACATTTGAAATTTATTTAATTTTTGTCTACTAAAATATGCTCTTTTTTATTTATTTTTGGCCTCCAAGATTCTTCTGCCAAGGGCTGATCAATTTTCAATTTTAAATTTCTTCCATATAATTTGCCTTTCTTCTTTGGTGTTGTGCCAATATTTAAATTAATTTATTTAAGATCAACTTCAATTCGTCTCCTTACAAGATCAACAAATCGCCCAACTTTTAGATAGATCTGTCCAGATAATATATCTTTTTTTAATATTTTAAACCATACCTCCACATTACTATTGCTGAAACGAGAAAGTTGACTTTGATTATTTAATAAATTAGCCCATAGTGGAGTAAAGGGTAAAATATGCTTTAGTAGATATTCTGCAAATTCTGTACATTTATAATTATTATTTACTTTGTTAGTGGTTGTTGCATTAATTATATCCAAAACTTCCAAATATATTTTATAGCTATGTTTATAAAATGGGGATAATGTATAATTGCCCCTAACTGTAGCATCGTCATCTTCATCAATACAAAATCTCTCTTGATCACTAATAGTATAGTTATTATCGATTATACTATGTGAAGTTAGCCTTAACGAATCAATTGTTTGTAAGAAATGATTATTTTTAGTAGGACTTATTAGAAGAAGAAACACCGCTTTTAATATTTTATTAAATTCTTTTATATTATTACATTCAATTAGAATTCTATTTCTATTTCTATTGAAAGTGAGTGGGTAGTTATGCTACCCTCCACTGCGACCGCAAGGATCTATTGTGGCTCACAATTAAGGTCGAACATCCGACCTTACAGCTCACCTTCCAAGTCCATCTTCTTGATGAAGTCAAGGATTTTGTCAGGTGAGGTTTTCTCCAGGTCCTTCAGGTTTAGCTTTGGTTTGCCAAACACCGTGGTCCTGATCTGGTTGCCAGCTGGACAGGCAGTGGTGTCGCTTAGTCCTAGTTTGTTAAGGTGATGCCTTAGACGGCTGTGTCCAGTGAAGAAATCAGTTAATGTGTGGACATCTGATCTGCTCAGCTTCAACCATGAGGCCGTCCTGGCCGCAGATGGTCCACTTATTACCGCTCTAAAATGTCTCATCCCAGGGCGGTTTTGCCAGAAATCCTGTGCCTCGTGTCTCATCCATCCGTTGTTACGGTCTCTAGCTGTTGATCTGGGTATCCCCAAAGCGGGTTCTGGTCCGATGTAGGCTGTACGCGCCCCCTCTCTGGCTAGGGAATCGGCTAATTCGTTTCCCTCCACGCCAGAGTGGCTTGGCACCCACATTAGACTGACCCCGTTTACCTGTGCCATTTGGCAGAGGGCTTCCTTGCAGTTCCGTACAGCCAGCGAGGAGCATCTAGAAGATGCCAGGGCCCTAAGGGCCGCCTGGCTGTCCGAACATATTTTTATTGTCCTGTCCGCCCAACCCTTTGAAAGGATTTCGTGGGCGCACATTTCAATGGCGTATATTTCAGCCTGAAGTATGGTAGCATACCTGCCAAGGCTGTAGTAAAGTTCAGTCCTTGGTCCGACGACTGCGGCTCCTGTTCCAGTGGACAGTTTTGAGCCGTCAGTGTACCAGTAGGAGTCAGCCTTTTCTGGGGTGATTTTGTGTCGCTCCCAGTCGTCCCTGCTTGGGAACAGGACCTTGTACGGCTGATCCTCGCAGTAGTCCGTGACTGCGTAGTCAGTCCTCATACTTAGGGTGTCATCCGCCTCAATGGCAGTTGACAGCCCATTTGGTGTGAAGACTATCACCTTCGGAACCTATAGGGCCGCGTGGTGATATCGATACGTTGCCAATCTGGCCTCGCCCTGTATTAGGATATGCAGGGGGGTGAGGTTCAGTAGCATTTCTAGCGCCGCTGATGGGGTAGTGCGTATGGCTCCAGTTACCGTTACTGTCGCCATTCTCTGCAGTGAGGAGAGCCTTGATATGGCCGTTTTTCGAGTTGTAATCGGCCACCAGGCGATACTGCCATAGGTTATTATTGGTTTTATGACCGAACCATATAGCCAGTACATTTGCTTGGGGTTTAATCCCCATGACTTCCCGCAAATTCTATGGCACGTCCACAGGGCGTACCTTGCTTTGCGGAATGTCTTGTCCAAGTGGGAGTTCCAATTCAGCGATTTATCCAGGGTGATTCCTAGATACTTCGCCTCCTCCACAAATGGTATGGTTTCTCCCCGTAGAGTAAGAGGTCTTAATTTCAGGATCCTCCTTCTCGTGAACGGGACAACTGATGTTTTGCTAGGGTTTACGTTTAACCGTTCCCCTATACACCAGTTCTGAGTCGCATCCAGTGCCTCCTGCATGGCTTCACAGATTTGGTTTTCATCCGTGCCCCTTGCAAGAATGACTATGTCATCAGCATACGCTTGCACTTCGACGTCAAGCGTATCTATTATTGCAAGCAGATCGTCTACCAGTAAAGACCACAGCAGGGGGGAAAGAACCCCTCCCTGCGGGCATCCCCTGGCAGTCCTCAGCTTGACCGTGTCGCCACATAGTGATGTTATCACGGTTCTGGTATCGAGCATTGCTCTGATCCAGCCTGTAATAGCCGGTGGAACCCCTCTGTCCCTCGCGGATTTGCAGAGTGATCCCGTCAGAGCAGCGTTGAAGGCCCCTTCTATGTCCAAAAAGCTGTTACCGCAATTCCCTTGTAGTCCAGGGTTTGCGCAACTTTCCCGGCTAGGTTATTCAGCGCCAAGTCCGTTGACTTCCCCTTTTGGTAGGCATACTGGTGCACACTAAGAGGGTTAATACTCAGTATCTCCCTCCTGATGTAGCCATCCAGCACCTTTTCCAGGGTCTTTAGGATAAATGACATCAGGCTTATAGGTCGGAAGGATTTTGGTAGGGGATCTGTTTTTCCCACCTTAGGTAGATAGACTACCTTTACTTCCGACCAGCTAGTTGAAATGTAATTCCACGCTAGGCTCGCCCTGAACAGTCTTATAAGGTGGAGGATTACTTTCTCCAAGCCTTTTTGGAGTAAGACAGGGAAGACCCCATCTATTCCTGGTGCTTTGTATGGTTGGAAGGATTTGACCGCCCAACTTACTGATCTGTAGGTAACGATTTTGTTTACCACCTTCCAGTCCTGCTTCCCCGGTCTCTTAGTTCGATCCCGTGGAAGCATTGTATCCGGTGTTTCGTTACTTAGAAGGGAACAATCTGGGAAGTGATTTTGGGCCAGGATCTCTAACGTCTCTTTACCAGAGGCCGTATGTGAGCCATCAGGTCGTTTTATCGACCCAAGTGCTTGCGCCGGCTCTCTGGCTAGAATCTTGTGGATTCTTGCACTACGGGGAGTATCATGAATACCCTCGCAGAACTTCCTCCAAGATTCCCTCTTGGCCCTGCGAATTTGTTTATTGTACTCCGTTAGAGCTGTACTGTACGGTTCCCATTTGCCCGCCTCCTTAGCCCGGTTGAATAGTTTCCGGACTTCTTTTTGCATTTTTTCTAATGTATTGTTCCACCAGGGGACATTTCTACTGTCCTTTTTCCTTTGTAGTGGACAATTTTCATGGTACGCTGAGACGATTGATCGGCAGATATGCTCCGCCGCCGTCTCAATGTCCTCATGACTTTTAATAGTGGGTGCCGTTGATCCCAGAAGCTCTCCAAGTGTACGCGTATAACCGTCCCACTTAGTGCTTCTAGCATTACGGTATTCCACTATTGGTCTAGTGCCTGCTTCAATGTTAAATTGAATGTTCCGATGGTCAGAGCAGGAGGGGTCTTCTGACACCTTCCAGTCGGAGATTTTTGTGCTCAAGTAGTTTGAGCAGAAAGTAATATCTAATACCTCTGCGCGATTTTTCGTAACAAAGGTAGGTTCATTGCCAGTATTAAGTATAGCTAGCCCTTCCCCCATAATAAAGTTTAATAGAGACTCACCCCTCGGATTGGTGTCGGTGCTGCCCCACGCTAGATGGTGTGCGTTGGCGTCACATGCCACAACAAGCTGGATATTCTCCCTCTTGCTGTGGGCCACCAGTCTTCTCACAGCTGTTGGAGGTGGTGGGTCTGCGCTGTCCCCCGGGAAGTATGCCGAGCAGGCTATTACGTCCAGCCTGCTCTTCCCCACCGGGAGTTTCAGCTGCACAGCGACTACATCTCTGGTGCAGTATCCTGTCAACAGAAAGTATTCAATGTCCTTACGGATTAATATACAAGCTCAGGGTTTTTGCCCCGAACTATATGTAATTACCTTACCTGGTATGTTGCTCAGGCCGCTTATCCGGCCTGTGCTAGTCACCCATGGCTCCTGTATGAAGGCGATATCTGCACGCTCTTCTCTGAACCGTTTGCCAAGGAGAAAAGAGGCTCCTTTGGCATGGTGCAGGTTGGCCTGCACACATCTCACCGTCGGGTACATCACTTACCCGACGGTGATTTGGCTCCCCGGAAGGTCGATTTACCGCCCCTCTTTGGGTGTGCCTTGCCCCTTAGTGGACCCTTACCCTTGGCCGATGTAGGCCTAGGATGTGTCCTTTGGGGTTCGCTTGGTCTTCCGCTGCCGCCGGCCACCTGGTCGACTGAGAGGGTGGTTGGAGTCCGCTCCTCCTCTGTCTCCCCTGGCTCTGCAGCAGGGGGCTTATTGGCCTCCTTGTCCCTGCCTTTGACCCTGAACGTCACCTGTCCAAAGCCTTCAATTAGAATAGTTATCATTTCAATAATAATATGCTTAGCGTCAGTACTTACTTGCATTTTCTTTAAATTATTAATCATCATTTTAATAAAATGTGCACAGCACATGTGAACTATTTCAGAAAAAGGAGCATTCTCAAAGATATGAGAGTAACAATTTTTTAAATAGGTAAATAATGTCATTTCATTAAATCCTAAACTAATACTCATAATTATTGCAAAACTCCAATCTACAACAACAATTTTAATTATGGGCCATTTTCTTTTGCATATTACAGTGACAAATCTTTTAAAAATAATTAAAAAGCTACTTATAGTTGCTGAATCGTGCTTAGATGATATCAACTCGGCAATTGGTATAATCTTATTTTCTATATTAATTACCATCGCATAATAATATATTTTGTGGTAGCCATCCTGCTCTACATTGGAAGATGGTCTCACCACCGACCCTGTCGCATCAAAATAAGCAATTACCTTCTTCCCTCTTGGTATTAATACTTTTATTTGCTCCTCAGAATAAAGATAAACCAATGTTCGGTTGTTAGGAAACTGTATATATGGTGATATTAAACTTTTCTTACATAAATCAATATAATCATCTTTGTCCAAATCATATGTTGATTTAGCCTCTGATCGAGCCTTTTGATATACAGAAAGGGATCTCAAATTTTGCCAATTGCCTTGTTTTATTAAATCAGAGTTAACTTTTGATATTTCTTAACTTCTAACAAAAGTCGGAGGTTTATCTAATAATCTAGCTTTTAAAAGTTGACGTTCATTTCCGCGAAGTTGATAAGCATATTCTTCTTCTAAGTGATTAGGGCTCTCTTGATTGTATTTAATAATGATATGAGAAGAAAAAATATCAAACCGATATTTTCTGCAATTAGTATGTTTGCAATATCCATATTCCACTATTAATGCATTATTTTGTTTCTTTGGCAGTTTAAATCCTTTGAAAACAACTACACAACTAATATTTTGTTTAATCATTAGCTTCTTTAATACTTCACGTCGCTTCTCAGGTTGGATAAATACAAGTTGTCATTTTGTACAGTACAGGAATATACATATTTATTGTTGTATTTTTTGCCACCTTTTAAGTCTTTGTTTGTAGTTGTAGCTATTTCAATATTTGTATCGTTGTATATGTTGTTTAGGCTATAGATTGAATTGTGAGTTGATTCTTTTGTAGATATGTCGGACATATAAAAATCTTCAGCTATAGGTGGAGTATAGTTGTCAATAGAATTTTTCGGTGAATATTCTTGACAGATTGCAATAATTTCAATTCTATGCCTTTTCCACTTACTCAATAATAAACTTCTATTTTTTTAATATTGGGATTTAACTTTAAATAATTGCAAAGGTTTCTAACGGATTTTGGACTCAATGATATCATAATCTTATAAGGTATATTTAATTGCATGATTCCATTTGCAATAATCGCAGATGAAATTTTGTTTCTTTTTAATTTATTGCCCATCTTTTAAAATATTCTTTAGAGGAAATTTCTTAGGTAAATATTAAATAATAAATAAAATTGTAAATTCCCAACAAACAATAAAAATAGAATAAATATTTAAGTGACGTAAATACTAACCGATTATAATAATATACAAAACTCTAGAAAATGCTAAACGTACTAGTTAAAAAACAACATAGAAATTAGTGCCAAACATTAAAACTGAAAAAAAATAATTTAAAAACTAAATGAAAATAACAATAATAAGAAAATATAGAACGTTGTTAAGAAAGAACTGCATATAACAATATTAAGGAAAAAACATTCAATGTAACATTTGAAAAATAAAAACGCCAATTTAAAAATGACGAAGCAAAATACCAAAACAAGGTTTTAACGATCAAAATATTATAGATTTTAGGTTATTTCTAAGTTATCTGGCATAAAAGACATGCGTTTTCACCGAGAGCTGAAAAACAACTGAGCATGCTATTAGATCAGCGTCATTGATTTATATACTTATCAGCAGAAAATAGACAATAAAGTAATTCCCCATAAAAGCAACGAATGAAGTCTGGTTTACAAAATATTAATTAAATATATTTAAATTTTTAATAATTAAAAAAGGTAGCATTTAATAAATTAAATAAAAATAATATTTATACACTAAACACAAACAATGGTGATCTTTTAAATATAAAAGCCCGTGTTTTTTTTAAATACATAGCACAGGATTATCCGACTAAGCAGTCAGTGGATAAAGATAGTCCTGCATAATGTCTCCTATTAGAATCTGTTAAATCGGAGAACCTATGCAGGACAATTAGTATTATCTAGTTCTGATGTAAAACTAACAAACAAGTTTAGCGTTCGGATCACACTGCGAAAATAAATAACATTCAGTTTTCCTATTATTATAAATAAACTCACCATATAAGTAAGTAAATATATATATATATATATATATATATATATATATATATATATATATATATATATATATATATATATATATATATATATATATTCTATAAATAAATAACATTCAGTTTTCCTATTAATAAAAATAAACTCACCATATAAGTAAGTAAATATATATATATATATATATATATACATATATATATATATATATATATATATATACATATATATATATATATATATATATATATATATATAATAAAACCTATTAAATGATAATTAAGTATAGTTTATCAATTCATGTAAATCACAAAGACGTTAGACAAGTCACGTACAATTAATAAATTTAAAGAATAGTACAAGAAAAATTGTCGATAGAATAAAAATCATACTTGTAAATATAAGTATTTTCTTCAACTTGATACATAAATGAATTATATCCTACGCATTGAGCAAAGTTATGTTCATCTACTAAAAACTATTGTGTTTCAAAATATGTGGCTTGTTTTTTTACAAATAGACTGCACCTTATTAATAATATTGCGGTTTGAGTTACGTGAAGATGATATTAAATTAAATAAAACTAGTAATCCTTTTTCTTCACTGGTTTATTTGTAACACTAAATGTACATTTCGTTCACTAAGTGAACATTTTTAATAGCTGTACTAAACTGGTTTAGTACAGTTTAGTACAGCTATTGAAAATGTTCACTTGGTGAACGAAATGTACATTTAGTGTTACAAATAAACCAGTGAAGAAAAAGGATTACTAGTTTTATTTAATGCACCTTATTATATTAATAGATAACATGGAGAATTGCAGTTTTAGCCATCTTCTTAAGAATAGAGAGAGCTATCTGTTAAACTATAAAGTGGTTGCTGTTAAGTTATTTGGCTACGAAACTAAAACAAATTCAAACAATAATTATGTTTTGAGACGATTCAACTAAAATAATTTGATTGTAAAAACTTTATAGTGCAGCCGATAGCGCTCTTATTTTCAAGACAATAGCAAAAACAGCAACTCGTTATCTTACTTAGTTTTTGAAAAATCTTCTGGTTACAAAACCACTGCAAAAGATATTTTTGTTAATAAATGTTAAATAACTCCAAAACGGTACAAATTTGAATAAATGTTATAAATAAAATAACACGCACATTTTTATGGAGTACTTAAAAAATGAATAATATATGATCTATTAAAAATAAGCAAGTTGTATCCACTAATGTTTTTATAAACCACCCTGTATACACATAAATATTTTAAAACCCAGCAACTTTAGTAAAACAAACTGTTTTTCTATCTTTACCGTAAGCCAAGATATCTTCCAAAAATGAACTAATAGGACACCCTGTATGTTCAGCAAAGATATTTCACGATAAAGAATATTGTCACGTTATCAATATCTCTTTAAACTGCTCTACATATCAAGTTCATAAGAATAATGTAAGTTGTATTTATTTACCTATTTTAAATAATACCCAATTTTTAGAAAAAGCATCTAGTAACTAATAGTTTTCCCAGCGTGTAAATAGGTGTCGGACTATTAAAAGAGATGCTTTAACCAACTGTGTATACTAGATTTATTACAAAATTGTAAGTTTCATTTTTACTAGCTTTTATAAAGTATATCAATTTTGATGGGTGGGTTTCTCTAAACTAAAAGTTCTTTTAGGATATTAATTTGCGTCAGGCTTTTAGTAAAAATGTCTCAAACACTTTTATATACCAGATTCATAGCAAAAATCGTAGATGTATATTTTGTGATTTTTCTAAAATATGTCAATTTTCAGGGGTGGGTAGCTCGAAACTAAAAGTTTTCTCAAGGTGTTAATTCATTTTAAACTATTAGTAGGAATGTTTTAAACAACTATACATACCACAAATTTAGCAACAACGTAAGTTGAATTTTTTAGAATTTTTCTAAAATATGTCCATTTTCGGAGGTGGGTAGCTCGAAACTGAGAGTTTTCTCAGGGTAGTAATAAGTGTCAGGCTGTTAGTAGGAATAATTTAAACTATTCTATGTACCAGATATACAAGGTGGCCATAAAAGGTTTGATAATCTTCAGGTAGAGTGGTTCATTGATTAATTTCAAGCAGAATATTTAAGTAAAAAAATATTGTATTGTGGCTTATAACTCCTCACGAGCCAATTTAAAGAAATGTAAATTTGGCAACAATGGATCAAACAAGTGTTTAATTTAATAATAATCATAAATTTAACAAATCTACAAAAATGTATATTTGAAGTATACATCAAAAATGAAAGATTAAAGTAAATGTTCAAATTGATAACCATCCGTTTCTAAGCAGATCTGGAGCCGTCGTGGGATAGAATTAATTACTCGGAGCAACATCTCTTCAGTAATTAATTCCACTGCAACACGAATTCTATTCATGACGTTTACATTGTCCACTGGAGGTGTTGCATATACATTTTCTTTTAAAAATCCCCAAACGAAAAAATCAAGTGGATTCATATCCGGCGACCTTGCTGGCCATAGTATGGGTTCATTGCGCCCAATCCATCTATTTGGAAATGTTCGTCCAACCATTCTCTTGAAATTCTTGCTGTATGAGGTGGTGCACCATCATGCATGTACAGCATGTTGTTTACTAAATTTAGTGGAACATTCTCAGGGTATTAGTAGGGATGTTTTAAACAACTCTAGATACCACATATATGGCAACAATGTGAGTTAATTTTTTTATGATTTTTCTAAATTATATCATATTTCAGGGGTGGCTGGCTCGAATCTGAGAGTTTTCTCAGGGTAGTGATTAGTGTCAGGCTGTTAGTAGGGATGTTTTAAACAACTCTAGATACCACATATATGGCAACAATGTGAGTTGAATTTTTTATGATTTTTCTAAATTATATCATATTTCAGGGGTGGCTGGCTCGAATCTGAGAGTTTTCTCAGGGTAGTGATTAGTGTCAGGCTGTTAGTAGGGATGTTTTAAACAACTCTAGATACCACATATATGGCAACAATGTGAGTTGAATTTTTTATGATTTTTCTAAATTATATCATATTTCAGGGGTGGCTGGCTCGAATCTGAGAGTTTTCTCAGGGTAGTAATTAGTATCAGGCTGTTAGTAGGGATGTTTTAAACACCTCTAGATACCACATATATGGCAACAATGTGAGTTGAATTTTTTATGATTTTTCTAAATTATATCATATTTCAGGGGTGGCTGGCTGGAATCTGAGAGTTTTCTCAGGGTAGTGATTAGTGTCAGGCTGTTAGTAGGGATGTTTTAAACAACTCTAGATACCACATATATGGCAACAATGTGAGTTGCATTTTTTATGATTTTTCTAAATTATATCAATTTTCGGGGGTGGGTGGCTCGAAACTGAGAGTTTTATTTGGGTGTTGATTACTGTCAGACTATTATTAAGGATATAAAATTTAATAATTTTTGGGGGTAGGTTTCTTGAATCAGAGGTTTTCTAAAATGTTGATTGGTATCAGGGTGTTAGTGGGGATGTTGTGAACACATTTTCTCACCAGATTTCTGGCAACAATAATAGTTGTATTTTTCTTTTTTCGAAATTTCGAAGTTTTTGGGGGTGAGTATTTAAAAATAGAGTTTCTTGGGGTTGTGGAGTAAATGATAATTCTTATATTTGTCTAAATATTGCTAGGAGAATATTTTATGCATTTTCTAAACAGCGACTTTTTTAATATCATATAAATAAGTTTTAAGGGTTATATTAATTTCTAATTGTAGGGTGTCAATTTATTTTGGTTTGAAATCATGTAAATCAGTATTATAATTGTCTTGAAAAGTCTTAAAATGTTATTTAATTGATAATTAAATCGAGTGCAATATTTGACTGGTCCGCTGTAAATTTTTGATGCTGGATAAAAAGTGAATCTGAATTTGATGCTAACTTCAACATCATAAAATTTTAGTGATTGCTTCGATTTTTCCAGGATCCGGTTTTACACCTTTATCTGAAATGATATGTCCTAAATATTTTATTTCTTTGTGGAGAAATTCGCATTTATCCAATTGTAATTTTAAATTATGTTCTCTTAATCTAGTGAATACTGTTTTTAGATTTGAATTATGTTCTTCTAAATTTCGTCCGTAAATAACGATGTCGACGATATACACGAAACAATTTTTTCCTATTAAACCACTTAAAGTTAGTAGAGTGCCATAAAAAACTACTGTTAAGACTTTTGTATGAAGATTAAATATCTACTGGACAAATTGCTCTCGCAATAAAATGCGTTTTCTGTCCTGTTATGGCTCCTTTCTAAATGAACATCTATTCGAGCGAAAAAACCCAAACAAGAAACGTGGATGTAATGAAATTGGACTAAGAAAAGAATTTGCATTGCTGAGTGTTTCGCAAAATATACGTCGAACTGCAGGTTTACAGTAATTTAAAACTAGCATTATATTTCAGTAATTTTAATGAACATATTTAAAGTTTCGAATCTATTGTAATTTGATGATTCTGCAGCAGCTGCAATATTACAAAAAGCTGTTAAATGCCCAACCACAATTAAAACTTTTGAATATAGATTGATTGTAATCTGATGAAAGACATATAATTTGTTAACATTTAATTTACTAGAACAAGGTGGGAACATGTTTTCTAAATTTATCAGAATATTCCTACTTTTGATAATAATGATTTATTAATTACGGAGTAATATTTTCATTGATTTGCATCTATCCTAAAATCTAATATAAAAAATATATTTTGTAATATTACAGAAATAAATCAATTTCCGTCATATAAAAAAAATTGAGATAGCTGATAAACTGCTATCCCAGTACCGTTTCAATTAGCGACACAGAAGCTAGGGCTGAGTTGCAAAGATTATTAGATCACACTGCGACAAGGTTCATTAAGTTTTTAAATAACCCTGAATTACCCAATAAAATGATTATATATTACAAATGGGGATTTGATGGTAGTGCTGGTCATAGCCAATACAAGCAAGTTTACAAAACTTTTGATGAGTCAATAATCATCACAATCATTGTTCCATTGAGACTTAATAATATGACTAATGATGCAGTCATATGGAATAAAACGCCTTCTTCAACACGGTAAAAACATTTAATAACTTGAAGAAATTTAAAATGTTACATTTACAATGAGCCCGTTCATTGTAGACAACAGTTGGGAGTTTACTGCCAACTGGATTGTTAGTCGTGAACTTGTTTGGGAGTTTTGCAATCGTACAAAATGATGAAATGTTGAATGTTGAACATTTTGATGAACGGGCCCAATATCGCTTTCACGCTATGTATTACGAACATACATTATTTTCATTAATTTCCTTGTTTAAAAAGATTTTGCAGACTAATAAGAATTTGCTTCGAAAAGGAGTCTGCAACTTTAATTCAAATGGAATATGATCGAGTGAAGAATGAAATTTTAACCTTATCGCCCTCCGTAGTTAACTTGGAAACGACTGAAATTGTATTTGACCATCGCTTGTTCCTTGCAATGCACGATGGAAAATCAATAAATGTATTAAACAATAAAAAAGTATCATCGGTAATATTATTATGATAATTCAAAAATATTGTTCTAATATAATAGTAATACCATTATTATTCTTTTCAGATGTGTTATATTTGTCTTGCTGGACCTAAAGACATGAATAATTAAAATTTGGCAGAAACAAAAATAAACAGTGCATATGATTCCATTTTTCAATATGGTTTATCTCCTTTACACGCACGAATACAGTTTTTTGAATATTTGCTGCACCTCGCATACCTGTATATTTTTATGTATTACAATCCGAGATGACATTTTTAGCCTCTTCAACCTCCCTTAAGCCTCCTCTCAACCTCTTCATCCTGTTCAAAACCTTTTCGGCCTTATTTTGGTGTCCTTAGAACCTCTCCTAAACTATTTCAACTGGTTACGTATTTCTAAAAATATGGCATGGCATGTTCAGCCTCCTTTCAGCCACCTTTTTATCTCGATTCGACCTCTTTCCAGCCTCCAGTTCGAAACTGAAAATTTCATCTCGAGAATATTACTAAAAAACTATTTCAAATATACTTTAAATAATAGTATTAGCTCGAGAAGTAGTTGTTTGAACATTTGTCTCAATGAGACAACAATTTTGCAGATAGTCGATATTAATTTTAATTCGTTTTTATATTTTGTAAATATTCTGCAAACTATTGACAAACTCAATTTTTCTTTATGTTAAATTTTCTTTATGTTAAACTGTACCGTTAAAGGCGGTATGCCACTCTCTCAGGTATTAAATTGTTCGCACCTACTAATGACTTAATCCCTTTACCTATAAATAACATCTCTTCATTTTCACTCGCCCCACTTTTGTGTACCTGTTTCGACGACACACTTCGATATTCCTGTAAGTTTCCTGTTTATTTTAAGATTTTTTTGTATTGAAAGTCTAAGGCATTACTATACTGATGAGAGATAAATCTCGAAACGCGTCCATAGATAGCTTAAGATAATTAATATTCATTTCCTCTAATTTTTTCAATTTATTTCAATTTACTGTTGTTTCATTTAGTTTGGTGAGAGAATAATTTGGCCTGATGTTGCATTTTGCATATAAATTAGCCATAGAAAAGTAAAGCTGTCGTGCGACTCAAATATTCATTGTATAATTCAATATCTATCGGGGTATTAGCTCGAAAAGTAGTTGTTTCAATGAATATTTGGAGACTTGTCTCAATGAGATAAAAATTTTGCAGAAAGTTATTAATTTTAATTCGTTTTTATATTTTGTAAATATTCTGCAAACTATTGACAAACTCAATTTTCTTTATGTTAAATTTTCTTTATTTTATACTTTAAATAATTATTGTGCTGAATCAAATTGGAAATACATTCGGAAGTAGATCCTCAAACGATAACAAGACTATTTCTCATTGCACACTACACTTTTTAACATTCCACGGTATAATTAATTTTAGCGGAGTTGTAAGAATTTTATAATAATACATATTTATTTTTACGATTAGGATGGTATTGCCCAAAGAATGCCGCTAAAAAGGGATGAGGTTATCCGATGACCAGAAGCAAACTGTAGACAATGCTTTTGGGAGAACTAGATTCCGAGTTTTCGAGGATAGAAAAGGAGAGACTGTGGTAGGGAAGTGGGTCCATCTACTTATGAATAGAGTAAAGGTAGAAGTATTCTAGAGAAAACTGCTCCGGTTGCGTCTACACACGCACACACACAAACGCGCTCGCTCTTATTTCGTCGTGTAATTTGATCTCGTCTACACCACTTGTACGATGATAAATTTTATGACCTTCAGAAAAAATAAACTGTTCCGAAGCATTTCTTTTATTTTCAGATTTCCAGCGTGTTCAAAATTATGGACTTTGGGAATCAGATATATTTAAAAAGCTCCTAAATAAACCTAAAATTTAACTAAAAACCAAAAAATAAAATTCAATGAGTTTACATTAAAGAATTCATTTGATATTATTTTTATCTTGATTGTTTTTTTTTTCTTCATAAATTCAATTAAAACTTTGGTATGTACCAAATTTGGCAAATAATATATATTATTGATTAGTTATACAGACAGTTTTTTAAGTATAAATAACTCAATATACAGAATACACTGTACATTTTTCTGGGCTTTTCCAAACTCGAAATTTTACTTCATGCGCCCCGCGCACAAAACACTGATTTTACATGAGGTTCAAATATACTTAAATTTCACAATATTTTAGTGTTTTATACACGTGGCGCATGAAGTAAAATTTCGAGTTTAGAAAAGCCCCGAAAATTTGTCTCGGGTCGCTGCGCGACCCTCGACAAATTTTCACGGGGCTTTTCTAAACTCGAAATTTTACTTCATGCTTAGTCTGGGAGAGGAAAACACTCGTTTAAAGCATCAAATTGAACTCTTTTAAAAACACAACCAATATCTACAGATTTAAAGAAAATAAGGTGAATTTGAAATATGTATACTTTAACGGAAAACTTCCTGTATATGAACTGTGGTAGACGAATAATAAAATTTATTATCACCACAAAAAGTCTATTCGAAAATATTTCTTTTATTTTGAGATTTTAAACGTGTTCCAAATTATGAAATTCGGGAATATATTTTATTAAAACAAATTTACAATGAAATTAACAATTCTAAAATATATTTTCAACGTTTTTAGTTATTTTATATATTTTTAATAAAAAAATTGTTAAAATTATTAGATTAATAGATTATTGTTTCAAATATTCATAATTTGTATAAATAAACAAAGTCATTTTACAATGAAAAAATGTAAAATATATTTCCAACATTTTTAGTTAATATACCGGGTGTGGCACTTAAGACGCCTCGGACCATAGCTCCTTTACGATAAAAGCTATCGAAAAAAATCTAAGAGCAAAGTGGTGCATAATTACCGTCGCTATGTTTCAAAAATATTTCTAATCATCAGTGGCGTGCCGTACTCCAGTGGCGTACCAAACTTATGTTTTTTTAAATGGAATGCCCTATTTTTTATTGCAGATTTGGAAAGTGCTCGAAGAGTACTTATTTTTTTTATCTAACATGTTATACCCTTCACTTTAGCGGTTTCGCTGTTATAACCCCTTCTTTCAAAATTGCGCCCCATTTTTGAGATTGTTTTGTAGAGAAACTAATTGACACCGGCGCCTAAGTTTTGAATTGAGGTACAGGTTAAGACCTCGTATACCTTCACATCATTTTTTTTTTCGGGTAATTTATGGAAAAAAAATAATTTTTGATTGAACTTCGCATGTTGTCATTTTTTTCGAAAATTTCAAATGGCACCCCCTTAAAAAAATTACGGCGTTGTACAGCCAAAACTCTAAATTTTTCATTGGTACAAAAAAAATTACACATTGCATAACAAAATTTCGGAGAAAAAAGGAATTTCATCGCAAATGTCGGGAAACGTTTTCCGTTCCCAAGAAAGATTGGTAATTGTCAAAGTAAATTATTAGACGCCAGTAGCAGCCATAAGTCATTTTTGATAAAGGTTCAAAAATGTTCCGAACTCAAGAGGAAATGGTTGACATGATATTTATTCTTGGAGAATGTAACAAGAATTGTTTCTTGGCGTCACGAGTGTACGCTGCGAGATATCCGCACAGGGCACATCCAAATGAACGTGCGTTTCAAAAAGTGTTCTAGAGATTTACTACTACGGGAAGTGTGAAACGGCCAAGGAGAGTTAGAAAGAAGACAGTTTTTACCGAAAATAATGAACTGCAGGTTCTGGAGGCAGTTATTGAAGATCCTCATACCAGTATCCGTGATATTAGTAGGAATCACGATATTTCAACGCGATCCGTACATCGTGTTCTTCAAAAGTACAAATTCCGTCCATTTAAGATTCAACTGCACCAAGAATTGCAACCTCAAGATTTTCATGCGAGGCAAGATTTCTGCTTGTGGGCTATCAACAAAATTGAGCAGGAGGAATCATTTCTTATGCGCGTATTATTTTCTGATGAAGCGACGTTCCATAGAAATGGGCATGTCAATCGCCACAACTACCATTATTACGCCGATGAAAACCCACACGCCATGCGAATGATAAACCACCAGCAAAGATGGTCGCTGAATGTTTGGGGAGGCATACTTGGAGAACACCTTTTGGGTCCTTATTTCATCGAGGGGCACCTGAACGGCAACAGTTATTTGAGGTTCCTTCGCGACGACTTGGATGATCTCTTGGAAAATGTCTCTCTAGCCGCTTTACGACAGATAGTTTTCCAGCACGATGGAGCTCCTGCACATAATAGCCGTGTCGTTCGGGAATTTCTCGATGAAACGTTTCCGGACTCCTGGATTGGTCGTGGGGGTCCTGTGAGGTGGCCGCCAAGATCACCAGACCTCACTCCCCTTGACTTCTTCCTTTGGGGCCATATCAAAGACGAGGTTTACAGGACGGTACCAACTACTGTCGAGGATATGAGGGAGAGAATCCGCGCGGCTTTCCGCGGTATATCACCAGAAGTCCTTAGGGCAGTGTCTAGAGCCTGTGAGTCGAAGTTGCGGTTATGCCTCCAGCAGGAAGGTCGTCATTTCGAACATTTAGTTTAAGTTGTTAAATTTTCTTTATCTGCATTTTTCATATCATGTTGAATAAATAGGTACATACTATTATGTTGACCGTATTTGTGTTTTTGTTTTCTCATGGCACTCTTGGGAACGGAAAACGTTTCCCGACATTTGCGATGAAATTCCTTTTTCTCCGAAATTTTGTTATGCAATGTGTAATTTCTTTTGTACCAATGAAAAATTTAGAGTTTTGGCTGTACAACGCCGTAATTTTTTTAGGGGGGTGCCATTTGAAATTTTCGAAAAAAATGACAACATGCAAAGTTCAATTAAATTTTTATTTTTTTATAAATTACCCGAAAAAAAAATATGTGAAGGTATACGAGGTCTTAACCTGTACCTCAATTCAAAATTTAGGCGCCGGCATCAATTAGTTTCTCTACAAAACAATCTCAAAAATGGGGCGCAATTTTGAAAGAAGGGGTTATAACAGCGAAACCGCTAAAGTGAAGGGTATAACATGTTAGATAAAAAAATAAGTACTCTTTGAGCACTTTCCAAATCTGCAATAAAAAATAGGGCATTCCATTTAAAAAAAAATAAGTTTGGTACGCCACTGGAGTACGGCACGCCACTAATGATTAGAAATATTTTTGAAACATAGCGGCGGTAATTATGCACCACTTTGCTCTTAGATTTTTTTCGATAGCTTTTATCGTAAAGGAGCTATGGTCCGAGGCGTCTTAAGTGCCACACCCGGTATATATTTTTAATAAAAACGTGTTTAAAAATTAATAGATTTTTAATATATTTATGTTATTAAACATTTTTTATTTAAAAGTTAGATAAATACAAAAATCTTTTTACAATGAAAAAATCAATTTGAAAAATGTTTGATGGGTATTTTTATTGGAATTGATAACAAAAAAACAGAAATTATTTCAATAAAATAAATACATTATTTACGGATACACAAAACTAAAAACATAGCAATATAGATTCATATAAACATTCATATATACAAAAAACTAACAAACATTAAAAAACTATATTAAATATATACATATAACTGTTTTCTTATTTATTAACGATATTTTAGAAGCAGTTTTTTCGTTTTTTTTTTTTTATTCAGTAATAATTATACAGAAGTGTAACACAAAATCAACAGAATATATTTTAAATAAAAAGCCAACAAATCAACACCTCATCATCTGCTTGTTTAATTTCATGACACTCCGGTTTTTAAAAATACAGTAAATAGCAAAGCTCGGTGTGGATATTTTTACTCTAACCAAATGAATATCATAATTTCCCTGAAATAATTAGGGAAGATAATATTTTAATTTTAAGAAATTAACATTAAAAATGCTACGTTCCGTTTCATCCATTTACACTCTGAATAACGTGTATGAATATCGAATTAACTTTTTTGACAATATTCATTATTTTAGTGGGGATAGCTTTATAGAAGGGATGAAAAATCAAATTCTTCGAAGTGATCTATCTGTTTTTTACCTATTTGTAGGCATTTTTTCGACCACGTTTTTATTATGGTGTATACCTTAAGTATTGCGCGACCAGAACAACTGCAACTTACAGATAATCCGCAACCTTCTAAAAACCATAAATATTTTGGGATTTAAAAAGATTATTTACTGTTGACACATTTAATCCGTATCCGCAGAATCCAATTCGGTAATTTCTTATCATGTTTTTCACTAACCGATATTTTAGTTAGACACTTTTTGATCGGGTTTTCTTAAATCATTTTGAATTAATTATTTTTACTTATCTATTTAGTCTGTAACATAACCCATCGGCACCTTTTGTAAATGTTATCTGACTAATAATAAAACCATTGAAATAATTGAATTAACCTGACATACAAAACATTGTAAACTGGAAATAGAGTATTCAATAATTTTTGCAATTACACTTCTCAGAGAAAATCTATTATACTTATTCTATTAAAAGACATCTTGTTGATTTCTAAATGTTTTTGATTATCATCACTAACGAGACTTTTCAACATATTTCAATATTTGAGCCAATTATCTCAAATATTATCGATAACACTTGTTTCTGATTCCTGGGACCCTAAAACGTATATTTCCGTACAAAAAAGATAGCCATGAGGTCGGTAACAAATATTTAAATGTAAAATTTATAATGTTATTAACGTGACTAATTACTTGATTTAACAAGTTTGTTTGTTTCGCAGTTTTTGATAATATTCTCAATTATAAAGTTTCATGATTTTTATATAATTTGTACTTTCTCTATATAGCATTTCGTGTATCTCGGGAAGTATTGAGAATATCGAAAAATATTTCTGCTTATTCTTTTTTAAATTATCCCCATGCAGCCGCACGACGGATGCCATAAATGTTAATCCAAAAATTAGGTAACATTTTAGTGCCCGCTGTGTGTTGTCGGTGTTGGTCAAATGGCACACAATAAGCGTTTATAAAATTTCAATCGAAAAAGTACGAGTTGATCATGTAACAATCGTTCAAAGTAAACGGATAATTAAAGTAGTCAGTGCAAAAACCACAAATTTCTGAAACTGTTAATATTTATTAAAAGTATGGTTCATTTAATAAAATACGCATCGTGATTAAAATATATACTGAGTCCATTTTGGGATCTGATTTTCTTCTTTTGCAGAATAAACACTCCTGTTGAATTGAATTATTGCTTTGTGTTTTAATAAATTTGATGCCAAACACTGACTTTTTGTAGCAACTACTGTTTTGACGATTTTATTTTCGTATAATCGTTTACTATTTTCAAGCTATATTTCAAATGAAACTGAGGAGAACTCAAAAATAATACCTCGAAAATACTGCTAGTAGGTAAAGAAATGATTTTAATTTTATTGTAATCGTTTTGGTCAATTAAGCGATACAAACTCAAATTCCAATTACATTGGAAATCTTTACATGAATTACAATGCGTCTTGAAACGGGACACATAGTATATTTAAAACTATTTTAACCCATTAACGGCCAAGCAATTCTAACTTTAAAAGTTAATTTTAATTAAAATTCTACACTTCTTTTTATGATTTCTATAAATGACTTATTGCATTACATACTGTGAATTTTTTCTTTAAATACACATAATGTATACGTGAATTTAATAAAAAATTAAAAATCATAAATAGTTTATTATTATTATTATATTAAAGTGATAATGGATTTTCAAAAAATTAGTGCCTCAACAATGTAATGTATACGCTGTCAATGTTCAGGCATTCGTCGATTTTATATAAAAACGTGCAATATGAAGTTAAGAACGAGTGTATTCACTCCCAGACTAAGCATGAAGTAAAATTTCGAGTTTAGAAAAGCCTGAAAATTTGGCTCGGGCGCGTAGCGAAGCGGAGCGACCGAGCCAAATTAGGCTTTTCTAAACTCGAAATTTTACTTCATGCGCCACGCCTATAAAACATTGTAATATTGTGAAGTGTTTATTTTATAATACACTTTAAATAACAAAATATTTAAATTTTTCTTGGTACATTTTCAATTCAGGTCAAATAATATAATATATCAAATAAACTTATTTAGTAACTTAATTATCAAAAAATAATAATGTTCCGTGTATGCATCAACGGCGCTTAATGGGTTAAAAACTTCAAACGGTAATAATTCAAAAACTAAAAAAAAATGACTTAACTGCATTTTGCACTGACCCCTCTAATTAAAAAAGAAACCCTTATCGATAAGTAGATTTGATCTGATCAATAGGATTGATCTGATTAGTTAATAAAATGATAAGTTGATGTATTTGTTTTACTTTTTATCAAAAGTTAAGTAGTTTTGTATTTTAAGTTTCTTGTACAAAATAAATAATACTTAATGAATTTTACAACGTTCACATATAATTTCATAAAATCTATTCTCTAATAACGCAGAAAATAAAATTGTAGAAGGAAACGCATGACTGAATGTAACACGCATCCTTAGCTCGTTAAAAGAAAAAAAACGTGTTTTCAAGATTGAAAAATCAACATCTGGAATATAATACAACGAAAAGCTCGGAATAGAGGGAGAAAGAAATTGTCTCTCTCTCACTCTCTCTCTGAGACTTGATTTCGCGACATCTGGAGTAAAATAGTCGTAACCGACCGACTGCAGGAAGTCAGACTGGTGTATATAGGCAGCCATATACATCAATTTGGCATCCAGCGCTCTGCTCCCATTCGCGTGTACCCAAAATTTATATGGGGACTGGCTAACTGGATATATATGAACTGTGGTAATATCACAAATATGACTGCTAAATGTATACCCCTTTTGACATAACTATTCCCAAATAAGGTTACTTAGATTATTGGAAATTAAAATTATTTGATTATTGCAGAATTCGGATCCACAAATGATGGCAATAGTGCCAGAAAGTTTTTTGACAAGAGTAAGGTTGCTGCAAAAATATTAAATATCAAAATAGATATTGTCAAACGATTGGCAACAATATTGACAGCAATAAATACCGGATGTTTGATTAAGGGTGGCCATCGGCTGTATCTCAGAAACTATCTATCGTAGCATCTTGTAGTAAAAAAATTCATAGTAAAAGTGGCCAAGAGAAATTGCTGGAAATTACTTGTGAGTTTCTAGCTTTGCCACTAAAGGACGCAATCTCTATCAAACAAGATAAAAACAAGTTTTTATCAAATAAATGAAAAATTACGCTTTGTCAAAAATATGAAATTCTTAATCTACGCAAAATTTTACTCAATTTTAACTATTTTCTCGTTTATTTAGCTTTTACATAAAACGCAGAGAAGAATGAAAATATCTAGCCGTTTAAATTAGTGATGGGAATAATCGATATACTAATTAGTAATTAGTCGATTATTGAAATATATCGATATAATCGATTATTATGCGGAAATTAGTATATACTAGTTTAAGCGATTATTTGATCGGGTAAAGTAGTAATTACTAAGTAGTAATTACTAATCTAAGCGATTATTTGATCAAGTAAAATAGTAATACGAATTTAAGCGATTATTTGATCGGGTAAATTAGTATATATTATTTTAAGCGATTATTTGATCGAGTAAAATAGTATTAACGAATGACGATTTTAAACGATTATCTGATTGGGTTATTTCGTCGGGCAAATTTGTACTTGGTATACCCCTCGAAATACCACCTCCTCAAAATACCATCCCCTCGAAATACCAACCCTTCGAAATACAACCCCCGAAAAACCACCCCCCGAAACAACCACCTTAAAAAACTTTGCCTGTAATATTACACCACCCCCTCCAAAAAAACCACTCCAAAAAAACGACCCGCAAAAATACCCCCTGTAAACACATTCTTGGAAATACCCTTATAATTTTAAACTTCAAGGTTAACTACTAATTTTCAACTACTAATTTAATCGACTATTAAAATATATCGATTATTCCCATCACTAGTTTAAATGACTGTAACATTAGTTGCTACTAAAAAACCACTCCAAAAACGACCTCCAAAAATACCTTCTGTTAAAACATTCTTGGAAAACCACTTTATATCGCTTGTTGATTCTACTACATAATTATTCATTTTACATTTTAACCCCGCTCGTTATAATTTTAAACTTCAAGGTTAACTACAAATTTTCAACTACTAATCGACTATTAAAATATATCGATTATTCCCATCACTAGTTTAAATGCCCGTAACATTGGTTAGGTTTTACCAAATTTAACAAACTTAAGCTCATTTAATAGATAATTGAATGCACCTTACACAGATTTACTTAAGTTTATATATTAAGCGCCAGAGGGCGCGATTGAAACAATCAATATATTATCTCAATTTTCTTTAAATTATCTAATTGAAACGTATATGTGAGTAACGTTAGTTAATTAAAATGAGAAATACTGTGAAAAGTGGAAATTTGACAGAATGGCGCATTTTGCATTAATAGCGCCCTGTGGCCATTAATATAGGAACTGAAGTAACATATTTTTCTCATGACTGATCCTTACTGAATTTACGTTAGATAATGGATTGTTAAACTGCAACTGATGGAAAAGTGTACATACCTATTTGTTTATAGAAACATTATACGAAGAGGCCTCGGAGCATAGAAATAAAGTCAGGTATGGGCAACCTTTGACATGTTGAGGGCCAAACTTTAGCGTGCAAATACGTTCGCGGGCCGCGTTTAAAAGTACTTAGTGCATTTTAAAGTAGTGATAATATTTTTTGCGATAGATATTAGACATGAAATTATACGACAATGTTATTATAGTACAATTTATTAAAATAACAAAATGAAATTAAAAAAAATGGTACATTATAATTAAGTCGTTAAATTTGCAATTGTTACAAACTACGAAAGTTAAATACACCGAAATCAATGAGACACTTGAGCTTGAATTTGGGAAACTAATCCATCGATATTTGGATTAATTCCACTGACACAAAGACGTAAAGAATTTTCCAAATTATCGTCAGTCAGTCTTGTACGATGTGTTGATTTATTAACTTTCATCAATGAAAAGAACTGTTCGCATTTATAAGTACTGCCAAACGCACAAATCAATCTTCTTGCGAATTTTCTAAGCTGCGGAAAATTGTCTTCTTCTCGGTATTTTTTGTAGAAATCGCACAACTCTACGTCTTCAAATTTGGATTTTAGGAGTGAGTTTTCTTGAATCTCGATCAACTCCATTTTTAAGTGTATTGGAGCATTTTATACAATATATGTTGTAGGAGTAGCAAATAAACTGAAACAGTCTTTCATGTTTTTGAAGTCGCAAAATCTGTTCGAAAATTGTTCCGACAGTAACTTGAGTTCTTCAGCATATTGAGCACAAGCAATATTTTCATACGCAGAGAGCGTGTTGAAATGGTAACTGTTACCAGACAGCATCTGTGACTCCCACAAGCGTAGTTTGATCTCAAACGCTTTTAAATGGCTGTACAAATCATTTACTCCTTGTTATTAAAGTTTCAAATTTAAATCATTCAAATAGCCTGTAAGATCGACCAGAAATGCTAAGTCACATATCCATTTTGGGTCACTTAATTCAGATAGTGGTTTATCTTTTATTTTCATAAAGTCTGCTATCTCATTTCTAAGCTCGTAAAACCGTTTCAACATTTTTCCTTTGCTCAGCCATCTGACTTCACAATAATATGTTACGTCGTTATATTCAGCTGATATTTCATCCAAAAACGCCTTGAACTGACGATGGTTAAGCCCTCGGGATCGAATAAAGTTGATGGTTTTTACTACCACATTCATAACATTCTGGAGTCGAATGGACTTAGAACACAAGTTCTGTTGGTGTATAATGCAATGAAGGACTATCAAATCATATTTTTGCACATTTAATTCTGTTGCTTTTTCATTCAAAATTCCGATGAAATCTTTACGTAAGTCGACCATAGAAGGTGCACCATCAGTGCATACTCCAATTAATTTTGACCATGGCAAGCCAAAACTTGTGAATACTTTTTGAACTTCAATAAAAATATCCTCTCCTGTAGTGGTTCCTTTTAGCGGCTGTAAAGCAAGCAATTCCTCAGTAACAGTGAACTCCTTATCAACACCTCGAATAAATATAGCCAGTTGAGCTGTGTCAGACAAATCGGTGCCGGTGCTCTCGTCTAATGCTATGGAAAATGATTCAAAACCAGCCATACGGTCAGTCAATGTTGTTTTTATATCATTAGCCATCATTTCTATACGTCGAACAATAGTTCGTCTTGACAAACTAATTTTTTCAAATTCTTTTTTCTTTTCAGGACACATAATACCGCAAACTTCTAACATACACTCCTTGATAAATTCTCCTTCGGCAAATGGTTTTAATGCCTTTGCCAATTTTGAGCTAACTATAAAACTAGCTTTCACAACATTATCAAGTTGTGTTCTTTGTTTATGAAACATTTGTTGCTGTTTTTCCAAATTTGCGGTAAACTTCTGGATTTTATCTGTTCTTAATTGTCCTGTCAGTGAGTGCAGCGTAGCATGCTTACTTGAGTAATGCCTCTTTATATTGAATTCTTTCATTACTGAAAGGATTCATTACACAGCAAACAAATAGGCTTACCATTGTGCAAGATAAAAAAGAATTCTTCAGTCCATTTTTCTTGAAAATGGCGACCCTCTGTATCTACTTTTCGTTTCTTTCCACCAGACATCATTTTTGTTTACTTTTCGTTCAATAAACTTAATAACAAACTATAGTTAGTAACCACTCAAGGTGCACACAAAGTCACAAAGCAAGTTGACGGCTCGAGCAGTTCGCTAGGATATCGCTTGTCCAAGTTATCACCTCGGTAGCTCAAATAGAACTGAACTAACGTTCGGGCCATCCACCCGCTTATATAGGCAAAATGAACGAATAATCTGGAATAAATTGGTTTAGAATAATTGAGAAGCAATAAATCTTTTGATGTGTCGCCCGTGAGGCGGCAAACCTCAAAGAATTTGATCGAGCAAGTCGAGTGGCGGCGATTATCAAAGAGTGAGGCGGCAAACATCAAAGAATTTGATGTTTGCCGCCTCACTGTCACTCCCGTGAGTATAAGTACCTAATGTAATATTTTTTTAATTGGGTTTTTTCAAAATATCTCGCTGGCCGGATCATATCTTACAGCGGGCCGGATCTGGCCCGCGGGCCGGGGGTTGCCCATATGTGATATAAAGCAATGTCGGTGCTTAAATGCAAGGAAGATGTCAAGGAAGGATAACTTGACTGATATTTTTAATCGGCTCCTGTTAACTTCCGATCCCTGCATATCTTCTCTTAGAGCGTCAGCTAAGGTAAAGAAACCAATGAGAGAATTACCTGACGTTATACGAGAAATGGTTCGTCACGATAACGAGACTGAAGATGAGTCAGGAAGTGACGACGACTTCATATAATTACATTTATATTTATAGTTAAACTTAACTGTGAAACAAACGTGGAAAACAATATCATTTTTCAGCGGACGAAATGGAAACATAATATTTTGAAATAAAAAATTATAAAATTGGCGAACTATTTCGCTTCTCCACAAACGTCTGCCTCTAAGAGGACATATTATAATCAAATATTCATCGAAACAACTACTTTCCGAACAACTACCTTGACGGATATTGAAATATACAATGAATATTTGTTGTTACCTTACCTACCATAATATTTTTAAATGATTTTGCATTTGACACGAACCAAAAATATCTTTAAAAAATCTGAATTAATCAAATAAGTTTAGCCAATGACAAATGTGTTGAAAACATTTAATTTAGTAAAATTGACAGTTGTTATGACAATATTGCATGTGAAAATCTATCAGAATGATGATTTGAGCTCAATAAATTTTACACAAAATCATCTACCGCGTGTACCGTTTAACCTGACAAATCAAAATAACTCGAAAAATACGCATCGTACGAAAAAACGTGCTCACACCAAAAATTAATAGTACCTAAGTAGGTGGTGCGGGGGCAACTTTGAAATTTCAAATAGGAACCCACATTTTTTATTAAAGATTCAGATTCTACGGAAAAGAATACATACGTTTGTAGTGATACATTATTTTAATTCAAAACAGATGGCGCTGTAATCGCATAAACTAAATATAACATAAATAAAGTTAGTCGCGTCTCGCCAGTCTCCATAGGGGTTCTTAATTAAATTAAATGCTCAAAATGATGTCCTTGAAGTTCAATGAACTTGTTGATTGCATCTTTTAAGTAACCCAACAAGAAAAAATCAGGGGGATGTTTTGCCTTACATCTAAACTTACTTCTTCTAGCAACCTTGGTAGTACTTCTTCAAGAAAGTTTCGGTATGTGTTACCATTCAAATTGCCGTCAATAAAATATGGTCCGATAAGTTTATCACCAATTATTCCACACCAAACATTAATTGACCAAGGACGCTGATGATTAACTTCACGATTCCAGTGTGGGTTTTTTACACTCCAGTAATGCCTATTATGGCGGTTAACATCACCGTGGTTTGTAAATCTGGATTCGAGCAAAAAAGTTCGGATTTACTTGTATTCTCTCAACTGCTCATTGACAAAACGTTAGTCAGTTTTAAAAGTCATAGTCAGTTAATTCCTGGTACAAGGACACATGATACGGATGAAATTTATTAAATTTGAGAACTCTTCAAATACTCATAGCAGAAATTGCAGGTTGATACGAAATTGTGCGGATACTCACATGTGGATTATGAGCCACTGCAGCTAGCACTGCTATTTGATTATTTTCTCCACACACAGTAGATAGATATTCGTAGGGGTGGCTTCATTGGCCTGTACCACCGCGACCTTTGCAGATCTATTGTGGATCCCTATTATCCTAGACGACGTGCTCGAGATTCGCCTCTTTGATTAGCCCTATTAATCCTGACAGTGAGCTTTGGGTGTAGCTCTCTGCGCTTGGTTTAGTGTTGCCTAGCTTTAGGTATCTAACCCTTGCTAGGGCCTCACATTGGCACAGGATGTGGAGAGGAAGGTTCCTCTCCACATCCTGTGCCAATGTGAGGCCCTAGCAAGGGTCTCTTCTTCCTGGCAGAATCTACATATTGTATCCTCTACCAGACCTATTTTGATCGAGTGTTAGCTGAGCCTACAGTGTCCTGTCAGCAGACGTACTATAGCTTTAACCGTTTTTCTCTCTTGGTTGAGAAGATCGGTCGTGAAAGCCGGCGATTGTTTTTTGAGGAATTGTTTCGCCTGCCTCTGCCCTGGTGTGTTTGTCCACCAGGTTTGAGTTGTGTCTATGGAGACAATTTTTTATAGATTTTCTGACTGTGGTTTTTGCGATACCGCAGGAGGGTTCCGGGCCTTGACGAGCCTTGTTTGGCCAGTTCGTCTGCTTTATCGCTCCCTTGATAACCTTTATGTCCTAGGACCCATACCATTGTCACTTTTTTGCGACCGCCCATTTCGTTGAGATCGCTTACGCAGTCCCACACTAGCTTGGAATCGACCTGTGTGGTGCTTAGTGCCCTTAGCACCGCTTGGCTGTCCGAGAAAATAGCTATTGATCGACTTATGTTGTCTTGACTTACTATTTCTCCAATGCAGAGGTGGACCGCGATCGCCTCTGCCTGAAACACGGTGGTGTCCCTCGCCAGACTGACTGAAATCTTTGTCTCGGGTTTTGTGCTGTATATTCCGACTCCGACTCCTTCATCTGTCTTCGAGCCGTCAGTATACTAGTTTGATTCCGCGTTGGTAGGTGGGCCGTTCATCCAATCTTCCCTCTACGGGATCATCACTTTTTATTTCCTGTCGAAATTATATTTATTGACCATGGCATCGCTTGGCATTCCTGTTGTAGGGTTTGCCTTCAGCTCGTCTTATAGCCTTTGGTACTTTTTCCCGTGTGATCGGTTTATGGGAGCCTGTCCTCGCATTAGTCTGTATGTTACGGCCCTGGCCTCCCCTTGTATGAAGATGTGCAGTGTTGGTAGGTTCGGGATCATTTCTAGGGCTGCTGTCGGGGTAGTGTCCTGTGACACTGAGACATGCTATTCTTTGTGTGCTGTTCAGGTACCTTATCGCCCCCTGTTGCTCCGTCCTTGTCCACCACACTACTGCCCCGTAGGTTATCATGGACCTGATCACCCTTGTATATAACCAGAGGGTCATTTTGGGATTGAGCCCCCAGTTTTTCCTGCGCATTCTTCGACACCTTACCAATGCCATTGAGGCTTTTTTGGCGGTTTTCGTGATGTGTCGTCAAAGATTACCCCTAGATATTTCGCCTCCTTAGCGAAGAGAATTTTTGTGCCCCCGAGCGTCGGTGACCTTAGACCTTCTAGCGCTCTCCTTTTTGTAAACACGACAATCTGTGTTTTTTCGGGATTGACCGTCAGTCGTTCCCGTCGACACCAGTTGTCTACTATGTTTAGGGCCCTTTGTGTTCGTTGTGAGATACCTCCTGCGAACCGGCCTTTGATGACTATGGCCAGGTCATCCGCATACCCTAGGCAGTGGATGCCTTCTTCGGACAGTTTCCTTAGTAAGTCGTGTACAAGAGTTGCCTATAACAGTGGAGATAGAACCTCTCCCTGCGGGCAGCCTCCGCCAGCTCTAGCTTTAATGGTGTGCCCTCCTAAAGTGGATGGAATTGTCCTTTCCTCCAGTCTAGCCCTTATCCATTGGCAGAGGCTCGGCGGGACGCCTTTTCTTGCTTGTGCCTCTATAAGTGAGTTGGTTGTGACATTGTTGAACGCCCCTTCTATATCTAGGAATGTGACTATAGCTATCTCTTTGTCCTCCATTGACTTTGTGATGAGTCTGGTCGTCCAGCGCCGAGTCCGTAGACTTTCCTGGCTGGTAAGCGTACTGACGGTTACTGAGGGGATCTTTCCCCAGTATCTCGTCTCGTAGGTATCTGTCGACCAGTCTCTCCATTGTTTTCAGTGGGAATGAAGAGAGGCTGATGGGTCTGTAAGACTTCGGTGTTAGATCTACTATTCTACCTACCTTAGGCAAGTAGATCCTTTACACTTTGCCACGCCCTTGGTACGTGTCCTCTTGCCAGACAGGCTTTAAAGATCTTGTTAGATGCGACACCAGCTCCTCTATGCCCTTCTGTAGCAGAATGGGATAAATCCCATCCATCCCAACGGACTTATAAGGTTGGAACTTGCTCATGGCCCATCTGATTCTGCTTGGTCTTGTGACCTCTGTGGCTAACCTCCAATCATTTCGGTCTGGCTTTTTTAGCCTTTGGCCTCCTCTGACAGGATTGTTGAGGCTGGAAAGTGGACTTTTGGTAATTCCTTGAGACTTTCCTCTTTTGTTTCAGTATAGGTCCCGTCAGATTTTCTGAGGAAACCTACCTCTTTTGCAGCACTTCCATCCTTTGCCAGGACTTTGTGGATTCTCGAACATGCCGGAGTGTCGATTAACTCCTCGCAGAACTTCCTCTACGAGTCTTTTTTGGGTTTTCGGATTTCTTTGTTGTACTGCGTAAGCTTTTCCTTATAGGTGTCCCAATTCTGTGTGTTTTTGGCCCTATTTAATAGCCTTCGAACCTGGGCTCTTAGCTTTTCAAGGTTCTTGTTCCACCAGATTGTACGGCAGCCCCTGTGTCGGGTTGTTTTTTTCGGGCAGTTTTCCAAGTATGCAGTCTTGATGGTGTCATTTACTTGTTCCACTGCCAGTTCTAGCCTCTCCACCTCACTCACCGGTGCTGTTCCTCCCTGAGGGATTCTTTATATCCTTCCCAGTTTGTCTCTCTGAGGTTTCTATACTTACCCTCCGTGAGAGATGCATCCAGGTCGAAGCGGATTTGCCTGTGGTCTGAGCATGAAGACTCTTCTGACACATGCCAATTCACTATAACATCACTCACTTTCCCGGTACAGACTGTCAAATCCAGTACTTCTTTGCGGGTTTTTGTGGTGAAAGTAGGCTTGTTGCCTATATTGGCTATTATAAGCCCTTCCGCAGAGATAAAGTTTAATAAAGACTCACCTCGTTTGTTGATTTCCGAGCTACCCCAGACTGTGTGGTGTGCGTTGGCGTCACATCCTATGATAATAATAATATTCTTTATTGCCCAACAGGAAAATTACATCCCAATTACAAGACAATATGTAAAATAGATTAATTACATGGCCGTATGCGTGTATACATATACAAACATATATGATGAGCTGGTATGCCTTCTCCGCGGAGTATGCTACTACATCGCTTAGTATGCGCGGAGGGCAGGCCCTCTCATCTCTTGGGAAGTAGGCGGAGCAGATCATACAGCTCTTTTCTCCGTCCTCCGTCATGGCTGTTGTTATACCTGTAACTACATCATCCGTGCAGAACCGCGGTATTAGTGTACACTTTACCCTATTGCTATTGTAACTTAGCTAGGAATGTTGTGGTGCTAGGCGTGCTACATTCCCTCGAAATAACCAGGGCTCCTGCAGGAGGGCGATGTCCAGGCCTTCTTTATCGAATCTCCTGCACAGCGTTGCCGATGCGGCTTTTGCATGCTGGAGTTTCACCTGCAGGACCCTAATCTCCCTCTTATTGCTGAAGAGGGGTACCATGTGGCATCTTATCCTCGGATCCGGCCCCCGTCTCTTTGGAGTATAGCCTTAAGAGCGGACTGGTCCCGCTGGCGGAGGTCTGATCTTCGGATGAGACGTTGCCTTGTTTATTTGCGTCCTCCCCGGCTTCGCTTGAGCCTTGGGATTCGGCGGGCCTCTTCGGGGCTGTGGCATTTTTGACCTGCTAGTCCCCTTCTACCGCTTTGTTGCCCTCTCTGATACGGAGTCGCAGCCTACCGTACCCGAAGAAGGGGTGCATGATTAGCTTCTCCACCTCCTCCTTTGACTTTTTGTCAATCTGGCTTCCGGAGTTTTTCCCCACACCGTCCAGAGGTATGTCTTGAGGCCTCTGTTCCCTATCCTCAGTCTATTGAGGATCCTGTCGGCCCCCAGCCTTTCTGTCCCTTCAACTCCTTGAAGGATGCTCCCTCCCAGGGTTTTAGGGTTTGGATCGTCTCCCTTAGTCACTGTGCACTGTCCGTGTCGGCGCATGTGACCGTTAGGTAGCCTGGTCGGTACGTACATTTGCTGAAGCACAAACAGTAGCTCTACGCATTCGTTTGTGCGGTTGTACACTTCCGTCAGTAGAGAATTGATTAACCACTCTAACGAAAGAAGAACGTGATCGTACTTTTTGAGAAATACAAATTGACAGCATTGTCGAAATTTCGCCTGAATTCGCCATAAATGAAAATCATTTCAATTTTTTCTTGTACAGAAACATCCATGATGAAAAGTTAGAAGAGAATGAGAATGACAATGTGTGACGCACAATAATTGTGCTATGTGTTGCACATCTCACAAATACAAATTAAAATTTGTAAAATGAATTCATTTTTAAATTTAAAATAAATTTAAATTTTATTATGAATTAAAATGATGTTTCAATGAAAACTTACGTATTGTTTTCCGTAGAATCCAAATCTTTAATAAAACATGTGGGTTAATATTTGACATTTCAAAGTTGCCCCCCGCCCCACCTACTGGGGGTGGAGCAGGGGGCTGAATTTAGAACAGGATGATGCCCTCTTTGGTACTATTAATTTTTGGTCTGAGAACGTTTTTTCGTACGATGCGTATTTTGCGAGTTATTTTGATTTGTCAGGTAAAATGGTACACTCGGTATAACCAACCCAAAAGTTTTGACGTAATTTTATAATGACAACATTATAAAATTACGTCAATCATCTAGAATAATAGTTGATTAGAATTGCGCGGACCATAAAACCTATAGAAAACCTTTTTTAGATTCACATACAGTAACATTATGAACCACAATGCGCGCTTTTTCCGCCATTTGGCCCAAAAGTGCGGCGGGAACGCGTGGTCCGCGTTTACGCTAAATTTTAACGTGGCCAATGCGGAAATTTGTGCTTGTTGGTTTCACTTTAAATTAAGATTACAATTAAAGTTACAGTTCAAAATATTACTAAAGAATAATATGTTTTATCATTAGCCGCAATATTTAACAGTGTTATAAAATCGATATAATATTCATTATCACCTAAATACATTTATTATTACAATAATTAATTAACTAAAAATTAATAATTACTTAAGTATATTACTAAAATCAAAGCACAGTTCATATACGCGTTTTCCGGGAATAATTCAAACTTCTAATATTTTTACTCGAAATTCGAAATCGAATGTTTATGGTACAGGTATTGAATTTTATACTGTCAGAATTAATATTCCATATGGATGTTTCAATGGGACTGATACATTTTATTATTATGTGGAAAATAGTAAAAGACAGACATAACCTCGCAGCGTTTATATAATTAACAGATTTGTAGAATTTGACTTATCCTTGGTAAAATGTAATTATTCTACAAGAAAGCTGTACTCTTCCGCTTTAAAATACAGTTTTATTTTCTCCAGTGGGACACTGCGATTAAAAGTTATCGAATTTCTACCGTCGACTTCTTTGCTCAAATATGTCACTTCGCGCGCCAATTGAAATTCAAAATGATCGATTACTTGAATCGTTATTTCTGAGAGAACGGTTCATTTCGCAAAAAATTGCTACAGAACTTTTTTGTTCAAAATCCTTTCAGCTATATTTTTTGTTTGAAACATTTTTTTGCAAATTTGTGGGAAATCGATGTTTTCCGTTGTTTACCCCCTGCGGGGGTGGTTTTCGAGGGGTGCCCGGGTGTAGGAGTGGTAAACTTTTTTCATCTTATTATGGGTCCATAGATGGTTTTTAAAGGTTGGGTGGTATTTTTGTCTCTTGACGACTGGACTACGATTACACACAAAGATTTCGCTCCCAGACCCTTCGGCTTAGCGCAAAAAAATAATCCTCATTACTTTCCGGACAAACCATGAGTATCAATAAATGTTATTACAATTTTTTTTAGATGTGCTTTGGGGGGAAAAAGAGGCTTTCTATGTACATATTTTTTAGTAATATAATAATGCCCAAATTTAATAAAACATGAAAAATATTGGAGTACAAATTGAATACATGTGTTTAAAAATTTGCTTTATTTTTTCTGCAAGAATCAATAAAATGTATTAAGTAGGTACTGTTGAGAAATATTGTTTGTCCTCTAGCTTGATGTTATGTTTAATCTCAAATTACATAAATTAAAAATATGTGGTATACGTTTATCTAAGGTGAATCAAAAACAATCAATAATACATTTAAAAAATATATTTACATATACCTATATCAAAAATATAGGCGATCATTGAGAAAAATGATACATAGAAAAAGTAAATGCGATCATATGAAACAATCCTTATAAATAAACTTATTAATTATTAATAACCTACTAAACATTTTGGTTTATTTAGTCACAATAATCTAAACCGAAAACAAAGGCTATGGAGAAATAAACAATTGTTCAACTTCTGATTTTGATATATTTACACGAATAGATCCATCTAGCTCAAACTCTTCTACCGAAAAACAAAACAACAGTTCCGAGATTTATAAAACTCACTGCCCTTTCCTCCACTTTTCCGCCGACGAGAACTCCGTCATGGGCTTCCCGCTGATTCCGCAAGTGCCAATCCCGACCCTTCCATTGACAGAATCGGGCGACGCGAAAATACTCTTTGCCTTAACCCCCGCCTTCTTGCTCTTGCTCGCCTTATTATTAAAAGCCAACCACTTGTTTTTCTCCGTCTCCCTCTCCTCCTCCAGCTCCTTAAACCTCTGCAGCTTTTTTTGCTTCTTTTTCTTTAAATACTCTTTATTGTTCATTTTCGCACGTTTCAACTTCTCAGCCTCAGTGAGCTGCCTCTTTTCCCCTGTGAATTCTTTCAATTCCGACAAAGTTGTAACACCCCTGTTTTTATACGCTTCAAAAGTAACATTTACCTGTCCATCGGGATTAATCGAATCGATTCTCGCCTCGTAATACTGATTGTTGTCGCTCCACTTCGCCATGCAGACGTCCCCCACACGCCACAGTTTCTTCTTCTTGGTCTTGGTGACGAACTCTTCGACAGCGAGCAGGCTCTTGGTGATCTCATCATCTTCGGATTGATGAACGGGCAGTTCGGTGTACTCAGGCTGGTTAGCGGCTTCCTCGGCTTTCGTCTTCAAGTCAAGAGTAAGATCGATCACCTCTTCAAGATCTACTTTTAGCTTTTGAAGTTCCTTATTGTCTGGGTCTGTTAACAGGGCAGCTTCGACTTGTTGCAATTGCAGCTTGTAGTTTTGCAAATCATCAGCCATAATTGTGTTAGTTTCTTAATATTATTAGAGAGTTATGAGAATATTACCTTAGTAGCCTTCTCTACTATGGAATTTTACGGGTTTTTTTTATACGCTTTCGTTACGCTTTTGATTTGTATACGAGTGTTTACAAAATGGAGGTGTTGAGATGACAGATGAACAGGGTTGATCGATTCAATAGTTCGTTATCAGCAAATCTCATCACATCGAATTGCTGATACAGCATAAAATGATTTCAAGAAATATATTAAACAAACACCAATTTATACGTTATTCACAACTAATAGAATGAGACACAATAGTTATCAGTTATTTAAACTACACATCAAGATTTAATTGTATATATGCAATTATATATACTGCAATACAAGTTGGTCGAACATTTTTAGGCAGGCCTTTTAACACGTCGCATGAAGGTTTTTATTACGTCCTTTATTGCGTTAAAAATGATGTACATTGTAGCTCAAATTAGACTCGCAAATTGCAAAAAAAATTATTTTTAATCGTTGTATTAATGCGCTTCTATATTTCGTTAGTACGACAAGTTTATTTCAAATGAAAAATAAAATATGGATGAAAAGTATTTATGTCTTTTGATTCTCTTTTATATAGGATAGCAATTTATCAAAAAAGTTTTTACATTCTGAAATATATAATTGTTCTTAATTTAATATATGTTTCATTTATTGCTTGAAACTCAAATGTCCTTACAAAAATTGCATGTAGTATAAGAGGTTGTATATAAACCTCTTACACTACAGTGTATAATTTTTAAACTTCTTTTCGCCGTTATTTCAAATTACTAATTATTTTTGTTTGAAATAATCTCGGCATAATGAAATATATCACAAAATTCTTCTATGAACAGCTTGTTGTTATTTGTTTAATCTGTAGATCAGTTTATTGATTTTATTGTTAAATATATATAGAAAAGTATCATTAATTTCAATAAACTCATCACAAAAAATTATTACACTCGCTTAGGTATAAATATTTTCTCAATATTACTAACAAAGAATATCACATCTATGAATCACTATCATTATTATATGCAACTATTTATACTAATGTTATTTTGGATATTCATATTTACGCGGGAATTTTCAACTAATATCTATCTCTCTTCAAACAGTCTCTTTAAAATAAGTTGAAATGTTTGATAACGGTTCAATAACTGTTTCTTAGATTATGTATGGTTACCTTACTTAACATTAATTTAAAATTTAATAATTTAAAATTAGAACTAACAAGTTGCGTATCTTGATTAACCCTCTGTGAATTTGCAATTTATAGTAATAAAATAAAAATCCCTAAACAGTCCCACTTGTCAACTGACAGATCACCATCTTGTTTGTTGTCTCAACAAAAATAAAGTGATTCAAGTGCCCCCGAATCAACATAAAATCTGCCCCCTTTGTCCCCGCTTTCCCAAAAACTCCACGCAGAGACCGATCCTGAGAACCCCCCCCGAAAAGACACCGATCCCACCCCGCCGATTCCTGGTTTGATCTGGTCGACCTTCTGTTTTAAAAATACCAAAAATTCCTGAAGAAAGTCGTTGATGTGGTGAGAACAGAGTTGGGTGCCTTTGTGCTCGAACATGTGAGTGCAGACCTGTGTGTGGATTCCCTCTGGTGCAGACTGGATACCCCCATTATTATGGTTACAATCACATCAATCCCATTATTATGGCTGAGGATAGCAGTCGGCCCCCACAAAAGTCCTACGACTATTTATTAAAATTCTTATTGGTCGGTGATAGCGATGTAGGGAAACAGGAGATTCTGTCGGATCTCGACGATGGGGCCTCTGAGTCCCCTTTTTGTAGCGGTAGTGGTAAGTGTATGTATTGTTTTTTTATTCTTATTAATACATAGATCATATACACAAACCTACAATAGTATTACACAGATGTCAATTTACAGATTAATTTATTAATTTTCTGAGGGGCATGTTTTGGGTGACATTTTTCAATGAAAGTGAAATAAAATTAAAATCAATTGTACAAAATTACAGATGTGAAGTTAGCCATAGATTTGAAAATGTATTATTTCATTTTAAAGATAAATGAATTATTTTTGCTTCAGGTTGTGAATAAAACATTAAGTTACAAAACTGTGATACAAATGCCCCAATTTTTAACCCTTAATTTTTTTTATCACACCCTTAAAAAAGTTAGCAACAAATATGGATTCAGCACACATTTAACTGTTATTTAAACTAATAAAATTTAATACACCTAACTTTGGTCGTAGAAAAAAAAATCCAAATCAACTTTCCATCTTAGATCACGGTCAGATATATCTTTGAATAGTAGGGGTACAGTTTTACCACTCCAAATTTACCAATCCATTTCTACCACCGCATTTTTACCACCATACTTTTTTACCGCTATACAGTTTTACCACTAATATTTGTACCAATAGTTATACAATAAAACACTTTTTTACAAATAAAATCAGTTTTATTCAAAATTGTATGTTGTGACCGATCGCCCTTAAGTATTCTGCAATTTCCCCTTCTTCTTTTCTGACATCGTAATCTCGGACTATATTTGTAATCCTATCCTCAGTTTTAATTCTGGCAAGGTTTTCCGTACGTTTAATTTTTCGCCCAAGGCTCCCTGTTCTTTTTAAAGCTCGACGACAAAAGCATATAGGCTAGGATGATCCCGGCCGACGACTACAGAAAAACGGTTATGCCATCCTTCAGACATGTTGTTCGTGCGTGCCGTATTCTGCAGAACTGCCTGATACATGTTCCACAGCATTGGCGGATATCGCGGGGATGTGGCACGTCGTCTTCCTCTTGCTGGTTTGCCTCGTACGTAAATGTTCTCGAAGTAGTCGGCAATATCAGCAAAGGCATCCGGAATATCCTCCAGAAATATATCAAAAGCCTCTTCGACATCTTCTACAGGCACAAAGGCTGTGGCGCACATCATCTGCGCCGCGATTTTGATTGAACGATCTTCACGATCATTATATGCCTGTTGGAGACCTTCAGCAAATTTTGACGAGTGACCAACGATTTAGGCGAATGACAAACCGATAATGACATTGACAGGTTACGAATTGAAGTTGTCAGTTGTTATTCTAATTCGATTTTAAATAGCGGTAAAATATTGGTGGTAAAAAGAATACGGTGGTAAATACGTTGGTGGTAAAAAGAATTGGTGGTAAAAAAGGGACGGTGGTAAAAATGGAGTGGTAAAAATGGGGGCCAATCTCTTCGAATATATATCAAAATGTGCCATCTCTCATAAAAAAGTTAGCAACAAATATGGATTTAGCATACATTAAACTATTATTTAGACAAATATAATTTGGTCCATACAACTTTGGTCATGGAATAAAAAAATCCACTGCCTCTTTAATGTCAAAGTTGTAAATGTCTAGATTCAATAGTTTTTGAATAAAAAAATACAAATTAATTTAAAAAAATCCTTTTTTTTAACAATATTTTGAAAACGAAAGAAGATATTTTAAATTCGTATTTAGATTATTATTAGGCCCCTAAATACGCAACTTTGCCGCAATTTAACCGACTCTATTTCTTAAAATAACTTAGGGGCTTGTTTTGTGTTATGTGTACTCGTTTGGTAAAATACATTTTTCAAAATTTTAAGAGGCCAAAACTTTTTTATTATTGACAATATAGAGCTAATTTACGAACATGAATTGCAGAAATGTATGAGGGGTTGTCAGAACTCTACTTAGATTTACAAATTTTGAGAAAACTCAATCACTCTGACTTAGATAATTTAATTGAGAATCAGATTTTCAATTATTTTTCTTAAGAGGCCAGAACTGTTGTTATTATTGAGAATAGAAAACTAATTTATCAACATAATTTGCAGTACTCCACACAGATTTATAAAAAAATTAAAAAAACCTTGTTATTATTGACAAGAGGAAACTAATTTCTTAACACTATTTAAACTATTTGAGGAGTGTTCATATAATCTCAGACATATCCATATAAAGGTTTTTCTAAACTCGAAATATTTACTTCATTCTTAATCAAGGAGTGTTAGAAAACTATTAAAACCTTTATTAGGTTGTTAGAAAACTATTAAAACCTCTAATGACAACACCGAATTCTTAAAAAATCAATATATATAATATAATTAAGGAAACTCATAAAGTATATTATGTATCTTTCCATTTTCTTTAAGAACTCAGTATTGTCATTAAAGGTTGTTACTGCTGTCTAACAAGTTTTTTCCCACTCCTTGATAAGGCATGAAGTAAAATTTTATGTTTAGAAAAGCCTGATAATTTGGATAGGTTACGAAAAATAAACAAATTTTCCGGTTTTTTCTAAAGTTTAAAATATTCTATTAAGGCTGGGAATTTTTCAAATTTATGTATTCAATTATTCATTCAAAAAATTATTCAAATATTTTAATTGTTATTCAAAAATTTATTCAAATATTCGAATATTTAAATATGTGAATAATTTAGTGATTGAAATACATATTTGAATATTCTAGTATTTGAATTATTAGTATTCGAATCTCAGCTCTAAAAATATCTTCCTCGAATTTGGATAAAATTAATTTTTTTAAAGATTTGGAGGCCAGAACTTGTTTATTATTTTTTATATCTTCGGACTTTATTATTTTATCCAATTCTGAAGAGGGTGTTTTCTTTTTCAGTTTTTGTAAATCTAACTAGTTCTGCTTGCCTTCCAACTAGTTCTACAACTTATGTTAATAAATTTGTTTACTATTGCTAATAATAAAGAAAGGTCTGACTTCTTAAAGCTTAAAAAGCTCTAAGAAGCCTAACCTTTTTTTACTATTAGCAATAGTCCGAAGGAAATGATTTTCTTTCAAAATTCTGGAGTTCCGAAAGTAAATGAAAATATTCTTAATTACAATTATAATATTAAAAATAATCTCTTTTAATCTAATTGCAGATAAGCATACAAAAACAACTATTTAATCTGGATTGTTGTAAGAATTGTGGGATAGTCAGAGTGTAATTATTACTATTGTAACTTTTTTTTGGAAATAATGAATTTCTGTCCATATTTTTTTTTTTGTTTGCGAATAATTTGCATTGTTCTGGTCTTGTGAGATATCCAGAGTGTGTCAATTGCCGTATGATGAAAATAACTTAAATGCTTATTTATATGAGTAGGAAGTACGGTCACTGGTTTGAGAGGAAGAGATTTGTTTTGGTTTTATGTTGGGATGAATGCAAATTCTTGAAAGGATGTCTGAAACGGTTACCAGACAGGATGTTTACATTTTTATTTGTTCACATTTATGTGCACTCTGGATATTTGTGGAAGTGAAGTGTTAATAAAATATACAGCCAGTATAACAGGAATCTTAGATACAGGGTATCCCATTATCCCATCTGAAAAAGTTACCAGACAGGATGTTTACATTTTTATTTTTTTACATTCACTCTTGATATTTATAGAAGTGAAATGTTAATAAAATATACAGCCAGTATAACAGGAATCTTAGATACCAAAAAACTTTAGTAAAGTTTCTTGGTTTTTAGAGCTGTGTAACCTAAAAATATTTGACGGATGTGAAGTTAGCAATAGATTCCAGCAATAGATTTGAAAAAAACATATTTCTAAAATTATTTGCTAAAAAATGGAACTACATTAACAGTACGTTCTAGTGCATAAACTATGTATATTTATGACATAACCACCCCTAATTCTCAACCCCATATAGAAAAAAAAATTGTACTTCGTTATAAACACGCTTAAAATTCTAAATAAAATTAACCAATGTTCCCAAAATGCCATACCGAAAATAACCATACCGTTGGACAGTACACACCCTTAGCTATTGATTGCAACAATAAAATTAGGGTCACCGCCCTCAGAACTAAAAAAAAAATTAAACTTAGTCACTTACATGCACACACTTCTTTTTCAAATTCAAATTTTACAATATTTCCAAAATGCCATAACAAAAATAAGCATACCGTTGGACAGTACACACCCTTAGCTAATAAATGCAAAAATAAAATTAGGGTCACCGCCCTCAAAACTTGAAAAAAATATTTTTTTTTGTTCTTCGTTCTTACACGCACACGCTTATTTTTCAAATTAAAATTTTACAATGTTCCCAAATTGCCATAACAGAAATAAACACACAGTTGGACAGTACACACCCTTAACTAATAAATGCAACAATAAAATTAGGGTCACCGCCCTCAAAACTTGTAAAAAATATTTTTTTTTTGTTCTTCGTTCTTACACGCACACGCTTCATTTTCAAATTAAAATTTAACAATGTTCCCAAATTGCCATAACAAAAATAAGCCTACCATTGGACAGTACACACCCTTAGCTAATAAATGCAACAATAAAATTACGGTCACCGCCCAGTGTTATTAGCTAAGGGTGTGTACTGTCTAACGGTATGCTTATTTCTGTTATGGAAATTTGTGAACATTGTTAAATTTTAATTTAAAAAAGAAGCGTGTGCGTGTAAGAACGAAGAACAAACAAATTATTTTTTTAAAGTTTTGAGGACGGGGACCCTAATTTTATAATTGAATTTATTAGCTAAAGGTGTGTACTGTCCAACGGTATGCTTATTTTTGTTATAGCAGTTTGGGAACATTGTAAAATTTTAATTTGAAAAAGAAGCTGGTGCGTGTAAGAACGAAGAACAAACAAATTATTTTCTTCAAGTTTTAAAGGCGGTGACCCTAATTTTATTGTTGCATTTATTAGCTAGGGGTGTGTACTGTCCAATGGTAGGCTTATTTTTGTTATGGCAATTTGGGAACATTGTTAAATTTTAATTTGAAAATGAAGCGTGTGCGTGTAGGAACGATAAACAAAACAATTATTTTTTTCAAGTTTTGAGGGTGGTGACCCTAATTTTATTATTGCATTTATTAGCTAATGGTGTGTACTGTCCAACGGTATGCTTATTTTTGTTATGGCAGTTTAGGAACATTGTAAAATTTTAATTTGAAAAAGAAGCTGGTGCGTGTAAGAACACAAACAGAAAAAAAAATTCTTTAAGTTTTGAGAACGGTGACCCTAATTTTATTGTTGCATTTATTAGCTAAGGGTGTGTACTGTCCAATGGTAGGCTTATTTTTGTTATGGCAATTTGGGAACATTGTTAAATTTTAATTTGAAAATGAAGCGTGTGCGTGTAAGAACAAAGAACAAAAAAATATATTTTTTTCAAGTTTTGAGGGCGGTGACCCTAATTTTATTTTTGCATTTATTAGCTATGGGTGCGTACTGTCCAACGGTATGCTAATTTTTGTTATGGCAGTTTGGGAACATTGTAAAATTTTTATTTGAAAAAGAAGCGTGTGCGTGTAAGTGACTAAGTTTATTTTTTTTTTTTAGTTCTGAGGGCGGTGACCCTAATTTTATTATTGCAATCAATAGCTAAGGGTGTGTACTGTCCAACGGTATGGTTGTTTTCGGTATGGCATTTTGGGAACATTGGTTAATTTTAATTTGAATTTAAAGCGTGTTTATAACGAAGTACAATTTTTTTTTTTCTATATGGGGTTGAGAATTAGGGGTGGTTATGTCATAAATATACATAGTTTATGCAATGTAATTTCATTTTTTAGCAAATAATTGTAGAAATATGAATTTTTTAAATCTATTGCTGGAATCTATTGCTAACTTCACATCCGTAAATATTTGTATGTATACAGGGCGCACCATAAAGACCTAGTATATTATTTTGGTTTTTTATTTTTGCAGCCGATAGTGTCCTATTCTCAAATGAATGGTGAAAACTGAAACTCTTTATCTTATTTAGTTTCAGAGATATTTTACATTTACAAAACCACTACAAATGTAATTTTTGTCCATAAATGTCAAATAACTCCGAAACAGGGTTACTAGGTTGATAATATTAAATTTAAGGTGGAATGATTGATTAATTGGCTATCATGATCTATTCCATATCCGATTTTAATCTTTCAAACGAAGGTTATGTTTTAGTTATAGTGAAAACTGGATGTTATTTGTATTTGTTATTTTCATGTTTCACAAAGTTCTAGAAGATATAAATTGTTAAACAATAGCAAGAAAAAACAATTTTCTTTAAAAAGATGTATTAAGAGGGCCCATTATTTCTGGTAATGTGTTTCTAGGGTACGAGATGGCACCAAGAGAACAAATTTGCTGAAAGTAGTTTTCATTATTTATTGGTTTATAGTGCCTTCCGAATTTCATTACAACGAATAATAAAAAGTATGAGTGCAGAGCACGTTATTTTTTTGTTTAGATCACGCCGGGAGAATTAATGGGTTGGTATTGAGTTACAGTAGACAAGTAAACTGGATAAATATTTATGATTTTAATTTTAATCGCCATACATCCAACTGTTTCAACTTGTTTTATTTTAAATACTTATTTTTATATTAAATTAATTATAATATAATTATAAATTACAATCATTATAAACATTTTTATACAACGAATTTTTCTTTCAAGTATACATGTTCTGATTCATGTAAATGTTAAGTCATTTTATAGAATACAAATTTATTTATTTATTTCAACGGCATGCCATTTACATGAAAAATACAATATACAAAAAAACAAATATGTACAAACACTGAATTTAAAACTAAACAAGAAAAGTTATAAATCTTTTAAAAGACGTTTTATTAATGAAAAAGACCCATTAAAAAAATCAAATTTTAAAATATTCGCGTGACGCAAAACCCGAACAGAAGCAGAATATTTCGCATAATCCGTGCGCCTGTAGCCGATATGGAATGTAATGTACGACCGAAAAGAGCGCGGTGGAACCAGTATACCAACCAATTCCAACAGATCAGGGCAATCCAAATATCCATTGAATAGTTTGAATACTGACTTAATATCAGCTTCTACACGCCTTTGCTTAAGGCTGCGAAGGCCAAAAGTCATCAAAAGATCAAAGTAGGGCTGATCAGTACTAAATTTATAGGCAAGGTACCTTACAAATTTCTTTTGAACTTGCTCAATTTTATTAATGTCGCATTCAGTGTATGGAGACCATACTGTTGAACAATATTCCAAGTGGGGTCGCACTAACGAATTATACAGAGTTACCAGCGTTCTACTATTTGTAAAGTTCTTACTGTTACGCTTTACAAAACCCAGCATCTGATAGGCTTTCGTGACAATGTTTGAAATATGGTGTGCAAATGAATACTTCGAATCCACAGTGACACCTAAATCCCTTATTCTATCAACACATCGTTAAAAACATAATTTGTAATTATCGACCTTGTACTTCGTGAAAAAGTAATATTACACTTCTTGATGTTTAGCGTTAATCTGTTTTTTTTTCCTGTGGGGGCCGTCTTCCTTTCGGATCCGGATGCACTGCAGCCTAGGTGACTTATTGTACTGCCCCAATATTATTACACTCACGCAACTATTCCGCACTCGATGCCCTGCACTAGCTTGTGCAGGTCCTTCAGAGGTTGCGCGTGGAAATCATTTGGTTCCATTTGTCTGTTCCCAAATATGAGCCGTCTTTTGCTCTCCAGCGCATTGCACCTGCACAGAACGTGCATAGCTGTTTCCGGTGCCGTATTACAGAGGCGACAGTTGGTGTCGCCGTTGTATAGCCCGATTTTCCTTAGATGCTCTTTAACAGTCATGTGGCCTGTGAGCAGTCCTATGGTTATTTTCAGCTGTGCCCTACTCAATGTTAGTAGTCCTGCAGCTTGGCTTGAATTAGGCCCTTTTATAAGGGCCTTACTATGGTTAAGGCCTGGTCTGTTTTCCCAGTATTCCTTGTGTTTGTTGCGAGTCCACTTCCTGACTTCAAGGCGACTCGACTTTTTTGTTATGCCCAAGGCAGGTTCGGGTCCCATAAATGAAATGGTGGCTCTCTGCCTTGCTAGCTCGTCAGCTTTTTCATTACCCGCAATACCAGAGTGACCCGGCGTCCAGACAAGCGTAACCTTGTTCTGTCTCGCTAGGTCATTCAGGGTATTGAAGCATTCCAATACCAGTTTGGATAAAGTCTTTTGACTATGGAGAGCCTTCAGTGCCGCCTGGCTATTTCTGCTTGAAAGACTGATGCCAGGCTACCCAATGGTTGAGCATAGCCTGTCCTCATGTTTTCATTATAGATTCTTGATCCAGTACCTGTGGTTGATTTAGAACCGTCCGTGTACCAGATCACACTTTGTTTGTGTATATCTTCCCTAAAGCCGTTCCATTCGTTGCGGTCTGGAATAGTGACTTTAAAGAGTGAATTTTCAAGATATCTGACTACCATATGATCCGACCTCATTTGCAGGAGAGGTCCCCCTATGTCTGTCGAGAGTCTTCTGTGTGGGGTATCAACTCTTACGTTGACCGATGATAATTGCAGCCTATAGAGTGCCAGTCTATCAGAATATGAAGTGGTGTGAGGTCTAGAACCGTCTCCATGGCTGCAGTGGGCGTGGTTCTCATAGCCCCCGTTATGCTAATACAAGCAAGTCTTTGAACCTTGCTGAGTATTTGTATGGTTGTATGCTGTGTGGCTTTAGGCCACCATACCAAAGCAGCATACATGATTGCGGGTCTGACCACTCTGGTGTACAGCCAGTATACCATTCCTGGTCTGAGCCCCCATTGTCGGTCGTACATTCGTCTAATTACCGCAAGGGTAATTTCCGATTTGCGTCTGATTTTTGAGATTTGAGGGGTCCAGGTCAGTTTGGAGTCAAAGATTACTCCTAGGTACTTCACCTCACCTGACATTTTCAGGTTGCCACCATTTAGAAAGAGCGGTCCAAGGCCCGCCAGTTTCCTCCTGCGTGTAAATGGTACCAGGGTGGTCTTTGAGGGTGAGACTTTAAGTCCTTCTCTAGCACACCATTTGCTCACCACGTTCAGTGCACGTTGCATACGCTCTCTGATCGTGTTGTTAAATTTTCCCTCAACGAGTATGACTAGGTCATCCGCGTATCCTAGGGAAGAGTATCCCTCGTTGCTGAGATCCACTAGCAGGCCATCCATGACCAGGTTCCACAGCAGGGATGAGAGAACTCCTCCCTGCGGACAACCACCGGCCACCCTGGATGCTAGTGTCTGGTCAGCGAACGTTGTGTAGACCATCCTTTGTCTTAGCATGCAGTCTATCCACCTGCAGCTAATTTCCTCCAACCCCCGCTTTCTCAGGGCAGCAGTTATAGAGTTAAAGGCTGTATTGTCAAATGCTCCTTCTATATCCAAGAAGGCAGCAAGTAAAATTTCTTTGTGTTCCAGGGCAGCCTCGGCACTCCTTATTAGTCGGCTGAGAGCTGTCTCTGTTAATCTACCTGGAAGGTAGGCATATTGATCTTGGGATAGTGGGTAGGTCACCAGTACCCCCTCTCTAATATGCCTGTCCATAATTTTTTCCATTGTCTTCAGTACGAATGACATGAGACTGATGGGCCTGTACGATTTTGCACGAGAATAGTCTGTTCTACCGGTCTTTGGTAAGAAAACCACCCTGATAAGCCTCCATATTCTTGGCAAATATCGTAGGGCCATGCTGGCCCTTAGGATCTCGCAAAGCCTTCGCCACAGTAGTTCCGATCCCTTCTGTAGCATGATGGGTAGGATTCCATCAGGCCCTGGCGATTTAAAAGGTTCAAATGAGTTTATTGCCCATTTGACTCTGTCATAGGTGACCACTCTCCTGGCAGCCTGCCAGTCTTCCTTAGATGTTCTGTTGCCAGTTGCATCAGGTCCCTGGCTGACCCAGTCATTAAGTGGTCCATCATAGATTTCCCCTCCGGGGAAGTGTACCCGTAGAAGTTCACCCACGGTTTCCTTCTCGTTTTTTGTATACACTCCGTCATCGAGTTCGAGAGTTTGAAGCGCACATTGGGGGTTCTTCGAGAGAATCTTGTATCCTCCAGGTTGATCTTCGAGCTTTCCTTAGTGCTTTGTTGTATTCGGTTAGGGAGTTCTTGTAAGCCTCCCATGAGCCCGTTCGCTTTGCTTCGTTGGAGAGTTTTCTTACCTGCTCCCTCTTTTTGTCCAGCGCACTGTTCCACCACGGAACTCTCCTGGTGATGCGTCTCTCAATCTGAGGGCAGTTGTCGTTGTATGCCGAGATCATAGCTTCCGCAATTTGCTCTGCCATAATCTCGAGCTCTAAGTTATTGCGTTAATCTGTTATCGTTACACCAGCTATAAAAGTGATCAAGTTCATTTTGCAGGTTTGTTGCATCAAGAGTCGATTCAATACGCATATAAATTTTCATATCATCAGCGAAAAGTAAACAATTGGCATTCTGAAAACAGCTTATAGCGTCGTTTATAAATGTATTAAAGAACAAGGGACCTAGGTGTGATCCCTGAGGAACACCAGAAGTAACCTTTAGGGGTCTTGATGTTATTTGCCCAATTTAAATCACTTGCAACCTATCTGTTAAGTAGGACTCTATCCAACGTAAAAGAATATCAGTAATGCCAACATAATGAAGCTTGTTGAGTAATAGCGTATGATCAACAGAGTCAAACGCCTTGGAGAAGTCGGTATAGATGGAATCAACTTGAAAACTGCGTTCCAAGGTGTTGACAATGTAAGAATCATATAACAATAAATTAGATTCCATAGATGCCCCCACTCGAAACCCATGTTGTTTGTGAGAGATTGCAATGAATTAGTTAAGAAATCCGTCATCAATTTTTCAAAAACTTTTGGGATTGTTGCAATTAAGGATATAGGGCGATAATTTTGAACAAGTTTGTTATCGCTATTCTTATACAGGGTGAGTCGGGAGGAGCGCACCAAACTCTAGGAGTGTATTATACACGTGAAAATAATGTAAAAAAACTCATTTGTTTTTATCCGATTTTTATTTGTTTTCAAGTTATAGCATATTAACAAATAAACAAGTTATTATACAAAAAAATGTTCTTAATCATAGCGTTCTTTCAACAAATGTTCAAAAATACCGCCATTGACTTCTAAACATTTTCTGCTTCGTCTACGAAGAGCGTTTGTTGCTCTCCCAATTGATTCATTTCTTTCTTCTTTTATATGGGCTGCAGTATTCTCAATTCGTCTAATTAGTGATTCCCGTGTGTCCACTTTTATTTTGTAGACTTCATTTTTCATCCAGCCCCATAAACAAAAATCTAGTGGTGTGAGGTCTGGAGATCTTGCAGGCCAATTAATAGGACCTCCACGACCAATCCAACGCCCTGGAAAACGTTCGTCCAAATGTTGCTTGACTTGACAAGCGACATGTGCAGGAGCTCCATCGTGCTGATAGTACATCTGCATTCTAATATTTATAGGAACATCTTCTAGCAGGCCTTGTAATTCATTTTGTAAAAAATTGAGGTAGTTGCCTCCTGTGAGACGATTCTCCAAAATGAAAGGGCCGATTAATTAACTGTCATCCATACCACACCACACGTTTACAGAAAACCGATGTTGAAAATTGCTTTCGACTGTTGCGTGGGGATTTTCATCAGACCATACATGAGAGTTACGAGTGTTGTTAATGCCATCACGGGTAAATGTAGCTTCATCCGTAAAGAGTATACTCGATACATTACGATGATTATTATTTATCCACCGACAAAATTCCGTACGGTTAGCGTAATCCCCTGGTTGTAGGTGCTGTACTCTCTGAACGTGATAAGGATATAAGCCTTGCTCGTGTAGTGTGTTCATCACTCTTTTTTGTGGAATTGCCAATTGAGTGGCAATTCTCCGTGAGCTAGTAGTTGCATCTTCTTCTACTAGATGCAGAATATTTTCTACTTCTACAAAACCTTGTCGAGCAGCGCGCTCATATGTTATGTTAGCACTGGGAAGCTTACCAGTCTCGCACAATTTGTAGAAAACTCTAATAAATATGTTTTTATCAGGATGTCTTTGGTGTGGAAAACGTTCACGATATTCTTCAACAGCAGCTGTAGCATTTCCATTACAGAAACCATATACAAACACCATATTTGCATATTCTAAATTTGAATAAGTATGTGGCATTTTGCAACACTAACAATCACATTAATTCGAACTTAAACGTTCAGTTACTGTTCACCGTACACTGACAGTTCATCAAAACGTCAGAATTATCAAATGTTTATAAGCCTCGAACATGGCATACTTAGATAATGTTAAAATTCAGATAGAAGTGGAAAGCTAGATGAACATTTTTAATTACGCCATAACTTGAAAACAAATGAAAATCGGATAAGAACAAATTAGTTTTTTTACATTATTTTCACGTGTATAATACACTCCTAGAGTTTGGTGCGCTCCTCCCTCCCGACTCACCCGAATTATGTTTGTTAATTTCCAGCAAGATGGAAAGCAACCACTAGATCGTGACAATTTAAAAAGTAACCATATTGGTCTACTAAGCGAGAATGTTCATTTTTTTAATAGGGAAGCAGGCAGACCATCGGGGCCAGGGCAATAGTTATCTTTAAGAGTTTGTAATGCATTAAGGACCTCCGTGATTTTTATGTCAGGTGTTCGATTTAAGTGAAGAGATATGTCGATATGTCGTTATGTCGTTGAAAACCTTATTATCCCTAAGAAAATTAGCCGGCATACGATCCCCACCCCTCTTCAATCTAACATGAGACCAAAATGATTTTAGATTTGTATTAATTTCGGACTCAATATTCTCTACGTGATTATTATAACACAATCTGGATAAGAGCAAGGGTAGACAATGCTTATGGGAGAACTGGATTCCGAGTTTTCGAGGATAGAAAAGGAGAGACTGTGGTCGGGAAGTGGGTCCATCTACTTATGAATAGAGTAAACGTAGAAGTATTCTAGAGAAAACTGCTCCGGCGAGCGCGTTTGTGTGTGTGTGTGTGTGTGTAGACGCACACACGCAAACGCGCTCGCTCTTATTTCGTCGTGTAATTTAATCCCGTCTACACCACTTGTACGATGATAAATTTGATGACCTTCAGAAAAAATAAACTGTTCCGAAATAATTCTTTTATTTTCAGATTTCCAGCGTGTTCGAAATTATAGACTTTGGGAATCAGATATATTTAAAAAGCTCCTAAATAAACCTAAAATTTAACTAAAAATCAAAAAATAAAATTCAATGAGTTTACATTATAGAATTCATTTGATATTATTTTTATCTTGATTGTTTTTTTTTCTTCATAAATTCAATTAAAACTTTGGTATGTACCAAATTTGGCAAATAAATTATATTATTGATTAGTTATACAGAGAGTTTTTTAAGTATAAATAACTCAATATACAGAATACACTGCACATTTTTCTGGGCTTTTCTAAACTCGAAATTTTACTTTATGCGCCCCGCGCACAAAACACTGATTTTACGTGAGGTTCAAATTTCACAATATTTTAGTGTTTTATACGCGGGGCGCATGAAGTAAAATTTCGAGTTTAGAAAAGCCCCGTGAAAATTTGTCTCGGGTCGCTGCGCGACCCTCGACAAATTTTCACGGGGCTTTTCTAAACTCGAAATTTTACTTCATGCTTAGTCTGGGAGAGGAAAACACTCGTTTAAAGCATCAAATTGAACTCTTTTAAAAACACAACGAATATCTACAGATTTAAAGAAAATAAGGTGAATTTGAAATATGTATACTTTAACGGAAAACTTCCTGTATATGAACTGTGGTAGACAAATAATAAAATTTATTATCACCACAAAAAGTCTATTCGAAAATATTTCTTTTATTTTGAGATTTCAAGCGTGTTCCAAATTATGAAATTCGGGAATTAGTTATATTTTATAAAAACAAATTTACAATGAAATTAACAATTCTAAAATATATTTTCAACGTTTTTAGTTATTTTATATATTTTTAATAAAAAAATTGTTAAAATTATTAGATTAATAGATTGTTGTTTCAAATATTCATAATTTGTATAAATAAACAGAGTCATTTTACAATGAAAAAATGTAAAATATATTTCCAACATTTTTAGTTATTATATATATTTTTAATAAAAACGTGTTTAAAAATTAATAGATTTTTAATATATTTATGTTATTAAACAGTTTTTATTTAAAAGTTAGATAAATACAAAAATCTTTTTACAATGAAAAAATCAATTTGAAAAATGTTTGATGGTTATTTTAAATGGAATTGATAATAAAAAAAAACATAAATTATTTCAATAAAATAGATAAATTATTTACGAATACACAAAACTAAAAACATAGAAATATAGATTCATATAAACATTCATATATACAAAAAAACTAACAAACATTAAAAAACTATATTAAATATACATATAACTGTTTTCTTATTTATTAACGATATTTTAGAAGCAGTTTATCGTTTTTTTATTCAGTAATAATTATACAGAATAGATCGAAGTGTAACACAAAATCAACAGAATATATTTTAAATAAAAAGCCAACAAATCAACACCTCATCATTTGCTTGTTTAATTTCATGACACTCAGGTTTTTAAAAATCCAATAAATAGCAAAGCTCGGTGTGTATATTTTTACTCTAACCAAATGAATATCATAATTTCCCTGAAATAATTAGGGAAGATAATAAGATAATAATACAAACTCAAATTCCAATTACATTGGAAATCTTTACATGAAACATACAATGCGCCTTGAAACGGGACACATAGTATATTTCAAACTATTTTAACCCATTAACGGCCAAGCAATTTTAACTCTAAATGTTAATTTTAATTAAAATTCTACACTTCTTTTTATGATTTCTATGAATGACTTATTGCATTACATACTGTGAATTTTTTCTTTAATTACACATAATGTATACGTGAATTTAATAAAAAGTTAAAAATCATAAATAGTTTATTATTATTATTATATTAAAGTGATAATGGATTTTCAAAAAATTAGTGCCTCAACAATGTAATGTATACGCTGTCAATGTTCAGGCATTCGTCGATTTTATATAAAAACGTGCAATATGAAGTTAAGAACGAGTGTATCCACTCCCAGACTAAGCATGAAGTAAAATTTCGAGTTTAGAAAAGCCTGAAAATTTGGCTCGGGCGCGTAGCGAAGCGGAGCGATCGAGCCAAATTAGGCTTTTCTAAACTCGAAATTTTACTTCATGCGCCACGCGTATAAAACATTGTAATATTGTGAAGTATTTATAATACACTTTAAATAACAAAATATTTAAATTTTTCTTGGTACATTTTTAATTCAGGTCAAATAATATAATATATCAAATAAACTTATTTAGTAACTTAATTATCAAAAAATAATAATGTTGCGTGTATGCATCAACGGCGCTTAATGGGTTAAAAACTTCACACGGTAATAATTCAAAATCTAAAAAAAAAATTACAGCTGCATTTTGCACTGACCCCTTTAATTAAAAAAGAAACCCTTATCGATCAGTAGATTTGATCTGATCAATAGGATTGATCTGATTAGTTAATAAAATGATAAGTTGATGTATTTGTTTTACTTTTTATCAAAAGTTAAATAGTTTTGTATTTTAAGTTTCTTGTACAAAATAAATAACGCTATCTAATGCCCATTAGCTTAAGTAGCATCGTCAATAGCTGACAAACTAAACGTTTGTATACAGCAATTGTTTGTCCACAACAGGGCTTTATTTTATAGAATACAAATATCAAGAATATGAATTTGTGTTTAGTACTCATTCATTCACGGGATGGCTATATACACATTTCAGGCTTCAATGTCATCATCAGTATATTCCCGAACCAGTGCCTGAAGAATACTGAACATCTTTGCCATTTATTATGGCCTGTGCAATTTACATTTGTTCGAAGCGTAAACGCCATCTAATGCCAATTAGCTTAAGTAGCAATTAGAGATAGATCAATTTTTTTTGCCATTGATTAAAACACGAAAAAGTGACCCTGGCTCACGAAAACGGTTTTTCAATATCTTTTCAAATAAAAAAGTTTTCTATATGTGACACCTCCAAAATGCACCACCCTGTACAGACTTCATTAAAATTACTGATACTATAATTGATTTACCACTTTCATAGGACCACCATATCCCATTTTTCACCCTTAAAAGTTTACCTCCAATCTCGATTCCACTTATTTCATATTTTGAATGAAACATATCCGGGTATTTGATAAAAAAAACGCCCAACACCATAACTATATCATTTATTGACCAATTTTATTGAACTAAAAACCACAGTCAATGGCCATTACAATACTAAGAAATGACATAAATATAGATTTTTTTCAATAATAACTTCATTGACAAATAATAGCCAACTTAACAATTTTAAATGGCATTTTTAAATTTGAGTACATTAGACATCATTTTTCTAAATCTAATAATGCCTAATTCTTATTTTTTGTTAAATATTTTTGTCGTTGAAAAATTAAAATTAGTCTTCTATTTACAATTATATTTTTTAAAATTATAATTAGTGTGCCTTGTAAAAAAAGTGTCAACTGTCATTTATTGTGAAGTTATGTCAAACATAAATAGTAACGACCCAACAAATAAATACCTACGATACAACTTAATGTAGAATAGAAGAAATAAGAATAACTAAACATTGTTAAATTATTTTCTTAATTACTACCTAAAGAAGTTAATTTGATACATTGTAGTATTTGACCTTACTTGAGAATGCCTGAAGAAAAATGTTTGTCATTTAAATATTTCGATTATTTCTCACTTTTAAAGTGTATTTCTAACTTCAAAATATTTTAGTGTTTAATATGAGTTGTGCATGAAGTCAAATTTCGAGTTTATAAAAGCCTGAAAATTTGATTTGGTTGCGTAGCACTATGCGCCACGTGACCATACCAAATTTTAAGGCTTTTCTAAACTAAAATTTTACTTCATGCTTAATCTGGGAGTGAAAACACTCGTTCTAACTTTAAATTGAACTCTTTTATAAAATTGACGAATGCCTGAAAATTTTCAGCGTAAACATTATGTATATTTAAAACAAAAAAGAAGTCTAAAAACGAATTAAAATTAATATCGACTTTCTGCAAAAAGTTTGTCTCCAAATATTCATTGAAACAACTACTTCTCGAGCTAATACCCCGACAGATATTGAATTATACAATGAATATTTGCGTTACACGACAGCACTGCTGTTCTATGCATAATTTATATGCAAAATGCAACATCAGGTCAAACTATTCTCAAACCAAACTAAATGAAACAAAAGGAAATTGAAATAAATTAAAAAATTACAGGGAATGAATTCTAATTGTCTTAAGCCATCTACAGACGCGTTTCGAGATTTATCCCTCATCAGTATAGCTTTGCTTTAGACTTTTAATAAAAAAATATTAAAATAAAATAAACAGGAAACTTACAGGAATGTCGAAGTGTGTCGTCGAAACAGGTACACAAAACTGGGGCGAGTGAAAATGAAGGAATGTTATTTATAGGTAAAGGATTAAGTCATTAGTAGGTGCAAACAATTTGATACCTGAGAGAGAGTGACATACCGCCCTTAAGGGTACAGTTTCACATAAAGAAAATTTATCATAAAGAAAAATTGAATTTGTCAATAGGTTGCAGAATATTTATAAAATATAAAAACGAATTAAAATTAATATCGACTTTCTGCAAAAAGTTTGTCTCCAAATATTCATTGAAACAACTACTTCTCGAGCTAATACCCCGACAGATATTGAATTATACAATGAATATTTGCGTTACACGACAGCACTGCTGTTCTATGCATAATTTATATGCAAAATGCAACATCAGGTCAAACTATTCTCAAACCAAACTAAATGAAACAAAAGGAAATTGAAATAAATTAAAAAATTACAGGGAATGAATTCTAATTGTCTTAAGCCATCTACAGACGCGTTTCGAGATTTATCCCTCATCAGTATAGCTTTGCTTTAGACTTTTAATAAAAAAATATTAAAATAAAATAAACAGGAAACTTACAGGAATGTCGAAGTGTGTCGTCGAAACAGGTACACAAAACTGGGGCGAGTGAAAATGAAGGAATGTTATTTATAGGTAAAGGATTAAGTCATTAGTAGGTGCAAACAATTTGATACCTGAGAGAGAGTGACATACCGCCCTTAAGGGTACAGTTTCACATAAAGAAAATTTATCATAAAGAAAAATTGAATTTGTCAATAGGTTGCAGAATATTTATAAAATATAAAAACGAATTAAAATTAATATCGACTTTCTGCAAAAAGTTTGTCTCCAAATATTCATTGAAACAACTACTTCTCGAGCTAATACCCCGACAGATATTGAATTATACAATGAATATTTGCGTTACACGACAGCACTGCTGTTCTATGCATAATTTATATGCAAAATGCAACATCAGGTCAAACTATTCTCAAACCAAACTAAATGAAACAAAAGGAAATTGAAATAAATTAAAAAATTACAGGGAATGAATTCTAATTGTCTTAAGCCATCTACAGACGCGTTTCGAGATTTATCCCTCATCAGTATAGCTTTGCTTTAGACTTTTAATAAAAAAATATTAAAATAAAATAAACAGGAAACTTACAGGAATGTCGAAGTGTGTCGTCGAAACAGGTACACAAAACTGGGGCGAGTGAAAATGAAGGAATGTTATTTATAGGTAAAGGATTAAGTCATTAGTAGGTGCAAACAATTTGATACCTGAGAGAGAGTGACATACCGCCCTTAAGGGTACAGTTTCACATAAAGAAAATTTATCATAAAGAAAAATTGAATTTGTCAATAGGTTGCAGAATATTTATAAAATATAAAAACGAATTAAAATTAATATCGACTTTCTGCAAAAAGTTTGTCTCCAAATATTCATTGAAACAACTACTTCTCGAGCTAATACCCCGACAGATATTGAATTATACAATGAATATTTGCGTTACACGACAGCACTGCTGTTCTATGCATAATTTATATGCAAAATGCAACATCAGGTCAAACTATTCTCAAACCAAACTAAATGAAACAAAAGGAAATTGAAATAAATTAAAAAATTACAGGGAATGAATTCTAATTGTCTTAAGCCATCTACAGACGCGTTTCGAGATTTATCCCTCATCAGTATAGCTTTGCTTTAGACTTTTAATAAAAAAATATTAAAATAAAATAAACAGGAAACTTACTTCGACATTCCTGTAAGTTTCCTGTTTATTTTATTTTAATATTTTTTTATTAAAAGTCTAAAGCAAAGCTATACTGATGAGGGATAAATCTCGAAACGCGTCTGTAGATGGCTTAAGACAATTAGAATTCATTCCCTGTAATTTTTTAATTTATTTCAATTTCCTTTTGTTTCATTTAGTTTGGTTTGAGAATAGTTTGACCTGATGTTGCATTTTGCATATAAATTATGCATAGAACAGCAGTGCTGTCGTGTAACGCAAATATTCATTGTATAATTCAATATCTGTCGGGGTATTAGCTCGAGAAGTAGTTGTTTCAATGAATATTTGGAGACAAACTTTTTGCAGAAAGTCGATATTAATTTTAATTCGTTTTTATATTTTATAAATATTCTGCAACCTATTGACAAATTCAATTTTTCTTTATGATAAATTTTCTTTATGAAAAAAGAAGTCTTTATTAGATATTAAAAAATTGTATTTAAAATAGTAACAAACTGTAAGTGCATAATAAATTAGTTAACGGAACACACGGATTAAATATAAACCAATGAACAATTTAAACAGTATTAAAAGACCAATCTTGTTTTCAAGGCACACTACATTTATTACCAAAAAATCATGTGAACAAGATTTATTCTATTTTTTTTTAAATTAAAATCAATATATCGGGCATAGTTGGATTCAGAAAAACAATGTCTAATATAATAAAATAAGAGAAGTAAGGGAAGAAAGACCTTTGGTCGATAGCCCAGACAGAGTAACACTAACTATAGGTATATACATTTTTGTAACATACTTTGTAGTGTCTGAATAAAGATATTTGTATATACAGGGTGCCCGTTTTTGGAGCTCAAGCATGGGGATCTCGGTTATTTTAAGAGATCCAAGGTCGGTTAAATTTGGGCAAAGTTGCCCAATCTGTAGTATAACATAATGCCGTTTTGAAACATAAAATAATCCGAATACTTCCGAAGTTATTGGAAAAAAATCAAAATTTTCAAAAAAGGTTTTTTTTGCGAGATTATTTGAAGAGATACTTCAAAACAATTTACACTTTATCATTGCCACTTTGTACGCTCTACAGCGTGGTGATATAATAAACATTCGACGTTTTGATTTTCGGCAAACGTCTAGCAGTTTGATGGAAATGCCAAAAATCCTGTTTTTACAAAGAGTGCCTTGGAAATGACTTGGGATGGCTATATACACATTTCAGGCTTCAATGTCATCATCAGTATATTCCCGAACCAGTGCCTGAAGAATACTGAACATCTTTGCCATTTATTATGGCCTGTGCAATTTACATTTGTTCAAAGCGTAAACGCCATCTAATGCCAATTAGCTTAAGTAGCAATTAGAGATAGATCAATTTTTTTTGCCATTGATTAAAACACGAAAAAGTGACCCTGGCTCACGAAAACGGTTTTCAATATCTTTTCAAATAATTTTTTTTTCTATATGTGACACCTCCAAAATGCACCACCCTGTACAGACTTCATTAAAATTACTGATACTATAATTGATTTACCACTTTCATAGGACCACCATATCCCATTTTTCACTATGCTTTTGTTTAATAAAGTAATTTAATAATACAAAACTGACGCAAAATTGTTTTCTATTCCAATAGATATAAAAAGTACAAAAATATTATTCTAATTCATAACATAGAATGAAACTAGAGCATGAGAAACGAATAGATTAAAAAACAATTATAAGAGGTGTTCGAATGGCCCACCCTCCATCTCCAATCATATGCGTCTTCTTAAATTTTATATTGATCTTAAAACATCCCTTCTTCGTATTTTGGTCCTTAAAGTTGTAATGATCTTTCTTCGCAAAGTCATTGATATCGGTGGGTACAGATTTATAAATTATTTTTTTTATAGCTTCCCATAAATCATAATCTAATGGGGAAAGATCTGGCGAAAGTGCCTGCCAGCGTACGTCCCCACTATTTGAAATGACTCTATCGGGAAATATTTGAGATATACTTTTCTTGTATAGGGTGCCCGTTTTTGGAGCTCAAGCATAGGGATCTCGGTTATTTGAAGAGATCAAAGGTCGGTTAAATTAGAGCAAAGTTGCCCAATCTGGAGTATAACATAATGCTGTTTTGAAACATAAAATATTCCAAATACTTTTGAAGATATCCGAAAAAAAGTGTAAATTGTTTTGAAGTATCTCTTTAAATAGTCTCGCAAAAAAATAAAAACGCTTTTTGAAAATTTCGATTTTTTTCGGATATCTTCGAAAGTATTCGGAATATTTTATGTTTCAAAATGGCATTATGTTATACTCCAGATTGGGCAACTTTGCCCTAATTTAACCGATCTTGGATCTCTTCAAATAACCCTGTATAAGAAAAGTATATACAGCCATTAAAAAATTCAAAGTTGACTACTATTTGGCAATGCAGTTAATTTTGAAAAAATATATAATTACTGCCAATTTATAGTAATAAAACAACCATTGACTTCGTTTTTTAGTTTATTCAAATTGGTCAATAAGTAACAGAGTTATGGTGTTGGGAGTTTTTTTATCGAACACCCGGTATATTTATTTTGTTTGTATAATGTTTTTTGAGTATTGGCTCATATAATAATTTTTTTAACCTTTCCAATAGAGAGAAAAATTGATTATTTATACAGGGTGCTCGTTTTTCGAGCTGCACTATAAGGATCTCGCTTGTTTAAAGAGATGGAAAATCGATTAATTGGGGGCAAAGTCTGCTTTCATATTTGAAATATCATCAATAACATAAAAATCATGTAATTTGAAACCAACAAAAAAAATCAATATTAAAAAAAATTGCTAAAGCATTCTTAAAGCAACATTTTACAACTTGAACTTAAAACAGATTAGGTGGCAGACCTTCCAGTAAAACTAAAAAACAATCTTAAAAACAACCAATTTGACATCATTCTCACAAACCCCATTAATTTAAGTAAATTATTAGTAAGTAATAAGTTTAAAAATGATAGAAAAGTCACATCGCGTGTTTATGAATTAGGTTGTAACAACGACTGTGATGCAGTATACATAGGTCAAACCGGTCAATTCCTCAAAATCTGCCTTTAAGAGTATAAAAAAGATGTTCTAAATACAATGCAATCAACGGGTATGTCCAAACACTGTATCACAGCCTGACATCTGTTTAACAGCAATAATTTTAAAATATTGTATACAGGCAATAAGGGTCGTGTACTTGATTTCAGAGAAGGCTTGGAGATAAATATAGCAATAAAATCCGGAAAACATGTGGTCAATGAGGATGATGAGTTATGGATTTCTCCAATAATGAACCTGATTTTGTATATCGCTGCTTTGCTTTGATAATGGCAGAAGTGAAATTTGTTAATTTTTATTTTATATACAGGGTGTCCCAGGCCACCCGTATCAAGCATTTTTTGAGAGAGTTGGGATAAAAATAAATATTACTAAAGCCATATTGAAGAATCGAATGGTGATATTGTTTTTTTCTCAAAAAGGTTGGCATCCCTGAGGTTTTGCTTAAAAAGGTCAAAAACTCAAGATTTTCAAATGGCATGATAGGTCAAAAGGTCTTTGAAAAATAAGCAACTTTTGTAGAAAAAATATTTTAGTAACTGGCACAGAGTTGGGACGAATCCTCGTAAAAAGGATTCGAATCACAAATCCGAATCACGTAATATGATTCGAATCACGAATACTCTAATAACGGATTCGTAGGAGGAAAATATAATTCGAATCAAAGATTCGAATCCTGTTTTTTCGAATCACGAATACAAATCCTTTAAGAATAAATTTATTTATAAATATCGTTACCAGGTGTTCCCAAAAATATTTAAAACGTAATTATTTTAATTAACACTGAACTGTTGAAAACAGACTAAACATCTGATTCCCTGTTACTCTGATTAAAGATGTATTTGTGTGTTTCTGAACTTCACTTCAAATCAGTGTTTTGTACGCGTGGCGCATGAAGTAATATTTCGAGTTTAGAAAAGCCCGAAAATTTGTCTCGCGCAGCGACCCGAGACAAATTTTCTGGCCTTTTCTAAACCCGAAATTTTACTTCATGCGCCACGCGTATAAAACAGTGATTTAACGAGAAATTTAAAAACACACAAAAGACATTTTTTATGTTAATCATCACAATTAATTCGAATTATTTTTGACGATTCAAATCCTTTTGTAGGTAATTAGTTAAGTTATTCCTTTATTCCTTTTACTTCACTTTTTATTTTAATTCTATATGTACATTTCGGGTACAATGTACCCTTTATCAATAGAAAAAACTAATTGACATTTTGTAAATAAATAAAAATAGAAATACAACTATTTTCAAAACCAACCAAGTGCGATTTATTTGAAATCAGATAAAGGTAGGCTAGTTTAAGGAATTAAATTTAAAAGTGGGTTGTTTAAAGGACTTAAATCAAAATTTAGAAGGTTATCCCTATTTTTTGCATTTCAATTGCTTCTAACATGTTTAGTTGAAAATGGTTAGATTCTTTTAGTAATTTCAAATTATTTATAATAAATTTGTGTCCCGTGGTTAATGTATGATGAGCTATCGCAGATTTATCTGGGTTATGGTTTTTAGTATGGTAAATATGTTCTTTAAACCTAGTTTTTAAATTTCGTATAGTTTGTCCAATATACATTTTGTTGCAATTGCTGCATTTTGATGAATAAATCCCAGACTTTTCATGATCATCAATTTTCTTAAAAGTATTCCCCAATAAAAGTTTAATTTTGTTTTTTGTGTAGTATGCAGGTTTAAGATTGAATTTTTTGTAAATTTTGTTAATTTGATTAGTTAATTTTGGTTCGTGAATAATTTTACAGTAATTTTTATTTGAATTAGATTCTATTATTGGTTCTAAACGTGATGCTAGACGAATGGAATGTGTTCTTTTATGTTTATTGATTAATTTCTGAATAATGTTAGTATCGTAATTTAATGCTTTGGCTAAATCTAAAATTAATGTAAACTCACTTTTTCTATTTTCTTCAGATATTGGTAACTGGATAGCTCTATAAATCATACTATTAAAAGACGATAGTTTATGTTTGAAAGGACTATGTGAACTTGAGTGAATGTAATTAAAGGTGTGGGTGGGTTTTCTAAAAATATTAAAGGATAATTTGTTATTGTTTTTTATAACTAGTAGGTCTAAGAAAGGAAGTTGACCATTGATCTCAATTTCATATGTAAAATTTATGCTAGTAAATAATTTATTTAATTGATTTGTAAAATTTTGAATATCGGTATTGGTTTTAATAATTGTGAAAATATCATCAACATACCTTAACCATAAATTTGGGAAATATTGTATGCTGTTCTTCGCAATATTTTCTAAATGGTTCATGAAAATGTTTGCTAAAAAGGGGGATAATGGATTACCCATAGCAGTGCCAAATGTTTGTTTATAAAATATTCCATTAAATTCAAAAGTGTTAAAATCCATAACTAAAGTTGTTAATTTTATATAATGATTTATTTCTTCTTGATTTTTACCATTTGTTTTTAATAAATTTTCGAGAATAATTAAAGTTTCATTAATTGGTATACTAGGGAATAAAGATTCTACATCAAATGAGATCAATAAGTCGTCTTCTTGTATAATTACATTTTCTAGTTTTTTGGTCAGTTCAAAAGAGTTTTTAATAGAAAAATTATTGTTAATTTTGAGTTGTTTCTAGGCGTTTCCTCAAAAAAAGGCTGATACGGGTGGTCTGGGACACCCTGTATATACAGTGTGTCCACAGATTTTGTGCATATAAGGTGTAAATGACAATTTTATTTAGAGTTGGATCTTTATGTTCTGAGGATCGCTCCTGCTTAGTCTCAAACTAAGATATTGAAAAAATGAGCCAAATCAATTAATATATAGGGTGTTTTTTTGGCCAAATTCTAAAAATTAGTTAAGAGTAAACTGCCTTTTCTCTTCTTAACATTATTCACACTCCCAGTAAGCATAAATTTTGACACAATCTTTTTTACACCGTTAATTGATACCGACCAATTTGGCCAGCGTTCACGGAATTGTCTTGTTACTCCGTGATACGAATACTGATCACCCAAACCGTAGCACTGCACAATAAAAAATTTTTGTTCTGTTGTTAACATTTTAAAATCAGTAAATCGTGTAAAATAACAATCACGTCTTAGACATATCAGCTTGATAGATATGGTAGACCTTCAATTTTTATACAAATCAGCCTACTTTGATTTTTGTTACAAACATTAGTTCAAAAGTATTGGGTGCTGATGAAAAAAATCAAAGTAGGCTGGTTTGTACAAAAATTGAAAGTCTCCTATAACTTTTAATTCTAAACAACTTTTTCTAATCAATTTTTTTTATATCTGCTAAAATAAAGACAGTTTACTCTTGACTAATTTTTAGAATTCCGACAAAAAATCACCTTGTTTATTAATTGATATGGCTCATTTTTTCAATATCTTAGTTTGAGACTAAGCAGGAGCGATCCTCAGAACATGATGATCCAACTCTAAAAAAATTTGTCATTTACACTTTATATGCACTCAATCTGCGGACACACTGTAAGTATATTGTTTTCAAGTTTCCAGAGGAAATAAAGCTGTTTGTGTCATTCTCTACAATAAAAGTTCACTGATTAATTTTTGAATAGATTCAATGCAAAACATAAAAATTACTTTTTTTTGTTGTGCCACTATCAACGAAAAAAGAAAAAAACCTTTATTTGCATAATGTTTACATCTCTACTAGCTGCAACTAATTGCTACCCCCTCTCTTCCTCCTGTTTTTCTTCTCTTCCCCCAACTTCTCCAGCGTCCTTACCCCAGCCCCATCCTCTCTCATCCATTCTGTCACTCTTCTATACCCTCTTACTCCCACCCATTCCTCCTTCACCCCCTCGCATTCCTCCACTAAATAACACACACTTCCCATTTCCCATACTCTTCCCCCATCCTCTCTCCCCTAACCCACACCTTGCCCACACCAGCATAACCCTTTCTTCTCTACTCCATCCCCCCTCTAAAAAATACCTCGGTTTCCATGCAACTGCCACCTTTGGCAGTTTTCACTCCTCTCTATAGACCCCTGCCTTTCCTGTGCTTGAACCTCCTTCTCCTTCACCCACACATCCACCTTCACCCCATTCCCGAGCCTCACCTTCGCCTCCGACATAGCCACCCTCTCATACATTCTCCTTCTCTCGCTTCTTCATCTACCCTCTCTCCCAGTCACGCACGTCACCCATACCGCCTTCACCAATCTCTCTTCCTCCAAATCCCATAACTTCATCTCATACCTCGCCATTCTCACCATTTCCTAACACTCTGGTTTCTCTCTATTCGTCTCCTGAAGCACTATGTATCTGGATGTTGACCTTTGAACCCCCAACATACGCTTCAGGAACCACAATTGCTCCCTCTCCATACACTTATACCCTCTGGTCCCCCACACTTCCACCCCATACATTAACACTGACCTCACACACGCATCCCATTCTTTACATGTCATTCTTACATTGTTCCCTATCCACTTCCCCAACTTTTTCCACGCTATCACCCACGCGTTTCTAACCTTCCCCTGCACTCACCTCACATGCTCCTCATACCCTCCCGTCCCTTTGAACATAACCCTAAATACTTGAATCTTTTAATCCTCTCAATCAGCTCCCCCTTCCACTGTAATTCCTTCACCCTCCCCTTCCTCCCTTTATTTCTGTATCGTATCCATTTCGTTTTTCCTATAGTCACGCTCAACCCCCTCTTATCCATAAACCTCTCCGCCTTTTTCAACATATCCTTCATCAAAGTAAAGCAGCAATATACCGGGTGATTCGGACCACCCGTATCAATCATTTTTTGACTGATCGTAGAGAATAGTGATATTCCTATTCCCTAGAAATGTTGCCATCCTAAAAAAATAATCAAAATGACAAAAACTTTAGGTTTTTAATGGGCAAGATATGTAGATAGTAGTATCATTGGAAAGGTCTTTAAAAAAATAAGAAACTTTTTTTTGTAAAGATATTTTTGTAATATTGATACTTGATACCAAAAATCTAGACATTGTGATTAACTTTTTGTAGGCTGCCAACATTTTTAGGGAAAAGGATTAGCACCATTCGATTCTTTGAAGCAGCTTTTATGATAATTTTTTTTGACCCAACTTTCTACGATCACCCAGCCATTCAGTCAAAACATTATTAATACGGGTGGTCTTAATCACCCGGTATATTATGTAAAAAGTAATCTCTGTACATTCCTTGATAATGGCTTGAAGCCAAAACAAGTCGGAGTAAATTAAATCGTTAGTGAAACAAACCAAGTGTTTTTCTGCAAAGCGATTCGTTTTTGTTTGTCCCCACACAACTTTTGTTCCCATACAGAATAGCACTAACTTTGAAAATTTACATTTGTATTTCAAACGTGGAAAGTAAAAACTCTGTAATCCAAGCAATAATACAAACCAAGTGTTTTATATTTCAAATTTTAAGAAAGTAAATTTTAAATGTGCAAAGCAATTCGTTTTTGTTTGTCCCCACACAACTTCTGTTCCCATACAGAATAGCACTAACTTTGAACATTTCCGTTTGTATTTCAGACGTGGAAAGTAAAAACTCTGCAATTCACATTTAATTACCATTGATTCTATTTTAATTATTGATTAACTCTGCGTTACAAAAACATGAACCTCAAAAGTGGTGGTAATTCAGTCTCAGATTAAAATCTGTGCTAGTTGAATTTGAATTCTATTGCTCACTATTGTACACAAATTATAAACAAAAATGTGTCTTTTTGTCATTCACTAATTTCTTTGTGTAGCGTATAAAACTACGACCATCCTCTTAGATGGAAAGAGGGTGAAACTTCAGTTATGGGACACGTCTGGGCAGGGCAGGTTTTGCACCATTATACGGTCCTATTCGAGAGGAGCGCAAGGTGTCCTTCTTGTCTACGACATCACCAACAGATGGTCATTTGACGGCCTCGACAGGTGGTTAAAAGAAGTTGATGAGGTAATATTCAGAGATAAAAAATCTAACATTGTGATAACCTCCCTCCACTTAATTATTAAAATATTGGTGCTGTGACAAGTGATAAAAGCAGCAATACCTGCTAAGCGGATATAATGATAATAAAGAAAGCTAATAATTAGTGTATATTTCCATGGATCGTCCCAATATTTATAACTTTTATGGTATCTGCGTTTTATTCTTCTTTTTTATGCATTGCTAGTGTCAATACTTTAATTGTTTATCACAGCTCCAAAATAAATACATCTATGTGTTCATGTCTGTGTCAGTGTCAACAGCAAGGCCAAGTTGTACCAAAATTGTTGAACTGGGTCCTTGAACTCGCGTTCAAGATGACAATTCCTATTGTTGTAATCTCACTTTGAACTCGAGTTCAGAGACGAACCAGGTCAACGTGTTTGGTGCAATTGGCCCTGTATCAATTGTTTTTTTTTTTGTAATAGATATTTAATTTTTGTCTAGCACGCACCGGGCGTTCCTAAAGTTCTAGTGGGCAACAGGTTGCACCTGGCTTTCAACAGAAAAGTTGGAGAACGTGACGCACAAATGTACGCGGAGAAGCACAGCATGGCCTTCTTCGAAGTCTCGCCCCTGTGCAACTTCAACATCATGGAGAGCTTCTGCGAATTATCCAGGATGGCCTTGCAAAGGAACGGAATGGAGAGATTGTGGAAGTCAAATAAAGGTAATTTGAGAATCGTATATCAAAGTCATTTTTTACTAAAATTGTTTGGACTAACACCTGAATCAACAATCATATAAAAATAATTGTACGTTTACTCCAATATGTTTGTCTGATAAAAATGCAAATTGTTAAAAAATAGCAAACTTTGTGTTAGTATTGGAAAAAAAATTGAAAAAACAAAAATCAAAGGATTGCAAAGTTACAATGGCTGATATGAATAAAAGTAAGTATAGTTTGGCTTGGTAGAGGTGACCTATGACTAATTGATTTGGATCTTGCGGGTTACATTTTTTTCAAGGGTTTCGGCAATAGTATCAGCAGCGATTTTTTGTACTTGCTTTGAATTTTGACATGATTTTTAGGACATGAGTATATACTGTTTTTTTATTTATAAAAACTTAAAATCACAAGTCTTTGTGAACTTTGGAGTATTTCTATAAGGACTTGTGTTAATAATACATGGTGTATCCACAATGTAATTTCCATATGTATTTCTGGTCATCGCAGCGCTGCGATCAGAATTTCGCGCATGGGCTGGTCTTACCATAATTGAGAAGAAGTTAACGGTTATATGAATTAGCTGAGTATTGTGTATGCTTGGTGGCGCTTGTTTGAAATGGCGAACAAAAAGGTCTGCAATTCCTTTCCTCAATGCGAAAAACATTAAACCAGTCTACATTCATCAACAGATCTGTGAGTAAGGAAATTTTCACGGATCTCCTTACCATTGAATCACTTTTCACATTTTGAATGAAGGATGTGAAGCATATAATAATGTGTTTGAAGACTAGCAAAGTGAGCGTCCATGTTTGACAAGTAATGAACTGGTTGCTGCAGTTGAAAAAATGATTCACCGAAACTGATAGTGTACAATTTCTGCTCTCTCTATGAGTCTTGGTGGCAAGAGGTTAACAACGACGATGAGATCAAATAACATGTTGTTACCTGGTTGACATTACAGGCGGCACCTTCTTATAATGAGGGAATACAAAAGCTTGTGCTTAGCCATGACAAGTGCCTTAAAAATGGTAGAAGTTATATCGAAAAATAGTTTACCGTTCAAAGATTGTTTCACTATAATTTTTTTTTCTGAATATGTTTTTGTTTTCTTTAATCAGTCAAACAGAACTTACTTTGTGTACAATTGTGAGATTAATCTTAGATCTCATGAACCTGAGATTCACACAGGCGTACACCCAGGGTGTGGCTAACGGGCAATGTCAGTTAATTCTACTAAACAGAAATAGTAAAAAAAATAGAAACATACACTCTACCAACTCTACTCAACAAAGAACTAGATTTATCGAAAGAAGTCAAACATCTAGGACTAAACTGGTCCGAACACCTTTAATACAAAACTGACAATGGGAGCGAAGCGTTTTTCTTAATGCATGAGAGCTAGTTATACCTGGGAGCTATCATCTAAGATTGATCTTTGGATATACCCAGGTATCATCAGGCTGGCACTTGAATACAGAGCAACTACACACACCACTGCCTTGAAAATAATACTCTGCTTCGAACCACTTGATATACATATCAAAGGAGTAGCAAGACTTACTACAGAGAGACTGAAGCCATGACAAAAAAACAAGGTCCTAGAACTCTGCTAGCAAATCCTATGAATATTAACCGGCTACTACAATTTCCAGAAACACCTCATAAAAATGGGAATTACCAACAATAAGAGTACCATATGCCGAGGATGTAACGAAGGAGATGACACATTGGATTTGAATTTCACGGCAGAGGGTTCAAGTGTTCGGCAGCATGTAGGCCCTGGTATCTGGTATAAGAGGGAGAGCGCATTGCTGCACTGCACTTAGACCTCATTAGGCCCATTGTGCCCACCTTGTCTAGGTAGTCCAGTATTACTGAGATGGGCAAATGGGATAATGTCCATCGTCGGCCATCTTTCACCCAGTATGGATCCTCCTGGAGCATTCGCTGAGGATGTTCCTCCCAGTCTCGTCTTCCATTTCACACCCTCTACAAGATGGGGAGTCAACTATTCCCATCTTGTATAAGTGTCCATTGAGCCCTCAGTGTCCGGTTAGAACAGCGGTTATCCGTCTAAGGTTCCTTCTAGTCATCTGCAGGTACTGTTTAGCTGAAGTCTCGTTGGGGTATAGTAATGTCTCCTTCGAGAGTTTGCAGCTTTCCATATCATCCACACACTTCCTGAATTTATCAAGTGTGTTGGAATGTAACATGTTACATAGTGACAGGGGTGTCAATCGCACTAGCGGCTCCGGTGAGATGACGTTCATCCTAGCCGCTGCTCTGGCCAGTGCATCAGCCCTCCTGTTACCTATGTTTATATCGTGCCCCTTCACCGTGCAGATTTCAATGTTGTTATGCATTGCTGCCTGCCGTAGTTTTTTATGGCACTCTAGTGTTGTCTGTGAAGTAGTGTATAACTTCTTCAGAGACATCAAGGCTTGCCTACTGTCTGTTAGGATCAGTATGACACTTTGACACTTTACGGCTTAAAATGATGTCAGCCGCAAGTGTTATACCCATCATCTCCAGTTGAGCGACGGTCGCATACTTACCCATAGGAATTTTTGTATGGATCCTCAGCATGTAGGCCCTATTGGGCCCTTATTATTCTCTCCCGTGTAGAGGTCGTTTACTCTGGTGCGTTCTTCAGCCATCTAACAGTTTGGATAAACTTCAGAACCAAACCAGGGTGTGTCTCTCTTATTTTTTTTGTTTTTGGGTACTCTTCTCCACATGTGTTTTCTGGCTGGGAAGACAGCAGAGCATTCCAAGAGTAAAGACTCTGCTGTCTCCTCTTCTTTTTCACGTCACCGACATGTTTATTTTTGTCGCTATCTGAAGTCTATGTATGTTATTTAATTGACGAGGTATGTATTTAATTGACGAGATGCTAATACTCCATAATACTATTTGAAATAAAACAACACAGTTAGGAGGGTTTCACTTTTATTGTTGAACACTGCAAAATATTTCACCACACAGTGGCTTCACCAGGCAGATGAATACAGTATTCATCTGCCTGATGAAGCCACTGTGTGGTGAAACATGTTGCAATGTTCAAAAATAAAAGTGAAACCCTCCCAACTGTATGGTATTATTCCAAATATATCTATATAAATGTTGTATAATGTCCTGTTAGCATGCTTACTTTGTTCCTCAGTAATATTATAGTATATACCCGCTAAATTTCCTTTCCTGGAGCGACACATCTCTTTATGTGTTTAATAATTGAGTTTTCTCTAACATTTTAACCGCCCGGGCGGTCCCTAGGGACCGCTGGAAAATGTATCGCCTGCCAAACATACAATTGCTGCGTAAGGCAGCATGGGTCTTTTCCCCAGAGTATACAGGGTGTCCCAATTAAGCAGTCGATGTATGGGTATTTCTAAACGGTGAGAGATAAAGAATTGGTTAAAAGGGAGAAAATTTGCAGGACAATGAGTACTATCTATGTGGGGTGTAAAACTAAAAAAAAGTTGACCGTTCAGAGACTTTTTTATGCATTTTAATAATATGTGGTTAGTTTTAACACAAAGTTAATATTTTCGCCGATATGCATACAAACTTCATTTTTTCATATGGACGCCAAAGTTGGCAATTAGCTCATTTTGTACAGTTTTTATTGGTTGGTGGTTTTATTTTTATTATGGGAAAATTAGATGAGATTTTCGTATTTTTTTATACTAAAATTGTATTAAAAACTTATTTGTTGCCCACTTGTACAAAATTTATAGGGTATACATTAGGGTGTTTCGTAAAAATCTAAACAGCTGGCTCACCGCTTAAATTAAAGATTTTGGTCTACAATAGATGTGGGCAAAAGCATTTGCGATTGAAAAAATATTTAGAGGGTCCCCCGAGCCCCCAAACATGCCATTTTTAGCCCTTTTTTAGATAATCGGCCAAAAACTTGCCTTATAGTCATCGGATCAAGTCGAATATTTTATATTTTTTGCCCAGATGAATATACTACAAGCAAAATATGCAAAACCTAACTTGGCGTTAGGTCTAGGTGAGCTACGAATTTTTTAAATAACTTTTTTTCACGATTTTGAAGGGTTTTTTCATCTTTTTTGTTAAAAAGTGGGTTTTAACGACAAGAAATCAAGTTGCACCCGCGATTTGTCCTGAGAAGTATATTTAATAATGTAAGCATGCGAACTGCGTATCTCACCCACGTCCGATTGTGTGGCAAACCCCTAAAACTCTATTTTAACGTTTTTGACCCGATTTCGCAGGTTTTGTTTCTTAAAAAAACGTTTTAAATTATTGAAGAACTGGCTTACGCTAAATATTTCTTGCTTTCATTAAAGTAACCAATTGTAAGCGTGCAACTAATGCTTTTGAGATCCCTTAAATTCATAATAAATAGCCTGAAATTCTGCGTATAACGCTCAGTATGGATTTTCCCACATTTTCGTTTAAAAATACAGTAATTAAGCACATAGTTAACGTTTTTATTTGTTTAATAAAAAATTTTGTTCGGAAATCCATATTTGAGTAATCGAAATGAGAATATGTCATATTTTTGTTCCTAAATAGACAAGAAACAATTTTAAAATGGGGCTACTGTGTTTCGTATACCTCAAAACAAAGCAATCATTTTAAACATGCCCGTATAGTTGGTGCCCTAAAGGGACGTGCGACGATGGCCAAATTCCAAATTAAAAAAGACTACGTTGTTATCGAACAAGATTGCTGACTTTGAATTTATTGTAATCGATTGCAGGTTAAAAAACACATGTTTCAACCAAATATTGTTTAACAAAATGAAATTTATTAATTAATTGATGTACTGTATTTTTAAACGAAAATGTGGGAAAATCCATACTGAGCGTTATACGCAGAATTTCAGGCTGTTATTTATGAATTTAATGGATCTCAAAAGCATCAGTTGCACGCTTACAACTAGTTATTATAATGAAAGCAAGAAATATTTAGCGTAAGCCAGTTCTTCATTAATTTAAAACGTTTTTTTAAGAAACAAACATAATAATGCCACATAATCGGACATGGGTGAGATACGCAGTTCGCATGCTTACATTATTCAATATACTTCTCAGGACAAATTATCGCGGGTGTGACTTGATTTCTTGTCGTTAAAACCCACTTTTTAACAAAACAGTTGAAAAAAACCTTCAAAATTGTGAAAAAAGTTATTTAAAAAATTCGTAGCTCACCCAGACCTAACGCCAAGTTAGGTTTTGCATATTTTGCTTGTAGTATATTCATCTGGGCACAAAATATAAAATATTCGCCTTGATCCGATGACTATAAGGCAAGTTTTTGGCCGATTATCTAAAAAAGGGCTAAAAATGGCATGTTTGGGGCTCGGGGGACCCTCTAAATATTTTTTCAATCGCAAATGCTTTTGCCCACATCTATTGTAGACCAAAATCTTTAATTTAAGCGGTGAGCCAGCTGTTTCGATTTTTTTCGAAACACCCTAGTATACATATTTTTTTGTTCTAACATAAAATTTCACAGCCTACTGAAAAAATATATTTATTTATTTGTTTATTTTTTTGAGAAAATAAATTTGTCAAAATGAGCTAGCCAGCTTTGACGTCCATATAGAAACTTAAATTAGTATACATATCTTGGAAAATATTTGCTTTATAGTAAAACCAACTACATATTATTAAAAAGCATAAAAAGTACCTCTATAATATCAAAATTCATCCATTTACCATCTAATTTTAATTTAATTATTTTGTTGTTGTTTTTGATATTTTCTCCCATTTAACCGATTCTCTATCTCTTGCCGTTTAGAAGATACCCATGCGTCGACTGCTTAATCGGGACACCCTGTATATCCATAGGATTATTTTTGGTGACAAGCCAAATGACTTCTCCATCGCTCTTTTGCATTGCATCATAGCGATATATGCTTTTTTGGATCTCGTATACAGAGGTAGGTATTTGACTTCCTGAGATAGTTTAAGGGGTTGTCCTTGGATGCAGGGTGTGTAGGCCATCCTAGTCACCCATCTTCTTGTAAAAAGAACTAACTTTGTCTTAATGAAGTTTACTGTTAGGCATTGATTGGGATTGATCCTTGCACCAGTTTTCCACAAGTTTCAGGGCATCGGCATTCATTTAACTAACATGGTCACTGCGTTTAGAAGCCCTATAAGGTCGTCAACGACTAGGTTCCTAGGTAGTCTTTTGCTACTTTGCAGGAGAGTTTAGCCTCACCTTTCTTGATGGTTACTCATCTATTTTCTAGCATGTTTATGATCCAAAACTTCCAAAAATATCCCCTAGAAAAACCACCCTCTCTAAAATCATTCCTGTAGTATCAGATCCCGGAAAAATCACCACCCTGTAAAAAATGTCTGGAAAACCACCCCTTGAAAAAAAACACCTCCCGAAATAACCACCCACTAAAAAGAGTTTATCTGTAGTATAGAACCACTTATAATAATAATATAGTTCGTTCTTGTCTTAATCTCCCTCTATAGTGACGATAGACAGTTGTTTCATAAACCGTAACCATTTACTTACCGTCAATTAACTACGCGCAAAATTGAATAATAATACTAATAGTAATAATAATAATAATAATAATAATAATAATAATATATGTTCGTTCCATACCGAACGGCACCGAGATAGACGACCGACCTAATAACATCAGTTACACGAGCGAATACCGTTTTAAGGGAATTGACTTGTATAATTCAAAATGTTTTATTATATTTATTTTTAAATTAACAAATAATTTTTCCTTTTCAGTAGTAAAGCTGTTCCAAATAAAACTTCGGTGGCTTGAATTCATCTTGCAAATATTCTGTGATTTGTCTCATAAGTAGAGAACAAACATTAGCTGAGTTGTACAAAATACCATTAAAGGCTGGCGCCGCGGTTCGATTCTGCAAGTCGTGAAGAATCGTTTCGGGCGGATTCAGACCACATGTACAAAGCGGAGTTGAAGTTGTGCGCGGATTCGAGCGAACGCATTAGTCATCTGATTCGGGCGGATTCAGATTCAGACCGCACGTACAAAGCGGAGTTGATGTGCGCAGATTCGAGCAAACGCATTAGTCATCCGATTCGGGCGGATTTAGATTCAGATCGCATGTACAAAGCGGAGTTAAAGTTGCGTGCAGATTCGAGCGAACGAATTAGTCATCCGATTCGGGCAGATTCAGACCGCATGTATAAATCCGAATCGGGAATACGATTCCGCTCGACGTTCGGTCGGTCGTCTCGAGTAAATGAATCATTAAGGGGAATATAACAGTGGTCTGAAATTTAATGTTAGGTTTATTTAAAAACTAAAGGTCCTAGAAAGTTGAAATTTTGACAGCGTATATTAAGCCCAATTATCTAGTAAAATATCGAAGTACTTTTTTTTACAATTTGCTTTCAGAGGTATGAAAAAAATAATGTTATATTTTTCAAAATTAAAAAAAATATTCCCATATCTTACTAGTTTATACTATAAGGAATATAATGTGAACATTTCATAAGGATGCGATAGCTCATGCCCGAGTCAGGTTAAAATAAAAATCTTGTAAAATAAGACCGTAAAATACCGCCGCCTTGCGGATCTTCTCTTAGTTGAACGCGTTGTACACTCATCTGCACAATTATTGGAGAGGCGAGCAGCATGCGGCCAGCGTTTATCCCTGGGCCGGTGAACGCTGCGCGGCTCCGCGTTAGTTTTTCTTTTCTTTTCTCAATCATAGTTAACAAAAACGGCTCGCGTCGTTAGCATTTGTTCTCGTAAAATTAATATTTCCCAATTATAATCGATATTTTATTGTACTAGTGTTTTATTTTTATGCTTTCTGACTACTAATGGAATAAGTATTTTTATACTGCATGTTCACTAATATAGAAAACACGAAATGTTTTACTAATTTAAATAAAGATGTGTAATATACCTTTAGTATTGGCTTCCCTACTTATTTGACAGTGTCGGTATTATTAAATTATTTTCAAAGTTTTTTAAGCTGATTAATAAGCCAGAAGCAATCAAATAACAATCAGCCTTGTTCAAATCATTATTTCGTCTTAAATCTTTCGTTGTTAAAGCAGTTGTTAAATGCCATTAAACTTCTCGCAATAAAACTATTAAAGTAAATTGTAAAGTTTCTAGCAACCAGACCTATTTGAACCAACTGCGACTTCATGAACGAATCAATCATTTCAAAACTATAAGAATAGTAAGAATAACGTCACTAATATGACGTTGTTGTTACAAATCAACTATTTTTTACTGAGCACAGGCAATATATGTTTGACGAATGTTTAAAAAAATGGAGGGTTTAACTGCGTGCATATTCATTGTTAATTATTTTAGAAAAAATAGAACTACAATACTAATAAGGTAGTTATTATAATGCATTTCAAATAAGAAGCTTTTTGCTCAACATTGCACCGAGCCCAATATATTTCTTAAGGCCCAGCTTGGCCCGACCCGGTCATAAAATAAGAGAGATGGAGTTTTGCCTGACCCGGCCCAGTCAACATTTCAGGTCTAAATAAATAAAAAATATACTTATGTGATTATAGGCGTAGTTTTTAGAAATAGTAATACAAATATATAAAATTAAGATAATTTAAATATTGAATATGATACGGGAAAATCGCCTAAGAAAAATTCAGGCCCGTGCAGTGCTCCAATTGACATATCTTCCCTAAATATTTTAGATGACAAATCTCAAATATATTTTTTGTTGAGTATAAAATGTCTGCCTGAAGTCATTTTATTATTTATTTGTTGCATTCATAAAAACTAGAATATTTTATAAAATAAAAATTGAAATTCTCCCGAAAATTTGGGGTATTTACCCAATTTGGCAGAGACCAAATTATAACACATTATTTTCATGGCCATAGCAGTTAGGAAAAAAAAAAAAGACCTTTATTGGCATATCTCCACACTTTACATTACATTTACCTTTACATTAGCTTATCTCATTACCCTCCCTTCTCTTTTCCCTCTCCCTCCCCAGCTTTTCCAAAGTCCTTACCCCGCTCCCATCCTCCCTAATCCACTCCACTACCCTTCTATTCCCTTTCGCTCCCAGCCACTCCTCTTTCACCCCCTCACATTCCTCCGCCAAGTGTCCCCACGTATCCCTCCCCTGTCCACACAACACACACCTTCCATATTCTTCCCCCATCCATACTTTCCTTCCTCTCTCCTCCGATCCACACCTCACCCTTGCCACAATCATCCTATCCTCTCTACCCCATCCCTTCCTTATCAAATAATTCGGCACCCTCCCATACACCTGCCACCTCCCATACATATCGTTATACTGACTTCTGTCTATACACCCTTGCCTTTCCTGGCCTTCCACCTCCTTCCCTTTCCCCCTCACCCACTCATCCATATTCACCCCATTTCCTAGCCATTCCATTACCTTCGCCTCCGACAGCCCTACCCTCTCATACATTTTCCTCCTCTCCCCCCTCCATCTACCCTCACCCCCACCCACACTCGTCACCCATACATCCTTCACCAATCTCTCCTCATCCAGTTCCCACAATCTCATCTCGTACCTGACCACCCTCACCATTGCCTCCCACTCTAGCCTCTCTCTGTTGGTCTCCTGAAGCACTATGTAGCTCGGCGTGGACCTTTCCAGCCCCAACATGTGCTTTAGGAACCACATCTGCTCCCTCTCTATCACCTCGTACCCTCTCGTCCCCCACACTTCTACTCCATACATTAGCACTGTTCTTACACACGCATCCCATATCTTACACGCCACCGTCACATTGTTCCCCATCCACTTCACCCACTTGCCCCACGCCATTCCCCACGCCTTCCTCGCCTTACCCTGCACCCACCTCACATGCTCCTCATACCCTCCCGTTCCTTTAAACCAAAACCCCAAATACTTGAAGCTCTTCACCCTCTCAATAACTACCCCCTTCCACTCCAATTCTTTCCCCTTCCCCTCCCTCCCCTTATTTCTAAACTTCACCCACTTCGTTTTCCCTACATTCACATTCATTCCCCTTTTATCCATAAACCTCTCCACTCTCTTCAACATCTCTTTCATCCCTTCATACTCTCTTGCAACCAACACCACATCATCCGCATACGCCAGCATCCATACCCCGACACCTCCTTCCCCACTTTCGCCACCACCCATGTCTCCTCATACACTCTCCTCACCCACTCCACCATCCCCTCACTCACTCCTCTCCTTCTCAAGCACTCTATCAAACTCCCCCTCGGCACCGAGTCGTATGCTGCCTTCAGATCCATAAATACCGCATACACACATCCTTTCTTCTTCATCACTCTCTCCACCATTCGCGCCAGGGTAAAAACCTGCTCCCTCGTCCCCCTCCCCCTTCTAACCCTCCCTGCGTCTCCGGCAGTATCCCCTTTTCCTCCACCTCCACCTCCATGCGATTCCTCACAATCATCATCGCCAGTTTATATCCAATGCTCGTTATTGTTACCCCCCTATAGCTACTGGCCTCTTTCTCATCCCCTCCTTTATACACTGGACACATCATCCCAACCCTCCACTCTCCCGGAAAGCTCACCTCCCCCCTCCACATCTGATTCAACAGCTCCCTGAATTTTTTCTTCCCCTTTTCCCCAATCTCCTTCCACATCTCTGCCTTGAGACCATCCCTCCCTGCCGCCTTTCCACTCTTCACTTCCTTGAACGCCCGCTCCACCTCCTCCTCCATGAACTCTTCCCCTCTGTCTCCACCTCTGCTTTCTCCAATCTCCCCTGGTACTCCGCTTCCTTCTCTGCATTTCCTTGTCCATTCCCTCAGCGAAACCCCTACTTGCCTCCTTCTCTCCCCTCTCCTCAAAATTCTCCACATTTCCGCCTCGTTCTTACATTCCCTCAAATCCTCGCTCGCTTTTTCCACCACCTCTAGCTTCTTCTTCTCACATACCTCCTCATATCTCCTCCTTACCTCCGCCACTCGCCTTTCTCCCCCTTCGCCTCCTGCACACTCTCTCACCGCCTTCCTCAGCTCCTTTTTTCTCTGCCTGCATTCCTCGTCAAACCACGCATCCGCCCGTCTTCTCTCCTCCTTTCTCTTTCTTCCACACCCCACTATTATCCGCTCCATCTCCTCTATCGTGCCGACCTCCTCCCATTTAACCCTCCCCAACTTTCTCCTCATATCCTCCATCGCTTTTAGCCCGCACTCCAGAACCTCACATTCCTGCTCCGCTTCACTCCCGTGTCCCTCCTCTATCCACATCTCCACCCTTAACGGTAGGTGATCCGATCCCAACACCTCCTCTACCTCCATACTCCTTATCTCCCCTCTTGCTATTCCCTTCACCACTACATAGTCAATCACTGATGCCCCTCTTGCCCCTATGTACGTTTTCTTCCCCTCCCAGTCCCCCTCCGTGCACCCGTTTAACAGTTCCCACCCTTCCTCCATCACCCACTCCTTCATTCTCCTTCCCTCCCCGTTTATACATTTATCCTGCGAGCTCCTTTTCCTCATTGAACCGTCCTCCTTAAGTCCTCCCCCCGCTTCTCCTATTCTCGCGTTGAAATCCCCCCCCACCATCCACCTTCCTCCTTCTCCTGCTCTTTCATCTATCTCCCTCCTTACGTCTCCCCAGTTTTTACTCACATATACCACCCCCACATTCATCTTGTATCCCCCTCGCTGGTACTTCACCCACACCAGTCCTTCACATCCCTCCATCATCTCCCCCTTGCTTCCTTTCCTGTCTTCTTTCCATCCGACAATCATTCCCCCTTCGCCCTTCCCTTCTTCGCACATTTGGTCGCCTCTTTCATCTCCCATCTAACCATTCTTTCACCTCCCTCCAATCCTTCTCCACCATCCACGTCTCCACTATCCCCACTACGTCCTTCCCGATTACCCACTCCTCAGAATCTTTCCTCCACTTGCACTCCTGTCCTTTCGACTTTATTCCCGCCACATTCCAAAACCCTATCGTTATCCCTTCTTTTTTTTCCCACCCCCCCTTGCTTTTACTTTTTGAGTTATTCGTTCGCCCTGTTTTTTGGACCTGCCACCTCCTTTATCAACATATCTTTCTCCTTGTGCCATCTCCACCATTCGTCTCCGACGTGCAGTTTCTGGTAGAACACTTGGACTCGGTTGCCTCTTATTCTTTCCTCCTTTGCCCTCTCTTTAATCCTCTTCTGTACCTCCCTCTCGCTCTTCATCAAATCATCGTCAAAGTACACAACACTCTTCGTATCTCTTAATACGCCTTTCTTCACCATTAATTTCTTTTTGTCTTCGCCGTTTCTGCACCTCACCAATATCGGTCGCTTTTTTGCCCCCTTCTCTATCCCTAGCCTAAATGCATCATCAAATTGAAAATCTGGGACATTCAATTTCTCCGCCATCTTCTTCACCACTTCTTTAACATCACCCCCTTCTTCTACCCCATTAATAATAATATTATTTTTTCTTCTTTCTTTCTCCCTACTCTCCTCCCCCTTTTCCAGTTTAGCAATTCGTTCTATAAGCAATGATTTTTCTACTTCCCATTTTTGTTCTTTCTGCTTTATTTCTTCTTTTAATTCCGTTATATTTTTATTGTAAACTTCCATTCTATTTTCCAACGTTGCTAATTTATCCAAAATCCTGTCCAATTTCGCCTCCATTCCTTCTGACCCTTTTCCCTCTGCTTTTCTTTTTTTTCCTACTTGTTCAAAATATTGCTTTAGATCGCCGCAACTGCTCGTACGCGCCCTATTGGACATTGATTCCGCGCAAATCTTTAAATTCTATTAATTATCCACGTAACGTACTTAATGAATTTTACCCCTGCTCAAAAAATTGCCTCAAGTCCCCGCAGCTGTGTGTGCGCTCCCGCGCCGTCTGCACGAATGGATCTCAGCGCTCCGGAGTGTACCACGACGCGCCACTCCCACCAGTCGCGACCGTTTTCCTTGCGCACTCTTTACTCAGCCGGGCCTGCACACGACTTTCGCCCTTATCTTCACACGTGCCCGATAATTCTAACTGCTACTTTTATTCACTCTATTGTCTTTTTTCACTTTTGTTTTTACACGACACAAAATCTGCCACACTTATAATTAATCCCCGACCCTGACTCTAATTGTTTTTGTCTTTATACCACTAAATAAATTACTCCTATACGCTGATCAACAATCACTCCAACCACTCGACCACTTTCCCAGTTAGGAAAGATAATATTCCTATATAAAAAATATCATTGAAAATCCTATGTTCCGCGTTTTTCATACAGGGTGTCTACGGTAAACCGTTCGTTAAAAGTTTATGGGGTTGCCGTTGCACTAAAAATTTGAAAAAAAATCCTTGTCATACGGTTAAATCAGTTCTCCTCATGTGAAATATTTTCAACTTTATATCACTTCCGGTTCCACCGAAAGTAGCACCAAATTTGTTATTTCAAACAGAACACCCTATATATTAGTAATTTTTTAGATTCCTCGATTAAATTGCAACATATTTTATTCAAATATATGTACACTTATCTCTTATAGTTTTCAAGCAAAAAAAATATTTCTAAAATTTTTACCTCTAAAAGGCATCTTGAAATCTGTCTGTAACTTCTCTTAAGAATAAGATAAAAATATGATTTAAATCTCTACTTGTACCTAGGGGATGCCTCTATAGGTATATTAATTGGAAACTGTCAATTTTGACAATAAGTGTTCTTAAAATGTCAATATCGAAGTGCCCTCTTCAATATCTCGTAATTCAATTTTTTTTTAAATGGAATGACAATTTTTTTATCACGTGGTACGATTGGGGGGACGATTTCCTACAAAAAAGTATTAACAACTATACTCCTAAAGCAAGTGGTTTTCGAATTATTTCGAAGATTTGTTTTTCGTCGCATTTATGGAGAGAATAATGCGCGCATAAGTCGCAACTTAATTTTAGTAGGCAAGTAGAAATGTTTTTGTTTTGTCGCGTATGTAATGCAAAATGTCAAATAATAACAATATATAACGTAACCAGAGTAGTATCCAGTATATTACATATGAGCGGACATGTTGCGCATGAGCCGCGCAGCGGCGAGTGCAGTATTCCGCGAGTATGTAATTGCCATACCACTCGAGAAACGTACGATACTTTACCTACGCCCTAACAAAATAAACAATGAGCATTAAAGAACAACTTATTTATTGTAATAATTTTTAATAGTACCATGACAATGATGGAAACTAAATTACTACTTGAATAATATACAGGGAATAAAGCTGTACATTTTCCGACATTCGTTGTTTTTTAAAAGAGTTCAATTTGAAGCTTTAAACGAGTGTTTTCCACTCCTAGACTAAGCATGAAGTAAAATTTCGAGTTTAGAAAAGCCCCGTGAAAATTTGTCTCGGGTCGCGCAGCGACCCGAGACAAATTTTCTGGACTTTTCTAAACTCGAAATTTTACTTCATGCGCCACGCGTATAAGACACTAAAATATTTTGAAATTTATTTATATTCGAACTTCAATTGAAATCTGTTTTTTATACGCGTGGCGCATGAAGTAAAATTTCGAGTTTAGAAAAGCCCAGAAAATTTGTCTCGGGTCGCTGCGCGACCCTCGACAAATTTTCAAGGGGCTTTTCTAAACTCGAAATTTTACTTCATGCTTAGTCTGGGAGTGGAAAACACTCGTTTAGAGCTTCAAATTGAACCATTGAAAGAAAAACAACGAATAACTAAAGATTTAAAGAAAACAAGCTGAATTTGGTATACGTATATTTTAAAGAAAAACTCCCTGTACATCAAAGAAATGTCATTACCCTGCATAAATGCGACGAAATACGAATTTTCGAAATAATTCGAAAACTACTCGCTTTAGAAGTATAGTTGTATAATACTTTTTTGGAGGAAATTTTCCCCCCAATCGTACTACGTGATAAAAATTGGATCATTCCATTAAAAAAAAAATGAATCACTTGATATTGAAGAGAGCACTTAGATATTGACATTTTAAGAACACTTATTGTCAAAATTGACAGTTTCCAATTCATTTACTCACAGAGGCATTCTCTGGGTACAAGTAGAGATATAAATCATATTTTTTTCTTATTCTCAAGAGAAGTTACAGACAGATTTCAAGATGCCTTTTAAAGGTCAAAATTTTAGAAATATTTTGTTTTCTTGAAAACTATAAGAGATAAGTGTACATATGTTTGAATAAAATATGTTGCAATTTAAACGAGAAACCCAAAAAATTACTAATATGTAGGGTGTTCTATTTAAAATAACAAATTTGGTGCTACTTCCGGTGGAACCGGAAGTGATATAAAGTTGAAATATTGCACATGAGGAGAACTGATTCAACCATATGCCAAGGATTGTTTTCAAATTTTTAGTGCAACGGCAACCCCATAAACTTTTAACGAATGGTTTAGCGTAGACACCCTGTATATATCCGGCATATAAATATTTATAAGGAGCTTATGAACAGGAATTATTTTATTATTATATTTTTAAGAAATAATCTCTAATTTAGTAAAATAAAACACATAGATTGTTCGGCTGTCGAAACTGGAGTCTTAAATGAAAAAAATAATGTGTTATAATGACAAGAATAAGAATCATCGGTTTTGTAAATACCGAAAAATAACACAGGATCCGATAACGCTTTCTAACGAATTAAAAACAATACATAGCTTGTATGTATTATCAGCGTGTTTAAATAATACGAATCGACACTTTCCTTAGATCCGTCTTTTTTGTACGCTTTTTTTTTCGTCTATTCCACGCGACGCGAGACCCCATCCGTTCATGCCAAGGAGTAATGCACAAATGCACAGCGAGCTGCCGCTTTTCTCTCTGACTGTATTCGCCCCACTTCTCCTGTAAATTTGGCATCGGATGAGCTACTCTTAACTATGTGGGTCTCTCCAACACGATCGGCTTGTTACACTGCAATAATCCCCTTAACGAATGAATTCTTCTTGAAATACGAAATCAATTCATTCAAATCACCATACAGAATCGTTCTTTTTGAACTAATCGTTCACGAACGACCCATATCTAGTATCACCCGCGTAAAAGCCACTCCCCGTAAAAAACATACCGGGAAAATTAGTTCCAGAAAAAAACACTCTTTTTAAATATATGATAAAAATTCTGTGGCCCGTTATTTTGAGACTATATCTTATAGGCCGTTATTGAAAGGCCGCAATAATGTCGATACCGACAAATCTATTTACGCTCATTCAACGAAAGTGTATCGATAGAGTGCTTGTAGAAATAAATGACGTGTTTATTTGAGTACTTAAGATGTAGCATCTTATTGTATTAATTGCTAGAAGAAATAATGTATTAAATTTGTAATTTTGATGACTTTATTTTTTAATTGATAGTAAAAAAAAATTATGTTTATTTAAACAATCTTAAAACGTAGTACCAATTTTCTAACAGTATATGTTAGTTGTCAAGAATTATTTTTGTATAACATCCCGCCATCACTTTTGGCTTTTGCCGGAATTTCATTATATTCATTTCGTTTTGGAAAACTGCAACAACCAGTTTCATAAGCAAGTTAAAGCTACTTTAAATATTTAAAGTCGACTTTAACAATATATTCCGCTTCATAATGCAAATTTAAAGTAAAAGTCGACTTTTTGACACTTTAATTAGATAAAGCCGGCTTTAAAACCAACCCAAAAATGTTCTCAAATGTTAAAAAGAATTAATCGCATGGTCAATAGAGCTGCAAAGCCAGTTCCATTAATTTCGCAGAAGGAGAAGAAGAATCAAAAGCATTTTGGATAGTAATTCATCAAGCGATGAAGAAGATATTTTATTTAAAATATAGAATAAGAGCAAATTGTTTTGATATATTCGACGACAAGGATTTTTTCCAAAACTCTGATTATTAAAAGCAATGGTAATAATGTTGTTGTACCAAATTAAAGGTAAGATATTACATAAATCGAACAGGTTAATTTATATTTATTGATTATATTCAGCCAATTCAGGAAATACTTGATTGCACACTAATTAACATACGACCTAGTAGTAGAATTTTTACCTTTTCCCATATTGACAATTTATTTGTCTAATATTGCACTCAGTTATGTTTTTTTTTCACTTTTAACAGGGTAAATTAAAAGTAATTCCTCTTCTTTTCTAAAATTATCTCCTCTATTATCTTTACTTATTGTTACTTGAGACATATTCAATTACACAATTGAAAGATTTCCCTTAGCTTTATTATTGATTTTTTTAAAGTGCAGTTACTTTGATCGCAGCGAATGACCTCTGACCCATTCGGAAGTTTCTCAATTTATTTCGGTAACAGAACAAAACACTAACTTTCCTGCACCTGCTCTCAAAGGTGAAATTGCAGCTAAAGAGTGCAAGACCTGGCTCAATTTGAGCGATTCAAAAAGCAGTGACTGTCAAGGTGAAAGCAATTCCTTCCAAAGGCTTTTCTAACACAAGGAAGAAGTTGGAAACACATGTCATTATGCCCTTAGTCCGGGAACTTTTGGACTGCACTGTGTATATGATGGTCACATTTGGGTGTTACTATAATGAATCTCAGTTAGTAGAAAAGATAGAAAAAATCGAAAATGGAAAATAATGAGTATTTGGCTATAACTCGAAAGCAAAGGCGATTGCCGATTTTTGATTCACTGTTGAGTTTGTTTAAAACAAAAATTGAGCATGTGCCATCCATTTTTTTTATATCTCTTCTACCTATAGTAACACCCAAATCCGACCTGACCACTATGTACATTTAACTATTAAACTTTTTAATTACATTACTATTTATTTCAGTGTTGAGTTTGCAAGAACTCTGTTGTCGAGCGATAGTGGCCCGAACAACAGTATACAGCATCGAACAGTTACCCCTGCCGACGTGCGTCAAGTCCCACTTGAAATCGTATGCGCTGACAACCCCCTGTACGCAGCTAAGATACACGCACAGCACACGGAAGACGCACTCGAGGAAGCTCAAGCTGATGAGCACGCCCTCCTCACCCGCCGACAGCCGTAGCTGCGTGCCCCGGAACAGCTGTTGCATATCATGATAATACCAATACAACAAAAGGAAATCGTACTTCATTACAATTCCTCCTCCTTGCTCGGCTTTAATTTAATCTGATTTTTTGTTTAATCTCTCTCCTTCATATGTAACAAGCAATTTTAATGCTTTAATAAGATAACATATATTTTTATCGTTGATATTACACTGGATGTACTTCCGGAGCTCGTCTGGATACAAACACCCACACACACACATGATGATATATTTTTTTTAAAACTCATATCAATTTTTGAGACCAATTGTATTTACAAAGGAGACTGCGTTTTTTTCTTTGCGTTTTATTTTTATAGTGTACAGTGGCTGCAGTCTAGTTTAGGGTTTTAATCTCGCTAGCCACTAGATAACGGTGTATTTATCGATGTTTTTACAGTTATCAATCCTGAGGCAGTTTGTAACTAACCGTCCTAGTACTATAGGGACTTAATGTAAACATAAAGCAAAATTATTGATAAACAAGCAACATTTGTTTGTGAGGAACAAAACTTGACTTGATTTGACAAAAACAAAATGTCTCTATAGGAATATTTTGTAAAGGAATGTGAAGAAATATTCTTTTAGCGCCAGTTGTTCATTCATTAAATTAAACACGGTTTAAGCCGCCTCCATTAAAATCCTGTTTGAAAAATGTAATTACTTTCTAGAGAAACACAATATAAGATCAAATGTAAAATCAATTATGTTCTGTCAAAAAATGTCATAATGCAGAATGACAGTAATTATAGCCGAGTTCAACTAATTTTATCTATGCTCTCTTATCAAACAAATATTAATTGTTTTTAAGAGAATCAAACATTCAATCAAAGAATTAGGTTGAGAAAAATGACACTTTATTATTATCTATATCACTATGATATTTATTGTTTTTAGAAAAGACCACAAGTAGGGATTGTAAAAATAGCGACTTTTTTAATTACCAGTAATTCAGTAAATTTGTGAATAAAACGGGTTTACCGATAATTTACCAGTCAATCAGTAAAAGTCATTAAGTACATGGAATATGAATAGCAAATTTTCGGGATTTTTTAAACTCCACATATTTTCTTAGTGCTTAATCAAGGAGTGGAAGACACTTGTTAGACAAATCTAAAATTTTCCAACACTTCTATGACCTCGTACTTTGGAAAGTGTCATTGCTGTTCAACACTTTAATGACCTCGTGCGTTGGGCAGTAATGAGCACTTGGACAATAATAAGTTGACAATAATAATAAGTTGTGGTTGTCGGACAGTGTTATTGTCCAACACTTTAATGACCTCATGTCGGACGCACTAAGTCAAATGTTGGTCCATAATGATATCGTTATAGTGTTAGAAATTATTAATCTAATTAAAACAATGTGAATTTGTGTGTGTTTTTGAATTCCACGAAAGATCAGCGATTTGTGCGAAGAAAATATTTCGAGTCAGAAAAGCCTGAAAATTTGTTTTAAAATCAAGTTTTCAATTATTTAATTTTTTTTATAGTTGATCAAGTAACTTAGGCACTTTGTTTATCTTGAACAAACTTTATTCTTTAAAAAATCGATTTAAAATTAAATAAGGTTAGATGTGATTTGTGATTTTTTTTTTTTGTTTGGCAGTGTTTGCACGTTTTTCACTTAACACGCACTGGTTTATAAAATCCTCAGCAGATTTTAATAGCAAGCAATCGATTCATAATTAAATAAGCTTTAATGTGAAGTCATAATGCACTCGCACGAAAAAACCTTTTTTCTGGTAATGAATTATACTTTGGAGGAGTCTGCACTTTCAATTTTCTGTGTACTTAATGACTTTCACAATCACAATATACAGGATGTTTGATAGAAATAAGTACAATACCCTCTTCAATTTGGAGAATCGATACAACTCATCAGTTTCAATGATGATTCGATGCAGAGTTACAGGGTGATTTTAGGTTTTATAATCAAAATTACAGAAAATGTCCAAATGTCCATAGTGGATAAATATTTCAATTGATTGAAAATATTTATTTATCCACTTTGGATTTTTTTTTTATTATAAAACATAAAATCACCATCTGACTTTTAATTTTTTCAGTTGACTGGCTGTTTCCACTTCCACCTTAAATTACAAAAAACGATCATCAAAAAAGTCTGTATATACTTGAAATGTTTCCTCTTCGGGGAAAATTAGATTAGTCACTTAATGTAATCATTTTTGTATGTATTGGCAGAAGTCACCTATGATCAAACATTAAGGCGAATTTTCTACGAACTGTCAAAAATTGTCAGATCAATACTAGTAAATCCTTGGGTTGGTTTTACTTTCAATGCACACATTAGTGAATATTCGAATTCTACTTCCTTGGTTGTCAAACATACACAACCTAAAAATTTGAAAATCTGTTTTAAATATTCATTGTGTATTTGTTTTATCTTTACATTAAGCCTAAACAAAGTTGACTTGTTTCATCAACCACAAACTCCCTATTATTATTATCTATTGTGTGATGAACAAAATGTGATCACTGCAATATGATGTTTATTTAATTTAAGTGGATGAAGCGAAAGTTTGTACATATTTGTGTATGATATTCTTGTATTCTCATTATTTTTCGTTTTTTTAGTCAATAATTATATATAAACATATATTTTATTATCATGATGTTACATGAACAAATGTTTTTTTTTTTGTATTACGGTTTATTAAACTGTCTGCTGATGATGGATCTTTTTTTGTAGATTGAATTGTTTCTTTTTGTATTATTATTATTAACAATTATTTTTATTAAGAAAATGGAGTAAATATTTACTTATTCTTTTTTATTTTGTATTCCCTGTGTACAAGAATTTATTTTTTAACATAACTTGTAAATAATATATTTATCTGTATTTGAGGTTTTTATTAATTATATCCCTGTCATATTTTATTTGTTAAAGTATTCTTAAAAATTATGAAATATTCTCAGTGAAAAAGTGACTAATTAATAGATGATAGTTCTTGTAAATATTAAAAAATTATTTAACCAGGCTACACTCTAAATGTAGCTCAATTAACATTTGGAGTACTAAATTTCGCGAACTTAACGACGTTTATCATCGAAATTTTTTTTATTAATTAAATTTGCGATAAAATAATCACTTTAAAAATGGGTTATTTATAAACCCCGCGCATTTGTTTCCGTTCACAACAATACAACAAAAAACACTAGATTAAAATAAAATGCAAGTAAGTAGTAAAGTACAACTCGCACGACTCACTGCATTTTATTTCATTATTTTCAATCATAATTTTGAATAAAATTTTATGCAACTTATGATGCATGCGTCATTGGAGTAATTCCCAATACCTCCGCTAGGCAGCGGCCGATCCTTAATTTTTCACTAGCAATTCAAAGACGTCGCTTGCGTATTTTCGAGAGTGGTCCGGTGCGAAAATCGTTTTTTTTATATGTGAAAATATGCCAGTGAGGGTGGACATAACACCGCCACCGCCAGCCAACTCAAAACAACCCGGTGTGACCAAGTCCCTGCTCTACAACGGGTCCAAGTTCCAAGGCTTCCAGAAATCAAAGGGGAACTCTTACGAAGTGGAAGTCGTTTTGCAGGTTAGTTTCAGAGGCACGCGCGTCCTCGATGGACGCATGCCGCCCCATTTACCCATCGATCAAACTTCTCGATTGCGTTTCGAATGGATTGTTTATTTCTGGCGGTGATCTTCCTGCTGGCTGCTATTAATACGCGGCCCAAACATATGTCGATGTGACATTTCGCGGATATCCACGCCCCCGCGAAAATGCAAAGCGGGAAAAATGAGTTTTAGTTTCTCTCATTAATCCATTACATGAATGAGAAAATTGATGACGGGATCACGTCCTTGTCTGCTTTGTTTGTAGATTAAAATAATAATTGCGTTAGGTGGAAGTACAAGATAACATATTCTTTGTTATAACCTAAAAATACATGTTTTACCAAAACATTTTCTTGGAACGGGTGTTTGAATAATCTCTCGTTTGGTGCAGGCTGTGATTTAAATCGAATTGAATTTGTATGTACATGGTAGTGATGGGCATAACGAATAATTTCAATAATCAAATGATCGGTACTTGAATGATGTTAATAATCGATTGATCATTCAAATGATCATCATTTAAACGAATTATCCATATCTATCCTTTCTATTTTTCGAATTTCGAATCATTCGTATATTTTTTGGAATTGTAACACATTGTTACATTTCCCATGTTTAAACTAAAGTTTGTTTTTTCTAAACAAATATTTTAATACTACACCATATCTGAAACTAGTTTCAGAACCAAGAGACATTACAACAACTGGACAAAATAATATTTAAAACTATAAAAAAAATACATAACACATAACTACAACTGCTAAATAAAATCCTCTATTATCTGTATTTTCAATGTAATGTATTGGTGCACTTAATAATAATAATGGGTCGTTTCATCAGAGACAACAATTGGAAGTTGCTAACAAATCCAAACATGTTGAATGTTGAACATTTTGATGAACGGGCCCAATGTAATTTCTTCATATTTTATTTATTTTGTAAAACTTAACACTTGTAGTCATCTGCATGTAATCTATTCATATGTCCATCAAGGGTATAAGTTACTAGGGATTGATTCGTAAGCAAAAATGCTATTCATTTAATTTAAGGAGTGGATTTGATATTTGTCATGTTTATAAAATGTGTGAATACATTGAAGTTAACTTCAATGAATTTACACGTGTATTGCTAATAAATTGCTTATGCAGGGTCCGGCAGTGTTACCTGACGGTTTTTAAAATAGCACAACTCAATCAATTTTCAAGATATTTTATAAAAAAATTTTTTTTGTAAAAATGAAGATTGGAAGTTTAAAATGTTAAATAACATCAGTTAAATGACGACCTCCGTTTTTGATGCACAGCTCAAGTCGGGCGGTAAAGTTAGTCATCACTCCTTGCAAAGTTGCTCGAAGAACCACACAAGTTTCTCGCTGAATATTATCACGCAGTTGAGCCAAATTTCGAGGCTTGTCAAGGTAAACTTTTTCCTTTAGAGAACCCCACAAATAAAAGTTACATGGTGACAGATTCAGAGAACGTGCCGGCCATGGGATGTCACCGTGGTGCTAGATTAAACTACCGGGAACGATGTTCTCACCAGCTCCATAGACTTTTATTTATGGGGTTACCTAAAAGGGAAAAGTGTTCATTGACAAGCCTCGAAATTTGGCTCAACTGCGCGATAATATTCAACGAGAAATTCTTGCGATTCCTCAAGCAACTTTACAAGGAGTGAGGACTAACTTTACCACCCGACTTCAGCTGTGTATTGAAAACGGAGGTGAGTTTTGCTATTTTAAAAATCGTCAGGTTACGCTGCCGTGGACATTTCTTAAAACTAAAACGTGAGAACAGAGGCAAACGGTGAGGCTAAAGAATTGCATATGACTAACAGGAAGCTTAGGGTGTCTCTCTCAGCTCCTCTTGCCTCTTTTCTCGCATAAGGGTTAGAACATAATGAGGACTAGCGGGGATCTCCCTCGGCTCAGTTTCAGAGGGATGCTAAAGGAATCCCTCTTAGCTTCACGCTAGTCCACACAAAGCCTATAGCCTCACCGCTTGCCTCCTCACTATGTCAATCACATAAAATGCGTACCAACTGACGCTCTCAACTGTAAACGTACAGATCAAAATTGGATCTGAATCAGTTCTATTTGTTCAATCGTTATACTGGAGTTCTACAACATACCACTGACAAAGCACATTTTAGCTCCGGCTGTTGTGTTTTTGAAGAGCTTTAGCGTAGCGGGCCGCATGCATGGGTTGCTCACCCCTGATCATGGGCACCCACAGAACCTTTTTCAGATGGGGCAAAATGTGCCTGTAGAGCCTTTTTTCGGGAGGGGATTGACAAAATATAATAATAATAGTATTTTTTGTCTTAACGAGAAAAAGTCCAGTACAAAGCAAAATCAAAACAAACTAGAATGTTCTTCTTTTAGTTACGTGAAGTGTTTTCTATTATTGTTGTAATTCCTTTCTTCACTGATTAGTTTTATTTACTATATGTACATTTCGAACACTATGTGTTCATTTTCAATAGTAATACAATTGACAAATGTGCTTAATTTATTAATTGACAGTGTCACTCAAACAAAAATTTCAAGGAGGGGATTATTTAGAGGGCTTAAATCGAAATTTAGTAGTTTATCTTTATTTTTAAACATATAAATTGCTTTAAATCTAACATGTCTAATGTAAAACCGGTATTTAAGGTATGATGTGCTACTGAAGATTTATCGGGGTTAAATGATTTTATATGATATATGTGTTCTTTATATCTTTTTTTTTTTTTTTTTTGGCATAGGTATTACCATTCAGCCACACACATCCATGGAACCGGAGACGAGTATTTTTCGTTAGAAAAATTACTCGCCTCCGCTGGGAATCGAACCCAGATCACCTCTGTGTCCGATTGGCGAAACCGGCGGCTTAACCGCTCGGCCACGGCGGGCCCATTCTTTATATCTAATTAACAAATTTCGTCTCGATTTAAGAAAATATTGGCTAAAAAAGGAGATAACGGGTTGCCCATTGCGGTTTCAAAAGTTTGCTTAAAAAATTTGTCGTTAAATTCAAATATATTACATTCCATCACTAATGGTGATAAATAAACTGTAACAATTGTGATAAAATGTATGTAGGACATACATTTTATCACAATTGTTACAATTTATTTATCACCATTAGTGATGGAATGTAATATATTTGAATTTAACGACAAATTTTTTAAGCAAACTTTTGAAACCGCAATGGGCAACCCGTTATCTCCTTTTTTAGCAAATATTTTCTTAAATCATTTAGAAAATCTAGCAAAAAAACTCATTACAAAATTTTCCTAGAGTCTGGTTTAGGTATGTTGATGATATTTTGGCAATAGTTAAAATGAACACAAGTATAAATTTATTCATATCCGAAATAGTTTTTATCCAACAATAAATTTTACTTACGAATCAGAAAGAAATGACAAAATTCCTTTTCTCGACTTAATGATAACAAAAACTAATGATAAATTTGATTTTAATGTATATAGAAAAACAACACATAGTTTTAATTTTCACTCAAGTTCAAATAGCCAATATTCTCATAAAATGGCATGTTTTAATAGCATCAGCTATTAATTTACAAATTTCAGAAGAAAACAGAAAAATTGAATTTGATTTTATTTCAAAAATTGCCAAATCATTAAATTATAATGAAAACACAATTAAAAAACTGATAAATAAACATTTAAATAAATACAAAATTCATTGTGCAATTCGTTTAGAAATTATTGAAATCCCAAAAAGTAAAAAGTTTTTTAGATTAATTTACGAACCAAATTTATGTTTATTAAACAGTGTTTTTAAGAAATTTAACATTACTCCTGCGTGCTATTCACAAATTAAAATAAAATCATTTCTAGGTAGTACTTTCAAAAAAATAAATGATTTGGAAAAATCCTGTATCTACTGAATAAATTGTAACAATTGTGATAAAATGTATGTAGGACAAAAAAGACGAAATTTGTTAATTAGATATAAAGAACACATATACCATATAAAATCATTTAACCCCGATAAATCTTCAGTAGCACATCATACCTTAAATAAATTTAATATAAATAATGTTAAATTCTCAAAAGAATCAAATTTTTATAAATTAGACATGTTAGAAGCAATTTATATGTTTAAAAATAAAGATAAACTACTAAATTTCGATTTAAGCCCTCTAAATAATCCCCTCCTTGAAATTTTTGTTTGAGTGACACTGTCAATTAATAAAATAAACACATTTGTCAATTGTATTACTATTGAAAATGAACACATAGTTCGAAATGTACATATAGTAAATAAAACTAATCAGCGAAGAAAGGAATTACAACAATAATTAATAAACTAGAATGTATATAAAAAGCAATATAAACAATTTTACAGTGTCGGGCAAAAGTATGGAAACACTGGATTTCTGGTTAAACTACACTATACATGTGCGATGAAAAAATACTCTTAATATACATTTTTGTAGTCATTTCAAACTATTTAAGGAGTAATGTGATTCCTAACAGATATCTTATTTCTCGAGGTATGATGTCATCAGTGGTTTTTTCAATGGAACACCCTGTATATTTTAAACTTTTTGGGTGATCACTAGTTAAACAATTACAATGATGTTGGGTTTAGTGAGATTGCGACTTGTGATTTTTACATTATTGAATAAAATAATAAAAGGAAAATAATTCTTCTATTTTTCTTGGCTAATTCCAGGCTATAATGAACTTTTTTCTTATTACGCATACATAGGTATTGTTTATTACTGAGAATAAAGGTGACAAACTGTACTAATTATACAGGCCTACGGTGAATTGGTGCCGGAAAGTCTAATACGGTTTTTAAGAATACTCGTCATGCTGATTGTAACTGAATATTTCTTTTTATGATCCTACATGTAGTTTAGAAAAGATGCAAGAAAAAAACACAATTGTTTGTATTTATTACCATTTATTTCAATATTGGACAAAGAGAAAGCTTAGATTTAGTGATTTCCTTTGTGTAAGATTTATCAGGACAGTCTTGCATTAAAAAAAACCTTTATTGTCATAAATAATTCACATACATAATCAAACTTCTATATATTCTAATGGTCTTTTCGTTTTATCTCCCTCTGAAAACCCAGTCTCACTACAATCCTAAAACCAGCTCCGTCCTCCCTTATCCATTCTGTTACCCTCCTGTTTCCCCACAACCACTCCTCACATACCCCTTCACACTTCTGTGCCAAATGGCTCCATGTATCCATTCCACTTGTGCACAGCCTACATCTATCATGGCTTTCTCCCATCCAATCGTTCCTTCCTCTCTCCTCCGAACCGCATCTAGCTCTTATCTTATCCTCCTTTGACAAGTCACTATTAGTCAGGTACCCTGGTATGCTGCCATGCACTTGCCACCTTTCATACACCAGATTTTATCCACTTCTTCCGATACATCCTTGTCTCTCCTGAATCTTCACCTCCTTCCACTTCTCTTTATTCCATGCTGCTACATTTACCCCATTCTCTAACCTTGTATTATTCCTTAGCAATAATTAGCCATCATGTGCTTATCCTCACAGCATTGGTATCTTTCTTCCTATTAATCATCAAAATGTTCAACATTCAACATGTTTGGATTTGTTTGTGATGCATGTTGGTGTCTAATGAATGGTACTCGGCTATCTTAAAAACTTGAACCCGTCAACATCAATCGGTCTATTTTGTATGATTGCAAAAATCCCAAACACGTTCACGATTAACAGTCCGATCATCAGAGAATTCCCAAACAGTTGACAGTAAACTGCCAACTGTTGTCTTTGATGAACGGGCCCATTATGTGGTATATTATCACTGGAGATGAAACCTTGGTTCATAATTTTCATCCTGAGTCGAAATAAGAAAGCAGTTTCATATTAAGCATTCCACCCCTCCCAAGAATTTTATACGTTTACTGCATTAGTGGTTGCCCGGGACTGGTGTTGATCTCCGTTGTGGTGCGAGGCCATATTTATGAAAAGAATCACATCTTGTAGAACTTTCAATTTCCTCAATATATATTTTATTTATTAAGTAAAACAACTGTAAAGGTAAATCAGTCATAGGCCGTTCAGTATTTGCGTAAAACAAATAAATAAAGTAATAAAATTATTTAATTACTAGTCCTTAGGGACTGGTAACGCACACCAGGGCAGTTGTTTGATTTCACTGATGCATTCAACATGTTAAAGCCACCCCATCTTCAGGAAAAATAATGGCAACCGTTTTTTAGGGCAGTCAAGGAATGTTAATGATTTATTATCTTAAAAAGGAAAGCACAGCAACAGTACTCAAGTCAAAAATTGCAAAAGCTGGCATTGCTGAATGTGGCTTTGTAGAAATTGAACATCCACCTTATAGTTTAGATCTGGCCCCACTGTTATATTTCAAAATATCACTAAAAAATTTAGAAACAATACAGAAGTTATAGCTACTGTTAAATGCCATTTTGTGGACTTTAATAGATTAAAGTAGTTATCAAAACGGTGAAATACCTGTATTCAAAAGCAAAGGAACTGTATTAAAAAATACATTTTTATTATTGATCTAGTCTCTTGGTTTCATGCCAAGTCCGGGAATATAAAAACGACCCCTCGTATATCAGAAAGTAAAGAATATAGTAAATTTTGATATAGAGTTCAATTTAGGAGTAAGCTAGCTGATTTACAAAAACTTGGGTGCACTCTGGGTGTGATTAGCTGCAAACTTTGTATTTATGAACGATTTCTGTGAGAATGTTTTCTCACAGTGTAGTTTCAGTGTCATATGAAAGCACCTCATTTGAATATCTTTTGAAATTTGTAAATATGTTTAAACTTATTACCTGATGAGTTACAAAATAACATTCTTTTTGTATTTGTTTATTCTGAACACAATTATATTGTACAAAAAAATGTATAATATCTAGTTTTTCTTTTATAATTTTAATTAACAGCTTGGGGTCATTAATCAAAGATTAATTGTCCTGGGTTGAGTTTTACGCTAATTTTCTAGACACATACAAACATGTTTAATCATACGATTTAAGTCGTAACTTTAACTACTAAAAGCTATATTTTCTTTCTGGTACAGCATGTAGATGAAGAGAACTCGTACCTGTGTGGGTACCTGCAAATAAATGGCCTTACTGATGAATATCCGACACTGACGACCTTTTTCGACGGGGAGATCATCAGCCAAAAGTATCCTTTTCTAACCAGGAAATGGGATGCTGATGAAGATGTTGATAAGAAACATTGGGTAAGTCACAATAATAAGAATTACTAAAAAAGTCCATTACATGAAATATTTTTATTGTCAAAACAGACGTAATATCGTAAGGCTGGGATTCGAATACAAATAATTCAAATAGTCGAATATTGGGATATTTAAATATAAATATTTCAATTACTAAACTATTCACATATTTAAATATTTGAATAATTCAAATATTTGAATATGTTTTTGAACGAATTTATATATCCAATTAATTCAAATATTTGAACATGTTTTTGAATGAATAATTGAATACTTAAATTTGAAAAATTCCCAGTCTTAACAGTATATTTTAAACTTCACTTGAAATCAGTGAAAATACTGATTTCTTAAAGAAAATAGTAAACAAACACAAGCTGTAGCTATTTTCACAATACTTGAATTTATCTTGTTGTTCATTTTGTTTAAGAATTCGGTGTTGTCATTAAAGGTTTTAATAGTTTTCTAATAAGGCTTTTCTACTCCTTGATTAAGCATGAAGTAAATATTTTAGGCTTTTCTAAACTCGAAATATTAACTTTATGCGCCAGGCGTCTAAAACATCGATGTAATATGAAGTTCAAAAACACACTTATTCTTAATCGAGATCACAAGATTAAAATAAAAAAAGGTTACATGTTTTGATTAATGTTGGGAATTTTTAAATTTGATATATTTGAATGTTTATTCAAAAACATATTTAAACTCGAATACTCAGATATTTAAATAATTCGAATATTTAAATATGTTTTTGTATGAATATTCAAATACTTCTATTTTAAAAATTCCCAGCTTTAATCACTTGTTTTATTTCTTTGTTCTGACAGAGTAAGTTCTCATCGTTTTGCCAATATTCAAAGACTTTTAATTCGGACACGTTCGACTACAAAGCGCTAGCCGATACGGACTACGTATTCATGAGGTGGAAAGAGCACTTCCTCGTGCCTGACCACACGATCAAAGACATTAGTGGCGCCTCGTTTGCCGGATTTTACTACATATGTTTCCAAAAGTCTAAGGCTAACATCGAGGGTTATTATTACCACCGAAGTTCCGAATGGTAAATGATAACTTCAACATAAATTAAAGTGGTTTAAAAAGTTAACTTTTTCTCTCACTTAGGTACCAATCGTTAAATTTAACCCACGTCCCAGAGCACAGCATACAGATCTACGAGTTCAGGTGAACTGCGTCGACCGACGACAACCGCAACAAAAAAACACGCACTTAATTTGACGAAGGATTATATATTTCTTTTAAATAATTTTTAGATTATAATTTAACTGCACAAAATAAGTAATTTCACTTTGTTTTAAAATTTGTACACATAATTTTGGTGCACGGCCAACAACATAACTCCTACCTAGTCATGGTGTGTATCAATTTCTAAAGTATTTTCAATTTGTTTTTAAATAATTATTTTCTCGTATAAATAATTCGTCGTTGGTATGTGATGTTCAATAGTTTTTAGTTTTATTTGATTTTTGATGGCGCGTCATTTAACCGTGTCTCATTTCTGGCGGCAATTGATTGCTCAGATGGACATCGTCGAACGACCCAGCCCAACTTGACTCGACAAAGCTGCATTGATATTATCTTTTACGTACTGACTTTAATTTTAAATTTTAGACGATTTTGATGTTTGTACTTTTCGATGTGAATGGTGAATCTACTTAAATTATTTTCAACCCACTATCGTAAAAAGTAAGTTTTGTAAAGTATTTTTTAAAAAGATATGTTGTTTTTTCTGTATATTGTGTATAAATATATTTTTTGAATTGTTTATTTTTTCTGTTTTAAATCATAATCCTGAGATGAAAATTATGGTTTAGTAATATTTTCTTTATACCTATTAATATTTTATTACAGAGCCAGGTAATAATTTTTTCTCTATGTTAGATTGAGAATTTAACCCACTTTTACAAACTGTATGATTATTTATACAGATATAAGAGAGTGCTCATCTTTTCTGTAATTTTTTCTCTATGTTACCAGCTGTTTAAAAAGTTATATATTTGTTATCTGTTTGATTTTTACTGAAATCCATCAGCATGTATTCGTAACAATTACACAGATAGATCATTTGAATCATAAGCTCATAAAGGGTGTTGATTCGATCAGGTATACATAGGGATTTAAAATCTAAAATCGAACTTATGCATTTTCCTGCTTCCGGGATCATTTAGGGGAAAAGTAAAAGAGTAAATAAAAAATAAGAAAAAAAAAACACTCATTTTGCACGCTATTTGGTTAAAATTCGACGTCGTTTACTATTTTTAACCAATTTTTGAAATATACGAAAGTTTAATAGATAAGCCTCAAGCCGGCTATAAGAAAATAATATGTGTATTTACAGCACGTAATTACGGCTATTAACTTGACTCTTATGTCAACGCCGCATCCATAGCTTTAATTTAATGCCTCTTCCGCGAATCTAGCGCGTCCATATCAAAAATAATAAATCAAGACGGGTGTTCATGAGACTATTTATATTAAATTTTCGTGATTTTCAAAACTGATTAAAAAATAGTAAACGACGTCGGATTTTAACCATACAACAACCTAAACAGCCTGATGACCTGTTAAGACATACGAGATGTGACAAATGAAGGGTTAAACGGAAAAACCATTAGAGTCTCACTTCTGAAATTTTATAGGGAAACAAAATGAAAATTCAAACTGTATGTTTCACAGGTTGTGATATTTTGTTCGTCGTGAATAACTGGTGCCTCATTTGTTTTTCAACTACTATTCTGAAATGTTCTACTTATGGGTCCATTACTGATTAGTAAATGTAATGTGATTTTTTTTATTTGGTCGTTGCCATAGAAACCAATTCAGTTCTAGAGTTTGGAAATACCTATTCGAACTCTAGAATGGAATTGGTTTCTATGGCAATGTGCAAATATTAAAAAAAATCTTAACTCAGTGCGACTTGGAATACGTGAATCTGACAAAACCTCAGATATTTAAAATTTTATATGCTCGGCAAAACCGAATGGTGCCCTTGGATGGATCAATTCTGACGTAAGTCAGTGCCCCGACACATGAAGGCCATTCGCGACGCTTAAAAGTGTTGACTAAAAATGTCAAGTATTAATCGGAAATTAACACATTTAACGCTTGTCCAAAGACTGATTAGGATCCAAACGGATCAATTACGATATAAATCAGTGCCCCGAGACGTGAAGATTACTTGCGATGCCAAAAGTGCCAAATAAAAAAAATAAGAAGATATTCCGTGCAGAATTGTGAGTTTGAATGTTTAAATGGTGAAAAGTGTGCTAGTTTTATAATAAGCTAAATTGATTTTTTTTAAAACGTGTACAGTCGTAGAAAAAGTATAGTGTACAATTCGCATGGAATCACCATTTCCCACTCTTGCAGCTGCGGCTGTGGAGCAAATTTCATACTCATGGGAAATAGTATGATTCCATGCTCATTCTACAATATAAACCTATTCCCGTTAAGTTTGCCTACCTAAAAATACTTGGTCTTAGCTACATAATTTCGTCAAAAAAGATATTAAAAAGATACTTTTTGGACTAATTTGTTTTTTCTCCTGAAGTAAAATTTCGAGTTTAGCAAAGCCTGAAAATTTTCAGGCTTTGCTAAACTCGAAATTTTACTTAAGCCTTTAAATGTATTTGTCACATTTCGTATGGATTTAGCACATATATTGGGCTAGTGTGGGCTATGTACAGTGCTCCATCCACTACGACAAATTAAAATGTGACAAGACATATCCAAAGAGGGACAGTAAATTGACCCTCTAAGGAGGTAACTCGCCAGCGGGTAAATAATGTATATCCTTCAGTGAAATGTGTGCAGGCTAACACCATGCCAAAGGGGCATCTTCATCTTCAGCAAAAGGTTTAGGAATGAACGGGTAGATAATGCCTTCATCTAGGAACCGTGGGCGACTGGTATGGACCGGATAAGCGGTAAAATTACGAAAATCCGTGTAAAATGCAAACAATACGTCTTGATTAATAAGACAACTTAAGAAAATAAATTCCCGTAAAAAAAAAGTACTTCCTGTGCAAATACTCGGAGGAGTATTTGCACAGGAAGTACATCCGGAGGGATGTTGAATTATACAATGAAATATTTAAAATTTTATTTGATTTGTTACATATGTAACATTTAGGTCAAATTCTCTTCAAACCAACTAACAAATAAAAATAAAATTACACTCTTTAGTAACAATAGGCTCTATAGGTTTCAAAATATATTTAAAGGTTTCTGTGCTCATTAGATAACAGTTACTAAATTTCTGGGGTTCTTGTTCTTAATTGCTGTGGAGATGATGAAATTCTCCCAGTGATTCCCTCTTCTTTAATATTGGGCTTACCCAACACAATCACCTTATTTGAATTCCAATCATACCCCTAACCACATACGTAGTTTCCAAAAGGTAAAAATACTCTGCATCCATTAAAATTTAAAAATATAACGGGTAGGCCATCTAGTGGTTTCTTTTTAAAAATGCAATAAAATGAACAAAATTATTTTTTTCCCATGTATTATGGCTTTATTAGTAAGAGCAAATATTCCCATTAATTATGGAACACAACTTCGTACAAGAGGCTGCCTCGGCTGGCTTCGCAATAGCGCATTCTGTCACTCCAATTTTTCAAGACCTTGTTGATGGTTCCGAGCTGTAGCTCAAGGATTGCTTGGATGATATTGGCCTGAAGTGCTTGAATCGTTTTTGGATTGTTGGCATAACATCGGTCCTTCACAGTTACCCACAAAAAAAAATCCAAATGGGTTAAATCGCAGCTCCGAGGCGGCCAATTGACATTGCCAAGATGGCTGATAAAACGATTTGGGAATTTGGTGCGCAAAAGATCGATTGTGGCATAGGCTGTGTGGCATGGCGCGCCATCCTGCATGAACTAGAGGTCGTCCAAGTCCATGTTTTCAATTTCATTAAAAAAAAAGTCGGATAACATGGCTCTGTAACGCTCACCGTTGACCGAAACGTTGTTCCAAGCCTCATTTTCGAAGAAAAATGGTCCATTGATGCCACCACTCCACAATCCGCACCAAACTGTCACTTTCCGGGGATGCATTGGCTTCTTGACAATAACGTGCGGGTTTTCCGAGCCCCAGATGCGGCAATTTTGTTTGTTAATGTAGCCGCCAAGATGAAAATGAGCCCCGTCAGAAAAGATGATTTTTCGCCCAAAATCGTTGTCCAATTCAAGCTGCTCTAAGGCCCAAACTGCCGAGTCAATTGGACCTTGTAAGCGAATAATCCGAGATCTTTGTGCAGAATTCTTCTCAGGCTAGTGCGTGCAATGTTGAACTGTTGAGATCGACGGCGAGTTGATGTTCGTGGATTGAGTCTTACACTCTCGGTTACAGCAGCCACATTCTCGTCTGTGCGCACCGTACGAGAACGAGGACCATGAGTGTTGTCCACTAGCATGCCAGTCTCAAGAACTTTTTGCACAAACTTGCGTACAGAAGGCGCAGTGGGTGATTCATTTCGGCCAAAATTTCTTTTCAACAAACGCACTGTTTGGGCTACACAGCACTCACTTTGGAAATAAGTTTGCAATATTTCCTAACGTTGCTCAAGTGTAAAGCGACTCATTTCGTACAGCAGAGGAATAATACCGACTTTCTGTCAAGATTTCGAGCAGGAAAAAGATGTCAATGTCAAAATAACCTATGATTTAAAAAGAAACCACTAGATGGCCCACCCTGTATTTTTTTTAAATTTACAACTCCTTTAACGCTGCCAAGGAACTGAGCAGCACAAAGTCACATAAAAACCACGGTCTCATCTCCCTGCCAATTTGTAGATGCCACGTCAAAAAAATTGTTGATTGGCAAACCAATCATCGAGCCTTTTTCGTACATTTTTGTAAGAAGTGAAGCGCTGCTCAACAAGTGCCCAGTAATTGGATAGAGCCAAGTCTGGTGAGTAAACTGCAGGCGGAAGTATTTTATTCCCAGTCACAATTCGATTAAGAAATGATTTTCTTTTGTATCTGGTGAGCAGTATTTCGTAGGTGGTTTGTCGATTTTCCTGCTGTCTTTTATGTGGAACCCATCTTCCTACCTTCTGGATCTTTCTAGTGGCTTTCAAATGTATGGAGACGGCTTCGTGTCACATTATCTGATACACAAGTTGTTGTTGCGTTTGAGCGTCATCCTCATCCAACAATGCTTGCAATTGCGGCATCTTCAAACTTTCTCAGTGGTCTTTCATGTTCTTGGTTTCTCACGTGAAAAACGCCACTTTTGAATATTTTAAATGGCCCAAAGCACTGTGATTTACCAAGAGCATGCTCACCGTAAACTACGACAAGCATTCGAATGGTAACAGAAAATCAATGCTGTTCGCAAATCATAATTTTTAGGCTCAAAAACGGTCATTTTCAACGCTATGAAAACATGTGTAGTTGTATTAAACTTGTATTCTTGTAAGTTAAAAGCCTTTGACAAGTGTAAACACAAGAATAAGGGATCAATAGCGCGACTTAACACCCACTATATTGACAACTAGAGCCATTAATTGGCACACTAAAGCTAAACCCAAGGAGCTAGAAAAAAATTACACCTGACAAGATTTTTGGCTTCATCGAGAAGATGGGCTTGGAAGGTGAACTGTAAGGTCAGATAATTGACCTTAATTGTGAACCACAATAGATCCTGTGGTCGCAATGGAGGGCCACAAATCGGCCTACTAGCTTTAAATAGAATAGAATAAGACTAAAATTATTACCTATTGTGGGTTATTAAATAATCTATCCATTCACGTTTTTATTTTTTCAAAAAAATAATACATTGAAGCACTAATAAGAAATACTAAACACTCTTGGTCATAAGTGATGTCTGCTTTGAAAAATCACATGGTATTTGTTTGGTAAAAAGAAAGTACAAAATATATCTTATTAACATACAAAAATTTGTGTGTGTAGAAAAACAAGAGCCAACTGAGCTTAAGGTTGTGTGGACTAAATAATAAAATGTATTTGAACAACATAGGAATGTAATTTTCTCATTAAAAGTATTAACAACAATAAATATAATCAGTTCTATAAATATATCAACATAATACTACAAAATAAATGACTGGATAGAAAAAATAAACAAAAAGCAAACAAGTGGTTATTGCCTTGATTTTTTTACGTAATTGTAAGTATAAATGATCACACCCTCAGTGACCAGTGCATTAATGTAAAGTTAAAAGAAATCCATTAATACTAACACAGTCTTGTGGGAATTAACTAGATCGGTTAGGTTTTAACTAGATTGGCAAGTTATTACCAAAATGTAATAGTTACAAAATATGTATAGCCTCAAAATAGGATTATGTTTTTAACCCCATTTTTGAGGTTAGGGTTTAATAGGATAATCTGTCACTGACAAAAAATAATCGATTAATCAATAACCTTAAATATTTGGTTATGGTTTAACTAAGGATACGTTTATAATTGAGTATGGCACGTGATAAGAGCATCGATACTAGTGAAGCGGGGATAAACAAAAAACTTAGTTACTATAGAACAGTGTATACAACAATGCATTGCTCCAATATAGGCAGTTGTATAGTAACTGCGTATTTAGTTTTCTCCGCTTTGATAGTATCGCTGCTCTAATTGCTGATCACAGCTCTATCATAAACTCGCCCTGAGTTCACAAATCATCAATGAAAATGATGATCAATTGAAATATAACCAAAAAAGTTACATTTTATGTAGATCAACACATAATTGACTAAAAACAATTATAATTTCACCAAAATAAAAGTAGATTGTGTTTAGACTTCAAGAAAAATTTAAAACATAACCTCAAAAATTGGGATATTTTAAAATTGAGTTAGTAAATTAAAATGGATCGTCATACTGCATTTATGCAAACAAAAAAAATAGGTTTTGTATTAATTAGCAGTAAAACTGTTTTGTTATTGTGACAATACTAAAAAGATAAACGAATGTATAAATCAGATTAATTTATCACACAATTATTTTTTTGTTAAATAAAAAACATCGTGTATCTAAATCAAGTTATAACTGATTCGAAATAAATGGGAGGGAGTATGCTATTGCGAATTGTTGTTTGTTTTGATTGTAAATACTCTCTCTCTCTCTTTTCTTATAAAATATCTAATTTGTACACATTAACCAGTAGTATAGGTAAAGATCACTTGTTGAATCCAAGGTACAGACCTATTATAATGGCAATTATGAAGCAGGCACCGACAGTGTATAGGACGATTTTCTGTTGGATCGCTCGCATCAGCATTGAGTTCATTATTCTCGACGATCGGCTCAGTTCTTCATTTGTTTCTCGTAACTGGAATAAAAGATGTAATTGAGATAAATGTAAAGTGTGAAACTTGCCAAGTGTCCCAAAATGTAGCTGGTCCACAGGGTAAATAGTTTTTGCTGAACTGTTTATTTTTTTTATCATACTCACCATTACGATTTCGTACAATTTTTCTTATAAAATAAAACTATGTTAACAAATTTCAACTAGCATTATGTTTTGAAAAAAAAAAAAAATAGAAAAACAATAACACTTTATTTTCATTATAAATTAGTTATACTCCATTCACATTTAGAAAAATGTTAAGGAAACATAGGGCTTATTTGACCTTGATCACTGATTGTCCGAAATTCTAGGAAAAACTCACAAAGCCCATACTTAGACAAATGGTTGTATTCCCCACTCACTCTCATTTATATTGGAATGAATTGTCACAAATGTCACTGTGCTTTAAAATTTTTGGATATCATGTCTAATAACAAAAAACTAATGACAGTCTTTTCTTCTAATAATCAACAAGAAAAAATAACTCAAGGTTTATGGCACTCAACATTTATTTAAAGTACAGGTCTGTGGTAAGTTAAAAAGCGAAGCTAAAAATCTTGTGGGTACTGATGTGGGAATATAAATATCATCTATGTTCAAAATTATTGCTAAAATGGAATCAACAAGAGAAGTTAAAACACTGCTGAAGAAGGAAGTGCGTCGTGATACTTATTAAAAGATGAATTAATGTGTAGAAAAATTCATACAATATTTTGTTCACTCCTTCTTCAAGAAAAAGGATTAACAACAAGTACATATTCATGACAGTTAAGTCACCTTTAGCTCTGTATATCTCTATACTGCGCCTGCATTTTACTACTATAAGGCCGACTGCAAGATGAAATGCAGATGAGTCAAGTCACGCAGTTTTCTATAACGCATATATTCAAATATGACACGCAAATTGAGCTTTTAGTCACGGTATGTTCTCGCATACATTCTACATAGAAAACTGCATTGCTGCAGCACTCAACCAAATTTTGAAGAGTACATTTATTTTTTAAATTGTAAGATTGACATACTTTTCACTGCAAACACATTAATAAATAATCGATTATTTCGTGAGTAAAGAAAGCACCTTTTCTGAATTATTAATGAATAATTTTATGATAAGTTATGTAATTTTAATAATAATATTTCCTTTTTAATAATGATAATTTATTAATAAATATTGTAAAAAAGAGTCATATGACATTCAAAGAAACAATTAACATTTAATATTGTTGCTTAAAAAATGTATTTGCATACTTTTCCTTTAATAACTTATTGGATAGGTTAACATACATTTCTCCTAAATTTTAAATTCCGTGCTCAAAAATATCACCAATTCTGCCATTTTAGCTGTATAAACCAGGCTTCTAGTTATATTTTTTTAAATAAATGGAGTATAATTAGAAAGAAAGATATTTTTTTTTTTAGAAAGATAACGAGTTTTATCGTATCCCAGATAAGATGTTTTAATTTTAAGATACAACATAAAAGTTTAATTTTTCTTACCGTCACCATAGTTTTGAACATTTTCAAAATTATTCTTAATTATTACATTAGAATCAACTACAATTATCCACCTAAATTGCTACAAAAGTTATGTTAGATTAGATTGCTGTAAGTTAACCTAATATAACTTTAGAACATGATATCAAACCTAACCTAAATAACTGTTACTTAAAATAACCTAGACGGCTCTATCTAAATCAATATAAAATTGTACACACATTTTAAATGTCACTTGTAAGTGTCTCCTATCTAACTTTTACCAAGGGCATGTAATCAAAAGCAACACAAGTGGATTCTAAATAAGTACCTATTCTATTTGTCATAGAAACCTAAATCACATTTCTCCGCAACTGTTATTCAATTTTATATAACTTTAGTGCATGTTATCAAATTTAACCTAAATTATTTCTAACCTAATGTATGAAACTGTTAACTAACCAAATGTTAGGATGGATAACAGATCACATACAGAAAATAACGTTGTGAAATGTATCATGTGTAACGTACACTTCTGTGCAATAAAATTAAGTACACAAAATATGTTACAGTTTAAAGCGGACATGATTAGTTTCCTAGTTACGTATGTCAATTTTTAAATGTCAAAATACCGCGTCATTTAGACAAATTGCTCGATTGGTGAACATCAGTAAAGACACTGTTTTCAGAGTTAAGAAACGTTGGGAGCAGGAAAGAAGTGGTATGGTGTTTTATTATTTATTAAAACTGCTGCTAGGCAATTAAAACAAACCCGAATTATACAACTAAAATATTGTGAAAAATAGGCATAAGACTTGTACCTAATTTTATTGCACATAAGTGTACATTATACTTAATTATTTTTTCTAGATCCGATTTTCTATACTAATAATTGTGATATAAATTTGATTTGATTGATTTGAGAGTCGCCAGGGCTAGTAATTATGTAAAAAAAGAATTAATTATGAGGTATTAAATGACATTTTATATATCCAATGACAGTAAACTTGTAAATGTTTACTGTCATTTCATTGGGTACATAGGGTCGCTGCGGGGTTACGGAATAAAAACTAAAGCGAGATACGATTATATCGGACCTTACATACATATGTATGTCATCTTATAACGTTGATAGTCTGTAAATTATATAGGCTGTGATCTAACCTAACTTTTATACATGTTATTAAACTTAACTTTTATTAAATCTGAAGTAATTGGTGTAATGGTTAATTAAAACCTAACTAAATCTTATCTATTCTAACTATAAGCCAAATCTAACTCTAATGCATGCCATCAAATCTAAATTGTTATCTAACCTAATTTATGTATCTTTTAATTATCTAGCCAAATGTTACTCATCCTAACTTAATGGTAAACCTAATTTTTCTTTAAACTTAGTACTCGTATATTGTGTGATCTAACGTAATTTACTTACTATCATACCTGTTCGCGCTAAGTCGCGAATTTCGAATTATTTTACATGTTAATAATTTTCTGTAATTTTATACATTTTAACTGAGAATTTCTATTTCTTTGTGTATATTTCTTTTGTGTTTATTCCTTTGTGTCAGTGAGGTAGGCTGTATTTTATGACGGTCAAACGCGCTCGAAGCCACCAATAAACCCTTTTGTAAAGAGTTTCTTGTTGGACAATGGTTTCGAGCGCGGACGTGCCAAATTGGGCGCAATGCAAGATTGGCCGTCCACGGCGACTAAGACCCAAAGTCATAAAATGCAGGCCCTGCCAAAATATACACCTCTGTGTGTTATCTTCTTCTTTCTCTGCTTATCTCGTGTCAAATTACTTTCTTTCCTTATTACGTTTCACCCTACTCCTTTTTACTTTAATTCACTTGTGTATTTTTCTAATGCTCGAAGAGTTCTTTTCCGACCACTACACGAGTAAGTTCTAAATCTCTTCTTGCTAACGTGAAACTTTGTCTCTTATGTTTTTATCTTGTAACTTTGTGTGATCTTGTGTTTGTGTTTTACCTTTTTTTATCTGTGCTATTATTCATTTCATTTGCTGCTTTGCTCAATTGTTATTGTATCTATCTTTGTTCTAAATTAATTTGTATATATTTTTTTGATGCACGTTGTTATTAATAAATCTAATTTGTTGTAATATTACGTGTCTAAGTAATTTATTTAAAAAACCGCTGAAACGCGTAAACATGGTCCTTCGAACCGGATGTTAAATAAAATTTAACGTCAATTCATGCTAGTGTTTAAATAACAAAGTTTCACGTTATATTCAAACTCGTGTTTTTGTGTGTGTAAACTTACTCGTGTTTACGGAAAAAATTGTGTGTTGCTGCTGTGCTCGTATCTTCTGTCTATTTCGGTTCGCGTTGCTCTGTGTACGACGACATCCGAGTTAAATCGTGTGGGTTTAAAGTGCGGGTGTCTAAAATTTCCTTCGCGAATCGAAATTCTGTGTGAGCAAACAGAAGAAGACATGGCAGCTTTATTCATCAAGATGCTCCAGAGAAGGACGGCTCAAATCATGAACACTATGACGATGCTTGAGGAGTATTTGAACGAGACCTCGAATTCAACCGCAGATCCAGAGTACAAGACTGATCTTTTACATCGACTTTTTAACTCCGAGGTACGAGGAAATCCTGGAACTCGAGGACGACCTCATAGATCTAAACATCGTCATAGATAAGGAAGTCCTCGCAGTTAAGCACAAATACGTGTCGCTGCTTGAACGGGCTAACTCTAAACTTTGCACTTTTGAAGTTCAAAACCGACCTGCTGTGTGTGACGACACAATCGTCGAACATATGTCCGAAAAACTCCACGTCATCCCTCACAAGGATTGTGAAACTAAACCGTGCGAAACCTCACCGATATTCAAACAGCTGACAGAACCAAAATGCCCTTTACCTGAGGATGTGAAATATGTGCAACACTTCGACGTTACGAAAAATTCTATAAAGAGCGCCACCGTGTACATCGGTGGAGTAAACGACGTGGCTGCAAGATATTGTGAGCGACAGAGTTACCAAGAAGAAGTGCTTGCACCAGCTGATGCAAGATGTGACCAACCTTTAGAGAAAACCACACCTAGTGATGAACTACTTGAAAGTATCCATGATCAAGTTTTGCCCCACGATGTCTTCAATTTTAATGAGTGTATGAGTGATAACAAACATGTAATTTCTAACTCCCAAACTTGGAATGCTGATAAACTGTCAAGCAAGCTGACGTCCGCAAAGTCAAGAGCATCTCCTGCAAGAGCGACGAGCATCCCCAGAAGTAAACTCTGTTCTCCTTTATCGGAAGCCAAATTATGTGAACGAGTGTGTACTACGTTAAATAAAGCAATGTTCAAACGTTTCTACTACACTGGCTCGTTTATAACCCTCTTACGGATGAAGTCAGATCCGAGTATATTATTTCACATCAGCCCTACCAACTTGTTTTCCGTGAAAACTGAGAAATGTCCCGATGACGCCATACCCCGAGGATCAACCGCAGGGAGTGGTAAGGACAAGAACGCCTCCGGAGCTTCAAACCGTTCTCTACATTCACCCCAAAGGATGATACCCTGGTCGCAAGGACGAAAACTCTTGCAGAACTCTCAACCATTATCCGTTTTAACCCCAGAAAACGAAACATCAGATTTCGTGAGTGATTTTACATCATCCACGAGCAAAGTCCTCCTGGAACAAAACTTACGAAGGAGCTCTCGGTGGATCTGGGACGGGCCATCAACGAAGAAGACAACCTGCCACCACTACGATGGCAAATAAGGGGCACAAAAGCTCTGCACCCTGAACTGCCCGGTACGACGAGAAGTGCCACTGTGAGCACCAGGTCTATGAAAGCAGTAAAGTCGTGTTTTCTGTCTACATTTGTGTCAGTGATGTGTTTATTGAACGAAATCTGTTCAATGCGGGGCGGTATGTTCGCGCTAAGTCGCGAATTTCGAATTATTTTACATGTTAATAATTTTCTGTAATTTTATACATTTTAACTGAGAATTTCTATTTCTTTGTGTATATTTCTTTTGTGTTTATTCCTTTGTGTCAGTGAGGTAGGCTGTATTTTATGACGGTCAAACGCGCTCGAAGCCACCAATAAACCCTTTTGTAAAGAGTTTCTTGTTGGACAATGGTTTCGAGCGCGGACGTGCCAAATTGGGCGCAATGCAAGATTGGCCGTCCACGGCGACTAAGACCCAAAGTCATAAAATGCAGGCCCTGCCAAAATATATACCTCTGTGTGTTATCTTCTTCTTTCTCTGCTTATCTCGTGTCAAATTACTTTCTTTCCTTATTACGTTTCACCCTACTCCTTTTTACTTTAATTCACTTGTGTATTTTACTAATGCTCGAAGAGTTCTTTTCCGACCACGACACGAGTAAGTTCTAAATCTCTTCTTGCTAACGTGAAACTTTGTCTCTTATGTTTTTATCTTGTAACTTTGTGTGATCTTGTGTTTGTGTTTTACCTTTTCTTATCTGTGCTATTATTCATTTCATTTGCTGCTTTGCGTAATTGTTATTGTATCTATCTTTGTTCTAAATTAATTTGTATATATTTTTTGATGCACGTTGTTATTAATAAATCTAATTTGTTGTAATATTACGTGTCTAAGTAATTTATTTAAAAAACCGCTGAAACGCGTAAACAATACCTAACTTATGTAACTTGTATCTAACCTAACAAATTATTCCAACCATCAACCTGATATCTAACCTAACCTATGATTACCATTAAAGTCAAGAGAACTGTAGATTTTACACTAATCTGTACAAAAACAATTTAAATTGAATGAAAAAGAAAAAGTTACAATTTAGTTATTTGTTTCATTAGGACAAAAAATGATAGCTGTTCAATATGAATTCGAACTTCGATATGTCATTAAATATCAATGTCAAATTACATTTTTGGCCTAGGACTTTTTCGATTACATTTTTGTACAATTGTCATGAAGACTATGATTTGTCTCAAAAATAGGAGGTCAACAAAAAAAGTTAGCAGATCAAATTACGTGACCTTATTGGCTGCCAAAAAGGCAAATTCAAACTGAAGCATAATGATTTGAGCACGTGAAATTGCAGCTGTCATGTTAGAATTACAACTGATGTTTCTTTACCAAGTGGGGGGTTTGCGTCTATTTACACATCTTGTGTTTGATCTCCCGATAGCAATACCTGCCACAGCAACACAGACCGAAATCCATGCAACCTTAGAGAGCGCCAAAACCATCAGATAGAAAAATTCAACAAAAGTTGATATTTACAAAACAAAACAAATTGCCAGATAAATTAAGATCGATCACTATCTGATGCGTCATAACATATCGTCAGTGTAATTCTAATAATTCATAGTAAAATGTGCGCTGAATCGAGTGGAAAATAGATTTTAGTAGATCGCGCTACAGCACAACAACTAATTGCTTTATAGCTTACGAAGTATTTTCCACTCGATTCAGCGCACTTTTTACTATGGTAATAGCTCAGAACCCCAAAATCCAAAAAAATTGGGTTACGAGGTATTAGAATCACACCAAAGATATACTTTGTCAGAGGCTTTACAGATTTTAAAAATACTCACTAATAAGGTAGGACAATTTTCGAAATTGTGATTTTCTGTTTTTAAAAAATAACCTAATGTTTTTGAGTTTTTAAAATTTTCCTTAGTGGAATCTAAAACAGCACTACTTTGTCCATTTAATTGAATCTCTATCATTAATATGAAAATTACTCATACTGTCCTACCTTATATATGGTAGAGAGCCTGTCCATTAGTTTAATTACACTCTGTATAATAGCATAAAAATTCGATATAGTGACCATAAGAATTGATTCTTTGGGCGTTAACTTGAAAATGAGTTTTTGGGATGTTATTTAGGGTACATTTCAAATGTCAGTTCGTTAACGTACTTATTTACAAAGTTATGGCAAAAAGAAAATTATATTCATGATTTTATCGCCATATTTTGAAAACAAATGAATTTGACATTTGTATCAAAAATTGATTTGTGTTAAATATTTCCTCACTGTATTTTTTCAAGTTTATTTTACGGTTGATCCTAAAATATTTGTATTGTCTTTAGTTAATTTTAATATTTTGATGCAAGAAAGAATGTATATTTTGAGTTTAAAAAAATATTGACATTTGTTGACAGTAATCGCTCTACTCGCTATCGAACAAGTGTTTTTGGTATCGAGTGCCAAAATAGTCAGAAGACAGTTCAGTGATTTTATAACATAATGTCTGGAGGAAATGTACTGAAGTGCTTTTATTATTAAAAATGTTAATAATCTCTTATATCAAGTGTTCATAATAACAAAAGACAGTTTTGGGAGGTGGAATTTATGTTAAAATGAACAGAGGGCAGTTTAATTTTCCAGGACTACTTCAAATACACAAATTTAATTTCTTGACTGTTGAAATTGATTTCATTATTGGATTAAAATATATCTAAACAAAACTCACTCGATTTCTTGACCGTTGAATAGTCTCCCTCTGCTCATGCAAATTCTGCAGCACTTGCGTGCCGATTTCCTGGGTCTCGAGCACTACCCTATACCCCTCATCGAGCCTCCGTCCTGTCCTCTCTATCCTCTCGGAATTATCGAGTAACCTCTGTTTCTGGTCATTGTTTATCCTAACGTCATTCAAGTCATCTGCTGACTCGTACCCCACCTGCTTGATAGACCTCGATTTGATATACTCCAGCGTTAACCTCTTCAATTCAGCTCTGTAGCACTCCAACTTGGTGCGGCACCTCTGCCGTTTTGACGTCTCGATTTCCCTAACCTCCAAATCCATTTGCTCCAACTATCAATATTCACAATATTAATTTAAAACGAAAATTACCATCAATCAATTTACCAATTCCTGTGCTTCTTCCACATGTTTTTCGATATCGGATATCAATTGTCGGCGGTCCTCTTAAAATGATAAAACAAAAGTGTGAAAACAAAACACGTACGATTTCAGGTGACGTTGTAAGGTTTGGCTTTTGTTTGCACCTACTTGATGTGGACGCTGTTAAAAGGCCGATTTGGGCTGTGATGTCCGCTGTTAGTACAGAATATTGTTGCTCGTAACCCTCGAATAGGGAGACCATTTTTGATCTAAATGATCTCGATTTTGTTCACGCAAATACATCCCCTTTTAAATAACTTCCTTTGTCGCGGATAGATGTCGCTAGTCTATGTCTCTACAAAAATAAATAGAAACCATGGGCGTGGGAAAATCGTATTTCAAGCAGGGGCAAGAATTTTATATCGCTTTAATAATCATCACCTCCCAACCAGAGGCCTGAAGGCGCAACAAAAATAAGAAGAAAGTTAATATTTATAACTATAACATAAACATAATTTCGACTTTAAATTCTTTGCTCGTAACGGTATACTGGTTTAACGGTAAATTGTAAAAAATGCTCTTTAAATGTTAAAATTTAGGGCTTCGAACCAGAGCTGAACCGTGAACCGAAGACGAAAAAAAAACGGTATCTGGAGTTATTGACATTTTTAAGGAAACTTTTAGTGATGCCAACCTTTTTGTGAAAAAAAACAATATCACCATTAGATTCTTTAACACGGCTTTTGTGATGGAATGTTTTTTCCCAACTCTATAGGACTAGCCGTTTTCTGAAAAAAGGCTGTTACGGGTGGTCTGGGACACCCTGTATACTGCTGAAATGTGACAGATATTTACTAAGTTATATAGAAAAAATGCAAAAAATATATTTTTTTTAATACTTTGTAAATGTGATAATAATAATAATAATAAAAGTAATAAAAAACAAATTTAGTTTGAAGCACTTTTCCATATTCTTAAGGGGATTATTGCAGTGTAACACGCCGATCGTGTTGGAAAGACCCACATAGTTTAGAGTAGCTCATCCGATGCCAAATTTACAGCACAAGTGGCATAGATTAAATTAGATCGACGACTCCTAGGGGGCACTAGGTATCGTGAGTTTAGTTCGCCGACTCACTCGATGCGGGGGCGCTGCAATAAAAAATTACGTCATTAGGTGCGGGGGGGAGGGCCAACATGCATTGCGGGCGCGCGGTGCGGGGGGATATACATATTGGTTGTGGTGCGGTGCACAATGTGCCAAATCGGAGCGCGAGCGCCAGGGGGGGATTTTGAGGAAAAAAATTAAATTAAAAATTTCGAGAAAAAAACATATCCACTCCATTGTAGATACATGTAACCCTTCTAATCTTGCATGTTTATATTTTTCAACCCCCTATATTATTAACAATTAACGCTTAAAGTTGAGCGATTTAGAAAACATCAATTTTACGGCATTTCACTCGCAAGTTTAAATAATTTATTACATGGATAGTAGGCGTACTATCAATATAACATTATACACTATTGTTTATAACATAATACTGTATATTATGGTTGAAAAATCAAGTCTCTAAATATTTTAGAACAAAAGTTAAAAAAAAAATGAATATGAAATATATTTTAAATATAAATTTTAACTTTAGAAAGTGTTATAAAAAAAATGTCAACTCGATGAGGTCTGGGACTATCACTAAAAATTAGTTCTATGTTTTCTCTAACTACCCTCAAAATTTCGTATCTCCACCGGTGCGTTTTTGGGGTTTTTTTAATTTTTTTATTTGACGCCACCAATTAAAATTGGGTCGGGCGAGGCCCGTGTGCGGTGAGTATCGTGGAGTCGAGCGCGCGCTATTCTCGAACAGCCCGCAACATGATTTGTACGTTGGCCCCGAACAAAAAATAATAGAAACGCACTTAAAACGCACATGTAAAAATTCAAAAAAAAAATAGGGCAGTTACAGAAAATATTAACAAATGTTTATATGATAGTCACAGTTCTTCCAGTTTGCAATCTTCTAAAAAAAAATAATATAATAATAATTCAAGGCAGAAAAATTATATACAATTGTTATAATCATTACATAGGTTGTGACTTTCACCAAAAAATGTGGTATGTTTTTAAATGCCCTAAAAACTTCGTATCTCTACATGTGCGTTTTGTGTCAGGTTTTTGCGAATGACCGAGTCGATTTTTATCGGTTGCGCCTAATAAAAAATACAGCACCTCAAAAAAACGTACAAATGTGAAAAGTATCTTCTGTAGTTTAAAAATAATTTAATCTGTTGTTTAAAATATGAATTTTTAATCAGAATATACATTACATTTTTCTGATTTTGCACAACGAAGTTATGTATTTTATACTGTTTTATTTACTTACTTTTTTAAAATGAAAATTTGTCAGTATCCTCATCAGTCTGTTCGTCTTCACTGTCACTTGTGTCCGTTTCACAAATAACTAATTTTTTAGCGTCTGCAGGTAGTTGTTTTTATGAATTTTTACATCGCTTCTCAAAGAAGAAATTATTGGATCAGAACATACAAGAAGCATATTAAATAAACCTCGAATTGTATTAAGCCTAGAGTTTTTCCTAGCATGGTTTTCTCTAACTCTCTTATATATTTTATTGGTTGCTTCCTGTGCCTCTTCCGAAAGTTCTCCGATTGGTAAAAGACATTGTCCAATTATTTTGCTCCCGTGAATTAAAATTTTATGGACACTATGAGGCATTCTATACCATCCATATAACGAGGTGTAAAGTCGGCCCGGGCCGTATCTTCTGCATATTTATCAAACATCAATACATTTATTTTACGAGAACTCGACATTGTATAAAATCTGTTCAATAATTCTTCATTCAATTCAGTGATGACAGCTACTTTCTCATAATTTCGAAAAAATATTCGAGCAACGTTGCCAGTATTTGAAGTACCTCCTCCTTGCACAACAATATCAACCCTTATCCCTAACTCTTTACGTAATAGTTTTTGTATTCTAGTTTTCCGACTAAATATATTATTTTTCTCTTCTATCGTACATCCGTGAGTAGTTGTTTTCTTCAAATCTAATTTATAAGAGATATGAAGAACACATTACATGAACTTAATCCATGCATGAAGGGAAGAAATACCATAATTTAAATTATCTTCGATAATAGGAATATTTTTAATTCTTTCAATATCATTCATCTCCTTCGGAGAACATTTGCATATAAAATAATTTGAGCTCGGAGTATTTGTTAAGGTATTTATAACTTTGCCGTCGATCATTGTAAACAACAAATTAAATGTTACCTCTACATGGTTACCATTAATATAAATTTGTTGTTTTTCCAATAAATTTACCTCTTGCCTCATACTCTTAACTTCATCTAGAATAAGCTGTTTTGTTTCTTTAGCATAAATAAATTTTATTGGTCTACATAATTTAATAGATGAATGTTTTTCGTTTTTCCAAATAACACTTTCATCAGAAAATAATCTAAGTGGAACCAGTGAAAACACAAAGACACTCTTCTCTGTAATTTCTTCTTCATCTGTACTGCTATCATCAGATGGCTTTTGCATATAAGTAGAGTGCCCTGAGCTGCCATCGCAACCATGTTTACACAACAAAATTAATTTACTAAATGATGTATCTTGAGGAAATTTAATTGTTGATATTAATCTACATAAAGTATGCTCAAGAAGGCTCTGCAAAGGTACTGATGCTCCATTTTGAGAAATAGAAATATTAGCTGGGTAACACATTGTCTTCATTATTTTAATTTTATTGTAAGATGGTAAAAGGTCTTTTGCTCCATGAGAACGTAGTTTTTTTCTTAAATTTTTATAACTTGCTGCCGTCATTTTTGAATCAATAAAAATTGATAGAGCTTCTTCATCTGTAAATTTTTTTACAGTTTCAACTTCATTTGTTTTTAAATAAGTTAAGACTTTTTTTATTTTTTCCTGTGAATCCGAGGAAGCACTTTCCACTTATTTGGCCGCTGGTATATTTCCTTTATCGCGTAAAATTTTTTTTGCTGCTGAAAATATTTGTTCTGGTGTATTTTCGGTGATCAATAAATTAGTTTGTCTTCTTTTAGATGTATTACTTTGTATTGTGAACTGTGTACCTGATGTACTTGGTATTGGTGAAATATTTTCTATATTTTCAAAGAGGTTTGTATTTTCAATTAAGGCAGAACCCTCGTTGTATTTAAAAGGCAGCAGTAACCAATTTCTATTTTTTTTAATGAAATTGATATGAGATCTTGAGCACATTTTCCACTTTCTATTAAGAGTACTGCAGAAATCCTTAACTTTTTTAAGAATGTCATCATTTTCACTATTGTTTTTCGTCGAAACATTTTCAATATATTTTATTAAATAATCAATGGTATTGCTTGACTGAATAAGGTTTTTAGGTTTTAGTTCGTACCATACCTTATATAAATCACCGTTTGTAATTTTAATTTTCTCCATTATCACTCAGCGTTTTGGATTAATTAAATTACACTAACACTAAACACTAGTTTAATTAAAGTAAACTATTAAACACTAAACTAAACTATTTTATACACAAAAAAACACTAAATCAAAGAATGAGTCAACAAATTAAATAACACTTAACACTAACTTAATTAATAACTACTTTATAATGTTCAATCGTTCGCTTAGGGATCAGAAAAATATGTGAACTGTTGGAGACTTCGTTCAACACTAAACGCATATTTTGCTTTCAAGAAAATTAAGAAAAATCCATTTCAGATACTTAAACCGTAAAAACTGTGTGACAAGAATGCTATTTGTTACGGTAAATGACAGCTCCAATCGGACCCCTAATAAAAATGTAAACACATATATCAATAAGAAAAAAAAACCATAAAACTATTTTTGTAAATGTGATTTAAATGGTGCAAAAAATACTCAGAGAAGAAATAATTTCACTATGATATATACCTGTATATTAGAAAAATTGTAGATTGTGAGGATTATGACTATTATATAAACATTTGTCAATATTTTCTGTAACAGCCCTAATTTTTTTGAATTTTTACATGTGCGTTTTTATTATTTTTTTGTTCGGGGCCAACGTAGAAATCATGTTGCGTGCTGCTCGAGAATAGCGCGCTCGACTCCGCGATGCTCACCGCACACGGGCCTCGCCCGACCCAATTTTAATTGGTGGCGTCGAATAAAAAAATTAAAAAGACCCCAAAAACGCACCGGTGGAGATACGAAATTTTGAGGGTAGTTAGAGAAAACATAGAACTAATTTTTAGTGATAGTCACAGACCTCATCGAGTTGGCATTTTTTTTATAACACTTTCTAAAGTAAAAATTTATATTTAAAATATATTTCATATTCAAATTTTTTTAACTTTTTTTCTAATATATTTAGAGACTTGATCTTTCAACCATAATATACAGTATTATGTTATAAACAACAGTGTATAATGTTATATTTATAGTACGCCTACTATCCATGTAATAAATCATTTAAACTTGCGAGTGAAATGCCGTAAAATTGATGTTTTCTAAATTGCTCAACTTTAAGCGTTAATTGTTAATAATATAGGGGGTTAAAAAATATAAACATGCAAGATTATAAGGGTTTCATGTATCTACAATGGAGTGGATATGTTTTTTTCTCGAAATTTTTAATTTAATTTTTTTCCTCCAAATCCCCCCCTGGCGCTCGCGCTCGGATTTGGCACATTGTGCGGTGTGGGGAACACCGCGCGGTGTTTGAATAACCGCACGATGCGAGAAATAATAACGACATAATTATGGTATAAAATGTATATTACAAATAATTTTAAAATTTTAATTTTTACAAATAAATAGAAAAAAATCATTAATTACTTAATTTAAGTATTTACAATTAGATTTAATAAAACATTGATCACATTAATTGACTGTAGAAAAATTCGCTCTCATACATATTTAAATAACAATAAAATGTATTAACCATAACATAATAGTTACTAAGCAATGCGATTCCGGTGAATAGTGAATGAATAATTTTAATAACCATTAAAATATCTTTCACATATTAACTTATACATAATTTTCGAATATAATGAACAATATTTAAATTATCTCTGCCAAGATAACTGTGTGGATTGATGTCCAACTTATTTGGTCTAATTGGTACTTTTAATGCTTAATAATTGATAATTCATGGTAAAACAAGAAGTATTACAAATAAAATACAAATTATTACAAATAAAACGCAGAACTAATATCGATACAAATTTAAATTAATGCTCAAGAAATGTGAAGGTATTAATTATAATATTAATAACGGTTTTCTTAATTTTGTCGATTTTTTAACTATATACAATATTTAACCAAACTCGGAAAAATATGAATAATCATTGCTAAATAATAGATCCACATTATCAGTGATTTAATTTTTATAGAAGTGATGGTTAAATAAAACTTGTATAATTATCAAATCAATAATACATTTTTATTGTACAACAAAAATCACATGAATCCTAAACTATATTCTATTGGTGATATTCTGAAACAAATTACTAATAATATAATTGATTAATTAAAACAGGTTCTAAAGTTAAGGATTATTGCTAATGATCTCAATATAAATTGTTCCATATTTTAACAGCCTAAAGTAACCGTTTACAAATATTTAAAATTAAATTTTGATCAATTGTTTCTTTTTTGAAATAGCCAAATTTCGCGCTCTTATTTTTCTATATTTAATTGAGGCCAAATGTTTGACAGTATCATTGATTTTTACATGTTCTGTTCCTTTTAGAATCCTATTTAGGTTTTGTAGCCACATATGAATGTAAAAGGAGATCATGTAATTATCAATGATATCAATCAAATTATGGTCTGTGCAGGAGAATGAAATATTGGAATTTAATAAATTAACTTTTGATTTTAAATATTTAACAATATCACCAAAAATGCATATCTTTGACAAAAAAAAATTAATGATCTGAAAAGATTTGGAAACATATCTGAAAAAATTTGTGCTCGGCTTCAAAAGAGCTTTTCTATTGTAGTCCCTACAATCAATGTAGCAATGGAAAGACTCTTTTGTGCCGGACACTAACTCTTTTCTACATGTATTGCAGTCCCGCACTTTCTTTAATACATGTCTTCCCAAATATCCTGCTATGTAAGCATTTGTATTATCACATAAAAATTATATGATTTTTTAAATTCAAACACATCAGAGATATTTGGGGGAGAAGTAATTTTTGGAGCTAAAAAGTCGTTGGTTAAAAATATTTGTAAAAAGTTTAGTGCCCCTTCACAACCATCTTTTTCGCAATTTAAATAGGGAGAATTTAAAGTAGTGAAATTATTAACAATTAACGCTTTATACGATCCCTTAAATGATGAACATGTAGGATTTACATTACGAGCACCATAAGACCGTATACTTCCAAGAAATTTTCCAAGGGATCTTGGTTTATGTTTCGAGGATAAACATATTTAAAACCAATACCAGATAATTTTTTCCATATGCATTGAAAATCTTTTAACGTAGTTATCCAGTTAGCAATGCAGGGTGGAGTAAAATTACCCTTAGGTCTTTTAAATTGCATTGTCCTCAAAATATCAATCGCTTCAGAATAAAATCCAACATGTTCACTATCTTCGTGAATCGCACATCTTAAAGGTTTGTCCCCTGTAACTGATGAACCATTTACACTATCAAATAATTTATCAAAAAATAACAAAAACTCTGAAGTGCCAAGCATTGTTTCTGTTTTTGATAACTGATTGCCATAGCGTACAAGAAATCTCAATGAAGATGAGGTACGTGGGGAAAATACCTGAGATGCCAATTTTACTTTCATCTTATTCATTTTATTTTCGTAAACATGGCAATCAGTTATTTTAGGCAGTAACATGCTATCAGGGTCTCCATTATCCATTTCATGTAGCTTCACAATATCAGACCAGCAAGCCGTGAAGTTTGTTCCCTTCCATTTGAATGTGGCATTGTAATTTAATAAATTGTTTCTGATACATTTTAGAAGGTGAGGTGGATCAAACAAGGGTATTATTTCCTGATTTCCTATCAAGAAACCCCTTGAGCGATTTTCCTTACCTTCCATGATGAACCTACGAGTTGATTCCTCCCTTAATTGTTTTATGACCCTAACATTAGTTGCATGTTGATCACATATTGTGCAAACAACATGCAAACCAATGTCTTGTAGTTGTTTTGTAATAATTTTTATGTTCCTGGTTAGATCTGGAACACCCATACCATGTTCCACAAAGAAATATGCTACAGGTTGTTTCCATTTGATCTGTATCCCACGAATCATAAAAACCATTACATGGTCAGCCAAACGTAATTTGTTTTGCCCACCACAACAGACAAAACCATCAATAGAGTAATCAATTTTATTAAAATACATTCCCGTACTCAGTGACATTTCATCAAATAAAAGGGCACAATACTTCTGGTCTTCGTCCATCTTGTCACAAGTACTTTTTAATAAACTTATAATTGGTTTATTAATTCCCGGACCAATAGGAATGCGATTCAGTAAACTGTGAAGACATTGTCTCGATGGAAGAGCAAATACTTTTGCCAAAAATCTGTACAATTTAGGGCTTTGTTTATACATAGCTAATGCAAAAGTTTTATCTTCCATCGAGAAACGTCTTCCACGAGCTTTATAATGTTGCAACTTTATCTGTGACATAAAAAAGTTAAAAGATAATTCATTCATATGTCCCCGAAACATTTCTCCAGTTTCAAGAACATCAAGTGCATAATCAAGACGCTCCTTATTAGAAGCATTTTGAGCATGCAATTTTCTTGCAACCTTTTGAATATCTCGGGCATAGGAATGCAACATCTTTGCTTGAGGGGAAAGCTTTCTTTTTCGTGTTACATTTAATGTTTTTAACAATTTTACCTCCAGACATTCCTTCATGTTCAATGGTCGTACTACTTTGTAACTAGATGGATTATTGCGTTTCAAACTGTTTCCAGTAGCAAAATTATCCCGAAGGGGTTTACTACTGCTCACACCAGCAATAAGGGGAGAATTCTTCTCGTCGGTGAGAAACTCCACGTCTTTGGATGTTTCCAGAAGTTGTGGATCATTCACGCGCGCTATAAATAAAATATATATATTTAGATATACTGTTCTCCTTGCACAATCGCTCAATAAAATGTATTTTTTAATAAAAAGTAATGTGTGGTTTATATTAGGTATTTGAAGATATATGTGTATATATAAAAGTAACAAATATTTAGCTTACCAGCCGGTGTATCGAGGTATAATGTGGGGACACTTCCCGGTTTCAAATTCGTTTTGCTGGTACACCATTTTGTGCTGTTATCAAAGTGCCTGTCGCAAATGTATGTAGATTTGATAACGTGCATCTTCGATTTTTCAAAAAGGTCTTCCCTAGCAACAGCCTCCAGCCACTTCTCATACACCTAAGAAAGAATATAAGTCTTAGATTAAGTTCTTTATGCAGTATACATTTAAAATGTATATTTGCTAGTATACATGCTATATAAAAATCAACTTTTAATGCATTAATATGATTAAAAATTAAAGTAGTAATTATGAATAATATTTTAAATATTCCGACAAATTATTTATTAGTTATTCATTTGATGGTATCAATTCTTTTAAATTTATGATTTAATAATGACCAAAAACAACTGTCAGAATAAAAATATATATATTTTATAGAAACGTAATACATTCTATTTTATTAAATTTATGTACTATTTCTGTACAACAAAATGTTAAATTTAAAGTATACGTTGTTCTTTGATTTTACCATTTAGGTATACATAACATATATCTTCGATTTAACACTTCCATTGCAACAGCGAACCGAATATCCGTAAATTAGAAGTTATATCCCCCATGAAATAAATTTAATATTTATTTTCAAAGATTCAAACAAATATACTCATGTTTATTTTGATATTTAAATGTACGATTGTAACAAATGTTTAAAGCTTACCCCATTTCTTCTTGTAAATCTGTGCATACGAATATTTTTATTGGAATTATTGCACGTTTTAAATGCGCAATAATGCGACATTATTATAATTTCCACTTAAGTAAAACACAACTTGATTGAACTAAATTGACGAAACGAATACAAAATAGCTTAAAAATCGAAAATATTCCAATACTTACGGTTTTGTTTATTTATATTAATGCTCGTCCACGCCCGTCTCCAAAATATTTCGTTTTATCAGCATTTTTGATGAGGTGCTGATTGAAATATCTTTCTCAAAAAGTTCGAAACTGCGGGAAATTTGATTTTTGTGCCATCAGATGTTCGAAATTGCGGGAAACTTGAAATTTCGACATTTGCGCCCTCCCATCGAGTGAGTCGGTCAACTATATACGTCATATCTGAATCATATGGAGTCGGCGGGGTCTGACAAGTGGGGCGAATACAGTCAGAGAGAAAAGCGGCAGTTCGCTGTGCATTTGTACATTGCTCCTTGGCGTGAACGGATGGGGTCTCGCGTCGCGTGGAATAGACGAAAAAAAAAGCGTATAAAAAAGACGGATCGAAGGAAAGTGTCGATTCGTATTATTTAAACACGCTGATAATACATACAAGCTATGTATTGTTTTTAATTCGTTAGAAAGCGTTATCAGATCCTGTGTTATTTTTCGGTATTTACAAAACTGATGATTCTTATTCTTGTCATTATAACACATTATTTTTACTTTTAAGACTCCAGTTTCGACAGCCGAACAAACTATGTGTTTTATTTTATTAAATTATAGATTATTTCTTAAAAATATAATAATAAAATAATTCATGTTCATAAGCTCATTGTAAATATTTATATGCCGGACATATATGAAAAAAACGGAACATAGGATTTTCAATATTTTTTAAATGGCAATATTATCTTCCCTAACTGCTATTGCCATGAAAATAATGTGTATTAATTTGGCCTCTGCCAAATTGGGTAAATTGGGGAGAATTTCAATTTATATTCGGTCAAATATTCTAGTTTTTATGAATGTTTTTATAAATAGGCTCAGTCAACTTAGCCCCCCGAAGTTCGACTTTTTTGAAAAAAGCGATTGCGCTAGACCGGCCTTAGCTAGCGCCACAAAAAATAGAGTTAGCGCCATTTAGACAAGAAAACTACGGGGATTTGAACTTTCGGGGGGCTAGGTTGATGCTTAGTTTGGATTTTTTAAGTTTTTTTACACTATTCGGATTCCTCAGAGCTAGCGCTACCAATTTAAACGCCAACGCCACTCCCACAACCCCAAAAAATGATAAAACATTTTAAACCCTGGCCCCCTAAAATGAGATGTTTTTAATCAAATTGGGTGGAAAATATAACTTAGAGCTAGCGCCAACAGAATATGACAAAAATATTCTCTCAAAAATATCAGGTAAAAAAAAGTTCACATCCAAATTTTGATGCGAGAGCTTTCAGATCCTGTATGCGTATTACCATTTACTTCCTGAATTTTAATACAAAATGATGTTTGGCATAAAATATACCTCTTCCAACAAATATTTCGGCGTTGTAATTACTTTATTTATGTTCATAGACACTGGCTATTAGAAACATGATGCCTAGAAGACAGTAGCGTAACTGACGTTATAACTCAAGAACTTACCGTACGATTTAAAAAACTCTTTTGGCATTGTAATTACTATACTAATGTTTATAAACATTGGCAACGAGATAGCTTGCGCTAGTAAGACAGTGGCGTAACTGACGATTGTTTTTGATAATTGAAATCGTTATAACTCGGAAACTAACCGTACGATTTCAAAAAAATTGTTGGCATTGTAATTGCTATACTGAAGTCTATAAACACTAACAACGACATAACTAGTAATATTAAAGGATAAATTAAAATCACTTGGTTTGTTTCACTATTTGTTTCTATTTACTCGACTAGTTTCGCTTTTTACGGCATTATCAAAGTTCACTCTTGATAATGCCGTAAAAAGCGAAACTAGTCAAGTAAATTGACACAAATAGTGAAATAAACCAAATGTTTTTAATTTATCCTTTATTATTATTTCAAAATGATTCACCAAGTGATAAATGAGAAAGTTATTCAAGAGATAGCTAGTGCTAGCAAGATAGTGGCGTACCTCGCGGTTGTTTTTTTTTTTACTACGTGATAACTTAAATCGTTATTACTCGGTGGAAAACACTCGTTGGGAGTTTCAAACTGAACGCTTTTCAAAAACAATGAATGCCTGAAACTTTACCTAGTACACATCGGGTTGTGTATGTACCTAATCAAAACATGGGTATCTTTTCGATGCTACAAAATTGTGATTAAGCTCCTTTCGTTGCTATTCAATTGACTTTATTTTCATTCTAACACAATCTATCTCAATATCCTAATTCTACAATATACAGGGAGTTTTTCTTTAAAGTATACGTATTCCAGATTCACTTTACTTTCTTTAAATCTTTAGATATATGTTGTTTTTACAGGATTCAATTTGAAGCTTTAAGCGAGTGTTTTCCACTCCCAGGCTAAGCAGGAAGTAAAATTTCGAGTTTAGAAAAGCCCCGTGGGCTTTTCTAAACTCGAAATTTTACTTCATTCGCCACGCGTATAGAACACCTAAATTTTGTGAAATTTATGTATATTTGAACCTTACTTGAAATGAGCGTTTTATCGCGTGGCGCATGAAGTAAAATTTCGAGTTTAGAAAAGCCCAGAAAATTTGTCTCGGGTCGCTGCGCGACCCTCGACAAATTTTCACGGGGCTTTTCTAAACTCGAAATTTTACTTCATGCTTAGTCTGGGAGTAGAAAACACTCGTTTAAAGCCTTGAATTGAACTTTTTTAAAAAAACAAGGAATATCTAAAGATTTAAAGAAAATAAGCTAAATTTGGAAAACGTATACTTTAAAGAAAAACTCCCTGTATGTTATTATGTTGTATTCAACTTAAATATTATTAGGTTATTACTCATATTACGTTTAAGATTCATTTCTTGCCTGATGAAGGAGCAACTCTCTAAGCAAACTTAAATATCTAATCCATGTTACATATCAAATATTTAGCTTAAATGTTTTGATAGTTGTTGCTTACATTATACGGCTCAGTCAACTTAGCCCCCCGAAGTACGACTTTGTTGAAAAAAACTTGTCAGTTAGGCTACTGTTTTCTAGGCATCATCTTTGTAATAGCCAGTGTCTTTGAACATACATAAAGTAATTACAACGCCAACATATTTCTTGGAAGCGGTATTTTATATGTTAATCATGATTTTGTATTGAAATTCAGCAAGTAAATGGTAATACGCATACAGGAACTGAAAGCTCTCAAATCAAAGTTTGGATGTGAACTTTTTTTTACCTGATAATTTTGAGAGAATATTTTTTTCATATTCTGCTGGCGCTAGCTCTAAGCAATCTTTTGCACCCAATTTGATTAAAAAAATCTAATTTCGGGGGGCTAGGATTTAAAATGTTTTATAATCTTTTGGGGTTGTGGGGGTGGCGCTAGCTTTTAAATTGGTAGCGCTAGCTGGCGCTAGCTCTGAGGATTCCGAATACTGTAAGAAAACTTGAAAAATCCAAACTCGGGGGGCTAGCATCAACCTAGCCCCCCGAAAGTTCAAACCCCCGTAACTTTCTTGTCTAAACGGCGCTAGCTCTAATTTGTGTGGCGCTAGCTAGCGCTAGCTAAGGCCCGTCTAGCGCAACAGTTATTTTTTAAAAAGTCGAACTTCGGGGGGCTAAGTTGACTGAGCCGTATAGAGGATTGCAATAACATTCAATTACAATTCATTTATTCCTTATTTACTTACTATCAAAATATAACTCATCATAAATCAGCCAAATTTGAAAAAAATATATTGGGCTCGGTGCAATGTTGAGCAAGAAGCTTGTTATTTGAAATGCATTATAATACCTACCTTATTATTATTATAGTTCTATTTTTTTCTAAAATAATTAACAATGAATATGCACGCAGTTAAACCCTACATTTTTTAAACATTCGTCAAACAAATATTACCTGTGCTCAGTAAAAAATAGTTGATTTGTAACATTAATCTACGACAACGTCATATTGGTGTTATTCTTACTATTCTTATAGTTTTGATATCATTGATTCGTTGATGAAGTCGCAGTTGGTTCAAATAGGTCCGATTGCTAGAAACTTTACAATTTACTTTAATAGTTTTATTGCGAGAAGTTTTATGGTATTTAACAACTGCTTTAACAACGACAGATTTAAGACGAAATAATGATTTGAACAAGACTGATTGTTATTCGATTGCTTCTGGTTTATTAATCCGCTTAAAAAACTTTAAAAATAATTTAATAATACCGACACTGTCAAATAATAAGGAAAGCCAATATTAAAGGTATATTACACATCTTTATTTAAATTAGTGAAACATTTCGTGTTTTCTATATTAGTGAACATGCAGTATAAAAAAATACTTATTCCATTAGCAGTCAGAAAGCATGAAAATAAAACACTAGTACAATAAAATATCGATTATAATTGCGAAATATTAATTTTACGAGAATAAATGCTAACGACGCGAGCCGATTTTGTTAACTATGATTGAAAAAAGAAATAAAAAACAAACGCGAAGCGGCGCAGCGTTCACCGGCCCAGGGATAAACGTTGGCGGCATGCTGCTCGCCCCTCCAATAATTGTGCAGATGAGTGTACAACGCGTTCAACTAAGAGAAGATCCGCAAGGCGGCGGTATTTTACGGTCTTATTTTTCAAGATTTTTATTTTAACCTGACTCGGGCATGAGCTATCGCATCCTTATGAAATGTTCACATTATATTCCTTATAGTATAAACTAGTAAGATATGGGAATTTTTTTTTTTAATTTTGAAAAATTTAACATTATTTTTTTCATACCTCTGAAAGTAAATTGTTAAAAAAAAAGTACTTCGATATTTTACTAGATAATTGGGCTTAATATAAGCTGTCAAAATTTCAACTTTCTACGACCTTTAGTTTTTAAATAAACCTAACATTAAATTTCAGACCACTGTTATATTCCCCTTAATGCTGTGCTATTTTCTACAAAAAATTACTCATTGAAATTGTTTAACTTTATGAATTAATTACGGGATAGTGAATTACCTAATATCATTAATGATTTATATTTCTAGGTTTTAAAGTATGTAGAATACGATGGCATGAATAGAATATTCAAATTTAGAGTTTTATTTTGGTCTTCTCATAGACCGCAAGACCGCTCGAGCTCGGTTTGCGACAGTGGTAAGTACTAAAACAAAGGTCGATCGTGCAAACAACTTACTAAGCAATGTAATGCCTTAATGGAATTTTATAAATCTAGACAATAATGAAATAATGCTGTAATAAGTAAAACAAAGAAATACTTACTTGTTATATTTAGTACACTCATTGTTGTTTGATTTTTGAGACATGTTGAAATTATGTTTGTCAAAATACAGTGACATTATTGAAATGACATAAACAGTTGCGAAATAGGAATAATAAGCTGGTAAAATAAAAGCCATATTTGCAAAACATTTTAATTGTTTAACATAAAATCAAAATAGGAGGGTGTATATAATTAACAATAAATTATTTAAAAACTAAGTACGCAATAGAATAGTAACCTACCTCGATTGCCAAAAAAACGAGAGTTTTGGGACAACCAGAATATTTACATTAAAAAAAAATCATGTACTTAATTTCCAATGACTGCGGGCCGCCACAATAAGTACTATTTTTTATCCAATGTAATCTCAGTAATCAAACACGGCCTCGTTATTTATTTATTACCCTATAACTTTATTATAAATTCAATAAAACCAACCGTCATGACTATTTCCCATCAATTAAATATACACTATAAACACTACAAACCCCAAAGAAAGTCTTTTTCGATTTCCGCTCGATTGCCGAAAATAGTCATGAAGCTCCCGAAATTACCCCCAGCTTAACAACCTCGCATATTTTTTTAAATTTAAATTATTATTTATTCAAAACCCTATTAATTGTATCACTACGCGTTTTTTTTATCCACTTCTCCATTTATTGCACGCACTTTACTAAATGCCAAATTTTAATTGACGTTTTCACATTCGGCACCGTCACTCATCGTGTAAAAATTTCCTCTTATTTTTTTTTTAATTTGATTTATTTTTGAGAAAACGTGAACTAGAAAAAACTACGCATCGTTGCTAAACCGCTCATCCGATTACGTTTGAGTGTGTAAAAAAGACTGAAGAGAAAAATTAAATAACAGGGCAGACATTTTCTTTTTACAGCGCGATGCAGTCAATTTCTTTTTTTTTTAATTAATGCGCCCGTTTATGTTGATAATTGTTTTTTTTTGGTTAATTAAATACCTAAGTGGTTGATTAAGTTTTATGTTAATTTTTTGTACATATCTTCTAATTGCGGCGTGAAGTAACTCTTGATTTGGGGCCGTTTTGATTTCATCGTTGGTGTTAGGAGACCGTTTTGCATGCTGAATGGATCCGGGTGGAGATAAATATCTTTAACCTGAAATAAATTAATTTATTAGTTTACAGATGGTCTTAATTATTTTTTTATTGATAGCATATGCATTTTAAACTGCAGTTTAATCTGACACTTTCTATTGTTCTAATGAACACTCCTGGTTCAACCCGTACGTTTCAACCTCCGACTGGATTTTGTGCCAAATAATATTTTATTTACTATGATTGGCAAGGCCGTGGCCAGGGGGGGAAATTATCAAAATGTTAAATTTTTCTATGTAAAAGCGGCCTTGTAAGGCAATGGTAAAAAACAACATTTTTACCATTAATTATTATTATGTCTTTGTGATTTGTGTTGGCATAGTATGACATGAAAGAGTAGCATTTTAGTTCGATTAAGATATTTTAGGTCAAATATTACAATGACGATAATATTAAAAAAAATATATAAAATTTAGAAATACCTTGACATACAATAATATATTGACGATATCGACATAAATTCAAAATATTGACATTTTCAAAGTGACATATTGACACTGGTGTAACATGTCCGTACCCAAATTTACATGAAATACAATACTGATATAAAATGACCGAACATTACGATATTAACATAAAATGACAATATCGGCTGAAAAAAATCAACATTGACGAAAAAACATAATATCGTTCAATTTGAAACTACTAACAAGTGTTTTCCACTCCTCGATTAAGAATGGTTAGGTTAGATATCATTTTATGGAGTTAGGTTAGAATTAATTCTGTTGAGTTGGGTTAGATTAGGTTAGATGTCACTTTGTGGACTTGGGTTAGACATTTCTTATCACAGATCAGATTCAAGTGGTATTTTTTTTTAAATTCACAATTTTTTTATTCAAGTCCCTCAGTATTATTCCACCCCCACATGAAGCATGAAGTAAAATTTCGAGTTTAGTAAATCGGATAAACATTTTGAAAATTGTCAAAAATCTCGATCGTTGAAAATCTCATAAAATTTTTATGAATTAACGAAAATCTTGAAATATCTGATGAAAAACTCGAAATGTTAAAAATCTGCTGAAAATATTACGATTTTACGATTTTAATTAATAATAACACTGGTCTGCAAAAAAAAATTTTTTTTCGAGCCTTGACACCATTCCTGCTGATTCTTATGTAAAATGACCTCCTGAATCCGAATATGACCTCCGTTTTCCCCCATCACCCACCGTTTTCGGGGGAGGCCCCCCCACCTATTTTTATCACTTTACGATAATATGGAGTGATGAAAAGGATTATTTTAGCCTTTACATTTCTTCTGAGGGGCTAGAGAGGTGAAAAGTTCCAAAACATGAACATTTGTAGCAAGGAGGTAGATTTGGGGGGGATTTGCCCCCTTAAATTGTAAAACATCATTAAAAATGATCAATTTTTTCCGTTTTTTTCGCAGTTTTTTCACTTATTTTCTACATATTCCAGCTTCCATTCCCCCTCATCCTCCTCCAAACACCCCCAAATAATAAAAATATATTGCAACAATATATAGCAACAATAATAAAAATATATAGCAACAATAATAAAAATATATAGCAACAATAATAAAAATACATAGCAACAGTTCGGAAGATTCACTGTACCACGCTGGCGCTCTCAATACTCCCCCCGTTTCCCCCATCCATTGGAGGGGTGAAAAGGATTATTTTAGCTGTAAAGAATAATAAATAAAAAGTAAAATAATAAATGTAAAATAATAAATTCCTCGGCAAACCTGTGCGCGCGAGGTATTGAGAGCGCCAGCGTGGTACAGTGAATCTTCCGAACTGTTGCTATATATTTTTATTATTGTTGCTATATATTGTTGCTATATATTTTTATTGTTTGGGGGAGGATGAGGGGGGATGGAAGCTGGAATATGTAGAAAATAAGTGAAAAAACTGCGAAAAAAACGGAAAAATCGATCATATTTAAGGATTTTTTTACAATTTAAGGGGGCAAATCCCCCCCAAATGGAACTGTTCACCTCTCTAGCCCCTCAGAAGAAACGTAAAGGCTAAAATAATCCTTTTCATCCCTCCAAATTATCGAAAAGTGATAAAAATAGGTGGGGGGGGGGCCTCCCCCGAAAACGGTAGGTGATGGGGGAAAACGGGGGTCATATTCGGATTCAGGAGGTCATTTTACATAAGAATCAGCAGGAATGGTGTCAGGGCCGATTTTCATGCCGACCAGTGTAATAGGCCACATGTTTGTGGTATCTGGTATACGCGCACATTGCGTATTTTAAGAGAGATTCCACATAGACTGGTAGTTTTTAAACGATTTGGATATCGAATTACACCATCCAGAGAAAAGTGGGTCAGATTTTGAAGAATTATGTCTATGTTATCGTTTTCATATGTACCCATTGCTGACTAAATTCCGAATATTTTCTAAACGTGTTAATGAAATTCAATATTTTTCCTTATTAGGTTCACACTTCACTTTATCTCCACTCTAATTGAAATGTTTAGATAAGAGCGGCGAGGGTGGATGATTTTTAAACATAAAAATAGTTTGCTGTTTAGTCTATGGTGAAACTTATTCCATGAAACATCTAGATTTTGTAACATGGCGCGATTCGTTTATTCAAACATTGAATTGGCAGACATGTTTCTTATTTACGGTGAAACTCGGTGTAATTCTGCGGAAGCTGTAAGAATTTATCAAGAGCGATTTCCTGAACGACACTTACCACCGCCAAACCGATTTAGAAATTTATTACAAAGAGCACGCGACACTGGAAGTTTGCAACCCGTCGCCGGAGCCGGCGGAGGTGGTGACCGTCCAATGCGATATTTGCGAGCGGAAGATGAAATTTTGAATCTGTTGGAAGCGGATCCTGGTTTAAGTACCCGTATTATCGCCGCTCAGCTAAATGTATCGTACACATTTGTCAGCAGTGTTATACGAGACAATAATTTTTCTCCGCATCACTACCAGCGTGTACAACATCTTCAACCCCATGATTTTCCCAAAAGAATTGCATTTTGTCAATGGATTTTGGCACAAAATGTTCAAAATCCTAACTTTACCAAAGACATTTTAGTGACCGACGAATCGTGCTTTACGCGTAATGGAAGTTTTAATTTCCATAATATGCATGTTTATGCAATAGAAAATCCTCGTGTTACGCGTAGAACTCATTTCCAGCATCGCTTCTCCCTTAATATCTGGGCAGGTGTTTTAAATGATCAATTAATTGTGCCATTTATGTTCCCATTTAATTTGAACGGAGAACGATATTTACGATTTTTGCAAGATGACCTTTTAGATCTTCTAGAAAATGTACCCTTAGCGGTTCTTAGAAGAATGTGGTATTTGCAAGATATTTGGATGATGAGTTTCCAGGACGTTGGGTTGGTCGTGGAGGCCCTGTACCATGGCCTCCAAGAAGTCCGGATTTAAACCCCTTAGATTTTTTTCTTTGGGGATACTTTAAAAGTGAAGTCTACACTACGAAAATTGACAATGCTGAAATGCTGATACAACGAGTAAACGCCGCGGCTAATACCATTCGTGAAAAACCTCGTGAAATGTTTGCTACTGTTCGTGCAAATTGGATACGTAGAGCCCAAATGTGCATTGAGTGCGGCGGACATCAATTTGAACACTTATTGTGATTTTTTTATACGTGACCCAGTTTCATCTAGTAATTCTAGACAGTGTGTGTGTGTGTGTGTGTGTGTAGTGCGTGCTAAGTGATTTATACGTCTCGCAGTAGTAACAGTAAATAAACAATACCACAAATGAGTGACCTAGTTTCATCTAGTCATTCGAGACAGCGTGCGTGTTTAGTGCGTGCGAAGTGATTTATGCGCCTCGCAGTAGTAAAAGTAAATAAAAAATACAACAACTTACGCATCCACGAAAAATATCATGAACACAGGTAACCAGAAGTTCTCAAAAAGTAAAAAATGCATGAAAAATTATGAAAAATCCAATATTTTTTTCCGATTTTATTTTTGCTGCAATTGGTGTCAAAATATTTTGTGTATACGCCCTTAAGAGGATGTACATTAGTTCGATTACACGCTGTATAGACAAAACTATATATTCGTTGAACGTGACAGACGTGTTTTTAATCGGCTCCAACTCATTGTACGTTTCTAACTGTAGTTCCAAAGTGGTTTCCGTAAAAGTGCTACCAGTGAATGCAGAATTAATCATATATCAATCTGACTAAATAAGATAAGTACATATAAAGTAGATTTGCAATTAATGAGAGATTTTATTTCGGTGTAATTATCCATCGTATTCGTGGGCAAGGCTAACGTACGCGCTCAATTTTTGTCGAGCCAATTTCTTGCAGTGATTTTTTGTTTTTGTTTTTTGTTGTATACATTTTTTCTCCGCATTGATTGTAAATCAAATAAATTAATTAATTCCTTTGTATTATTGTGTTTTCCTTTCCGTCGCTTACCTGTATTTGTCTAAGTAAGCCGCCCTGAACGACGCCTGGGTGTATCCCTTGTTTCGTATTTATATTTTGTTTAAATTATACATAACATGACTAAAAAAACTTGTGGAACTTGCACAAATAAGGTTGGTCCGCGATCGCCTATCATAATTGCTGTGATTGTAATAAATGGTTTCATGTAAAATGTACGGATCTCGATATATTTCGCACGGAATACTATATCCAAGAGCATACAAAACCTGATGGCGATAAGTGGGTTTGCTTTTTTTTGTATTCCCGTTGAAGAATCAGACAAAGCTAATCCCGTAACTACTCTGGAGCAAACAATCGCTACCCTTCTGGAACGACAATTTACTTCATTTAAAAACGATGTTGTCTTATTGTTTAATACAGAAATTAATGAGTTAACGCATAAAGTTGGCATTATTGAAGTAGAAAATGATTTATTAAAAGCTGAAGTACAACAGCTTAAAACTATGGGTTTAACATCGCCGGTGACATCAGATGATAATACGGAAAAATTAATTACTGAAACGCATGAACGCGAGAAACGTAAAACAAATTTAATTATTTATGCAATGAAGGAAACAGTGAATGACAATAAAAAAGAGCGTATAGCTTCTGACACGGCTAGTGTCAAACTATTGTTAACTACACTTAATATTTCTGATAAAGTAACAGAACCTATACGTTTAGGACGAATTGATCCCACAAATGTAACTATGTATAGACCTATTAAAGTGTCTCTTGCTACTGAACTATCTATATTAACTGCTTTAAGAAATCGAATCAAATTGAGTAGTAACCCATGTTGGAAACAGGTTACCTATGCAACAACAGCTTTTCAAGAAAACATTAAATGAGTTGAAGGAGAGAAAAGCTAAAAGCGAAGTTAATATTTTAATTAAATATAGGAATGGTTTGCCTAAAATTGTTGCTAATAATCAGGACTCAAATAATACTCACAATCAGGAAAACTAAACAAGCCCAATATCATCACGCCACTTAGCTTCTACTACCAAAATGTTCGTGGATTACGATCTAAAACTAATGTAGTTTACAAAAACAATGTAAATATTGAAAGAGACATAATCTTACTTACGGAATCGTGGCTAATTGATTCTATAACTAATAGTGAACTTTTCATATCTGAATATAATATTATACGGTGTGACCGTAAATATAACTTAGTTAACAAAGTATCTGGAGATGGTGTATTAATAGCGCTGACAAAAATAATAAAAGTCGAAACAGTGGATGTCTCTTTCAATGTTACAATATTGCCTATTATCGATTTAATAATCTGCAAATGCACTATAATGAACTACACTTTTTATCTTGCATGTGTCTACATTCCTCCTAACTTCAGTTCTGACAACTTTAACATATTTCTGGATGCCTTGCTTCTACTTATTCTTGAATATCCTATCATACTTATTAGTGATTTTAATATTCCGGCATTTGTTGAAAGTAATGATTTAAAGCACATATGGGCAACCCCCGGCCCGCTGTGAGATATGATCCGGCCCGCGAGACATTTTGAAAAAACCCAATTAAAAAAATATTACATTAGGTACTTATACTCGACTTGCTCGATCAAATTCTTTGAGGTTTGCCGCCTCACGGGCGACACATCAAAAGATTTATTGCTTCTCAATTATTCTAAACTAGATTATTCGTTCATTTTGCCTATATAAGCGGGTGGATGGCCCGAACGTTAGTTCAGTTCTATTTGAGCTACCGAAGTGATAACTTGGACAAGCGATATCCTAGCGAACTGCTAGAGCCGTCAACTTGCTTTGTGACTTTGTGTGCATCTTGAGTGGTTACTAACTATAGTTTGTTATTAAGTTTATTGAACGAAAAGTAAACAAAAACGATGTTTGGTGGAAAGAAACGAAAAGTAGATACAGAGGGTCGCCATTTTCAAGAAAAATGGACTGAAGAATTCTTTTTTATCTTGCACAATGGTAAGCCTATTTGTTTGCTGTGTAATGAATCCATTTCAGTAATGAAAGAATTTAATATAAAGAGGCATTACTCAACTAAGCATGCTACGCTGCACTCACTGACAGGACAATTAAGAACAGACAAAATCCAGAAGCTTACCGCAAATTTGGAAAAACAGCAACAAATGTTTCATAAACAAATAACACAACTTGATAATGTTGTGAAAGCTAGTTTTATAGTTAGCTCAAAATTGGCAAAGGCATTAAAACCATTTGCCGAAGGAGAATTCATCATGGAGTATATGTTAGAAGTTTGCGGTATTATGTGTCCTGAAAAGAAAAAAGAATTTGAAAAAATTAGTTTGTCAAGACGAACTGTTGTTCGACGTATAGAAATGATGGCTAATGATATAAAAACAACATTGACTGACCGTATGGCTGGTTTTGAATCATTTCCCATAGCATTAGACGAGAGCACCGGCACCGATTTGTCTGACACAGCTCAACTGGCTATATTTATTCGAGGTGTTGATAAGGAGTTCACTGTTACTGAGGAATTGCTTGCTTTACAGCCGCTAAAAGGAACCACTACAGGAGAGGATATTTTTATTGAAGTTCAAAAGGTATTCACAAGTTTTGGCTTGCCATGGTCAAAATTAATTGGAGTATGCACTGATGATGCACCTTCTATGGTCGGCTTACGTAAAGGTTTCATCGGAATTTTGAATGAAAAAGCAACAGAATTAAATGTGCAAAAAGATGATTTGATAGTCCTTCATTGCATTATCCACCAACAGAACTTGTGTTCTAAGTCCATTTGACTCCAGAATGTTATGAATGTGGTAGTAAAAACCATCAACTTTATTCGATCCCGAGGGCTTAACCATCGATAGCAGACTTTATGAAAATAAAAGATAAACCACTATCTGAATTAAGTGACCCAAAATGAATATGTGACTTAGCATTTCTGGTCGATCTTACAGGCTATTTGAATAATTTAAATTTGAAACTTCAAAAACAAGGACAGTTAGTAAATGATTTGTACAGCCATTTAAAAGCGTTTCAGATCAAACTACGCTTGTGGGAGTCACAGATGCTGTCTGGTAACAGTTACCATTTCAACACGCTCTCTGCGTATGAAAATATTGCTTATGCTCAATATGCTGAAGAACTCAAGTTACTGTCGGAACAATTTTCGAACAGATTTTGCGACTTCAAAAACATGGAAGACTGTTTCAGTTTATTTGCTACTCCTACAACCTATATTGTACAAAATGCTCCAATACACTTACAAATGGAGTTGATCGAGATTCAAGAAAACTCACTCCTAAATCCAAATTTGAAGACGTAGAGTTGTGCGATTTCTACAAAAAATACCTAGAAGAAGACAATTTTCCGCAGCTTAGAAAATTCGCAAGAAGATCGATTTGTGCGTTTGGCAGTACTTATAAATGCGAACAGTTCTTTTCATTGATGAAAGTTAATAAATCAACACATCGTACAAGACTGACTGACGATAATTCGGAAAATTCTTTACGACTTTGTGTTAGTGGAATTAATCCAAATATCGATGGATTAGTTTCCCAAATTCAAGCTCAAGTGTCTCATTGATTTCTGTGTATTTAACTTTCGTAGTTTGTAACAATTGCAAATTTAACGATTTAATTATAATGTACCATTTTTTTAAATTTCATTTTATTATTTTAATAAATTGTACTATAATAACATTGTCGTATTATTTCATGTCTAATATCTATCGCAAAAAATATTATCACTACTTTAAAATGCACTAAGTACTTTTAAACGCGGCCCGCGAACGTATTTGCACGCTAAAGTTTGGCCCTCAACATGTCAAAGGTTGCCCATACCTGATTTAAAGAGTGATTTAATTAATTCTTTTGCTTCTACACTCAATTTAAAACAATTGAATACTACTCAAAACATAAACAAACGACTCTTCGATCTTGTGTGGACAAATGTGCAATTAGAAAAGAATGTATGACATGACTTAATCCCGATTGTCTTTGAAGATGTGCATCACCCAGCTCTGGAGTTCACTATAGATTTCCCTTCTAATATTTATAAAGAAAAAATTCCCATAAACGAAAATTTAAGATATAACTGGAAAAGAGCAGACTATCCAACTCTTTATAAAAACTTGGGGTTACTTAATTGGGAACATCTGGAAATATTTGATAGCGTGAACATTGCAGACACGCTCTACGCAATTTTCGATGAATCTGTACCTCGTTTTAAAACCAAACTAACAAACGCTCTACATTTCCTAAGTGGTTTACATTAAAAATACTCAATAACATAAAATCAAGAAATATTACCACAGGAAATGGAGACGAACGAGCTATGAACCTTACCACCAGGAGTTTCAGAGATTACGTCGTTTATCGAAAATACAAATTAATCAAGCTTACAGAGAACATATAACAACTGTAGAACAATGACTAAAAAGTAATCCCACGTAATTCTGGAGTTATGGGCTTAATAAACAAGGAACCACTCGTATTCCAGCTAAACTACACGATGATACTAAAACTTACAAACACCATCAAGCATCATCAATGCATTTGGTGACTACTTTATCTCAAATTTAGCGGCTAAAGACGAGTACAATATAACTGACGTCAATTCTATAAAAAACATACTTGAAAGTATTATTAAATCAAAAAATTCCGAAATAGCGGGTGAATTGCTAGTGTTATAATCAAAAAGCGGTAAATTTTCCGACATGCGTTGTTTTTTAAAAAAATTCAATTTGAAGCTTTAAACGAGTGTTTTCCACTCCCAGACTAAGCATGAAGTAAAATTTCGAGTTTAGAAAAGCCCCGTGAAAATTTGTCGAGGGCCGCGCAGCGACCCGAGACAAATTGTCTGAGCTTTTCTAAACTCGAAATTTTACTTCATGCGCCACGCGTATAAAACACTGATTTCAAGTGAGGTTTAAATATACATACATTTCACAGTATTTTAGTGTTTAATACGCGTGGCGCATGAAGTAAAATTTCGAGTTTAGAAAAGCCCACAAAATTTGTCTCGAGTCGCCGGGCGACCCTCGAAAAATTTTCACGGGGCTTTTCTAAACTCAAAATTTTACTTCATGCTTAGTTTGGAAGTGGAAAACACTTGTTTAAAATTTCAAATTGAACTCTTTTAAAATACAATTAATATCTAAATATTTAAAGAAAATAATCTGAATTTAGAATACGTATACTTTAAAGAAAAACTCCCTGTATATACTCATATGGTATATCAAACTACAACGGCATCTGTTTCGTTATACAGTTGTATGTATGTCGATTAGAGATGGGTAACTCCTGAGCGAATCGACTCAAAGAGTCATTTCAGTGAAGTGAGCTAGTGAGCCAAGTGGCTCACTTCAAAATATTCAGCTCTTTTTGAGCCATGACTCATTTTGATTCGCCCGCTCTTCTAGAGTTACACGATTCACCTTGAATGTTGATTCGCACTGTATTAACGGTTCTTGATTTTCACGCGGCTCGTCGATCTGCAGGCTCTCTGGGCTCGGCCTTGCTGAATCATCTTTAATTTTTTTCAATTATGTGTGTTATTATGTTTCGTTATGTAAGTAATTCAAACATTTCTTTAATTAAAATGAAAAATATGAGAAATATTAGAGAAAATAAAAATAATGTTTAGAGTTGATTAATTAACTTAGTAAGATTAGAGATATAATTAAAATTAATTTGTAAGCAATTTTAATTTGGCTTGAGACACGACCGCACTACTTAATTGATTTCTAAAAACAACATTTTTCACGGCATTTCTTAAATCTATGTTATTCGTTTATTTTAATTAAAATTCGCCTCTGTTAATTCACATATACTACAATTCAAAATATCATAAGCAAACACCCATGTTTACTGTATAGTAATCATTAGAAGTCTAATTTTTCTTTCATCACCTATTTGTAACCAAAATTGTAAACTTAATAAGAAGTGTTTGTTATTGTAGTAAGAAAATAGGTATCGTTATATTCCTATCTTATTTTGTTGCAGCATCATCGATTCGAATTTCGATGCGTAAACCCATTGAGCTAGCGGCGATTCGACTCTAAAAGAGTCATGACGGTTCTTGAATCCGATTGAGCGGCTGAACCGATTAAGCTAGCGGCGATTCGACTCTAAAGGAGTCATAACGATTTTTGAATCCGATTGAGCGGCTGAACCGATTGAGCTAGCTCGCTCATTGCGACCCAGTTCAACGTTGCATCGCGATGATTCATAAATCGTCGCGATCCAGGTCGGAGATTTGGTGTTAGATCGCTGTTTTCGTGCTGAATGCATGTGTGTTTTTATAGACGCGCACACGCATTCAATATATCAACACACTTGAAGTGTAATCGCACGAAATTAATACGCGATTGTTACAATTTTGATTACATATTTATACTCTTACGTATTTATATAAATTATGATTAAATTATTGCAATCATTGTATAACCGACATTATTAATCACCGTATTGATCAATTTAATGAGTTGGCGAATAAGATGAATCTATAAGTCAGAACTCTCGGAGGCTCGCTCGCTCGTAAGTGAGCCATGTAACTCTTATCCAGTTTACTTGTGTCTTCTGTAATTCAATACCCATTTATTCATTCGCACGGGGCTATGTAAACAAACAAACAACGCGCACCGCACTCATCATTTTTATTATTCGTTATTATTCGTTGTGATTATTATTCTTAAGAGGACCAATTTTCGCTGGTAATGTGAGTGTAGGGTACGAGATGGCGCCAAGAGAGCAAATTTGCTTAATGGTAAACATATTGTTTTAGCTCTTACATCGCCGCTTGTGCATACAAACATTGAACATTTAGACAATTTTGGGGGAGGTTTAAACCCCTAAATGGCACGATGCTGTCCTATATTTATTAAAGGCATATTAAAATATTACATTGCTCTTATGGAGATTTCTAAGCAACGATTAATTTTATTTATCATGTATTTCAGATCTATCAATTTAATGCAACATGCGTATAATATTTAATTCAATAATTTAAAGCAATATAAAGAAGAAATACTGTTTCCTATGTATATATTTCGTGAATATTATAAGATCATTTGGCAATTATATGCTGTAAATCTTCAGATATTCATATCACACATAAATTATAAATTAAGACTAAACATAATATAGTGGAATTCGGGAGAGATGTCCCATGACTCCTATGGTGTGGAATGTGTTGTTCAAATTTATTTAATCTATATTTAATTCAAGAAACATCTTTAAAAAAAATAGTTTTATTTTATCCGTAAAGTTTCAATGTATAATTTGTATAAGTTTCAAAGCTAAATTTTGATTATTGTGGAAAACTTATCGTTGTTCGTTCTCTTGGCCAAATAACATGTAAATTTCCGACCTCAAAGAGTATAGATTTTAAATGGATTTTTATTCGGGTAGGAACTAAGGCGCTAAATTGTGAGATTGGCCTTTTGAGCCTCTTAGCATGTACCTAATTTTACCTTATCATACTACGGAATTTCATAATAGGGAATACTAATAAATCTGCTTGTTTGTCTATATTTGTCATCACTTTAATTTTATTGTCTTCTACACTTAAAGTGGATGCGGGGCAAGCTTTACACCAATGTTAAATTGGTAATTATAATTTAATTTTATTTATTGTATGTTTACATTTATTTAATTGAAACTATGAATGTAAAATTAAAAATATTTATTTATTTCGGAAATGACCAATGTGCACATACGGGGCACTTTTTTTAAGTATAATGTCGCGATGTAAATATTCTAACAAGTGTTATTCAATCCTAGATTAAGCATGAAGTAAAATTTACGGTTTAGAAATGTCTGAAAATTTGGATTCCGACACATTTAATGTCCTTTTCAAGTGTGACAAATGATATACAATACCTCAAAACTATAAATAAAGTGGTATAAAAACATAGAAATACTCCTCAATCATTAATTAATATGGATTACTGCTTAGTAACGCTTAAAACAATCCTAATATTTATACTACTTATGCTTAATACGTTTTACTAATCTCTATTTCGTCTTACCAATAAGTGTGCTATTAAAATTTAAACAATTTACAATAAATTTAAAGGTACGCTTAAAAAAATCCCAGTAAGGTACGATTCACGAGAGGTTTCCTTGATTTGTAGTGCTCTCTGCACCAATACATGTAATACGAAAATAGTTTGATGTCATCAGATTATGTGTGTGAAAAGAGACAGAAAACTTCAACATACGTCTGTTATGGTTTTTAAATGGAACATGTGAAAACGAATATTCCGGCATGCAGCTTTATAATTTTAACAATGTCTTCGTAAAAATAAATCTCCTAACACCCAGCTACAAATCATTTTAATTAATGTGCACAATCGTTTTACATGTAATTTGAGGTGGTATAGTTAGAATTTCCATATCTAGTAAATAATTCAGGTATTTACAAAAATAAATAATTCAATATTATTTTGTGTAAGCTCAAACGAACGTGTTAGTTACATTGAATACAGAATCAGTAGATTTGGCAAATAGTCATCGGATTAATCTGATAATATAACATGTAAAAAATGTATCGATTTAAAATTGGTTTTAAGCTTGCCCCGCATCCATTTTAAGTGTACAGGACAATTTTAAACATTAAAATTAGACAAATATAGACAAACAAGCAGGTTATTAGTATTATTATTAAATTCTGTAGAATAATAAGGAAACATTTGAAAAATACTAAGATGCTCAGAGAATCAATCTCACAGTTTAGCTACTTATCTCCTACCTGAATTTAGATCCAGGTAAAAGTGTCTAGCTCAACACATACTCATTTAGTTGGTTTCGATCACAGTGTAACGCAAGTACGGGCAGACATTCTCTGAATCTTTACAAGAAATGATGGTTGTAAACTTTTGTAAAAGAAAGAATAGTAATATACTGGCGACCTAAACAGTATGACATTGCCATGTAACGTCAAAACTTGACGCGGACTAGAAAAAATCATTGCTGATACAACTGTCGATATACCCTCTAAAAAATTTAAACCACACATTCCACATCGATGAATCATGGGACATCTCTAGCAATTTCCACTATATAAAATTTTTCTATATAGAGAGTTTCCAATGGTCAACCCAATTTACACTCTTCTCGTCAAAAATAAATTAAATTTGTCAATTATTATGTCAACCACAATATGTTGTATTTTGAATATTTTAGTTCAACGGAATGCATATTAACCTCTGTTATATTTTTCATCAGTAAAATACTAGTTAAAGAAGGTAAGAAGTTATAAACGCTTCATTAGTAAACACTATTTTTCGCAACATTTCGTTGTTTTCATTTAACATATTAAATAACATTTTAGAACAAATTTATCGCATAATTTTGTTATCTTTATACAGCAGCTAGTGATGTTGGAATTTGTAGCACCTAAACTTAAATTCTCGTAGAACTCTTATGTATCGAAGATTTTAAAATATTAAATGATTTGGCAATAGTATTTAAGGATATTATTGGACAGTTTCACACAACATAAATTGTTTAATATTATCTCTTCCTATAATATCAACGGACGTTTAACTCTTCGCTTGTGAAAATTTTCCAAACATTTGGTTCTATTACACTATTTTATAAGGTTCGAAATGGTTGAAATAAATGAGGGTTAAGGGGAAAACCAAATAAGTCCAAAAAGTAAAGAATATCGTTTTTGAAGCCATTGTGTAGCTTAGACTAAGTATTTTTACGTAAGCAAACTTCACGGAAAACAAACAAATGGATCACCCGTTATTCACGATGAAAGAAAACCAAATAACCTGTAAAACATACAGAGTTCTGACATTTTATTTCATTCCCTTGTCAAATTTCAAAATTAGTTTAGTTTAGTTTTTCCCCTTAGCCCTTCAAATGGTATTGTTCAATCAGGAAATTTGACAGAAAATAAATCACGGGAATATCTTGAACTATTTCCTCTATAGTGTAAGTTTACCAGAATTTTTTTTTTAATTATTGATATGTTCAACTCTCCGTTCTTCATCTACGTTTGTTTCAAGGGCAAGAACAACAAATATCACTTGCTTGAGATAACTGACAGATAGCATTTATTTTTGAAGGGAAGAAATTAGTGTAAATTGGATTGACTATATTAGCATTAGAAATCGTAGCCAATCACACCACACGCAATGCTTTGATGTGTCCCAGTACAAATCGAACATAGGAAAAAATACATTGAGTAAATTCTAGCATGTTCGATGTTACATAAAACTCTCTGTATGCTTTATTTGTATTACCTATAACCTGTCGATGGCTAAATAACTTGGTGTGTAATGTATTTTGTACTGTATTTTGAACTCACCCGAAAATGTATAAGTAACTGGCACTACGTGCCATTCATTTCCCGTATATTTAATCTTACCTGTTCGAATGATTTTAATCCACATTCCTTGCCCCATGTAATCATGTCGTCCATTATTAGCTGCTTGACTTCGGGATGAGCGCATAGAACACTTAACGTTCCCGGGATGCCATTTTCTTGTGCCCAGCATTTGATCACGTCTACGTCAGGCACAACGATACCAACGATGCACGACTAAAATACACAAAAAAAAATTAGGTAAACATTTTGAATCACACACCATGCAACTGGATCATAGCCCACCCCAAACGGAAGAGAAATTAAACTCCATCAAATATAACACATCATTAAACTATTTTTAGGTAAACATCATTTACATTTTGTCCAATATACAGGGCGTTTCAACGAGGACGGAAAGTTCAATATTTCCCTTAATATTATAAATATGAAAAAAAGTTTCAAATATACATAAGTTGCATAAAATAATTTTCTTCACAACATGCAATTATTTAGGCATACAAAAGGTGTTCTATAATTCCTAGACCTTTGTTATTTAAATAAGACACTCCTTATATTATTAACATATGAATTGCTCAATAAAAATTATTACCAGTTTAATAATATATAATATATCGGCCCCACCAGGCGCACATAACGGAAGGGCGCTGGAGACGCCGAAATATTTATTAAAAATATATTACGTATAACATACAAACAGAGAGCTTTTAGAGTTAATTTAAAAATTGAAGCGTGCCATATGCAAAAAGTTGTAAGTGCCAATTTTTAAGTAATGCGTTTTATATACGGAATATGTTCTAAATGTCATGCTTTACTTGTACAATACATGCCGGGGCGATAGTGCTACTACAAGTGGCAGAAATAGGGACTCAATTATCAAAACGTCATAAGTGCCATAGTACTTTCATTCACGTTTTATCTCCTGTAAAATATGTCATTTGGTACTTACGGCCTTTTGCATATGGTACGCTTGAATTCGTGATATATTTATAATTTTCCAAACAAGATTATTTAAAAATTTCATGATCTTTTTACTAAACCTTAACTTAAGGTAAGGAGGAAGTTGTTTGTTATCAAATTGTCCCACACCAGTAATTCTTTGTTATTTACAAATTATCCAACATCTTAAAAGGTGTAGGTGTGTTCTTAATTATTTAGAAATTGTGCAATACTTGCATAGATTTGAGGTTTTTTGGCGCCCAACGTGGGGCTATGCTAACGCTGGGCCCTTGTTGGGCGCCATAAATTGCGAAAGTAAAAGTTGAAAACTTCACACTGAATTAGTGCCCCCAGTTGGGCCCCATTAATCGCAAGCATCTAAATTTAAAACTTCCCGCTGATTTAGCGTTTCGTACGCGTGGCGCATAAAGCAAAATGTTGAGTTTAGAAAGGTTTGAGTTTGGATTTTACGCGCCCAAATCCAAACGCTCAGGCTTTTCTAAACTCGAAATTTTACTTCATGCTTTGTCTAGGAGTGGAAAACACTCGTTTAAAGCTTTAAAAATTAATTAATTTAATTTTAATTGATTAGTTGATTAATGACTAAATACGGTTTACCGATAATTCACCCAGAAATCATAATACCGTTGTTTTAGGGGTAAAATTAATTAAATACGTTACGTGGATAAAATCTAAATCCAAACTCAGGCTTTTCTAAACTCGAAATTTTACTTCATGCGCCACGCGTATAAAACACTGATCATATTGTGACGTTGGAAATATACTGCTTATGTTTCATACATATTAACCGAATCTCGCGCTATCAAAATTAGAGCAGTTTACAATAAATTTTAAGGAATACTTATAAGAAAAACATTCTTATACAGGGTGTCCGTATTTCGACAGAATGTATGGGAATTTCAGTTATTTGAAGAGATAGAGAGTCGATTAAATTAGGACAAACTTGCGTATTTTAGAGCCCAATAATAATCTAAAAATAATTCTAAAATATGTTTTTTTGTTTTCGAGATATCAAGAAAAAACTAATTTTTTTAAAATTGTTTTTTTTTTTTTATTCAAAAACTACTGAATCTAGACATTTAGGACTTTGACAATATACAGGCTCTTTTTAATGAGACAACTATAACATTCACCTGGGGACCATAGCCAACTTTTGTTTTTCTTATGGGCGCCATTTTGGATTTCATATTTTTTGAAAGAATATTTTTTTCTGAATTCAGTGATGTATCACACTCATAATTTATTTTAGATTTGATATTTAAAATTATAATATTTTCTTTTTTACAAAGAGTGCCTTGGAAACAATGACGTCATATCTATTAATCAATAAAATCTTGACAGCAGCCAATCATAGCAGTCAAAATTATTTAATAACTGTCAATCTTTTGTAATAATAATAATAAGTATCGATTATCACACAAAACATAAATTAAAAAAATAGTGATGTGTTTATCATAGCACTTTTCCCGTTAAAGATATGATAACCCAACAGTATGGAAAAGTTGCACAAACTAAATTTATTCTACTTTTATAATTATTATTCCAAAACTATTCACAAACAAAGTAATTCTTTTATTTTCACTACATCTCAATAAATATTGATCACCTTCAAGCATTGTATATGTTTAACTTTACTGTAAATCAGTGGTTTATACACGTGGCGCATGAAGTAAAATTTCGAGTTTAGAAAAGCCTCGTGAAAATAGGTCACAAATTTTCACGGGGCTTTTCTAAACTTGAAATTTTACTTCATGCTTAGTCTGGGAGTGGAAGACACTCATTACTTTAAAATATATCACAACTGGTGCTGTATTTTAACAACAATTATGGGTCCTAGGAGTTGTCAAATGAGTGAGTTACTCAACTGTTTCCAAGGCACTCTTTACAAAAAACAAAAGATTAAAATTTTACATACAAAATGTACAATAAACTATAAGTATGATACATCATTCAATTCAGAAAAAAATACTCTTCCACAAAAATATGAAAATCCAAAATGGCGCCCATAAAAAAAAACAAAAGTTGGTTATGATCCCTGGGTAAATGTTATAGTTATCTTTAAACAAAATATGTTACTAGATTTCTCTTTAAAAGTGCCTGTATAATGTCAAAGTTGTAAATGTCTGGATTCAATGGTTTTTGAATAAAAAAACAAAAACGAAATTTCAAAAACTCTGTTTTTTGGCAATATCTGAAAAACGAAAGAAGATATTCCAAATTTATATTTAGATTGTTATTGGGCCCTAAAATACGCAACTTTGCCTCAATTTAACCGACTCTTTATCTCTTCAAATAACCAAGATCCCCATACATTCTATGGAAATACGGACACCCTGTATACTGTTTTTTATTTGTTTTCATTATCTATAACCTGTCGATCGGCAAATAATTTGGTATGCAAAAGTAGCTCGCCTATGACAAAAGTTTCATGCACCTTCAGTTTTCGTAGTTCTCTTGACCATAGAGAGCGCTATCGTTAGTACTACAAAGTTGCGTTAGAGTTAGGTAACTATGAAATAAAAACATGAATTTTAAAAATTTCAGTCAGGTGTAACTTGATTATTCGACTCAAAATTGTATTCTCTTTCTATTACAGTAACAAAAAGTTATTCGTACTTATCAAAAAAAATCTTATATATATATATTTATATATATATATATATATATATATATATATATATATATATATATATATATATATATATGATATGGGTCGTTTGTGAATGATTCGTTCAAAAAAAAACGATTCTGTACGGTGATTTGAATGAACTGATTCTGTATTTCAAGAAGAATTGATTCGTTAATGATTCATCACTCGAGAGGACCGACCGAACGATTTTGGTTGAGCGGAATCGTATTCCCGATTCGGATTTATACATGCGGTCTAAATCTGCTCGAATCGGATGACTAATTCGTTTGCTCGAATCCGCCCGCAACTTCAACTCCGCTTTGTACAGTTATCACATTTTATTGAATAAATTCCAGATTTTTCAATGAATTCTCTATTACTAAGTTAAATGACGTTCATGAATTATGGAATACCCTGTATACGCGAAAATAATTTTAGGTTATGATTTTATGCAGCTTGTATCTGAAACATGTTTTCGAATTTTTAATATTAGGATAAATATCGAGATTCCTGTGGGTAAATTGAAATGGAAGGGGGAGGTGATTGAGAGGGTGAAGGAATTTAAATACTTAGGCTTCATATGTAAAGGTACGGGTTCAAGGGAAAGCAAGGAAAGCATGGGGCATGGTGAGAAAAAGGTGGGGAAAATGGTTTGCGGGCAACTTCCAATTGGCGTGCAAGTTGTGGGATGCGTGTGTGAAGCTTATTTTGTTGTATGGGGTGGAAACATGGGGGATAAGGGAGTATGAATGTATTGAGAGAAAGTTTTGGTTCCTGAGGCAGATCTTGGGGGTTGAAAGATCAACCCCTGGGTACATTCTGCTTCAGAAAACAGATAGAATGAGTGTGCATGGTGAGGCAATGGAGAGAGTGGTGAAATATGAAGATGTGTGAATTGGAAAGTGACAGACTGGTAAAAGAGGTGTGGAGAACGTGTAGGGGATGAGTAAGTGGAGAATGGAGCGCAGAAAAATGTATGAAAGGGCAGGAGAGTCAGAGAATATTGTGAATGGGTGGTTAGAGAATAGAGTAAATGTGGCAGCATGGATAAAAGAGAAGTGAAAGGAGGTGGAGATGCAGGAGAGGCAAGGTTGTATCGGGAGAAGCGGATACAATCTGATGTATGAAAGATGCAAGTACATGGGAGCGTGCCAGGGTACCTGACTAATAGTGACTTGTCAAAGAAGGATAAGTTAACCCTGGCAAGAGCTAGATGCGGTTCGGAGGAGAGAGGAAGAAAGGTTTGGATGGGAGAAAGGTATGGTAGATGTGTGCTGTGCGCAAGTGTGTATCCATTCCATAAAGCCATCTGGCACAGGAGTGTGAAGGGGTATGTGAGGGGTGGTTGGGGGGAAACAGGAGGGTAACCGAATGGATGAGGGAGGATGGAGCTGGTCTAAGGATTGTAGCGAGACTGGGTTGGCCAATAAAGGTTGTTTGTTTTTTTTCAAGCTTCCTGTCCTCGCTTAAACACCCTGTATATAAGCTAAAACCAAATATGAAAAAATTAAAAAAAATATTAATGTACAATAATACAAACATACTCTGTTTTTTTTAATATGACCAAACTTAGGGTGTATCTACTGCGAACAGTTGCAGTCCTGCTTTAACACTAGGATCATATGGTAGTCAGATATCTTGAAAATTCACTCTTTAAAGTCACTATTCCAGACCGCAACGAATGGAATGGCTTTAGGGAAGATATACACAAACAAAGTGTGATCTGGTACACGGACGGTTCTAAATCAACCACAGGTACTGGATCAGGAATCTATAATGAAAACATGAGGACAGGCTATGCTCAACCATTGGGTAGCCTGGCATCAGTCTTTCAAGCAGAAATATTCGCAATCATAGAATGTGCGAGAACCAACATAGAGAAGGACTGTCGAAACAGGCAAATCTATATCATGTCCGATAGCCAGGCGGCACTGAAGACTCTCCAGAGTCAAAAGACTTCATCCAAACTGGTATTGGAATGCTTCAATACCCTGAATGACCTAGCGAGACAGAACAAGGTTACGCTTGTCTGGAGCCACCATTTCATTTATGGGACCCGAACCTGCCTTGGGCATAACAAAAAAGTCGAGTCGCCTTGAAGTCAGGAAGTGGACTCGCAACAAACACAAGCAATACTGGGAAAACAGACCAGGCCTTAACCATAGTAAGGCCCTTATAAAAGGGCTTAACTCAAGCCAAGCTGCAGGACTACTAACATTGAGTAGGGCACAGCTGGAAACAACCATAGGACTGCTCACAGGCCACATGACTGTTAAAGAGTATCTAAGGAAAATCGGGCTATACAACGGCGACACCAACTGTCGCCTCTGTAATACGGCCCCGGAAATAGCTATGCACGTTCTTTGGAGGTGCAATGCGCTGGAGAGCAAAAGACGGCTCATATTTGGTAACAGACAAATGGAACCAAATGATTTCCACGCGCAACCTCTAAAGGACCTGCACAAGCTAGTGCAGGGCATCGAGTTCGGAATAGTTGCGCGAGTGTAATAATATTGGGGCAGTACAATAAGTCACCTAGGCTGCAGTGCATCCGGATCCGAGAGGAAAACGGCCCCCACAGGAAAAAAAAAAAACACTAGGGTATTTTAAATATTAAATTTTGAGATATTGGTTAATGATTATCAATGTGACAAATAAATCATAATATGTCAAATAAATTGTCACGATGCAGAGATTTTCAAAAAAGAGAACGCTACAACTTGCAACTTTACAACACATACAGGGCTTTTTTTCTTTTAAGTATACTTTCACATATTCTATATAAACATTTGTAAACTTAATGAACATGTGATCAGAATTAAGCAGTATATTTTGAACTTCACTTTAAATCAGTGTTTAATACGCCTTTCGCATGAAGTAAAACTTCGACTTTAGAAAAGCCTGATTTAACTTGGTCGCTCCGCTGTGCTACACGACCAAGCCAAATTTTCAGGCTTTTCTAAACTCGAAATTTTACTTCATGCTTAGTCTGGCAGTGGAAGACACTCGTTAGAGTTTTTGAATTGAAAGTTTTTAATGAGATCACGAATGTCTGAAAAATCGTAACATGTATATCTAAAAGAAAAAATTCTTTGTATTTAGACCTTTTTTAAATTTTGAACATATAAATGGGCAGATAATAAAGAAGACAGATATTCCTAAGCAAGGAATATTACCTATTCCTCCTATCCTACCTGATCCTCAGAGACACTTTATTAAATTAGTAGTAGATACAAATAATTTGAGGCAGTGATAGGTAAATACATTTGTAATCGTAATTTTTGTGAGTTAATTGAATTGTCATATTATTGTCAGATTTCCCTTAACTTACAAATTATAAGTTGATTTACAACATAACCTAAAATACACAACCTGAATCATACTACTAAATTCTTGAAATGTGAAATTTGATTGGTCATATTAAAAAAAAAACAGATTATAGATACTACACATGTATTTACGATCAATTCTATTCGACAATACGCACTTAGGCAACGATGCCAATGCAGGTATGTTACTCAAAATGAGTCATGGCTCAAAAAGAGCTCCATATTTTGAACTGATTCATACCCAGTTACCCAGCTTAAATTTTAAACTAGTTTCACGTTTCCCATTAGCAATTTTAATTATTTGCAGCGTCCTGAATGGCAACTTTAGAAGCGAATTCAACCTAAAACGAAGTATTAATTCACTTACTTTTAACGATTCACCATGTACGAACACCTGCTGGACATATTGTGATCTGGTGTAAATATTCTCAATTTTCTCAGGAACAATGTACTCTCCCTGTGATAGCTTGAAGATGTGTTTCCTCCTGTCAATAATCTTCAAGCACCCATTCTGAAAATTGAAATACACAAATAGTTAAAAAGTTAAAACCAGCATCCGTCAGAGCTTACCGGTAGCCACATTCCTACATCTCCTGTATGATGCCAACCATTCTCATCAATAACCTCCGCCGTCCTCTCTGGATCCTTGTAGTACCCGTGGAACACGTTCGTGCCCTTAATGCACACCTCGCCTTGATTTTTGTTGGCCCAGTATTCCATCTCTGGGACGTCGACCAGCTTGATGCAACAACACGCCACTGGCGGTCCAACGTGCCCGGGGGTATGATCTCCTTGGACCGTCAACGTGATCGGCGCCGTGCATTCCGTTTGTCCGTAACCCTCGATTACCAGACATCCGAGTGCACACCTGGTAAAGGTGAGCACATTTTCGGCGAGAGGCGCTGATCCTACCAACATTAGTCGCAGGCGGCCGCCCATACCCTCCTGCACTTTTCTAAACACCAGCATGTCCCAAAAACTGTTTTTACGTAAAATGCCTCTAGAATTTAAAGAACATATGCACGAATGAAGAATTGATTACAAAAATCTGAGAAGGAAAAAACGCTTATGCAATTTGTATTTTGATAATGTTCTTAGGGAGTTAAATTAAACTAGTAATCCGCTAGAACTACTTGAGGGTCGAACTTACTATTAGCACAAAGGTAATACTCTTACTATTAGTTTTGTGCTAGTGTGTTCCACCCTCAATCAGATCAAAAAAATATTAATGTTACTGGGTCAAGGGCGTATCTTGCATCCCTGCCCCAAAGTACGGGTATATCTGCGCAATTTTGTGCCTCTACGACAAAGTGACAGAAAACGGTGATGGTAGATACCAACACACACCACAAAAAAAAATCCAATTGAATGATGAACATTTTGATGAACGAGCCCATTATGCAGCATTTTAGGTGGGATTTAAAACACTTCATTTCGAATGCGTTGCTTTAGGGTATAGGTTCCCAAACTTTTTTGTATCGTAGACCCCTTGCCAGTTTTTTTGTTACTGGGATCAATCAACTGTGTCAGTTGTCAAAAACACGTTTGAAGTTGATGAGTTATCAACTTCAAATGTGTTTTTGACAACTGACACAGTTGATTGATCCTATCATCGATCTCGATTTTTTCCATGATTAAAGCATGGAGTCATAAAGTTCCTCAAATCCTTATCATGTTTCATTAACATTTATGTTTTAAAAATTGGTGCTTAATAGGTAATTTATATGTTAATTTTAAGAAAGCATTATGTAACTACATAGGCACTATCTGTTTTTTCTGAATTATTCCATTTATGGAAAGCCGAAAGTTCGGTCATAATCTCCTTAAATGAGATCTATTCTCGTGGACCTTTACATCTCATGCACCTCCAAATTTAGTTTTCGCTACTTAGGGGTCGATATATCTATACAGGGTGCCCGTTTTTGGAGCACAAGCATGGGGATCTCGATTATTTGATGAGATACAAGGTCGTTTAAATTAGGGCAAAGTAGCCCAATCTGGAGTATAACATAATGCGATTTTGAAACATAAAATATTCTGAATACTTCCGAAGATATCCGAAAAAAGTCGAAATTTTCAAAAAGCGTTTTTATTTTTTTGCGAGACTATTCAAAGAGATACTTCAAAACAATTTACACTTTATCATTGCCACTTTGTATGCTCTACAGCGTGGTGATATCATAATAGAAATTTGACGTTTCGATTTTCGACAAACAACTTTGTTTTTTTTATGGGCGCCATCTTGGATTTTTACATTTTCAAATACAGCTTTTTTTTTCTGATTACAGTGATGTGTCATATGTTAGGGTTTGGTCTAGCAGTTTGATGGAAATGCCAAAAATCCTGTTTTTGCAAAGAGTGCCTTGGAAATGACAGCTACACTTTTGTTTAATAAAGTAATTTAATAAACAATAATACAAAACTAACTAGTAAAATTGGAATAGAAAACAATTTTGCATTGTTTTCTATTCCAATTTTATTATAAGATATAAAAAGTACAACAATATTATTCTAATTCATAACATAGAATGAAACTAGAGCATGAGAAACGAATAAATTAAAAAAAAAACAATTATAAGAGGTGTTCGAATGGCCCACCCTTCATCTCCAAGCATATGCGTCTGTATGCGTCTTCTTAAATTTTATATTGATCTTAAAACATCCCTTCTTCTTATTTCGGTCCTTAAAGTTGTAATGATCTTTCTTTGCAAAGTCATTGATATCGGTGGGTACAGATTAAGTTTATTGAACGAAAAGTAAACAAAAATGATGTCTGGTGGAAAGAAACGAAAAGTAGATACAGAGGGTTGCCATTTTCAAGAAAAATGGACTGAAGAATTCTTTTGTATCTTGCACAATGGTAAGCCTATTTGTTTGCTGTGTAATGAATCCATTTCAGTAATGAAAGAATTCAATATAAAGAGGCATTACTCAACTAAGCATGCTACGCTGCACTCACTGACAAAACAATTAAGAACAGACAAAATCCAGAAGCTTACCGCAAATTTGGAAAAACAGCGACGAATGTTTCATAAACAAAGAACACAAATTGATAATGTTGTGAAAGCTAGTTTTATAGTTAGCTCAAAATTGGCAAAGGCATTAAAACCATTTGCCGAAGGAGAATTCATCAAGGAGTGTATGTTAGAAGTTTGCGGTATTATGTGTCCTGAAAAGAAAAAAGAATTTGAAAAAATTAGTTTGTCAAGACGAAATGTTGTTCGATGTATAGAAATGATGGCTGATGATATAAAAACAACATTGACTGACCGTATGGCTGGTTTTGAATTATTTTCCATAGCATTAGACGAGAGCACCGGCACCGATTTGTCTGACACAGCTCAACTGGCTATATTTATTCGAGGTGTTGATAAGGAGTTCACTGTTACTGAGGAATTGCTTGCTTTACAGCCGCTAAAAGGAACCACTACAAGAGAGGATATTTTTATTGAAGTTCAAAAGGTATTCACAAGTTTTGGCTTGACATGGTCAAAATTAATTGAAGTATGCACTGATGGTGCACCTTCTCTGGTCGGCTTACGTAAAGATTTCATCGGAATTTTGAATGAAAAAGCAACAGAATCAAATGTGCAAAAATATGATTTGATAGTCCTTCATTGCATTATCCACCAACAGAACTTGTGTTCTAAGTCCATTCGACTCCAGAATGTTCTGAATGTGGTAGTAAAAACCATCAACTTTATTCGATCCCGAGGGCTTAACCATCGTCAGTTCAAGGCGTTTTTGGATGAAATATCAGATGAATATAACGACGTAACATATTATTGTGAAGTCAGATGGCTGAGCAAAGGAAAAATGTTGAAACGGTTTTACGAGCTTAGAAATGAGATAGCAGACTTTATGAAAATAAAAGATAAACCACTATCTGAATTAAGTGACCCAAAATAGATATGTGACTTAGCATTTCTGGTCGATCTTACAGGCTATTTGAATGATTTAAATTTGAAAATTCAAAAACAAGGACAGTTAGTAAATGATTTGTACAGCCATTTAAAAGCATTTCAGATCAAACTACGCTTGTGGGAGTCACAGATGCTGTCTGGTAACAGTTACCATTTCAACACGCTCTCTGCGTATGAAAATATTGCTTATGCTCAATATGCTGAAGAACTCAAGTTACTGTCGGAACAATTTTCGAACAGATTTTGCGACTTCAAAAACATGGAAGACTGTTTCAGTTTATTTGCTACTCCTACAACATATATTGTACAAAATGCTCCAAAACACTTACAAATGGAGTTGATCGAGATTCAAAAAAACTCACTCCTAAAATCCAAATTTGAAGACGTAGAGTTGTGCGATTTCTACAAAAAATATCTAGAAGAAGACAATTTTCCGCAGCTTAGAAAATTCGCAAGAAGATTGATTTGTTCATTTGGCAGTACTTATAAAAGCGAATAGTTCTTTTCATTGATGAAAGTTAATAAATCAACACATCGTACAAGACTGACTGACGATAATTTGGAAAATTCTTTACGACTTTGTGTCAGTGGAATTAATCCAAATATCGATGGATTAGTTTCCCGAATTCAAGCTCAAGTGTCTCATTGATTTCGGTGTATTTAACTTTCGTAGTTTGTAACAATTGCAAATTTAACGATTTAATTATAATGTACCACTTTTTTGAATTTCATTTTGTTATTTTAATAAATTGTACTATAATAACATTGTCGTATTATTTCATGTCTAATATCTATCGCAAAAAATATTATCACTACTTTAAAATGCACTAAGTACTTTTAAACGCGGCCCGCGAACGTATTTGCACGCTAAAGTTTGGCCCTCAACATGTCAAAGGTTGCCCATACCTGCTATAGGGCAACGATTGTTTGCGTAGATCTTCCAGGTAAACTCTGTTCTTGAAACTTTTAGCCCTGGAATTTTTCTGGAGTCTAAAAAAATTGTTATACACTGCATTTTATCTTTTACTATCTCAGATATATGTTTAGGGTTAAAGTAATCGCAAAGGAAAAAGTCGCGAGCTGTAAGGTGTGGCGAACCGGGGGCAAACAATATCCCAGTTTCGTGAAATGACGTGGTTTAGAAAATTAAGCTCTATCTTGTCGTAAATATCTCGTTCAGGACCAAGTTGTGAAGTAAAGAAGTTTTCTAACATGTATGTATATCTATCCGAATTCACGGTAAATAGAACAGTATAACAACATTTGTTTACTTCTTGTCATTTTGAGAACAAAGCGAACTTCTAAATCTAAACTTTTCTGAAATGCTTTTTTACACCAGATAGCCAGAAAATGAGTAAAAAGCTTTAGATAGCACGATTCGTTAATCAATTCTGCGTAGATAAAAAAAATAAAAAATAAAATATAAATTAAAAACATTTAACATTTTTACTATTTCAATGGCGCCCAGTAGTCTGGCCGGCGACAAAACCCTACTTATTTCAATTTCCTGGAATGAAAACTTACTTTTATTCTCAGTTTATAGGACAGCTAGATAGATAACAACTGCATTGCAGTTACTCAAGTCGCAGAATTTAATATTTTTATTATGGATATCAATTTTCAAAGTTCACGATTAGAATTGAGAATTTTAATAATAATTTTTCTTCTTATTATTTCATAACTTTTTACACAATCAAGTGATGTTATAGTATATTCTGTAACGAGGTTAGAATGAAAAAAATTGATACGAGTGGAAGATTCCAAGCGCGAGCACCAGCGAGCGTGAGGAACCACGAGTATCAAGTTTTTATTCTAACCGAGTAATAGACTATATTTTCTCCACGACCAGAAAGTATGAACCAATAACAATTAAATAAATCTGAACAAAACAAGTTATTTATTGAAACATTTGTATTAATATTTATATTTATAGCGTTAAATTATAATTTTTATTACCTTTGTAACTAAATACAGGGTGTCTACGCTAAACCGTTCGTTAAAAGTTTATGGGGTTGCCGTTGCACTAAAAATTTGAAAAAAATCCTTGTCATACGGTTGAATCAGTTCTCCTCATGTGAAATATTTTCAACTTCATATCACTTCCGGTTCCACCGGAAGTAGCACCAAATTTGTTATTTTAAATGGAACACCCTATATATTAGTAATTTTTTTGATTCCTCGTTTAAATTGCAACATATTTTATTCCAACATATGTACACTTATCTCTTAGTTTTCAAGCAAAAAAAATATTTCTAAAATTCTGACCTCTAAAAGGCATCTTGAAATCTGTCTGTAACTGTTCTTAAGAATAAGATAAAAATATGATTTATATCTCTACTTGTACCTAGAGGATGCCTCTATGAGTGTATTAATTGGAAACTGTCAATTTTGACAATAAGTGTTCTTAAAATGTCCATATCGAAGTGGCCTCTTCAATATCTCGTAATTCATTTTTTTTTAAATGAAATGACTCATTTTTTATCACGTGGTTCGATTGGGGGGAAGATTTCCTACAATAAAGTATTAACAACTATACTCCTAAAGCAAGTGGTTTTCGAATTATATCGAAGATTAGTTTTTTGTCACATTTATGCAGGGAATAATGCGCGCATAAGTCGCAACTGAATTTCAGTAGGCAAGTAGTAATGCTTTTGTTTTGTGGCTTATGTAATGCGAAATGTCAAATAATAAAAACAATTAGTACAAAGTTATACAGAAATCAACAAAATGAATCAATTTATTCTTTAAACATGGCAACTGCGATAGAATTGGTACTCGAACATGTAGAATATTTAATGAAACTTATCCACATTTGCCGCTGATGAATAAAACAAGATTTAGAAGATTGGAATCAAATTTTGTTTAATTGGCAGTTGCCATGTATAAAGAATAAATTGGTAATTTGTTGATTTGTGTAATTATTCATTTTGTTGATTTCTGTTTAACTTTGTACTAATTCTTTTTATTATTTGACATTTCGTTATACAATCGCGACAAAACAAAAGCATACTACTGGCCTACTAAAATTCAATTGCGACTTATGCGCGCATTATTTCCTACATAAATGCGACGAAAAACGAATTTTCGAAATAATTCGAAAACTACTTGCTTAAGGAGTATAGATTTATACTACTTTTTTTTAGGAAATTTTCCCCCCAATCGTACCATGTGATAAAAATTGGGTTATTCCATTTAAAAAAATTGATTTACTAGATATTGAAGAGGACACTTAGATATTGACATTTTAAGAACACTTATTGTGAAAATTGACAGTTTCCAATTCATTTACTCATAGAGGCATCCTCTAGGTACAAGTAGAGATATAAATTATATTCTTATCTTATTCTTAAGAACAGTTAGAGACAGATTTCAAGATGAGGTCAGAATTTTAGAAATATATTTTTTTCTTAAAAATTATAAGAGATAAGTGCACATATGTTCGAATAAAATATGTTGAAATTTAAACGAGAAACCCAAAAAATTACTAATATATAGGGTATTCTATTTAAAATAACAAACTTGGTGCTACTTCCGGTGGAACCGGAAGTGATATAAAGTTGAAAATATTTCACATGAGGAGAGCTGATTCAACCATATGAGAAGGATTTTTTTCAAATTTTTAGTGCAACGGCAACCCCATAAACTTTTAACGAACGGTTTAGCGTAGACACCCTGTATATCTCATCCGGAGCATTTTCTAAGAATTGCTTAACATTTTCTTCTATAAAAACCTTCGATTTCTTAGATACATACTTTTCAGAAAAGCGTTTTAACAAAGTTTTTAAGTTTTTGTATTTTAAAATATCGATATTGTGTTTCACATTTATTGTTGCTTTCAGGAGTGAATATATTTTTCATAGATTCGAGGATTTCCATTTTATTAATAAATCGCCGAAAAATGCAATTAAAATATTTTCGGAAAAGGAGTCCATTTTCTTATTCATGTCTTTGCGGCAGCAGGTTCTTGCTTATATTATTTGCATTTGTAATTTCAGGTGGAGTATTATCAAATTCTTTATCTGATTCACTCGATTTTTCACTCATTATTTTAATTAAATTAAAACTTGTTTGAAAATAATTAATACGACGTCCGCATTTACATCGGACAGATTTAAAATTCACTGACAGTGACAGTTTTGAAATTCAAGGCAATCTAAGTTGTTTAGTTCGATTACGAAAGACTCATCTTGTTATAGAATGAAAACACATGCAAAACACATAAGAAGCAAGTGTTTTAGAATAAATATTCTAATTCAAGAGTGAGAATTTTTACATTCTATTATTAAAAATGATTTCGGAACTATTACATTCACTAATGGTCGTGGAGAATAGTATATTCTGTAACAAGGTTAGAATGAAAAAATTGTAACAGACTATATTTTCTCCACGACCAGAAAGTATGAACCAATAACAATTAAAACAAACAAAACAAGTTATTTATTGTAACATTTGTATTACATTGTATTAATATTTACATTTAAAGTAAATAAATGGATTTTGAGTTACGTGAAGATCAAATTAATTTGACGAATAAAGCACTAATAACCTTTCTTCACACTTTTATTTGAATTACCAAATGTACATTTCGGACACAAAGTGACCGTTATCAATGGATTAACACTGACAGTGTTAATCCATTGATAATGGTCACTTTGTGTCTGAAATGTACATTTGGTAATTCAAATAAAAGTGTGAAGAAAGGTTAGTAGTGCTTTATTCGTCAAATTACATTTAAAGTGTTAAATTATAATTTTTATTACCTTTGTTGGTAAATATATCTCATCCGGAGCATTTTCTAAGAATTGCTGAACATTTTCTTCTATAAAAACCTTCGATTTCTTAGCTACATACTATTCAGAAGAGCATTTACAAAGTTTTTAATTAATTTTATCTTGAAATATCGATATCGTGTTTCACATTTATTATATCTTTCAGGATTGTATATATTTTTCATAGAGTCAAGGATTTTCATTTTTTTTAATAAATCGCCGAAAAATGCATTTGTGGAAAAGGAGTCCATTTTCTTTTCTTGTTGCCAATCCCTTAACAGTGTACAATACTTTTCATATTCATGTCTCGATTTTTGCGGCAGCAGGTTATCGCTTATATTATTTGTATAATTTATAATTTCAGGTGTAGTAATATCAAGTTCTATATCTGATTCACTCGTTTTTTTTTTATGAAAATAATCAATACGACGTTGGCGTTTACTTCTGAGAGATTTGAAATTCACTGACAGTGACAGGTTGGAAATTCAAGACAATTTATGTTGTTTACTTCGATTACGGAATATTCATTCTGTATCTTGTTATAGAATGAAAATACATGCAAAACACATAAAAAAACAAGTGTTTCAGAATAAATATGCTAACTCAAGAGTGAGAATTTGTAGATTCTATTATTAAAAATGATTTTGGAATTATTATTTTTATCATTTTTGAAATAAAGCGTAAATTTTAAGCGCAGGCTAACGCAGGTTTCTAACTCGATTAAAGATCTAACCTAAGCTCCAAAGAAAACAAATTTATAAGTTTTAGCTGCGACGACATGCGACCTTATATAACTGGTGATTCAAGCTACCCGTGCCAGACATTTGTTTTTGAAAATGTTAAATAGCAACCTAAGTTATGTGGGGCATCATTCGGTAGATAATTAAAAAAATAACTGTGGCCAACACAGGTACCGACCGCCAATTAAAATAATATATTATTATTTATTTTTTGATACTTTACAACTTTTATTTGAAACATTGGTCAACAATGTTAATAATTTTCGAGATACAGAGAAAAAGCTAAGAGTAAAAATCCACTTCTGGTTTTCAGTTTTCACACAAAAGATTTTAAAATGCCGAAAACTAAAAATATAGTTTTAACAAACCGTTGAAATGAATAAAAATAGCTAATTCTATAATCATAATTTATTCTAAAAATAACAATTTCAAATAAAAATCATATTTAATTTAATTTAGTTTTCAATATTGGAAAATAAATAAACATAAAAATAAAAAAAAACTTCAAATTTGGAAAGAAATTAAACATTCTCAAAAATTTATTGAAATAAAAATGTTTGATATTTAATTATTTTTTTCCTATTTTTTTGTATTTGCAAAATACTGATATTAAATAATATTAGAATTGATTTGTAATTCAAATAATAACTTTTGTTTTAAATAAAATATACAAATATAACAATTAACAGTACTCTTCTAAATTGTGAAGCTAACACAAATTAAAATTTACCAAATAAAAAAATAAAGAGTATCTATCCTCTATTTCAACAGAAGTATTGACAAAAAACTACAAATAAATAGTAAAATAATACAAATAGCAATAATTTGTATTATCAATAACAAAACTAAAAACAAATTTAAAAACCAACCTTATAACGTTTAATTAAATTTTGCAAAATCAACAAAAGTCATTATTATTTGACATAATAATATACTATTTTTATATATCATATTCTTATGTATTCGTATACTCTGTACATTTGTGGACATTCATCGATTTTATAAAAGAGTTCTATTTAAAGTTCGAACGAGTGTTTCTAATCCCAGACTAAGCATGAAGTAAAATTTCGAGTTTAGGTAAGCCCCGCGTAGAAACATTTCACGGGGCTTTTCTAAACTCGAAATTTTACTTCATGAGCCCGCGTATAAAAGACTGAAATCTTGTAAGGTTTGAAAACTACTAGCCTTTATTTTGTTCGGTTGGTTGACAAATTGTGTTGAATTTGCTGAGCTACTAATTCTATTAATAAATTTTGATAGCTTTTTGTTAATTTTCAAGTGGATAATTTCCTAAGTTAAGAACATTTTATTTTGTAATCGTTAGATAAATAATTATTTATTTTAATTTTGGTGAAAACTTGCCTGCAACAATTTTATTGTATGATTTTTTGGTATCAAGAGGGAGGCTTGGGCACCCCCCCCTTTAAAGTAACAAGTGTTTTTCACTCCCAGACTAAGCATGAAGTAAATTTTCGAGTTTAGAAAATCCCCGCGTAAAAACTCGAAATTTTACTTTATGCGCCTCACGTATAAAACACTGATTTACAGTAAAGTTACAAATACATAACGCTTAGATGTGATGATGATCAATATTTACCTAGATGTTGCAAAAAAATGCAAGAATTCCTTTTTTTGAGAATTGTTTTGGAATAATAATAAAAGTAGAATAAATTTAGTTTAAGCAAGTTTTCCATATTGTTGATATTTAAATCATCATATCTTCAACGGGGAAAGAGTTATGATCAACACATCACCATTTATAAAATTGATGTAAAAACCGGAAGTGCAAATAAGTCTTATAGAAGATCTGTAAACTTGAATTTGTGTTTAGTATAAGCATACCAAATTTCAAATTGATATCTCACAAAATAAAACAACTGTGGGGTTTTGACGCATTTTGGTCGGTTTCAGACCCACTGTTTGGCGTCGTAAGCCATAATAAAGAACCATACAATATTTTTTTATTTGGATTTTATACTTAAATAAAAATATTTTTTTGTGGGGAAAATAGCAACATTTTATAAGAGACAAAAAATACGTAAAATTGAATGATCTTGCAGAAAAAAAGTATTCCTTATGATTTGACCTGTTGAATAAAAAGATTTAGGTATCTTAAGAAGTCGATGGTCCTAGTTTGACCACTTACTTTAAACGTAGGATAAAGAAACATATCGCAAAAAGTACATGGTATCAATGTAATTAAATGTGCCAAATTAGGTTTTCTTACCTATTTCCAAAATAAAAATATTTGAAAAATAATGAAAAAAAAAAATAATATCTTTGAGGCCTCGTAGATGGCTTAGGAACCACTTTTGGATAGAGATAAGTTTAGTTAAATCGTCTTATTTTGTTTCAGAGAATATGTGGTAGAGCGTTGTACAGACCATTCGGGGACACCCTATATATTGTGTTTAAAGTGTGCAAACTATAAGAAGGGTAGGGATGGCAACGATACATCGATATATTAAATATATCGATATTTTTTCAAATATATCGATATATAAATATCGATGTAATAGTTTCGATATATCGCAAAATATATCGATATTTTTGTGTAAATACCTATATCAAAAAACTAATTAATTGCAAATTGCACGCACCACAATTTGGCGAAACTTCAATCTAGTTTGTTTTATCACTCGTTAAATTTCTCAGCACCATCTAGCGTCGAGAAGCGCAAATAACTTATTAGGTACCTGTATTTGATACAATAGGTACCCGAATTATCGGCTATAATTGGGATTCCTTTGAATTACTTGAACGGAATCCAGTTCTTCCCCGAAAATTTTTGTCGGGGAATACCCGTTCGAAGTTTATAAATACACCTCAACAAAAAAATTTTCTGCAGTCTGCAAAGAGCTTTGAAAGTGTTTGCTGTGAATAAATAATAGTGTGATTGTTCAAAAGTTTAGTGAAGTTGAAAATAAAATAATCTTGATTTATTACATAAATTTAAAGTGACTGATTGTTGGTCCTGAAAATATGGCTCCTCCGAGAAGTAACATTTGGAAACATTTTCAAAAAGTTACTCCCAATACTGCTAAATGCAATTTGTGTGCCAAGGTGCTGAAGACTTCGGGCAATACAACAAATTTGAAAACACATTTAAAACAAAAACACTCCTCCATCTTACAACATTTAACTGAGGAGAAAAAGGAGACTGATGAACCAAAGAAGAAAAAACGTCCATCCCAACCCGAAAGTCGAATGGATGTAGAAACGGCTGGGACTAGTAGTTCACTACATCAAGATGAGGTATGACTAATAGAACCGCAATTGTTAATGAATTTATTAGTTAATATTATTTCTAGAAAAATCTGATTGCTTCACAAGAATTTGATGATGATGTTCATTCATCAACTTCAACAATGACGGTTTCTGAATATGATGTTGAACCAAGCACAAGTACAGAAAAATCAAGCTCATTATACAAGCAAGCTACAATTGTGTCTACCTTCAAAACAATTTCATCTTTCAAAGGTAAAGCAAAAGTTTATAGTACTTGCATGAATGCATCATTTGTTTTTATTTTTAGATGGTGGCTCTAAAAATGTGAAACTAACGGAAGCATTAATAAAATTTATTGTTCAGGATAATTTGCCATTCAATATTGTAGAGGGTAAAGGTTTTCTGTCTTTGATGAAACAAGTGGCACCTTTATACAAAGTACCAACCAGAAACACCATCAAAAATAATGTTGATAGAAAGTTCGAAGTGATTTCAACAGCATTTAAAAATATATTGAAAAAATCGAAGTATTTCACAATTACGACGGATATATGGACTGCCGATATGCAGACCAAAAGTTTTATGGGCATCACTGTCCACTTTGTACATGACATGAAGTTAACATCAGCGACAATAGGTATTGTTGAATTATCAGAGTCTCACACGGCAGACTATATTGCTTTAGAATTAGGCAAAGCTCTTCAAAATTGGGGAATTGATCCTAATGATGTTGTTGCTGTAGTGACGGACAATGCAGCCAATATGGTCAAAGCTATGCATGACAAATTTGGGAAAAACCGACACATCCCATGCTTCGCACATACCCTCAATTTGGTGTGTGAAAATTCAATTACAAACACAGAAGGTTTGAGTATTATTATTGACAAGATACGATCAATAGTAGTATGGTTCAAAAGAAGCGTTAAGGCTAGTGATCAATTAAGAAAAATACAAATCGATGCAGGAACGATAGAAGGAAACATTAAAAAAATGATTTTGGATGTCAAAACTCGCTGGAACTCCACATATTACATGATAGAGAGATTTCTACTAATGTCATCTATGGTCAGCAATATTTTGTTTTCCGATGTTAATGCTCCAAATATGATTACTGCAGCCGAAGTTGAGCATTTACGAGAAATATGCAAACTTTTGAAGCCACTAGAAAGGATGACAGTAGAGATAAGTGGCGAAAATTACCCCACAATAAGTAAAGTAATACCAATGATTGGTTGTCTGATAAACCAGTACAACAATTATTCGCCCCAGTATGAAGTAGGTAAACACTTGAAAACATCATTATTAAAAGAAATCGAAAAGAGGTTTGGTGCTATTGAGAAATCTTATATACCAGCTGTTTCCACAATATTGGATTCTCGATTTAAACAAATAAACTTCAGGGATCCTCAAGTCCTGGGCACAGTGATGCGACACATCAAAAGTGAGATCGCGACTTTCCAAAGCACTTCTTCATCATCAGAATCTTCTGATTCGGATACTGAAGAACCGGAATTTGATATATGGGCGCACCATAAAAAATTAGCGCACACTAAAAAAAGTGGGCAAGGGAAATTACATAAAGATAGTGAACTCAATCAATATTTAAGTTTGCCAGTTAGAAACTTGAAAGACGATCCCTTGGACACCTGGAGCGAAATGAAATTGGTATATCCCAACTTATTTAAAGTGGCGGCAAAATATTTTTGTGTTGTAGCAACGTCGGTCCCCAGCGAGAGGCTATTTTCAAAAGCCGGAGCAACAGCTACTAAAAGTCGTAACCGTCTCACGGGAAGTAGGCTTTCCAAATTATTATTTTTGAGCTCTTTGCCTGATAACTTGCATTTGTGGAACTGATGTATTCACCTAATGCACAAAATCACAAATGCAGGCAAACAGTCTTGTTCCTGTAAGACATTTAATTGTAAACTTGACTAAATTGTAATAAAAAATACATTTTAATTTTTTTTTGTAAAAACATGCAATTTTGTAGAACACTTTTAACTTGTACTTACTTAATCAAAAAATACACTTATTTTTTTTTAATGTATTACCTTTCAATATTTCCTCAGTACCTACTTTACGTTTCAAAAACTTTAGATTCGATTGATTTGAATATAATAAAAAAATATATCGATATTTTTCATGATATCGATATTTTTGTTTAGATATATCGCATGTATCGATATATAGCTTTCGATATATCATATGATGATTATATCGATATATTTATATTTTTTGCCATCCCTAAAGAAGGGTAAGCTTATTTTCACAACTCAAATAGTTTTTAATTTGAATTATTCAAAGTTGTTTATACTCGTTGCTTTGTATAACGAAACCTTAAGTAAAACTCTATTTCAAGTCATGTATTACAGTAACTTTACCGTTTTAGTTCATTTTCTTTGGTACTCATAGCCATGTTGAAGAGCATCTTCTTGATGAAACTCCTGCTGACCTCCGATTGGATTTTGTCGTAGATCCTGTTGAGCAGCCGGGGAACGGCTGGAGTGATTGTGGGTTTGAGGGCTTTCATGTCGTCGGATAATCGGCGAATATCGCCCAAAAAGAAACCTACTGCTCCGCCTTCCAGGTACATGGCATTCTATAAAAATATTAATAATAAAATCTATTGTCTATCAAAAACAAAAAAAAAAAAAACGTTAGTCAAAAATTGAAACAAAACCATTTATTTGATAAGTAAAGCATTGATAACTTTTCTTCACATTTTTATTTTTACGTTCGTATGTACATTTCGGACACAAAGTGACCATTATCTTTGTGTCCGAAATGTATACTCAATGACATTAGAAGCGTAACACCAAGAAGGAATGATTTTTTTGAATTCATATTTTAGCAACAGAGTGACTATATTTAAAGCATATATTGATAACAATTTCAACCTTGTGCCTTTTATATTTATTGTGAAAAAAAAATATTTCACTTTTTCTTTTTTGATAAAACTATTTATATGAGCTGTTTAGTACAGATGTTTTTAGTTTTCGTGTTTCCGTTGAGTGTGTTAAGCTTAAATAAAATGCCTCGAGTCCGAAGACGTCCACAATATCAGCGATGAATCACGATTTTGTCTAGGCACGCATGATGGCCGTGGAGAACGACCTGATCTTAGGTTTGCTATTGAGAGGCATGTACACAGGACTGCTGGAGTAATGGTTTGGGGGCTATTGCTTATGGTAGTCGATCACCTCTTGTACTCATTCGAGGCAGTATGACAGCTGCGCGTTATGTTGAAGACGTCATACGACCGACTTTGTTGCCTTATTTAGATGGCCGCCCAGACGTACTTTTTCAACAAGATAACGCACGTCCCCATATTGCTCGTCGAACTATGAACTTTCTTAATGAAGCTGGCGTTAATGTTTTGGCGTGGCCGCCCCGTTCGCCGGATTTAAATCCCATTGAACATGTGTGGGATATCATGGGAAGAAGAATATTCTCTTTGCACCATCCTCCACAGACTCTAGCACAGTTGATCGATGAAATTCAAGTTGCTTGGAACGAGATGCCTCAAGAAGACATCGACCATCTCATTTTGTCGATGCCCAGACGTCTACAGGAATGTATACAGCAAAGGGGTCGCCAAACACATTATTAATTTTTTTTAGATTGTTTTTTAATAAAATTTCTTGAAAATGTAATCATTTTATTCTTGATGTAAGACTACCATACTGGCAAAAAATCAAGTTAAAATAATAACTCCTTCTGGGTGTTACGCTTCTAATGTCATTGAGTATATATATCAAAGTAAAAATAATAGTGTGAAGAAAGGTTGTTATATTATTATCAAGTAAATTTGATCTTCACATAACTCACTCATGCAATAATTGAGGGGCTTATTGTAATAACATAATATGCCTCAAGTAAACAGAACTGAGATATTGGACTTTGAAATTTAGAAAAAAAAGTAAAATGTATCACTATGATATTAAGAATTAATAGTAGATTGTTTGACAAGTTTTAAAAGCTTCAGTTTGCATGCAAATATGAGCATACTGTAGCTTCTTATATTACTGCTTAATTAAAACGAAGTATAATACAGAATTTTTCGGTTGCGTGGCTAATCATGTTATTACAATAAGTTCTTCTTAAATTGTAAACTATTTAAATAAATAGTATGTTTTTTAACATTCAATTAATCGTTGGATTTTAAATAACTCTTAACCATCTTAAGTCTAAGTGAAAATAAAAAAAAAATATGTATTTGACATTGAATTAATCAAACTGCATTCGTTGCATAAATTTTTATTGAAGAAAAGGTGTTAAGTAAAATCTAATAAATTACCTCACAGCAGCGTTCAAGCATGTGAGCAAGGGGTAGAAATGAGATCATGGTATCGCTGCTTTTGATTCTGTGATCGCCCATTTGCAACAGGACGGAGGCGATTGAAGCGACGACGTTTTCATGGGTCAACATTACACCTTTGGGATTACCGGTGGTGCCGCTGGTGTAGCATATCGTGCATAAATCTGATGGTTTTGGTGGCTGCAACAAAATAAATGTATTAATATCGAGTTTTAGTTAACATAAATTAGAATTTAATAAAGAATTATCAAGTGAAGTTAGATTATTATTTTGTATGTGTTAGAAAAATACAACGCGTTCTTTCATTTAAATAGACATGTCACGCTGTAAATTTTGGGGCAATGCTTGTTTTAAAAAATCGTTAAATTTAAAGCTACTAACGAGCAAATTGCTGCAGGCGCTTGCAATATTTGGTAACAAAAATAGTAAGCAAATTATGTTTGTTAATTAATTAACATTTTCAGGAAATTAAAAAGCACTTTTTATTTTAATTGCATAAATCATAATTTGGTATCAATTTTGAATCTTTATGTTATTCTGTGATTCACCACAATTTACTCTTCCTATATTAACAGTTTTCAATTCATACACTAAGAAAGAGACTTACAATTGCGGAAAACTATCAGAAAAGTCTATACTATGCATTAAATGTTTATTTCTCAATTCTCTGCAACTTTTACTTAAGTTATTTTTCATTTAGATTAATATATTAATAATCAACTTTTGTGTGAAAAGCGTAAACCTGAAGTAATCTTATAAACTAAGATTACTTCAGGTTTACGCTTTTCACACAAACGTTGATTATTTCGAGATATTATGAAGCAAAACCCAAATACGAAATATAAAATTCCCAAGAATCTAAGAAAATATCGAAAATTTCATTTTTTTTTGAAATTCCATCGAAACAAGCACTAAAATACGCAACTTTGCCCCATTTCGGGAATTCTCTATCTTTTAAAAGACGCGAGATCCCATAGTGCAGTTCAAAAAAGGGCACCCTTTATATGTTTTGGATTCATGAAGACATTTTACATCATCATTAATCAATAGTTTATTTTTTGAGATGTTGTAGACAATTAAGTAGACGTAATTAGAGAAAATATTGCATTTTCAAAAAAAAAATTCTTACAATTATCGAACTACTACCTATCCAAATGTATTTATTTGGATAGGTAGTATATAAACCTTTTAAAAAATAATAATAAGCCATTTGAAAAAACTGAGTTATTTACAAAAATATATCGACTTATATATAATTTAAAGCTATGTGTTTGGCAAATTAAAAACAAAAGTTGATATTTTTTGTTTTCTATACGTCTATGATACGGAACAAAACACATTAGGGCGACCGCGGCCACCTTGATCCTGTTTTGTGTTACAACCGGTGTACTTTAATCATTAATTGAAGCAAATTATCTTAACTGGATAATCAAGAGTGTTTGTATCTATAAACAATTGTCTTGACCGCTAAATTTACTGAGCTTTAACAGGGTGACGACCAAATAGAAAAATTATAGAAAAGTCAGAGGATTTTATTTATCGGAAAATGTCATGGAGAGTCAGTTTTTAGCAAAACTTCAGAGATTTTTTAGATATAAAAATAAATATTATATACGGGTGTATTATATTCAGTTTTCAACTACAAAAAAGGCATCTTATACTTTTTTGATAAAATAACGAGGGAAGTAAATAAGTAAGAATTAAAAATAATCAATACAAAGTAGAAGAGATTAGTTAAAAATTAAATATAAAAATAAAACCAAAAACATTCTTTGAACTTTGCACACGAATGAAAGCCGACAAAGCATCTCTAGACTTTTTTTGTCTCGTGCCGAGAACTTTAAAATGTTCTAGGCACTATATTTGAATATTCGAATATTTGAATAATTTGTATTCGAATCCTAGCTTTAGTTTTAATTGTGTAAATAGTAAAATATTGTTATCTAGAAATTCAAATTATAAAAATTTCTGCTGTAACCAACACAGGTACCCACCACAAATTAAAATGTTATAGGATTACTATATTGATAATTCCTATGAATTATTATCAATGCTTGCAGAGATAAAGTAAAATAAAAAAAATCTGCCGTGAGCAACATAGGTACCGACTGCGAAATAAAATAATTTAACTCATGGGTATTATTGAATTGAATATTCCAATAACTTATTATTAGTGCTTACTAAAATAGAGCAATGAAATTCAAAAGATAAAATCAAAAATACACCATTTTCAAGATAACCATAAAACCAGGGCATCGAACCGGAACTGAACCGAAAACCAGAAAAAAAGTTATTTTTGTCGGAACGAAAACCGGAACGGGATCAAAAAAAGATATCGGTTTATTTCGGTTTAAACACGCACGTGAACACTTATTTAATTGTACAACAGTTTCAACTATTTTGCAATTTTGAAATCAAAACTGTTAACGGAAATATTCGATTCGAGATAACCTCACTAGATTAAGATCATTTCCAATTTTAGTTTTGGTTCAGCTTTGAAAAAAAAAAAATTTGTTTCACCTCGTTTTTTTATTATGAATAAAAATTACAGAATTAACTAAATCTGTCGAAAATAGTCAGCAACAAAAAATAAATTACTCAGAAATTAATAAACTTTGACTGGTTGCAATCGCAGTTTAAATATCTCCACTAAATTTTCCAAAATATCAACTGTTTTATTGAAAATCGTTGGAAAAAGACTCTTAAATCAGCAGATGCGGTCTTCTCGTAAATTTCAGCATTTTGGCTTTAATGCCATTTTTGTTTTTTCTGACGTTAACATCACGATTTTGACGCAAAATGTCGATTTTGTCAAAGTCAGACCAGCATAAATATTGCCGTAAAACGCCGAAAATTGTCAATTCAGTCAATGTTTTCGAATGAATGGTAATCAACAATTAGCATGCATGTAGTCAACATAATCGATTAATAATTAATTTTATCAAATAAAAATCAATATGTTTTTAAATGTTGTCGTCAAATGGCAGTCAGTATAGTAAACACTGTCAATATAATCAACATGTAATCTATAAAATGAAATGACACTCAATAGTTTGGCTATCACGACATTTTGACTATAATCACTGGTCATTTGTTTTTCTGCTGCTATAAAAATGTAACTTAAAATTGCTTGGTCGGTTGTCGTTTGATTGTATTATGGTTATAAGTCACTGTGTTGACTGTTTTTTTACTATGATGTATCGTATGTTCAATAAAAAAAAAAAACTCTAGAGTGCCATGGAAAATAATGTAGGTTGGCAACTCTGATTTTATATAATAAATTGATTAAAGCCAAATTAAATTAATATATATATTATCAAAACCCTTATACCCTTTCAGGTGTTGGGTGCATTAGTCTAATTAATGTCTATGTCTGTGTGTCGTAAACTATTATTCTCCAATTTTTCTTGTCAATTGCTGTCTTCCTGGCTTCCTCAATTGTTAATTGTTTTTCCTTTAGTATGTTGGCTATCCCTTCGTTCCACGTTTTTCTTGGTCGTCCCGGTTTCCTTTTCTTCGTTGTCCGTGCCTGCCATACTCTCTTTGCCATTCTATTGTCTTTCATTCGTTGCAGATGTCCCCACCAACTTAGCTGTCTTCTGTTTATACATGTTTGTATATCTTCTACTTTTAGTTCTTTTCTTATCTGTGTATTTCGTATTCTATCCAGTCGTGTTACTCCTTTGATGCATCTCAAGTATTTCATTTCGACCGCCTGTATCTTGCTTTTCTGTTCATTGTTCATTGTCCAAGTCTCGCATCCAAAGGTGAGTATTGGCCTATATATTGATTTAAACACTTTCATTTTTGTTTCTGCAGTTATTTCTTTCTTATTTAGGAATTTACTTTTCATTGCATGGTATATCTTAAACGTGTCTCAGTCCTTTTGTTAATTTCGGTGTCATTTTTCCCGTTCTCATCTATATTCACTCCTAGATATTTGTAGCATTCTACTTTTTCTACTTGTTTTCCTTCTAGGCTTATATTTAAGTTCTCATTTTCACCTATTATCATTACCTTGGTCTTCTCCTGGTTAATTTTCATTCCGTAATTGTCAAGTGTGTTTTTCCATATCAGGAGGTTATGTTGCAGGTCTTCTCTACTTTTACAGAATAATACTACGTCATCTGCAAACACTCCCTCCGATATATTCACTGGATTCAACTTGTAGTGTCCCACGTACATTTGTTTAGAGTGCGCATTACTTTTTTTTATGATTTCATCCATAAAAATGATGAATAACAAAGGGCTGAGTCCGCCACCTTGTCTTAATCCTTCGTTTGTTTTAAATGGGTCTGATGTTCTGTTGTTGTTAATTATATATGTTGTGTTGTTGTTATAAATTGTTCTTATTAGTCTACTCAGTTTATGGTCTACTTGGTGTTTGTCTAATATACTCCATATTTTCTCTCTGTTTACTGTATCAAATGCTTTTTTGTATATCGATTAAGGCCAGATATATACTTGTTTGTTGTTGGTGCATTTTCTCTGTAATTTGTCTAATCGTGAAAATATGGTCCTTTCCTAAATCCACATTGCGCCTCTTGTAGTTTGTGATCTAATTTAATTCTTATCCGCGTTTCAATAATCAGTTCTAGTATGTTCATGATGGTGTTAATTAGGTTGATTCCTCTATAGTTATTACAGTTCTGTTTGTCTCCACTTTTGTATATTGGCACCAATAACGTATCTGTCCACTCTGTTGGTATAGTTTCTTCTTAAATTAATAAAAACATTAAATCATAGCACGCTAGAGGGTTTTTTTTTATTGAGCATACGATTTAATAATTATATTTTTTTATTGACTGTATATTGACTAATGCAATATTGACTATAAGTCTCTAAGTATGATTTCGTCATTAAATTGCTCTGTCAACTGGCTGACTTTAGGCTATCATTGGGTTTTGTCAAATTATATCTACAGTGTGTCCGCGGATTGAGTACATAAGGTGTAAATGACATTTTTTTTAAAGTTGGATCTTCATGTTCTGAGGATCGCTCCTGCTTAGTCTCAAACTAAGATATTGAAAAAATGAGCCAAATCAATTAATATATAGGGTGTTTTTTGGCCGAATTCTAAAAATTGTTTAGAACTATTTATGGAAGACTTTCCATTTTTGTACAAATCTACTTTGATTTTTTTCATCAACATGAGACTTTTTATTTGTGGTTTAAATGACCCATGATGAAGATTAATTAAGCAAAGTACTTGAAAAACAAATAATTATTTATTAAAAAATACTAAACCTTATCAACTAACATAACAAAAAGAAACGAGCAAAAACAACAATTAAAGAGATTATTCAAATATGCTACCACCAACCGCTGCACATCGCACATACGGGTATTTGGACGAATTGAGCGGCCAAAAGTCAATAATATAAAAATCACGGAAATTAAAAAAAGAAAAGAGTTCCATTGAGCGAAGTGTAGTCTGCATGTGATAACAACGCTTCCCCGCACCCTGCCCAACTCTAGCGCTCTACAGATAAATCGGAACATAGCCATTACTTTCAGCGCTCGTATGCTCTTTTCACGTTCCTTGCGAGCACATATTAATTATTCGTATATCGTGTTTACTGTTGAAAAATCAAGCCATGGACTGTAATATAGCAGGTAAGTGGCCATACTTTTCATGTAGTTTGTTGCTATAGCTGCCAAATTATCTACAAGGTATCGATTCGATTAATTGTTGTATATTGCAATGATTTTTTCAATATTTGAGGTTATAAGTTGTACTTCCCGACATTTCCCGTCATTAATTTTGGACTTAATAGAAAGCTTGAAGCTTATTCTACGCGATAATTAAAAAACTATCTGCTAAATGTTGCTATTTTTATAGTTTTCTCTACTTTTATTTGGCGGCGTTTAACATCTGTAGATGTTATGTTTTGCGCTGAATTGTTGGTTTTTTTGTTTTAGGACCGTCAAATCAGAGAGTTATTACTAGAAAACACTTGTTTACCTTAATGCAGCGAAGTGATTTAACAAACATCAACGAAAAATTATATTATTTGGAGAACTATCTAATTCAGTTACATGATTACTCTAACGAACAACTCAAAGAAGTAACACAAGAATTTTCGCGTTTTAAATCTGAAATTAAACGAAGATGGATTAAAGCAATTAGAATAGAGGATAACTTTATAAAAAAGAATAAAGAATGGCTTGAAGGCACATTTAGTATTACGAAAGTCGTGAACAAACAAGGGCGTCCATCAAAGTCATTTGGTGAGTTAAGTGAGGAGTAAAAGAAGAAAAACTAAAGATTTACGATTATCTAACGACTTAGAAGTGCTAACCTGTGCTGCACAGATTAAATTAAGAGAAACTGGAAAGAGAGATGCTTCTTTAGTGTTGAAAGATTTAACCAGTTCACCAAACCGAGCTACTAAATACAAAAAAGCATTCTCTGTTACAAATCGTTTCACGCCAACACGATTGACACCATCGCAGGCCCTGTCCATGTGGAAGCGGATTTGTCTAGAAGACAGTATGAAATAATAAGGAGTTCAAACAAAAATATATATCCTTGTTATAGCATCCTTCAGAAAGCTAAACAGGAATGTTACCCCGATAAGGAAGCATATCGAGTAATTGAAACTTGTGCAGAAGTTAAATTGCAGAGCTTAATTAATCACACGGTAACGCGATTGCTAATACATTTAGAAGAGGTTATGCAACTTCTAAATGAAGATGAGAGAGGTACATTAGTTTTAATGTGCAAATGGGGTTGCGATGGAGCGCATCAAGCTCAATATAAGCAAAGGTTTCAAAATGATTTCGACTCGGGCGCGAACATATTCCAAAGCTCTTTTGTGCCTCTACAACTTATGTGCTCTACGAACAAAAGGTTCATCTGGCAGAATCCAACCCCCTCTTCTCCACGTTATTGTCGTCCGATAAGAATCAGATTTATAAAGGAAACCACAGAAATAAGCTATGTCAGGAACGCCGTAAGCGCGCTGCAAGAAACTAAAGTGACAATGGCAGACATAACTTATTCGGTAAAGCACAAAATGATGATCAGTATGATTGATGGAAAGGTGTGCAATGCTGCTACAACAACAACATCTACAATGAAATGTTACATCTGTGGTATGAACATCTAAGAATTTCAACAATTTAAACATCCAGAAATATGTTAATCCAGAGCGACTTGAATTCGGGCTGTCCATTTTGCACGCCAGAATCCGGCTATTTGAGTCAATTTTACTGTCTTACAAGCTCACTGTCAAAAAATGGCAACTGAGAACAGAAAGCGACAAAGCTATAGTCAAACAGAGGAAGCTGAACGTACAAAAATGGTTTCAAGAAAAGCTTCGCCTTATTGTGGATGTACCTAAACCAGGATTCGGTAACACCAATGACGGAAACACAAGTAGGCGATTTTTTGCGAACCATGAATTAGGAGCAGAAATTACCGGCATTGACATTAATTTAATTTATCGGCTCAAAGTTATATTGGAAACAATATCTAGTGGTCATAAAATAGACACAGAAAGATTTTCTGTTTACTCGAAGGATACCGCGCGGTTATATATTCATCTTTACGCGTGGTATCCCATGACTCCTACGATGCACAAGATATTAATTCACGGGCCTGTGATCATCGAAAAGGCGTTGCTTCCGATAGGCTTATTATCTGAAGAAGCCTCTGAAGCAAGAAATAAGCATATACGTATGTACAGACTAAATTTTGCGCGAAAATTCTCGAGAGTGTCATGCAATATGGATGTGATAAACCGATTACTTTTAAGTTCGGATCCTTTTATTACAGGAATGAGACCAAAGTCCAGCAAAATAAGTAAACCGTTTCTAAAAGAGACACTTGACTTATTGCTTCTTTCAGAACCTCATCCACATAAAATATTCGGTGACGAAGACGCATCAGACGGGGCAGATGAATTAATTTCAGACGAGGAACCTTGGGATTCATCTACCTCATAAATTAATAAAAATAAGTACGAATGTACTTTTCATTTACCTACTATTATAATAATTAATAAATTCTAAATTAAAAATAATGTAATTGTAAAATTGTAATAAATAATTATGTAAAGTAAGAGTTAGATTTTTATGCCTTTTACTGCTTAAACCATAGCAGTAAAATTAGTAACAGCACTTTTCGAATCGATTAAAACTCATAAATAATTTTGGCCGCACAGATCGCTCAAATACTCGTATGTGAATCGCTCGACTTGCTTAGTAAATGCTCTGTAAGCATTTTGAATTTCCTGAATTGAAATAGCATAAATTGTCTCTCTTAGCCCGAGTTTCAACAGATAGAGGTCGTTGTTTAATGGAACCGCGTAGACTTTCTATTTAAGATAGCCCCATAAGTAAAAGCCCATTATCGTTAGATCGGGGCTTCTGGGAGGCCAAGGTATTGGACCATACCGCCCAATCCACCACTCAGGAATTGACTAACCATTCCCGAACGATTCGTGTCCCATGTGATGGGTGTCAGAGCTGGGATGAATCCTCAAAAACAGGATTCGAATCACGAATCCGAATCACCTAATATGATTCGAATCACGAATACTCGAATAAAGGATTCGTAAGTGAAAAATATGATTCGAATCAAAAATTCGAATCCTCATTTTTGAATCACGGATACAAATCCTTTAAAAATAAATTTGAATCTATTATTTGCAACCAGTATTATTTTATTCCATCAGTTTCTATTAACAAAAATGTTCATTTACCGACTAAATATCTGATTATATAATGATTTTAATTAATGATGATATATGTGTTATTGAACTTCATTTTAAATCTGTGTTTTATACGCGTGGCGCATGAAGTAAAATTTCGAGTTTAGAAAAGCCCCGTGAAAATTTGTCTCGGGTCGCTGCGCGACCCTCGACAAATTTTCTACGCGGGGCTTTTCTAAACTCGAAATTTTACTTCATGCTTAGTCTGGGAGTGGACCGTCAAGATTTTCTACATGTCGAGATTTTCGATATTTCTAGATTTATGTCGATTTATTCACAGTTTGTTATTGTATTAAATGCAACTTCAATATTAAATAAAAACGGTTTTTTTAGGAATAGAATATTCACCCATTAAGAGCCGAACAAATTATAAAGTTAACTCTAAAAGTTGATTTTAGGTAAAATTTTGCATCTTTTTCTATGATTTCAATGAATGATTTATTATATTACATACGTCGATTTTTTAAAAGAGTTAAATTTAAAATTCAAACGAGTGTTGTCCACTCCCAGACTAAGCATGAAGTAAAATTTCGAGTTTAGAAAAGACGTAGAAAATTTGTCGAGGGTCGCGCAGCGACCCGAGACATATTTTCGCGGGGCTTTTCTAAACTCGAAATTTTACTTCATGCGCCACGCGTATAAAACACTGATTTGAAGTGAAGTTAAAAATGCACTGAAAACCAACCCAACTTCGATATTTTTCAAAATTAGATGTTTTCTTTCCTATCCATGCTGTAAACCTTCAGATATTCGTTGTTTTCTTGTAAAAAAACTTCGATTCCCTGTAGTCCAAATAAACACCCTATATATTAATTGATTTGACTCATTTTTACAATATCTTAGTTTGAGACTAAGCAGAAGCGATCCCCAGAACATAAAGATCCAACTCGAAAAAAATTTGTCATTTACACCTTATATGCACTCAATCCGTGGACACACTGTATATCGACTGTATTTTGATCATTGCGACATTATGACTGTAAGTCACTTAGTTGAATGTCTTTTGACTATAAATGAATTTTGTCATTAAATGTTTCTATTGACTGTTTTTTTCTATTGCGACGTTATAACCGTAAGTCACGTGGTTAACTGTTACTTAACTTATTATGATGTTAGGACAATTTTCAATTTGAGACAACTATTATTTAAAATATATTATTAGATGGTCATGTTATTATTTTTCTTTATGACACTTGCGACACACATTTTGATAGTTGTGACATATTTTAAACTAACGAGTGTCTTCCACTTCCAGACTAAGCATGAAGCAAAAATTCGAGCTTAGAAAGGCTGCGCGACCCTCGACAAATGTTCACGTGGCTTTTCTAAACTCGAAATTTTACTTTATGCGCCACGTGTATAAATCAGTGATTTAAAGCAAAGTTAAAAATATATACTGCTGAGATGTGACATATTTACTAAGATATAGCGAAAAAATGCAAAAAATATTTATTTTGTGAATATTTTGTAAATGTGATAACAGTAAATTAACAAATTAACTTTGAGACACTTTTCCATATTCTTAATATTTAAATCATTATATCTACAGGGTGTCTACGCTAAACCGTTCGTTAAAAGTTTATGGGGTTGCCATTGCACTAAAAATTTGAAAAAATTCCTTGCCATACGGTTGAATTAGTTCTCCTCATGTGAAATATTTTCAACTTTATATCACTTCCGGTTCCACCGGACCAAATTTCAAATGGAACACCCTATACTATATTCGTAATTTTTTTGATTTCTCGTTTAAATTGCAACATATTTTATTCGAACATATGCACACTTATCTCTTTTCAAGAAAAAAAAAAAAAAATTCTAAAATGTTGACCTCTAAAAGGCATCTCGAAATCTGTCTGTAACTTCTCTTAAGAATAAGATAAAAATATGATATATATCTCTTCTTGTACCTAGAGGATGCCTCTATGAGTAAATTAATTCGAAACTGTCAATTTTGACAATAAGTGTTCTTATAATGTCAATATCTAAGTGCCCTCTTCAATATCTAGTAATTCAATTTGTTTAAATAGAATGACCCATTATTTATTACATGGTACGATCGGGGGGAAATTTCCTACAAAAAAGTAATATACTTCTAAAGCAAGTAGTTTTCGAATTATTTCGAAAATTCGTTTTTTGTTGCATTTATGCAGGGTATAATGCGCGCATAACTCGCAATTGAATTTTAGTATTCAAGTAGTATGCTTTTGTTTTGTCGCGATTGCATTACGAAATGTCAAATAATAAAAATAATTAGCACAAAGTTTTACAGATATCAACAAAATGAATAATTACACAAATCAACAAATTATCAATTTATTCTTTATACATGGCAACTGCCAAATGAACAAAATTTGATTCCAATCTTCTAGATCTTGTTTTGTTCGGCGGAAAATGTGGATAAGTTTCATTAAATACTCTACATGTTCGAGTAACAATCCTATCGCAGTTAACATGTAAAGGGTGTCCCAACAAGAGCGCCGGATTTAATTATAAAGAAAAAGTTATTTATTTTTTGAATTAAGCAAACATTTTTGTTTCAACATAAAGAAAAATAGTTCCGATTAAACATGAAATACAACATCAGGCAAATGGCCACCACGAAACCTCTGGCACAGGGTTATTCTTTTGTTGAAATTTTGAATAACGTTTTCGCATAAATGTGGCTGTATTTCACCAATAACGCGCCGGATTTCCTTTTTAAGTTGTTGAACTGTTTCAGGCCTATTTGCATACACCTTTTGCTTCACATAGCCCCAAAGAAAAAAGTCCATCGGCGTTAGATCGCACGATCTTGGTGGCCAATGTTGATCGCCAAATCGAGAAATGACACGGCCTGGAAATTTGGTCTGCAGTAACACCATTGTTTCACGTGCTGTGTGACAGGTCGCACCGTCTTGTTGGAAAAACATGTGCTCCACATCAATTACATCCAATTCGGGCCACAAAAACTCCGTTAACATTTCCCGATACCGCACACTAGTAACAGTTAGCGCATTTTCAAAGAAATACGGCCCAATCACTCCGCCAGCCCAAAATGCGCACCAAACCGATACTCGCGGTGGATGCATTGCCTGTTCGAGTACCACACAAGGATTTTCAGCACCCCAAGTCCGACAGTTTTGTTTATTTACGAATCCGTCGAGTTGAAAATGTGCCTCATCTGAAAAAATGATTTTCTTCGAAAAATCCTAATTAATTTGATGATGTTCCAACACCCATCAGCAAATCCAGGGCGCTGCTCATGGTCCCTTGGCTTGATTTCTTGCACCAATTGAATCTTGTGCGTGCAAATGCAGATCGTTTACCAAAATTCGTTGCATAGTGGTTTTGGAAATGTTTAATTCTTGACCACGATGCCGAATGGAAGTTCCTGGATTCTCGGCCACAGATTCCCTTTCTGTGTCTATATTTTCGAGTGACCGACAAGGACGACGACGAACAATGGTCTTCTGATCCATCAGCGTAAATTTGGTCTCAAATTTTGTAATTAAACGCCTCTCTGTCGATTCATTTAACGCATAATGGCGACCGAAAACTTGACGTAATATGCGAATTGTTTTCGCAAAACTTTCACCATTTTTGTAATGTGTTTTTACAATAATTAAACGTTGTTCGTTTGAATACTTCTCCATATTCTTAAATCGCGTGGTCTGTACTTGACAACTGTCAAAAAAAATCACCGTACAACTCGTATTAACAAAATGGCGGCAAATTTAAATCCGGCGCTCTTGTTGAGACACCCTTTATAAAGAATAAATTGATAATTTGTTGATTTGTGTAATTATTCATTATGTTGGTTTCTTATAACTTTGTACTAATTCTTTTTATTATTTGACATTTCGCATTAAAATCGCGACAAAACAAAAGCATACTACTTGCCTACTAAAATTCAATTGCGACTTATGCGCGCATTATTTCCTGCATAAATGCAACGAAAAACGAATTTTCGAAATATTTCGAAAACTACTTGCTTTGGAGTATAGTTATTAAAACTTGTTTGTGGAAAATTTCTCCCCCCATTCGTACAATGTGATAAAAATGGGTCATTCTATTTAAAAAAAATGATTTACGAGATATTGAAGAGAGCACTTCGATATTGACACTTTAAGAACACTTATTGTCAAAATTGAAAGTTTCTAATTACTTTACTCATATATTTTATTCTTAAGGGAAGTTACAGACAAATTTCAAGATGCCTTTTAGATGTCATAATTTTAGAAATATTTTTTTTCTTGAAAACTATAAGAGATAAGTGTACATATGTTTAAATAAAATATGTTACAATTTAAACGAGGAATCCAATCCGGTGGAACTGGAAGTGATAAAGTTGAAAATATTTCACATGAGGAGAACTGATTCAACCGTATGACAAGGATTATTTTCAAATTATTGGTGCACCGGCAACTCCATAAACTTTTAACGAACGGTTTAGCGTAGACACCCTGTATAACGAAGACACATCAACATTTTTTTGATATGAAATAAAAGCATTTCAAAAATTAAAACTGGAGCTAACCCGAAAACTACAAAAAACGTAAATTTTTCCGGAACGAAAACCGGAACTTAACCGATATATATTTATTAATTCAAATAACGGTTTGAAACCCTGCATAAAACTAAAAGAACTACGACAAACAGTATATTTACATTATGATTCTCTACAAGTTTTATTTGAACATATTTTCGATTATCATAATTCACGAGATACAAAGAAAAAGCAAAGATTAAACATTCCCAATTTCGATTTGCACCTAAAACTTGATGGAAGTGATATTATGGTGTAGAACCCAAATACAAAATTTGATGAAAGTCCCATAAGTCGTTTTCGCTGAAATCTCTGCACAAAATGACCGGATAGACCGATATACCGACATCATTAAGATAACACTTGATTCGGATTCCTGTGACCTCAAAACGAATGGTTCCGTTGCAAAAATGGGGGTCAATTTTCGACTGATCAACACAGTAACGCGGTCGGTAAAGAGTAAATTTAAAAATTCTAATTTTTTAAAAACAAAGTATATGCCGTTCGTTTGTTTTATCGTGCTTACTATTGTGATTTCGTAAACGATTAGACATACGAAGACGGTTAAATTAGACAACAGTTTTCATTATTTTTACAAAATAAAACAACGTCAACAAATTTCAACTAGCGTCATTTGTTTTCTAAATATGACGAACAAAGTAAAAATCGTCAAAATATTAGTTTTGCGATAACTTTGTTGGTAATGAAAGATGTTAAGCTGAAATTTAAAATACGAGAGACACAACAACTTTAACAAATCTTTTACAGGATGTTCCATTTTTAAGACACGACATCAAAGATTTACTTTTTTTGTGGCAGCCATACTTGATGCATACGCTAATCAAAAGAGCAGGGAATTTCCCAGAATGTCAATTGAATGATGGAATAAATTTAAGGTTATGGTAAACTATGTGCACGATTGTGACGTTTATAGTTTTTATTTTCAATAATTTTAATTTCATGGAAATGAAGCAGAATATAGAAAAGAATGAATCTAATTTTATTTAAAAATGTTTAAAGTGTCCTCCCCCAGCTCCAATGCAACTGTTAACCCTTCGTTTTATACAGTCTGTTTGATTTATTGTGACACAGCACATATGTCCGTTGTTAGTACAGATAGAAAAAAAGTTAAAGACAAAGGTTTTAGTATTTTTTATGATCTATTCAATCGTAATGTCAGAAAAGCAGTTGAAAATCAAATAAACACGTGAAAGCTATTAGTTTCATTTTCTTTAATGGAACACCCTGTATATTTTGTTTATTTCAAATAGGCATTAATATTAGACTTATAATGATACCACATAAGTACCCCTTTATTATAGAAATAACACGACAATTGCCAATAAATGAAATTTATCAGTTGACATGAATAACTATTTAAAGTGTCTGTTCAAAGTGACGTCCGTTGTTTGCAATACATTCTTCACGTCTCTTCATTAAATTTCGTCGTGCTTTTTGCAACATCCGTGGTGTTATTTGGCCACATGCCATACGAATACGATTTTTCAGATCGTCTAGATTTTCTGGACGAGTAACATAAACTTTTTGCTTTAAAAATCCCCAAATAAAAAAATCTAAAATAGACAGATCTGGCGATCTTGCTGGCCAGTTTATGGGGCCACCATTTGCAATCAATTTCAAACCAAACTTTCTTTCCAAAATATCTTTGACATTTCTTGCGTTATGGGGAGGAGCTCCATCTTGTTGGAGCCACATATCTCGACGTATTTCTAGGGGGATATCATCTAAATAATCTTCAAATTCTATCGTAAGAAAGTTGGCATATCGCTCCGCATTCAACGTTCCTTGATAAAAAAAATGGTCCTATTATGGTATCACCTAACACACCAAGCCACACATTAACTGCAAATCTTTGTTGGAATCTGCATTCTCGAATTTGACGTGGATTCTCAGTATCCCAGTAATGGTCGTTTTTTCGGTTGGAGATTCCGTTGTTGTTGAAATTTGATTCATCACTCCAAAGAATTAAATTTAATAAATATTGATTGTTGCTAAGTCAATTACAGAATACTATCCTCCTGTCAGAATCACCATCTCTTAAACCTTGTACTAACTTAATTTTATATGGTCTCATTTTATGTTTTCTCAGAATAGAAAATATTTTATGCATACTTATTCCTAAGTCAGCCACTGCTTCGCGTATTGAATTACGTGGATGAGCTCTAAAATAGGCCAATATCAATACTTCATTATTATCTTCTCTTTCTTGTCTTGGCCTTCGTAATTTATTATTAAAACACCCATTTCTCCGTAAATTTTGTTCAAGTCTTGCAAAAGTGCAATAATGTGGTTGTCTTCTTTCTGGATACATGTTTCCATAAGTGATACTAGCTTCTCTAGAATTATCGTTGCATCTAACGAAGACCTTTAGCATATCCATTTTTTCATCATTAGAATAGTAATTATCACCCATCTCTAAAGATTTGAATCAACAACACGCAAGGCGGGAAGTTACTACACCACTTTGACATTAAAGCGTTAACAAATGTTTTATGTCAATTGTTATCCATGGCAACTGATAAATTTCATTTATTTGCAATTGTCGCGTTATTTGTATAATGAAAGGGTACTTATGTGGTATCATTATAAAGCTAAGGTTATTACCTATTTGAAATAAACAAAATATACAGGGTGTTCCATTAAAGAAAATGAAGCTAATAGCTTTCCCGTGTTTATTTGATTGTCAATTGTTTTTCTGACAATGCTGCTGAATAGATCATGAAAAATACTAAAACTATTGTCTTTAACTTTTTTTTCTATCTGTACTAATAACGGACATATGTGCTGTGTCACAATAAATCAAACAGACTGTAAATGCAAACGCATTTTTCAACATCTGAGCGGTTATAGCGTTGCTTGCAATAGAATTGCATCTTGCAGTTCTTCAAGATTGTGCCGGTTATTTTTAAAAACAGTTTAATTGAGGTCTGGACTTCAAGGTGGAAATTGAATTATTCGATTATCATAAAACTCGTGAATTTGAGCCATAGTTTCCCGTGTCTTATGTACTCATTTAAAAATTCGCCACTGTGCAGGTTTTTAATTTTTTTTATAGATAAGTGTTGAAATTTGAAAAAGAGAGCTGTTCGATGTCTAGCGGAAAGAAGTTGACATTTCAAAAAGGTCAGCATATTTTTATAGTTTTAATATATAATTTGGAAAACTCTAATAAATATACTGATAAAGTACAACAAAAATGTACTACACTATACAATCAATTGAAAGTGCGGTGGATCGTTTTTGACGAAATAATTGCGAATGGTTAAACGTTAGATATACTCTGTCTAAAAAAGGAAATCATAAAGTTATTATTATTGTATTTGTATATTAGATGGGAAAATTTGTAATTCAATTGCAAATAAAGGAGTTCAAAACTGCGATTCTTGTGGAGCAAAACCTACGGAAATAAATAATCTAGACCTTATTTAAGAAAAAATGATAAATGATAAATGAAAATTCTTCAAAGGCACTAGTGAGTTTACATGCCTGAATAAAATTCTTTAAATGTATTTTACATATTTCATATTAACTGAATATTAAATGCTGGCAAATAAAAATGGAAAACAAATCTAAAACTGACAAAAGAAAGACACATATTCAAAATCGGTTTAAAAATGAGATGGGACTTCTTATCGACATTCCTAAACCAGGTTTTGGTACATCTAACAATATTAATAGCGCGCGAAAGTTTTTTGAAATTCCCGAGCTAACTTCAAATTGCTTCCAGTCAGAGCTGGGCAGGATTCGAATCATTCAGGATTCGATTCCCGGATTCGAATCCTTTTAGAGGATTCAAAAGAGGTATTCGAATACTTTAGTGAAAACGGATTCGTGATCCGGATTCGTTACATTTTTTTAAAAGGATTCGTATTCGAATCCAGACGTAGATGATTCGAATCCTTATAAAAGGATTCGAATTCTTATAAAAGGATTCGAATCCTTATAAAAGGAATCGAATCCTTATAAAAGGATTCGAATCCTTATAAAAGGATTCGAATCCTCATACACGGATTCAAATCCTCCCAAATAATTCGAATCATCGCTATTAAGGCTGGGATTCGAATGCGATTAATTCAAATAGTTAAATATTCTAATATGAATATTTAAATCACTAAATTATTCATATTTGAATATAAATATTTAAATTTTCGAATAATTCAAATATTTGTGAATGCATATGTGGTTACTTAACCATGAAAAATTTCCAACCTTAATAGTATGTTTTTAACTTCACTTAAAATCAGTGTTTTATACGCGTGGCGCATGAAGTAAAATTTCGAGTTTAGAAAAGCCCCGTGAAAATTTGTCTCGGGTCGCTGCGCGACCCTCGACAAATTTTCTTCGCGGGGCTTTTCTAAACTCGAAATTTTACTTCATACTTAGTCTGGGAGTGGAAAACACTCGTTCTTAGAAGTTTCAAATTGAAGGATCACTCGAGATTACTAAGTTTATTACCATTTTACAAAGGCTACAGCTCGAAGGACAAATCATGGTCTTCGGAGACCGAAGAACTACAGGGATTCGAAGTTTTTTTACAAGAAAACAACGAATATCTGAATGTTTACAGCATGGATAGAAAAGAAAACATCTAATTTTGAAAAAATATCGAAATTGGGTTGGTTTTCAGTGCATATTAACTTCACTTTAAATCAGTGTTTTATACGCGTGGCGCATGAAGTAAAATTTCGAGTTTAGAAAAGCCCCGCGAAAATTTGTCTCAGGTCGCTGCGCGACCCTCGACAAATTTTCTAAGCGGGGCTTTTCTAAACTCGAAATTTTACTTCATGCTTAGTCTGGGAGTGAACCACACTCGTTTGAACTTTAAATTTAACTCTTTTAAAAAATCGACGTATGTAATATAATAAATCATTCATTGAAATCATAGAAAAAGGCAAAATTTTACCTAAAATTAACCTTTAGAGTGAATATTCTATTCCTAAAAAAAACGTATTTATTTAATATTAAAGTTAATAATAATAATAATAATAATTTTATTTCCCAACAGAAATTAACATCCATTTACAGGGAAAATATATAAGACTACTTAGACTAAGTGTAAATTTAAACAAACAAAAAAAACAATGCTTACATACATACACAAACATACATAAAAATTAAGGAGACGTATTTTAATATATTTTTGATACATTTTATAAATTCTTTTGGACTAAGCATAAATATATCTGCATATTGTTGAACATCAAGATGTAACAGTTTCATGAAATTAATTGGAGAATAATAATATAAATTAGTGTAGCTATGGTTACGTATAAATGTTGTACAATTTCTACTAGACGCTCTAGGAACATATATATTTATTAGTGCCAATAAATTGGGATCATCTATATCGTAATGAATGATCTGATGTAGACATTTTAGAAGTAAGATTTTGCGCCTTGAGCCCAATTCTTGTAAGTCAAACATTGACAACAGATCACTATAAGATACAGCAGTGTCGGGGTAAACCGAATGTTTTTTAGAATACAAATATTTAACAAACATTTTTTGCACTCGCTCTAATTTTTGCATATGCACATTGTAATTCGATGCCCAAACACAAGCACAATATTCCAATTTTGGACGCACATATGTTTGATACAATTTATTTATTGTATAAATGTCCCGAAAAGGCTCACTGATACGCCGAATAAAACCTAACATTTTTAAGGCATCTTTCTGTATTGCATTATAATGGGGTATAAACGATAAATCTTTATCAAATAAGACACCGAGATCTTTTAAAATAGTTACTCTTTCTAATGAAACATTGTTCATGTTGTAATCAAATGCTATATGAGTAAAGGTTCTAAAAAATGATATAATCTTGCACTTGGATATGTTAAGATGCAGTTTATTATTGAGGCTCCATTCTATGATGTTATCCAAGTCGTTTTGTAATGATTGGCAATCATCTACAGATTTAATACAGCAAAAAAATTTGACATCATCTGCATATATTAGGATTTTAGAATTGATATCTTTAATTATATCATTAATAAATAAAATGAATAATAAGGGCACAAGGTTTGATCCTTGGGGAACACCACTTAAGGGGCAGTACGAGTGAGATTTGTACTGTTTGTATTCTACGTATTGTAGTCTATTAGACAAATATGAGCGCATTAAAGATATCATATTAATACTAAAACCCCATTGTTTTAATTTACAAAGCAGAATATTGTGATCGATAGTATTAAAAGCCTTGCTGAAATCGGTATGGATTACATCGACTTGAAGACGTTGATCTAGCTGACAAGCAATAAATTCAGTAATATTTAAAAGATTTGTTTGAGTTGATCGTTTCTTTATGAATCCATGTTGTCTAGTTGTTAAATATGCCTCCACATGAAGGTATAACTTGTCAGCTATGACCACCTCCAACATTTTAGCAAAATTGTTTAGAATCGATATTGGTCGATAATTTTCGATAGCATTTTTACATCCAGATTTATGTACTGGTGTGACTCTCGCGGTTTTCCAGATAATCGGAAAATGTGAATGATTAATTATACAATTAAATATGTGGATCAGTGGTTCAGCAAGGCTTTGGATAGTATCAACCACAATAAATGATGGGATATTGTCGGTGCCGGATGTGAATTATGTACTGAGTTGTTTTGCAGCATTAAATATGTCTGTTTCTGTGATAGTGGAAATGTTAAAACACTCATTAAACTCAGAATTTACGATATCCATATCAATGGCTGACGTTGTCCTAACATAAACAGATGAAAAATACCTTTGAAAGCTATTTACTATTGCGAATGGGTCATTAATTACTGCATCTTCAAATGTCACTAATCCTGGAATACGCGACTGATTTTTCTTTGAATTAATATAATTCCATACGTTTTTTGGATCATTCCGCACCGAACGTTCTGCATTTTGAATGAATGTATCTTGGTCTTTTTTTATTATAATACGTGCCTCGCGGCGGAGCTGCGACATTTTTGTTTTATAAATGCCGAGTTTATGCTTTTTGAATAATCTTCTATAGTGTTCTTTCTTTTTAAGTAATTGTATTGACGCACGTGTAAACCAACATGGATATTTATGGTGATGACTTTTCACTAATTTTCGCGGTACACACTTATCAAAAATATCGTAGAGTCCGCGGTAAAGCACGCTACAACATTCCTCAACATTATTGATTTTTAGTAGATCAGACCAGTCGCAATCAGAAATTTGTTGGTATGAGTTGAAATCGGCTTTACGAAAATCATACTTCTTTGAATCAAGATTATTGTATATATTTTTTTTTGATGATCTGTGGTAAGTATAAATGAAAAACTGAGTTGTGGATGATAGTTGTCAATTTTAATTATAGGCAAATCCTCATAGAAATTGCATTCAATATTTTTTGTTGATAATATAAGGTCAAGGATTCTATTATTAATATTTAATTTTGTATTGTGTTGTATAATATCATTAAGATTTATTAAATTATTGAGTTCATATAATTTCCGATCGCTGATTTCAACTTCAAGAGATTTGTAATAATTGGGAATATTAAAATCGCCGCATATTAGGACAGTTTTGTATTGGCTTAATAATCGATCTAGTGAGTTAAAAACAATATTATATGTATCGATGGATTCTGAAGGAGCTATATATAAACAAACTAAGCAAATAATGTTGCCTTTAATTAATACATTAACAGCAACTATTTCAATGTTAACATCCAAAGAGATATCCTCAGCGGAACTTGCGAATTTATTTCTGACTGCTATCTTTACCCCACCGCCTCGTTTATTAATTCTATCACATCTGAAAACATTAAAATCATTAGGGAATAATTCCGAGTCGCAAACATCATCCCGTAACCATGTTTCACTAAACATAAATATATCGTAGCTGCTTGCAAGAACATTATTATAGAATATATTTGTTTTAGTTAAGAGACCGCGAACATTTTGATAATAGGCATCTATTTGGTTTGTAATCTATTGGGAACTATTCAGTTTTCCCTATTCTATTACTATTTTCAAAACACCCCGCACATACTTCAGCTTGATGTTCGCTTCTCCCGCGGTGCAACGCTGGTTAAATTCATTTTTAAGTGCAGTTTCCTCTTCTAGTTGCAACGGAGTTCGGTTGTTTTTTATCACTATATTTTTGTAATTTTCATTTCGTTTTAGACGCCCTGAGCCTCGCAATAAATTATTCGCTTCATGAATCGAGTTCAAAATGACTTTAATTGGTCTGCGTTTATTTTCATTTTTTTTACCAAGACGAATTATTTGTATTGGAGGTTTAAATTCATTAGATATTGACATCATGATGTTTTTTATGAGCTCATCAATATTATTTTCATCTTCTGCAACGTAAATAAAATAATATTGCTTGCTCTCTTATTTCGTTCAATAATTTCATTAGTTATTAGTTTCATATCAGCTTTATTTCCAGGTACTGTGGATTTATAAGCATTTAATTGATTAAGATCATTACGTAAGCTGATATTTTGCTTTTCTAAGGCTAGCACCTTATTACTTAGTGAATCGAATTTTACAGTTAGATGGAAAGTTTGCATGTCTTTCTTAAGTTCGTTAAATTTAAGATTGATTAATGTTTTTAGATCAACCGTATAATATCAGCCGGCCTAGCGGTTCCTTGTGCTCCAAAGTTGCATTTCACACTGCAAAACCATTTTTTGTTCTCGTCTCGATAAGACTTTAATTCTTTATCGCTCATTTTAATACAGCTCCCGTGGAACCATTGTGAACAGTGTCCACTACATTTTAAGGCAGTGTTTACAGCATTAGGATGGATGCCTACGTTACATATCATACAAATACGAAACATTATTAATTGTTGATGAGGGGGATTCGATCTTGATAGTGATAATTAACAACAAACACAAATTCTTCACACTACGCGGCCCGTCGTAGTGCCTGACAGATTTAGTACAAACAGAGGATTGAGATTAGGCCACGGAAGGACCCCTTCCGAGAAGAGAGAGACAAAGGTCAGAGAAGGATGGTGAACAAATATACCATGCGCCGAAAATCGAAAAAAGAAAGGGTTTAAAAAGTTGTGGGCTAATTCTCTCACATCCACTTCGGGAATAAATAATCAAAATATCTTGCAATGCAGTGACTGTTTCTAAATTCGATTGCGCCGAATATATAAAGAAACTGTAATGCATGTACTTACAGCAAAAGCAGAAATTAACTTCGACTTTAAACCACCAAAAAACGTAGATTAATACGGAGCGAAATACACTTGCGTTTACACTTATAATGTTTTTTATATTATTTGCTGCATTTAATACAATAACAAACTGTAAATAAATCGACAAAAATCTAGAAATATCAAAAATCTCGACATGTAAAAAATCTTGACGGTCCACTCCCAGACTAAGCATGAAGTAAAATTTCGAGTTTAGAAAAGCCCCGCGTAGAAAATTTGTCGAGGGTCGCGCGGCGACCTGAGACAAATTTTCACGGGGCTTTTCTAAACTCGAAATTTTACTTCATGCGCCACGCGTATAAAACACTGATTTAAAGTAAAGTTTAAAACGCACTAAAAACCAACCCAACTTCGATACTTTTTCAAAATTGGATGTTTTCTTTCCTATCCATGCTGTAAACCTTCAGATATTCGTTGTTTTCTTGTAAAGAAACTTAGATTCCCTGTAGTCCTTCGGTCTCCGAAGACCATGATTGGTCCTTCGAGCTGTAGCCTTTGTAAAATAGTAATAAACTTAGTAATCTAGAGTGATCCTTTAATTTGAAACTTCTAAGAACGAGTGTTGTCCGCTAAGCATGAAGTAAAATTTCGAGTTTATAAAAGCCCCGCGTAGAAAATTTGTCGAGGGTCGCTTAGCGACCCTCGACAAATTTTCACGGGGCTTTTCTAAACTCGAAATTTTACTTCATGCGCCACGCGTACAAAACACAGATTTTAAATGAAGTTCAATAACACATATATCATTATTAATTAAAATCATTATTTAATCAGATATTTAGTCGGTAAATCCCTGTTAATGGAAACTGATGGAATAAAATATTACTGGTTGCAAATAATAGATTCAAATTTATTTTTAAAGGATTTGTATCCGTGATTCAAAAATGAGGATTCGAATCTTTGATTCGAATCATATTTTTCACTTACGAATCCTTTATTCGAGTATTCGTGATTCGAATCATATTAGGTGATTCGGATTCGTGATTCGAATCCTGTTTTTGAGGATTCATCCCAGCTCTGCCTCTAGTATTGCCCTACCAAATTTCAAATTGATATCTCAAATAATAAAAGAATAGAATACATAAAATAATTTTGTTCTTCCAGATTCGTTATCCGAACCACTGTGCGATGTCGGCCTGTCTGTCAGTTCGTCTACCGATTTTAACGAAAATAGTTCTGGATATTTTCATAAAATTTATATGTGGGTTTTACTCAACAATTTTTAGAAATGATCAATGATTTTGTGCAAAAGGCAGAAAAAGGAAGTTAGTTAACTTGATATCTCGTAAATTATTAATACAATCTCTTTTATTTGAGAGAATCAAGAAATTCAAATATATTTTTCCTATGACCGCTTCCGAAAACTGACATATAGTCGCAATACCTTTGCATTGAAAGTTGTCATTTGTGTATTTCACCGCTCCCGAAAACAGACATTTCGTCGCTATACCTGTGCATTAAAAGATGTCAATTGCATATTTGTATTTTGATAAGTAATGACAGTTTTATAAATAGAATTTTCAAAACTAGTTTTGAAAGTAGAGACGTTTGATGACGTCAGTGACAAAATTACTAAAATAAAATGAGTAGTGACAAAGAACAATTATTGCCGCACAGTGTAACAGTAACCCCGAAAATAATAAAGGTATTAAAATTAAACGTCTACCTTAAACAAAATTATATTTCATAATCACTTCTGCATACTTCAGATTAGATGCATAGCCTTTTTTGCTAAGATTTATCGTCAACTTAGGAAGTTATTAGAGTTTGAAGGAGACAATTCTGTAAGAGAATTTAAAACGTATAAATAGCGCATACTTTCGTGGTCTATATGTGAACTATCAAGTTAAATAACCAGTAATAGAATTATATTTTATAATAAGTGTCTATTTCTATTTGAAGTTGAGAGTTTATTATGTAATTACCTTTTTATAAAAGCATATTCACTACAAGAAATTTAACGTTTTTTTAATATAACATTTTTTTGTGTTAAAATAAAAACTGTTATTGCTATTAGTTGTGTTTTACAAACACATATATGAAATAAACATTGCAAATTAACCAATTGTAATTATTAGTATTTTTGTCCAATTGTCAGAGGGTTAAACACGTTTTGAAAGCAGCATTGTATGCTCATACCCTGCAATTTGGTCTTCGCATGCAATACGAAGCTTTCGAAACTTGTCAAAGAATCTACTATTTCGAATTAAGTACTATCTGTATATCTGGTGGGAGAGGGGCTCTCCGGACACCCAAGAGGAGCTGCCCGACTGGGGATATCCTGAGCAAGGATAAATTGGCTTGGAGTGTGAACAGCTTCAAGCCCTTCAAAACCGCAGGCCCGGACGGGATTATTCCTGCTGAATTACAGATGGCTGCGGATATTATCAATCCCTGGTTGGAAATAATATTCGAAGCCTGCTTAACTCTTTTGTACATCCCGCAGAGGTGGAAAGAGACTAATGTGGTGTTTATACCCAAAGCGGGAAAAATATCTCACTCAACACCGAAGGACTATAGGCCGATTAGCTTATCCTCCTTCCTACTCAAGACACTGGAGAGGTTAGTGGAGGCGTACATAAAAGAGCGCATACATCCAGACCTCTGGTCGACTAGCTAACACGCGTACACTAGGGGCAGATCAGTAGACACAGCTCTGCACGCCCTCCTAAGTCAGGTTGAAAATTCCATGTGCAAGAAAGAGTTCACGTTGGCGGTATTCCTGGATATCGAAGGAGCCTTCAACTTCGTGCGCCCAGGGGCGATTTTGTCGGCCCTTGGCAATCTGCACATGGATGAGTCGATATGCCTCTTCGTAGAGGAGCTACTTACGAGGAGGCACATTGTCTCTGCGCTGGGCGGCTAACGCTCAAGAAGAGAGGTCAGTAGAGGTACCCCTCAAGGGGGTGTCCTCTCTCCACTATTATGGAATATAGTTATGAACGAACTACTGAAAGGACTAGAGTCTACGGGGTGTAAAACAATTGCCTATGCTGATGACGTGACCCTCGCGGTCTCTGGTAAATACGTAGGCATCCTATCTGAACTCATGGAGAGGGCACTCCGCAAGGTAACCCGCTGGTGTGAGGAATGTGGACTGGGGTAAATCCCCTCAAAACTGAGCTTGTACTCTTCATCAGAATGCATAGGATACCAAACTTCAAAGCTCCCGTCCTAAACGGCACGGGACTGGTGGTAAAGGAGCAAGCCAAATATTTGGGCACCTTAGTCGATGGGAAGTTAAGTTGGAAGCCCAATATTCAGGAGAGAGTACGGAAAGCGCAGGTCGCGCTGTACTCATGCAAAAGAGCTGTGAGCAAGAACTGGGGACTGAAACCGAGCGTTGTCCACTGGATGTACACGACTGTGGTGAGACCCATTCTGTTCTACGGCGTTGCAGTCTGGTGGACTGCTCTTGATAAGAAAATTCACCGGACCGCACTGGGTAAGGTACAGAGATCAGCCGAACTGCTCATAACAGGCGCGGTTAGATCTACCCCCTCCAAAGCGCTAGATGTAATACTAAATCTAGCTCCTGTTGACCTTTACTGCAGGTATGCTGCAGCTACCACAGCGATCAGGATCAACTCGGTCGGGATATGGAATAGTAGCAAACAGGGCCATGGAAGGATCCTGAATGAGCTTGTCGATATCCCACTGAGGACTGATAGCTGTCTTCCAGAACTTACCTTTGGGAACAAGTTCTCCATTTCCATCCCGGACAAAACCGAATGGGTAGAGGGCAAGATTGTTCAGGGAAATGAAGTCTGGCTCTTCACGGATGGCTCCAAGTCCGAAAACAGAGTAGGGGGTGGAATTTTCTCACATGAGTTCAACCTCAAAAAAAATCTTTTCGACTCCCAAACCACTGCAGAGTCCTACAGGCGGAAGTCATGGCTATCCGAGTGGCAGTGGACTGGATAGGTAAAACCGACCTTCAGGTAAACCATATCAGGTTCGTCACCGACAGCCAGGCCGCCATTAGGACATTAAATAGTCCCTACTGCACCTCCAAGGTGGTCAGAGACTGCAGAAAAGTGCTTAACAAGCTCGCTAACAGCTGTGATGTGGGGCTCATCTGGGTACCAGGTCACAGTGATATCAAGGGAAACTCAACTGCCGACGGCCTCGCAAGGAAGGGGGCAAGGATGAGAGACCTATCTACTGAACTTTCCGCCGACATTCCTCTTGGGGAATGCAAGAGACTATTAAGGGACCAAATGGCATCATGGGTTAACCTTAGGTGGAAGGAAGAAGACACGTGTCACATAACAAGGCAGCTATGGCCTATGTGTGACACTATAAACAGTAAAAGATTAATTGCACTTAGCAGAATCGACATAAGGAAGGCAGTAGGCATCATCACGGGTCACTGTTTTCTGGGTGGACACGCACAAAAGATGTGTCTCAAATACAATGACTACTGCAGAGAATGCCTAGATGAGGAGGAGGAAGAAACAGTACTCCACTATCTAGGTCAATGTCCTGCTCTTGAGGGGAAACGAATGAAGTACCTCGGTCTGCACCACGCAAGTGAACTGGCGGAGCTCTCACCTATAAAGGTGGGAGATCTGATCCGATTCATTAGGTGCTCAAATTGGGTTGTATAGGGGAAGGTTCTCTCATGGTATCACAACGGGCCCTATGGGCCTAAGTGAACAGCCTCGGCTGTTGCCATATAAACCTAACTTAACCTATATCTGTAAGCATTGATGATAAGTGATAATTATAACATTTTAATTAGTGGTCGGTACCTGTGTTGGCCATATCAACTATCGGATTATAAGAATGGGAAAAACGTTGTATGAAGTATTATGTAGATACTGGAATCCGTGATAAAAGTGATTACATTTTTAAACTTACCACTTCTGCATGGCTGTTCTTGCTACCCGCTGTTTCCACGTCCAGAAATTTTACGATTTCAATTCCCAGATTCTTCGCCCTCTGCTTCGTAGCCGGCCTGATGTCCTTCATAACAATCAGTTTCCTGAGGCATTTCGGGGCACGGTCCAACAATAAGTTGCACTTAGCGTCATCCTCACATATAACAACATGCATTTCAGCTAAAAATAAATAGGACATATTTTTACTAAGCTGTACAAATGAGACCAATTAAAAATTGACGAGACTTATGCGAGAAAATAAAAAAAAAATAAATGATAAACATAAAAATTCAAGTTTAAAAAGTTCGTTTTGTTCATAGCACGAGTAATTAAAATTGGGAAATAATTTATTAACGTTGAGCACTAGAGTGTTTCATAATACTTTTCTGGAGTCCTAAAAAATATTAAAATAAAAATTTGGTAATATTTGCACGAATTTGTTGGTATCATAAAATTGGTTAATTTAAAGCTTCTAACGAGTGTTGGTATTCGTTGATTAAGCATGAAGCAAATTTTCAGGCATTGCTGAACTGGAAATTAACTTCATGCGCCACGCTTATGATTAAAATGATAAATACTACAAATGTTTGTTTGGTGTAACTAAATATTCCAAAACGCAAGCGCCTGAAGCAATTTGTTTTCGGGTTTTTCATTTAATTATACTTACATGTCTTCAACAAAATGGCTTGAATTTTGAAAGCGCAAAATTTGGTTAGACGGAACAAATATTTATAAAATATATAAACGTGAAATCAAACTTATACAAAATATCTGAACTTCTCTTAAAATCAGTAGTTTATACGCGATACATGAAGTAAAATTTCGAATTTAAAGAAGCCTGGAAATTTGCATTGGTGGGGTGGCTCCAATTCGCTCCGCTTCTCTACGCGACCAAGCCACATTTTCAGGTTTTTCTAAACTCGAAATTTTACTTCATGTCTAATCAAGGAGTGGAAAAATTAAAATTAATGAATGCCTGAAAATCGACAATGTATACATCGTAATATGTACCTTTAGCTAAAAGAATAAAATCTCTGTATTCGTAAATTTGCATTATTTTTAAAATCGGTACATTTTATGAGGCAATATTTGCTACTATAAATATTCCTAACTTTTAATTTTTATACAGGGTTGGGCAAAAGTATGGTAACACCGGATTTCCGGTTAAACTAAAGTGCGATAAAAAAATACTCTAACTCTCTAACAGAAGTATTTGAAGAGATAGAAAGTCAGTTAAATTGGGGCAAAATTGCGTATTTTAGGGCCCAATGATAATCTATAAACAAATTTGAAATCTTTTTTTGTTATTGAGATATTGTCAAAAATGGATTTTTTGATATTTTGTTTTTATTTTTTTATTTAAAAACGATTGAATCCAGACATTCCAAACTTTGACATTATAGAAGCACTTTTTAACGAAAAATCTAGTTACTTATTTTATTTTATGATAACTATAACATTTACTCAGGAACCATAGCCAACTTTTGTTTCTCTTAAGGGCGCCATTTTGGGTTTTCATATTTTTTGGAAGAATATTATTTTTTAAATTCAATGATGTATCATATTTATAGTTTATTGTACATTTTGTACCTCAAATTTTAATCTTTTCTAATTCACTAATTTGATAACTCCTAGAACCCATAATTGATGTTAAAATACATCATCAGTTGTGATGCATTTAAAACTAACAAGTGTCCTTCACTCCCAGCCACCCTCGACAAATTTTCACGGGGCTCTTCTAAACTCGAAATTTTACTTCATGTGCCACGCTTATAAACCACTGATTTACAGTAAAGTTAAAAATATATAACGCTTAAATGTGATGGTGATCAATATTTATTGAGATGTAATGAAAATGGAAGAATTACATTTTTTGTAAATAGTTTTGGAATAATAATAATAAAAGTAGAATAAATTTAGTTTGTGCAACTGTTTATACTATATTTAGATCATGATATCTTTAACGGGGAAAGTGCTATGACGGACACGTCACCATTTTCTAAATTTATGTTTTGCGTGATTATCGATACTTATTATTATTATTACAAAAGATTGACAGTTATTAAATAATTTTGACTGCTAACAATGATTGACTGCTGTCAAGATTTTACTGATTAATAGATATGACGTCATTGTTTCCAAAGAGTGCCATTGCAAAAAAGAAAATATTTTAATTTTAAATATTAAATCTAAAATAAATGATGAGTGTGATACATCACTGAGTTCAAAAAAAAAAATTCTTTCAAAAAATATAAAAAACCAAAATGGCGCCCATAAGAAAAACAAAAGTTAGCTATGTTCCCCGGGTAAATATTATAATTATATTAAAAAAGAATATGCTACTAGATTTCATATTAAAAAGTACCTGTATATTGTCAAAGTTCTAAATGTCCAGATTCAGTAGTTTTTGAATAAAAAAGTAAACAAAAAACTGATTATTTGAAAAATCGTTTTTAGTTTTTTATTCAAAAACTACTGAATCTGGACATTTAGGACTTTGACAATATACAGGCACTTTTTAATGAAGAATCTAGTAGCATATTTTATTTAAGATAACTATAACATTTACCCGGAGACCATAGCCAACTTTTGCAAAGAGTGCCTTGGAAACAATGACGTCAAATCTGTTAATCAATAAAAACTTGACAGCAATCAATCCTTGTTATTACTTAAAATTAATTAATAACTGTCAATCTTTTGTAATAATAATAATAATAATAAGTATCGATTATCACATAAAAGATGCACAAACTAAATTTATTATACTTTTATTATTATTATTCCGAAACTATTCACAAAAAAAGTAATTCTTGCATTTTTTTCGCTACATCTCGGTAAATATTGATCACCATCACATCTAAGTGCTACATATTTTTAACTTTACTGTAAATCAGTGGTTTATATGCGTGGCGCATGAAGTAAATTTCGAGTTTAGAAAAGCCCCGTTAAAGTTTGTCTTGGGTCGCTGCGCGACCGTCGACAAATTTTCTACGCAGGGCTTTTCTAAACTCGAAATTTTACTTCATGCTCAGTCTGGGAGTGGAAGACACTCGTTAGTTCAAAATACATCACAACTGTTAAAATATGTAACATCGGTTGACCGTCTTCAGGGCTGATATGTAAGCAAATTATGGTTCCTAGGAGTTGCCAAATAAGTGAGTTACTCGACTATTTCCAAGGCACTCTTTACAAAAAGCAAAATATTAAATTTTTACATATAAAATGTACAATAAACTATAAGTGTGATACATCATTAAATTCAGAAAAATATACTCTTCCAAAAATATGAAAATCCAAAATGGCGCCCATAAGAAAAACAAAAGTTGGCTATGGTCCCAGGGTAAATGTTATAGTTATCTTAAAAAAATATGTTACCACATTTATCGTTAAAAAGTAAAAAATGTCAAAGTTGTAAATGTCTGGATTCGATGGTTTTTGAATAAAAAAATAAAAACGAAATTTCAAAAAATCCGTTTTTTGACAATATTTCAAAAACGAAAGAAGATATTTCGAATTTCTTTTTAGATTATTATTGGGCCCTAAATTATGCAACTTTGCCCCAATTTAACCGACTCTCTATCTCTTCAAATACAAAGAATTGACAGTTATTCATTGATTTTAACTGCTAAAACTAGTGTAAAGTTAAAATTATATTTTATTTTTTGTAAAGAGTACTGTCACTAGGTACTATTTACAAAAAATAAAATATTATAATTTGAACTAAAAAATCTAAAACAAATTATGAGTGTGGTATATTAATGAGTTCAGAAAAAAATATTTTTTCAAAAAATATGAAAATCTAAAATGGCGCCTATAAGAAAAACAGAAGTTGGCTATGGTTCCCGGGTAACTGTTTCAGTTATCCGAAAATAAAATATGCTACTAGATTCCTTATAAAGAAATGTCAAAGTTCTAAATGTTTAGAATTAATAGTTTTTAAATAAAAAATAAATTTAAAAATAACAGTTTTTTTTACCGACTCTCTATCTTTTCAAATACCCGAGTTACATTCTGTTGAAATACGGACACCCTGTATATTTATTTATTATTTCATTCTATTCTAAACTCGAAATTTTACTTCATGCCTCACGCGTATGAAACAACAAATTATATATGGACCTGGGGCGCATCTTACTACAGATCCGCCCCTGATTAGAACACGGCTCGTACCCTTAACTCACAAAATCTGCCAAAATAACTATTATATAACAGTACAGCTACGGTCTATCTGGTGCCGACACCGCACACGGAGCACGTTTTTTTTTTCTTTTTGTTTGTTTGGCATAGGTTCTAGCCATTCAGGCACTAACGATGATTGTATTAATTAATTTAACATATATTTGGACGTCACGACACATTCACACCACACCCAGGGACACGACGAGAAATTATTTTTAAATAAAGTTTCCCCGTGCACGGGAATCGAACCCGAGTTTGTGGCTCGCCGAGCGATACAGCCCGACGACGTTACCGCTCGGCCACCAACTGCCCTTTGCTTGTCATTAAATACATTTTTGTGCGCCGGCAGAGTATGCAGCAGATAGAACGTATGTATTTAACAACATGCAACCGGGGTTGTCAAAAAAAGTTTTTATTTTTCATTTTAATTAGAACAGATTTTTTTACAAAACGTGTTTTTTCATTGAAACAGCGTTTGAATCGTAAACAATTAAAAACGTGTTTACAACATGTTTAAAAAGTATTTAAAACATAACCGGTCTTATGCATAGTCCTGTAATTAAACGATTACTAACGTGTGATTAACTAGTCGCGATTAAGGTGTTACTAAGTACGCTGTACATTTTAACACATACTTGTTAACAGCGCCTAACTTAGTCGCTCGTATCGGCAACATTGCTTTTCCTGTCATTTCCATGTCAATTTGAATCATAGACAAGTTTGTTAAAAATACGTTTTTTTTCATTTTAATTAATACAAACAGTTTTTTTTTAAAGAAAACGTGCTTTTTCATTGAAACAGCGTTTATTAACAATTAAAACATGTTTAAAACGTGTTTAAAACATGTTTAAGACAAATTGATTTTGAGTTACGTGAAGATCAAATTAATTTGACGAATAAAGCACTAATAACCTTTCTTCACACTTTTATTTGAATTATCAAATATACATTTCGGACACAAAGTGACCATTATCAATGGATTAACACGAAATATAAAACAGAAATTTTAAACTATACAGTCTGTTTAATTTATTGTGACACAGCACATATGTCCGTTATTAGTACAGATAGAAAAAAAGTTAAAGACAAAAGTTTTAGTATTTTTTATGATCTATTCAATCGTAATGTCAGAAAAACAGTTGAAAATCAAATAAATACGTGAAAGCTATCAGTTTCATTTTCTTTAATGGAACACCTTGTATATTTTGTTTATTTTAAATAGGCATTAATATTAGCCTTATAATGATACCACATAAGTACCCCTTTATTATAGAAATAACACGACAATTGCCAATAAATGAAATTTATCAGTTGACATGAATAACTATTTAAAGTGTCTGTTCAAAGTGACGTCCGTTGTTTGCAATACATTCTTCACATCTCTTCATTAAATTTCGTCGTGCTTTTTGCAACATCCGTGGTGTTATTTGGCCACATGCCATACGAATACGATTTTACAGATCGTCTAGATTTTCTGGACGAGTAACATAAACTTTTTGCTTTAAAAATCCCCAAATAAAAAAATCTAAAATAGACAGATCTGGCGATCTTGCTAGCCAGTTTATGGGGCCACCATTTGCAATCAATTTCAAACCAAACTTTCTTTCCAAAATATCTTTGACATTTCTTGCGTTATGGAGAGGAGCTCCATCTTGTTGGAACCACATATCTCGACGTATTTCTAGGGGGATATCATCTAAATAATCTTCAAATTCTATCGTAACAAAGTTGGCATATCGCTCCGCATTCAACGTTCCTTGATAAAAAAATGGTCCTATTATGGTATCACCTAACACACCAAGCCACACATTAACTGCAAATCTTTGTTGGAATCTGCATTCTCGAATTTGACGTGGATTCTCAGTATCCCAGTAATGGTCGTTTTTTCGGTTGGAGATTCCGTTGTTGTTGAAATTTGATTCATCACTCCAAAGAATTAAATTTAATGCTGATTGTTGCTAAGCCAATTACAGAATACTATCCTCCTGTCAGAATCACCATCTCTTAAACCTTGTACTAACATAATTTTATATGGTCTCATTTTGTTTTCTCAGAATAGAAAATATTTGATGCATACTTATTCCTAAGTCAGCCACTGCTTCGCGTATTGAATTACGTGGATGTGCTCTAAAATAGGCCAATATCAATACTTCATTATTATCTTCTCTTTTTTGTCTTCTCCTTCGTAATTTATTATTAAAACACCCATTTCTCCGTAAATTTTGTTCAAGTCTTGCAAAAGTGCAATAATGTGGTTGTCTTCTTTCTGGATACATGTTTCCATAAGTGATACTAGCTTCTCTAGAATTATCGTTGCATCTAACGAAGACCTTAAGCATATCCATTTTTTCATCATTAGAATAGTAATTATCACCCATCTCTAAAGATTTGAATCAACAACACGCAAGACGGGAAGTTACTACACCACTTTGACATTAAAGCGTTAACAAATTGTTTTATGTCAATTGTTATCCATGGCAACTGATAAATTTCATTTATTTGCAATTGTCGCGTTATTTGTATAATGAAGGGGTACTTATGTGGTATCATTATAAAGCTAAGGTTATTACCTATTTGAAATAAACAAAATATACAGGGTGTTCCATTAAAGAAAATGAAGCTAATAGCTTTCACGTGTTTATTTGATTTTCAATTGTTTTTCTGACAATGCTACTGAATAGATCATGAAAAATACTAAAACTATTGTCTTTAACTTTTTTTCTATCTGTACTAATAACGGACATATGTGCTGTGTTACAATAAATCAAACAGACTGTATATGGACAGGCAGATTATAATACAAAGGCGGTGGGAGTGCAAAAAGGGAAAAAACGTAAATTAAGAGCTGAGCCGAGGGAATGAGGGTGGCGGTACAACCAGGTAAAGTGGATTAGGGGATAACACAGATTAAGGTGGTGCAATTAAATCTAATAGTGTATTGTAAAGTGGACTTAAATCAAAATTCAATAATTTATTTTCATGTTTTTTCATTTCAATGGCTTCTAACTTGTTTAATCGATAGTTTGATGATTGTTTTAATAATTTTATGTTCTCTATTGTGATTTTGTGGCCGGTTTCTAGTAAATGGTTAGCCACTGCAAATTTTTCATAATAAGATATTTGTCGTGTGCTATAATTTGTTTAATAACTAGGAGGAGCGTTTTAAATTTCACGCGCCAAAACCTACAACTCTCATTGGCCGAGTGCGCGTCCATTTTACACTATGCTAATTACGTGATTATTAGACGCAACAGCTGACATAACCTTAATTCGTAGCGTTACTGAGTTGCAACTTTGTCTGTTTCGTAATAACCTTTTGTGCGGTGTTTCTTTAGCATAGTTAAAAGTTAGTTTTGTTTATATTGTTGTAATGGATTATGGACCCAGTACAAGCTCAGTGATAATATCACCTTCACCTCCAAAAAAAGCGTAAAAAGTTGGATTTGGGTCATTTATATCTGTCTGAAAAACAGTGCATAATAAATATGTATAAGCAGATGATAACAGATGATCCACATATAAAAATGACTGCTGTTGTATCAGGCATTGTTGGTGCAGTAGGTGAGATATCAAATAGCATAAGAATATGCATCAAATAATAAAATGTTTAATTTTTAGGAGTTGTAAATTCCACTGTCTATCGAACCATTAGCAAATATACGAAATCCGGTGAGATTTGTAGCCCTAAACAGCTTGGAGGACATAATTACAAGTTTTGATGACGTAGTGGAGAGATCAGTGCATAGTTTCTTCTCTAAAAATGAACTGCCAACTTTAAATAAAGTTTTAAAAGAAGTAAACGATATAGTTTTATGAAACAAATCAATTTTAAGTAAGCTACAGACCAGAGCTGGGCAGGATTCGAATCGTTTTACTTTACTTTACTTTAGTTCAACTGGATTCGTGAATTAGTTGTGAGGAGTAACATGAAACATGTTTTTTGTGTTTTTAAATTTCACATTAAATCACTGTTTTATGCGCGTGGCGCATGACGTACAATTTCGAGTTTAGAAAAGCGCAGAAAACATCGTTGATAACAGACTAAACATTTGATTCCCTGTTACTCTGGCTAAAGATGTATTTGTGTGATTCTGAACTCCACTTTAAATCAGTGTTTTGTACGCGTGGCGCATGAAGTAAAATTTCGAGTTTAGAAAAGCCCGAAAATTTGTCGAGGGTCGCGCAGCGACCCGAGACAAATTTTCACGGGGCTTTTCTAAACTCGAAATTTTACTTCATGCTTAGTCTGGGAGTGGAAACGCTCGTTCGAAACTTTAAAGTGAATGCTTTGATAAGAACATTAAATGATTGAAAATGTTTTTAAAGATAATTATCTAGTTTTCAAAATTTTGTTTAATATTGTTTGAAGTAAAACTGACACTGGTAGCCACAATCTGAAATGTTAAATTTTTCCGAAATTTCCCTGACTAAAGATATTTTCTCTAGCCTTTTAATATAACTCTTCTGTGGGAAGCCCCCATTCTGTTTAATAGTTTTCATTGCTTTTGCCAATATTAAATTTTATTTTATAAATGTTTACATGTTTTGTAATTTGCCTGCTGATTTTGACAAATTTAATAATATCATATGGCTTTTTGTTAGTGTTTTGGTCAATTTGAATATAATTCCATGATTTTTCTCGGACTTTCCCTGTTATAATGATATTCAGTGATTTTTTTATTTACGTAAATTTCAGGCATTAGTCGATCTTATAATAAAGTTCAATTTGAAGTTTTGAACGAGTGTTTCCACTCCCAGACTAAGCATGAAGTAAAATTTCGAGTTTAGAAAAGCCCCGTGAAAATTTGTCGAGGGTCGCGCAGCGACCCGAGACAAATTTTCGGGCTTTTCTAAACTCGAAATTTTACTTCATGCGCCACAGGTACAAAACACTGATTTAAAGTGGAGTTCAAAAACACACAAATACATCTTTAGCCAGAGTAACAGGGAATCAAATATTTAGTCTGTTATCAACGATGTTCAGTGGTAATAATAAATAAATTGGTTTTGAATATTTTTGTTAAAACAACTCTTAACGATATTTATACATTAATGGTTCGAATCATTATTTAAAATTGCCGCCAAATTTATCTAGTGATATTTCTGGTAACTTTTTATAGTGTAAATTGGGCTCTGGCACTTACTCCTTTTAGTTTTTAAACAGACTATAGGTGTTCTTTGAATCTGGTATTTAGATTTAGATTAGATTAGATGATAAAGTTTATATTGGTCAAACACAGCGTAATCTAAATATCAGATTTAAAGAACACCTAGCACACGCCAAATATCTTAATTATGAAAAATCTGCAGTGGCTAACCATTTACTAGAAACCGGCCACAAAATCACAATAAAGAACATAAAATTATTAAAACAATCATAAAACTATCGATTAAACATGTTAGAAGCTATTGAAATAAAAAAACATGAAAATAAATTATTAAATTTTGATATAAGTCCACTTCACAATACATTATTAGATTTAATTGCACCACCTTAATATGTGTTTTTCCCCTAATCCACTTTCCTGGTTGTACCGCCACCCTCATTCCCTCGGCTCACCTCTTAATTTACGTGTTTTCCCTTTTTGCACTCCCACCGCCTTTGTATTATAATCTGCCTGTCTATATATAGTATAAAATTTCTGTTATATATTTAGTGTTAATCCATTAATAATGGTCACTTTGTGTCCGAAATGTACATTTGGTAATTCAAATAATTCAAATAAAAGTTATTCGTCAAATGTTTAAAACACGTTTAAAGCGTCTCAAAAACAGAACATAAAGGGCATTTTTCTTTTGAGTATACATATCCCGATAATTGCAGCGTTTTTTTTTAATTTTGCGGGAATTTGTTGTTTAAAAGCGGTTAATTTGAGGCTTTTAACGAGTGTTTTCCATTCCCAGACTAAGCATGAAGTAAAATTTCGAGTTCAGAAAAGCCTAAGAACTTGGATTGGCCGCGTAGCGAAGCGGAGCGGGCAATCCAAACTAGGCTTTTCTAAACTCGAAATTTTACTTCATGCGGCACGCTTAAAAACACTGATTTACAGTGAAGTTAAAAAAACACACACATACAACAACGATTATAGGTAACCAAATATACGTTAGAGTTATTGGGTTGCCTATAATCACTGTTTTAAACAATTTGTTCAGCGCAGAATTTGACTCAAGTTTTATTCAACTTTGCGATATTTTAGTTTATATATGTGGCGCATGAAGTAAAATTTCGAGTTTAGAAAAGCCTAATTTGGATAGGCCGCTCCGCTTCGCTACGCGGCCAATCCAAATTTTCAGGCTTTTCTAAACTCGAAATTTTACTTCATGCTTAGTCTGGGACTGGAAAACCCTCGTCTAAAAATTCAAATTGAAATCTTCTTAAAAAACGAATGTCGTAAAATTTACAGTGTACGCCTGAAAGAAAAATTCAGTGTATTTAAAAATCACATTTATGCACACACATTTGATATTTTCTTGTAATAAAATGTTATATTTAATAATGTAATTTGAAATATCTTCAACAATTTAGCTAAAATTTAAAAATGTAAACAAAAAATCTTAATGAAGTAGTATAAAATAATAAAAAAAAAACGTTTTAGACAAATTTAACGTTATAACATGTTTAAAACAAAACCGTTTAAAACACGACAGCTGTTTTTAAACATGTTTAAAACACTGTTTTTAAACAATGTGTTTTAAACACTGTTTTTAAACAAAGTGTTTTAAACATAACAACCCTGATCATAGAATAAGAACAATATAGACGGATTTATGATATTTATCTATGTAATGAGGCCCTCTGTACCAATTTTGTCAACTAATGTACACTTTAATACATAATTTAAGTGTAAAATAAGCAATATTCAATTACCAATTGTGGATTTTATTGAACTTTTATAGCTCTTTATAGCTTACTATCCATCGTGAACCTTATAGTGATTGTGATACGGAAATCGTGAGCTCTGTCTGTGAGCACAAAAACGCGCACATTACACTTAAATTGAAAGAACAAAGACAATTCTCTATACCTACGATAGGGATAATTGATTACACAGTATTTGCTAGGCTTACGATTCTAAACGGACGAGCAAATGTGGCCTTTATCTAACCGCCGCTCTAGTGAAATTCATTCCTCCCACAGGTCCCATAGTTGCGCATTTTTGTGAGCTCACAATTTTCGCGAACTTTTCAACACAAATTTGACCAAACACACAGTTCATTATTGGAGGAACACTGAACTTAAACGCTCAGAATCACGTGAATGACATTATGGTGTGATTAAAAATTTAGTCAGTGACTAGCGCTAATCGCGTCTAAAATTGGACTATGCATACCACATCTTATAAATTCCTACTTAAGCTTAGTTAGTCACCCGTTAGTCGCGATTAGTGGACTATGCATAAGGCCGAACATGCTTAAAACACGTTATAAATTATATTTATGAACACACAGTTGTGATATTTTATCGTGATAACATTTTCGGCCTAATACACAGTCCGCTAATCGCGGCTAACGTGTGACTAACTAAGGTTTAGTAAGAAAATAAAATAGGTCGTATGCATAGTCTAATTTTAGATGCAATTAGCTAAATTTTGTAATCACATACCCCTAGTTTAAATATGACTATACGTAACTCATTGTAGGAGGAATGAATTTTCCTAGAACGGTGGTTGGATAAGGGCTACATTCGTTCGTCTATTTACAACTGTAAGCCTAGCAAATACAGCGTAATAATTCGAACGTATAGAGTATTGTCTTTCTTCTTTCGATTTAAGTGAAGTATGCGCATTTTTGTGGGCACAGAGAAAGCGCACGTTTTTGCGCTCGTTCAAGAACTTTACTTCAAATCACTATGAGGTCTATGGTGAATAGTAACCTATAGAGAGCTATAAAAGTTAATTAAAATCTACAATTGGTAACTAAATATTGCTAATTCTACGCTGAAGAAAATTGTTATAGTGTAAATTAGTTGGCGACGTTGGCAAAGAGAGGGTAGTAATCCTCGTTACATAGACAAATATCTTAAACACATCTGTATAGTTTGACGAATAAAAGCACTAATAACCTTTCTTCACACGTGTATTTGAATTACCAAATGTACATACATTTCGGATACAAAGTGACCATTATCAATGGATTAACCCTAATATGGTTACTTTGTGTCCGAAATGTATGTAGATTTGGTAATTCAAATAAACGTGTAAAGAAAGGTTATTAGTGCTTTTATCGTCAAAGTAATTTGATCTTCACGTAACTCAATCAATCAACTTATCTATATAGTTGTTCGTCTATGATTCCATTTGACATGCAAATGATAGAAAAAACAATGTTGCCGATACGAGCGACTAAAGATAGGCGCTACTCAAGTTACGTCGATGGGCGTAACACATATGAACACATACAGAGAGTTTTATGTAACACCGAACATGCTAAAATGTACTCAATGTTAATTTTCCTATGTTCGATGTGTATTGGGACGCATCAAAGCATTGTGTGCAATGTGATTGGCTACGATTTTTAATTGTAATATAGTCAACCCAATTCACACTCTTCCCTTTAAATAAATGAAATCTGTCAGCTATCGCAAGCATGTGATATTTGCTGTTCTAGCACTTGAAGCAGACGTAGACGAAGAGTTCAACATATCAATAATGTATACAAAGGAGGAACAGATTTTTCTGGTATACTTATACTACGAAAAAAACAGTTTTGATTGACCAACACATATTTAAACTATTTCGAACCTTTAAAACAGTTTGTTTGGATAAATTTCACAAGCGAGGAGTTAGAAGTCCGTCGATATTATCGGACGAGATAAAATTAAGTAATTTCTATTACGTCGAAGAGTGTCCAATAATATCCTTACTATTTCAAAACCATTTAATATTTAAAAATCCTCTGTACATAAGAGTTCTACAAAAATTTAAGTTTAGGTCCTACAAATTCCAACTTTAATAGTTGCTGTATGACAAAATTAGGCAATAAAATTGTGTTTAATATATTAATTTAAAGAACGAAATGTTGTGAAAAATTGTGTTCTTTTCGGTTTCGCTGTACTTTCATAGATAGATTTTTAATATTTTGTGTTAAAAATAAGTGTTATTAAAACAAGACTTTGTGTTAGTGTTAAGTGTCGACCAACCGGTTTCAATGAAAACCAACCGGTTTCAGTGAAATATATCGTGATGTACAAATTAAAATGAAAATTCAGTCGAAATAATCCGCCAGGGGGGGCTGACTCAATTTCGTCAAGGTCAAAAAGTGAAAAAGACCCTTAAATATGTATTTACATTATACAGAGAGTTTTTCTTTAAAATATATGTATTACAAATTCAGCATATTTTCTGTAAATGTTGACATATTTCCTGTTTTTTTTAAGTTCATTTTAAAGCTTTTAACAAGTGATTTCCACTTCCAGACTAAGCATGAGGTAAAATTTCGAGTTTAGAAAAGCCCCGCTGCGCGACTCGAGTCAAATTTTCTGGGCTTTTCTAAACTCGAAATTTTACTGCATGCGTCACGCGTATAAATCACTAAAATATTGTGAAATTTATGTATATTTGAACTTCGCTTAAAATCTGTTTTATAAGCGTAGCGCATGAAGTAAAATTTCGAGTTTAGAAAAGCCCAGAACATTTTCACGGGGCTTTTCTAAACTTGAAATGTTACTTCATGCTTAGTCTGGGAGTGGACAACACTCGTTTAATGCTTCAAATTCAACTGTTTTAAAAATTAACGAATGTCAGAAAAACAGCTTATACATGTTTACCTTAAGTTTACCATGAAGTAACCACATTTAAATTCAGTGCGCATTTGTGACGTAAGCGATCTCTACCCCCACTCTAAAATCTTCGATTCTGTCGATCCTTCTTACCGTATACTCGACCGTCCTTGTGTGCTACCAACAAGTAAAAACATGACTATGCATACGGGGTACTTAGTAACACCTTAATCGCGATTAGTTCATCACACGTCGGTAACAGTTTAATTACAGGACTATGCATAAGGCCGTTCATGTTTAATAATGTAAAAAAAAATATCTTCAATAATTTAGCTAAAATTTAAGAACGTAAACAATAACATCTTAATAAAGTGGTATGAAATATAGTTTAAGATTATAAAAAAAAAGTTTTAAACAAACTTAAACATGTTTTAAACAAATTTAATGTTTAAAACAAAACCGTTTAAGACACGACACTTGTTTTTAAACATGTATAAAACAATGTTTGAAATCAAAGTGTTTTGAACATAATAACCCTGCATGTAACGTTATAGATGCGGACTCCGTAGCGCACACTCTGCACCAGATAGACAGTAGCTTTACAATCTGTAATTATTTGTACAATAACAGTTTCTCAATCGCCTTTAAATTAGATAAAATATAATTAAACTAATTTACCTTGTTTAATAATAAAGGCACATGCGTCTGGCCCCAGAGTATCGTAAAGGGGCACTAGCACCATACTGTAACAATAAAGGGCCTGCTCTGTCAGGATCCATTCAGGACAGTTCTGCGAGTAAATGCCCACGAAGGTCTGGGTGCCGGGCTGCAGTCCTAAGGAGACGAGGCCCGAGCCGAAGTTTTTCGCCCGCAGGAGGGCCTCGTTGAAGTTCAGCCATTGGTATGGCTTTGAATATGACTCCCTCCAACCTAGGCAAGGACCATTATCTAAACAAGAAAAAAAAAAGTCTTTTAGTGTAAATTACACATGCGTGTACAAATATTCGTTGATTCTACGAATGTTTACTTTAAAGCGCTGTGTTGATTAACCGATACAAAACCCAGGTACCGACCGCAAATTAATAATATATTGTACAACGAACATATAATGATAGCTATTAATCACGAGAACGAGGTTTACGGAACGAGCCGAAGGCGAGTTATACACTTTACTTTGTTCACGACAACAATATATAACACAACATTTATTATATATATTTATCAAATACGCGTCAGTCCTAACGGTCGGTTTTGTTTTATAATAATTTGACAGATAAATGATTACAGATTGCGGTATTGTGATTTGAATGTGTAATAGGGTTGATTCCACTTTAACACAAATATGAACAATCGTTCAACAATTAATAATACTCACACAGTCTACCCTTTCGCCTAAGTTACATAGAAACACGCTCTTTGCACAAAAACGAACTCTTCCGTTTGGATGGAGTTTTCACAGTGTTAACGTTTGTTCCGATTTAAAAAAAAAAACACTCGCGACGGATAGAAGCACGATTGTTTAATTGATTCAAAGCTGATTTATGTTTACAAACGCGTTTTACGCGGGTTAAACAAGTGAGAACGGCGGAGATGCTGACGCGATTACTTCGTACTTTAACAAAATATCGTCGACGACGTGGTCACCACCATAGTCAAATGTAAGACGTCTATTTACAATTATTTATATTCGTGTTAAAAACTACATAAACACGCAAATCCAGCGTTTAATGTTCTTAAGTGTTAAAAATGCACCCCATTTAAGCTGTCCACACAATTAAATAATGCACATATTATGAGATTGTCATGAACAAACTAATATATGATTATTAAATTGATAGTTCTAATTACTTATTATTAATAATGCTTAATGGGATAGATCAATAATTCAAAAAATCACAATTTTCAAGAAAACTAAAATAGCTACGACAAAAAGCATATGCAATATACACACTAAATGTTTATTTTGTGATTCTTTAACTAACTTTTGTTTGAAAGATATTTCAACTATGTTAATAATTTACGAGACACGAGTTCAAACCATTCAATTATGAATCTACATTAAAAAAAGATTCCCGATACAGATTTATTTCAGTTTCAGTAAAATTCTCTGCGATATCTTGCAAAATTGTAACTTATTGCTATTTTTGTTGTTTAATTTGATTGCGAGTTGGGTAATTGATATATATATATATATATATATATATATATATATATATATATAAAGGGTGTCCCAAAATTAACGCAAGATTTGAATTAAATAGATATCTGTTATTTTTTTATTGAATTATAAAGTACATAAAATAGGGTCATTTATGGAATAACACATGGGCAAATGGCCTCCACGGCTTTGCTGGCCCATACGTATTCTTTTGTCGAAATTTTCCATGACCATTCTGCAAAAATGTCACTGAGTTTCATTGATGTAGCGTTTAATTTCCTCCTGTAATGCACGAATGATTGTGGGCTTATTGACATAGACCTTTGACTTCAAATAGCCCCATAAAAAGAAATCTAATGGTTTTAAATCACACGATCTATACGACCAATTCTGATCACCGAAACGAGAGAGTACACGACCAGGAAATTTCTCATGCAGTAATTTAACTGTTTCACGGGCTGTATGGCATGTGGCACCGTCTTGTTGAAACCACATATTGACCACATCAATATCATACAATTTCGGTAGAAAGAACTGTGTTATCATGTCGCGATATCGTGCACCAGTAACAGTCACTGCTTGACCAACCTCATTTTCAAAAAAAGTATGGTCCAATGATGCCTCCAGCCCGAAATCCGCAAACAGTGACATGTGGGTTCTCCGAGCCCCAAACACGGCAATTTCGGCGACTAGCAAAACCATCAAGGTGAAAATGTGTTTCATTGCTTAGGATGGTTTTGTTCGAAAAATCAGCATCCACTTGTTGATGATCAATAATCCATTCAACGATATCTCCCCGGTGCATGGTCATTAGGCTTCAGTTGTTGTGTTAATTGAATTTTGCAATCATGGAGACACAGATCTTTTGTGAGTATACGCTGCAGAGAGCTTCTTGAAATTTGCAATTCTTGTCCACGACGCCGAATTGATGTTCTGGGATTTTCACCAACAATCTCACGCACTGCTTCGATATTGACATTTGAACGGCTTGTTTTTGGAAGACCAGTGTGTTTAGCGTCTCCAACTGGTCCAGTCTCCCTGAATTTTTTAATTAATCTCTTCACAGTTGACGAAGGTAAAACACTATTCCGACCATATTTTGTATGAAATTTTCGAACTGTGGCCGCCAAACTTTCATTATTTTTAAGATATTGCTCAATAATGAAAACACGTTGTTGTGTCGTGTAACGCTTCATTTTTACTAACCCTAAACATTCAGCTGTCAAATTGTTTTTTTTTTCAGAGTTGCCAACAATTTACTGCATAAATGGCGGCAAATTCAAATCTTGCATACATTTTAGGACACTCTTTATATGAAATTCAATTAATTAATTTATTAGTTCATTAATAATGTCAAAGTCCTAGACGTACTGATTACAATACCTTCCTTACTGCGGTATACAGGGAATTTGTCTTTTAGGTGTACATACATATCCTGATAATTACAGCGTTTGGTAAACTTGGAGGAATTCGTTGTTATTATAAAAGCGGTCAACTTAAATCTTCTAACGAGTGTTTTCACTCCTTGATTGACTTTAAGTTAGTGTTTTATACGCGTGACGAAGCGGAGCGCGATCAATCCAAATATTAACCTATTCTAAACTCGAAGTTTTACTTTGTGCGCCACGCGTCTAAAACACTAGGAGTTCAAAATATACTGTATAATATATAAAATTAAGAAAATGTTATTCGTGAAAATGCAAACAATGTCTTAATTAATAAGACAACTTAAAACAATAAATATCCATTGAAACAACTACTTCCCGTGCAAATACACCTCCGGTTAAAATCTTATTTGATTTGATTGTTACAACGCTCTATCAAAGTATATGTAACATTTAGGTCAAATTCTCTTCAAACCAACTAACAAATGAAAATTAAAAATGAAAGGGGAGATAACAAGAAATTAGAAACGAAAGGACTTGGATTAAAACTAATATCTTAGGCCATCTATAGACGCGTTTCGAGATTTATCTCTCTTCAGTATAGCTTTGTTTATGACGTTTTAAAAAAAATTAGGAATAAAATAGAAATAAACTTACTTGGAAAAAGTGTTGTGTGTGGAATAAACAAGTACACCGAAATGAATTGAGTGAAAAATGTGGTCGGTGTTTATAGGTAGAAAAGGGATTATGTTATTAGCAGGTATGAAGAATGTGAGACCTGATTATTTACCTTACGATACAGTTCAAACAAAAATAATTCAAATTTAAAACTATTTGATATAGTTTGCACACTTTAAACATAATATATAAAATTACGAAAATGCTATTCGTAAAAATGCAAGCAATGTCTAAATTAATAAGACAACTTAAGACAATGGATATTTATTGTCTAAAGTTGTCTTATTAATTAATATATTGTTTGCATTTTCACGAATAACATTTTCGTAATTTTATATATTATGTTTAAAGTGTGCAAACTATAAAAAGCGTAAGCTTATTTTCTCGAATTCAAATAGTTTTGAATTTGAATTATACTGTATAGGTTTATTCTCACGTTAATAAATATCACAGATGTTTTTTTGTGTAAAAAAATAGTTTAAAATATATAGAATAGCCATTATTTTTCGCACATTGAACAATACCCTTTTTTACAATATATATTTGAAAGTTAATAGACAAAATAGTATTATTACGAACTAGATTTACAATTAGAGTATATACACGTGTGTTTTGTACATTTTTTCATATAATTATATTGATCATTCTTCCACAAACCGACAACAGGGTCAGAAAGTGATGACATCAAAAATGAGTGGAAAATTCAAACGTGAGTGATACTTCGGAAACACTGTTAAAATATTGGCAGTATTGACAAGTAAGTATATAATGTTTGGTGGCTTACTGTACCTAAGTTTTAGATATTTAAGAATTCAATTCTAATGTCTGGAACAAACACATTTCCTGTAAATCACGGAAATATGTTTTAAATTGAAAATGAAAAATATACGGTACTTCGGCGGATTTTGGGTACAACTGTCTAGCAGGCGTACCGCGAACGTACGTCGTGCAATGCATCAACACTTGCGATCAGCTGTAATATTAGAATATCAATCTGTTTGGTTGGGATTTCTTCTTACATAAAAATAACGTTTTAATTTCAACTCAGAAACAAAACAAGGAGCCCAAACGTAAATAACTAAACCTAACCACACACACGAGGTAAACAATACAAGAATGACAGAACCGTTGGTGCACTCTACGACATACGTTCCGATTTTAAGTAAAGTTGGATAGCCTGAGAACGGAGGTCAACTGTACCTGAAATCTGCTGAAGTGCCGCATATTTTTCATTTACAGTTTAAAACATATTTTCGTCATTTACAGCAAATGTAATCATTCCAATTGCATTATCTAATATGCATTATATTTAGCAAATCAGAGCAATTGAATTCTTAAATATCTAAAACTACGGTACAGTAAGCTTCTTAACATAACCTATTTTATTCTCGTCTTTATGTACGTTGTCAATATATTTGACAGTGTTTTCGAAGTATGACTCACGTTTGAATTTTTTACTCATTTTTGATGTCATCACTTTCCGACCCTATTTTATAAGTATTTTTGAATATTAAAATTGTGTAAACTATGATTCTTATTAAATTGAAAAAATACTTAAGTAAAGTATAACTTATTTAGGGAAATAAACAGTTTACAAACGAAATTATTTCATATCAAAAAAAAAAAACAGGAAGTAGACGATCCTGGTTTTTTATTCATATTTTCTTAAAAAAAAGTGGCATAAATTAATATGAATATAACTTAAATCCAGACAAGATTTAATATCGGAGGTAGGTAATAGTATAGATGAATAGCATTTAATGGTTTTATAAAAATATACTTACTTGATACTTTGGCTCCGCGTCTGAATGATTCGTACAGTGTTTTGGAATCCTCGTAAGGGCAACTGAGGAATCTGCCGTCTTTGCAGTCCTTGGAGAAGCGGGATACACGAATTAATTCAGGACCCTGAAATATCAAAAAGGATCTTGGTTTAGATATTTATTATTCAATATAATTTTTACTTATAATACTTTCAAATGTTATTTATAGTGGAGTGTTGTACTTGTATTATATTTAACTCATTTCAAAGTAAGATATCTTTTTTATAAGTTAAAATATTTTTCTCTTTCAAATGTATCTACATATCGTTCACTCCTTTCAACGTCATATCTCTAAGAACGTGATGTTTAAGGAGAGTGATTTTAAAGTTTAAAATTAAGATAAAATGTATTAAAAATATATATAAAGCCACTGATTGAACTATTTATTGTACAGCAGGTCTTTTTAAATAAAACCTGATGTTTATTATTTTTTTAAAGAAGAAAAAGGTATATAAAGTGTAAGATTTGCTTTTCATTTATGACGTTCTTGCAGCAAATTTCAAAGATGATACGTGAAATATGTCCTAATATGTCGCTATTGTCATTAAAATAATACAATTTGGAAGTGACATTGAAGTATCTAAAGCTATGTCATCCTTGCATGGATAATTTCATTCCAAACTGTTAAACTTTTTTTAGATTATTACTTTTATTACATCTTCCAGTTTTATTAAATAATAATGGGTTTGGATAAGGAGCTGGGCTTTTGTAATTACAGTAAAACACTCTTCTACTAAACGAAGCAGATGTTTCCTGCTTAACGGATCAAAGACTACTAACATCTGACACTCTTGAAAAGAATATTCCTGAAATATTTGACAACGCAAAAACGACACTACTCGCCTGTGACAGCTTAATATTGAGTTATAGATATGTTATCTTGCAGAGATATACTACTCAATCACGGTAGTCTAAAAACAGGCATAACTCAAAATCGTTAATTTATGAGAAATGACGTTGTTGAAAGGAGTGAGCGATATAAGTTTATATGTAAAATTTTGAATTCTCTATTAATTTATGTTAAGGGGGAGATACATTTTTTTAACCTGGTATTATAGGTACTAAAATGTCATTTTAATTTAGTTTTAATTGGTTTGTTAACTTTGATGACCCGAATCGTTATAGAAGAACAAAAAAAAGCTTCAAATTTATAAGTATTTGTGTACAAATAAGCTTATACAGGATTTTTTCTTGTAAGTATACATATGCCTATGCATATTCTGTAAATGTTCAGGTAATCTTTATTTTTATAAAAGTGTTTAAGGGCATTTTACTTTTTCTCGGCAGAGCACGTTACTAATTTTAAGAATTAACAGCCTTTACGTCCTCTTCTCCTCATGGATCGTAGCACATCGTAGTATAAAATAATTTTATACAAATCGCTATCCCTTTTGAAAGCATTCAGTTTAATTCTTTGTTTGTATTATTTGATTCTCGAGTCGATATGTTTATGTTATCATAATTTATTGTCCTCTTTAAGTGAGCTTCTAGCACAGCGACTTCCTTTTTTATATTTTCTAGTAAAATTCGGTGAACGATTCTTTCGGTTTATATTTATGAACTTCATAAACACTTTTTGATTATTTAATGAACCTTCAGATTTTATCCATGTCCAAGAAATTAACGCACCACATGCAATTTTTCTAAACATTTAGAAATGTGTATTATTTTTGTGTATTTCACATTAGCGTCTTTAAACAAAGAAGAATGCTTCGAATGCTTTTGTTCATTTTGACAGGTTACAGTTGTTTAAACACATAAAAAGTCAGTAAAGTATAATTTGCTAAACTTAAAAAGTTTTAATTTCTAAGAAATTGTAAAGTGCTGCATTCATTTTTTGGAGCAGTGTATTTTTATCAAGCAATAACATCAATAAAATTTAAATTCATACAAGTTGAATTCTCGTAGAATTACATATAATGATAATGCTGTTTTGCTTGTAATAATTTGTAATTTATTAATATTATTTGTTACAATATAAACTACCAATTTATAAAAATTAAATGTATTAATCATATTTTTGTTTATTATCAGCGTCATTTTTGTTGTCGCTTCAAGTAGGCATTATTAGAGCCTTTGGACACCAATGTCTATGTAACATATTATTGTAAATGATAATATTTTTAATTAACATATTATTTATTGACCATATTGATAAAACACGCCCAATGCGATAACTCTGTTATTTATTCACCCATTTTATTGAACTAAAAACGAAAGGTAATGGCTGTTTAAATACTAAGTAATGACATTAATATTGATTTTTGTTTTAATAATAACTTCATTGCCAAATAGCCAATTTCAAATTTTTAAACGACTGCCTGTAATTTTTTATTTTGATTACATTAGGCATTGTTTTTCTAAATTAAATAATGCCCACTAAATGGTTTTTCAAAAATATTGTCCTCGAAAATAATTGAAATAAATCTTTTGTTTCAAATTATATTTAACAAAATTAAATTAGTGTGCCTTGAAAAAAATATTTGAATACAACAATTATAAAAAAATTGGACTTTGAACCAATGTTTTATACCCGTGACTCATGAATTAAAATTTCGAGTTTAGAAAAGCCCTAAGAAAATTTTCTACGCGGGGCTTTTCTAAACTCGAAATGTTACTACATGCTTAGTCTGGGAGTGGAAAACACTCGTTTCATCCTTTGACATTATTTTTCTGAACCCAATAATGCGCAATATGTTGTTTTTTAAAACATTGTTGTCGAAACAAAATTAAAATAAACCTTCTATTTGAAATAATTATATTTTTCAAAAAATATAATTAGTGTGAGACCCCATGAAAACAGCCACACAGTTTTTTTTCCCTCTTCAAGGTCGTGTACACATTACAAAACGAACATTTTACACCTAATTTATGGGTTTCCTAAATGGTCGTAAGAAAAGTGGAAACAGATGACACCGAATAATGAGAGGCCCTATCAAAACGCGACGACACGAAAATATCTAAAATTTTCAGATTTCTATCTCTTTCCTAAAATGTTGGATGGTAAGGGGAAAGAGACCGAGTACTCAGGGGGTAATCCATTATGAACACCAATCCGCATTTTTTGATGTCAATGTCAACCCGATATTAGCAGGTAGTAAGAAGTCTATTTGTTTTCAACCAGCGCGTAGCGTTATCTTTTGTCCGACTTGGGGTGGTTTTGATAGGAATATTTATTTGATATTTATGAAATTATTTAAAATGTAATTATAATTAATACGACATTTGTAAAATAAAGTCGAAATTATACGTGTACAATTTTAGGTCAATAGAATTTTTTAAAACGTATCTGACGTTTACATCTCGGTAAATATTGATCATCACATCTGAACGTTATATATTTTAACATTACTGTAAATCAGTGGTTTATACGCGTGGCGCATGAAGTAAAATTTCGAGTTTAGAAAAGCCCCGTGAAAATTTGTCTCGGGTCGCTGCGCGACCCTCGACAAATTTTCTACACGGGGCTTTTCTAAACTCGAAATTTTACTTCATGCTTAGTCTGGGAGTGGACAACACTCGTTCTTAGAAGTTTCAAATGAAAGAATCACTCTACTAAGTTTACTAAGTTTATTACAATTTTACAAAGGTTACAGCTCGAAGGACCGATCATGGTCTTCGGAGACCGAAGGACTACAGGGAATCGAAGTTTTTTTACAAGAAAACAACGAAAATCTGAAGGTTTACTGCATGGATAGGAAAAAACACATCTAATTTTGAAAAAAATATCGAAGTTTTGTTGGTTTTCAGTGCATTTTTAACTTTACTTTAAATCAGTATTTTATACGCGTGGCGCATGAAGTAAAATTTCGAGTTTAGAAAAGCCCCGTGAAAATTTGTCTCAGGGCCCTGCGCGACCCTCGACAAATTTTCTACGCGGGACTTTTCTAAACTCGAAATTTTACTTCATGCTTAGTCTGGGAGTGGAAAACACTCGTTAGTTTAAAATACATCACAATTGGTAAAATATGTATCGTTGGATGCCCGTCTTCAGGGGTGATATGTAAGCAAATTATGGGTCTCAGGAGTTGTCAAATTAGTGAGTTACTCAACTGTTTCCAAGGGAATCTTTACGAAAACAAAAGATTAACATTTTACATATAAAATGTACAAGGTGAGAAACTCGATGTCTCAGCTCTATTAAAGGGAAGAAAAACTAATAGAAACAATCTGAAAAGAGGTTCATAATCGGGATTGAGTAAGGTTCATTTTAATCCAAAATTGCATATTTTTCTGAATTTTGAAAGTGAAGTAATGACGTCATCGAATATTTTTCCCCAGAAACTTACCTATATTTTTGGATATTTCAAAAGAGCTAATTTTTCTGAACTTTGTAGAGAAAAAAATTTGCTATCTTCTTTTGTTAAAAAATTAAAAGCAAACTTAAAAAAAGTATTATCAAAAATTCCAAATTGTCACGACTTAAACAAGTAGCCTTTGGAAGCAAATAACAAAGCCGCACCTGTCAATAATTAAACTAATGGTTAACAAATATTGTTTTGTTGTCATTTGATTTTAGATTTCAAATTTTTCTATCGATTTTTCTTTTCATATAATAGAGCGGAGACATCGAGTTTCGCTCACACTGTATAATACAATATAAGTATGATACATCATTGAATTCAGAAAAAAATATTCCTAAAAAAAATATGAAAATCCAAAAGAAAATCCAGAAATCGTGAACGCCATCTACTCCCAATAGCATTGTCGATGGTACTCACAGAATGACTATTATAAATGTCAATTGATTGTGCATTTTGAAATCCAGAAGGAAACTGAACTTCTATAACCATTTTAGTAGCCATTTGCAATTTTCATATGAATTGACGATGTGAACGCCATCTGCTGCCAATTTTTGAGTAGTATCGTTACAGCTATTAACACTAGATGGCGACACGTCGTTATTTTAAATGTAAATTACATATGAGACTATTAAAATGAATAAAGATGGTTAGATTTCTTCTGGATTCCAAATTGCACTATAAATTGGCAATTTTAATAGTCATATGTAATTTACATTTAGGTTGACGACGTGAACGCCATCTACTGCCAATAGTCTTGTCTATTGTACTCACAAAATGACTATTATAAATGTCAGTTGATTGTGCTGTTTAAAATCCAGAAGAAAACTAAACATCTATAACCATTTTAGTAGTCATGTGTAATTTATATATAAATTGACGATGTGAACGCCATCTGCTGTCAATATTTGAGCAGTGCTATTGACAGTAGATAGTGTTCACGTCGTTAATACAAAAATAATATATATGTTCATTATAGCACTTTTTCCGTCATTTAAAGAATTAATGATTGTCGTACTAAACTTATTTCACCTGCTAATTGGTTGGTTATAGACCATTTCACATTAAATCACCTTTTTATACGAGTCACGCATGAAGTAAAATTTCGAGTTTAGAAAAGCCTAATTTGTCTCAGTTGCTCTGCTGCGCTATGCCCGAGCCAAATGTTCAGGCTTTTCTAAACTCAAAATTTTACTTCATGCTTAATCTGGGATTGGAAACACTAGTTAGATGATCGATAATAAGCAGGATTGTTATGTTTAAAACACTTTGTTTTAAAATAGTGTTTTAAACATGTTTAAAAACAGCCGTCATGTTTTAAACGGTTTTGTTTTAAACATGTTTTAAATCTTAAATTTGTTTAAAACATGTTTTAAACGTTGGATTTGTTTAAAACCGTTTTTTTATTATCTTAACTGCTAAAAATAAATATTTGCTAAATTATATTTTATATTACTTCATTAAAGTGTTTTGTTTGTTTTTAAATTCTAGCTAAATTGTTAAAGATATTTCAAATTACATTATCAAACATAACATTTTATTACAATAAAACTGTGTCTGCATAAATGTGGTTTTTAAATACAGGGATTTTTTCTTTCAGGTATACATAAGCATTCACTGTAAATTTTTCGACGTTCGTTGTTTTTTGTTCAAGATTTCAATTTGAATCTTTAAACGAAGGCTTTCCACTCCCAGACTAAGCATGAAGTAACATTACGAGTTTAGAAAAGCCTGAAAATTTGGATTGGCCGCGTAGCGAAGCGGAGCGGCCAATCCAAATTAGCCTTTTCTAAACTCGAAATTTTACTTCATGCGCCACGCGTATAAAACACTGAAATATTGTAATGTTTAAAATATACGGCTTTAGCAATCTAATATGTAAATGTGGATAAAACGTGAGTCAAATTCTGCGCTGAAAAAATGAAGTAGTGATTAAGGCAACCCATAAACTCTAACGTATATTAGGTTGCCTATTACCGTTGTTGTAAGTGTGTGTTTTTTGAACTTCACTGTAAATCAGTGTTTTTAAGCGTGGCGCATGAAGTTAAATTTCGAGTTTAGAAAAGCCTAATTTGGATTGGGCACTTTTTAGGCTTTTCTAAACTCGAAATTTTACTTCATGCTTAGTCTGGGAGTGGAAAACACTCGTTTAAAGCCTCAAATTAACCGCATTAAAACAACGATTTACCACAACTTTTAAAACGCTGTAATTATCGGGGTATGTATACTCAAAAGAAACACGTTTTAAACGTGTTTTAAACATGTATTGAACACGTTTTAAACCCATATCATAACCTTATTTTGCATTATTTTATTGCTAGATTAGCGTGCTCTATTTAATCGATTTGATTAAAAAGTAACCAAATAATACCATTGCATAACATATTGAATAATGAGTTAAATTGTTGGAGTCATCAAATGAACATGAACGACCGTTTAAAACGCTTTAAAAAGGGCAAAAAGGGAAACTACCTGCTATTCAAACAGATAGTCATAAATTGTAACATCAACACACCATAAATTGTGGTTTCTTTTCTTCCATTATACTCCTGCGCTTGTAGAGGGTGTCTCTCTTCAAAATTTGCTGGTTTAGATATTTTGGAGAGGCCCTATCAAAACATCCACACATTTGTTTCTGACCGTTTTGTTGGTAATCTATTTACTTTAAAATACACTATCACATAATTTCGATTATGTATTTTAAATAAACAAATATATTACATCTATGTATTAGCTTTTGGAAATGTAAATCGTTGTAATATTTCGCAGTTACTTCATTAAAAAAATTCAATTTTAAATGACAAATATTATGCTTAATGAAATGCGAACGGTAAATATTAAATATAAAACCAATTGTATTGACTATATCCCGCCAAAGACGGCGAGCCGAAACACAAATGAATTAGAACCAATCAGCTTCTAGAAGTCGTTGTTCATTCATGTAGAGTTCGATTTCGGCACTGTAATTGGTTCTCTACTCGTATTATGTTTCGGCACGTGATTGGTTATCCCAATTCATTGTTCAATTTTTGTAAATAAACTGAACGTCGATCTACTGTCAAATAAAAATTATACACTTCAGTTTTTGTGAACGCTATAAAAATGATCGATTTGTTGGGATATAGTCTGATAAATTGCTCTCGTGCATTGGAAATTATCGCAAGTTTGCACTCTTTCGACAAACACAGTCGTAGTGCTTTAGGCAACAGCCCCTCGCCCTACGGGCTCGGGACTGTTGCCAAGCAATACGACTTTGTTTGTCGAAGGAGTGCAAACTTGTTACCGATAATTTCCAATGCACTTGTGCAATTACTGTTGATTATGTTTCCAAAACCCACTATGCTAATACGAACGATGTATTTTTATACAAGAAATTTAAAATGTTATTCTTGGGCATTCTTTAGGGAGACCCTGTGGATGTTTTGATCGGGTCCTATTAGTATGCCTTGGAAAAAAGTGACAAATGTCATTTATTGTAAGGGTATGTCTAACTATTCAGGTTTGACATAACACATCAAAGACTCCACATTGGTTAAATATATTTTAGAGCTTCCATCGTTAAAATCTCTGGCGTTTAAATCAAATTTAGAGGTTACGTTTGCAAAATCCTGTTTGTTAACATTAATCTTTGAGGTTATATTTGTTGAATCCTGTTTGTTTACATCAAATTCGAAATGAAGGATTGTTAAATCGTGTTTGTCTACATCAAATTTGTAGGTTAGGTTGGTTAAATCTTGTTTGTTTACATCAATTTTGTAGGTTAGGTTGATTAAATCTTGATTGTTTACATCGAAATTGTAGGTTAGGTTGGTTAAATATCTTGTTTGTTTACATTAAATTTGTAGGTTGGGTTAGTTAAATACTGTTTGTTTGCATAAAATTTGGAGGTTGGATTGTTAAATCCTGTTTCTTAACATCAAATTTGGCGGTTAGATTAGTTGAATCTTGTTTATTTGGAAACTTTATGTAGCATAGAATAAATAAGCAGAGTAAGTGTTAAATTAATATTCTTTCTATTTCATGCGCCAAGCGTATACAACACTGATATATTGTGAAGTTTAAAATATACTTCAAAAGCAGTATGCTAAAGTAAGATATTATTAATTTCACGTAAAGTCGGTGTTTTAAATGCGTGGCACATTAAATACAATTTAAAGTTTAAAAATGCCTGAAAATATGTTTTTTTTCTATTATTTTTTTTCCGACGTTCCGGTATGACTATTTACAAAAGGCAGTGCTAATTACGATCGTGGGTTAGATCTCAAAATGTATGTCAATTTGTTATACATACATATTGAGGAATCGTCCCGTATACTAGTTTTTTTTATTAGAAGTAATTACATTTAAATATTCGGAACCAATACACTCCATTTTTAATACACTCCATTTTTAAAATAATGTGATTTATACTGATATTATTATTCTTATAATATTATTATTCTTATAATATTGTAACACACTCATCTCGAAACCCCATAAAAGAGCTTTCTTGTCATAAGAATACTATCAATCAAGTAAAACTAGTTTAAAAGTGCGTAATCGAAATCCGTGGCGAGAAAAAAAAAATGGAAAAATTGGTCTTCGCTTATTTCTTGCAAGAGAATATAATATAGTCCAATAATTAACGGATAGTTGTGGGCAAACTAATAAATATATTTTTATGATTCAAACGCTTTATTATTCACAATAGTTGATTCTAGGTACCTATTTTTTAAAAACTAAATATAAATATATTTAAATTGGTTAAATTGACGATCAAATTAGTGAAAATATTGAGCATATTAAATGCATTTTATATAAACAATTAAGGTTTTTTTTTTAAAAATTAAAAAACTACAAACATTGATTTATCCTTTAACTTTCTCATCCTAACATTTCAATACGACAGTATTATTATTATTGGTAGTAACAACGGCATACACATAAAGCACTATTTTCTCTTCTTTTTCTTAAGGTAGATATATTTTCTTAAACCCGGTATTATAAGCACTAAAATGTTATTGTATTTGAGTTTTTATTGGTTCGTTTACTTTGATGACCCGAATCATTATAGTACAAGAAAAAAGAGCTTCAAATTTATCAGTATTTGTTTAAAATAAGCTTGTACATGATTATTTTTCTTTTAAGTATACATATGCCTATGCATATTCTGTAAATGTTCAGATATTCTCTATTTTTATAAAAGTGTTTGATTTTTAACTTTTAACGAGTGTTTCCGCTCCTTGATTAGACATGAAGTAAAATTTCGAGTTTAGAAAAGCCTGAAAATTTGGTTTGGTCACGTAGCGAAGCGAAGAGACTAAACCAAATTTTCAGGCTTTTATAAACTCGAAATTTTACTTCATGTCTAATCAAGGAGCGGAAACACTCGTTAAAAGTTAAAAATCAAACACTTTTATAAAAATAGAGAATATCTGAACATTTACAGAATATGCATGCGCCAAGCGTATATTCTTAACATAAATTTCAAACTATACTAGTATCGCCTACTGCTTTAGCAGTATATTTTAAACTTCACAATAGCTCAGTGTTTTATACGCGTGGCGCATGAAGTAAAATTTCAAGTTTAGGAAAGCCTGAAAGTTTTACTTCATGCTTAACCAAGGAGTGGAAATACTCGGTAGAAGTTTTAAACTGAATGCTTATCAAAAACAATGAATGCTAGAAAATGTACAGAGTACACAACGCGACATTTATGTATACTTAAAAAAAAAACTCCCTCTAATATAATCAGTACAATAACTTTCTACAAAATATTACCTCTGGTGTCAGGTTACTAAAAAACTGCCACCACATATGAATTAGAATAGTTTACTTTCTTCCATTAGAGTATTTTTTAAAAGAAAAACCATAATGAGTCAGTAATTTAAAGATTAAAGTCTATTATAAGATACATTTTAAGCAAATGGTTTCACTCGAACCTACATTAACATAAGGTAAAAAATTGAAGACGTGCACATTTATAGGCTCGATAAAAAATCACAGTACCATAAGAAATGGTGAATGCGCCAGGCCACACACAGGGCATTTTTCTTTTAAATATACACATTAGGAAACAAGTTTGTGTTGAGCACTTTTTAAATAGCATGTTGTGTTTATTAACTATGAAAATCAAGTTTAAATAGACTTATTCTTCTTCAATTGCCTTGGCAACTAGTTAAGTCCTTCATATCGTATTTTATTCCATTATTTTCGACATGTAATTAATTTTATTGCTTTATAACACACATATAAAATAAGAAGTTAAAGAATTGTATATTATTTCCCGACATAGAATTATTTAAAAATTTTAAAAAAAAGATGCAAAACCTATTAAATTTTCATTTAGAAGCATTGTGCACACTAAATTTGTATGATTCAGTATGTTCTAATTATTATACATTTATTGTATCTTGAACAAGTTTCTGATCTTTCACGTGGTGAAACATATTTAACTATGATTTAAAAAATAAAACACATATAATATATTAGTGAAACTTAACCAAGTTTTTTTTTTAAATCATTTATTATACCTTTAAGCCAAGGCGTGTGTTTTATTATGTGATTTATTAAAGATAACATTATTTATACAATAGACCAATTAAAATGATTTAGAAAATATGATTCTCAAGAGTATCATCCATCTTTTCTCATCTTACAAATAAATCACAAAAATCTCTATAACTAATCTCACATGGAGTTTCTTATTTGTAATTCAAATATCATCATTGCACCTATTAAAATATGTGTGTTATTGTAGATACATTTCCGTGTTACACGATTTTTATTTCGGTTGGGATTGTGAAAGGCGCGACGACGATAATGCCTACTTAGAAAGCTTCTTTCGGCGTGTCGCAAAGTACCCGGTTAGTTATTGCGACTTAAGTAAGTGCAGCAAGTGTCTTACTTGCGACACGTACGATACGATCGTTTCCAGTTTAGATTTTTTGTGAAAGGCAGTCGCTTTCCTCACGTTTTTGTCATCTCGCAACTAGGCACCGGCCAACGACTGAAATTCTCTGGCCATTATATGCGCACACTTATTGTTCGTTATAAATAATTTCTTGATTGTCATCGGGATTAATTAGATTTTGTACGTACTTGTAAACGCAATTAGAAACAGAAAAATAACTGAAGATAGAATGAGAGTAGGGATTAGGAAACCGTGAGAAGGAAAATAAATAGGAGGGACAGATACAAATACATAATAATGATGAATGAAGAAAGAATGCTATTATAATTGGAAGTTTACCTAAAGCAAATAATAATAATATTAGGTATTGAACATTTAAAAATCTGTAAGTCCTAAAGAGCCGCTTGCATAATTATATTATTTATCGCTTGTATAAATATATTATATATGCATATATGTGTCTATTGTAGTGTTGTATCTAGTGCGGACATTCAGTTAAACCCAAAAAATTACAGGTTTGCAGATAAAAAATGAATACATATATAATTTTTGTACTTCTCATCATAAAATCAATCAATTCTGAGCAATTTAAAATTAATTACTAAATATAAATAAATATATGAGGATGTTGTATTTGCGTTTTTATAGCAATCTATAATATTAAAACAGTTCAAACACCTAAGTCTCTAATTGTTTGATTTGAGTTATGTGGAGTATTTAATCACAATGAAAAAACTGTTTCTTTCCTTACTTCACTTTTATTTTTATGTGTTAGATGTACATTTCGAGTGCTAAGCACTCATTATCAATAACTAATGCTCTTACAAACTAGGTGCGCAATTATATATACCTGAACAAAAATGGTGGAAACCTAAGTCTCATTGAAAATAGTAGGCTGAGTACACTAAATTTAAATTTAGCAAAACAGACAAAATTGATTTTTCGAGTTATGTGTTTCGCCATTTTAAGTTTACTATTTTCTTCCATTAAATGGGTTGAGAATCGTGGACTAGAACTCTAGAATGCGGAGATATCTCCTGGTGATACGTATAAATATAAATTAAACTTGAACCACTATCCACAAGTGCCACAGACATAAATTGAGCAAGCAGCCTGAAATCACCAAATGTTTGCTAAAATTACGAAAATAATTATTTTTAATAAGAATTTTAGAACTGATCAATTAAACTATCAGTCAAATGCACCCATTTAAATAAATATCCACTCATCAGATTGTACATTCAAACAAGAATTTCAATATACAATGTGTTAAAAATTGCTATAATACTTTATAATTGTTAAATCTTAATTTTACTGCTTAAACACATATTAACATTACAATGTTAGGTGTCAAATTCACCCTTGAAATGCTGCTAGTAATAATTAATTTCAATTCTCAACTTTCAAATTGTCAAGTCTGCAATTTACTGCTGCAAGCTTTATTATTCATATATTAATAGAATGGAATTATTACCACCGGGTGATATAGAATTATCTACGCGACCAAACTAAATTTTCAGGGTTTTCTAAACTCGAAATTTTACTTCATGCCTAATCTGGGAGTGGAAAACACTTATTTAAAGGTTCAATTTGAATACTTTTCAAAAACGACGAAAATCACAATTAATGTCATTAATTACCTTTGGAATATAATAACTGCTTATGGTATCATAATGCCATTTTATAGAAAAAGGGCAGTCGTAACAAATATTAGAAAAAAAGAAACAATCTGATAGCATAAATGCCATTAAATACTTGTAGAATAATAATAACTGCTTATGTTGTCATAATGCCATTTTATAGAAAAAGGACAGTCGTAACAAATATTAAAAAAAAAACAATCCGACAGCACAGCCCAAATATCTGCCTGTAATGCTTGTCACATCTTAACATAGTTAAGATGTCGTTAGATGGAAAATAATTTGGTCACTAACATATTTAAAATACTGTCAATTGTACAAAAATTCATTGAAAAATAGTAACATAATATCCAATAATAAAATTATTATAATACAAATACAGAGAGTATATCCTATTATTTTTTTTGGTGCACGGAATGTTATAGTGGAATTTTTCAAATTAGGCACTCTTATGCGCAGAACGAGCGCTGTTCGTGTATTTCCGCTGCTTTTTATTTGATAGAAAGGAACTCGCGCGCACATGCGAGGTGGTGCTCGGACAAGGACCCTTCGCGATTCCAATGGTGTTATCTCTGCGAGAGCCAGCGTTGAATGGTACATTTACGGCCCAACGTTTTCAGGACTGTCTTGCCTACGTTCGGGAAATGCTGTTCTACCGCACAAGCGCCTAATTTGGGTAATACATTTGTATCTGTATTACCTCTAGTTTTAAAGAAACAACATAATTAACACGTTTTGTCATTTTTCGAAGATCGATTCAGGTTCAATTAAAAATTGGCATCTAAGGAACTTTATCGTTGTTGAAGAAAACAGCGAGATCAAAGGACCTTAAGTTTCTCTAGAGAGAATCTTTCTACAGTCTGTACATATCAAGCTAGGCATGATCATTTTAAGGTCATGAAATTGTGATTTTAGTATATATTACGTACATTTTCCGGAGTTACCAATAAGACAATGAAAGCAGGTATTTTTGATGGTCTTTAGATAATGTAGGATGACCGATGGGAACCGAACACATTATAAATGATTGTTGTTCAACAAAAAAATAATTTTAATATACGAAAATCTTTGTAATTACATGCCATTATAAATAAAATATAATGTTATGCAGCTGATGTCCACTTTCTTGAATGCGGTTTTCAAAATTTTGCCGAAAATCTCATGACAAATTATTGCCACTTGCCTCTTGATTTCCTCTTTTAGATCGGTCTAGGTTTAGGTTCATATGTAAAGACACGTTATTTGAGACACCCCCATAAAAAAAATCGTAAGTGTCAAATCTGGTATACTTGGGGCACCGCGAACACTGCAATCGGCAATGGTCGTGGTTCGCCGAATACTACCAGAAAGGGTCATTTCACTTTTTAGCGACATCTCGTTACCCCAAGGACCCTCATTTGACCACGTCTGACCTATTTTTGTGAAGATATTTTATTCAAGTCGATCGTGAGATGTTGGAAAGCGTATGCACCAACTTTGAGTAAAGGCTTGGAGACTGCTTTCACGAGAGTGTCCAATCAGGGCGGGTTCGCGGCACGAAACAACGGATACATGGCATTTGGGTACCAGAGCTGGGCAGGATTCGAATCATTCAGGATTCGATTCCCGGATTCGAATCCTTTTAGAGGATTCAAAAGAGGTATTCGAATACTTTAGTGAAAACGGATTCGTGATCCGGATTCGTTATATTTTTTTAAAAGGATTCGTATTCGAATCCAGACGAAGATGATTCGAATCCTTATAAAAGGATTCGAATTCTTATAAAAGGATTCGAATCCTTATAAAAGGATTCGAATTCTTATAAAAGGATTCGAATCTTTATAAAAGGAATCGAATCCCTATAAAAGGATTCGAATCCTCATTCACGGATTCAAATCCTCCTAAATAATTCGAATCATCGCTATTAAGGCTGGGATTCGAATTCGATTAATTCAAATAGTTAAATATTCTAATATGAATATTTAAATCACTAAATTATTCATATTTGAATATAAATATTTAAAATTTTCGAATAATTCAAATATTTGTGAATGCATATTTGGTTACTTAACCATAAAAAATATCCAACGTTAATAGTATATTTTTAACTTCACTTGAAATCAGTGTTTTATACGCGTGGCGCATGAAGTAAAATTTCGAGTTTAGAAAAGCCCCGTGAAAATTTGTCTCGGGTCGCTGCGCGACCCTCGACAAATTTTCTACGCGGGCCTTTTCTAAACTCGAAATTTTACTTCATGCTTAGTCTGGGAGTGGACAACAATCGTTCTTAAAAGTTTCAAATTGAAAGATCACTCTAGATTACTAAGTTTATTACCATTTTACAAAGGCTACAGCTCAAAGGACCAACCATGGTCTTCGGAGACCGAAGGACTACAGGGAATCGAAGTTCTTTTACAAGAAAACAACGAATATCTGAATGTTTACAGCATGGATAGGAAAGAAAACATCTAATTATGAAAAAATATCGAAGTTGGGTTGGTTTTCAGTGCAATTTTAACTTCACTTTAAATCAGTGTTTTATACGAGTGGCGCATGAAGTAAAATTTCGAGTTTAGAAAAGCCCCGCGAAAATTTGTCTCGGGTCGCTGCGCGACCCTCGACAAATTTTCTACGCGGGGCCTTTCTAAACTCGAAATTTTACTTCATGCTTAGTCTGGGAGTGGACAGCACTCGTTTGAATTTAAAATTTAACTCTTTTAAAAAATCGACGTATGTAATATAATAAATCATTTATTGAAATCATAGAAAAAGATGCAAAATTTTAGCTAAAATTAACTTTTAGAGTTAACTTTATAATTTGCTCGGCACTTAATAAGTGAAGATTCTATTTATAAAAAAACGTTTTTATTTAATATTAAAGTTGCATTTAATACAATAACAAACTGTGAATAAATCGACATAAATCTAGAAATATCGAAAATCTCGACATGTAGAAAATCTTGACGGTCCACTCCCAGACTAAGCATGAAGTAAAATTTCGAGTTTAGAAAAGCCCCGCGTAGAAAATTTGTCGAGGGTCGCGCAGCGACCCGAGACAAATTTTCACGGGGCTTTTCTAAACTCGAAATTTTACTTCATGCGCCACGCGTATAAAACACTGATTTAAAGTGAAGTTAAAAACGCACTGAAAACAAACCCAACTTCGATATTTTTTCAAAATTGGATGTTTTCTTTCCTATCCATGCTGTAAACCTTCAGATATTCGTTGTTTTCTTGTAAATAAACTTCGATTTCCTGTAGTCCTTCGGTCTCCGAAGACCATGATTGGTCCTTCGAGCTGTAGCCTTTGTAAAATGATAATAAACTTAGTAATCTAGAGTGATCCTTTAATTTGAAACTTCTAAGAACGAGTGTTGTCCACTCCTAGACTAAGCATGAAGTAAAATTTCGAGTTTAGAAAAGCCCCCCGTAGAAAATTTTCACGGGGCTTTTCTAAACTCGAAATTTTACTTCATGCGCCACGCGTATAAAACACAGATTCAAAATTAAGTTCAATGTGTTATTGAACTTAATTTTGAATCTGTGTTTATATCATCATTAATTAAAATTATTATATAATCAGATATTTAGTCGCTAAATGAACATTTTTGTTAATAGAAACTGGTGGAATAAAATATTACTGGTTGCAAATAATAGATTCAAATTTATTTTTAAAGGATTTGTATCCGTGATTCAAAAATGAGGATTCGAATCTTTGATTCGAATCATATTTTTCACTTACGAATCCTTTATTCGAGTATTCGTGATTCGAATCATATTAGGTGATTCGTATTCGTGATTCGAATCCTGTTTTTGAGGATTCATCCCAGCTCTGTTGGGTACTAGTAGCAACGTGGTCTACAAACCTTGGTGAAAAAATGCAATATTTACGATTATTTTTTATGTATGGGGCTGCTAGTAAATCAGCGTACATCTGTGTGCTCAGTAGACTAGGGCCGTCACTGTGGACACCACATGTCTGACATTATCAGAAGATGTTTGTATAATAAAATTGCTTTTCCATCAAAAAACAAGTGAGTACTGACCATTTCAAAAACGACCGATTCCCGTCGGCCACCCTGTATAATAGCTTATGAATTATACAAATTTCCTGGAATCCATGACCAAAATTGAGTGTAGTGTCTGATCTTCTTTTGTTCTAGTAGTGAAAAACATTATTGGAAAACATAGGGTAGAAAACTTCCGTTCAGTGACTAGTTTGTTTCATCGATGACTTTTTCCTCTACCTTTGTATATTATTATATAAATATTATATACATATAATATTTATATAATATATTTAACAAAAGTTCAGTGTTTAGTTTTTTATTTGATCTATGGATTTAACTTAAAATAGTTTAAAGTATATGGGTTAATAAAAACATTCCTCGTATGTCCAGATGAAGATTAATAAATAGTTACTATGTTCTATTAATTATTACATCGTTTTATATTCATTAATAATTTACACTCAAAATCATTAAACTATAATTAACGCCAATTTCATTAACAATTAAATGACAAATACTGGCAACGCCGGCATTTAATCCGATACGTTTGATTTAAGTGAAAACGCCGAACGTGCGTTTTGATTATTTATTATTATTCAAGGAGGTGTTTTGCGTTTGGTAATGTTTCGGTTTGAGTGTGGCAATTCTGTCGATTCAGATGGAAAGCGAACGTGATCGTTAATCAGTTAATAAAGGGAAAAACGGAAAAATCAATGATTTATTCGCATTCGTTCCGGTGGTGGACACGGATCATTGATCGGACGCGAGGTTTCACCATCATTTCAAAATGATTTTATTGTTGTAAATGAATTTCATTAATCATGCGATTCGTGATTTTTGTTAATCATTGAATGGGATAATGTTTAAGAAAATATCATAAAAACGAACAATTACAGAGTGAACTCTAAAAGCTGGATTTAGAAAAATTCTGCACGTTTTTAATGATTTTTATGAATGACTTATTATTTTACATACTGGCATTTTTTCTTTTAAATATACTTAATATACATTTTTAAGCATTTGTCGATTTTCTAAAAGTGTTCAATTTGAAGTTTGAGTATTTCCACTTGCAGATTAAGCATGAAGTGAAATTTTTAAATTTGAAATTTTACGTCATGGCCATAAAACACTGAAATATTGTGAAGTTAGAAATATACTGATTTTTTTTAAACGGGTAATAAACGAAATATTTCAAAACCAAAATATTTTAAATTTTTCTTCAAGCATTATCAAACCAGGTCAAATTATACAATATATCAAATAAACTTTTATAGTCATTTAAAAAAAATTAATAATGTTGCGTTATTGCATTAATGGCGCTTAATGGGTTAAGTATACATAACTAAATGCATACACTGTGCATGTTCATGCATTTGATAATTTTATAAAAGCGTAAAATTTTAAGCGAAGCGGAAGTCAAAAATAAAAGGATGTCTTCTATCAACGTATTCCAAGCCAACATTTGTGAAAAAATTTAACGTGAGATGAAATATGAGCAATACATTTTGAACTTCAAAATAATTAAGTGTTTTAGACATATAGTGGACAAAGTGATATTTCGAGTTTAGAAAAGCCTGGAAATTTGATTGGTCGCGCTGCTTCGCTACGCGACCAATCTAAATGTTCAGGCTTATATAAACTCGAAATTTTACTTTAAGCTTAATAAAAATAGTGGGACACACTTATTAGAAGCAATAAACTTAACGATTTTATAAAGACAACGAATGTCTCAAAATTAACAACGCATATTTGGGATATGTATACTTAAAACAATAATTGCCTGTATTAAATAATATACACATTCTTGATGGCCTTAAATCAATAAAATTATCAATTATTCATGTGCTGTAATACTCTACCATTACTCAATAGCTCTTAGTCAATCGTATGCCGAGTTTTCAATTTTTTAGTTGTTTCGAGCTCAGGGTTATTTTGTTCAAAACACTTTGTTTTAAAACAGTGTTTTAAACATGTTTAAAAACAAGCGTCGTATTTTAAACAGTTTTGTTTAAAACATATTTAAAACGTTATTTTTATAATTTTAAATTATCTAAACCATATTATTACTACTTTATTATGATTTTTATATTTTTAAATGTTAGCTAAATTGTTGGAGATATTTAAAATTACATTATAAAACATACAATTTTATCACAACTGTGTGTTCAATTATACAGGGTGATCCAGAATAAGTGCAAAAAATGTACATCTTGTTTGTAACGTTGGATCCGATTTTCATTATTTAAAAAACTACTGTTGATTTAAAGTTTGTGACATAAAGAAGCATTATTATATGCAATTTAAACAAAACACAAAATAAAAATTTGTAATATTTATTAACGTGAGATTAAACTTAAGAAGTATTTTTTGAACTTCACTTTAATTCAATGTTTTGTACCGATGGCACATGAAGTAAAATTTCGAGTTTAGAAAAACCTAAAAATTTGGATTTGGAGGCTACGCTTCGCTTCGAGTGCAAATCTAAATTTTCAGGCTTTTCTAAACTCGAAATTTTACTTCATGCGCCAGGTGTATAAAATAATGATTTCAGGTGAAGTTTAAATTTGTTATTTTTCTGTTTGTGTTATGTTGTTATTACTTAGTTATGCTTAAATCGTTAAACCGCATCAATAATAATTAATTCGCCTGTAGTTTTGTAAATACTTTTTTGCAAAATAAATGTTAGCTAAATTGTTGACAATATTTCAAATGACATTATTAAACATACAATTTTATAACTGACTTAACATGTACTTTAAACATGTTTGAAACACGTTTTAAACATGTTTTTAATTGTTAATGTTTTAAACACCGTTTCAATCGAAAAACACGTTTTGTAAAAAAAACGGTTTGTTTTAATTAAAATGATTTTTTTTAACAACCCTGGTCAAGATTGATCACTGTATTCTAAACATAATATTGTATTCTCAACGTAACAAAATTGTAATTTTAAGAAATAAAATCACACATAATCGAACTTGTATTATTATTAAAATTAAATAAAACTATTACTATGTTCTTTACCACTTTCAATAAAAGTGGTAAAAAACAGTAATAATTTCATTTCATTTTGATATGGATTACCACGTATGATTTCGTGGATCGGAAGCAATCATGATTTAAAATGTGACTTTAAATGAATGAATGATGAATAATTATTGGTGCAAAATTTGATTTGCTTTTATTTGTCTTGACATGATGTTATAGGTACCATCATATTGAATACGATTGCAGGCCATGGTCGATGCGGATACCTTGATTCGTCTCTAGTATGCGTTAGTGTACTCTCTATTATCCTACAATATAGTGACGTGGGGTGATGTGTCAAAAATAAATAGGATCTTTAAACAACAAAAAAGGATTATTAGGCTGATAATTAATGTACAACTTCCAAACAATTTTTTTTTTATTTTGGGTTTTACGTCATCTATTTCCGCTGCTAAGGCTAATCATGACGCCTTCCAAATACTTGTTTGGACACATTTAAAAAACATAATATTTTAACATTGTCATGTATAAATATATATTTAAATGTGTTAATCATATACACAAAAATATTAATTCGTATAAAGCAGTCGGTGATACACACCCATATAGCACAAGAAATGGATGTATGCATCGGTTACCGAATCATAATACAAAAACATTCGAAAGATCTCCAAACTCTGCTACAATAACTCTATACTACAAGCTTCCTTCAGAAATTAAAAATATAAAAATCTACAAACATTTAAAAAAACAGGTCAAATACTTCCTGGTGCAAAAGTGTTATTATACTATACAGGAGCGTATGACTGATAATTTATAAATGTATATATATATATATATATATATATATATATATATATATATATATATATATATATATATATATATATATATATATATATATATATATATATATATATATATATATATACAGGGTGAGTCGGGAGGAGCGCACCAAACTCTAGGAGTGTATTATACACGTGAAAATAATGTAAAAAAACTCATTTGTTCTTATCCGATTTTTATTTGTTTTCAAGTTATAGCATATTAACAAATAAACAAGTTATTATACAAAAAAATTTTCTTAATCATAGCGTTCTTTCAACAAATGTTCAAAAATACCGCCATTGACTTCTAAACATTTTCTGCTTCGTCTACGAAGAGCGTTTGTTGCTCTCCCAATTGATTCATTTCTTTCTTCTTTTATATGGGCTGCAGTATTCTCAATTCGTCTAATTAGTGATTCCCGTGTGTCCACTTTTATTTTGTAGACTTCATTTTTCATCCAGCCCCATAAACAAAAATCTAGTGGTGTGAGGTCTGGAGATCTTGCAGGCCAATTAATAGGACCTCCACGACCAATCCAACGCCCTGGAAAACGTTCGTCCAAATGTTGCTTGACTTGACGAGCGACATGTGCAGGAGCTCCATCGGGCTGATAGTACATCTGCATTCTAATACTTATAGGAACATCTTCTAGCAGGCCTTGTAATTCATTTTGTAAAAAATTGAGGTAGTTGCCTCCTGTGAGACGATTCTCCAAAATGAAAGGATCGATTAAATAACTGTCAACCATACCACACCACACGTTTACAGAAAACCGATGTTGAAAATTGCTTTCGACTGTTGCGTGGGGATTTTCATCAGACCATACATGAGAGTTACGAGTGTTGTTAATGCCATCACGGGTAAATGTAGCTTCATCCGTAAAGAGTATACTCGATACATTACGATGATTATTATTTATCCACCGGCAAAATTCCGTACGGTTAGCGTAATCCCCTGGTTGTAGGTGCTGTACTCTCTGAACGTGATAAGGATATAAGCCTTGCTCGTGTAGCGTGTTCATCACTCTTTTTTGTGGAATTGCCAATTGAGTGGCAATTCTCCGTGAGCTAGTAGTTGCATCTTCTTCTACTAGATGCAGAATATTTTCTACTTCTACAAAACCTTGTCGAGCAGCGCGCTCATATGTTATGTTAGCACTGGGAAGCTTACTAGTCTCGCACAATTTGTTGAAAACTCTAATAAATATGTTTTTATCAGGATGTCTTTGGTGTGGAAAACGTTCACGATATTCTTCAACAGCAGCTGTAGCATTTCCATTACAGAAACCATATACAAACACAATATTTGCATATTCTAAATTTGAATAAGTATGTGGCATTTTGCAACACTAACAATCACATTAATTCGAACTTAAACGTTCAGTTACTGTTCACCGTACACTGACAGTTCATCAAAACGTCAGAATTATCAAATGTTTATAAGCCTCGAACATGGCATACTTTGATAATGTTAAAATTCAGATAGAAGTGGAAAGCTAGATGAACATTTTTAATTAAGCCATAACTTGAAAACAAATGAAAATCGGATAAGAACAAATGAGTTTTTTTACATTATTTTCACGTGTATAATACACTCCTAGAGTTTGGTGCGCTCCTCCCGACTAAATAACCGAGATCCCTATACATTCTGTTGAAATACGGACACCCTGTATAATAATAATAACAATAATAATATAAAATTTATTGTATTGTTATTTCCTAAATATTTTAATTAAATAAATATTTTACATTGTTTACCGTATAATTACGAATATATTAAAAAATAAATACTTATTTCAGTAATTTAATATTAATTATACCATCAAATGTCTAAAAGTCTTGTGTTAAAAATAACCAGAAATCATTAGATGTTTTTTTTTATTAAACGAATTTCACTATGGCTTTTGACGTCTAAGTCAAAAAATGTTTAAAACAAAAGTTGTAGCTAACGAAAAAATAAACCTCTTTTACCTAAACACCATTCACCTCAGCTCTTTTGTTTTTGTTCAATAAAACGAGAAAGATTTTTTTGAAAATAGATAAATATTTTTTATGAAAACTTTATGATAATTCCAAAATTTACGAACGAGTGTCTTCCACTCCCAGACTAAGCATGAAGTAAAATTTCGAGTTTAGAAAAGCCCCGCGTAGAAAATTTGTCGAGGGTCGCCCAAAATATCAAAATGACCAAAATGTCATCTCATAAATATAAAAAATATCAAAAACGTCAAAAATTCGGCGTTTTGATAAAGTCGATTTACCTCAAAATTATCATTTTATGTCAGTACGTGACAGTTTGACAAAAACGTTCTTACAAAAACTAAAATTTCTCTCAAAATCAGTAATAATGTCAAAAAAGTTATCTAATAATATAAAAATTGTCATCTAATGTATAACAAGTAAATATGTAATATCAAAAATATCAAATGTCAAAATTGTCGCCTAATGTCAAAAAAGTAAAAAAATATAAACTGTCAGAACTGCCATCTAATGTCAAATAAATCATTTAATGTCAACATCAGAAATGGTAAAAAAGTTAACATTTCATTGTTTATCAAAAGTAAGATCTAATGTGAAACATGCCATCTATTGTCAAGAAACGTAGTCTAATATTAAGAATATAATCTATTGTCAAAAAATGTCATCTCAAAAGGTAAAAAATATCAAAAATGTCATTCAATGTCAAAAATGATTAAATATGTCTTAATGAAAAAAAAATCTCAAATTTGTGTGTTCAAATAATGAGTCAATAATTTTTGAAAATCGTTACAAATCTGAATAAAAGTATTGAAAATCTTGCATATAAACATTTTATATAATTTGAGGAGAAAATCTCGAAATATCGAAAATTTCATCAAAATCGATAAAAATGACAAAATATCAAAAATCAAGGTATGTTGAAAATCTGATAAACATTTTCATAAATTAATTAGAAATCCTCAAATATTGAAAATCTCATCAACATTCGATAAATTGAGGAAATATTACAAAATCTAATGAAAATTTTATGAATCGACGAAAATCTCGAAATGATGATGATGATAAATATGTTATAAATCGACATGTTAAGTGTAAACATTTTATTGGGAATGTCAATTCATAGGAAAATGGTCCAAATATAATTCGAAACGTCATAAATGCCAATCCGTGTGAAAATTGTCAAAATATGATATGATTGCTAACGTCAAAAATATTAATTTGTGCGAAAATTGTCAGAATACGGTTGAATACGTCGAACATTAAAAATATCATATTTGAGGGAATTATTTAAAATACAATTAAAAATGTCTAATTTGACGAAAATTATTGAAATTTATCAAATTGTCAAAGTTGACAGAAATCATCAAAATTCATCAAATAGTCATAATATATAATAAATACACAACTTTATGATAATTCAAAAATTTACGAACGAGTGTCTTCCACTCCCAGACTAAGCATGAAGTAAAATTTCGAGTTTAGAAAAGCCCCGCGTAGAAAATTTGTCGAGGGTCGCGCAGCGACCCGAAACAAATTTTCACGGGGCTTTTCTAAACTCGAAATTTTACTTCATGCGCCACGCGTATAAAACAGTGATTTAACGAGAAATTTAAAAACATACAAAACTAAATTTCATGTTAATCATGATTAATTCGAATTATTTTTGACGATCCGAATCCTTTTGTAACTATTCGAATCCTTTTATAAATATTCTAATCCTTTTATGAGGATTCGAATCCTTTTATGAGGATTCGAATCCTTTTATGAGGATTCGAATCCTTTTACAAGGATTCGAATCCTTTTATGAGGATTCGAATCTTTTTATGAGGATTCGAATCCTTTTATGAGGATTCGAATCACCCGCATTTGGATTCGAATACGAATCCTCTTAAAAAAGTGTAACGAATCCGGATCACGGATCCAGTTGAACTAAAGTATTCGAATGCCTCTTTTGAATCCTCTAAAAGGATTCGAATCCAGGATTCGAATCCTGAATGATTCGAATCCTGCCCAGCTCTGGTATATAATGTATTATTATACATCAAAAACTGATATAGTCGCTCAAGAACAGTATTTTCTATAATTTTCGAAAAACAACTAAGCAAGGATATAGGCCTGTAATTGTCAATACAGTGAACATCGCCCTTTTTGTGTACTGGTACAATTTTCGATGTTTTTAACAAGTTAGGAAATTGTCCAGTAGATATAGATACATTGACCAAGTTACCTAGAAAAGGTGCAATTAAGTCACTGCATTGTTTAACTAGTTTCATTGGAATGAAATCCGAACCAGCGGCTTTATTTTTCTGCTTATGAATAATATGTAGTATTTCATTGCTTGTAACAGGGTAGAAGTACATTGTATTGGCAATTACAGGCGATCACTTTGTTTGTATAACAATTGGTTCATTTGGTGACTATAGTTTCGATACTACACGTATCATTATCAAACCGGTTTGATAATGATACGTGTAGTATCGAAACTATAGTCACCAAATAAACCAATTGTTGTACAAACAAAGTGATAAACAGTGTTTTATTTATGTTCAACAATGTATAACGAAGTAGAAGCCTCTATAGTCAGTGAATTACAGGCAACACTGAACATACAAATACGGCTGAATTTAGGCGTGAGTTCAACAAGTTGTCTATATTAGTTACGAAACTCATTCCAAATTCGTTCGCTATTATTCTATTATTCGTACATTTTATATTATCAATATGCATATAGTCAGGTCTTTGGATCTGTTTTGAATTACTGCTCTTGTTAATAATATTCCATAGTTTTTTGGTTTTGTTACTTGCAGCATCAAAATAAGTTTTTGGTTGTGAGCCATTTTTTCAAGTTTTATACTTTTATGAAGTTGTTTTCTATTACTTTTATAAAGTTCATTCAAGTGCACACTCTGCGTTGCATTTTTCAGTCTTGCTAATTCTTTTACATCTAAGTACTGCTCATGCAAACTATCAGAAAAGTTTATCTTGTCTCTACTGATATTAATGTTTAGATGTTTAAGTGGAAATGCAACTTGAAAGCACCAATTGAAATGATCCCAGAAAAGTGTATAGTAAATAAATTGATAATTTGTTGATGGGTGTATTTATTCATTTTGCTGATTTCTTTAAAACTTTGTAGTAATTCTTTTTATTATTTGACATTTCGCAATACAATCGCGACAAAAAAAAGCATACTACTGGCCTACTAAAATTCAATTGCGACTTATACGCGCATTATACCCTGCATAAAAGCGACAAAAAACGAATATTCGAAATAATTCGAAAACTACTTGCTTTAGGAGTATAGTTGTATAATACGTTTTTGTAGGAAATTTTCGCTCCAATCGTACCACGTGATAAAAATTGGGTCATTCCATTTGAAAAAATTGAATTACTAGATATTGAAGAGGGCACTTGAATATTGAAATTTCAAGAACACTTATTGTCAAAATTGTCAGTTTCCAATTCATTTACTCATAGAGGTATCCTCTAGGTACAAAGAGAGATATAAATCATATTTTTATTTTATTCTGAAGAGAAGTTACAGACAGATTTCAAGATGCCTTTTGGAGGTCAACATTTTAGAAATATTTTTTTTCTTGAAAACTATAAGAGATAAGTGTACATTTGTTCGAATAAAATATGTTGCAATTTAAGCGAGGAACCCAAAATATTACTAATATATAGGGTGTTCTATTTAAAATAACAAATTTGGTGCTACTTCCGGTGGAACCGGAAGTGATATGAAGTTGAGAATATAACTCATAGCCTACTAGAACGAATTTTAAACCAATGAGATCCAAGGAAAGCCGTAGGTACATGTCTATCACCGCGATGATAAAAAACATTTTATCATCGAAACGTCAAAATAGGTAAAGTTTCGTGCAGTGATATTAATAGAAAAGTGAAAAGTGCGACGCCAAAAAACACCGTCATGAATAAAGAATCACAGTGGCGGCAGTTTACGAACTTTTGTGCGGTTAAAAAATTCTCAATCAATAGGGAAACAACAATATCTCAGCGTCGATAATGTTAAGGGACTCACATTATTTTATTCGTTATATTCTCTCACTAAATATAACTCGTCATATGATTAATTATCGATGATATTTTGTCGTTGAAACCGAAGCAGCACATTCAACTAGTGCTGCACACTCGTTGAATCTGCAGCTCGGTTTCAACTCCAAAATATCATCGATAATAATCATACCACTCGTTATATTACGGCTGAAAATATTTCACATGAGGAGAACTGATTCAACCATATGACAAGAATTTTTTATTTAAATTTTTGGTGTAACGGCAACCCCATAAACTTTTAAAGAACGGTTTAGCGTAGATACCCTGTTTCTATATATGTATTTTTAGGACGGTTATATTTACCACTTTTATTATAATTTTATGTTTTTTTGTTTTGAGTGTTTTATCTCAGTTAAGTGTACTTACGTAGACATGTCAAATCCATGTAACATGGCATTTTTGATCAATAAAGATTTATTAGGGGGCTCGCCGTGGCCGAACGGTTGAGCCGCCGCACAATGTGCCAAATCCGAGCGCGAGCGCCAGGGGGGGATTTTGAGGAAAAAAATCAAATTAAAAATTTTGAGAAAAAAACATATCCACTCCATTGTAGATACACGAAACCCTTCTAATCTTGCATGTTTATATTTTTCAACCCCCTATATTATTAACAATTAACTCTTAAAGTTAAGCGATTTAGAAAACATCAATTTTACGGCATTTCACTCGCAAGTTTAAATAATTTATTACATGGATAGTAGGCGTACTATCAATATAACATTATACACTATTGTTTATAACATAATACTGTATATTATGGTTGAAAAATTAAGTCTCTAAATATTTTAGAACAAAAGTTAAAAAAAAATTGAATATGAAATATATTTTAAATATAAATTTTAACTTTAGAAAGTGTTATAAAAAAAATGTCAACTCGATGAGGTCTGGGACTATCACTAAAAATTAGTTCTATGTTTTCTCTAACTACCCTCAAAATTTCGTATCTCCACCGGTGCGTTTTTGGGGTCTTTTTAATTTTTTTATTTGACGCCACCAATTAAAGTTGGGTCGGGCGAGGCCCGTGTGCGGTGAGTATCGTGGAGTCGAGCGCGCGCTATTCTCGAGCAGCACGCAACATGATTTTTACGTTGGCCCCGAACAAAAAATAATAAAAACGCACTTAAAACGCACATGTAAAAATTCAAAAAAATTAGGGCAGTTACAGAAAATATTAACAAATGTTTATATGATAGTCACAGTTCTTCCGGTTTGCAATCTTCTAGAAAAATAATATAATAATAATTCAAGGCAGCAAAATTATATACAATTGTTATAATCATTACATAGGTTGTGACTTTCACCAAAAACTGTGGTATGTTTTTAAATGCCCTAAAAACTTCGTATCTCTACATGTGCGTTTTGTGTCAGGTTTTTGCGAATGACCGAGTCGATTTTTATCGGTTGCGCCTAATAAAAAATAAAGCACCTCAAAAAAACCTACAAATGTGAAAAGTATCTGCTGTAGTTTAAAAATAATTTAATCTGTTGTTTAAAATATGAATTTTTAATCAGAATATACATTACATTTTTCTGATTTTGCACAACGAAGTTATGTATTTTATACTGTTTTATTTACTTACTTTTTTAAAATGAAAAATTGTCAGTATCCTCATCAGTCTGTTCGTCTTCGCTGTCACTTGTGTCCGTTTCACAAATAACTAATTTTTTAGCGTCTGCAGGTAGTTGTTTTTTATGAATTTTTACATCGCTTCTCAAAGAAGAAATTATTGGATCAGAACATACAAGAAGCATATTAAATAAATCTCGAATTGTATTAAGCCTAGAGTTTTTCCTAGTATGGTTTTCTCTAACTCTCTTATATATTTTATTGGTTGCTTCCTGTGCCTCTTCCGAAAGTTCTCCGATTGGTAAAAGACATTGTCCAATTATTTTGCTCCCGTGAATTAAAATTTTATGGACACTAGGAGGCATTCTATACCATCCATATAACAAGGTGTAAAGTCGGGCCGGGCCGTATCTTCTGCATATTTATCAAACATCAATACATTTATATTACGAGAACTCGACATTGTTATAAGAATTGTATAAAATCTGTTCAATAATTCTTCATTCAATTCAGTGATGACAGCTACTTTCTCATAATTTCGAAAAAATATTCGAGCAACGTTGCCAGTATTTGAAGTACCTCCTCCTTGCACAACAATATCAACCCTTATCCCTAACTATTTACGTAATAGTTTTTGTATTCTAGTTTTCCGACTAAATATATTATTTTTCTCTTCTATCGTACATCCGTGAGTAGTTGTTTTCTTCAAATCTAATTTATATATTATGTATTTTCGGTGATCAATAAATTAGTTTGTCTTCTTTTAGATGTATTACTTTGTATTGTGAACTGTGTACCTGATGTACTTGGTATTGGTGAAATATTTTCTATATTTTCAAAGGGGTTTGTATTTTCAATTAAGACAGAACCCTCGTTGTATTTAAAAGGCAGCAGTAACCAATTTCTATTTTTTTTTTTTATGAAATTGATATGAGATCTTGAGCACATTTTCCACTTTCTATTAAGAGTACTGCAGAAACCCTTAACTTTTTTAAGAATGTCATCATTTTCACTATTGTTTTTCGTCGAAACATTTTCAATATATTTTATTAAATAATCAATGGTATTGCTTGACTGAATAAGGTTTTTAGGTTTTAGTTCGTACCATACCTTATATAAATCACCGTTTGTAATTTTAATTTTCTCCATTATCACTCAGCGTTTTGGATTAATTAAATTACACTAACACTAAACACTAGTTTAATTAAAGTAAACTATTTTATACACAAAAAAACACTACATCAAAGAAAGAGTATATAGTCAACAAATTAAATAACACTTAACACTAACTTAATTAATAATTACTTTATAATGTTCAATCGTTCGCTTATGGATCAGAAAAATATGTGAACTGTTGGAGACTTCGTTCAACACTAAACGCATATTTTGCTTTCAAGAAAATTAAGAATAATCCATTTCAGATACTTAAACCGTAAAAACTGTGTGACAAGAATGCCATTTGTTACGGTAAATGACAGCTTCAATCGGACCCCTAATAAAAATGTAAACACAAACCAGATGACCTTTATCAGTAACAGATGTACACCCTTATATATCAATAAGAAAAAAACCCATAAAACTATTTTTGTAAATGTGATTTAAATGCTGCAAAAAATACTCAGAGAAGAAATAATTTCCCTATGATATATACCTGTATATTAGAAAAATTGTAGATTGTGAGGATTATGACTATTATGTAAACATTTGTCAATATTTTCTGTAACAGCCCTAATTTTTTTGAATTTTTACATGTGCGTTTTAAGTGCGTTTTTATTATTTTTTTGTTCGGGGCCAACGTAGAAATAATGTTGCGTGCTGCTCGAGAATAGCGAGCTCGACTCCGCGATGCCACCGCACACGGGCCTCGCCCGACCCAATTTTAATTGGTGGCGTCGAATAAAAAAATTAAAAAGACCCCAAAAACGCACCGGTGGAGATACGAAATTTTGAGGGTAGTTAGAGAAAACATAGAACTAATTTTTAGTGATAGTCACAGACCTCATCGAGTTGGCATTTTTTTTATAACACTTTCTAAAGTTAAAATTTATATTTAAAATATATTTCATATTCAAATTTTTTTAACTTTTTTTCTAAAATATTTAGAGAGTTGATCTTTCAACCATAATATACAGTATTATGTTATAAACAATAGTGTATAATGTTATATTTATAGTACGCCTACTATCCATGTAATAAATTATTTAAACTTGCGAATGAAATGCCGTAAAATCGATGTTTTCTAAATTGCTCAACTTTAAGCGTTAATTGTTAATAATATAGGGGGTTAAAAAATATAAACATGCAAGATTATAAGGGTTTCATGTATCTACAATGGAGTGGATATGTTTTTTTCTCGAAATTTTTAATTTAATTTTTTTCCTCCAAATCCCCCCCTGGCGCTCGCGCTCGGATTTGGCACATTGTGCGCCGGTTTCGCCAATCGGACACGGAGGTGATCTGGGTTCGATTCCCAGCGGAGGCGAGTAATTTTTCTAACGAAAAATACTCGTCTCCGGTTCCATGGATGTGTGAGAATGTGTTGTGACGTCCAAATTAGTCGAAATATATGTTAATATAGCTATTATAAATCAACGTTAGTGGCTGAATGGTAATACCTATGCCAAACAAACCAAAAAAAAAAAAGATTTATTATTATTATGGTTCATTAAGCACATCTAAGCCACTCGTTTTTGACCCGTGGCGCAAATTGTATCCCCTTGAATAACGGCCGACTTTGTAACTCATTGGCTATTTTTTATATATTATTTATTCAATGTCAGATTAATACATTCACATATAAGTGCGTGTGTATTATTATAAGAGACATAAAATAAACATCCGCATGAATTTATTGCATTTGCATAGAAAACATGCTTAATGCACCCGGTGTCAAAATATTTGATCAAACTGAATGTTTAATTGCTCACAAAACACGGCGAATGCAAATGGATTGTGATTTATGATGGGAATCTAGGAAAACCAACGTTATTAACAATTTATACAGTGCAATTAAATGGTAATAAATAAAAGTTAGTATTTGAAAGTTCGTTTTGGATATTGGAACATACATTTACATTTAATACATTTATAGTTAATATTAATTATAAAGCGTACTGTGACTTTTATTTCACTCTAAACAAAAATACATTAACAAGTGTTAAGTTTGAAATAAGGCTAGAAGTAGTCTGTAGTGTATATTTAGTTCCCAATATAAATTATTTGATAGCAGCTCTTGCCCAACCTAGCCCAAAGAAACACGATTTTTATGTTGATTTTTTTGTTTGAGTGAAATTAGTTGATAAATAAAAGATGGTGATGTGTCTATCATAGTACTTTCCAGAGCCTAACATTGTATGTATTTATTGGGAGTGGCCTGCATTACAAAAAAATGGTGTAACATTTAAACTATGCAAGCTACAGAAAAGTATAATATATAGGTTTAAAGTATTTTGACGAGCCGTACGATATTTATTCGAAACATTTTTCGATATGATCATATATTTAGACACATTGAAAAAAACGCTAAGAGTAGTCTACCATTTCCGGTTCCGCTTTTTCACCAAAAGCATTTCAGATCTTACGATTATAATAAAAAGCTTAAGTTAAAATCTTCATCTAAATATCTTTAACTCATTAGCGGTTTCTGCTGTACAGACTTGTTAGAGAGACAGATGTCAGCCAAACTAATGGACAGAGATCGACTCAGGGGACCTCAAAACAAATATATCCGCTAACATTTTTAATTTGAAAAAAAATTACGAAAACAGTACTTTCTCTTTGTATTATGTACATACGGGGAAAGAAAACATAAATTACTTCTCTACATTGTGCTAGGTAATTTTAAATACAGGGTGTTTCAGCAAAAACCGAAAGTTCTACAACACAAATATTAAGTGTGTAAAATACGAAAAAATGTTTTAAATAAAAATTGCAAGAAATAATTTTCTTCATAAAATAAAATATGTTCACATATACAGGGTATCCTATATTTATTTTGCGTTAAACAACTTTGTTACTTCAAATGGGACACCCCATAAATAAATTAGGGTCAGGTAGGTAAATGTAAACACGGGGTAATTGTAAACGGTACACCTGTGTCTCTATTATCGGCAATATTCGAGTCTCATGCAGTTGTTCGTGTTTCCTATTATCTCGCATATGTCCGGACGCATCAGGCACCGATCGGTCTCAGCTGTGTTATCGCCAGTCGAAAGTCGCGTTGTTTTGTGCAAATACACGTGTTTATAAATTCAGCAGGAGTTTAATAAATTAACATTTCTAGTAATACAGAGTGAGTATTTATTTCTTTTAATTTTATTAGCATGTTAATTATATACACAAAGTGAACGTATACTGGTCTAAGCTAGAAAATATTAAGGTAAACAAAAACAGTGAAGTGTTTACAATTACCCCTACTAAATATTGAAATGGGGTAAATGAGAACAAGTTTTTGGGGTATATGTAAACAAAAATATAACTAGAAAAAAAATATGATCATTCTCTTCCAGAAACAACAAATATGCCGAGAAAATATGTAAAGAAGAAAACTATCGAAAAATATTCAAAACGTGATCTTTCTGCAGCAATTGAAGATGTAAAAAATGAAAATTGCACATATCGTCAAGCATCTGCGAGATACAACGTCCCTGTAGCTGTAATATATCACAGAATTAAAGGAAGAAAGGTGGCAAATGGTCGAGTGGGCGGCGGACGATCAACTGCGCTGACAATGGAAACAGAAGAGCTGATAGTCGAATGTTTAAAAGCACGAGCAAATATGGGCTACCCCTGCAATAAAGAAGAGCTTCAAGACTTGGTAGCAATTTACGTTAAGGAGAATAACATCAAAACTCCCTTTAAAAATGATCGCCCAGGAGTTGATTGGTACTACAATTTTATGAAACGGCATCCTTCACTTTCATTCAAGAAACCTGAACATCTACAGAAAGCAAGAAAAACCCAACGAAAACCTGATGTCATATATGGCTTTTATAATGAACTGACTAAAGTTATTTTGGAGAAGAAGATAAACAGAACGTCGTTTGTTTTTAACGCTGATGAAAGTGGCTTTGGCAATGATCCCTCACGCATCAAAGCCATTGGTGAACGGGGTAAGACTCTCTCAAGGGTTTCTGGTGGCTCCGGTAGAGAGTCCACAAGTGTGCTGGCATGTATAGCAGCAGATGGATCATATTTGCCCCCATTCATTATTTTTAAAGGAGCAGCAGTACAGGCTCGATGGACATCGGAGAATTCATATCCTGGGACTGTTTATTCAGTTTCAACAAATGGGTGGATGGAGGAACCACAATTTTTCACCTGGTTTAGTACAGTCTTTGTTAAATGGATCGCAGAACTAAGGAAGAAGCTGAACCAGCCAGGAGAAGAAGCATTATTAATGTACGACGGACACAAAAGTCATATAAGCTTGAGAATAATCACATGCGCTATTGGCAATAAAGTGACTTTAGTAAAATTTCCGAGCCATTTAACCGATAAACTTCAGCCTTTAGATAAATGTGTTTTCGGCCCAGTGAAAATTTGCTGGGAGAAGATACTAATTGCACATGGAAAGAAACAAATGGGACGAAGCACAGGAAGACTGAAGAAAAATGAATTCACTGAACTTCTAGGAATAGTATGGAAAGAAGCGTTTACTGTAAATAATATAAAAAACGCATTCGTGAGTACCGGTGTCTTCCCAGTAGACCCCATAAAATTCTCAAGAGATGAATTTGATCAAATTGAATTGAGGAAATACGAAGAAAGACGTCATAAAACATCGCAGGTAGTTGATGGTCAAACTCTGGTAATAATTGGAGATACTCATGTCACTCCAGAGCCACAAGCGAGCACATCTGGTTCAACTTCCACTAGAGATATTGTTACCGTATTTCAATCAGCACTTATTTCAAACCTAAGTAAACAGAATGATTTATCTACTAAGTCAAAAACGGTCACGCCTAGATTGAAACAACAACAATATGGAGAAGTCCTTACAACTGATGAAGTGAGGGAACGTGTGGAAGAAGCTGAACGTTTAAAGGCAAAAAAGAATGAGCCAAAGACAAGAAAAAAAGGAACCAAAAAAGGGAAGAAAGTGAAGGGACCCAGGAAAGAAAATGTGAGAGATAAGGAACGTAATGAACAAAAATATTCGGAGAGAGAGAGCTCTGATAATGATGATGAAAATGATTGGAGCCAAGAAGTAATCAGAAACAATCTTCCGGAGATTGAATATATTAAACCGGATTGGGAAACAATACAACCCCAGATGTATATTTTGGCAAAGTTCCTTGGCAGGCCAAGAAATAGCACAACTTTCAAATATGTTTGTCGGGTGAATGCTGTTGATTCGTATAATGGAGATATCGAAGTTGTTGGGTATAAGCGGAACGATGAATACTCAATAGAATTCGTAGAAAACAGTAAAGACATCTCATATATAAGCATGGCAATGATTGAAGCCGTATTGCCAAATCCACAAGTTATGGTCAAGTCCAGAAAAAACGTACTCGTCTTCCCAGGACCAATTAGTGTTTTCGAAAAGTAAATTTATTTATCACTGTATTTCTATCTTTATGCAAATAAAACTGTTATTTGTATGTTTTGATTTTTTAACCCTCATAATCTTATATAGGGGTAAATGTGAACATGGTTATACAAACTTGAGGACGCAAGAAATTTAATCGAATGCTTAACTAATTCACATTGCCCCCAGAAAAATTCCTATTGACGCCCGTGTTGCAAAATACACGTGTTTACAATTACCCCTAGATATTGTAAATGCAGCTTTATATTACAGTAGTTGTAAAAACTTAATAATATTTTAGAAAATTGACAAGGAATCCTGGAAACAGGTAATATATAGTTTAAACATCTTGCTTCCATAATTCTTTATAATTAATACTCAAAAATACAGTTTGGGTAGAATTAATTAAATATCTAATTCACTCTTGCAAAAATCGTTTACAATTGCCCCACCTGACCCTACCAGAGCTGGGCAGGATTCGAATCATTCAGGATTCGATTCCCGGATTCGAATCCTTTTAGAGGATTCAAAAGAGGTATTCGAATACTTTAGTGAAAACGGATTTGTGATCCGGATTCGTTATATTTTTTTAAAAGGATTCGTATTCGAATCCAGACGTAGATGATTCGAATCCTTATAAAAGGATTCGAATTCTTATAAAAGGATTCGAATCCTTATAAAAGAAATCGAATCCTTATAAAAGGATTCGAATCCTTATTCGCGGATTCAAATCCTCCTAAATAATTCGAATCATCGCTATTAAGGCTGGGATTCGAATTTGATTAATTCAAATAGTTAAATATTCTAATATGAATATTTAAATCATTAAATTATTTATATTTGAATATAAATATTTAAAATTTCGAATAATTCAAATATTTGTGAATGCATATTTGGTTACTTAACCATGAAAAATATCCAACGTTAATAGTATACTTTGAACTTCACTTGAAATCAGTGTTTTATACGCGTGGCGCATGAAGAAAAATTTCGAGTTTAGAAAAGCCCCGTGAAAATTTGTCTCGGGTCGCTGCGCGACCCTCGACAAATTTTCTACGCGGGGCTTTTCTAAACTCGAAATTTTACTTCATGCTTAGTCTGGGAGTGGACAACACTCGTTCTTAAAAGTTTCAAATTGAAGGATCACTCTAGATTACTAAGTTTATTACCATTTTACAAAGGCTACAGCTCAAAGGACCTACCATGGGCTTCGGAGACCGAAGGACTACAGGGAATCGAAGTTTTTTTACAAGAAAACAACGAATATCTGAAGGTTTACAGCATGGATAGGAAAGAAAACATCTAATTATGAAAAAATATTGAAAAAATATCACTTTAAATCAGTGTTTTATACGCGTGGCGCATGAAGTAAAATTTCGAGTTTAGAAAAGCCCCGCGAAAATTTTACTTCATGCTTAGTCTGGGAGTGGACAGCACTCGTTTGAATTTTAAATTTAACTCTTTTAAAAAAATCAACGTATATAATATAATAAATCATTTATTGAAATCATAGAAAATGATGCAAAATTTTAGCTAAAATTAACTTTTAGAGTTAACTTTATAATTTGCTCGGCACTTAATGGGTAAATATTCTATTCCTAAAAAAAACCGTTTTTATTTAATATTAAAGTTGCATTTAATACAATAACAAACTGTGAATAAATCGACATAAATCTAGAAATATCGAAAATCTCGACATGTAGAAAATCTTGACGGTCCACTCCCAGACTAAGCATGAAGTAAAATTTCGAGTTTAGAAAAGCCCCGCGTAGAAAATTTGTCGAGGGTCGCGCAGCGACCGGAGACTAATTTTCACGGGGCTTTTCTAAACTCGAAATTTTACTTCATGCGCCACGCATATAAAACACTGATTTAAAGTGAAGTTAAAAACGCACTGAAAACCAACCCAACTTCGATATTTTTTCAAAATTGGATGTTTTCTTTCCTATCCATGCTGTAAACCTTCAGATATTCGTTGTTTTCTTGTAAATAAACTTGGATTTCCTGTAGTCCTTCGGTCTTCGAAGACCATGATTGGTCCTTCGAGCTGTAGCCTTTGTAAAATGATAATAAACTTAGTAATCTAGAGTGATCCTTTAATTTGAAACTTCTAAGAACGAATGTTGTCCACTCCCAGACTAAGCATGAAGTAAAATTTCGAGTTTAGAAAAGCCCCGCGTAGAAAATTTTCACGGGGCTATTCTAAACTCGAAATTTTACTTCATGCGCCACGCGTATAAAACACAGATTCAAAATTAAGTTCAATAACACATATATCATCATTAATTAAAATTATTATATAATCAGATATTTAGTCGGTAAATGAACATTTTTGTTAATAGAAACTGATGGATTAAAATATTACTGGTTGCAAATAATAGATTCAAATTTATTTTTAAAGGATTTGTATCCGTGATTCAAAAATGAGGATTCGAATCTTTGATTCGAATCATATTTTTCACATACGAATCCTTTATTCGAGTATTCGTGATTCGAATCATATTAGGTGATTCGTATTCGTGATTCGAATCCTGTTTTTGAGGATTCATCCCAGCTCTGTTAATTACATTATAGATTCCTTGTTAAAAACGAATAACAAATTGTTAATATAATATTCGGTACCACTTCGCAGTAATTTGTCAATTTTGAACAAAATTGAAGTTTGTAGTGTACCTAAAATATCTCTGAAATTAAATGATATAGAGAGTTGCAGTTTTCGTCATCGTTTTGAGTATAGAGAGCACTGTCGTCAACGCTATAAAGTTGTCACGATAGAGTTAGGTGGCTAAGAAATAAAAGCAGTCGAATTTATAACTTTTCAATGAAGGGTAACTTGATTTTTCTAAATGGAACAATATAATTATTTTGACACCATTCGATTAAAATTTGATAAGGTTAATAATTTTTATTCACACTTTCTTAGATTTTTATGAAAATGATTTTACATCTACGGATATACACGAATAACAAAAGTCCAATGGGGTCAAAATATGGTTCCACTTATAAAAATCAAGTAAAATTGGAATTTCGTTTCTTACTATTCTAGCAAATGCTCAAAAAATGGTGACCTTAAACTTGAATACATTTGTCGATCCGCTTTCCAAAAGACCGTACACAACTGAGGCGTATGTCTCTATTAATAAGGGTACAAGCATTTTCTATTTGTATTATCATATTCTCACGAATTGTTGCTACTTCCTGGTAAACTTTGCTTTTCAGATATCCCCATAAAAAAATCTGACGAAGTAAGATCTGGGGATCTGGCAGGCCAATTAATCGGACTAGGTCTTCCAATCCAGCGTCCGTAGAATAAGTAATAGTGTGCTGGACAACCATCATGTTGAAACCACATGTTCTGTCGGATATCTAAAGTCACATCTTCAAGCAACTGTGGCAGTTTATTGTCCAAGAAATCTCAGTACTTTTCACCATTTAAATTGCCTTCAATGATGACAGGACCAATAAGTTTGTCGCCAATTATTCCGCAACCACACGTTAACAGACCAATGGCGCTGATGCTCAATCTGACGCAGCCAGTGTGGGTTTTCAACACTCCAGTAATGCATGTTATGCCGATTAACAGTTCCATGGTGTGTGAAAGTTGATTCGTCAGAAAACAATACCGAACGAAAGAAATTGGGGTTCATTTGTATTTGACCCCGTGCCCATTGACAACATGTTAGGCGATTTATAAAATCAACACCATAAAGATCTTGTTGGAAAAAGATGTGGAAAATTGTGATGATATTTTAAAATTCTCCAAACACTGCTTTGGGACACACCAGAATCGTGAGCAATTTCCCGCGACATGGTAAATGACATGGGGATTATTAGCCACTGCACAGAGCTGGTCAGGATTCGAATCCTGGATTCGAATCCTTTTAGAGGATTCAAAAGAGGTATTCAAATACTTTAGTTAAACTGGATTCGTGATCCGGATTCGTTACACTTTTTTAAAAGGATTCGTATTCGAATCCAAATACTGGTGATTCGAATCCACATAAAAGGATTCGCATCCTCGTAAAAGGATTTGAATCCTCATAAATGGATTCGAATCCTCATAAAAGGATTCGAATATTTATAAAAGGATTCGAATAGTTACAAAAGGATTCGAATCGTCAAAAATAATACGAATTAATCGTAAGGATTAACATGAAAAATGTGTTTTATATGTTTTTAAATTTCTCGTTAAATCACTGTTTTATACGCGTGGCGCATGAAGTAAAATTTCGAGTTTAGAAAAGCCCCGTGAAAATTTGTCTCGGCTCGCTGCGCGACCCTCGACAAATTTTCTACGCGGGGCTTTTTTAAACTCGAAAATTTACTTCATGCTTAGTCTGGGAGTGGACGACACTCGTTTGTAAGTAATAAAATCAATTAAATTAATGATTTGTGTCAAATTTGACATTTTGATAAATTTTGATGATTTTTGCCAGATTTGAGAATTTTAATTGTTTTTCCACTTAACATGTCGATTTATAACATTTTATAAGATTTTCAACAAATCGATATTTTCATAAAATTATTACCATTTCGAGATTTTCGTCGATTAATCAAATTTTTATCAGATTTTGCAATATTTCCTCAATTTTCCTTAATTTATCGAATGTTGATGAAATTTTCAATATTTTTGACATTATTATTGATTTTAACAGAAATTTTCGTTTTTGTAAGACCGTTTTTGTCAAACTGATTCAACCATATGACAATAAAATGATAATTTTAACGTAAATCGATTTTATAAACACGCCGAATTTTTGACGTTTTTGATATTTTTTATATTTACGAGAAGACATTTTGGTAATTTTGTTGTTTTTGGCAATTTTAAATAATTTTGACATATTTTGATAACTTTTAAAACTGAAAACAGTTTCAATATGTTTTTATATTTTTAACTTTACTTGAAATCAGTGTTTAATACGCGTGGCGCATGAAGTAAAATTTCGAGTTTAGAAAAGCCCCGCGTAGAAAATTTGTCGAGGGTCGCGCAGCGACCCTCGACAAATTTTCTACGCGGGGCTTTTCTAAACTCGAAATTTTACTTCATGCTTAGTCTGGGAGTGGAGACACTCGTTCGTAAATTTTCGAATTATCATAAAGTTGTGTATTTATTTTCAAAAAAATCTTTCTCGGTTTATTGAACAAAAACAAAAGAGCTGAGGTGAAAAGTGTTTAGGTAAAAGTGGTTTATTTTTTCGTTGGCTACAACTTTTGTCTGAAACATTTTTTCATTTAGACGTCGAATGCCATAATCGGTGATTTGTTGATGTCCACTAGATTTTTTAGTTTCTAATTCAAAAACAAAAGAGCTGAGGTGAAAAGTGTTTAGGAAAAAGAGGTATATTTTTTCGTTGGCTACAACTTTTGTTTCAAACATTTTTTGACTTAGACGTCGAAAGCCATAGTGAAATTCGTTTAATAAAAAAACATCTAATGATTTCTAGTGGTTTTTAACGCAAGACTTTTAGACATTTGATGGTATAATTAATATTGAATTACTGAAATAAGTATTTATTTTTAATAGATTCGTAAATATACGGTAAACAATGTAAAATATTTATTTAGTTAAAATATTCAGAAAATAACAATACAATAAATTTTATATTATTATTATTATTATACTGGGTGTCAGTTTTTAAACGGAATGTATGGGGATCTCGGTTATATAAAGAGATAGAGAGTCGGTTAAAATGGGGCAAAGTTGCATAATTTAGGGCCCAATAATAACCCAAAAACAAGTTTGAAATATCTTATTTCCTTAATGAGATATTGTCAAAAAACGTATTTTTGAAAATTCGTTATTATTTTTTTATTCAAAAACTATTGAATCCAGACATTTACAACTTTGACATTATAGGCACTTTTTAACGATAAATCTAGTAACATATTTTATTTTAAGATAACTGTAGCATTTACCTAGGGACCATAGCTAACTTTTGTTTTTCTTATGGGCGCCATTTTGGATTTTGATATTTTTTGTAAGAATATTTTTTACTGAATTCAATGATGTATCACACTTATAGTTTATTGTACATTTTATATGTAAAATTTTAATCTTTTGGTTTTTCAAAGAGTGCCTTGGAAACAGTTAAGTAACTCACTTATTTGGCAACTCCTAGGACCCATAATTTGCTTACATATCACCCCTGAAGACGGGCATCCGACGATACATACTTTAACAGTTGTGACATATTTTAAAGTAACGAGTGTCTTCCACTCCCAGACTAAGCATGAAGTAAAATTTCGAGTTTAGAAAAGCCCGGCGTAGAAAATTTGTCGAGGGTCGCGCAGCGACCCGAGACAAATTTTCACGGGGCTTTTCTAAACTCGAAATTTTACTTCATGCGCCACGTGTATAAACCATTGATTTGAAGTGTAGTTCAAAAACAGACAAATACATCTTTAATCAGAGTAACACAGAAATTTAGTCTGTTATCAACAATGTTCAGTGTTAATAATAAATAATTAGGTTGTGAATATTTTTCTTAAAACAACTGATAACGATATTTATATGTTAATGGTTGAAAAAAAAAAATCAAATTTATTCTTAAACGATTTGTATTCGTGATTCGTAAAAAAACAGGATTCGAATTTTTGATTCGAATCATATTTATCTCTTACGAATCCTTTATTCGAGTATTCGTGATTCGAATCATATTAGGTGATTCGGATTCGTGATTTGAATCCTTTTCACGAGGATTCGTCCCAGCTCTGCCACTGCAGCGAATACAGCAATTGAATTTCCCAGTGATTGTTGACCGATGGGTTCTTTCTTTAGATTGAACACTTCCGTTTGTACGGAAAAATGATGTAGGCGATCGCGGCTTGTCTGGAAAACGCTGAGCGTAAAGGTTGACGGCGTTAATAAGATTTTTTCCAGATTCTCCACAAACAAGAAACATTTCAATTTTCTCTTGTATGGTTAACACGTCCATTTCCACATATATCAAAGGCTGAATTAACATTCGTTGTAAGGGGTGAGTGTTCAGATAAAAAAATGTGGGTTCCTATTAAAATGTCCAACGGATTACTCACACGAAAATATTAAACTTTGAATCCTGCTACTTTTTTCTGTACGATGCGTATTTTTAGAGATATCCGATATTCCAGGTTAAATGAATCACCCGGTATACTATAATTATTAATTCAAGTTAATAATCTTATATTTGTATCTATAAATAATTCAGTCTTGAGCGCAAGATTTACTGAGCTTTAACAGGGCGAAGACCATTCGGGAAAATCATAGAAAAGTCAGGGGATTTTATTCATCTGGAAATGTCATAGAAAAGGCCAGGAAATTTCGTTTTTTCTTGCAAAAAATCAGAGATTTTTTAGATACAAAAATATATATCTCAGAGGGGTGTATTAAATTCATCTATCTCTAACGCAGAAACTATATCATGTTAAGGATAGCGCCTTCTATACTCAAGAGAGTGACGAGAACTATAACTATCTAACTCATTTAATTTCTGAGATATTTTAGGTTTAGAAAACCACTACAAACGTATTTTTTTAAATATCGAATAACTCTGAAATGATACGACTTAGACCAAATGTTTTGACAATAAACTAAAATTCATATTTAAGAAGAAATCTAAAAAGCTAATAATTTATGGGGTGTCTCATTTAAAATAACAAAGTTATAAGCTGTTCCGGAATTATGGGACACTCTGTATATGCGAAAATAATTGTATGTTGTAGACAAAATTAATTCATGCAACTTGTAAACACTGCATGAGGCTAGAAATTAGTAATATTTTGCTAAATATTACAAATATTTATGTAATGTTTAGTCAATTGTTAATAGCAATGATTCTACAAGAAATATTAGCCAAAAATTCCAGTCACGCTTTTAAAACATTAAATTATTAGCCATACAATATTTCTTATTGTGATTTTATAATTTTTTTTTAATTTATATTTATTTTTTTTAGGTTTACCTACTCAAAATTAATTACGGAATTGTGCCATGTAAAACTTTTCACTCGTTTTAAGACCATCCTATATAACAGTATTTTTAGAATAATTAAATAATTTGGGACCAAATTATGGAGCAGGGCTGCAAAACACATTAAATCACTTTTTAGATCAAACTTGCATTTTCATATTTGTAGCATCTAGACTCGTTGTTTCAACACTTATAAGTAATTTTTTTTTGTTTATTTGTTTTAAGATGATTCGCTAGTATCTGCATATGACTGCCAGAATTCCGCCAATAGTTTTAATTTTTATTACTTTATTTCTATCAACATTTGACGTTGCTGCACATTGCTTAATTTTAAGAAACTTTGAACTTCTGTAAATCGGTTTGTAGAAGTTAGGTTTATTAATGTTTTAAATTAAAAATGGATCTATTACTTATAAATTACTGTGAAATTTCATAAAATATGATGCACAACCATGTAATGTCTATTCTATGAATGTTCAAAGACAATATAAATTAAAACTGTTCTCATAACAATTAATGTTAGTCAAAATCCGCTTTTCTAAACTCGAAATTTTACTTGAAACACTGAAATATTATGAAGTTAGAAATACACTAAAAACATTGTTTTTAAATAAGTAATAATCGAAATATTTAAATAACAAAATATTTACATTTTTGTTTCCACATTCTCAAGTCAGGTCAAGTAATACAATGTTTTAAATTAATTTATTTACTAGTTTAATTAATAACAAATTATTAATGTTGCGTTATTGCACCAAAGGCGCTTACTATGTAAATGTCTTAATAATATATGCAATGTTTTTGAAAGTTTTAAATTTGAGCTTGTATAAGTTTGTTTATAATCGACCTAATTTGTTTTTTGAAAACCAATTTAACTGAATTCTTAATAATATGCTGTTTTTTTATTTACTAAGGCAGCAGTGAACTAATTTCTGTGAAACAAAGCACGGTGTTTAATTTTTTACCTAAGTAAGTACTAATGTATTTCTGTAAAGTATAAGGTTACATTTACATAGATGATAAATTTAGTAACATCGTTCAAATTAATTCGAAACCTCCCTCGACATATTGGTATGTTAATGCATTATCTGTATACTCGTATACACATCCATACATTAAACAATAATGAAAATATTAAAATAATACACAATTTGAACAAAGGTCGCTTAATGTCTGTCTGAGAACATATTGAAAAAAATCCGAGCTAACGTTACTCAAAACAAAAATTCAACCGTGACTGTTTATATCGGACATAATTTTTAAGTCACAAAAACTAAAAATACTTAAATTAAAAAAAAAAACAATTTAATTCAATCTAAGCTAATGTTTAGTAATTTTCTATTGTCTTGAAAGCTAATTTTGTTCTTCTTAAAATATTCACTTTTATGAATGTATCACTTGCTTCATTTTAAACTGCTGTAATTTATAAAATCTTTATCGTGAAGAATTTTTATAAATAAGTAATCTAATAAACTCTAGAATTCAAGATCATTCAAAGCTTTAATCTGAGCTGTAAAATGTCCTAAAAGCCTAAAAATTGTGCTCAAAGCAAGCAATTTAAATTGATTTTTGTGGGATTTATTACTTTTTTGATGTTTTTAAAAATCAAAAAAGTTGACAAAAATTATCTGAGGAGAAAATGAGTAGCAATTTTTTTCTTGTGAAAAAAGACTTTTTTTTAGAAATGTTCGCTTACTTTCACCAAAAGTCTGATGGCAAAATAAATTTTAACTTTAAATGTAGACCAAGAACGCAATTTTCGGTTTACGTGAAAATTATTTAAAGCGATTTTTGAAAGAACAGCAAAAATGAAAACATTAAAAAACTTCTTACTGCGGGCCTCCATACAGTCATTTATAAATAATATACATATAATAATTTTTAACAACACATCACGTAATACAGACATAACTTTTCTTCTTCTTCTATATTTACAAGTTATAAATAAATTTTAATACTACTACCAAACAAACAATAGTAATAAAACCTATCCAGATTCCCACGCACGATGACAAGTATAAAATTCCGACATTCACATAATTAAACACACGTGCTAGAATTTATTTAATTAAATCAATCAAGCAGCTAATTAGGTAATCATATAATACATACTACTGATAACACACACACACACACACACAATTACGCTCTATACCAGTGCTTCCCAAAGTGGTGTCCACAGGACATATCTACCGATCCGTCGCAAAATTTTATTAAACGAGACAAAAAACTATGTAAAATTTTGTTAAAAACTCAAGAAACGTCACTTGATTTCAGATAAAATGGTGCAAAATAATGAAAATCATTATTAATCTAAATCAAATAGAGTGCTTATTAAGTTTGTTAACAATGACATTCTAATACTGATTTGTATAAACAAGATAAATTCAAATTCATAACTATTTGGATTCGAGAAAATAAGCTTACGCTTCTTATAGTTTGCACACTTTAAACATAATATATAAAATTACGAAAAAACTATTCGTGAAAATGCAAACAATGTCTTAATTAATAAGACAACTTAAGAGGATAAATACCCATTGAAACAACTACTTCCCGTGCAAATACACCTCCGGATATTGAATTATACAATGAAATATTTAAAATCTTATTTAATTTGATTTGTTACAACGCTCTATTAAAGTATATGTAACGTTTAGGTCAAATTCTCTTCAAACCAACTAACAATACAAATTTAAAATGAAAGGAGAGAAAGCAACAAATTAGAAGTGAAAGGACTTGGATTAGGCCATCTATAGACGCGTTTCGAGATTTATCTCTCTTCAGTATAGCTTTGCTTATGACGTTTAAAAAAAATTCCTATTCCTATTTTTTTTTAAACGTCATAAGCAAAGCTATACTGAAGAGAGATAAATCTCGAAACGCGTCTATAGATGGCCTAAGACATTAGTTTTAATCCAAGTCCTTTCACTTCTAATTTGTTGCTTTCTCTCCTTTCATTTTAAATTTGTATTGTTAGTTGGTTCGAAGAGAATTTGACCTGAACGTTACATATACTTTAATAGAGCGTTGTAACAAATCAATTTAAATAAAATTTTAAATATTTCATTGTATAATTCAATATCCGGAGGTGTATTTGCACGAGAAGTAGTTGTTTCAATGGATATTTATCGTCTTAAGTTGTCTTATTAATTAAGACATTGTTTGCATTTTCACGAATAGTTTTTTCGTAATTTTATATATTACTGATTTGTATATTTTGATGACTCTGATCAACTTTCCTTAATTATAACAATTTTTGTCGGTTTTATTTCATATTCTAATTTTTATTTTTATATTCTAATTTTTATTCACAAAAACTATTTAAATAAATCCAATTTCTTTTTACGTAGTAATGTATATTATTATTTTATTATATATATTATAGATTATTATAATATGTTTTGAATTTCACTTTCAATCAACGTTTTGTACGATCAAGTAAAAGTCTAAGGTCGAAATTTTACTTTATTCCCAAGGAAGGAGTGCAAACACTTTGCATAAACTCTGAATATTTTATTAAAAATACTGAATTGTTAATATAATGGAAGAAATAAACTTAAAATTGATTTTTATTTATTATTGATTTTTATTTTATCTCTATCTCTTAATAAATTATAAATTGTACAATCTGATTAAAATATGTATTCTCTAATAATATTACTAATAAGTATGTTATGTAACTTTAATATTACTAAAATTGAATTTGTGTTCAGTATTCCGGCACCAGATACCCACAGACGCGTTTAGGACTTCAAGGTCCTCTTCAGTGTGGTCCCGACTCAGTTCTGAGGAATACTGAACATTTCTGACTATTTCAAGCATATATGTAAACTATTTATGGATTTAGATAGCTAACGCCATCTAATGCTCCATAGTGGCATCGTCAATGACACGAATGCACAAAGTGCATATCAGAGCTGGGCAGGATTCGAATCATTAGGGATTCGAATCCTGGATTCGAATCCTTTTAGAGGATTCAAAAGAGGCATTCGAATACTTTAGTTCAACTGGATTCGTGATCCGGATTCGTTACATTTTTTTAAGAGGATTCGTATTCGAATCCAAATGTGGGTGATTCGAATCCATATAAAAGGATTCGAATATTTATAAAAGGATTCGAATATTTATAAAATGATTCGAATACTTACAAAAGGATTTAAATCGTCAAAAATAATCCGAATTAATTGTAAGGATTAACATGAGAAATGTCTTTTGTGTGTTTTTAAATTTCTCGTTAAATCACTGTTTTATACGCGTGGCGCATGAAGTAAAATTTCGAGTTTAGAAAAGCCCAGAAAATTTGTCTCGGGTTGCTGCGCGACCCAAGACAAATTTTCACAGGGCTTTTCTAAACTCGAAATTTTACTTCATGCTTAGTCTGGGAGTGGAAAACACTCGTTTAAAGCTTCAATTTGAACTCTATTATAAAATCGACGAATGCCTGAAAATTACGTAGATAACAAATTCACTGAATATCATTAAAACCGGGAAAGTCAGAGAAAAGTCATGAAATTATATTCAAATTGACAAAAACACTAACAAAAAAGACTTATGACATTATTAAATTTGTCAAAATCAACAGGGAAACTAGAAAACACGTAAAAATGTATCAAATTAACTTAAATATTGACAAAAACAATGAAAACAATTTAACAAAATAGAGGTTTCCCACAGAAGAAAGTTATATTAAAAGGCCAGGGAAAAAATCTTGGCGTAGCGAAACGGATAAAACACTGAAATATTGTGAAATTGAAAATATACTGGTTTTAACTTATTATGTTTGAATTTCATAGCAAATTCAGTTTGATTTTATTAGAAATATCTATGTACTGTATAAGGTCGACTCGGTTTAAACTGAGACAGTCTTGTATAAGGTTGTCTTAATTTAAACGAGTGTTTTCCACTCCCAGACTAAGCATGAAGTAAAATTTCGAGTTTAGAAAAGCCCCGTGAAAATTGGTCTCGGGTCGCGCAGCGACCCGAGACAAATTTTCACGGGGCTTTTCTAAACTCGAAATTTTACTTCATGCGCCACGCGTACAAAACACTGATTTGAAGTGAAGTTCAGAAATACACAAATACATCTTTAATCAGAGTAACAAGGAATCAGATGTTTAGTCTGTTATCAACAATGTTCAGTGTTAATAATAAATAATTAGGCTTTAAATATATTTGTTAAAACAACTGGTAACGATATTTATATATAAATGGTTGAAAAAAATAAATAAAATCAAATTTATTCTTAAAGGATTTGTATTCGTGATTCGAAAAAACAGGATTCGAATCTTTGATTCGAATCATATTTATCTCTTACGAATCCTTTATTCGAGTATTCGTGATTTGAATCATATTAGGTGATTCGGATTTGTGATTCGAATCCCTTTTACGAGGATTCGTCCCAGCTCTGGTGCATATACAGGTCACTGTTTCGTCCACGAACGGGGTAAACTCTGTTTGTGAAACCAGAAAACAAATATCAACATTGAATTTGTGTTCAGTATTCCAGTACCAGATACCCACAGACGCGTTTTCAGAAATTTTTTGTATTCCTTAGCACTGGGTCGGAACCATATTGAAGACAACCTTGAAGTCCGAAACGCGTCTGTGGGTATCTGGTGCCGGAATACTAAACACAAATTCGTTTTATTTCAGTTACATGTGAAAACGACATCAAACACACTGGATTATATTTATATCGCGATTTTGCTAATGCAAACCAAGCCAGCAGTGATCGATACAATTTAAATCAGAAAAATGATTTGTGTTCAAACAAATAGAAAGACGGGAGTCACATGTATTGTGAAAACAATGTGTCCCCGATTTGCTTCAAGTATAATGGAACAATATGTTTTTTGCAGCTTTAGTCATGCATGGTCAAAACATTCCAGTTCAATTGAGATTCAGATGAAAATGTTACTAAAATAAGAAGTTTTATTATTGTATGAGGAGTAGAAATTGATTTTTATGGTGGCGACCAATTTAAAATATAAAATATCCCTAACATTTTTTGACTCTTCCCTAATTCCAGAAGTTTTTCAGTGATCCCTGATAACTTTATATTACTAAACCAAATATAGGGGAGAAACTAGTTCAGAGGTCGGCAAAGCGCTGCCCATGAAGCAATTTTAAAGTGCTTGCCGTTCAAATACCTAAATTCTAAATTTTAGACATTTGAAGAAAAACAACAAACACTCGTAGTTGCAGTGGCGGACAATTTAAGAGGCGAAAAGAAAACAAATCATAATGCACGCATTTAGAAATTGCCAGATTTGATAATACTTTTCTAAAATTTATTATCAAACATAAGCGGTATATTATAAACTTCACAATATTGTCAATGTTTTATAAGCGTGGGGCATGAAGTAACATTTCGAGTTTAGAAAAGCCTGAATTTCGATTTGGACGCTACGCGCCTAAATCCAAACGTTCAGGCTTTTCTAAACTCGAAATTTTACTTTATGCTTAATCAAGGAGTGGAAACACTCGTTACAAATTAAAATTTAAATAAAATTTATAGAATCTGCACAGAAATTAATAACTTTGATGGGTTATAATTGAAATTCAAATATCGTCACGTTTGGATTTGACCGAGTAGCGTCCAAATCCAAATTTAGGCTTTTCTAAACTCGAAATTTTACTTCATGCGCCACACGTATAAATCACTAACTTCAAATTAAATCTTCAACTAATTGGTTTAAGTAAAATAAATTTAGTATGTACATATCATATTAAAGGGAAAGCGCTATGATGGACACCACCATTTTTTGGATTTTGTTTAATATTATTTAATGGGTTAAATTCGTGCTCAGAACAGAACTACCAATTTGTCAATTCTTTAACCGTATTATTTGCATATTTATTATTATTTTGAAAATTTCCTGACTTTTCGCTATGAAGGCCGAATTTGCCTGACTTTTCTAAGACTTTTCTTGATGAATAAAATTCCCTGACTTTCCATACATGTTTACTAGAATAAATTATAGTGAACTAAAAATGATGAAACAAATGTTATCAGCTTTGGTGCTAATTGGCCTTTATCAATATACTCAATTTGGACGTTTATCTTTTTTCATTTAGATTTTATGGGTTGCGGGAATTTCCACTCGAATTTAAATTATTTCCGGCTACATGTTGACTGGAAATAGAACTGAATGCTTTTTGAGACGCATCACCATCCCCACTAATTCAAAAATAAACTGGGGCCACTGGGGCTTAATAGACGGCAAATCCACTACTGAAACGCATAAATCAACAAAGCGAAACGGTCTCGCATTGTAAAACAACTGCACAGGAACATGTAAAACACATTGTAACGATGTTTAGTCGATTTCAAACTTACAATCGAAAACGACTGTAAAACACGGATCGTTAACTCGAAATGTATTATTAAATAAAAGCGCTTGTCGCGACGACACGAAAATATCTAAAATTTTCAGATTTCTATCTCTTTCCTAAAATGTTGGAGGGCAAGGGGAAAGAGACCGAGCACTCAGGGGGTAATCCATTATGAACACCAACCGCATTTTTTGATGTCAATGTCAACCCGATAATACCAGGTAGTAAGAAGTCTATTTGTTTTCAGCCAGCGCGTAGCGTTATCTTTTGTCCGACTTGGGGTGGTTTTGATAGGAATATTTATTTGATAATTATGAAATTATTTAAAATGTAATTATAATTAATACGACCTTTGTAAAATAAAGTCGAAATTATGTCTACGTGTACAATTTTAGGTCAATAGAATTTTTTAAAACGTATCTGACGTTTACATCTCGGTAAATATTGATCATCACATCTGAACGTTATATATTTTAACTTTACTGTAAATCAGTGGTTAATACGCGTGGCGCATGAAGTAAAATTTCGAGTTTAGAAAAGCCCCGTGAAAATTTGTCTCGGTTCGCTGCGCGACCCTCGACAAATCACTCTACTAAGTTTACTAAGTTTATTACAATTTTACAAAGGTTACAGCTCGAAGGACCAATCATGGTCTTCAGAGACCGAAGAACTAAAGGGAATCGAAGTTTTTTAACAAGAAAACAACGAAAATCTGAAGGTTTACTGCATGGATAGGAAGAAACACATCTAATTTTGAAAAAAAATATCGAAGTTTTGTTGGTTTTCAGTGCATTTTTAACTTCACTTTAAATCAGTGTTTTAAACGCGTGGCGCATGAAGTAAAATTTCGAGTTTAGAAAAGCCCCGTGAAAATTTGTCTCAGGTCGCTGCGCGACCCTCGACAAATTTTCTACGCGGGGCTTTTCTAAACTCGAAATTTTACTTCATGCTTAGTCTGGGAGTGGAAAACACTCGTTAGTTTAAAATACATCACAATTGGTAAAATATGTATCGTTGGATGCCCGTCTTCAGGGGTGATATGTAAGTAACTCACTTATTTGACAACTCCTAAGACCCATACTTAGGAGTTGTCAAATAAGTGAGTTACTCAACTGTTTCCAAGGCAATCTTTACGAAAAGAAAAAAAATTATCCTTTTACATATAAAATGTACAAGGTGAGAAACTCGATGTCTCAGCTCTATTAAAAGGGAAGGAAAACCGATAGAAAAAATCTGAAAAGAGGTTTATAATTGGGATTGAGTAAGGTTCATTTTAATCCAAAATTGCATATTTTTCTAAATTTTGAAAGTGAAGTAATGACGTCATCGAATATGTTTTCCCTAGAAACATACCTATAATTTTGGATATTTCAAAAGAGCTAATTTTTCTGAACTTTGTAGAGAAAAAAATTTGCTATCTTCTTTCGTTAAAAAATTAAAAGCAAACTTTAAAAAAAGTATTATCAAAAATTCCAATTTGTCACGACTTAAACAAGTAGCCTTTGGAAACAAATAACAAAGCCGCACCTGTCAATAATTAAACTAATGGTTAACAAATATTGTTTTGCTGTCATTTGATTTTAGATTTCAGATTTTTTTATCGTTTTTCCTTTTCATATAATAGAGCTGAGACATCCAGTTTCGCTCACCCTGTATAATAAACTATAAGTGTGATACATCATTGAATTCAGAAAAAAATGTTCTTAAAAAAAATATAAAAATCCAAAAAAAAATCCAGAAAACGTGAACGCCGTCTACTCCCAATAGCATTGTCGATGGTACTCACAGAATTACTATTATAAATGTCAATTGATTGTGCATTTTGAAATCCAGAAGGAAACTGAATTTCTATAACCATTTGAGTAGTCATATGCAATTTTCATATAAATTGACGATGTGAACGCCATCTGCTGCCAATTTTTAAGTAGTATCGTTACAGCTATTAACAGCAGATGGCGTTCACGTCGTTATTTTAAATGTAAATTACATATGAGACTATTAAAATGAATAAAGATGGTTAGTTTTCTTCTGGATTTCAAATTGCACTATAAATTGGCAATTTTAATAGTCATATGTAATTTTCATTTAGGTTGACGACGTGGACGCCATCTACTGCCAATAGTCTTGTCTATTGTACTCACAGAATGACAATTATAAATGTCAATTGATTGTGTATTTTAAAATCCAGAAGAAAACTAAACATCTATAACCATTTTAGTAGTCATGTGTAATTTACATATAAATTGACGATGTGAAAGCCATCTGCTGTCAATTTTTGAGCAGTGCTATTGACAGTAGATAGTGTTCACGTCGTTAATACAAAAATAATATATATGTTCATTATAGCACTTTTTCCGTCATTTAAAGAATTGATGATTGTCGTACTAAACTTATTTCACTTGCTAATTGGTTGCATGAAGTAAAATTTCGAGTTTAGAAAAGCCTAATTTGTCTCAGTCGCTCTGCTGCGCTATGCCCGAGCGAAATGTTCAGGCTTTTCTAAACTCAAAATTTTAGTTCATGCTTAATCTGGGATTGGAAACACTCGTTAGATGATCAGTCAACACCAGGGTTGTTATGTTTAAAACACTTTGTTTTAAAATAGTGCTTTAAACATGTTTAAAAACAGCCGTCGTGTTTTAAACGGTTTTGTTTTAAACATGTTTTAAATCTTAAATTTGTTTAAAACATGTTTTAAATGTTCGATTTGTTTAAAACCGTTTTTTCATTATCTTAACTGCTAAAAATAAATATTTGCTAAATTATATTTTAATCATCACTTTTGTTGCAAAAAGTTAGATTTTTGATGAAAAAGTGTTTCCATTGGTTGAAATTTAGTGGAGAAGGATTTTTCAGAAGAGAAATAGGGATACCATTTTTTGAAGGAAATAAGAGAAAAGTGGGATGCAGGCTGGAATTTATCTGGGTTTTCGCACATCAGCCAGAGCGGTCGCTTGTACTTTAAGTTTTATTAGGGTTCAATTCGGCACGTTTTTTTCTTCAATAAAAAGAAATACATGACATAAAAACTATAATAAAGTAAGAAAAAATATGTTTGCAAAGTTGGCGTAAACAAAAAGAGAACTTTAGTTTGACCTTAATATGCCATATTATGGCCCAAATCAAGTTCTCTGATTGTTTACGTTTACGTACGTTTATGTGTTTGTACTTTTAGGTTAAATGTTTCACATAAATGACTATAACAACTGAACACGCAAGTAAATGCACATGATATTATAGGAATACATTCTATGATACATCCTGGACCATAGCCTATTGAATTCAACTTGACGGAAGATGACGCGCTTTATATAATCTACTTTTAACTTAGTTTTTCTGTGCAAGAGTTTTACGGTAATTTTTTTGTTTGTTATGGTGCATTAACTATTATAAAATGTTACTTTAATATGTATACATATAGTATGTAAGATATTGTTAATTAAAAAGGGCGCCAATATGAAACTAGAGAATAATATTCTAAATTAAAATTTTTGCTTGAAATTATATTGTACGCAATTTCAGTTCGAAAAAATAAAAACTACGAAAAATGGTATCGGATCATGATTCTTCAACTATTCAAGGACAAGAAAACATAAAAATTAATGCTCGAAACGGATTTTGTATTTATGGGGTTTTTCCGCTTTTGCCCCACTGTGTGTCGTTGCGACAGGAAATGACCCGGAGGCAGAACGAAATGAGCCGACAAATTGCAGGGATGATGGAGATCTTGAAAACTCTGGCCCCTCAGAACAAAACGGCTCTGCAGTGTCGCGGGGAGGAATCATTCAATGCGGGATCATCATCTTCAGACAGCGACCCTAACCCGGAACCAGTCGTAGGAGAGGCACCTCGTGTCCCTGTTCACGTGGATCGATCTATACTAATCTCTACGGCATCCCCCAAACCTAGCTTTAGCGGAGACGGAGCTAGGAACGCGGTCGATTTCCTGAACGACATCGAAAAATACGGAAGACACCTATATCTGACCAACACTCAACTTCTCTCTGTAGCTCAGGACTGGATCTCAGGAAGCGCCCTAAATTGCATACAAATTTTCAGCCCAAGGTGGAGGGACTACTCCGACCTTAAAGCAGATCTACTCAGAGTATACTGGTCTGAACAACAACAGGCGGAAGTTACCTACAAATTGAGCACAACTCAGTGGAATCCGGCGGCATTTTCAAAGATGTTAGACCACTTTGTGTTTTACATGAATCAGGCTCAATTATTGACGAATCCCATTCCAGAAGCTGCATTGTTGGAAAAACTCATTAGGCACTTCCCGCCCAACATCCAGGCATTGTGGAGTCTCCAGCCGACCAGAACAGTGACCGAAATGGCAAATTTCCTGTCGATGCAGGATACAATTTGGAATAACAAATCGACGGAAATGGCGGAAAGATAGATGATAGAAGGACTAGTACCACCAGCACCAAACAATGATCAAGCTACCAAGCCCAAACAGCCGGGAAATGGTCAGCGGTTGGCGAAGAGGGTCTAAAACCATCCGAACCAATATTTGAAGGCCCCCCTCATTGTCACGCTATTGCTGTGGACACCAAGTACAATTCGATATATGGACCAGGAGAGCACATCTTGAGAAGTTTAGGATGGAAACCTGGCCACTGCTTGGGGGAAAGGGGACAAGGGACAACGGAACCAATCCCAATAACACCTGGTGCCAGTAAACCTCGCCGGGGCAAGAAGAGAAAATACAATCACCCAAACAGACCAGGAGGAAGCAAAGATATCCAGGCCTCTACCAGAGATCACCGTAAAAATGTTTGGAAAGGAAATACTAGGACTTATCGATACGGGAAGCGAGATCAACTATATATCAGAAGAACTTTGGAACGACCTGATCGCAGAAGGAATGAGGTGTGCCACTCTGCCGGTGAAGTCAACTTTCCATCAAGAAGTGGTGGGAGTGCGAAGCCAGAGGATAAGTATTCAGGTCTACCTGGAAGTCGATATTGAAGCAATCCGAACACGAGTGGTATGCCTGGTCGTAAAGAACTTAATGAAGTCCCTGATATTAGGAGCAAAATGGCTACACCTCATCAAGGCAAATGTAAATTTCGAGTTCAGGTGTCTGCGGATTCAACTTCCCGAGAAGATCATAGAAATTTCATTCGTAGAGAAGGAAAGTCAAGACCAACACCAGAAAACTGTCGAGGAGGAATTCAGTGGAGAGATGGAAGTTTTCGCCGTCGATATCTCATCTTTCAAAGATTACAACGACGACGACGTTATGAAGAAAATTGAAGAAATCGCACAGATCACACCTCAACAACGGGTAACATTAAGTAAAATCTTAATGAAACACAGCAACATTTTCTCCAAGAAGCCAGGACTCACCGACAAATATCAACACATCACCAAGCTGAACGACAAGACACCCATTTATCAAAAGATCTTACCCAATCCCGTTTCGTCTGAGACAACAGGTCGAGAAAGAAATAGAGGAAATGGTCAGCATGGAGTGATTTGGAGGGTGGCTTCTCAATTTGTCAGTCCCATCACAGTAACGAAAAAGAAGGACGGCGGGGTGAGAGTTTGCCTGGACGCCCGACACCTAAATTCAATCAATCGATTGCGAGATATCCGAATCAACTGATATACTGCTCAGAAAATTTCAAAACGCAAAGTGGATGTCCAGCATCGATCTCACCAAATCATTTTGGCAGATTCCTTCATCTGAGAGCAGTAAGCAGTAAACCTCATTTCAATACAACGGCAGATCATATTCATATCAGGTCCTTCCTTTTGGTCTAAAAACGTCTAGCGGATCTTTTAGTAGAGCTCTGGATATCATTCTTGGTCCCGAAGTCCGGCAAGGGTCCCGGAAGTAAATGTGCAAAAAGATGATTTGATAGTCCTTCATTGCATTATCCACCAACAGAACTTGTGTTCTAAGTCCATTCGACTCCAGAATGTTATGAATGTGGTTGTAAAAACCATCAACTTTATTCGATCCCGAGGGCATAACCATCGTCAGTTCAAGTCGTTTTTGGATGAAATATCAGCTGAATATAACGACGTAGCATATTATTGTGAAGCAAAGGAAAAATGTTGAAACGGTTTTACGAGCTTAGAAATGAGATAGCAGACTTTATGAAAATAAAAGATAAACCACTATCTGAATGGTCGATCTTACAGGCTATTTGAATGATTTAAATTTGAAACTTCAAAAACAAGGACAGTTAGTAAATGATCTGTTCAGCCATTTAAAAGCGTTTCAGATCAAACTACGCTTGTGGGAGTCACAGATGCTGTCTGGTAACAGTTACCATTTCAACACGCTCTCTGCGTATGAAAATATTGCTTATGCTCAATATGCTGTAGAACTCAAGTTACTATCGGAACAATTTTCGAACAGATTTTGCGACTTCAAAAACATGGAAGACTGTTTCAGTTTATTTGCTACTCCTACAACATATATTGTACAAAATGCTCCAATTCACTTACAAATGGAGTTGATCGAGATTCAAGAAAACTCACTCCTAAAATCCAAATTTGAAGACGTAGAGTTGTGCGATTTCTACAAAAAATACCTAGAAGAAGACAATTTTCCGCAGCTTAGAAAATTCGCAAGAAGATTGATTTGTGCGTTTGGCAGTACTTATAAATGCGAACAGTTCTTTTCATTGATGAGTTAATAAATGAACACATCGTACAAGACTGACCGACGATAATTTGGAAAATTCTTTATGTCTTTGTGTCAGTGGAATTAATCCAAATATCGATGGATTAGTTTCCTAAATTCAAGCTCAAGTGTCTCATTGATTTCGGTGTATTTAACTTTCGTAGTTTGTAACAATTACAAATTTAACGATTTAATTACAATGTACCATTTTTTTAAATTTCATTTTGTTATTTTAATAAATTGTACTATAATAACATTGTCGTATTATTTCATGTCTAATATCTATCGCAAAAAATATTTTCACTACTTTAAAATGCACTAAGTACTTTTAAACGCGGCCCGCGAACGTATTTGCACGCTAAAGTTTGGCCCTCAACATGTCAAAGGTTGCCCATACCTGGGCTAAACGGTAAGAGATACAAAAAAACTAAGATATGTGTTCCGTTCTCTTTTTTAGTGTGTAGTTTAATGGCGCAATCAGGATGATTCTCAAAATCTGCCGCTTTTTATTATATCTTATGACTTGGTTGTTTATAGAGATAAACAAACATTTAAATATTAAGGTTTTATAACTTTTTACGTAGAATCCAATGGTGTACTTCAAAAAATATAGATGTTTTTATTTTTGAGATATTATCAAAACTAGCATTTTCTTAAATGGGATACCCTGTATCTGAGTATATCAAAAAAAAAATGTTTTCTTGTGAATGCAACAATATGTAACTCTTAATATTTTGCTCTGTCCTAAATAGCTAAAATACTAAAAAACAAAAAACATATTTTGTAGATGGCCATAAGATAATTTCTTTAAACGTTTGTTTTTGTTTGTTTTACGTCATAAAATTCAATAAAAATTACGTATTGGTTTTGATATTCCGTTCTTAACAAACTATTTTCGATGATATTTCTTTAAAAAAGGAGTAAAAATGAATATTTTTCAAAATTATGAAAAATAAACATGTTTGAGTGCTATACTGAGAGTTATAAAAATAAAGACGGAGCTTTAGACCTATATTGAGCGTTATCCGAAACGATGACAGCCAGAAAAACAAATATTCCAAAGATTATATCACAATTTAAGTGAGTATGAATCATTTGGAAAATCAATTATTTACAATAAAGAAAATAGAGAAAGCGATGAAATAAATTCATTAGCATTTGTTGCTGCTGATCCGACGGTATCTAGCCGCAATATTGAGAAAGATGTAGGCACAAGTAAATTTAAAGTTTTAAAAACATTACGCAAGCATAAGTATAAACCGTATAAAATAAGACAGGTTTATAACTTGCATCCTGGAGATGAGGAACGGCGTTTGGAATTTTGTCATTGGTATTTGCAGCAGATTATTTGGAATCCCATTTTTTTTTTAAATATAATATGGACTGACGAGGCTTTTGTATCTAGTGAAGAAATTTTTATTCTACAGAACAATCGATATTGGTCAAACATAAATCCCCATTAGACGGTCGTCAGGGTACAACAACGACGGTTTGGGCTCCATGTATGGGTGGCGCTATATCAAAATAGAGTCCTTAACTACAGGATTTTTAACAAAAATTAGAATACTGAAGAATACATCCAAACTTTGAAACAATGTGTAATAATCGAGTTGAATAACATGCCATAAGCTACAAGAAATAATGTTTATTTACAACAATACGATGCTCTAGCACATACTAGCCTTATGGTAAGGCACTTAGGTTAGGTTTTAGTGGCTGGACCGCCTAAGGAGGTGCACACTTAGGCCTAAAAGGCCCATTGTGATACCACGACTTCCATCCTTTAACGGGAACCTCTTATGACTTGATGGTAAGGCATTTACTAAGGCCGATTTTGGCGAACATTGGCTTGGTACATATAGACCAAACAGATGGCCTCCGCGTTCCCCCGAACTTTAGCCACTCGACTTTTATTTTGGAGATTTACCAATGATTTATGAAATATTTAAAACCCAAAGTAATACTGTAGTTTTCTACAGTATTAGAGCAAATTTTCTGGGTTTTTCTAAACTGTAAATTTTACTTCTTGCGCCACGCATACAAAACATTAAAATATTGCGAAATTTATGTATATTTAAACTTCACTTGAAATCAGTGTCATACGTGTGGCGCATGAAGTAAAATTTCGAGTTTAGAAAAGCCCAGAAATTTTGCCTCGGATTGCTGCGCGACCCTCGACAAATTTTCACAGGGCTTTTCTAAACTCGAAATTTTACTTTATGCTTAGCCTGGGAGTGGATAACACTCATTTAAAGCTTTAAATTAAACTCTTTTAAGAAGCAACGAATATCGGAAAATTTGCAGCCCATGCATATGTATACTTAAAAGAAAAAATCCCTGTATAAGTATATGAGATAATTGTTGAGTTACTATAAATTTTTGTTTGTTTTTTGTAGTTGTTGTTTTAGTTTATCAATATTCTTGTTAACTGGGTTTTTAATACACTTATTATAAAAGAAAAGAAAAATCATTCAATTCATGGTCATCTAGAAAATCTTTTTTGTTTTTGTTTTGTTTTGGTATTTTAGCTATTTAGGACAAAGCAAATTATTAAGTGTTACATATTATTGCAATCACAAGAAAACATTTAATTTTTTGAGATACTTAGATAAGGGTGTCCTATTTAAGAAAATGTTAGTTTTGATAATATCTTAAAAATTAAAATATCTATACTTTTTTTAAGTACACCACTGGATTCTACGTAAAAGGTCAAAAAACCTTCGTATTTAAAATAATTTTTAATCTCCATAAATAACCGATTCATAAGAGATAATAAAAACCAGTAGATTTTGAGAATCGCTCTGTATCTTCTAAACCAATCTAAGCGTAGATCTGATTGCGCCATTAAACTAAACACTAAAAAAGAGAACGGGACATATATCTTAGTTTTTTTTGTATCTCTTACCGTTTAGTCTATACCCTATAATATCAACGAAAAAAAAGCACCCTGTACAAATTAGCAAATACCACTTTTTGGTTTTTAAGTTATTTTCGCTGTTCTGTTATTTTAGAATGATTTTTACTTTAGTTAAATTTACAAACAATGATAACTCAAATAATCAAACATGGATGCATTCTCATGAAATTTTCTGTAGATGTTGAAATGTTAGGGGTTAAACTCATTGAATGCATAGGAAATTAATTATAGCATTTAATAATGTTTGTTTTTTGGTCAGTGGGCGGAGCGCATGTGGAATTTAGGTAAGTAATATTTATATTTTTAAAAACATTAAATACATAAATACAGTAACGTCTATGAATAATAAAGGATACATAAATAAAAATATGACGCAATTAAATCTATTTCGTCCATGCTTATTACACAGCGTAGCACAACTGAATGATAGACGGCACCGAAGGCTCGGCGGCGAACTCGCCTAGCACCCACTTGCAAAACCCGTTCAATCCGCTCCGTATAAGAGCTAAAAGCGGAGCGGAAAAAACGATCCGCCCCGCTCCGCTTCCGCTCACAAAACGTCCATATAAGAGCGCCCTTAATGCCCCTTCCAAGATTCTAGCGCATCCATATCAAAAATAATGAATCAAGACGGGTGTTATGAGGCTATTTATTTTAAATTTTCGTAATTTTCAAAATTGGATAAAAAATAGTAAATGACGTCTGATTTGAATTAAATAGCGACCTAAATACGTAGGATTTTATTAAATTTTCGTTTACTTTTGTATTTTTCCTCTAAAATAACCCGGGAAGCAGGAAAATGCATTAATGTGGTTTTACATGTTAAATCCCTATGTATTTGATATCATAAATATGAATGTATACAGACACACTACTTTAATCTAAATTTAAAATTATGATGGTACACCTGTTCCGATTTCAATAAGTTGATAATTTAATTGGCATTCGTTTAGTGGTCTAAATAAAATCGCCGAAAATTGAGTCACGGCGGGATTACGACAGGAATAGATCGAAACCAACTGTTTGGTGTGTGTTCGTGAATTGTATTTTTATTTTCAGTAGCACGTCAGGCCTGCGTTTACAATATTTTATATTACCATGTGAATTTTATTCTTAACAACATGACAAAAAATGCGAGCTCCCATTTGCTCGAGCGTTAAATAAACGCGCGTGATTTGCTGCAGATGATTTAATTGGCACGCGCACCGAATTTTCAAACGTGCTTCTATTTTCTTCTGCTAAGTTTAAATGTGTTTTGAGTATATTTAGACTGAGGGTTGACTGATGTTCATTATAAATAAAATATACTTTCTTTACACATTACTTTTATAACAAGAAATGTTCATCAAGTACAAATGGAATAGGAAATTATTCACGAAATGAAAGATGTGGTGCATTTTAGAGGTGCCACATATGGAAAAAAAAACCGTTTCCGCTCTATAACAGGAAGTTGATAAAATGCCATTTTTATGAAGTTACTGTAACTCATTTGTTTTAAAAGTGATAACCAAACTGTGAAGACTTTCTTATGGCAACTTTTTACCCCCATTACAATGACGTTCGTGTTATATTTCAAGGACGTTTCGTTTTTCTACACAAAGTTCACTTCTTTCTTATGGGAGGATATGGGGATATGCATATCATTTGAACAGCATTTTCGATGCTGATTTCAACGATATGCAACTTGCGTACCTTTGTGAAAAAAATACTTTTTGTTATATACAGCAAGCAAAGTAGCAGTTAATGCCAATCAAGAGTGTTCATTTAGAAAAAATATATATACCACATCGATAGTAGTCATATTTTCAAACAAATTGCAAGCATCACCTAGTAACGAAATTGTTTACCGGTTGTCATGGCAACTTTGCCAATGACTTTTTTTGACAAACTTATGCATGTGGTACATCATTGAAATCAGGGTTAAAAATGCTGTTCAATGATGTGCATATCTTCATATGCGCCCATAAGAAAAATGTGATTTTGTTATAAGAAAACAAAAACGAAACGTCCTTGAAATAAAACAGGCACGTCATTTTGATGGGCGTGAAAAGTTGTCATAAGAAAGTTTTTACAAAGAGACCGAGTACTCAGGGGGTAATCCATTATGAACACCAACCGCATTTTTTTATGTCAATGTCAACCCGATATTAGCAGGTAGTAAGAAGTCTATTTGTTTTCAGCCAGCGCGTAGCGTTATATTTTGTCCGACTTGGGGTGGTTGAATTTTTTAAAACGTATCTGCCCTTTCCATCTCGGTAAATATTGATCATCACATCTGAACGTTATATATTTTAACTTTACTGTAAATCAGTGGTTTATACGCGTGGCGCATGAAGTAAAATTTCGAGTTTAGAAAAGCCCCGTGAAAATTTGTCTCGGGTCGCTGCGCGACCCTCGACAAATTTTCTATACGGGGCTTTTCTAAACTCGAAATTTTACTTCATGCTTAGTCTGGGAGTGGACAACACTCGTTCTTAGAAGTTTCAAATTAAGGAATCACTCTACTAAGTTTACTAAGTTTATTACAATTTTACAAAGGTTACAGCTCGAAGGACCAATCATGGTCTTCGGAGACCGAAGGACTACAGGGAATCGAAGTTTTTTTACAAGAAAACAACGAAAATCTGAAGGTTTACTGCATGGATAGGAAAGAACACATCTAATTTTGAAAAAAATATCGAAGTTTTGTTGGTTTTTAGTACATTTTTAACTTCACTTTAAATCAGTGTTTTATACGCGTGGCGTCTGCATAAATGTGGTTTTTAAATAAAGGGATTTTTTCTTTCAGGTATACTATTGAAAAAATTAAGAACTTTAAGGAATGTCTGAATGAATATCTGTGTCAGAAAGAATTATACTCCTTAAACGAACTCTGAAATACATCAAATAAAAAATAAATAAATAAAGAAATAAATAAAAAAAAACGTCTTCTCGAAATAGGATATATTCATGTTGATATGCATTTTTCTCTTAGTTCTTTTTTGTTTGTTTCCCGTTTATTAACTTTGTTTCTATTTATTTAATCTTATATTTTCTAACTTTGTTTCTATTTATTTAATTTTATATTTTCTAAATTGTATTTTGCTGACACATTTTCATTTATATGTATTACCTTGTAATTACTTATTTCTTGAAAATAAATTACTATTATTATTATTATTATTATAAGCATTCACTATAAATTTTTCGACGTTCGTTGTTTTTTGTTCAAGATTTCAATTTGAATCTTTAAACGAGGGCTTTCCACTCCCAGACTAAGCATGAAGTAAAATTTCGAGTTTAGAAAAGCCTGAAAATTTGGTTTGGCCGCGTAGCGAAGCGGAGCGGCCAATCCAAATTAGGCTTTTCTTAACTCGAAATTTTACTTCATGCGCTACGCGTATAAAACACTGAAATATCGTAATGTTTAAAATATACGGCTTTAGCAATCTAATATGTAAATGTGGATAAAACGTGAGTTAAATTCTGCACTGAAAAAATTGTTTAAAGCAGTGATTATAGGCAACCCATAAACTCTAACGTATATTAGGTTGCCTATAACCGTTGTTGTAAGTGTGTGTTTTTTGAACTTCACTGTAAATCAGTGTTTTTAAGCGTGGCGCATGAAGTAAAATTTCGAGTTTAGAAAAGCCTAATTTGGATTGGCCGCTCCGCTTCGCTACGCGGCCAATCCAAATTTTTAGGCTTTTCTAAACTCGAAATTTTACTTCATGCTTAGTCTGGGAGTGGAAAACACTCGTTTAAAGCCTCAAATTAACCGCATTAAAACAACGATTTCCCACAACTTTTAAAACGCTGTAATTATCGGGGTATGTATACTCAAAAGAAAAACGCCCTGTGTATTCTGTTTTAAACACGTTTTAAACGTGTTTTAAACATGTTTTAAACATGTTTTGAACACGTTTTAAACCCATATCATAACCTTATTTTGCATTTTTTTTATTGCTAGATTAGCGTGCTCTATTTAATCGATTTGATTAAAACGTAACTAAATAATACCATTGCATAACATATTGATTAATGCGTTAAATTGTTGGAGTCATCAAATGAACATGAACGACCGTTTAAAACGCTTTAAAAAGGGCAAAAAGGGAAACTACCTGCTATTCAAACAGATAATGTCAGAAATTGTAACATCAACACACCATAAATTGTGGTTTCTTTTCTTCCATTATGCTACTGCGCTTGTCTCTCTTCAAAATTTGCTGGTTTAGAGATTTTATAGAGGCCCTGTGCTGACAACACAAGTCCATGTTCACGCCCTCTTTTATTTAAGCGCTAAATTTAAATTTCAAATTTCGTGAGTAATTCCGTATGAAGTATGCAACCAATTTTATATTATTCCCAAAAACTGTCTGTTGACTCCTGCTAACAATTAATGTAGTGTGACGCCCCATGTCATATTATTGGATTTTCAATAGTCTAATAATTCATAAATTTCATAAAAACCTGAACCGTTAATGTTTATTCCCGATAAAATTTATGACACAACTCGTATTTACCAAATTTTAGACAAACAACTTAACACTGCGATGGAACCCGGTATTTATTTAAACCTAAACAATATTTGTTAAACCATTATAAATTTTTACTTGAATTTTAGAGACACATTTTTTATATGGGTATTTTTTATAGTAATGATTGCTTTGTTATACTATTGTGCTAATAGGTTTGGTGTCATGCTGACTTTTCTGCGTGCTAAGGATGTAGGAATAAGAAGCACTAAGTTCACCAATGTCAGTTTTGTAATTAAACATATAACTCTTTTATTGGGCATAAAGCATTTCCAAAAACGAGCGCATGTTATTTTTTTTTTCGTATCCGCCCATTTTTCCGAATACATTTTCCCGAATATATTTTTCCCGAATTACGTTTTTCCTGAATAATACATTTCCCGAAAACACTTTCCTGAATCAACTTTCCCGAATGATGTTTTTCCCGAACTAAACTATCAAAACCCAAATAGGGTTTTTCTAGTTTAGGTGAATACTTCCAGAAACTGAAGTCAGAATTTAGCTTATATTTACTGTTTAGTTGAGGCTGTTAGTTGTTAAAACTCCATAATATCACTTTAACAAAACACTTAATTTGTTTAGGTTTCAAAATTGTATTTATTGTATTTATTTCTTTCGAAAACGGAAAATCTCCAATTTTATACAATGATTACAAAATATAACTTATATCTAATACCTAAAGTCTATTTACCTAAAAATAGGTACATTATGCACATTAATGAGGAACGAAAAATATTAAGGTGATGGAGTTTTGCAAAAATACTTTCTAAATTGGTACGCAGCAAATTTCGTTTAAAAGTATTTATAGAATCAGCAAATAAATCAAAATTTTCAAAACGCTGTAACAAATTTGCAAAACGCATTATCCTCGAAAGTGGACTGCTATAAGTGTAAACCGTACGATGATATTCTGTTCTAAATAGTTTATATTTTATTCAGGAACAATACCTTTCGGGAAATTGGATTCGGGAAATGGGATTCAGGATTTCTATTTTCAGGAAATATGGCGTTCGGGAAAAACGTCATTCGGGAAAATATATTCGGGAAAGTGTACGGTAACCATTTTTTTAAATGTTGACGTTATTAAAATTGATAGAGTGCGAAGTTTCAATTGCGCGATTCGCTAGAGCACATGAGCTCTTACCATTCCTTATGTCACTTTTGCGGTTGTAATTATCGTCGTAAGTATATTTAAAAGGAAAAATTCCTGTACAATATCTAATGTCAAAATAAACTCATTCAGATGACAAATCATTTTAAGGGAAACATTTAAACAAAATATGCTGTGGTCAACACAGGTACCGACCGTGAATTAAAATAATATAGGATTATTAAATTGATTATTCTAATTACTTATTATTAATTCTAACCGAGATAGAGCAATAAAATTGAAAACATAAAATTAAAAAAATCACTATTTTCAAGATAATCATAAAACTAAATTCGCATAAAATGTATATTTTTTGGTTCTCTACACCTCTTACTTAAACGATTTTTCGATTATGTTGATAATTTACGAGATACGAAGAAAATGCTAGGAGTAAACATTCACTTCCGGTTTTCACCCAACAGTTGATGATGTCGAAATATTATGGAGTAGAACCCAAATAAAAAAATTGATGAATATCCCATAAGCCATTTTCGCTGAAATCCACTTGATTAGGATCCCTGGGCCCCGAAAACGGATATTTCCCGTAAAAAATAGAGGGTCCATTTTTGACCGATCACAATACTTCTCTTACAGGCGCGTACCCAGACATTTGTCTTAGGGGGGGCTCACTCGTCTTGAAGGGGCCCATTCCGGGGTTACGAAATTAGACAAAACGCGAAATGTACTGCTCACAGACATAGTACGAATTAAAACATATTTTTGGGTTTGTAAGTGTCATAAAACTGTTGAATTTGTAAAGTTGTAAGAACAGAAGCTAAACGTTAATCGAAATAAATAAAACACTGTTTATCACTTTGTTTGTATAACAATTGGTTTATTTGGTGACTATAGTTTCGATACTACACGTATCATTATCAAACCGTTAGTAACAAAAAACTACAAAGGAACATTATTTATATTTGCAAATTTTCTAATAACAGCGTTTCTGACAACGGAACAATAAAAGCTCGGTTTACCATGGAGTTAAAGGCAGCTAGTTTATGTTTATAGGGATGGTTGGAACAGTTAGGAATTACACGGTCTGTGAAAGTAGGTTTTCTATAAATATCAAAAGTTAGTGATTCATTAGTACGTGTTATTGAGAGGTCTAAAAATTTTATGTTATTGTTAGTTTCTGTTTCTACTGTAAATACTATATTTGGATGTAATGAGTTAATATAATCTAAAAATTGTGTTAATTGTCTATTAGTACCTACGAAAGAAGCTATGATGTCATCGACGTATCTCTACCACACTTTAATATATTTCTTGCCTAGCTGTGAATTTAAAATTGAATTGGTAAGGTTGCACATGAATATCTCGGCTAGCAACGGGCTCAATGGTGAACCCATTGCTAACCCTTCTGTCTGCTTATAATATTTATTATCGAAAGAAAAGTAATTGTTATCTAATATGATTTCTAAAATATTACATAAACTAGCTGCCTTTAACTCCATGGTAAACCGAGCTTTTATTGTTCCGTTGTCAGAAACCTCATTTAAAAAAGAAATAGATATTATTAAAAGTATAGCCGTTTCAAATGGCTATACTACGTCAATAGTGGATAAAATAGTTAATCAATACAAAATTAAACTTATTAGAAAATACATATATGCCGGAATCGAACCTAAAACACATGCAACATATCGTTCCCTTACTTACTTTGGAAATATAACTCACAAAATTAAAAATATTTTAGCAAAACACAAATTAAATATAGCGATGAAACCATTTACAAAAATCAAAAATCATATTTTTAACCATAAGACTCAGATACCAAGTATTTACAAATCAGGAATATATAAATTAACCTGTAATGATTGTAAGGGAGTGTATATAGGTCAATCTGGTCGTAATTTTAAGACCAGACTCAGTGAGCATCTTTACTCTTTTCGGCATAGATTAATTGATAAGTCATCTTTCGCCAAACATTTGATTGAAAATAACCATTCTTTTGGCGAGGATGTACTTTCAGTTATTCACTTTGCCGAGAAGGGTAGAAAGCTGGACCTCCTGGAGTCTTTGGAGATTCACAGAGCCCGCGCTAATCGGGAAATTCCCGTAATTAACGACCAGCTTGACCTTAAATACACCCCCCTCTTTAACGCTGTTATTAGAAAATTTGCAAATATAAATAATGTTCCTTTGTAGTTTTTTGTTACCAACGGTTTGATAATGATACGTGTAGTATCGAAACTATAGTCACCAAATAAACCAATTGTTATACAAACAAAGTGATAAACAGTGTTTTATTTATGTTCAACAATGTATAACGAAGTAGAAGCCTCTATAATCAGTGAGTTAATCGAAATATTGAAAATATAAAAACATTGTGCTTTATTTTGACGCTCGCAAAATAATAAAGAAATAAAAACAAATGACCAATTTGTAATGATAAAATATAAAAACGAATTTAAATTAATATCGACATTCTGCAAAAATTAAGTCTCGTTGAGACTTTTCCAAATATTCATTGAAACAAGTACTTCTCGAGTTAATACCCCGACAGATATTAAATTATACAATGAATATTTGAGTTACACGATAGATTTACTGTTCTATGCATAATTTATATGCAAAATGCAACATCAGGTCAAATTATTCTCTCACCAAACTAAATAAACCAACAGGAAATTAAAATACATTGAAAGCATTACAGGGAATGAATCTTATGCGATCTTAACGAAAAAGTCTTAAGCCATCTATAAACGCGATTTGAGATTTATTCCTCATCATTATAGCTATGCTTTAGACTTTCAATACAAAAAAAATATTAAAAATTCAGAAAACATACAGGAATATTGAAGTGTGTCGTTGAAACAGGTACAGAAAACTGGGGCGAGTAAAAATAAAGGAATGCTATGTTGTAAGGAAATAATAATGTCTTTATTTTTTATGTAAAAAAAAAAACATATTTTCTTCATTTTAAATCAGTGCTGTATACGCGTGGCGCATGAAGTAAAAATTCGAGTTTAGAAAAGCCTGAACATTTGGATTTGCCGGGCCGCGACGCGCTGCACTTGCACGCCCCGGCAGATTCAAATTTCCAGGTTTTTCTAAACACGAAATTTTACGTCATGCTTAATCTGGGAGTGAAAATGCTCATTAGTATTAGTTGTATAAAAAATCTACTCCTTATCATTAAAAGTGATTAATTATTTAATAATTCAGTTTGGTTTGATATTATTTGAAGTAAAACTTATACCTATAATTATTTACTTTTTAAATCAAGTATAATTTTAATTTAAAATTTAAAAAGTATTTAAATTTAAATACAATTAATTAATTTGGTTAAAAAAATGTCATTCAAATTAAGTCGTTTTATTTCAATTCAAGATTAAAATACAGGGTGTCTACGCTAAACCGTTCGTTAAAAGTTTATGGGGTTGCCGTTGCACTAAAAATTTGAAAAAAATCCTTGTCATATGGTTGGATCAGTTCTCCTCATGTGAAATATTTTCAACTTAATATCACTTCCGGTTCCACCGGATGTAGCACCAAGTTTGTTATTTTAAATGGAACGCCCTATATATTAGTAAGTTTTTGGGTTCCTCGTTTAAATTGCAACATATTTTATTCGAACATATGTACACTTATATCTTATAGTTTTCAAAAAAAAAATATTTCTAAAATTCTGACCTCTAAAAGGCATGTTGAAATCTGTCTGTAACTTTTCTTAAGAATAAAATAGAAATATGATTAATTGGAAACTGTCAATGTTCACAATAAGTGTTCTTAAAATGTCAATATATAAGTGCCCTCTTCAATATCTAGTAATTCAATTTTTATTTAAATGGAATGACCCAATCTTTATCACATGGTACGATTGGGGGAAAAATTTCCTACAAAAAAGTATTATGAAACTATACCCCTAAAGCAAGTAGTTTTCAAATTATTTCGAAAATTCGTTTTTCGTCGCATTTATGCATGGAATATTGCGCGCCTAAGTAAAAATTTACAGTTTCCAATTAATACACTCATAGAGGCATCCTCTAGGTACAAGTAGAGATATAAATCTTATTTTTATCTTACACTTAAGAGAAGTTACAGATAGATTTCAAGATGCCTTTTAGAGGTCAAAATTTTAGAAATACTTTTTTGCTTGAAAACTATAAGAGATAAGTGTACATATGTTCGAATAAAATATGTTGCAATTTAAACGAGGAATCAAAAAAAAAAATACTAATATATAGGGTGTTCCATCTAAAATAACAAACTTGGTGCTACTTCCTGTAGAACTGGAAGTGATATAAAGTTGAAAATATTTCACATGAGGAGAACTGATTCAACCGTATGACGAGGATTTTTTTCAAGTTTTTAGTGCAACGGCAACCCCATAAACTTTTAACGAATGGTTTAGCGTAGACACCCTGTATATATAATGTTTTACCAAGTGATTAATAATAAACAATACATTAGTTAATAATTTTGTAATATTAGAAAACTGTAATATTTTTCGACGGTCATGAACATATTTTCATTGTTACTCAGAGCTGGGATGAATAATCAAAAACAGGATTCGAATCACGAATCCGAATCACCTAATATGATTCGAACCACGAATACTCGAATAAAGGATTCGTAAGTGAAAAATATGATTCGAATCAAAGATTCGAATCCTCATTTTTGACTCACGGATACAAATCCTTTAAAAATAAATTTGAATCTATTATTTGTAACCAGTAACATTTTATTCCATCAGTTTCTATTAAGAAAAATGTTCATTTAACGACTAAATATCTGATTAAATAATGATTTTAATTAATTATGATATATGTGTTATTGAACTTCATTCTAAATCAGTGTTTTATACGCGTGGCGCATGAAGTAAAATTTCTAGTTTAGAAAAGCCCCGTGAAAATTTGTCTCGGGTCGCTGCGCGACCCTCGACAAATTTTCTATGCGGGGCTTTTCTAAACTAGAAATTTTACTTCATGCTTAGTCTGGGAGTGGACAACACTCGTTCTTAGAAGTTTCAAATTGAGTGATCTCTCTAGATTACTAAGTTTATTACCATTTTACAAAGGATGCAGCTCGAAGGACCAATCATGGTCTTCGGGGACCGAAGGACTACAAGGAATCGAAGTTTCTTTACAAGAAAACAACGAATAAATGAAGGTTTATAGCATGGATAGGAAAGAAAACATCCAATTTTGAAAAAATATCGAAGTAAGGTTGGTATTCAGTGCATTTTTAACTTCACTTTAAATCAGTGTTTTATACGCGTGGCGCATGAAGTAAAATTTCGAGTTTAGAAAAGCCCCGAGAAAATTTGTCTCGGGACCCTCGACAAATTTTCTACGCGGGGCTTTTCCAAACTCGAAATTTTACTTCATGCTTAGTCTGGGAGTGGACAACACTCGTTCTTAGAAGTTTCAAATTGAGTGATCACTCTAGATTACTAAGTTTATTACCATTTTACAAAGGATACAGCTCGAAGGACCAATCATAGTCTTCGGAGACCGAAGGACTACAGGGAATCGAAGTTTCTTTACAAGAAAACAACGAATATCTGAAGGTTTATAGCATGGATAGGAAAGAAAACATCCAATTTTAAAAAAATATCGAAATTGGGTTGGTTTTCAGTGCGTTTCTAATTTCACTTTAAATCAGTGTTTTATACGCGTGGCGTAATAAAATAATTGAAGTTTTTTTTTACAAGAAAACAATAAATATCTGAAGGTTTATAGCATGGATAGGAAAGAAAACATCCAGTTTTGAAAAAATATCGAAGTAAGGTTGGTTTTCAGTGCATTTTTAACTTCACTTGAAATCAGTGTTTTATACGCGTTGCGCATGAAATAAAATTTCGAGTTTAGAAAAGCCCCGCAAAAATTTGTCTTGGGTCGCTGGGCGACCCTCGACAAATTTTCTACGCGGGGCTTTTCTAAACTCGAAATTTTACTTCATGCTTAGTCTGGGAGTGGACCGTCAAGATTTTCTACATGTCGAGATTTTCGATATTTCTAGATTATTGTCGATTTATTCACAGTTTGTTATTATATTAAATGCAACTTTAATATTAAATAAATACGGTTTTTCTTAGGAATAGAATATTCACCCATTAAGAGCCGAGCAAATTATAAAGTTAACTCTAAAAGTTCTTTTTAGGTAAAATTTTGCATCTTTCTCTATGATTTCAATGAATGATTTATTATATTACATACGTAGATTTTATTAAACAGTTAAATTTAAAGTTCAAACGAGTGTTGTCCACTCCCAGACTAAGCATGAAGTAAAATTTCGAGTTTAGAAAAGCCCCGCGTAGAAAATTTGTCGAGGGTCGCGCAGCGACCCGAGACAAATTTTCACGGGGCTTTTCTAAACTCGAAATTTTACTTCATGCGCCACGCGTATAAAACACTGATTTAAAGTGAAGTTAAAAATGCACTGAAAACCAACCTAATTTCGATATTTATCAAAATTAGATGTTTTCTTTCCTATCCATGCTGTAAACCTTCAGATATTCGTTGTTTTCTTGTAAAAAACTTTGATTCCCTGTAGTCCTTCGGTCTCCGAAGACCATGATTGGTCCTTCGAGCTGTAGCCTTTGTAAAATGGTAATAAACTTAGTAATCTAGAGTGATCACTCAATTTGAAACTTCTAAGAACGAGTGTTGTCCACTCCCAGACTAAGCATGAAGTAACATTTCGAGTTTAGAAAAGCCCCGCGTAGAAAATTTGTCAAGGGTCGCGCAGCGACCCGAGACAAATTTTCACGGGGCTATTCTAAACTCGAAATTTTACTTCATGCGCCACGCGTATAAAACACCGATTTCAAGTGAAGTTAAAAATATACTATTAAGGTTGGAAATTTTATATGATTAAATAACCAAATATGCATTCACAAATATTTGAATTATTCGAAAATGTAAATATTTATATTCAAATATGAATAATTTAGTGATTTAAATATTCATATTAGAATATTTAACTATTTGAATTCGAATACCAGCCTTAATAGCGATGATTCGAATTATTTGGGAGGATTTGAATCCGTGTATGAGGATTCGAATCCTTTTATAAGGATTCGAATCCTATTATAAGGATTCGAATCATCTACGTCAGGATTCGAATACGAATCCTTTTAAAAAAATGTAACGAATTCGGATCACGAATCCGTTTTCACTAAAGTATTCGAATACCTCTTTTGAATCCTCTAAAAGGATTCGAATCCAGGAATCGAAGTCTGAATGATTCGAATCCTGCCCAGCTCTGTTGTCACTCATCATTTATGACATGACTTAGTTTTTCACTCATTTGTGAATGTGTTTAAAATTTCAGGAAAATAAATTACTTATTTTTATGTATCATAAAGTAACATAACATTAAGTGTTTAAAGTGGTATAAAACGGCGAATATGTCAAAAGTTAGGTTAGGTTAGGTACCGCATACATTTAGGTAGACGACGTAACATCTAACCTAACCTAACTTTTGACACATTTGACGTGGTCACCGTGTCAAGTTTTATTGTATCTCACATCGTTAAAGTTTTAAAGGTTAGGTGTCACTCATATAAGTTAGGTCAGGTATGGCGTGGTCACCGTGTCAAGTTTTATTGTATCTCAAATCGTTAAGGTTTTAAAGGTTAGGTCTCACTGATAAGTTAGGTTAGGTATAATGTCATTCTGTCGATTAAATGTGGGCCAACGCCGACTTACATCACATGCAATAATAGAGTTCATTTAATTTATATATTAATTCTCAAATTGTTCTTAAGTTGGAAAAATACAATATTTTAGAATAGGGATGGTGAATGTTGGTAGTTAGTATTAAATGTCATAGTGACATTGTCATTTTATTATTGATTTATTAAAATCGACACTCAAAAATCTAAGGTGGTTATCCCTTCAAGGAAAAACTGAGTGAACAGAAACATTGAAGATCTCACAGCAAGAATTTAAACAAGAACGAGCTTTGTAAAAGAGCTTCTCGAAATTTTTATGTGTTTATTTTTAAATCATCATTTACAATACCGAATAAAATTAATTTGCAGAAAATAATTTAATAAAATACACACACCGGCAAAATTAAAGGAACGCAGATAAATTCGATATTTTTTTCTCCGTGCAACTTCTTTTGGGCAATTTCAGCGGCATGTCGTACAACCAAGGTAAACTAACTAATAGCAGTTCCATTTGCAAAGCTATGTGCCATTGTGAAACCTCTTAAAAAAATAAACCAAAAAGTAGCGTTTTTGCTCTAGAAGAATTATACACTTTGACTTTGTTTAAACATGTAATAAATAAGAGAAATTAAACATATTATTTTTTCAATATCGTGTATTGCCTCCACGAGCCCTTATGACTGCAGTCATCCGCCTTCCCATACTTCTGATGACGCCGTCGATCATTTCTTGAGGCAAATTATCCCATTCTTCAATTAAAGCAGCTTTCACTTCTTCTGTGTTTTGGACAGCAGGAATTCTTGAAGTCGTCTACCTAGTATGTCCCAGACATGTTCAATCGGATTCAGGTCCGGAGAACATGCTGGCCAATTTATTTTTGTTATACCCATATGGTTTAAATAGGCAATTACACAGCGAGCGACGTGCGGACGAGCATTGTCTTGCATTAAGACAAAATTTCCCCCAATATGTGGAGCGAAAGGTATCACATGGTCTTGCAGGATATCCCCAATGTACCTATCCGCATTTAAAGTGCCGTCCTGAATCACCACCAACTCTGTGCGTGCCCCTAAACATACGCCGCCCCATACCATAACTGAGCCTCCACCAAAAGAGACAGCAGGAGTAAAATTAAATGGTGCATTTTGTTCTCCTTGACGTCGATACAATCTTTCCCTACCGTCAATCGAATTTACGCAGAAACGGCTCTCATCCGTAAACAAAACATGACCCCATTGGTCATTATTCCAATGCTGGTATTCTCGAGCGAAGTCTAGTCGCGTTACTCGATGTCCTCTCTGAAGTTTTCGGGCTTTTATTGGCACATACGACTTCAAACCAACTTCTTTAGGTCTTCTTCTTACTGAACGTTCACTTATATTGGTTCCACGAACTTCTTCCAGTACGTTTCTTGTTTGAACTGCAGTTTGACGTCTGTTTCGCAGTGTTTGCAACGCTATAAATCGATCATCTATGGCAGTGGTTGAGCGTTTTCTACCCTGACCTCGTCTTCTGACATACAAACCAGTCTGTCTCCAACGGGTAACACTGCGATGGATCGTTGATTTTGATTTTCCAAACAGTTGGGCAACCTCTCGGAAGGTCAGTCGGTGCTAAATCACCCATTATTAACTGGTTGATAACCAAATTGACGATTGTAAATAAATAAAACAAATTCGAACGATAACTTATTAAAAACTACGAACTTTTGTCCAAAGAAAACACGCGTTTCAAATGTAAGGCAACAATTAACACAATACTATACAACTTAAAGAGATGTCAACATGTAATTACAAGTCTCAAGTTTTAACTAATGTTTTAAAAAAATGACATATGGTAGTAGGAAATGCGACGCCGTCTAGATCTAGCCAGTAAAAAAAGAAATTTAATGAATAAAATTAAATGTGGTATCCGTTCCTTTAATTTTGCCGGTGTGTGTATATTTATTATACCTGGTGATTTTTTTCTGGAATTTTGACATTTACAATTAATATTAAAATCAAATGAACTATAGTTCAGATGTCGACTTACATCAACTGTCTTTATAGATTAACGTGAAACAAACATAGTAATTAAGATACTAATTCAAAATAAACATAATAAGTGCTATAAAAATGTCATAAGTAATAGAGTGACAAACAAAACATGTTCACGACTGTTTAAAAATATTAAAACTTTCAAAATTAGAAAACAAGATAACTATTAATGAATGTATTGTTTATTACTGATCACTTGGTAAGAAATGATTATTATTTTAATATTAAATTTAAATATAAAATGAATTCATTTCTATAAAATTTGTTTATAGCAAATGAATTCATTTTATTTAAATTTAGTCATTTTTTTAATTTAAAATTAAAATAAAACTTCCTAATTTAAAAAGTATATAATTAAAGGCATACGTTTTTGATAATGATAATAATTTATATTTAGCATCTTTTGATATACAATAACATAGAAATATACAGAGCTGGAATGAATCCTCAAAAACAGGATTCGAATCACGAATCCGAATCACCTAATATGATTCGAATCACGAATACTCAAATAAAGGATTCGTAAGTGAAAAATAAGATTCGAATCCTCATTTTTGAATCACGATGAAGTAAAATTTCGAGTTTAGAAAAGCCCCGTGAAAATTTGTCTCGGGTCGCTGCGCGACCCGAGACAAATTTTCTACGTGGGGCTTTTCTAAACTCGAAATTTTACTTCATGCTTAGTCTGGGAGTGGACAACACTCGTTCCTAGAAGTTTCAAATTAAAGGATCACTCTAGATTACTAAATTTATTACCATTTTACAAAGGCTACAGCTCGAAGGACCAATCATGGTCTTCGGAGACCGAAGGACTACAAGAAATAGAAGTTTCTTAACAAGAACACAACGAATATCTGAAGATTTACAGCATGGATAGGAAAGAAAACATCCAATTTTGAAAAAATATCGAAGTTGGGTTGGTTTTCAGTGCGTTTTTAACTTCACTTTTAATCAGTGTTTTATACGCGTGGCGCATGAAGTAAAATTTCGAGTTTAGAAAAGCCCCGTGAAAATTTGTCTCGGGTCGCTGCGCGACCCTCGACAAATTTTCTACGCGGGGCTTTTCTAAACTCGAAATTTTACTCCATGCATAGTCTGGGAGTGGACCGTCAAGATTTTCTGCATGTCGAGATTTTCGATATTTCAAGATTTTTGTCGATTTATTCACAGTTTGTTATTATATTAAATGCAACTTTAATATTAAATAAATATGGTTTTTCTTAGGAATAGAATATTCACCCATTAAGAGCCGAGCAAATTATAAAGTTAACTCTAATAGTTAATTTTAGGTAAAATTTTGCATCTTTTTCTATGATTTCAATTAATGATTTATTATATTACATACGTCGATTTTATAAAAGAGTTAAGCATGAAGTAAAATTTCGAGTTTAGAAAAGCCCCGCGTAGAATATTTGTCGTGGTTCGTGCAGCGGCCCGAGACAAATGTTTGCTCTGATTTAAAGTAAAGTTAAAAATGCACTGAAAACCAACTCAACTTCGATATTTTTTTAAAATTGGATGTTTACTTTCCTATCCATGCTGTAAACCTTTAGATATTCGTTGTTTTCTTGTAAAAAAACTTCGAGAGACCGAAGGACTACAGGTATCGTTCGGTCTCCAAAGACCATGATTGGTCCTTCGAGCTGTAGCCTTTGTAAAATGGTAATAAACTTAGTAATCTAGAGTAATCCTTTAATTTGAAACTTCTAAGAACGAGTCTTGTCCACTCCCAGACTAAGTATGAAGTAAAATTTCGAGTTTAGAAAAGCCCCGCGTAGAAAATTTGTCGAGGGTCGCGCAGCGACCCGAGACAAATTTTCACGGGGCTTTTCTAAACTCGAAATTTTACTTCATGCGCCACGCGTATATAACACTGATTTCAAGTGAAGTTAAAAATATACTATTAAGGTTGGAAATTGTTCATGCTTAAGTAACCAAGTATGCATTCACAAATATTTGAATTATTCGAACATGTAAATATTTATGTTATGAATAATTTAGTGATTTAAATATTCATATTAGAATATTAAACTATTTGAATTAATCGAATTTGAATCCCAGCCTTAATAGCGAAGATTCTAATTATTTGAGAAGATTTGAATCCGTGTATGAGGATTCGAATCCTTTTATAATGATTCGAATCCTTTTATAAGGATTCGAATCCTTTTATAAGAATTCGAATCGTTTTATAAGGATTCGAATCATCTACGTCTGGATTCGAATACGAATCCTTTTAAAAATATGTAACGAATCCGGATCACGAATCCGTTTTCACTAAAGTTTTCGAATACCTCTTTTGAATCCTCTAAAAGGATTCGAATCCGGGAATCGAATCCTGAATGATTCGAATCCTACCCAGCTCTGGAAATATATATAATTAATCACTTCTAATTATGAAAAGTAGATTATTTATGCAAGGTTTATTATAAAAGCGTTCAATTTTTAACTTCTAACGAATGTTTCTACTCCCAGATTAAGCATGAAGTAAAATTTCGAGTTTAGATAAGGCTGAAAATTTGGATTTGGAGGGGCGCGCGAGCGAAGCGAGTCGCGCCCCGGCAAATCCAAATTTTCAGGCTTTTCTAAACTCGAAATTTTACTTCATGCGCCACGCGTAGAATACACTGATTTCAAGTGAAGTTCAAAATATATTCCTTATAAATAATTTTTCACTTTGTTTATGAAACAAATTTATGTTTTCTAGTGCTTTTTTAATGTATAATCTTGCAACGCATTTTGTCTAATTGCCCTTAGAAACAACGCATTTTGTCTTTTGCGAAATGGCAGACAAATGCAATTTCATTCGGCTATTGTCTAAAAACATTGGAAAAATCGCATTTTGTCTAGACAAAACGCGTCTTGTCCGTATTATGTGTTTTGTCCCCAACATATACATCGACATACAACAATTTAGTTAGTCTTGGGGGGCGAGTCTTGGTGCTCGCCTGCTCTCTTATACAATGCGGTCGGTAAAAATACAATATAAAACACATCAAAAGTGTATGCAGTTTCCAAAACACAATACTTATATAAAATCCTATAGTATTCAGTAAATCCATCAGAGCATTTACTCAATTAGAACCTTGTGTTTTCTTTATTGAACAAGCTGAGCACATTTACCCGGCACATCCACCAAAACGTGAAAATGCACTTACAGGAGATTTAAATTTGGCAGTGTTCATAATTATAACATTATCAGAAAGTTAATCAAATTCAGCGAATTAAAATATCAAGCATATTTGAAATATCTAATATTTCATCTTCAGATTGGGTGATACAAAATTTCAACAATGAAATCATTTTCAAATCAGTTAACAGAACTAGAATTTGAAATAAAAACACTTGGTTTGTTTCACTAACATTTTACTTATTATTCCGACTAGTTTCGGCTTCTAGCCATTATTAAGGAATGTTCCTTGATAATGGCTAGAAGCCGAAACTAGTCGGAATAATAAGTAAAACGTTAGTGAAACAAACCAAGTGTTTTTATTTCAAATTTTATTTTAATCATGTTTCACCAAGTGATTAATGAGAACATTGTGAAAGATAACAGAACTAGATTTACAAGAATATGAAGAATTAACAGATCATAAATGTTTGAAATCAACATCAAAAGCAAATATGTTTTTGTTATAATTACGCTTAATAATATCAGTGCTGCCCTATTAACAATTTGTTGAGTAGATATTTAACCTTTTTAGGGGAAAGCTAACAACTAAAATCAGTGTGTGCAGCAATACAAGCTATTAAAAGGTAAGGGTTCAATTACTATATCGTTTTATTCTAACTCTTACCGTTTTCTACCACTTTAGTCAGTTTCAACCGCTATAATAATAAAATCATCTGGCAACACAGTACACGAGGGCTAACTAATGTATTGTGTTCTGCATTGAAATCGAAAGTAGATTATTTTCATGAATATTTAGAAATTGTAAAAATAATAAATTAAATTGTAGCCAATTTATAGTGATTTTTTTCGTTAGACAAAAACAATTTGTTTTTTATCGATCTAATATTTATATTATTTTCTGCATTCTTGTAAATTCTAATATTTTTCATCGATTTTGTTATTTTCTAAAATATAGTACAGGTTTCAAAACGTTTACGTTTGTTATCTTCAATTTTCAAATATATTAGGTGTGTCAAAATCAGCGGACATACAATTTAATGAAGGTAGGTTATGTTTCAGAAAAAAAATCGATGTCAAAGTCATATAAGACACCAAAGAAGATAATGGCAACGCTGTCCTGAGCGTACTTTATAAGCATTTCAATAAATATGATGTTAACAAATTGACGCCAAGATATGTGTGTAGTAACAAAAACACATGTTCCCAGAATGAAAATATAAATCTCTTATTCAAAATAAAATTATGAAACTAGAAGATGTATCCCAAAATTGTTATGGAAATAGTATTCGATTTACAAGATACGACATAAAAATTCAATTTTTCTTTAAAAGCCATATTTGATTTTTACACCATTAAAATGTTAGTTAGAAATCACATGTCACGTCAAATTAAAGTGGTTATTATCATATCTTATACAATAGAACACCCTGTATAACATTTAACAATTTATTCGTGTTTGTAACAACTTATTGTCTTAAAACTAGGACAAACACAACAAACGTTCCTGTTTACATATAAGAGAACATATTAATGAGTAGGTAGATGTAGTACAGAAAAACTTACTTTAAATACATTGATGACACTGTTCAAACACAAGATGTGTAAATAGATGCAAACAAACACTTAGTAATGAAACATCAATTGTGAACATAACAGCTGAAATTTTGCGTTCTTAAAGCTCTATGCTTCAGTTTTAATTTGCCTTTTCGGCAGCCAATAAGGATACGTATTTTGATCGGCTGATTTTTGTTGTGGTCCTCTAATTTTTGAGACAACCCATAGCACTAATAAATACATTATTATAATTTATGCTAATTACGTCAATACTGTCAATTTATGTCAGTAATGGTTTTTTACTTCAAATCTTTTATACTTATAAATCCGGTCTTGTGTTATTGTAATTCACGTTGGTGTGTATGTGTGTGTGATTTTGAACTTCAAAACGCGTTTTATACGCGTGGTGTACGAAATAAAATTTGGAGTTAAGAAAAGCCTGAAAATTTAAATGTTGACGTTACGTTTGAAATTTACAGACTTTTCTAATCTCATAATTTTATTTCATGCTTAATCAAGAAGTGGAAAACACTCTTTAAAAAACACAGAAGGCAAATAATTATTTATTTATTTTGCAATTTATTAAATATTTATCAACATAAAATCTTAAATTTCTAAATTTAGGCTCAGATAGTTTTTCTCTTATTTTGTTTATTTCATGTTGATGTTAATAAATCCACAAAAGTCATAAGGAAACATTTAAAAGAGTTGTCTAAATATTTTCTAAAACAGTTTTCAGTCGAGTATGTATTTAATAGTTTTTGACTAAAAATGTTGAAAACAATCAAGAGTTATATTATTTGAAACTCTCATTATCCAAGTGTTGTTTAACTTTTTTGGAATAATATCACGTTTTCGAAAAAAGTTCAAGTTGAAACACAAGCAGGTATATAATTTGACTTTGACTAAAAATGTAAGCTCTCTTAAAGTTTGAAAACAAATAAACTTTTGTTGACAGATGTTATACAAGGTGTTCCATTTTCTATTTTTTTAGAGATGACTGTTCTCTTTATTTGACATACAGGGCATTTTTCTTGTAAGTTTATATATTCCGATGCATACGCTGTACATTTTCAGGCATTCGTTGTTTTTTTTTTAAAGTTTAATTGAAAGATTTGAAAGCCTGAACATTTGGATTGGTCGTATAGCGAAGCGAAACGACTAATCCAAATTTTTAGGCTTGTCTAAACTCGAAATTTTACTTCTTACGCCACGTGTATAAAATACTGTAATACACCAGAGTTCAAAATGTACTGCTTAAATTTGACAATATTTCAGTGTTTTATACGCGTAGCTCATAAAATAAAATTTCGAGTTTAGAAAAGCCCAAAAATTTAGTTTGCTCAGCTTGCTACGCGACTAAATCAAATGTTGGCTAACGCCTGCTTATGTCAACTTGACATAATGGACTAAATGTCAGCTGGCGCCGATTTATGTCAAGTTGAGACAATGATTCAAATAACGGCTGGCGCCGAATTATGTCAACTGTCATTATAGTCCAAATGTCGGTAGCCCTGACTTATGTTAAGTTGGCACGATAAACTAAATGCCGTTTTACGCTGACTTGTATCAAGTTGACCCGATGGACTAAATGTCAGTTTACGACGACTTATGTAAATATCACAGTCAAAACAATGGCTTACAATTCTAATGTCACAATAGTCAAAATACAGTCGATAGAGAAAATATTTTCAAACTAATGTAAAAAATGTATGAGAAAAGCAAAAGACAATCAATGAACAGGGCTAGGTCCTATCTTAATCAAAAGACAGTCAACTTAAAGTTATAAGATTACAATGTTCAAAATACAGTCAAGATATTTGATGACAAAATACTATCATACTTATAGATTTATAGTCTATGTTGCAATAGTCGAAATACCGTCGACAAAGAAATTAATTGACTTATAGTAATACATTGTGGACAGAGAAATTAAAAGACAAAATATTATCATAGTCAAAAGACAGCCGACCAAGTAATTTTAAGGCAAAATTTTATAGAGGTAAAAAACAAACGACACAGTGAATTATAGTAAAAATGTCGTGGTAGTCAATTTAACAGTCATTACACTTTAAAGAATATATGTTGACTATCTTTACTATACTGAAACTATATTGACTGATTTTTGACATTGACTATATCGATTATGTTGACTACAACTACTACTTTATTGATTGATATTCGACAATATTGGCTATAGTAACTAAATTGACAAATAAAATGATACTTTACGTCAAAATCACGTTCTTTTTATATGTCGGAGATAAATATGACATACGCGAAATATAAAATTTTACTGTCTTGACCGATTTAAAACAAAGTCGTTTTTTTCTTCGTCGATTTTCAAATTATCTCTTTTTTTTATTTATTGCGTAATTTTTTACAATTATCTACATTGATAAAAAATTACGCATTAAGTAAAAAAAGAGACATTTTCAAAATTTGATAGTTTAAATATGAGTCGGCATAAGCCGACACTTAGTCCATCGTGTCAACTCGATACAAGTTTGAATGGTCATGATGATTATGTTTTTTTCCTCTTGACAGTAAAAAATGAAGCATTAAGTAAAAAAAGAGACATTTTAAAAATATGATAGTTTAAACACGAGTCATATTATTGTTTTTTTTCTTTTAACAGTTATGACACACATTTTGACAGTTGGGATATATTTTAAACTTACAAGTAAGTGTCTTCTACCCACAGATTAAGCATGAAGAAAAATTTCGAGTTTAGAAAAGCCTACAAATTTGGTTTGGTCGCGTAGCTTTTCTAAACTGATGTCACGTTGGTATTTTGGTAAATATTGATCATATCGAAAAATCTTTTAAATAATTAAGGTGGTCGGTCGGTCTGTAAATCTGTGGAGCAATTTGAGCGAAAACGCTGAATTTTGTTCAAATTTAGTATTTTGTTCTACTCCATAATATCATGAAATAATAAACATTTGGCTGAAATATTTAAAATAAAAGTTGTACTGTGGTAAAAATCTGGTACCAGTCCGGAAGCGCAAAAACGCCGAATAAAAAAGTTTTGACTGAATGAATTTTTGATCGTCGAAGCGAGTGTTGCTGCGGCCACGTGGACTATTTAGAGGAATAGTACCAAGATGGACATATTACCTATTTAAACATTTTATTTAAATTGCTGAAGAAATGTAATACACAATTGTTTTAAAATGCAAAATTCACCATTAATAACAGTTATTTGTAAATAATTACATCGCATTCAATTTTAACGGCTAATGATACAGACATACTAATCTTAAAAAAATCTTAATACATTAATAACACCTTTAAACATCGAGCTTTAAATAATTTATGTAAAACGCCGTAGGAATTTAATTTACATGTATCGGTTCCGGGCCGTACCTTTACAGCCTCTTAACGATCGCCTTCTATAAAATTAAGCCTTTATTCGCGATTTACGGCTTTACCACACGGCATCAAATCGAATAACGATGTTTTCTCATTGAGAAAATGCACTGGTGGGCGATGCAAATTGCCGTTGTTAATTAAAACTCGGGGGAAAAAAGTGCGAGCGGGGAACGTATTGACTCTCAACTAGTTTCTAGTGAGTAAGAGTTGTAAAAATGAGGAGGAATGCATACTGGATTGGGGCAGGTCCAGGTCTTTGCCTGTGTTTGGGTGCATCCGTAATCAGGAGACAATTCTGTGTTGGATTATGCTGATGTTAATGGGTCTGCTATGCTAATGATGGAAGCGATCATTGGGTTCCGTTAATGTTTTCGTGTGGGTTTTACTGTGATGGTGTGTTTTAGAAGAATTGAAAAAAAAAATGTAATTTTTTTTTGTCGTTGAACTGCAGTTCAGAGCAAAGTTACTATTTAGTTTTTTTATAAATGTATGTTTGTTAAGTATTAAAACTCGAAGCCAAAGAAAATTCTTAAATTTAAATCAGAAATTTTAAATTATACACCGTGTCCAAGATAAGAATGCACAGCATGGGGATTTTGAAAACGGTAAAAGGTACAGGGTGGCTTAAATTCGGAAAAAGTTGCATTATTTAGAAGAACATTCGAGCCGAAATTGTCAATATACCGATCAGAATGCTTGAAAGAAAGGATTGATACTTCCAAACTGGAGTGGATCACTGTATTGACAATGGAGGTAAATATTTACAAGATGATTTTTTTGTAAATGGTATAAAATAAAATGTCCAGTGTTGTGTTACAGGAGAAAAATAACAATAAACAGTTTTGAAATGTGGAAAGATTTTTATTTTATTTTCAAAAAAGGAAGTTCCCTCACCCTATATTCAAATAATTGTCATCTTTTACACGTCATTGCATGTTAATGAGTTAAATTAAACTAAAACAGCATTTCTTTTTATTTTTGAATATTTCTGTCAATCAGTCGTATACATAAGTTGAATAAATATTTTTTCTAGCTTTTAGGGGACAAATATTAAAGTAAGACATATTAAAGTGAAGTGGCTGTCGATAAATATAACAGTGAATACCATACGATGCTTTTAAAGCGATCATAGATAATTTGAAGGTAGCTTTAGATACACAGATCTTTTCTTTCAATTAACTTTAGATGACTATCAGTTATCTGTTTAACTTCCTATTAAGTTACCACAGGCATTTATTTACTTTCAAGTGGCTGTGACCTTGATAGTTAAAATTTAATTTTAAATTTTAAATACCACTGGAAGCACAGACAATTATAGTTACATTTGATGTTTGAAATGGCTACATTTGACTAAGTACTGCTAAACAAATGTCGAACTTCAATTAACTGTAAATTAGAGTGGGCGGCATTGTTTGTAAGGTTACCCAGAATGCTAATTGAATAATGGAATAAATTTAAGGTTATGGTAAACTATTTGTTAACAGTTAGTAGAAGCAATCTAATTTAAAGTTAAAAGTCTATTCTAATTTATATTTAAATGATCGCACAGAACTTCATTTTGCAGTAAATGTAGATGGATATAATAGCAAAATGTTTACTGTATTTAACATTTACTGAATTATAAAAAGACCTCAGAAGAATGTTATAAAATTCAAAAGTATTTATTGCCACAGAGTATGTTATGTCAGTTACAATATTAAATTCTAAGGAGACTATTATATTAAGCTTGTATTAGACGACACTATTTTCTTGTACAAGAAAATAGTATACTATTTTCTATCATGGTGTAATACACAAAGTATGACCAAACGCAAATTTTGTACAGTTTGGTATAATAGAAATAGGACATGTTCTATTTGGTACACCATGATATAAAATACTATAGTATTTTCTTGTAGAAGAAAATAGTGTCGTCTAATACAAGCTTTAGACATAATATCATATGTTTAAAAAATATCTTCCAGCATTTATTTATACGAATGTTTATTGTTATAACTATGAGATTCAACAAATGTTAAATTTCTAATTTACCTACTGTGCAATGATAAACTTGGTTAACAACTCAATTTTACTTTGCATTTTTCTGCTTGATTAAATCATTCACGACTTGATTGAAATCCTAATTTGATCGGAGATTACTTACTTTGTGCACGAGAACTTCCGACTGGTTGTTGAGATTGATCGGTGGGACTATCTGCGTGAAGTCGGCTCTGCGACACTGGCAACAGTTGCAACACATTGCAGGGATAAAGTTGTAACACGTACTTTATATATTTCAATGTTGATTCGAAAAGTACACGGCTGCCGTATATTTATAAAATGGACGCGACTTCGGCTAGGATTACTATTTTAAAAAATATCTTCCATTAAACCACCACAAATCTTCGCATACACAATTCATCCACTATAATTTACAAATAGAAAGACTGTTATTCCTTACTTCACTTTTTATTTTTATGTTAGGTGTACATTTCGAGACACAAGGTGCTCATTATCAATAACATTAACAATAACAGTTTGTTATTGATAATGAGCACCTTGTGTCTCGAAATGTACATCTAACATAAAAATAAAAAGTGAAGTAAGGAATAACAGTCTTTCTATTTGTGATTAATCACTTCACGTAAACTCAAAACATTACAGTCACTATAATTTAACTGAAATGATGTGTGCCTTTACTTTGGTTTGTTATTTATAATCTGCCCACAAGCTCGATATACAATATACAGGTTTATATTAAAAATTTGTGTGAACTACCATTCTGTCACTTCAGCTATTAGAATATCATATGAATTAGGCATATCGAGTTACATATGCATTTGTGTAATTCAAGAGCTTTACAAAAGTTGCTAAATAAAAAAAAAATCCATTTAAAAAAAATGCCGATGACGTTACACATCAAACACTAGTGATGTCACAATATTTTTAAGCGCGTAAAAAGATATTACCTACGCCCTATCTAGTAACCGCATCATACAACACTGTCATCTTGACGCGAATGATTGACATTACCTACACATGCACGTAATAGCTTTGACAAGTATATTACATGCTGACAGCTGAACAGCTGATAGATTACCGCACAGCCAAATGACATTTCTTTGATGTTTATTGATTAAGTAGTAATTTAGTTTTCATCAATGTCATATTACTATCAAAAATTATTGAATAAATAAGTTGTTCTTTCATGCTTATTGTATATTTTGTTAAGGCGTAGGTAAAGTATCGTACGTTTCTCGAGTGGTATGGCAATTACATACTCGCGGAATACTGCAGTCGCCGCTGCGCGGCTCGTGCGCAACATATGCGCTCATATGTAATATGCTTCATACCACTTCCGTGACGTAATATATTATTTTAAGAGTTTTTAAGGGTTTTTAAGAAAACCGGTTACGTTCGTTTTTATTCTTAATATTCCATACTTTACTCGCACCCTGTATATCATATTTGGCAAATCAGTTTAATTTAATTCTTAAATATGAAAAACAACCTATTTTATTCTCGCTGTTATATACGTTCTCAATATGGGTGGTAATAATTTTTCGGTTTTTTTCGACACATTCGAATTTCCTTGTTATTTTTGACGTCATCACTTTTCTACTCTATTAGATTAATTATTAATTTAAAAATGTTTCGCCACTGGTTAAGTGAGATTCGCTTAACCCGTGTTGAAACATTTTTGAATTAATAGTAGAATATAATTAATTAATTATCCACTCGATTTTCTAAGCCGTATTAATATCAAGAAGAGGTTAATTTTGTCCTGCTATTTAATTGAGTTGAATCTATTCACGTAAAATATTTAGCGATCTCTGCCAAGACATGCTTTCGTAGTAAACATTTTTGGCAACTTCAAAAATTTTGACATTTAAGGCATCAACACTTAATCAACGCCCATTGAAATACAATGGCTTTGAAACTTAGTATATTCGGATTTGCTTAGTTTCATGAATGAAAAATACGCAACACCAGTTATTCGAACGCGGCTTATGTAAAGTTTAAATTATGCATTCATTTACCTCATTATTTTTTATTTGGCCTTGATTTCTGTGACTATTAACCAGAGCTGTTCAGAGTACAAGTAAAATGTACTCGAGTACTAAATACGAGTACTTTGCTGGGGTATTACAATAAGCCACCTAAGGCTACAGTGCATCTGGATCCGCAAGGAAGGCGGCCCCCACAGGAAAAAAAAGTACTCTGCGAAATATGTACTTGAGGACGAAGTATAAAGTACTGAGTAAATGGAGTGAATAAGGAAATGTGATTGTAACCCCTTGACTTACGATTTAAAATTACATTTAAGATGCACATAGTGATTTTTATCTTAGTGTATTTTTATACAATCCAAAAAAAAAAAAATCTCCAGACGTTCAAATTAATCAAAATAAACAATTAATTTGCAAGAGATTAAAAACAAGCAGAGAGTATATTTTGAACTTCACAATGTTTCAGTGTTTTATACACGTGAAGTAAAATTCCGAGTTGAGAAAAGCGTAATTTGGATAGTTCGCTCCGCTTCGCTCCTCTTCGGTCCGCTTCACTACGCTACCCATGCAAATTCTTTAGACTTTTCTAAACTCGAAATTTTACTTCAGGCTTAACCTGGGAGTGGAAAGCACTCGTTTTAGCTTCAAATTGAACTCATTTAAAATACAACGAATGCAGGAAAATTAAAAGCACATACAGGGTGCTCGTTTTTTGAGGTGCACTATGGGGATTTCGCTTATTTGAAAAGATAGAGAATTGCTTAAATGAAAGCAAAGTTGCGTAATTTAGTGCTTACTAATAATCTGCTTTCACATTCTACGTATTTAGGTCGCCATTTAGTTAAAATTGGGACTCGTTTACTATTTTTTATCGAGTTTTGAAAAATATGAAAACTGCAAATAATTAGCTTCAGGAACACCCGTCTTCATTTATCGTTTTTGATAAGAATGTGGTAGAATTGCCGAAGGGGCCCTAAATAAAAGTTAGGGGTCGAAAACACCCATATTGTGTTCCGCAACCCGGCTTGAGGCAACTTTTTTAAATTTTTCCTATTTTGAAAAAAAATTGATAAAATCGTAAACGGCGTCCGATTTTAACCATATAGCGACCAAAATACGTAGGATTTTTGCTCTTGTACTTCTCCTTCCTAGAGGAATGACCCTAGAGGCAGGAAAATGCATAAATGTAGTTTTACATGTTAAATCCCTATGTATACGTGATCGAATCAACACCCTGTACATAAAGTAAACTTTTCTTTTGGGTATACATTTTCAGTATGTATACCCCTATAAAAGCTCATTATTAATTAATATTAAATGCATTTTTCATATTTCCCTATAATTGAATATATTTCGGTTGGTTTTTATGTCATTTAAATTGAAAAATTCATCAATCTCAAGATGTGACATCTAACATAATCTAACTATTAATATTATAAAAGTTGGGCCTTTGATATTTCCTCAATTTTGAAATTTTGATTAATATTTGTGACAGTCATGAGAGTTTTCGACAATAATTTTCTGATTATGTCTTTTATGGCCGCAATAAAATATTGAGATATGAGATTTTTAAACAACGCAGCTAACTTTTTTTGATACTTTTCCAATATTCCGATTTTTATTAAGTTTTGTGCTAGTTATTGGAGTTTTCGACAATTATAATTCAACATAACCTAAAAGTATTTGCGTGTATATAGGGTGAGCCATAAAGACAGTAGCGTATGCAAAATCCTTATTTTAAATGGATCATCCTGTATATTGTTTGGTTTTTGAATACCTCATAAAAATTGCGTGACTTGAAAAACATTTGGTCTAAATTGTACCGGAGTTATTTGACATATGTTGATATGAATTGAGTTTGCGGTAGTTTCGTAAACCTTAAATATCTCGGAAGTAAATTAGATAGAGAATTGCGGTTTTTGCTACACTCTTGGGAATAAAGGGTGGTATCGGATGCACTATAAAGTTGTTGCGATTAAGTTATTTGGCTACGAAATAAAAATAGTCAAATTTATAAATATTCAATCAAGGGTAACTTAATTTTGAAATAGAACCATATCATTTATTAACATCAATCGGCTTAAAATTCACTTTAAAGTTTATAAGATAATTATATTACATCTACATATTAAAAATTATTAACAAACTCGAAAGAGCATTTTAAGTTTATTCATGTAAAAACAGTTATTTGGTTCCATTTAAAAAACCAAGTTACCCTTGATTGAAAACTTATAAATGCAACTATTTTTATTTCATAGCCAAATAACTTAAGCGAAACAACTTTATAGTGCAGCGGATAGTGCCCTCTATTGTCAAGAGAATGGATACATCTGCAACTCTCTATCTCATTTGGTTTCAGAGATATTTTAGGTTTACAAAACCACTGCAAACATCATTTTTGTCAATAAATGTCAAATAACTCCGAAACTGTACGATTTAGACCAAGTGCTTTTAATAAAATTGGTCGCAGTTTTTATGATAATATAAAGGGTGTTCCATTTCAAATAAGCAAGTTGGGTCCGCTACTGTCTTTATGGCGCACCGTATATAAGTAAAAATATTTTTAGGTTATGCAGCTCCTAAAACCAACAATTGTTTTATATTTAACGTGAGCCGAGATATCCTCCAAGAACGCACTAATGGGACACCCTGTATATGTATATTGAGTATATTGCTTAATAATTGTAAAGTAAAACGATATTTAAATGCGATAAAAGTATCAATTCGTGTGCTATTTGTTCAAGAGTTTTGAATACTAAAGCTTTTAACGTGAATTTCCACTCCTTGATAAGCATGAAGTAAAATTTCGAGCTTAGAAAAGGCTGACAATTTGGATTAGGATATGCGTAACCACACGAATTTCACAATATTTCCTTGTTTTTAACGCCTGGCGCATGAAGTAGAAGTTCGAGCAAGGAAAGCCTGAACATTTGGATTTTCCGAGCGAAGCAATTAAAATTGACGGTAAATTCAAACTGTCCCCACTAATTTAGGCTTACTCTCTATTTAACTAAATGAATATGTGATACTACTACATGAATATATGATTTTTATAAATAACGGTACGTTACATAAAAAATATGTATATATATGAAAAAACGGGTTCCGCCGGATTTGTTAGTTTGGCTCGGTCGGTCAGCCAAGAAAACCACATGTGTGTGCGTAAATATTTAGTCTGCGGCATTCTTTCACATTTTTATTGTGTGTTTATGTTAAAATCACGGGTCCAATTATGTCCACTAAGTATATAAAAATAAATGCGCGGGATAAATCTGTTGGGTGTTAATTTTATAGTCCTCCAATATTAGATATAATATTCCCACACTTGTTACAATCTACTAATGAAATTTAGACCAACTAAATTAATAGTAATAATTAATGTTATGATTTTAATGCAGTTATTGAAACTTGCAGAATATAAATCTCTCACTTTTATTAAACTATTACCAACGTTAACTAGGTTTGAATAATAAACACTCTTTTTTCAATAGCATAATTATTCATGTTTGTAACACAACTAAAACTGAATCTTGATATAAAGAAAACACTTAACTTTTGTATACCACTTTTATTTAACTTTTGTGACTAGTTTCAATTACACGGTAATCATTATCAAACTACCACTTGGATTGATAATAGTTTGGCAATGATTACCGTGTAATTGAAACTAGTCACAAAAGTTAAATAAAAGTGGTGTACAAAAGTTAAGTGTTTTCTTTATATTTATATTAAAAATGTACCACGAAGTCAACGCCTCCAAGATTCAAGAATTAGAACTGAATCCGTCTGACGTTAAACAATAATATGTCATGGCAATGCATTATAATTGATAAAATTCTAAATTATAGTAAGGGCCAGCTTTGGTGGTTAACACTCGGCAGAACTGGGCAGGATTCGAATCATTCAGGATTCGATTCCCGGATTCGAATCCTTTTAGAGGATTCAAAAGAGGTATTCGAATACTTTACTGAAAACGGATTCGTGATCCGGATTCGTTACATTTTTTTAAAAGGATTCGTATTCGAATCCAGACGTAGATGATTCGAATCCTTATGAAAGGATTCGAATTCTTATAAAAGGATTCGAATCCTTATAAAAGGATTCGAATTCTTATAAAAGGATTCGAATCCTTATAAAAGGAATCGAATCCTTATAAAAGGATTCGAATCCTCATACACGGATTCAAATCCTCCCAAATCATTCGAATCATCGCTATTAAGGCTGGGATTCGAATTCGATTAATTCAAATAGTTAAATATTCTAATATGAATATTTAAATCACTAAATTATTCATATTTGAATATAAATATTTAAATTTTCGAATAATTCAAATATTTGTAAATGCATATTTGGTTACTTAACCATGAAAAATTTCCAACCTTAATAGTATGTTTTTAACTTCACTTATAATCAGTGTTTTATACGCGTGGCGCATGAAGTAAAATTTCGAGTTTAGAAAAGCCCCGTGAAAATTTGTCTCGGGTCACTGCGCGACCCTCGACAAATTTTCTACGCGGGGCTTTTCTAAACTCGAAATTTTACTTCATGCTTAGTCTGGGAGTGGACAACACTCGTTTGAACTTTAAATTTAACTCTTTTAAAAAATCGACGTATGTAATATAATAAATCATTCATTGAAATCATAGAAAGAGGCAAAATTTTACCTAAAATTCACTTTTAGAGTTAACTTTATAATTTGCTCGGCTATTACTGGGTGAATATTCTATTCCTAAAAAAACCGTATTTATTTAATATTAAAGTTGCATTTAATGCAATAACAAACTGTAAATAAATCGACAAAAATCTAGAAATATCAAAAATCTCGACATGTAGAAAATCTTGACGGTCCACTCCCAGACTAAGCATGAAGTAAAATTTCGAGTTTAGAAAAGCCCCGCGTAGAAAATTTGTCGAGGGTCGCGCAGCGACCTGAGACAAATTTTCACGGGGCTTTTCTAAACTCGAAATTTTACTTCATGCGCCACGCGTATAAAACACTGATTTAAAGTAAAGTTAAAAACACACTAAAAACCAACCCAACTTCGATACTTTTTCAAAATTGGATGTTTTCTTTCCTATCCATGCTGTAAACCTTCAGATATTCGTTGTTTTCTTGTACAGAAACTTCGATTCCCTGTAGTCCTTCGGTCTCCGAAGACCATGATTGGTCCTTCGAGCTGTAGCCTTTGTAAAATAGTAATAAACTTAGTAATATAGAGTGATCCTTTAATTTGAAACTTCTAAGAACGAGTGTTGTCCACTCCCAGACTAAGCATGAAGTAAAATTTCGAGTTTAGAAAAGCCCCGCGTAGAAAATTTGTCAAGGGTCGCGTAGCGACCCGAGACAAATTTTCACGGGGCTTTTCTAAACTCGAAATTTTACTTCATGCGCCACGCGTACAAAACACAGATTTTAAATGAAGTTCAATAACACATATATCATCATTAATTAAAATCATTATTTAATCAGATATTTAGTCGGTAAATGAACATTTCTGTTAATAGAAACTGATGGAAAAAAAATATTACTGGTTGCAAATAATAGATTCAAATTTATTTTTAAAGGATTTGTATCCGTGATTCAAAAATGAGGATTCGAATCTTTAATTCGAATCATATTTTTCACTTACGAATCCTTTATTCGAGTATTCGTGATTCGAATCCTGTTTTTGAGGATTCATCCCAGCTCTGACACTCGGTATGTATACAGTTTTAATAAACTGATATGAAACTCAATAAATTATATCACAAACTCAAGTTAAGGTAATGACGATGATCACTTTTTTGAGTAATAAAAAATATTACATTAATTTTAAATTAAACTAAACTATTGATCACTAATAAAAATACAAGTTTATTCAATTTCTTATGAGTTAAAAAAAAAGTTTCGCTTAAACTTAGTTTAAATTATATTATATTATAGCGTCAGTTACGGTATTTTTAAAGCAGCTTGGCCTAAGCTTAGTTAAAATGACAATATGTTATTTAAACTAACTTTATTATAAGAATGTACATTCTTGAGCAAAGTATCGATTCTGTATATCGATTTAAATTAAACTTGAAAACATCGATTTTATTGGAAATCGACAATAAATTGTCGGTTATCTTGAAGAAAAACATCTAATTTAATGGTTCTTAATTTAGCTTAATATTTCTGAGTAGATGTACAGCTTATTTTTTATTAGTACATATGAACAAAATTAAGCTGGCCAATTTAGCAACAAGCAAATGCTGTCTAATATAGTTGTAGATAATTATCTCTAACAGTAGTGTAGCTAAATACAGGGAATTTATCGTTTAAACAGTGTTGTTATGTTTGTGTTTTAAATGCTTTTAAATGTTTTTGTTTTAAACATGTTTAAAATGTTAAATTCGTTTAAAACATGTTTTAAACGTTAATTTTGTTTAAAAAGTTTTTTTATTGTACTAAATTAGTTAAACTATATTTTATACTACTTTATTAAACATTTTTTTCTAAAGTTTTCAAATTTTAGTTGAATTGTAAAAGATATTTAAAATGACATTATTAAAAATAAAATTTCATCATAATAAAATATCACAATTATGTGTGCATAAATGCGATTTAAAACGTGTTTTAAAAACATTAAACCTGTATTAATGCTAATTAATCTCTACTAGACGTATACAAACACGATACTAACATTTCGTATTATTAGAGCAAAATCTACATGTTATTAGATAGTTTTGAAATAATGACAGAATAAGCGTAGCAGCATTACATATTCATGTAATCTAACATAAACATTTATTGTTATCAAGTAATTTAGAAGGTTTTTTATGTTGGTGAACATGTATTTCTTCTGATATATTATAAGATTGAAATTTACTTCTCCACTCCCAGATTAAGCATGAAGTAAAATTTCGAGTTTAGAAAAGCCTGAAAATTTAGTTTAGTCGCGTAGCGCGTAGCTACGCGGCCAAACCAAATGTTCAGGCTTTAAACACTGATTTCAAGTAAAGTTCAAAACATACTAATAAGGTTTACACATTTATGATTTATTGCATTATTAAATAAATTCTAAATAACCCTATTTTGTTATGATGGTTGAGGTTATGTAAAAGACTTAAACTAGGGCTGTAAAATGATTAGTTGTAAACTAACAATAGTATTCTACTAAAACGTTTTATTAATCCGAACATGTCAATATCATCCTCAGAACCGTGTTAAAGCTGTATGCTAAGGTCTATTAATAAAGCTGGTTATGTTTAAAACATGTTTTTAATTTTTAATGTTTTAAACACTGTTTCATTGAAAAAAACACGTTTTATAAAAAAACTGTTTTTTTAATTAAAATTAAAAAAAAAAAACGTTATCATTTAACAACCTTGCTTTTAAATTTGCATATCCCGAATTTTCAGAGATTTGTTGCTTTTATAAGAAAAAGTTAAATTTAAAACTTCTAGTGCGTGTTTCCCTTAATAATTTATACGAATCTTTAACCTAATCTCCTAAAATTCGAACGACAGTATGTTTTGAACTTTACATTATTTGAGTGTTTTATACGTGTGGTGCATTAGGTAAAATTTAGAGTTTAGAAACCCCTGATAAGTTGGAATCAAGATTGTTGGCTTTTATAAAATCAACATTTTATTTCATGCTTAAGCATGAAATAAAATGTTGATTTTATAAAAGCCACCAAACTTGATTCCAACTTATCAGGGGTTTCTAAACTCTAAATTTTACCTAATGCACCACACGTATAAAACACTCAAATAATGTAAAGTTCAAAACATACTGGCGTTCGAATTTTAGGAGATTGGGTTAAAGATTCGTATAAATTATTAACGTGAGATTAAACATAAGCATCATATTTTCAAGTTCACTTGAAATCAGTATTTTATGCGCCATGCGTGCATGAAGTAAAATTTCGAGTTTGCAAAAGCTTGGAAATTTGTATTTGCCGGCGCGCTACAACTAGCTTAGTGGCGACAATACAAATGTTCAGGCTTTTCTAAACTTAAACTGAATTTTACAAATGTTTGGAAATTCCGTTTGTGTACATTTAAAAGAAATGCAGTTCCATGGAACAAATAAAATCGCGCATTTTTAGGCAATCGCTCTTTTTATAAATGCGTTCAATTTGAAACCTCTAATACGTGATTCCATTCCTTCATTAAGCATAAGGTACAATTTCAGGCTTTTTTAAATTCGTATTTTTACTTTATGCGCCAGTCGTATAAGTTAAATATACAGTGAATTATTCTTATAAGTCTACATATCTCGATGTGTACTCTGTAATTTTTTAGGCATTCGTTGTTTTAAAAAAAAAAAACGTTCAATGTGAAGCTTCTAACGAGCATTTCCATTCCTTGGTTAAGTATGAAGTAAAATTTCGAGTTTAGAAACGCCTCAAAATTTGGTCTTTCATTCATTTCTAAACTCGATATTTTACTTCATGCGCCACGCGTATAGAATACTCAAATATTGTAAAGTTTAAAATACACTGCTAAAACAATATGCTAAAGCAGAATATTTTCAACTTTAGGTTAAATCAGTGTGTCAAGCGTCTGGGGCATAACGTAAAATTTCGAGTTTAGAAATGCATGAAAATGTTCAGGTTTTTCTAAACTCGAAAGTTTACTTCGTGATTAACCAAGGAGTGGAAACACCCGTTAGAAGTTTTAAATTGAACACTTTTATAAAAACAACGAATACCTGAACATTCACAGAGTATACTTGAAAGAAACATTCCCTGTATATTACTGTACTTTTATGTATCATAGTCGACTGAGGTTTATTTTATATTTGATACGTTCACAAATTTGACAAAAGTTTTAAAAATATTTATTTCTCAAAACCCCAAAGTTTGATCTCCAACTAAACCACAAAAAATGCAAAAGAAATGACAAATTAATTATAATGGCTTTTTTTAGTATACTTGAGTAGCTATATGTTTGTTTTCATCAGTTTAAAAGTAAAAGTTATTTAGTACATTAGTAGCACTTAACCACCAATATCTTTAGCTCGATGATATTATGTATTTAAACCTGCTTGTTTCATTTTATGGGACTCTGTAAACATCATGATCAATAAGTGAGAAGTTTATGAAACTTTCTTAAAATGTTGAATATTTTTTATAATAATTGAGGTCGATTATCCGCAGCCTTATTTTAATTCAAGCATATCGCAAAATTTCACAGCTCATGTCAAAGACTTGCAACTTTAACTAATTGGTGGAGATAACAATTACTTGCCAAAAATTAATTTAAAATAATTAGGCTATTTTCCTATCAAAGTTATATAACATCAGAGACGACATGCGTGCAGATTTCTGAATCTTACGAGATTTAAATAATTAAATCACCATCATTTATTCCACATTTTGCGCACACACCATTGTTGTTATTTTTTTTTTGGCGTACTAATAATGAACTAAAAACGAGATGGGTTTTATTTTTCTTGCACGCACCACCGGGACACTTATGCGAGATCCCGAGCCGTTTTGGCTCGCTCGACACGACTGAAGGAGCTCCCGTGGGAAGACGGCCAACAGCGACCAGGAATAGCTTTATCCCACTCTTCAAGGATGGATTAATTTTATCGACGCGAATTATTATTTAGCTTAGTATATGCAATTATTTCAATAGGGATATTTACCGATTTGAGAAAATAATCCAAGATTTTAAATTATTTCATTGGCACCAATCAATATTTGATATAGTAGTCGGATTTTTAAAAGGAAAGGTAATTATTATTATCAAATTATTCGATAAAAACTACAAAATGTTATCTTTATTATTCTTCTTTTAGTTACGTGAAGTGCTTTCTATTAATTATTGTAGTAATTCCTTTCTTCACTGATTGATGTTAAATGTTACTATTGTTACTATTAAAAATAAAAACATAGTATTCGAAATGTACATTCAGTATAATAACATTAATCAGTGAAGAAAGGAATTACTACAATAGTTATCTTTATTGTTGATGAAATCAAAATGAATTAAATTATGATAATTTATACTACGGCTTCGAACCGGAACTGAACCGTAAACCGAAAACCGGAAAAAATATATAATTTTGTCGGAAAACCGCAACTAAACCGAAAATAAATATATCGGTTTATTTCGGCTCAAACACGTACGTAAACACTTGTTTAATTCTATAACAGGTTCTACTTTTTCGCAATTTTTTAATCAAAAACCGTTTGCGGAAATATTCGTTTCGAGGTTCCCTCACTCGATTAAGACTTCGGCTTTGAAAAAAAGTAAGTTTTAGTTCCAAATTAGTTTTTTTCTTTGAGAATAAAAATTACAGAATTACTCAAGAATTAATGAATGTTGACTGGTTGCAATCGCAATTTAAATATTTCCACTGGATTTTCCAAAATATCAACTGTTTTGTTGGAGAAAAAAAATAGACTTCGTCTTAAATCAGCAGATGCGGTCTTTTAGTAAATTTCAGTTTTTCTATTTCTATTTTCAAAACAGTTATAAACAAAGCTCAGTATAGATCAGAATAGAGAAACACGTTTATAGATGGCCCAAGACATTAGTTTTAATCCAAGTCCTTTTCATTCCTAATTTCTTGTAATTTCTCCTTTCATTTTCCATTTGTATTTGTTAGTTGGTTTGAAGAGAATTTGACCAAAATGTTAAATATACTTGGATAGAGCGTTATAACAAATCAAAAAGGATTTTAAACATTTCATTGTATAATTCAATATCCAGAGATGTATTTGCACGGGAAGTAGTTGATTGGATGGGTATTTATTGTCTCAAGTTGTCTTATTGACTAAGACGTATTGTTTGCATTTTATAGAAATATTGCCGTAATTTTATATATTATATTACATTTCTTTACCGACTGTATATTGACTATTGCAATTTTGACTATAAGTCTCTAAGTATGATTTCGTCATTAAATCGCTCTGTTGACTGTATATTGATATTTGTGACATTTTGATTGTAAGTTAATTGGTTGGCTGACTTTAGGCTATCATAGGATTTTGTCATATTATATCTTTATCGAGTGTATTTTGACTATTGTGACATTATGACTGTAAGTCACTTAATTGACTGTCTTTTGACTATAATGTGATGTTATCATTAAATCTTTCTATTGACTGTTTGTTTTCTATTGCGACATTATAACTGTAAGTCACTTGGTTGGTTATTTTTTGTCTATGCTAGGATTTTATAAAAAAAATCGTATTTTGACTACTTCGACATTATAACTGTAAGTCGCTTGGTTGACTATCTTTTGACTATGCTAGGTTTTTCTCATTTTATATCTCTATCGCCTGAATTTCGACTATTGTGATATTGTGATTGCAAGTGACGGCGCTTTTCTAAACTCGAAATTTTATTTCATGCGCCACGCGTATTAACCACTGATTTAAAGTAAAGTTGAAAATATATACTGCTAAAATGTGATAGATATTTACTTAGATATAGCGGAAAAATGAAAAAATACTTATTTTGTGAATATTTTGAAAATGTGATAATAATAATAAAAGTGGAACAAATTTTGTTTGAGGTACTTCTCCATATTCTTAATATTCAATCATAATATCTATAAGGAGGACAGTGCTATAACTGACACATAAAAATTTTTTTTAATATGATGAAAAACATTTAAAAAATTAAAACAATCACTTGGAGCTGAACCTAAAACCGCAACACGTTATTTTTTCAGGAACGAAAATCGGAACCGAACCGATATATATTTTATTAATTGAACCGAAATGGAAACCGGAATGCACAAAATAATTGTTCGAAGCCCTGATTTATACAGAAAGTCAGAGACAATATTGCTAGATAACATGGATTTTCGTTCAATGACAGATGTTTGGTCCTGTAGACTCAAATTTTTGAGAGATTTTGATAAAAAAATCTATTTGAATATGAATAATTCCTACGTGTTAGATAATACCTTGGAAGTAATCTGATGTTTTGCTGCTATAAACAAGATTGAATGTGGTAGGTAACTAACAAGTCATCAAACTCAGATTTGTTACTTTGACCATTATGCCCAGTTGCACATAAGTTCCAGTCAACGTCTAGTTGACCAACTGGACGTTGGCAGCTCAACGTCTGGTTGATTAAAAATAAGTTGCATAACGTCCAGTTTGGTTACATTTCAGGGCGGGTTACTCACAGCATGCAATTTGTCATTGATGAGAAGTTGCACCGAAATTACGTCTTTTGCTCCATACGGTTGCATCGGTGTTGTGAATAGCGCCCCAGTACTGACAGCTTCATATATGTTTTCTATCCTAGATGAATAACTCGGCGTTCAAAAGTGAAGGTTCAAGGTCACGTCGTGGCCATTTATTGTGCTGGTCAATGGCGTAGATAAAGGGGTTTTAGGAAAGCAATCCCAGTCATGAATCTTGGAAAATAGGAAAATTAAATAAAAGGCTTTTTTTCTGTTAGCGATTTATTTTATTATTATTTTTATATATATCTAACTGAAATATAGGATTATTTTTTGTACTTGTTTTTGTCAAACTTTTGAAAAAAAAATGGTCCTATGTTTCGCTTAGATGTATATAAAAATAATAGCCAAAGAAATTGCTAACAGAAAAAGAGCCTTTTGTTTAATTCTTCTACTTTTTAAGGGGAATTGAGGCCTTAAATACTTCCTATATTTACCAAACTGACCAGTATTACAAATGGCCGCGGTGTGTCACATGTGTTGATGCGTGTGTGTGACCTTGAAGCTTCACTCTTTCTATGGGTCCTCTTACAGTGCCTTAATTAAACACGGCAACTTTGGTATTCTTTTTGATTGGTTGTTAGTAATTCTGGCCTAAAATAGCGGACAAACAGCGGCGTAGCTTCCAGGGTAATTTTAGAGGAAAAGTGCAAAAGTTTACAAAAATTAAGAAAAGTATCCTACGTATCTAGGTCGCTATTTAGTTAAAAATGGACATTATCTACTATTTTTTATTGAGTTTTGAAAATTATGAAAATTACAAACAACTAGCCACATTCATCATTGTTGATACGAATGCATTAGAATCGCCGAAGGGGCCTTAAATAAAGGCTACGGATGCGGCGTTGATAGTTTTAGGCATAAAAGTTGAGTATTAAACATCTGAATGACCGTAATTGTGTGCTGAAAATGCCCATATTGTGTTCTGCTACCCGGCTTTAGGCTAATTTCTTAAATTTTCCTATTTATTTTTTTCTTATAAAAATAGTACACTAGGTCGGATTTTAATCGGATAGCGACCTACACACGTATTTTTCTTAATTTTTGTTTGCTCTTGTAGTTTTCTTCTGAAATGACCCTAGAAGCAGGAAGATGCATAAATGTAGTTTCACATGGTAAATCCCTATGTATACCCGATTAAATCAACACCCTGTATATATACATCTATGGACTAATAACTAACACAGGAAAACTTTCCAAAAGGCGCGAGGACTAAATATTCAAATTTTAAAAATAAATAAAAACTTTTAAAAATTAACTAGCAATTATTTATGAAAGAATGAAAGGCTTCTTTCTCTACGTGAAAATATAAAACTTCATTTAAATAAAAAAAGATATGCAAATAAGTTTATATTCATATTTATTTCTTAAAATACATGTTTCATAAACTTTAAAAATTATTCTTTTTATAAAATAGATCAAGTTTTTTGATTTCTTTTAAAATACCCATTTTAAAATCGACGTCTAATTGATCAGTGAATATTTTTTTTAATTTAGTGAAGAATATAATCAATTAATTAAACACTATTGTATATTTTCTTCACACTTTATAATCTCATTTCTAGATAATTTAAATTGTAAAGCATAGTATACGCAATTATTAATTGGTTGGTATGTGTTAATATTTCGAAGTACATTGTAATCTCCTGATTTTAGATTCCGTTCTGATATTGCTTTTTATATTCCGCCAATCCAAGTTGATTCTCGTTTTGTACTATTCACAATGCAATTTGTTTTTGGAGCTAATAGGTATACTCTACACATGTTTTTAGGTTCTTTTCGGAACTTTACAAAAGAATATACAGTGAGTTTTTCTTTTAAGTATACATATTCCAATTACAGTGTATATTGTGTAAATCTTCGCATATTCTTTTTTCTTTGAAAAAAAGTACAAATTGAAGCTTCAAACGAGTGTTTTCTACTCCCAGATTAAGTATAAAGCAAAATTTCAAGTTAAGAAAAGCCTGAACGTTTGAATTTTGTCCAAAGTACGGTTGGATCATAAACAGAGCTACATCCATCGATTGAGTCAAGCGATGGTTGAGGTGGACGTTGGCTGTCAAGTTGACAGCGTTAACCGGACACTGTACAGGGTGGAGCGTTTTAGAGGTGCCACGTATGGAATATTTTTTTATTTGAAGAGATATTGAAAAACCGTTATTGCGAGCCAGAGTCACTTTTTCGTGTTTTAATCAAGGCGACTAAAAAATTTATCTATCTTTAATCGTTTCCGCTCTATAATCGGAAGTTGATAAAATGTAGTTGCTATAACGCATTTGGGTTTAGAGTTATAACCAAACTGTAAAAGCTTTCTTATGGTAACATTTTGCTTCTTATATCAAAATCACAGTTATCTTATGGGCGTATATGGAGAAATGCTTAGCATTGAACAGCATTTCAACCCTGGTTTTAATAATGTGCCACATGCATACTTTTGTAAAAAAATGCCATTCGCAAAGTTGCTATGAAAACCGGTAAACAATTTCGTTACTAGGTGATACCTGCAATTTGTTTCAAAACATGGCTACTATCGATATGCCATATTTTGTTTTACAAATAAAGACTTTTGATTGACACAAAGTGCTTCTGTGATTGTCGTATATATCAAAAAATATTGTTTTTACAAATGTATACAACTGGCACATCGTTGAAATCAGCGTAAATGATGTTCAATGATATGCATTTCTCTATATGCAAAAACGAAACGTCCTTCAAATAAAATAAGTCCTTCATTTTAACAGGCGCACAAAGTTGCTATAAGAAAGTTTTTACAGTTTAGTTATAACTTTAAAAACAAATGAGTTACAGTAACTTCATTTAAACGACATTTTATCAACTTCCAGTTATAGAGCGGAAACGGTTAGAGATAGATCAATTTTCTTTTCGCCATTGATTCAAACACGAAAGTGGCCATAGCTCGCAAAAACGGTTTTTCAAAATGCACCACCCTGTACAACCAGAAAGTTCCAGTTGACCTCCGGTTGGGCTCCAACCTCTTATCAACTAGACATTATAAAACCGGGCATTACTGCAGTTTATAGCTGCCACTTCATGTATTTATCTTTACAAAATTTAATAAAGCTATTACTGTGTGTACCTACCACTTTTATTATATATTTTTATTCAATTCTGATATTGATTACCACGTAGTAGGGGTCAAAACCATCGTAAATTATCTTTACTTTTAGAATCTCATTGGAATATTAATAACTATTGATGCATCTAGTAGGTATTCCAGGCTAAGGCTAAGTTAATTTATTCAGTCCTTGCCATTACAAGGCTCACATCAAATGTTAATCTCCAATTTAGGTATTAGTTGATATAATATGGTATGGCGATGTTTAACCTAACCTAAATATTAGGTATCTAACCTTACATAAGCAACCAAACCAAGTACTATCTAAATCAACTAGTCTGATCTAAGTGTAAGTTAGATTAGATGGCAAATTGTCTTGATAGATTGTTACTATTCTGATTACTTGTAACTGTGTATTTTTTCTGACTTTTAGTTGTCTCCAAATAGTTATCTATCAATTGAGGTTCCAAGATTTCGGTTGTAATTCTCAAGGGATAGGCTTTCAGATTTAATTGCGAAGACCCCGGCTCCTCCATCATCTCCAAAAATACCAATGTCATGAAATTATGAATTTGTTGTAGCATTCTTGTTGGTAATGTTAAGTACTAGAAAACAGTTTTAATGCGTTAAGAAAGTGTCACATGAAAGCAACAGGCGTGAAATTCTAGGATATTTTATTACACAAGACAACAAGTATTTAAAAAAAACGTCATTTCATCAAATAAAAGACTATGGTAAAGCACAGTATTACTCTAATCTTGTTATTATGAATCATGTTTTTACATTTCGGGATTCTAATGCACCAAAAACCCTGCTCGTTAACTCTAATGAAAATCTTTCTAATATTTATATACCAGTCTACACATTTGACTTATGGTCCGTGTTATGTATTTTTAAAAATAGACTTTTTTCGATCTGTTGTGAGTGGTGATGGCTCGAATCCAGCGCAATGTCACGGGATGGGGACGCGTGCAATTCTCGCCGTTACGCTAATATGGGGACACGGAGACTACTCCGAGGAGTGCAGACGGCGAAACCGCGATCACGTCTTTGGAGGAATGGCCATTGTGGATGGCAAAAAGGGCGTAAATAATTTAATTGCGAGAGGTCGGCGACGTGGACGTGGAAATCGATTCGTCTCATTTCACATATGCTCACATGCGGACCACACTATAAAACTTGCACGGTACGTTCCTCCTCGTCAAAGTTCAAGTTCAAGGTTTCTACTCCTACAGAATAATACCAGAATGAAAAATATTTAAATATGTATGTATATATTTTACATTACATTCTAAATGATATATTATATTAGATAGTAATTCATGAACATGGTGGCGACCAATTTAAAATGCTAAATTTTCCTGACATTTTTCTGACTCTTCCCTGATTCCAGATTTTTTTCCCTGACCCCTAATAATAATTTCATCTAACCAAACCAAATATGGGAGAAAACAGTTGCTCATTACTTCAGAATAAACCGCGAAGCAATTTTAATGTGCCTGCCGTTCAAAAATCTAAATTCAAAATTTTATATATTTCATCAACAAACACTCTTAGTTGCAGTAACGGATAATTTAAGAGAAAATAGTGGACGCATATTTAGAATTTGCGAAATTTGATAATACTTTTCTAAAATTTATTAAGACTAAATCAAACATATGCATTATATTTTGAAGTTCACAATATTGTCAATGTTTTATACGCGTGGCGCATGAAGTAAAATTTCTAAACTCGGGTCGGTGCGCGACCCTAGACAAATTTTCATCGCGGGGCTTTTCTAAACTCGAAATTTTACTTCATGCTTGGTCTAGGAGTGGAAACACTCGTTATAAATTTCGATTTAAAAAAAAAAATCGAATTCTTGGAAAATTACACGGTGTATACCGCAGAGCTGGGATGAATCCTCAAAAACAGGATTCGAATCACGAATCCGAATCACCTTATATGATTCGAATCACGAATACTCGTATAAAGGATTCGTAAGTGAAAAATATGATTCGAATCAAAGATTCGAATCCTCATTTTTGAATCACGGATTCAAATCCTTTAAAAATAAATTTGAATCTATTATTTGCAACCAGTAATATTTTATTCCATCAGTTTCTATTAACAAAAATGTTCATTTACCGACTAAATATCTGATTAAATAATGATTTTAATTAATAATGATATATGTGTTATTGAACTTCATTTTAAATCTGTGTTTTGTACGCGTGGCGCATGAAGTAACATTTCGAGTTTAGAAAAGCCCCGTGAAAATTTGTCGAGGGTCGCTACGCGACCCTCGACAAATTTTCTACGCGGGGCTTTTCTAAACTCGAAATTTTACTTCATGCTTAGTCTGGGAGTGGACAACACTCGTTCTTAGAAGTTTCAAATTGAAGGATCACTCTAGCTTAGTAAGTTTATTACCATTTTACAAAGGCCATAGTTTGAAGGACCAATCATGGTCTTCGGAGACCGAAGGACTACAGGGAATCGAAGTTTCTTTACAAGAAAACAACGAATATCTGAAGGTTAACAGCATGGGTAGGAAAGAAAACATCTAATTTTGAAAAAATATCGAAGTTGGGTTGGTTTTTAGTGCGTTTTTAACTTCACTTTAAATCAGTGTTTTATACGCGTGGCGCATGAAGTAAAATTTCGAGTTTAGAAAAGCCCCGTGAAAATTTGTCTCGGGTCGCTGCGCGACCCTCGACAAATTTTCTACGCGGGGCTTTTCTAAAGTCGAAATTTTACTTCACGCTTAGTCTGGGAGTGGACGGTCAAGATTTTCTACATGTAGAGATTTTCGATATTTCTAGATTTTTGTCGATTTATTTACAGTTTGTTATTGTATTAAATGCAACTTTAATATTAAATAAATACGATTTTTAGGAATAGAATATTCACCCATTAAGAGCCGAGCAAATTATAAAGTTGACTCTAAAACTTAATTTTAGGTAAAATTTTGCATCTTTTTCTATGATTTCAATAAATGATTTATTATATTACATACGTCGATTCTTTAAAACAGTTAAATTTAAAGTTCAAACGAGTGTTGTTCACTCCCAGACTAAGCATGAAGTAAAATTTCGAGTTTAGAAAAGCCCCGCTTAGAAAATTTGTCGAGGGTCGCGCAGCGACCCGAGACAAATTTTCTAAGCGGGGCTTTTCTAAACTCGAAATTTTACTTCATGCGCCACGCGTATAAAACACTGATTTAAAGTGAAGTTAAATATGCACTGAAAACCAACCTAACTTCGATATTTTTTTCAAAATTAGATGTTTTCGTTCCTATTCATGCTGTAAACCTTCAGATATTCGTTGTTTTCTTGTAAAAAAAAACTTCGATTTCCTGTAGTCCGTCGGTCTCCGAAGACCATGATTGGTCCTTCGAGCTGTAGCCTTTGTAAAATGGTAATGGTAAAACTTAGTAATCTAGAGTGATCCTTTAATTTGAAACTTATAAGAACGAGTGTTGTCCACTCCCAGACTAAGCATGAAGTAAAATTTCGAGTTTAGAAAAGCCCCGCGTAGAAAATTTGTCGAGGGTCGCGCAGCGACCCGAGACAAATTTTCACGGGGCTTTTCTAAACTCGAAATTTTACTTTATGCGCCACGCGTATAAAACACTGATTTCAAGTGATGTTAAAAATATACTATTAAGGTTGGACATTTTTCATGGTTAAGTAACCAAATACGCATTCACAAATATTTGAATTATTCGAAAATTTAAATATTTATATTCAAATATGAATAATTTAGTGACTTAAATATTCATATTAGAATATTTAACTATTTGAATTATTCGAATTCGAATCCCAGCCTTAATAACGATGATTCGAATTATTTGGGAGGATTTGAATCCGTGTATGAGGACTCGAATCCTTTTATAAGGATTCGATTCCTTTTATAAGGATTCGAATCCTTTTACAAGAATTCGATTCCTTTTATAAGGATTCGAATCCTTTTATAAGGATTTGAATCATCTACGTCTGGATTCGAATACGAATCCTTTTAAAAAAATGTAACGAATCCGGATCACGAATCCGTTTTCACTAAAGTATTCGAATACCTCTTTTGAATCCTCTAAAAGGATTCGAATCCGGGAATCGAATCCTGAATGATTCGAATCCTGCCCAGCTCTGGTATACCGGGATATGTATAAGTACTTAAAAGAAAAATTCCTTGATTATCATATCTAAATGTCAAACATTAAGAAATGTCTAAAATGCCGAGAAAGTATAAAAAACTAAACATCGTAGAAAATCTATTACACTTTTTGTGTGTTGAATTATTAAATTAAAAGATATCTTGTTGTTTTCTTTTCTTTTATCACTTAACAAGACGTTCCACCATTTTTCAATATTTATGCCAGTTACCTCAATTATTAACACATTTTGATGATTTTTGACAATGTCACTTCGTCTAACATATTTCTAAAAATCATTAAAATATAAAATTTATAATTTTATTAATTTGAATAATAACTTGATTTGCAATAAATGTTAATTTATTTCTCAATTGTAAAGTGTCATGAATTTCAACAATTTTTCCGAACAGTGTAAATGTATGTTAGTTAAATAATCTGTTAATTTTCTCTATATAACATTTTGTGTATTTTGTTTTCATCTGTCATCATGGATTTTGTATCAATTTGTTAATTTAAATAAAAATAATAACAAGAAAACTTAACAATTACAAGTATTTCTTGTACCTTTTTATTTAATTTTTTTTTTCGATATTCTGAATACAGAATTGCGCATTTTCATGCGCAAGATGCCAGAATTGTTAAAACTGTTCGCGCTCGGTAAGAGTAGAAATCCCGAATTAAAGTTGAATATAATTTGATTTTTCACGATCTCAAGTAGGTAATTCTACAGATCTAAAACTTGAATTTGAAATTTTATTTATTTTTCTGTTTCTTAAAATTATATATAATTAATATTGTTGAATTAGTAAATTTTTGTATATTTGATCAATTTTATTTCTGATGTTGTTAGGTTTTTTGTTTTTTCGTAAACTTAGCCATTATTTCTTGTTTTATTTATTTGTTTTATCCTATATTTTAGGTTAAGGTTAGTTATGGTGGAAACCGAGGTCAAAAAAATATATATATATATATATATATTTGTTTTTTCAACGGTTTGTTGGTTTTTGAAAGTTTTATATATAAAAAATAATGTTATTTAAAATTTATGATTTTTGACCATTTTATGATATGTAAATCGGAAAAAATATAATTGTATTAATTTTTTGTTAAAATTGTACATTTTAACATATTTGCCAATGTTTGTTAAGTTTGACGATTTTATTTAAAGTTTATGATTTTTGCTAATTTTAAGAATAACTAAAATATTGTTGATTATGGTTTGTTTAACTATTTTATTTATGACGTCATATTATTCTTGAACAAAAAATCGTCAAGATCAACAATTTTGACGATTTTTTGTTGATTCAATCAATTGAATGATTTTTTCAATATTAGCTTTTTTTCTTATTCTTTTTCCGTATGTAATCCAAAAAAGAAACTATTGTTTTCTTAAACATTTTTAAATCAAAAATGTTTGCGAAAATATCTGTTTTGAGATCGATTAAGACCATTTCTGAAATATGTTTGTCTGCCTGTGTGCCTGTATTTGTGTCTGCGGACGGTGTACAACTTAAGCTTTTGATTTGAGGTTCTGAAAATCTATTGTTGAGACCGCAGAAGCCGGAAGTGGTAGTTTACTCTTTTTCTTGATATTTTCTTAAATATTGTTCATATGAAAAAAAAAAATAAAGATAATCAAAAAATAAACATTTATTGTTGATACACTTTTTTCGTAGAACTTTTAATTTTCACTCAGTTTTGAAATAAGTGCGTTTTCGCTCAATTTCGTTTTTTTGAGAATAAAAATCACATAATTAAGGTCGGAAATTCACATGTTATTTGGCCATTAGAACGAACAACGATTAATCTTCCACAATAATGAAAAAAGATCTTTAAAACTTATACATATTGCACATTGAAGCTATGCGAATAAATTGACGCTATTCTTAAAAAAAAAATGTTTCTTAAATTATTTATAAATCAACTAATGGAACACTCTTAAATGATTACATAAATCCGTGTAATACTTCCATAGAAAACATGATTTCTTCTTCATATTGCTTTTATTTATTGAAGTAATTATTGTAAACAACAACAACATTAAATAGATTAATCTAAAATAAATGATAAATAAAATTAATCGTTGCTTAGAAATCTTCATAAGAGCAATGTAAATTTTGATTATGCTTTTAATAAATAGGAGGCAGCATCTTGCTATTTTAGTAATATCTTAAAGTTATACTGTCATTTCCAAAAACATGTGAAAAGAAATTGGGTTTGATATGTACAATTCGTGTACAGCATTTGTCGCGAGACGGGTTCCCGGTGCGCGGCCTTGAATCGCGAATGTAATTTTTCTGCCGCGGACTGTTCATTGATTATTTTGTTGATACCCAACAAAGAAAGACATTATTAAAATGTTTACCCAAAACATTCTTTAAATATAAGTGCATTTCTGGATTCATGTTTTGAATAATGCCGGTATATGTTGATTCAAGTGATGAGTGGGAAAAAATCCTTTTTCATTTATTTACCAAATTGAATGTGCGACACTCAGCGGTTTTATTACCGAGGCACTTAGTCAGCTTAGCGTCTAGAGGTCGAATTGGGTTATTGTAATTTCTCATTTTTTGTACGGCTTAGCCTACTCAGCTTGAAGTGTCGTCTACCCAGCTTAGAGGGTAGACTTCCTCTCGTGTTCGCATCTACTCCTTTTGTGTCCTTCATTGCAATTTACTAAATTAAGGAGTGCAGCACGCGACAGTCATATACGATATTTGATTTTTTATAGTAATCATTTAAATCTCTTATGTAGTTGCAAATAACATGAATATATATTTTATGTTGCCAGAATTTAACTGTTTGTCTACAATATAAATACAGGGATTTTTTCTTTTACGTAAACATGTGCATAAGCTGTAAATTTTCCGACATGCATGTTGTTTTTTAAAAGAGTTGAATTTGAAGTTTTAAACGAGTGTTTTCCACTCCCAGACTAAGCATGAAGTAAAATTTCGAGTTTAGAAAAGCCCCGTAAAATTTGTCGAGGGTCGCGCAGCGACCCGAGACAAATTTTCTGGGCTTTTCTAAACTCGAAATTTTACTTCATGCGCCACGCGTATAAAACACTGATTTCAAATGAAGTTCAAATATACATACATTTCACAGTATTTTAGTGTTTTATACGCGTGGCGCATGAAGTAAAATTATTACAACGCATTTTCTTAGCCATTATTAAGCCAAAGTTAAAATAATGCTAAAACTGCATCGATTTTAGGAGCACGAGTAAAAAATCAACGGATTGTCAAATCAACATAAAATTCATCATACACAGAAATGAATAAAATTTGATTTGCTATAATTGAAATTAAAATCCTCTACTGATTGTTTTAAATTATCAGTTCATAGATGAAATATCGTTATAAAGTGATTAACCGTATTTTGTTTAAAAAATTATAAAAAACCATAGTTTTATGTAATTAACATGAAATTTACGGAATATACTTGGAATATATTGCACTTACATATGCTTTAAAGACAATGAAATTATCTCAACGCATTTTCTCAGAATTTAAGCTAAAGTTGAAATTATGCAATAAAATAATCGAGTTTAGGAAATTCTACACAAAAATTAATAAACGTTGATTGGCTATAATTGAAATTTAAATATCGTCACAGGATATTTAAAAATATTAAATCAAAGGTAAATTTTGATTGGATATACAGGGTGTCTACGATAAACCGTTCGTTAAAAGTTTATAGGGTTACAGTTGCACTAAAAATTTGAAAAAAAATGCTTGTCATACGGTTGAAACAGTTCTCCTCATGTGAAATATTTTACACTTTATATCACTTCCGCGTCCACCGGAAGTAGCACCAAATTTGTTATTTTAAATGGAACACCCTATATGTTAGTATTTTTTTGGATTCCTTGGTTATATTGCAACATATTTTATTTGAACATATGACAACTTATTTCTTATAGTTTTTAAGCAAAAGAAATATTTCTAAAAATGTTACCTCTAAAAGGCATCTTGAAATCTGTTTGTAACTTCTCTTAAGAGTAAGATAAAAATATGATTTATATCTCTACTTGTACCTAGACGATGCCTCTATGAGTACATTAATTGGGAACTGTCAATTTTGTCAATAAGTGTTCTTAAATTGTCAATATCGAAGTGCCCTCTTCAATATCTCGTAATTCAATTTTTTTTTAAATGGAATGATCCATTTTTTATCACATGGTACGATTGGAGGCAAGATTTCCTACAAAAAAGTATTAGAAACTATACTCCTGAAGCAAAAGGTTTTCGAATTATTTCGGAGATTGGTTTTTCCTCGCATTTATGCAGAGAATAGGCAAGTAGTAATGCTTTTGTTTTGTCGCGTATATAATGCGAAATGTCAAATAATAAACACAATTATACAAAGTTATACAGAAATCAACAAAATGAATAAATACACCCATCAACAAATTATCAATGCATTCTGTATACATGGCAACTGCGATAGAATTGTTACCAGATCATGTAGAGTATTTAATAAAAGTTATCCACATTTGCCGGCGATGAATAAAACAAGATTTAGAAGATTGGAATCAAATTTTGTTCAACTGGCAGTTGCCATGTATAAAGAATAAATTGATAATTTGTTGATTTAATTACACAAATTTAAAACTTTATACTAATTCTTTTCATTATTTGACATTTCGCAATACAATCGCGACAAAACAAAAGCATACTACTTGCCTACTAATATTCAACTGCGACTTATGTGCGCATTATACCCTGCATAGATGCGACGAAAAACGAATTTTCGAAATAATTTGGAAACTATTTGCTTTAATCATCTTTAATACTTTTTTGTAGGACATTTTTCCCCCAATCATACCATGTGATAAAAACTGGGTCATTCCATTTAAAAAAATTGAATTACTAGATATTGAAGAGGGCACTTAGATATTGACATTTTAAGAACACTTATTGTCAAAATTGACTGTTTCCAATTAATATACTCATAGAGGCAACCTCTAGGTATAGGTAGAGGTATAAATCATATTTTTATATTATTCATATATTATTCATATACAGACAGATTGCAAGATGCCTTTTAGAGATCAAAATTCTAGAAATATTTTTTTTTCTTTAAAACTATAAGAGATAAGTATACATATGTTCAAATATAATATGTTGCAATTTAAATGAGGAATCCAAAAAATTACTAATATATAGGGTGTTCTATTTAAAATAACAAATTTGGTGCTACATCCGGTGGAACCGGAAGTGATATAAAGTTTAAAATATTTCACATGAGGAGAACTGATTCAACCATATGACAAGGAATTTTTTCAAATTTTTAGTGCAACGACAACCCCATAAACTTTTAACTAACGGTTTAGCGTAGACACCCTGTATATATATTTATTTTAGAAGTGTATTTTTTATTAAATTAAATTCTATTAATTTTAAATAATTTTTGAACATTTCCTAAAAATTGTTTGGGTTAATTTTTTTCAACGTTACAATAAAAGTTCAATTAATAACTTATTTATCAGTGTGTGTTTATTCTTAAAATTGTTTTTTCGGTAGCTTATTTACTAAGATTTATTTTACCTAATTTCGGTGTAATTTAAGTTTTTCCAATTTATTCATCGAAGTTTAGTAACACATAAATAATGCACACAAATTTGTTTTTGTTCTAAATTTGAACTTAAAAATAACACAAACACTATTTAGTTTAAGTCATAAATTTGCTAATAAAGCAAACTGCAAAATAAGTATTCGATTGATTGTCTAACGAGGGTTTCCACTCCCAGACTAAGTATGAAGTAAAATTTCGAGTTTAGAAAAGCCTGAAAATTTGGATTTGCTGGGGCGTGCGAGCGAAGCGAGTCGCGCCCCAGTAAATCCAATTTTTCAGGTTTTTCTAAATTCGAAATTTTCCTTCATGCGCCACGCGTATGAATCACTAACTTCAAGTGAGATATTCAACTAATTGGCTAGAGTGAAACAAATTTAGTATGTCAATGATCAATTCTTCAAATTACGATTAAAGTGCTATGATAGACACATGAACATTTTTTTATTTTGTTTAATATTTTATAGCATGTCAAATGTGTGCTCCGAACAGAACTAACAATTTGTCAGTTATTTAATGGCATTATTTGCACTATCATCTTTATTTGACAAATTAAAATATACATGTAACTTAACAATATATACTTATAAGTGTTTTGTTGTTGTTTGTCAAATAGATTATCAATCTTAGGTCTTTCCACCTAATTTCTAGATATATATGGTTATTTTTAATGAGATATTAGCTTCAGGCTATTTCTTATAAGTATTGGTAGTAATCATTTAAACAACGAAATATCCACAGATATCTAACAATAGAAAACGGTGTTTTTATGTATAACATGACGATGCCACGGTCAGAGAGCAATAGATGGCGTTAGCTATCTAATATATTTACACATAGGCTTTTCAAAGTTTTAAATGGTCAGTAGTCCACAGCGCTGGATCAGGACCATACGAAACGTATCTGTGGGTATCCGATGTCGGAATAGTGAACACAAATTTAGTTTTAATAAATTGACTGAAATCGCAATTTCCAAAATTGAATTGTGTAATAATTCATGTTTTCATTGTTTATCACAACATTTACTGTTTTGTTATAAATAATAATCCTCTGCCAGAGGATTAAACGACACTAGAGATTGGAATACCGGTTAAACGCCAAAAATGCTCTTCAAAATTTACAGGTATTTTGCCGAATTTTTACCGGTATTTCGGTATTCTATATACTTTGTTAAACCATTTAATGCGATAATATAATTTTATAAAAAAATTAAATTAATTATTGGCATACAAAGTAAAATAAGAGATTATTGTTATTTATGAACGAATGCAATACAGTTGCCATGATTGCAGTTTTTTAGGTTCTTGAAAAATCAAATAAAATGATCGTTTTTTAAAGTTTAATTGAAAATAACTTAACAATTACCGATAGGGCCATTTTCAGATTTTCGCATATTTTAAAAGAACAATGTTTGCTTGTTAATGTCCATACTACATCAATACCATGTTTATACAATTTTACGATTTTAAATTTTGCTCTCTCCAAAACATGAATATAATTTTACTTTCTTAATATCTAAACAAAATTACAAGTTATGATTTTTTTAAATGTATTGGTGAGCGAAACTCGATGTCTCAGCTCTATTACAAGAAAAGGAAAAACGATAGAAAAAATCTAAAAAGAAGTTCATAACTGGGACTGAGTAAAAGATATATTTTTAGGCAAACTTATATATTTTTCCAAATTTGGAAACTGAAGTAATGACGTCATAGATTTTTTTTCCAGAAAGATATTAATATATTTTTTTAAAAGAGCTAATTTTTCTAAATAAACTCTGTAGAGGAAAAAGTGTACCGGTAAACCGTTTTGATTGAAAAATATACCGAAACACCGGTATTTTAAAAAGTCGGTATATTTCCAATCCCTAAATCCAACATGATTTTTATTAAATTAACGTACGCCACTGACGTCAAACGCATCTATTTTCACGTAAACAAAACAGCGCGACCTTAAAACCCGAAGGCCGTTTTCCCAAATTATGATTCATTTTTTGGACGCCCGCAGCGACGCTGGCTGCAGCGGTTTTCGCGTATTAATCTAGAAACGGAAGCGCGTCTGTTTTCAAAGCATATTTATACTTATACTGCAATGAAGTGATCAACAGGTCGATAATTAGTCTGAACGTCAAATATTTATGTCTTCGGTTTCATGTAAAAGTAATTAAGTGCTATTCACATGCTTTGTACTTAGTGTCTTTTAACTTAAAACCGTTGATATATTATTAAGTTGAGCATATTGTTGAATATGTACTGCACCTGAAGTAAGTTAATATTGACATTATCAGAACGGTGAAAATACTTCAAAGATTTCATCAATTTTGGCAAAATTAATATTAAAAGGATAGATATTATTCCAAAATATTGTACAATTTTACATAATATTTGTTTAATAGATGTTTAAGTTATTATCAATAAGGCTTACCTCAACAATAGCCTGGTCGTCATTGGGCCATAATAATCTTTCTGAGGTAGGCCTACTGGCGAGATAGAATGCTGATGCCGCTGCCACCCCTGTAAGCGCTAAGGCGCCTGCGCCCCCTCCGATGTAATGGAGGTACTGCTCCATATCTTCTACTGCAAAAATAAAAGAAGAATGTTTTAGTTTAGATACAAAATTCACAGTTCACTGTGTTTACTTGTAAACATAATCAATAAGTTAACCCACAGAATGAATTATAAATCATACCTTTGTATTTTAAGAAAGGGCGCTCGCACGATGGGCAAAGGGGGTCAATTGTCCCCCCCCCCCCACCGGATTTCATCTTAGGGGGCCCAATCAATTTCCCAAATTATATAAAAGGTAAATGAAAGTAATGTTAAAAAAAATCTATTTTAATATACAGGGCATTACTAATTTCTATTTTAGAAAAGAGAAAGTAAAAAGTTTAAAATTGACCGATTTTAAAAAACAATTGCCTGAAAATTAACAGCGTATGTATTGGGATATGTATACTTTTCATTATACGAATTAGCTCTTTATTATGTTTCGTAATTTCTCAGCAAAACTGTTAACTTCATAATTTTCACACGTTTCTCAGTCTTGTACAGGTGTCGAAATCAAAAACATTTTTTTTTTGTAGAAATGTCAACAATTTCGAGAAATGTTCAATAAAGTTGTAGAAAGGTTTAATGTTTAGACTCGAGCATAATTATCAACTGTTAATCAATATGTTGAAAATAACCAAAGTGATGCAAATAAAATTTCAATTCAATTTATATAAGTATTAATATTAGGAAGTATATACTGTTTTTTTAAATTTAAGTATACTTTTACATAATCCATATAAACATTTGCTAAATTCATCAAGATGAGATCAAACCTAAGTACTATATTTTAAACTTTACAATGTTTCAGTGTTTATACGCGTGGCGCATGAAGTAAAATTTCGAGTTTAGAAAAGCCTAATTTGGATTGGTCGCTCCGCTTCGTTACGCGACCAATAAATATTTTTTCTAAACTCGAAATTTTTCTTCATGCTTAATCTGGGAATGGAACACTCGTTAGAAGCTTCAAATTGAAAGCTTTTACAAAAACAACGAAAGTCTAAATTTTCAGCGAAAAATCTTGATATCTATACCTAAATTCAAAATTCCCTGAATAGTGCATTAATCAAATTAATCAATTAATTAAATTGAAGATATTCGTATAATTATCTGATAATTATTAAAATGCACAAAATAAATTCAATTGATTGATTAAGGTAATGAAATCCTAGAAAATTTAAAATAGAAATATTTAAAATTTTAGTAGAAGAAATCTTTATTTTCAGAGTTACTAGTTACATTAACAAATCAGTTGTTCGTTAGAAAATTATTGAAAATTGAAGAAATCAACAAAGTAGACATAAACCATCGAATATTTTTGAAATATTAATTACTTGTGTTTGTTGTATTTTTGTGAGTCTGTCTATTTACTATTTTTTTGCTATACTTTTATATAATTATATTGACTGAACTTGACTCATCCATAAAAGTGTCATTACTTGGAAATAAATAAATTTGATTGTAATGCAATTTTATGCATTTCATGAAAATCACCATAATTTATTATTATTCCTACGTAAATTGAAAAATAAAACTTGAAACTTAAGCTGGATTTCAATTATTAATATAGAGAGTTTTTCTTTTAAGTATACAGACTCCAATTACAGCGTATATGCTGTAAATCTTTAGAGGTAAAATTTCGAGTTTAGAAAAGTCTGAAAATTTGGATTGGTCGCGTAGCGAAGCGGAGCGACCATTCGAAATTAGGCGTTTCCAAACTCGAAATTTTACTTCATGCGCCACGCGCATAAAACTCTGATTTCAAGTGAAGTGCAAAACAGAATACTAAAGTAGTATCCTACAGACGTATATTCTAAACTTTACATCAAATCAGTGTTCAATTCGCGTGGCGCATGAAGTAAAATTTCGAGTTTAGAAAAGACTGAAATTTTACTTCATGCTTATTCCGGGTGCCATTCCCGTTAGTACTTCAATTTAAACTCTTTTACAAAACAACGAATGAATATATAATTAAAAGTGATGAATTTCATCAACATTTACATGTTGATGAAATTCATCACTTTGCAATATGAAGTAATTTTGTCAATGTTTATGATCGTCTCAAAATGTGTTAGGTTGCCTTCGCGAATATATTTTCGAAAATTATTAAATTTGACTACATTTATCGACTCTTGTGGAATATTCATCAGTTTCATTAATTTTTAAAAATGTAATTTTATTTTTATAACTTAAAGAATTGCAATAATTGAGTGAACAAATTTTAATATATCGATATTTTTCAATATTTAAAGCCCCCCAGGGTCCCTGATTGTTAATATTATTATTATTATTACATTTTTCCCCCCTCCGAAAAATATTCTGCGGACGGTTATGATAATAAGTGCAAAAACCTACGCTAATTGTTGTATGATGATTACCGAATCATTATAAAATTGTAGAAGTGGTTTAGCACTATTGTACAGGGTGACCTAAATTGGATGTTTTTATAGAGTATCTCAGTAACCCGAACAGTTAGACAAAATTTGACATACATGTCATGACCACTTTTTCGGAGAAAATAACAATGTCTTTAACAGATTATGGCTAGCTTGATTAGTTTGGGAGATATCGGGCGTTTTTAAATTGTTGGCTATTTTAAAATACGTCTTTTTCTCAATAACTATAAGATATACAAATAAATAGTTAACTAGTTATTTGTGCACTTTTCAACGTAGAATTTAGTGGCGTACTCATTTTTTTATTTTAACTTTTAATTTCAGAGTTATGACACAAAGTTGCATTTTTTTAAATGGAACACTCTGTATGTTTGTATGTTATTAAATAGCATTTTAAATTTAGCTTTACATTGATATAGATATTTAACAAAAAATCGTAAAAATACGCAGAAAAAAACGATGACATTGGAAACTAAGTTAGTTTAAATATGAATTTTATAATGTTTGAAGACTTTTGCGATCAATTACTGAGTCTACGGATCCCTTCATTTTTACAAAAATAATACTAACATCTCTGTAATTATACTAGTATGTATTATCAAATATTTATCTAAAAGCTTCAGAGCTAGAAACACAAATTTTCAATAAAAAAAAAACATTGTATAAAAATATAAAGCAATTAAATATGCTATTCAATAACATAAAAATATATAGGGTGTTCCATTTAAAAAAAATGCAACTTCATATCATAACTCGGAAATTATAAGTCCGAATAAAAAAATAAGTACGCCACTGCATTCTACGGTGAAAACTACATAAATAATTATTATACTGTTATTTTGTATATCTTATAGTTATTAAGATAAAGACATATTTTAAAATAGCCAACAATTGAAAAACGCCTGATATCTTCCAAACTAATCGACTTAACCATGATCTGTTTACGTCATTATTAGTATCTCAGAAATAGAGGACATAACGTTTATATCAATTATTTTCTAACTCTTCAGGTTACCGACATACCCTATAAAAACATCGAATTTGGGCCACCCTATACACTGCGGCGCAATAATCATATTACGCTAATCATACTTGCGCTTAGTAAACCAAATCCTAAATAATATGAGAATTTTCGAATCCAGTCACTTTGATGCGCAAAACAAATCAAGTTCGTGTATTTCTTCTGCTCAAAATTTGAAAAAGTGGAAGCTGGCAACGTTAGTTGCACATGTATTATTATTATTTTATGTTTATTTTATTTAATTTGGGAAATTTCTGTCAACCGCGCAAGTGACTGGATTTAGTAATCGGACTATTTTGATTACAGGGCATTTATAGGACACGCATATTCTATCGCTATTACAATATGTATTATGACATCTATGTTGAACTAAAAAAAAATGATGCTTAAGATTATTAAACCTAAGTATTCATATTACCAGTTAATTTTCTATGATATTTTTTTACCGACCGTACACTATTGCGTAAGGAAGGTTTGTAAATTTTTTTAAGCAAATATACGTTTTGTAGTCTATATTTGGGTTCTACTCTACAATATCTCGAAATGGTAAACTTTTGGGTGAAATGGGGAAACCGGAAGTGTTTTCGTCATATCTTGTAAATAATAAACATACTTAATAAATCTTTCATATATAAGTTGTACAGAATCAAGAAATACAGTGTAGTATTTTATAAGGGATAATCGATATACTAAACTTATTATTTACAGTCGGTACCTATGTTGGCCACAGAAGATTTTTTTAATGGGTGAAAATGGTCGTATATAAACACTTACGATGGCGAAACAGGACATGAATATTTGTTCTTTGCCTACAAATGTTAATGTAAACAATGAAAAAAAAAAAAAACAAAATCATATTCTTAATAAAGCCTATTTTTTAGTAGTAAAATAACATATTTCGTTTCTTCTTATATAAAAAACTTTTCCTCAAGTTGCTCAAGTATATGGTATACAGGGTGTTAATAATTATCAGAGAGGAGTTGTACAATTGTTGGTAAAAAAAAGATAAAAATGACCACCTTGTATTTCAAAAAGTAGACTATAGCTTTATAGGAGATAGATAAATAATTGTTGGGGTGGCCTCTTGACCTGTACCTTCGCCTGACCGCGACCTTTGAAGATCTATTGTGGATCCCTGTTATCTTAGACGGCCGGCTCGAGCTTCGCCACTTTGACTAGCCCTATTAACCTTGGGTGTAGCTCTCTGCGCATGGTTTGGTGTTGCCTAGCTTCAGGTATCTAACCTTTGCTAGAGCCTCACATTGGCACAGGATGTGAAGAGGGTCCTCTTCTTGGCAGAATCTACATATCGTATCCTCTGTGTTGAGCCTACAGTGCCCTGCTACTAGAAGTACAATAGCCTTAACCATTTTCCTATCTTGGTTGAGAAAATTAGTCGTAAAAGTCGGCGATTGTTTTTTCAGAAACTGTTTCGCATGCCTCTGCCCTCGTGTGTTCGTCTACCAGGTTTGAGTCTCCGTCAATTCTTTTATACATTTTCTGACTGCGGTTTTTGCGATACCGCAGGAGGGTTCCAAGGCTCGTCAAGCGCATTCACTGGCCAGTGAATGCGCTTGACGAGCCTTGTTTGGCCAGTTCGTCTGCTTTATCGTTCCCTTGATGACCCTTGTGTCCTGAGACCCATACCATAGTCACTTTTTTGAGACCGTCCATTTCGTAAGGAGCACTTATACAGTCCCGCACTAGCTTGGCTATCCAAGAAAACAGCTATTGATCGACAATCTCTGTCTTGCCTTGCTATTTCTCAAATGCTTCTACCTAGAACACTGTGGTGTCCCTCGGTAGACTGACCGAAATTGTTTTCGGGTTTTGTACCGTATATTCCAGCTCCGACTCCCTTTAGCTGTCTTTGAGCCGTCGGTATACCAGTTTGATTCCGCATTGATAGGTGGGACGCCCGCCCAGTCTTCCCGCTGCGGAATCATTACATTGTATTTCCTGACGAAGTTATATTTCTTGACTATGGTATCGCTTGGCATTCTTCTTCTAGCCTTTGGTACCTTTTTTCCGTGTGATCGGTTTATGGGCGCCTGTCCTTGCATTAGTCTATATGTTACGGACCTGGCCTTCCCTTGGATGAAAATGTGCAGTAGTGTTAAGTTCAGGATAATTTCTAGGGCTGTCGTCAGGGTAGTGCTTAAGGCTCCTGAGACATTGAGCCATGCTAGTCTTTGTGTGCTGTTCAGGAGCCTTATCGCCCCCTGTTGCCCCGTCCTTGTCCACCACACTACTGCTTCGTAGGTTATCATGTATATGACCATATGGTCATTTTGGGGTTTAGCCCCCAATTTTTCCCGCACATTCTTCTACACGTTTCGAATGCTAATAAAGCTTTTTGGCGGTTTTTGTGATGTGCGTCTTCCACGCCATTTTATCGTCGAAGATTACTCCCAGGTATTTCGCCTTCTTGAAAAATGAAAATGTTTGTGCCCCCGGGCGTCGGTGGCCTTAGACCTTCTAACACTCTTCTTTTTGTGAACACGACAATTTGTGTTTTTTCGGGATTAATCGCTAGTCGTTTCCGTCGACACCAATTGTCTACTATGTTTAAGGCCCTTTGTGTACGGTGTGAGATAACTCCTGCGAACTAGCCTCTGATAACCATGGCCAAATCATCCGCATAGCGTTAGCAGTGGATGTCTTCTTCGGACAGTTTCCTTAGTAAGCCGTCCACTAGAGTTGTCCAATAGCAGTGGAGATAGTACCCCTACCTGCGGGCAGTCTCTGCCGGCTCTAGCCTTAATGGTGTGCCCTCCTAGACTGGATAAGATTGTCCTTTCCTCTAGGCTAGCCCTAATGTATTGGTAGATACTTGGCGGGATTCCTTTTCTTGCTTGTGCCTCCATGAGCGAGTTGGTTGTGACATTGTTAAACGCCCTTTCTATGTCTAGAAATCTGACCATAGCTATATCTTTGTCCTTCACTGACTATGTGATGAGCCATTTTAGGTCGTCCAGCGCCGAGTCCGTAGACTTTCCTGGCTGGTATGCGTATTGGCGATTACTGAGGGGATTTTTCTCCAGTAACTTTATAGGAACTTTTTGTATTAGAATTAGACGAGGAGTCTCCCTGTGAAATATTTCCTCGACATTAATTAACACCCTGTATAAATCCTACTCCCAGGTTATCGGAAAATAGTTGAAATATTAAAGAATTACCGAAATATTAATCGACTACTTCTTGTTATTATTATTATTTAAACCTCACCACTTAAACTGATTTTTGCTCCAGATGAGAGGTCACTTAAACTCCTGAAGTAAATAATCAGAATATCCGAATTAAAATTTTACGAAAGCACCAAACGTGACCAACTGCCATCGGACACAGCGAATATAAAAATTCAACAACGATTGCACAGAAATAACGATCGGATATCATCAGGATGCAGATGGTATTTTAAACGATTTTTATTCCGAATCAAAATCCTAATGACATAATCCGCTCGAACACGCACGGAGACAAATCATTTTAAATTTCCTGTTGACCGCGAAACAAACAAAAACAACAAAACACTGATTTAATTAACTGATATACAAACTAGTAGTTTTTTGTTGTTGATGAAATTGAAATTATTTTGATTATTTCACTCAAAGTATTGAAAACCAATAAAATGAGTCGAATTTGCACAACGCAACTCTTTTTAATAAATGTGAAAACCACATGATTCGCGTGGCGTCTACAGGGTTTTTCCATTTAATAAAACTTCATGGTCCCCAGGTGACGATGACGAACGTTTTAATAAATGAGAAAACTCCCTTCTCCTGTTAAGGCATGTCTTAGTGAAACGAATAAATGAAGAAACTAAGAAGAAATTAAAGAAAATGTTTACGTTCTTTCTGTCCCACAAAACACTTAAGCATTGCAGTTTTGGAAGCAGTTTACAGTTTTCTGCAATAACCATTTATACGACGTTGTGGCACTATTAAAGAATAAGGTTTCGGTGGACCTGATCATAAAAAAAAAATGGTTCACGAATGAAGATTGAACATTATTTCTGATGCGAACAAAACTTTATTAAACAAAAATTAACTTGGAGGATATGGGGATGAGCATTCAACTAAAGATACATTTGCGTGAGAAAGAAATAGAAAAAATAATATGAAGAACAACTCCCCCAGTAATTTTAAGGTAGCGGTTTATTAGAATGAGACAGACTTTCTAGATGTTAGCTAGAGTGAGAGAGACCTATATTGCGGTATAAAGTAGTCTTTTGAATATTCAAACTAAAATATTGCCCGGGCCGGGTTTATTCTATTATTTACACAGGCCGGGCCGGCTTGAGTCAATTATTTCATGACCGGGCCGGGATTGCAAAATTTGCTAGCAGGATTGCCGCGCCGGGCTCCAAAAAATCGGGCAGTGCAACATGGGTGTAGCCAAGAAATATATTTTTGACGTGTCAGGTGATAATAAATGACATCATAAGTTCTTAACAAATATTTTGACTCTGTGCCCCTCTTGTCCCTCGCGCAGCGCTTGGTGGTCTCAATTGTCGATTTCGTGATCAAAAATCGAAAATGTGATATTTTTTTACTCTAAATAGGTTTTCGAGGTCGCGGATTTCAAATTTTATATTAATTTTTGTAAAAACAAAATAGTGAATCCAATATGGTGGACTTAAAATCACAAAATAATTCGAATTTAATCAAAATTGGGTTATCCTGCACTTCGAGGTCCAGACAAGATTTCATAAACGAATGAAATTCTTGAAAAAACTATTAATTATTCTCCAACGATTGTTTTTCAATCCTAAATTAATCATGAAGTAACATTTGCAGTTGAGAAAAGCCCAAATTCTGGCTTTTCTCAACTCGAAATTTTACTTTGCGCCACGCGTGTAAAACACGGATTTATAGTAAATACATATTTTTATGATTTTGTTCATTTAAAAATTGATGAAACAAATTTCAGTTAGTTTTTTCTAAATTTAATTCACAATTTTATATTTTTACAATTGTTGTTGTTGACGGTTTTCTTGAATTTAGAAGATTTTAAGTCATTTTTGAAGTTTCGAGAATGTTTGATGAAATTCCAAAATGCTTGGTTAATCTTTAACGTTTTTAGTAATTTTTTCCAAGATATCCTTAATTTTAATATAATATTTTATACTTTTCGTCAAGTTTACAAGATTTTAATTAATTTTTATAATTTGGTCTTGTTTTATGAAATTTAAAAAATGTTGATACTATACATGAATTTTCTAGATTTTCGTCAGATTTTAAAACATTAGCAATTTCCGTGAATTTTCTAAACTATAGTTAATTTCATGAATTTCAACGATTTTAGTTAATTTTTAGAATCTCGACCGTTTTTCGTGAATTTTCAACGTTTTAGTAAATTTTAAAATCTAAGCGCTCTCGTAAATTTCCGTTTCTGTTAATTTCTAAAATTCCGACGGTATTCATGAAATCCAAAGATTTTCGATAATTTTCAAAAACTAGACGCCTATCATGTTATTCAAGATTTTTGATCATTTTTAAAATCGAGACGGTTTTTGTGAATATCTAAGATTTCCGTTAATCTTCAAGATTTTAACATCAGTGTGAATTTCCAAGAAGTTCGTTAATTATTAGAATTTATCATGAATTTTCAATAATTTTAAAAATTTATCAATAATTTTTCAGCATTGCTATTAATTTGACATTACTTTGATTATGGGTTATTTTGTGAAAGTAAATTGTTTGTAAAAATGGATAAAGTAGAAACACGAGAGATATCCGACAATTTTACAAATATGAAGAAGGAACTTTTTTACAGAAAGTCCAAACATATCTTCAAATTTTGCAAAAACGAAACCAAAAATCGGTGACATGGGATAAAATTTTCTCAAGCAATTTTATCCCATGTTGCCGATTTTTGTTTCGTTGATACCCCATAATTATGCAAATTCAAATAAAATCAGCATACGAGGGTCGCTTCATTAATAATGCATAGTTTGGCAACACTGCGGAGTAAAAGACGCGTCGATAGTGATTTTTACATAAGTTATAGTTTATGACTTCAGGAAGAAGTCAGTGTTTGTGTTTTATCGATAGGGTGTTTCGTTTTTTTAATGATAGCGATGGTTACATAAGTTGTAGTTTAAGACTTCAGGAAGAAGTCAGTGTTGTGTTTTATCGATAGGGTGTTTTATTTTTTAATGACGAGAGTTAGACATGGAGCCCGCATCGGTGTCGGGTACTATGACTATTGAGGATAAAAGATCAAAGTGCTAACTAATATGATGATTTGGCGTTCAAAGTCAAGTTTTTTTGCATCGAATCATTACTATTGATGCAATATGAGTTACCTTGACCTAGAGCCGAAATCACAGTCAAACAAATGAAAAATTATCCCCATGTCCAAACAAGTTTCGTCGAGCTCAATCTAAGGTCAATCAAATCATGATCTTTGCTTATGAGTACCATGGAATTATCATGACAGACAGAGTTGCATGTAAGTGAAGTGTCACAGGAGTATATTATTGTGATTTCATTTAAATACTGAACCGAAAATTGTAGAAAACCCGACCTAAGTTGCCCGATGCTGGGCCACCCATTCTCCACAACAACGCATACCCGCATATTGCCAATGTCTTAAATGAAAAGCTGTGCGATTACAGTTAGGAAGTGTTACCTTATGCACTTTGACTTATTCCCAAAGTTGAAACTACACATGCGAAGACATTATTCATCTCTAAAAGAGCTTTCTGTCGCCGGTACCCGAGTCATTCGTCAGATGAAGAAAGATGGCGTATTAGATGGTATTGTAAAGCTTCCCAGACGTTGAGAATTCGTGATTGAGAAGCAGAGAGATCATGTTGAAGGATCGTAAAGAGATTATATCAAAAAATGAACGTGCAAAGAAATAAAAAATAATGTGCATTATTTATGAAATGACTATCGTATAATAGTATTAAAATGAAATTTAAAACATCTTATCAAATAACCGAGATCGCTATGCATTTCCACGAATACGGACACTCTATACATTATTAAAATATATTTGAACGTTTATGAGTAGACGTATCACAAATAAGGCAATGAATATTTAGTTTTATTTTCTTACCAATCTGTAGAACCAAATCTAATCCGAAACGCTCAATCAACCTCCATTACTAATCAACTTTTTCTACATACCGATTGATTACAATCAATTTCACTATTATAGTCCTGTATTTACAATATAAAATATTCACATCGAGCGTTGGACTTAAAAATTGGCAATTAAAAACATGTATTTGTTTGCAATTTTATGATTTTTATAAAGCGACTGGTTTTATCATTGCGAACTCGAAGACTAATCGCAAATGCCACTTCCTGTCACAGCAGAGGATGTACCAGCAATACAACCTCTTTACTGAATTCGGAACTAATGATTTACATATTCATATACGCATACCTTAAATGTTGTTTGCACAGCAAATATTAGATTAGATGGTTTTCAATGAAGTAATGAATACCACACAGATTTTATTAACACGACAACTATGTCTGTAAATAACGTTTGAATGAACTGAATAGTTAGCACGAAAAATAATCGTATGGTATAAATTAAGGCTGGGAATTCAAATAATATAATATCACAATTGCTTATATTAAATCATTAAGTTATGTACAGATTTAATTAACTAAACTATTTTAAGTTTTTAATCATTTACAGATAATATATAAAATTACGACAATATTCGTATAAAAATCATTTACAGATTTATTAAAAGAAGTTAGTATGCAGCGTTGACACGATTCTAAAGATGATATTAATACTTTCGTTTTAATAAAACATTTTAGTAGATTACTATTGTTAGCTTACAATCATTAAGTTAATAGCGTAATTTAATTCACCTGAACATTTTAGGGTAGAATTTACGAGAGGTGTCCTATGATTGCAGATTTAAAATCTATGATACAACTTTTATATATTAATTGGAAAAATCATATGACAATTATCTATAATATGACAATGTTAAAACAAGCATGGGCCTATTTTCAACAATTATCAAAATCTCAAAACTTGAAGATAATTACGGACGTTGGTTTTTATCAATAGATAAAAATCTAAAGAATCGAAAAGAGACAAAACATTTCTGTTTACTAGAGGTTTCCAATGTTTTTTTTTACTGTTCTTACAAACATCGTTCGATATAATTTAAACGCAAATTGATTTTTATCACACAAAATGTAATCGACTCAGAATTCAATAACCTTAAAATTGGTTTTCGGTTTCCAGTAAAATCTTCCAATCCGTCCGTTTTCTGGTGATCAAAACATTTAGTCACAAGAAAAATAATTATTTCAAGCATTTGCTGTTTTTGAAAAAGTTTAATTTGAACAAGAATAATTCCAATTTAAAAATATTTGAATTCGAGAAAATAAGCTAGGTTTCTTATAGTTTGCACACTTTAAATAATATATAAAATTACGAAAATGTACCTGTTCATACCACACACAACACTTTTTCCAAGTAAGTTTATTTTAATTCTATTCGTAAGATTTTTTTAAGTCATAAGCAAAGCTATACTGAAGAGAGATAAATCTCGGAACGCGTCTATAGATGTCCTTTCATTTCTAATTTCTTGTAATTTCTTCTTTCATTTTTATTTATTAGTTGGTTTAAAGAGTGACTTAAGTTGTCTTATTAATTAAGACACATTGTTTGCATTTTACACGAAAAGCATTTTCGTAATTTTATATATTGTTTAATTTGAAACTTTCACCAAGTGTCTTCCACTCCTTGATTAAGCATGAAGTGAAATTTCGAGTCTAGAGAAGCCTGAAAATTTGGTTTGGTCGAAATTTTACTTCGTGTACCACCCGCCCTTAGCCACGTTATTAATAAACTCAAAAAAATAATCCAATATTTTATTATTCTAAAAAAGGTATTGGTTTAATCCGAAAAAAGCTATTGATTTTTAACACGACAAATATGAATATATTATATTATATATTCCCTCGCCGTCAGAATGTAACTAGCTAACCTCGAGAAGTAATTTCTTCATATTTCCTAAGATGTAATAATAATTGTACATTGAAAACAATTTCTCTGTATCAGATCGTAACAATTGCTTTCATGACTACGAAACAAGAAAAAAAGATACATAATGCATTTTATACATTTGATGAATTTCTTAATATAGTCAAATTTTAAGATTTACCGATCATCGTAAAGTCTAATTTAATTATTAATCTTTGTTTTAAATTAAGGTTTTTTTTTTCTTTTTTCTAGTGATTTTTTCACTATATTGTTATGTCCCTATACACACTGTTTTAAATATGTGAATTATTTATTTATGGTTTTGGTATTTATTCATATACACTTAATACATTTTATTATTTGCTCCAAGTTACGCTTTTACTGTTATAAAAACAAATTTATCTACTATACGGGGGTATAGTAGACAAATTTGTATTGACAAGTGTAAAACATTTATGTTTTTAGCACTAATAATGATTTTATAATAGGAAAAGTATAATTTGGGGCCAATAATAAAATGTATAAAGTGTATATGACTCCCCAGTCGATATGTTCACCAATTATCAAAATATTTTCATATTATATGGCAATTATAATTAAATAATAATAACTATAATTGCCACATAAGATAAAAATTGGTAAAAATATCGACTGGGGAGTCATATATACATTATATATTTTATTATTTGCCCCAAGTTAGGCTTTTACTATTATAAAAAAAATGTATCTACTATACGGGGGTATAGTAGACAAATTTGTGTTGACAAGTGTAAAACATTTATGTTTGTAGAACGAATAAAGATTTAAGGCACAATTATACTATTACCAAGTAGTTTTTATTTTAAACTCATAAAAATAAGTTCTAAACATACACGTATAAAACATTTTTCAGTATTAAGTGAATTGGATAGCTAATGCCATCTAACGCTCCATTGTGGCATCGTCAATGACACGAATGCACAAGTGCATATATAGGTCACTGTTTCGTTCACGGAGCTATACTCTGTGTATCCACAGAAAACAAATATCTAAATTTTATTTGAGTTCAGTATTCCGGCACCGGATACCCACAGACGCGTTTCGGACTTCAAGGTCATCTTCAGTGTGGTTCCGACCCAGTGCTGAGGACCATTCCTCAGCACTGGGTCGGGACCACACTGAAGAGAACCTTGAAGTCTGAAACGCGTCTGTGGGTATCCGGTGCCGGAATACTGAACTCAAATACAATTTTGATCATAATATATAAAATTACAAAAATGTTATTCGTGAAAATGCGAACACTGTCTTAATTAATAAGACAACTTAAGACGATAAATATCCATTGAAACAACTACTTCCCGTGCAAATACTCCTCCAGATATTGAATTGTAAAATGAAATATTTAAAATCTTATTTAATTTAATTTGTTACAATGTTCTATTAAAGTATATGTAACGTTTAGGTCAAATTCTCTTCAAACCAACTAACAAATACAAATTAAGAATGAAAGGAGAAATAATAAAAAATTAGAAGTGAAAGGACTTGGATTAAAGCTAATGTCTTAGGCCATCTATAGACGCGTTTCGAAATTTATCTCTCTTCAGTATAGCTTTGCTTATGACGTTTTAAAAATTTTTGATATTTGTTTTCTGTGGTTACACAAAGTATAGCTCCGTGGACGAAACAGTGACCTATATATGCACTAGTGCATTCGTGTCATTGACGATGCCACTATGGAGCGTTAGATGGCGTTAGTTAGTTATCCAATTCAATTAATAGCGTTCACATATCGGTTTGATATAGTAAGAAATGTTCAGTATTCCTCAGCACTGGGTCGGGACCACACTGAAGAGGACCTTAAAGTCCGAAACGCGTCTGTGGATATCCGGTGCCGGAATACTGAACTCAAATACAATTTTCATTTTTCAGTAATCTTTTTGCAGGCGTGTGTGTTCGGAAATTCTGAATATTTTTCTCTATTTTTCAAACGACGCAATCTGGAAATAAATACTTATTTAATTATTACTGTCATCAATAATATTCATAAAACACAACTGTCAATTACTTTTGAATCAATGCCAGACTTTTTCGTCAAAAATAAAAATAAAATAGCTGACTTTTATTACGACATTTCAGATTTTTATTTTTAACCGTTTTGTTAACAAAATGTGCAAATTAATATTTCAGTTTTTATTCAATGATCTTAAATTATTTTACAACCATATTAACATTTAATTAAACGAATATTTCATATTAGTTCTATTCAATTCAGATATCTAAGAAAACATAACGTGAACGTTACCGTGACAAAGTGAATGTAATCGCTAAAGTACCATTAAAAGTGATGACTCATAAGATTTCTATCAGCACTTCAGCAACTGATTTTAAATGTAATGTTCACTCAATGACTCTTACTATTAAACAGACAACTAACGTATGATCCAATATTACTGTATTAGTTGGCAGTAGTTCTAGGGTAAAATCTAGAGTTTTATTTGTTTTTGCATGGGACTTATTGTAATTGATATATTGGTTTGACCTTTTTTAAGAAATTTAAAGTATCTTTGCATTAAAATATACAGGGTTTTCCACCGAAACCGCACATTAAAAGTATATGGACTTATAATTAAGGTATAGCAGTGGCGTAGATAGCTTTTTGAGATGGGGGAGTTAAGTTATACAAAATCAAGTACAAAAAATAATGATGTGGCCATCATAGTATTTTCCTCGTCATTTAAATAATTGATAATTGACATGCTAAACGTATTTTACTTGTTAGCACGCGTTAACGAGCTAACAAGTAAACATTTCGAGTTTAGAAAAGCCCAGCGTAGAAAACTAGTGTTTTCAATCCTAGATTAAGCATGAACTAAAATTTCGAGTTTAGAAAAGCCTAATTTGGCTCGGTCGCTCCGCTTAGCTACGCGACTGAGCCAAATTTTTAAGCTTATCTAAACTCGAAATTTTACTTCATGCTTAATCTAGGATTGAAAACACTAGTTAGACGATCGCGCGACCCTCGACAAATTTTCTACGCTGGGCTTTTCTAAACTCGAAATTTTAAAAATATATAACGCTCAGATGTTATGGTGATCAATATTTACCGAGATGTAGCAAAAAAATGCAAGAATTACTGTTTTGTGAAGAGTTTTGGAATAATATTAATAAAAGTATAATAAATTTTGTTTGTGCAACTTTTATGTGATAATCGATACCTATTATTATTATTACAAAATATTAACAGTTATTAATTAATTTTGACTGCTGTCAAGATTTTATTGATTAACAGATATGACGTTATTTCCAAGGCACTCTTTGCAAAAAAGAAAATATCATAATTTCAAATATCAAATCTAAAATAAATTATGAGTTCAGAATAAAATATTCTTTTAAAAAATATGGAAATCCAAAATGGCGCCTATAAGAAAAACATATTTGACTATCCCGGGTAAATGTTATAGTTATCTTAAAAAAATGCTTCTAGATTCTTCATTAAAAAGTGCCTGTATATTGTCAAAGTTCTAAATATCCAGATTCTGTAGTTTTTAAATAAAAAGATAAAAACGATTTTTTATAAAATCAGTTTTTTGTTGATATCTCGAAAAGAAAAAAAAGATATTTCAAAATTGTTTTCCGATTATTGTTAGGCCCTAAAATACACAACTTTGCCCCAATTTAACCGACTTTCTATCTCTTCAAATAACTGCGATCCCCATACATTCTGTCGAAATACGGGCACCCTGTATAATTAAATTTATATGAAGTTTCCGAGATTCATGACTTAATCTAAGATATATAATTTGTTTTTCAAAGCAACCGAGATGCCGACAGTTTATAGACACTCGTTACATCTCATTATTAAAAAAAGCATTATAAACAAATTAAACGTTCAAAAAAGAACTGTTTAAAATACAACCATTGTTCTTAAACATGAACAAAATACCATGTCTAATCTCGCACTCCCTCCGTCGCTAAAAGCTATCTACCCCACTGCAACCAATAAAGTAATTCTTAAAAACAACCCAACCACCAGCTGCGTGTTCTTATTCCCACGTAAAGTAATCTAAATACATGCATAATAGTTGTTATTTTCGTGTGTGATACCTGTGAAGTAGAGCGCGGTCGAATTGTTCCCCTTCATATTTTTTAAGCTATGAACCGTTGCGCGTTGTGCCGTGGCCAGTGGTGCGGACAAAACTGCGCCCCTTTGTGGCCGGCTAAATATAATAGCGTTTGTACAGAGGGGTTTACACACAATCAAATGCACACACATTGCAGAAATCCTTCAACTTACACGCACCGCGTGCAAACCCGAGACGACTTAAAATTCGAGACGCGCACACAGCGCTAAAACAAAGCTTCCTTCCGAAAACGGACAAAGAATTATACACGTCATGTGCCAAAAGGCAACACTTTATTATTAAAATCACCAATTACACAGAATTTATTTTTATACATTTCATGAACCTCTCAAATGTCTAGTTTGTAGTCGTCTAATTACTTCTAAAATCGTATTTTGGCAATATTTAAAGTAGATTATCTCAAAAGGGACTAAGTGAAAAAATATGATATTAATACAGATAACACCTATAAAGAGGTGTATATCTGTATTCATTTCATAATTTTTCACTCAGTCCCTTTTGAGATAATCTACTTTAAATATTGCCAAAATACGATTTTTGGAATTTTTGAAAAATTATATAAAAAAAAGAACAAAGTTCTCAAACTTCAAACTTCTGCAGCAAGTATTTCTATAATAAATCTATGCTAGAAAAAAAAAGGTAAGTCTTTCTTCCTTCTAAAAATTTCGCAGCACTAAAACTCCCGTTTTAGAGTTATTTTCAATTTATAGTTGTGATTTTTTTTTCTGCACTTAACAACTTAGGTTATATTATGTAACGACAAGAAAATCTAGAGCATCATTCTGGTAATTTTACTTTTTATTTTGTCTTTCGGCCGAAAAATGGTTACGAAGCAAATTTAAAACGTCCGCCAGAAAAAAAGTATAAGCCTAAAAATGTTTCTGACTACAGTTTTGAACTCAACTAGACTAGCAACGTAGTTTGGGTGATTTCTAATGGATTGACGACCTATTTGAAATTTTGTATATAAATGAGACCTTAGAAATGTAATGAAATTGAAATTACAGAAACGAATCAATCAAATCAAATATTCAATAAATTGCAATAATAATATGTTTGCTCTCTGCATTTCATATAAAAGAATATAAAATTACCCTAAAGAGTGTTTTCCACTCCCAGAATAAACATAAAGTAAAATTTCGAGTTTAGAAAAGCCTGGAAATTTGAGCTGGTCGCGCTGTAAAACGGAGTGACCAATCCAAATTAGGCTTTTCTAAACTCTAAATTTTACTTCATGCGCCACGCGTATAAAAACTGATTTATTCTAAAATTTAAAACCTTACACACACGCATCAATTAAGTCCACATAAGTTAAATAAATTAAAGAAATTCCATTTTATGGCAAATGACATTTACCATTTTAATTCAATATATGGCATATGATTTACTCGCTTCGCTCGCGCGCCCCGACAAATCCAAATTATCAGGAATTTTACTTCATGCTTCTCCCTTGATCTGGGATTGGAAAATACTTCTTATATATGCGCGTTCTAGAGAAACAGGAATAATAGTAATTTCGGAAATAAAAAAAAAATAATTATTAGTTTAGGCATCAACATTAATTTTATGTATAATATATAAAATTACGAAAAAACTATTCGTGAAAATGCAAACAGTGTCTTAATTAATAAGACAATTTAAGACGATAAATATCCATTGAAACAACTACTGCCCGTGCAAATACACCTCCGGATATTGAATTATACAATGAAATATTTAAAATCTTCTTTAATTTGATTTGTTACAACGCTCTATTAAAGTATATGTAACGCTTAGGTCAAATTCTCTTCAATTGGTTTGAACAATACAAATTAAAATGAAAGGAGAGATAGCAACAAATTAGAAGTGAAAGGACTTGGATTAAAACTAATATCTTAGGCCATCTATAGATGGCAATACAATGAGATTTTTAGCATTTGCGTAATCGAGTGTGCTCGACGCCAACTTTTTTATTTTAAATGAAATGCAGTATTTTTATTGCGAATTTGGATTCTGCGTGAAATACCGTGAAAAAAATCATTAAGAAACATCACCTCCAGATTTAATCGTTTTAGAGATATTTGACAATTTTTTAAGAATGCAATGCGTTTCCGTGATTCACTTAAAAAAATCACATCTTCGAACAAACGAAAATCGAAATGACACAATTTTGGCTGTAAAAAGTTGATACCCAAACGTATCCAATGATGATTTTTTTGGAAAAATAAATTAAAGCGTGTCGAAAATTTCATATTGCATTTTGGACAACTTTAAATTGTGGAATATTGATTTTTTTGAATGGAACGCTCCGTATATTTGTACATATTCCGACGGAGAATTCTATACTGGCATTTAGCATGGCTATCTGCGTTTGTTTTCGAGATATTTTTATTTAAATAAAATTAATAAAAATAATAAAGGGGTTTTGAAATTCCAACTTTGAAAAAACAAAATCGAGTGGCTAAAAACAAAATTACAGCATGCAGATTGTTTATTATTATTTGAAACGTTAATAACATTTAAACTGAAATACGTGAAAGTTGTTATTTTGTCAATATCTCAAGTACAAAAATGATGAAAATTGAAACAATAAAAACATCAGGCATTTAACTAATCAATTTTCAATACCGTTTTGATACTTTATTTCTTATTTGAAACTTACGGAATTCGCTTGGAAAATACCATTCTTGATTTTTCAACACAAAGAAATAAACAATTCTGCTGAAATTTTAAATTACGAGGCCATACAGTCGATTTTCTATTTTCCCTAAAAATTAATGATTAATTTGCGATTCGTTGACTTTTCTTTAAAAATTCATTAATAATTTGTTTATTTATGTAATTATTTGAAACACAGAAATTACTTGAAAATATCCATTCTTTATTTTCCAATACGGAAAACAAAAATCTGCTAACATTTGAAATTACGATCCGCCGCTTAATTATTTTTTGTATAATAAAATTAAAAAAAAAAAATTGTTTTTTTTAAATTATCACAATTAAGTTGAAAATAATTTAATTTTTTTATAGCACCAAATTTGTTATTTTAAATGGAACGGCCTATATATTAGTAATTTTTTGGATTCCTAGATTAAATTGCAACATATTTTATTCGAACATATGTACACTTATCTCGTATAGTTTTCAATAAAAAAAATATTTCTAAAATGTTGACCTCTAAAAGGCATCTTAAAATCTGTCTGTAACTTCTCTTAAGAATAAGATAAAAATATGATTTATATCTCTACTTGTACCTAGAGAATGTCTCTACGAGTAAAGTAATTAGAAACTGTCAAATTTAACAATTTGTGTTCTTAAAATGCCAATATCCAAGTGCGCTCTTCGATATCTTGTAATTCAATTTTTTTAAATAGAATGGCCCATTTTTTATCACATGGTACGATTGGGGGGAAAATTTCCTACAAAAAAGTATTTACAACTATACTCCTAAAGCAAGTAGATTTCGAATTATTTCGGAAATTCGTTTTTCGTCGCATTTATGCAGGGAATAATGCGCGCATTAGTCGTAATTGAATTTTAGTAGGCAAGTAGTATGCTTTTGTTTTGTACTCTAGGCAGCCTAGACTATAGTCTCTAGACTCTAATAGTTAAGTTCGGTACTCCAGGCAGCCTACAAAATAGTCTAGACTAATTATCTAGACTTTAATCAGTCTGTAGACAAGACTATAGTCTGTATACTCATCCCTAGACTATAATATCTAGAATAGAATCTCTTAGCGCTGTTCTATAGACATCTTAAACTCTAGAGTTTTGACAGTTGACCCAGACTCTAAACTCTGCATTTTGAGCAGTCGACTTATGTAGACTAAACTAAAGTTTCTAGACAGTCTAGACTAGTCTGTGGACTAGTTTGTATACTTTAATCTGTGAACTCTAATCTGTAGACTCTATCTAGTCTGTAGACTCTAGTCTATGGACTCTATCTAGTTTGTAGACTGTATCTAATCTGTAGACTATCTAATCTGTAGACTCTAGCCTGTGGGCTCTGTCTAGTTTGTAAACGCTAGACTGTGCACTCTATCTAAACTGTAGACTCTAGTCTGTGGACTCTATCTAGTCTGTAAACTAGTCTTTGAACTCAATTTAGTCTGTAAACTCTAGTATGTGGACTCTATTCTAGTCTGTAGACTCTAGTTTGTGGATTCTATCTAGTCTGTAGACTCTATCCAGTCTGTGGACTCTAGTTTGTGGATTCCATCTAGTCTGTAGATTTTATCTAGTCTGTAGACTGTAAACTCTATCTAGTCTGTGGACTCTGTCTAGTCTATAGACTAGTTGTGGTGTCTATCTAGTTCCTAGACTCTAATCTGTAGACTCTATCTGGTCTGTAGACACTATCTAGTTTGTACACTCTAGTCTGTAGACTCTAATTAGTAAACTTTTAACGAACGGTTTAGCGTAGACACCCTGTATATATATATATATATATATAAATCTTTATTGGCAGATTTTGTTAACAGTGATAATACAAAAACTTAATACAATAAATAACTTAAAAATTAAATAATCTGGCTATCGACCGTTGGTCTTTCCGCCTGGAGTTATTGTGTTATGTCATTGTTAATTATTGTGTAGGAAATGTCTTGATTGCTAATGTCGTCCATTGTCTTGTCAAATTAATTTAATCGTCATGATCGCTAGAGTTATGTAATAATGAAATGAAATCATGAATTGTGGAGGTAAAACGTTTACGTTTGGGAGTGATATTATGGTTTCGAGGAATGCATAAAGGGTGTAGGAGACTGCAAAGGGTGAGGTTTGAGGCAAATTAATCAGCTTAATAGGATAGGTGGGTTTCAATAGGGGTAAATTTTATAAGTTCGTAAAGGAGAAGATTGGAGGGATTGTGCAGTGAGTTTTGGGGATGACAGATTTTAGTCAGCACTCTCAGGGCCGATCTTTCGGCGACTTGTAAATTTTTTAAGGTAGTAGGATACGGATTGTGGAAGAGGATAGCAGCATAGTTAAGTAAGAGGCGGCATATCATCTTATTTATATATGTGAACAGCTGTTTTTGTATTAATGCCTTGTTGTTTGAAGGTTAAACTTCTAAAATAAACCGCACGAGTTTTGATTTTTGTTTTGAGGATTATGGAGTGAGCCTTAAAGGTGAGGTTTGGGTCAAAGAGGATACCTAAGTATTTGCACGTGGTTGAAGAAAGGATAACTAGGTTGTTTACAGAAATCGAAAATGGGGAGTTGTTTGCTCGGTGAAAAGGGGTTAGAAGCTGGGATTTATTGGGGTTTATGGAAATTCGCCATTTCGCAAACCATGTTTGAATGGTGTCAATAAGGCCCTGTAGAGTGCAGAGGGCTTTTGGGAGTGTTGGAGCATGTGCGATTAACGCAGTATCGTCGGAGTACAGGAGAGGGTAGGCGGATTTATCTAAATAGTTAGGATCAGGGTTGTATATATCGTGGATGGGAAGGTTATAAAGAAATGGTGATAGAGGGGATCCTTGCGGAGGGCCTTGCTCAGGAGTAAAGGCGCTGGAAAAGCTCTGGCGTATTTTAACTTGGAGGGATCTGTTGTGCAGAAAACTGTCTAAGAGGTTAATTAGGTGTGGAGGTATATTAAAGAAGTTGCACTTGAACAGCAAGCCCCGGTGCCAAACGGAATCAATCGCTTTTTGAACGTCTAGGCAGATTTACGATCTTCAAGGCTTGCTGTTTGACAGTTGGACGAGAGAATGGATAAAGGTAGAGTTGTAGAGCGGTGTTCGAGGAATCCAAACTGGTAGGGAGGGATCAGGTCAGCAGGCAGGACATAAGTTTATTTTTAATTATGGTTTCGAACAATTTTCCGAGGACTGGGAGAAGGGTGATGGGGCGATAATTGCTAGGACCTAATGGGTCATTACCGGGTTTGGGTATACAGGTAATTATACCCCGCTTTCATTCCGACGGAAAAACCTGGGTTGAGTATATATGATTAAATATATATTTTTTTTAGGTTTTGTGGATTTTTTCAAAATTTTAAATAGCTTCTGTATTTTTGTCAATTTTTGTCTTGTTTTATGATCCTTATCAATTTTGCTAAAACTACACTTTTAATCCTATTGCCTAATAATAATAATGCTACTGACTGTCGTTTGACTACAAGTCAGAATGTGGACTTCCTGAGAATGCTAATTGTTATTTGACAACTTTGACTAAACTGACTACATGTGCAATATATTGACTATTTTCGACATTATTGTTAGCAGATGTCGTTAAATTTATACTTAGCTAATATATTATCATACTAGAAATGAAATTTGCAAACACTCAAATTTAACTAAACTATGTATTATACAGGGTCCGAAAATTGAATTGAATGGTTTTTTTAAAGCTTTGCATGGAAACATTACTGCTGTGATGTTTAAAAAAAAACGATTTATTTGCACATTGATATTTAAAGTTTTACCTACTATGGCCAATTCTCTTGTTAATCAACGAGTATTCGCGGAAAAGTCTTGTATTTTTATCGAATCTATTATGCTAACACAGAGACGTTTTGTTTGGCCTGCAAGATCACCCGATTTAACTGCTCCCGATTTTTTCTTTAGGGCAATTTGAATACTAAAGTTTACCAGAGATGTCCTCAAAAACTTAATGAGCTAAAAAACTTAATTCGGGAAAAAATAAAATTGTTAAATGCTAACGAACATTTACTTTAGCGCGCTATGTTAAATTTCCGAGGCAGATTGCGGCAATGCATAGAAGCGGGTAGTGGACATCTTACATGTGTGATATTTGGATACTAATAGTGTTTACTATTAGTTTACTTTATTTGCTCCTCTTCGCAAGCTATCAAAATCCATTCAATTCAATTGCCGGACTCTGTATTTAAAAGCATGAAAAGATTTTTTTTTAATAACTGCAAAGAAACATTTTTCTAATGAAACTGCAGATTTTATTGATATTCAAGTAAATATTGAAAAGTGAAACATGTTTTCTGTAAAACTAATCTTAAAAATTCTTTAATTACTGCAAAATTCACAAACAAAAACATTCAGAATTTATGAAACCACAGACTGAATTTCTACAAAAAAAAACCTTCCACTCTATTTATTTTTACTTCTAATTTTAAAATAAAGAAAACTATAAAATTAAGTTTTTAATTATTGTCTAAAAACTGCTTTCACTTCCAGACTAAGCATGAAGTAAAATCTCGAGTTTAGAAAAGCCTGAAAATTTTCAGGCTTTTCTAAACTCGAAATTTTACTCCATGCACCACGCATATAAACATTGACTTATTATATATATATATATATATATAATTTTTTGTTGTTGTCTAAAAATTGAATTTTGATAATTTTGTAACCATCATTAAACTATTTCTGGCAATATTATTTATGATAAGTAAAGGTCTATTAAAAATCAATTTGCGGTATTAAATAATAATAAATAATAAATTAAAAATATCTCATATCGAAAAAAATCAATATTTTTAATATCAAAATTTTTCATTACGATATTTTACCGTATCGATACTTTGATATATGAATTAATCGATACACAATATCGATACTTTTTGGGATCGGAACATCTGTAACATAAGACTGCATTTATAAAACTGTATACTTAGTTGGTGACTTCAACATACATAGGAAATTCATACCACTAGAAAACCATAGGAAATTCATACCACATAGAAAAATCATACCATGAATTATAGTTTAAAACTAACAATATAAATGACGCACAGTTTACATACGCACCCAATCGGTGATAACATCTAGGGAAGAACCAGGAAGTCCCATACAATTTCCGACATGGACAACTTACACGATTATCTCTCGTTTATGGAAAACATAAATCGAAATTGAGAAATCGCGAAGATCAACAGTCCGGAACTTGAGGAACACCGGAACAGTGCCATATTGCGGATCAGCATCTTCGGCTTTGGATTTCTACTTTCTACACGGCTTTTCCGAAGTGGAAAAGACGATCGGTTTGCAGGTTCGTCGACCCGTCCTTTTTATTTCCATTTTAACAAAAGAATGAATAATAACAACAATCGAGTGGAAAATTGCGGTGAATGGAAACTGGAAACACGCCGCGTGAAATCGATTTTCAACGCGGTTTTCCCTTTTTCAAATAGTGTTTGTCTACTCTTCACGACACGACTGTTTAATTAGCAGGATGAGATCCTCGCTTTAATGGGATTACGATACTGACGATCCTGATGGGTTTACAAATGTGGTTTTCCGAGTTTTTGCAGTATGTCAATGCATAGTTTCATTATCGATCGTTACCAGTTTCATAATGAAAAACAGTGTGTAAGAATAATCTGTAGGGTTTTTTTTTAAATAAATAATATCAAATTTTAATGCAATCAAAATTATTAGCTTAAAGCAATTACGAGACAAAATTTAAAAATGGGAAATCATTAATCAAATTTGGAGCAGCATATCAAGGCAATTTTAAATACAAATGTCTAAAAACAATTCATGTAATTTTTTAAGAAAACATTCTGTAGCAGTAAGATTCTTCTTTAGATATCCACTTCAAAGTATATTTGAGGATGTTAACGCTTGCGAGAGCGTACATTACGATTTGAATCAAGAGTTTGTACGAAAAAAATATTTTAATTTAGGAAATTTGTAACTCACCTTTTGGTCTGGACTAAGACGACTAAAATTTCCACCACAAATTCCACAGCTCCGGCTGTGATAGATTTTTGATTATTAAACACACATCCCCCGATTGACTTAAGACTATTTTCAGGTTATCATATTTGAAACTGTTAATTTTGACGTCTGCATAAATTACATTGTTTACTTGATTGATTGTAGTGCATTTAGTTTTTCACCTAAGTTTATGCAAAATATTTTCATACAGGGTATACTATCATCTAGTTAAAAACAAATATATTTACGAAAAATAGCTGCTATTCCATACAAAATATGCGTTTACGCCAATTTATGGGTTAGAATTGAAGAGTGTTTGGTACAAGATGTACCATCGGTGAACATAAAATGTTGGGACAAATCAAAAATTGGGTAATGTAAAATATAACCAAATTTATACCGGTTAAGTCAGGTTTTTTAAAGAAAGGTTATAATATGGAGTGACAATAAAAGTATTTAAAAAGAAAAGAAAGGTCCAAAGTTTGACACACACTAAACAAATTTTACGTGTCCCAACATTTTATTTCCACCGATGGTACACCTGAATGGTGTTATTTTCAGGAAATTATATTTCCAGATGTCTACGTTAATGTAACAAAAAATGTTCTGTAATACTAAATTTTACGTGTCAATTAATTTTAACATTGCATTGTTTATGTAATATTTAAAAGCAATTAACATCGTTTAAGGGTTCCTTTAGGAAATACTTGTATTTATTTGTTTTCCGTTTCCCGTGAAAAAAAATCATTTCTCGGGAATATCGTCAAATTTTCTACGCTACTATTACGTGGAACACGTTTTGAAGTCTGAAGTTGAAATCTAGTAACATTTTGTATTCTACGGTTTTTAGAATTTAGAATTTTACACGCTAGGCGTATAAAACATTAATGCAACATTTGTAACGGGTAATTTTTTAATCGTGGCTTAAAGAAGCGTTAATAATACCGAAAAATCGGCCAAAAATCATGGGGTTGCTCTTTATTACGTATAAAGAGCAACCCCATGATTTTTGGCCGATTTTTCGGTATTATTAACACTTCTTTAAGCCACGATTAAAAAATTACCCGTTACAAATGTTGCATTAATGTTTTATACGCCTAGCGTGGCGTATAAATTCATAAATATTTTAGACGTTATCGACATTATTTCCTTTTCCTATCAAAATATATTTTAGTAAAAATGAACGAAGAGAAAATTCCGTAAAATGAGTCGCCGATTCCCAAATAAGCGACTCAAATATCTACATAACATACACTTTTCTAGCTGGACACTGAATTAAGAAAGTTATTATTAAAATATTGACACTGAATAAAGAAACATATTTAAAAAAAGTTAAGGTGTGTAATTTGGAATTTAAAAAACTACTGGTATTTTTTTACACGAATATATTCCGATGCATGCGTTGTAAAATTTCAGGTATTCATAGTTTTTGTTTTAAAGCGTTCAATTTTGAGTTGATAACGTTTCTTTCGGTGCAAGTTGTCATGTAACCTAACTTAATAATTTTACCAAATTACAAACAAATAAAATTGTCAGAAGTGTCCTAAAATGTCATAGTTGGCCAAAATTGCCATTTTGTGTTGAAAATAGCAATACATTCCCAAAAAACGACACAATTATTCTTCTGTAACTGGACAACGATTTAAAGTACAAAAAAGTATAATAATTGGATTTCAAGTACTTCGGCGAAATCTACAACTTTTATTTAAAACATTTTTCAATATTTTTAATATTTCAGAAAATATTAATATAAATCGAAATAATGAGTATATGAGTATAATAAAGAGTAAAGTACTAATTCTGGTTTCCAGATTTTGACCGAAAGCTTTTCAGTTCCTAGAATTGTAATAAAAACCTTAGGTTTATTGTATCATTTTAATATCTGAATTGGTTTATTCTGTACCGCACAATCCAACAAAATCTATAAACATTGACAAATTCAACAATATTAATTATGTATAATTTTCACAAATAGAAAATTCAAAAATATTGAGTACAGTAAAACAATCGATTTATTTCATGATTTTATTTTTAGTTATCTGACACGTGTTTTCATCCATAACGATCATTTTCAAAGTAAAAAAAAAAACGTTTTAACATTAACAATAATTGTAACGGAACGAAACACGTGCTAGGCAACTGAAAATAAAAATTTGGAGCAAAACAAGTGTTTTACAGTGCCCAATTTGAAAATTTGGTTTCTATCAAGAAAATAGCAGAACTTTCATACTTGAATACCGTGCGTTTTATTTAAGTATGGCCATAGGGATTTATAAAAATTGTATCCCATGTTAACTGTTGTCGTCCAATTTTAAAAAAAAAATCTGTTTTTATTGTTAAATCAAACACTTTTCAACAAAATGTTTAAAAGAACATAAACATGTTAGAATTCTTTATTTTAGCTTTTAAGTTGGACAAATAAATACTTGTATGAAATTTTTGCCAAGTTGATTTGTTGGCTTAATTATTTGAAAGCGAAAATAAAGAAATCTAACATGTTTATGTCCTTCTAGCATTGTACATTTCGCATAAAAAATGTTGATTTATTAATAAAACCAAAACATTGTTTCAAACATGTACAACAAAAGTTAACATGAGGTATATTTTTTACCATGTAAATCCCTATGGCCATATTAAATAAAACGCACGGTATTTGCTGCAAACGTTGTGAATCAAGCGCAAGTCTTTGCCGAATGACCGATACAGCAGTTTTTTTAGATGTAGTTATATGAGTTACGTGAAGATTTATTTCACTTAATTAAAACAATGAAAAATAGAAAACACAACCAACTCTTAAATATCACGAAGAATAGAGACATCAACCAACTCTTCGAAAGCTTAATTAAGTTTTAGATCTGTAGAATTTTAAGTATTTCTTACAACACTTTATTTAAATTTTTTCGATATTCTCAATACTTCCCTAAATTTACAAAATGTTTGGTTTGAAAATGTTTACAAAAACAATGTTTTCCCTCTGTACTGCATATAGGGAAAGTAAAAACTGTATAAAAATCGGCAGATTGTTCAATTAACAATTAACAATGTTCGTTAAAAAAGGACGATAATCCCGAAAGTTTAAAGTTGAGAAAATTATAAAAAGAATGTCAAGTTGACATAAGTCGACGTCAGCCGACATTTGGACTATAATGACAACTGACATACAAGTCGGCGCACAATGTGCCAAATCCGAGCGCGAGCGCCAGGGGGGGGATTTGGAGGAAAAAAATTAAATTAAACATTTCGAGAAAAAAACATATCCACTCCATTGCAGATACATGAAACCCTTATAATATTGCATGTTTATATTTTTTAACCCCCTATATTATCAACAATTAGCGCTTAAAGTTGAGCAATTTAGAAAACATCAATTTTACGGCATTTCACTCGCAAGTTGAAATAATTTATTACATGGATAGTAGGCGTACTATAAATATAACATTATACACCATTGTTTATAACATAATACTGTATATTATGGTTGAAAGATCAAGTCTCTAAATATTTTAGAAAAAAAGTTAAAAAAATTTGAATATGAAATATATTTTAAATATAAATTTTAACTTTAGAAAGTGTTATAAAAAAAATGCCAACTCGATGAGGTCTGTGACTATCACTAAAAATTAGTTCTATGTTTTCTCTAACTACCCTCAAAATTTCGTATCTCCACCGGTGCGTTTTTGGGGTCTTTTTAATATTTTTATTCGACGCCACCAATTAAAATTGGGTCGGGCGAGGCCCGTGTGCGGTGAGCATCGCGGAGTCGAGCGCGCTATTCTCGAGCAGCACGCAACATGATTTCTACGTTGGCCCCGAACAAAAAAATAATAAAAACGCACTTAAAACGCACATGTAAAAATTCAAAAAAATTAGGGCTGTTACAGAAAATATTGACAAATGTTTATATAATAATCATAATCCTCACAATCTACAATTTTTCTAATATACAGGTACACTGGCGAAAGAAATTAACGCATCACATTAATTTTTTTAATTTAGAAATAAAGTTTTGATGTTTAAAAACAAAAAAAAATAACAACAAAACCAACTGAACTATAATAATGATTTTCAACACATTTTCTTTCATTAATGACTAAAATAATGTCATAAATAAAAAGAGGAAGAAAGTTAACATGTGATTATAAGACTTAATATCTAGTGTTTCCTCCTCTTGCTCGAATAACTGCCTGACAGCGACGGCTCATACTGTTAATTAATGATCCAATTTCATCCTGGTTAATATCTTCCCAAATTTCCTGCAATCTTTGTCCAAGCTCTTTTTGATTGCTTGGACGCCGACGAAGTGCTCTAAGGCGTCTGCCCATCGCGTCCCATAGGTGTTCGATCGGATTAAGATCGGAACTCCTGGCTGGCCATTGCATTGTGTTGATACCCACTAGGTCAAGATACTGTTGTACAATTCGGGCACTGTGTGGTTTTGCATTGTCATGCATAAACAGGAAATCGTTTCCTCCAAAGGGAGCAAAAGGCATTACGGATGGTTCTAAAATGTTTGCAATATAAGACGCTGCCGTGATGCTTCCTCTTGGTATGACCACCAACTCCGTACGAGCCTCTAAAGTGATACCACCCCACACCATGAACAGCAGTTGTGGCTCTTTTTCTCCCTTGTCCTGGCCTTCTTGAGTATGCCTGAGTTTCCCGATGTCTCTTCAAGACACGGGATACGGTCGATTGATTAACACCAAGACGCTGACTGATGTAACGCTGACTCCTACCTTCTTCTACAAGTGTAACCACAATCACAGCTTCTTCACTGCTTAAATTAAGATTCGGACGTCTATCCATATTCATTCTTCACTATTTAGCACTTAATTTTAACAATTACTTGAAAACAAACTCGAAAAGAAATTTTATATGAACCTTTCTTACAGTCAGAATAATGAAAAGTGCTTCATATTATTTATTGACAGAAAACCATGAGAACAAAAGACAAAACACAACATGTAAAACAGCATGCTTGATAAGATTTCTTATTGTAAAAATATGTTTGTGTTCAAAGAAAACTCGATTCCAAGATATCAAAAAATCACAAATGATGCGTTAATTTCTTTCGCCAGTGTATATATCATAGTGAAATTATTTTTTCTCTGAGTATTTTTTGCACCATTTAAATCACATTTACAAAAATAATTGTATGGGTTTTTTTCTTATTGATATATAAGGGTGTACATCTGTTACTGATAAAGGTCATCTGGTTTGTGTTTACATTTATTTGGATTGATTGAGTTACTTGAAGATAATTATACTTTGATTAAAAAAACACTTAGAACCTTTCTTTAATACTTTATTTTGTAACCAAATGTACATTTCGGACACGAAGTGTCCATTATCAATGGTTTGATACTAATACGTATTAGTATCATACCATTGATAATGGACACTTCGTTTCCGAAATGTACATTTGGTTACAAAATAAAGTATTGAAGAAAGGTTCTAAGTGTTTTGTGTTTACATTTTTATTAGGGGTCCTATTGGAGATGCCATTTACCGTAACAAATGGCATTCTTGTCACACAGTTTTTACGGTTTAAGTATCTGAAATAAATTTTTCTTAATTTTCTTGAAAGCAAAATATGCGTTTAGTGTTGAACGAAGTCTCCAACAGTTCACATATTTTTCTGATCCCTAAGCGAACGATTGATCATTATAAAGTAGTTATTAATTAAGTTAGTGTTAAGTGTTATTTAATTTGTTGACTATATACTCTTTCTTTGATTTAGTGTTTTTTTGTGTATAAAATAGTTTAGTTTAGTGTTTAATAGTTTACTTTAATTAAACTAGTGTTTAGTGTTAGTGTAATTTAATTAATCCAAAACGCTGAGTGATAATGGAGAAAATTAATATACAAACGGTGATTTATATAAGGTATGGTACGAACTAAAACCTAAAAACATTATTCAGTCAAGCAATACCATTGATTATTTAATAAAATATATTGAAAATGTTTCGCTGAAAAACAATAGTGAAAATGATGACATTCTTAAAAAAGGTAAGGGTTTCTGCAGTACTCTTAATAGAAAGTGGAAAATGTGCTCAAGATCTCATATCAATTTCATTAAAAAAAAATAGAAATTGGTTACTGCTGCCTTTTAAATACAACGAGGGTTCTGCCTTAATTGAAAATACAAACCTCTTTGAAAATATAGAAAATATTTCATCAATACCAAGTACATCAGGTACACAGTTCACAATACAAAGTAATACATCTAAAAGAAGACAAACTAATTTATTGATCACCGAAAATACACCAGAACAAATATTTTCAGCACCAAAAAAAATTTTACGCGATAAAGGAAATATACCAGCGGCAAAATGAGTGGAAAGTGCTTTCTCGGACTCACAGGAAAAAATAAAAAAAGTCTTAACTTATTTAAAAACAAATGAAGTTGAAACTGTAAAAAAATGTACAGATGAAGAAGCTCTATCAATTTTTATTGATTCAAAAATGACGGCAGCAAGTTATAAAAATATAAGAAAAAAACACGTTCTCATGGAGCAAAAGACCTTTTACCATCTTACAATAAAATTAAAATAATGAAGACAATGTGTTACCCAGCTAATATTTCTATTTCTCAAAATGGAGCATCAGTACCTTTGCAGAGCCTTCTTGAGCATACTTTATGTAGATTAATATCAACAATTAAATTTCCTCAAGATACATCATTTAGTAAATTAATTTTGTTGCGAAAATATGGTTGCGATGGCAGCTCAGGGCACTCTACTTATATGCAAAAGCCATCTGATGATAGCAGTACAGATGAAGAAGAAATTACAGAGAAGAGTGTCTTTGTGTTTTCACTGGTTCCACTTAGATTATTTTCTGATGAAAGTGTTATTTGGAAAAACGAAAAACCTTCATCTATTAAATTATGTAGACCGATAAAATTTATTAAAAATTCATATTTTAAACAACAGATTAAATTATTTTTAAACTACAGCAGATACTTTTCACATTTGTACGTTTTTTTTTGAGGTGCTTTAATTTTTATTAGGCGCAACCGATAAAAATCGACTCGGTTATTCGCAAAAACCTGACACAAAACGCACATGTAGATATACGAAGTTTTTAGGGCATTTAAAAACATACCACATTTTTTGGTGAAAGTCACAACCTATGTAATGATTATAACAATTGTATATAATTTTGCTGCCTTGAATTATTATTATATTATTTTTTTTAGAAGATTGCAAACCGGAAGAACTGTGACTATCATATAAACATTTGTTAATATTTTCTGTAATTGCCCTAATTTTTTTGAATTTTTACATGTGCGTTTTTATTATTTTTTGTTCGGGGCCAACGTAAAAATCATGTTGCGTGCTGCTCGAGAATAGCGCGCGTTCGACTCCACGATACTCACCGCACACGGGCCTCGCCCGACCCAATTTTAATTGGTGGCGTCAAATAAAAAAAATAAAAAGACCCCAAAAACGCACCGGTGGAGTTACGAAATTTTGAGGGTTGTTAGAGAAAACATAGGACTAATTTTTAGTGATAGTCCCAGACCTCATCGAGTTGACATTTTTTATATAACACATTCTAAAGTTAAAATTTATATTTAAAATATATTTCATATTCAATTTTTTTTAACTTTTGTTCTAAAATATTTAGAGACTTGATTTTTCAACCATAATATACAGTATTATGTTATAAACAATAGTGTATAATGTTATATTGATAGTACGCCTACTATCCATGTAATAAATTATTTAAACTTGCGAGTGAAATGCCGTAAAATTGATGTTTTCTAAATCGCTCAACTTTAAGCGTTAATTGTTAATAATATAGGGGGTTGAAAAATATAAACATGCAAGATTAGAAGGGTGTCATGTATCTACAATGGAGTGGATATGTTTTTTCTCGAAATTTTTAATTTAATTTTTTTCCTCAAAATCCCTTCCTGGCGCTCGCGCTCGGATTTGGCACATTGTGCGGCGCCAGCCGACATTTGGACTATTAAAACAGTTGACATAAGTCAGCGGTAGCAAACCCTTGAACTATAATAATAGTTGACATAAGTCGGCTCAAGCCGACATTTAACTGCACATTTAGCGGCAGCTGACATTTGAACTATAACGACAGTTAACATAAGTCGGCCCTAGCCGACGTTTAGTCAATCGTGTCAACTTGACAGCCGACATTTGCACTATAATGACAGCCGACATTTGGACTATAATAACAGTTGACGTAAGTCAGCGGTAGCAATCTTTTAAACATAAGTCGGCTCAAGCCGACATTTAACCAATCGTACCAACTTGACACGAGTTTGAATTGAACTATAATGAGATCGCCATGTCATTGTTTTTCTTTGTGACAGTTACGATACATATTTTGATGGTAGTGACATATTTTAAAGTAACGAGTGTCTTCCACTCCCAGACTAGGCATGAAGTAAAATTTCGAGTTTAGAAAAGCCCCGCGTAGAAAATTTGTCGAGGGTTTTCACGGGGCTTTTCTAAACTCAAAATTTTACTTCATGCGCCACGCGTATAAACCACTGGTTTAGTGCGATGTAGCGAAAAAAATGCAACTATTACTTTTTTTGTGAATAGTTTTGGAATAATAATAATAGAAGTAAAATAAATTCAGCATATTTAAATCATATCTTTAACGAGAAAAGTGCTGTTATGGACACATCACCATTATTCTCCCCTATATTTGGTTTGGTTATATGAAATTATTTTAAGGGGTCAGGGAAAAAAAATCTGGAATCAGGAAAGAGTCAGAAACGTCAGGAAAATTCATTACCACTTGAACAATTCATGTATGCATTATAGTGCTACTATACACTATAATGCATAAATGAATTGTGCATTATTATAAAAAATGGTAATGGAATTCCATCAACTTTTAACAATTTTATAAAAAAAATCCATTTTGTGGAAGTTATAATATGGAAAATAATTATTTATTCGAAAAGGGTGTTTGTGTGAAAGTTACTTGTGACGTTTTTATATAGTACATAGTAAGTGCATAGTTCGAGTATTATTTAAGTAAATTATATCAATCATTAACCAATTTATAAACAAATGTCATTGTGCAAACTGCAAAAATATCGAAATATATATAATATATAACAGAGCTGGGCAGGATTCGAATCATTCAAGATTCGATTCCCGGATTCGAATCCTTTTAGAGGATTCAAAAGAGGTATTCGAATACTTTAGTGAAAACGGATTCGTGATCCGGATTCGTTACATTTTTTTTTAAAAAGGTTCGTATTCGAATCCAGACGTAGATGATTCGAATCCTTATAAATGGATTCGAATTCTTGTAAAAGGATTCGAATCCTTATAAAAGGAATTGAATCCTTATAAAAGGATTCGAATCCTCATACACGGATTCAAATCCTCCTAAATAATTCGAATCATCGCTATTAAGGCTGGGATTCGAATTCGATTAATTCAAATAGTTAAATATTCTAATATGAATATTTAAATCACTAAATTATTCATATTTGAATTTTTAAATTTTCGAATAATTCAAATATTTGTGAATGCATATTTCGTTACTTAACCAAGAAAAATATCCAACGTTAATAGTATATTTTTAACTTCACTTGAAATCAGTGTTTCATACGCGTGGCGCATGAAGTAAAATTTCGAGTTTAGAAAAGCCCCGTGAAAATTTGTCTCGGGTCGCTGCGCGACCCGGACAAATTTTCTACGCGGGGCTTTTCTAAACTCGAAATTTTACTTCATGCTTAGTCTGGGAGTGGACAGCACTCGTTCTTAGAAGTTTCAAATTGAAGGATCACTCTAGATTACTAAGTTTATTACCATTTTACAAAGGCTACAGCTCAAAGGACCAACCATGGTCTTCGGAGACCGAAGAACTACAGGGAATCGAAGTTTTTTTTACAAGAAAACAACGAATATCTGAAGGTTTACAGCATGGATAGGAAAGAAAACATCTAATTTTGAATAAATATCGAAGTTGGGTTGGTTTTCAGTGCATTTTCATCTTCACTTTAAATCAGTGTTTTATACGCGTGGCTCATGAAGTAAAATTTCGAGTTTAGAGAAGCCCCGCGAAAATTTGTCTCGGGTCGCGGCGCGACCCGAGACAAATTTTCTACGCGGGGCTTTTCTAAACTCGAAATGTTACTTCATGCTTAGTCTGGGAGTGGACAACACTCGTTTGAATTTTAAATTTAACTCTTTTAAAAAATCGACGTACGTAATATATTAAATCATTCATTGAAATCATAGAAAAAGATGCAACATTTTACCTAAAATTAACTTTTTGAGTTAACTTTATAATAATATGATTTAATATGATTAGGTGATTCGGATTCGTGATTCGAATCCTGTTTTTGAGGATTCATCCCAGCTCTGATATATAATATAGGTTATAACATGTCAGTTTGACACTTTTTCCATCACAATGTTAATAATGGTAATAACATGTCAAATAGCAATAGCGTATCGTTTGCTATTGCTATTTGACATAATAATATATATTATGTAATTAGGAGATCAAGTGGTACTTTAAATGTGAGGAGTTATAAGATTTTCGAAGATATAAATGTAGCTTGATCTGTGAATTGCATATATGATTTTATTTCATTTAGTTTTTCTAATCTAATTTATTATGTTTTAAATTTGTTTGTCTTTAAATTTATAAATAAATAAAGTTGCCTTGTGTATCATAACCATGAAGAATTGTTGACAACGGAGATAAAGTGATACTTTATTTACTATCGAATCGTTGAAAACAATTTACAATTTACAATTTTTAATATATAAATAAAAGTTTGAAATACGAAGTAATATTAAGCTAATTTTTGTTAAATACGATATGAAATGTCGATTTTTGCTAAGAAGAATTCCAATTTTATTGTCAAACGTCTTTTTCTATTGAAAATGTGGATTTACCAAAATGACACGATAAAAGACATACGGGATTTTACTTTTAAGTATACCGATTGTCTGGGATAAGGGGCGAACATAGGAATTTAACATGTAAAGTTAAATATGTGTAATTAATATCCCCCCTATTGATTTTAGAGAAAAATCGTAAAGGAATATTTTTTAGAGAATTAAAAACTGTATTAAATGTATCTATTTAATTCAAGTTTGTACCAGAATCCACCTTAAAAATAATAAAAATAAGTTGAACAATGTACCATTTAATAAAAACCCTTGCCATGAGTTTGACAAATGTCATGTTATAGTGAAAATAATTTTGCTAGTCAGATATCAATTCACGCATTATAATTGTATAAATAATAATCTGAGTTATTCCAATGAAGAGAGGGTATTCATTATAAAAACATTTTACAGCGGTGTCAGTGTTCGCAGAGTTCATGACTTATTTTCGGTTAAATTTAACAATCGACGAATTCCGTCTGTATCAACAATTACCAAGTTTGTGAAAAAGTTTGAAAATACAGCAAGTGTAGCGGCAGATGATTCAAAAGGTATTTTAGTAGTCCAATTTCAACAAATATTAATTCATAAACATTAACCTTACAGGCAAACGGAACAGAAGATGCAACAATGAATTGGAAGAAAGAGTTTTGGGTTTGATAAATGCTGAACCAACAACTAGCATACGATGTATTATTGCTCGTGAGTGTAACGTGTCTAAATTCTCTGTACATAAGATTCTGAAGAAGCATGGATACCATCCCTACAAACATCAATGTCATCAGGAGATACTACTAGTGGATGAAGGAAGCAGGCGTGTATTCTGTGAAATAATGCAGGATCGATCAAACACAGACCGAAACTTTTTGCAGTCTATCTGTTTTACTCATGAATGCACCTTCACTCTTAATAACGAGCCCAACACACAGAACACGCGATACTGGACCCAGGAAAATCCACGGATACGCTTGCAAACTAGAACCCAGTTCCCGCAAAAAATAAATATTTGGGCTGGTATTTTTAACAATAATATTATTGGGCCATTTGAAATTTATGGAAATTTAAATTCGAATTCTTATTTAGACCTTTTAATCGACCAGGTTGGCCCTGCGTTAGAAGAAGTTGCACGTGAAAATCAGGAGATATGGTATCAGCATGATGGATGTCCGGCCCATTATGGTTTAAATGTAAGGGAATATTTAAATGCTTATTTTCACAATTGTTGGATTGGTCGCGGTGGCACTATCAACTGGCCACCAAGATCTCCTGATTTAACACCATGCGATTTCTTTTTATGGGGTCACCTGAAAAACAAAATTTATAAAAAACGCCATCCAAATATTGAATCTTTGCGGGAAGCAATTTTTGTGAATTGCAGATTAATTACAGATAGGCAGTTGGTTAATGTAAGGCAGGCATTTTATAACAGATTGGGTTATTGTTTACACCAGAATGGAGAACTTTTTGAGTACTTGCTCTAACATTTCCCATTGGGCGTAGATACAGTAAAATAAAAATTTAAACAAAAATAAATCACGAACTGTTTGTAATCTGACACCACTATAAATTATCTTGATAATAAATTAATTATCTTTCTTCCATTAATTACGTGTTATTATTATGATTTATCCCAAACGACAAGCATGCATTAATTATTTTTCATTATTTAAATTTCTTTGGTAGCATTTTGATAATATGGATTCTGGTACAAACGTAAATCTAATCGATACATTTAATACAGTTTTTAATACTCTAAAAAATATTCCTTTACGATTTTTCTCTGAAATGAATAGGGGAGCTAATAATTACACATATTTAATTTTACATGTTAAATTCCTATGTTCGCCCCTTATCCCAGACACTTGGTATATGTGCAGTATACATATACCGAGTGTCTGGAAAATTTGCAGGAATTCGTTGTTTTTATACACGTGATTTATTTGAAGCTTCTAACGAGTGTTTACAACCCTTAATAAAGCATGAAGTAAAATTTCGAGTTTAGAAAGGCCTGAAAACTTGGCTTGGTCATGTAGCGAAGCGAAGCGACCTAACCAAATGTTCAGGCTTTTCTAAACTCAAAATTTTACTTCATGCGCCACGCGTAGAAAACACTAATTCAAAATGAACATCAAAATATACATTACTTAAGTTTTATCTAAACAACATATCCCAAAGAAAATTGCTCGAATTTAAAGCGTAGGTTTTGGATATAGTTAGACAAAATATAAAATTTCAAGTTTTTTTTTAGGCATTGAATTGATGTTTTTTATGAAATCTTTTTTAAACTTTAAACTTTACTTAATTAACGGAATCCATTTAATTAGATAAAAACAGTTTAAAAATAATATACAATAATAAATACACAATACACAATAATACACAATAATAAATAACTAACAATACACATTCTTACATTAGGATAAAATCATTAAAAATGTTCCGATGTTTATCGCTAACTGTTTTTTAACAATTTTGACAGTTTTTAAAAGCTTTGGCAGTTCCTGATAACTGCTGTCAGTATTTATTTAATTGGCTCAAATAAAGTATTGTCAAATTAAGGGCCTGTAGTGCCTTGTCAAACAGTTTCTCCTGCGGGGCAACGGTGGTGGGTAGTAGTTCGATGCATCGCCACGCAAATTATAGCGCTCTTGTATTATACTATTCAAACTAAATATGTGGAGCGCCCGCCGCACTGCAGCATAAGACGAGCCGAACGGTGACGGGGGCGGTGAGCTGAGGGGACCAACTCGTCAGTCGCCTCCGACGCACAGTGTGGCCGATCCAAGCGAACGCACCAGCGATAGTGGGGGAAGGAAAAATAAAAGTGAAAATTGACAAACAAAAAAAATACTATTACATTCTAGATACTCCAAAACTCATAAAATGTCAAATGTTTGAATTTTTTGGACGCATCACTTTTGAGCAATTAATGTTCAAAATTGATCAATTTGAGAACGCGAACTACGCGTGAAAAGTGGATAAGATTTAATGATTTATTACATCGCACTCATCTAATATATCAATACCATTTTTACAGGATTTATTAAACACATATTCCTCTATAATATTCCGCTAAGTATGATATAATCGATTATGAAAAATTATAGTTATGATTATTTAAACGTAACAACATTACTTTAATGCATTTAAACATTGAAGTGACTTAAATAAATTTTATCGAAACGTAAAGGGTAGGGCTCACTACCAAAAAATAGCTCAAACTTTCCTCTATCACACCATATCAAAATCAAATTTTATCGATCCCTGTAAGGGGCTTTTTTATTTTTTTGTTCAGCGCGACCGCCTACCGCGAAGGCGCTCGAGCGTTCCTATGCATAGATTTCATACGCAGTTACTACATCTTTGTTATACAAAGCAAGTGTTTCAGAATAAATAGTCTAACTTGAGAATGAGAATGTTTACATTCTATTATTAAAATTGATTTTGGAATTTTATTACATTCAGTAATGGTCGTGGAGAAACATCTTTACATGTTTTCTCTAAAATAATTAGGAAATCCCTATGGTGCGTGACACCCTGTATAGATGATGAGTAATAAATAAGCGCCGCCCGCGCCGACCGGCCAGAAAAAATCCTGAATTCACCAAACACTGCAAAAAAATATCCAGCCTACTAGCCGACGCGACGTGACGCGACCCCGAATTCGCCGGCCGGCACGTCGATGCGCCCGCTATGCGAATCGGCGCCTGACGCCGCGCCCGCCGCTACGGGAAAAAGACTTCGGCGGCCGCTATTTGCCGACGCTTGTTCGCAATATGTTATAATTGGAATTTGGAATAGAAAAACCTCATCATAGCTATTGCTTCTAAAATAATACTTCGCATTCCATTTCTGAATGTTACTTTGTTTCTTCCGTTGGTCATTCAATCTCAGCCCTGCCTTCGTTCTAGGTTTTCGTGGCATTGTTAAACAATTATACAAACACAAAAATCTAACAACACTTAATAACACCAAAATTAACCTAACCGTGTGGAGACGATATCAGACGTTATTGAATAATACAAAATAATACACTTTACACGCATAAATAAAAAAATTTCAAAAATACTTACGCGCGCAATCTTCCAATAACACCACAACTAACACAATCAAACAAAATCTGAGCCGAAAATGTGTCGAATGGATAGTAATAATATCACTGCATGATTTCTGTAATTTTACAGAAAACGCCAAGAGCATCGAGTAAAATGCAACAGACGGCGGCACTTTACGGGCTGTATTTTTGCGATTTACAGGGGTCAGAAGAACATCTCTTAAATTTCGCACAGAGCATGTTTTGTGTTCTAATAAAAACCAATAATCAGTAGAAAGAAGAAACTACCTTTATGCTGTTTTATTATTTAAAAAAAAAAAAAAATTGTACACTAAAAAAGCATCACAAGTAATGCCATTTTTTTGTCACTTTATTGTAATCAAATGAAAGTTATTAAAAAAAAATCAAGACAGTAGATGTGTCTATATATCCTTTATTTCCTTATTTTGAAAAGATGAAATAAATCGGTGTGTAAATAACGAAATTACAGCCGGAATACGGCAGCATGTTTTATATGGATTTTCGCTATGGAACAACGCGTACTATGGAGCCTTAACGATAAATTTTAAAGTATTTTTTTTATCATTTATTGGCATTGGTATTACGTTCGACAATTGGTATTACAGTCGATATTGATATTGGCATTACAGTCTATAATTGAAAATTGACGAATATCATACAAATGAATGTAAATCGTGGTGATGCAGAAAAACTGACAAAAAGCTGAAAACTGACAAAATGTATGAATATATTTTTAACGTTAAATAATTTCTTGATATTTATCATTTTATATTTTTTTTTTACTAAATGTGGCATATTTTTTATATTTCTTGGCCTCTCTTTAATAAAAATCCTGGTTACGCCTATGTTAAATAATTATTATAAGTCATAGCACCTAGTTTAACAACTATAATCAAAATCATAAACCGTTTATAATCTAGCAATCAAGCGTTATTTTCCCAACGGTAAAAAATAATATACTACTTCATGCATTTCTAATTACTTTATTAATGGTGTAATAAAGTTAAAAAATATGATTACATTGCAGTTGCTTGCAGTAATTATCCCCCAGTAAATTAACAGAGCGCAGAAAATTGCACGTAATGCATTATCATCTACAAACAGCACGTAGCAGAATGTGACACTTTTGCTAATCGCTTCGTGCTCGCCAAATGTCAGCAAAAAATGCACTCACACACACGTGTATATACAAGAATTATATCGTGGCTTATTAGATTGATGCAGATTATTAATAGTTATTTATGTAATAAGTGTGTAAAATTGAGCTTTATGGCATGAGTTCAGATGCCTTCGGCTCGTCACGAAACATCTGAACGAATGCCATAAAGCTTATTTTACACAAGCATTACATACATAACTTTTTGCACGTCATACCGTAAACAAGTACAATATAGTATTTAAAAATAAGGTTTATTTTGACTTTAAATTTCAATGGGAATTATTTGTTATTATTAACAGTTAAGTTTATAGTAAAATGGGAGCAATTTTGTATATTGACTCCTGAAGCTGTAAGTGCTGGTAACATAACATTTTGGGAATCGGCATTTGCTTCTGATATATTATTTGCAATATTCACGTCTTCACGGTTTTGGCATTCCTTAATAGAACTACTATGTGCGATTATAGTGCTTTCTTTTGCCTTATTGGGTTCTATATATTCTATATTATCATTTGTAGTCAAATTTTCTATTCTGGGTTCTACATAATTACTTGAACTTGGACCTGCTACAGATGGATTTTTCATAATTGCGACCGCTGTTTTGATTATATTTTTAAGGGAATTATCAATAATTTGTACTAAGTTAGCTCCAGTATTGGCCAATAATGTTGCGGATGAGCGTCGAAAACAATGACCCATGAAAAGATGTGGATTTTCTAAATGTAAATATTTCGCAATAATAGAAGGAAAGCTTCCAAACGTGTTAATGCCAACTACTTGATTGGTGCATCGTTCGTTTGCATATTTTATAAAGAATTTTCTATCTGCCGCACTTTTATTGGTCCGCAATCTTAAATACTTTTGGTAAAAAGAGATATAATCTATATCAGATTCATTATCGTTGACAATAGTAAAGGTTCTTGGATTGTGAGTTTTCGTATCAGGAATGCTAATAATTAACATATTGTCAATTTCTTTTATATCCTCTTTCTTGATATTGTACAATTCGTGTCTGCGGCATGCCCCAAAAATCCCAAATATTAATGCCACCTGAAATGCCTATTTCAATATATTGTTAAAATGGTTTAATTAAAAATAACCAACCTTAATCACAAGAAAACTTCCTTCAAAAATGCCAATATTTCGGATTTCGAGAGAGTTTTAGATTTTTTTGCCTTAAATCCTACGCCATTCTGTTTGCTGAAAGCTATTAATTTGCTATATTTTCCAATTTGCACATTATGTTTTGTAGCTAGGGTGCATTTTAACATTGAAAATATAGACCAAATGCTAGAGGGCTTATATTTTCTGCAAAGATCCGCAAAATATGCTAATAAAGTATTCTCTGAATACCTTCTAATGGTTCTAGATTCACACCACTTGATAAATTCCTGGTAGCGTTTTTCATATATTACCCTTGAATTTGTCGGTAGTAGTTCTAAACTCGCTATCTCTGCTTCCTTTACTACATCTGGTGGTGTGCAGCTTTCCGCGTCGGATGTATCATCCACTTCCATGATGAACTACTATCGATGTACTCGTGTCGCGAAAATTTGATTGATTGTTCTGACAGCAGGTATTTCGATGACAGCGTATCATGAAATTCCTTTATGCATTCGATACCACTTTTATGGTTAGATACAAATAAACAATGTAACATTTGCTAAATGCAACCTTTTGACATTGATTAGAGTTTGTAAAGTGTCAACTTTTAAGATGAAAGTGCAAAAAATATATTATTGCATAGTACAAATATAGTCGAACTAGAATTAGTTGCAAAACTCCTTATGATTTTATTTGGTTCTTACCAAATGAAAAAGTACAAAAGATAAAAACCACTCATATTACGAGTATGTAACAGAGAAATTGATAATTATAATAATCTTTTGATTAAATAGTTTAAAGTCTACTTACATAAACATCAATATTTTCAATTATATTTGACCTAATAGTAAAGAAAACAAAATATTTTGTTATGGCTAAAACACTACGGTATCTGATTAAGTTAATTAAAGTGTAATATTTTTATTGAATTTTGGAGTTTTAATTAAACAATTTTTCAATTCCTGAATGAGTTTCAATAACCCTATAATTATTGAAATTGTTTTGTTATTCTACCTTTAAAACAAATTTAATATTTTTTATGGAGCAAATACACTTGTAAACTTTTATTACGCAACTCGCTGTTGCGCAATTTTTAAATAACAAATGTTGTTCACAAACAATAAATTGTCAATTCACAGATCGATTTCAGTGACTTTAATCTCATATTTTGTTACATTAAAAGTACGATTCTTTTCGCAGTCTACAACAAGTCAGTCTTACAAAGACTATATCAAACACTCATTAAAACAACTACTTCCCGAGCTAATACCCTGACGGACATTAAATTATACAACAAGTACTGTATAGTTGAGGCTGTTAGTTGTTGAAACTCCATAATATCACTCTAATAAAACACTTAAATTGTTTAAGATTTAAAATTATATTTATTGTACTACAACAATTTTTTCACCACACTGTAGCTTTATCAGGTAGATGGATCTACCTGATGTGTAGTGAAACAACTGTTGTAGTACAATAAATATAATTTTGAAACCTAAACAAATTAAGTGTTTTATTAAAGTGATATACATGTGTTTGCTTTTACATACAGTAACCTACAGCAAATATAACAATTTGGATCAAATTATTTAGGCTATCTAAAGACGCGTTTCGAGATTTATCTTTCATCAGTATAGCTTCGCCATTTACTCTAAACAATTTGATATCTTAGACTGGCAGTCACGTTACCATGCAGTTCAACCATAAATATCAGGAGTTTATTTAAAAACAAGATAGAGAAGGCGTTGCTTTTTTGATAATAGGAAATGAAACGAAAAAGTGAAGTCGCAGCTTAATTTACGTTTTGTCATACCTGACATAGATGTCAGATTGTGTTAATCAATAGCTTATTAGTTTGCCTTGTTCTTATAGTTGTATTGTTATTATTTTATAAATCAGCTATTTTCTGAGTGCGCACTGAAATACCGAATAAAATAAATAACGTTTATAAAACTGGGTTAGATTAACATTGACAGGAGCGACTGACAAATTCACGTGGGACTTACTTCACAATGTTTTGAAAATTTCACAGCCAACTCGATTGTTTTTTTTTAACAGAACACCTGATATAAATGAAATTGCTAATTCTTAGATGCAGAATACTTCAAACATTAAAAGTGCGATTTTTTCGCAATCTACAACAAGTTAGTCTTACAGACTATATCAAACACTCATTGAAACAACTACTTTCCGATCTAATACCCCGATAGACATTGAATTATACAACAAGTGTTTTTTGTTACATAAACGAGTCTAGAGACGACCTGAATAATTTTACCTAAATTGTTACATTTGCAGTAGGTTACTGTATGTAACAGCAAAAACTTGTTGGATAATTCAATGTCCGTCGGAGTATTAGCTTGGGAAGTAGCTGTTTCAATGAGTGTTTGATATAGTCTTTGTAAGACTAACTTGTAGATTGCGACAAGAGAAAAGAAAAAATTAAATTTCAGTTTAAACGAAGTCAACAGGTAACCCATTTCAGTGAATTTTTCTATAAATTTTTTATTTAAAATATTTAAGGAACATTTATCAACAATCGATCAACCGATGTTTATAAATGAAGATTTAACATAGTATACAACATAGTTTTTGAATAATCTTAACTGAATTGACTAACAAATTACTGTTATACAAAATGGTCATGAAATAGTGAAAAGCTTCAGATCGGTTCTTCTTAATTCAGAAATATTAATAATATATTACGTCACAAGAGTGGTATGCAGCGTATTACATATGAGCGGATATGTTGCGCACAAGCCACGCAGCAGCGAGTGCAGTATTCTGCGAGTATGTAATTGCCATACCACTCGAGAAACGTACGATACTTTACCTACACCCTAAAAAAATAAACTATGAGTATGAAAGAACAACTTATTTATTCAATAATGTTTCATAGTTACATGAAAACTAAATAACTTGATCAATATACACCAAACAAATGTCATTTGGTTGTGCGGTAATCAATCAGCTGTCAGCATGTAATATACTTGTCAAAGCTATTACGTGCATGTGCAGGTAATGTCAATCATACGCGTCAAGATGACAGTGTGGTATGATGCGGTTAACAGATAAGGCGTAGGGAAAATATTTTTTTACATAAACTGTAAAAAATAATTACCATGAAAAATAATATAACAACCAATTAGTGTGCCTTATTAAAACATGATTAGAATATGATTGTTGTTAGTTTTATTCAATGCCGTAATTTTTATTCTCGTAGAACATAGACAACACTATTTTTTTTTAATTTGATGATATTTTATTCTTATTAGAAATGAAGTATGTTTTATAACATTACAATTAATCAGTGCTTTATACGCCTGGTGCATGAAGTAATTTTTTTAAGGTTAGAAAAGCCTGAAATATTTACTTCATGCTTCATCATTCTCTTCCAGGGTTGTTAAAAAAAACGTTTTTTTTTTTCATTTTAGTTAAAAAACTGTTTATTTTTTTTAGAAAACTTGTTTTTTTCACTGAAACAGTGTGTAAAACATAACCAATTAAAATTATGTTTAAAACGTGTTTATAACATGTTTAAAACGTTAGCATACAGCTTTAACACAGTTCTAAAGATGATATTGACATTTTTAGATTAATAAAACGTTTAAGTAGATTATTATTGTAAGTTTACAACTAATAATTTAAGTCTTATACATAACCACAATTGTCATAACAAAATAGGGTTACTTAGAATTTATTTAATAATGTAATAAATCATAAATGTATAAACCTTATAAGAATATTTTAAACTTCTGTTGAAATTAGTGATTTATACACGGGGCGCATGAAATAAAATTTCGAGTTTAGAAAAGCCTGAAAATTTGGTTTGGCCGCGTAGCGTTACCCGCTACGCGACCAAACCAAATGTTCAGGCTTTTCTAAACTCGAAATTTTACTTCATGCTTAGTCTAGGAGCGGAGACACTCGTTAGAAGTAAATTTCAATCTTATAATTTATAAGAATAAATACATTTTCACAAGCATAAAAAAATAACAGTGTAATATACTTTCTAAATTTCTTGATTACAATGAAGTTAGAACGCATGAAAATGTAATGTTGCCACGTTTATTTTATCATTATTTCAAAACTAACTAATAGCATGCAGATTTTGCTGTATTAATACGAAATGTTAGTATTGTGTTTGTATGTATTTAGTAGAGATTAAGTAGCATTAAACTATAATGATATTAAAGGCAATTCTATTAATAAGCCTAAACATGTTTAAAATACCTTTTAAATCACATTTATGCACACATAATTGTGATATTTTATTATGATAAAATTTTATTTTTAATAATGTAATTTGAAATATCTTTAACAATTTAACTAACAGTTAGAAAACATAAACAAAACATGTTTAATAAAGTATACTACTTTATTAAACATGTTTTGTTTATGTTTTCTAACTGTTAGTTAAATTGTTAAAGATATTTCAAATTACATTATTAAAAATAAAATTTTATCATAATAAAATATCACAATTATGTGTGCATAAATGTGATTTAAAAGGTATAGATTAGGTAATTTAAGATAATAAAGAAAAAACGTTTTAAATAAACTTATCATTTTTTAACATTAAAAACATGTTTAAAACAAAATCGTTTAAAACACGACGGCTGTTTTTAAACATGATTAAAACAAAGTGTTTTAAACATAACAACCCTGTTCCCTTCTAAACTAACTCTATTCACTTTATGCTTCATCAGGGAGTGGAACACACTCGTTAGAATAACAATGAACACTCTAATAAATACGAAACCCTGAAAAAAAAAATTAAACTACATGAGTAATTGTATATTCTATAATCAACTTGAATAATTTTAGGGAGTTTTAAGTCGAGATTTAGTATTAAAATTCTTAGTAAGTAGTTCTAAGTCTTAGTACTTAGTCTTAAAACTCTCAGCAGACAGATATAAGTGTATTAAAAGACTAATAATACTCTTTGTAGACAGGGAAATTGAAAAATCAGAAACACTTAGCAGCACTTAACTGTCTACTAAATATTAATGCTGTACTTAAACTTAAAGTAGTCTACAAAGACTGTTTTTTTATTGGAGAGGTGTACATTAGGTCTCTTAAGAAGGGAAATTCCGGGATTAATTCGGGCCTCGTGTACTTCTAGTGCTTCCAGTAAATCCAATTTACGACCTTTTTCGGCAAAATTAATTACTGAAAGCACATCCTCACCAAAAGTGTGATTCTCTTCTAAAAGGTGGTTAGCATAGGTGGAACTATTTTGTTTTAGTCTAAACGCTCGCTCGTGTTCTTGTAATCTTATTTCGAATCTACGACCAGATTGCCCACTGTACAGGGTGGTCTAATTTCGATGTTGCTTATGGGCATCTCGGTAAATATAAGAGTTAGAAAAAAACCGATGGCGCAGTCGCGATCTCTTTTTTTGAGACTAGGATAATGCCGACAACAAATATGCACCATCTTGTTTTTTCAGAAGTTATGGGACAAAATCGGGTTTACTTGATTTTTAACTTTAATTAATATCTTGCGTAATTTGTAAGATAGACAAAAACTATAAATACCTTTTTAAGACACAGTTGATAAGAGTGTTTTTCACTGATTTCAAAAATATATACTTTTGTGAATTTATCTTAAATAGAAATTGTTTTTGTTGAGAACTAAATATGTCGTTGTTGGTCTTTTTTATTGCAAAAAACATATTTAAACCTAACTTAATTTTTGACAGTCAAAACAAACGTCATTGTTTCATATTACCTATTAGGTAAATATCTCACGATGGCCTACAGAAATTATGAAAAGTGCGATATGTTTGAATGTTTCATCGAATCATTTAAGATTCCAAGTGCGGCCGCACAACTATATTATCAAAGATATCCTGAACGTCGCCAACCGGCGGAAACAATTTTACCAGACTAAGAAGTAATTTAACTAATTATGGATCTTTTAAAAGGCCTAGAACCAAAAAATATAACATACCAGGCCAAGAAGAGGAGGAAATCAATGTTATTGCCTGTGTTAGGGCAAATTCCAATACATCTTCTCGTGAAATTCAGCAGGATGTCGGAGTGTCTCGTTGTAAGACTTTAAAAATATTAAAGAAGCATAAATTTAAACCATATAGAGGCAGATCTGTTCATTATTTACGGCCGGGAGACTATGAAAGGAGGCTCGACTTTTGCAACTGGTATGTAAATCGATTAAATAATGACAGACATTTCTTTCGCTTGATTATATGGACGGATGAAGCCCGTATTACTAGTGATGGCATTTTTAACCGCCATAATCAGCATTGGTGGGCTAATAAATCCCCGTCAAATAATACCTCGACGAAGGCAGGGGAGATTTGGATTTAATGTATGGTGTGCATTATTAGGAGATCGAGTTTTGGGGTATCGTATTTATAGAAATCATTTTAATACAGATCAATATCTAGACATTTTAGAGGAACATATTGAACAATATATAGACAATGTTCCATTGCAACAGCAAGGAGCTCTGTTCTTCCAACAAGATGGAGCACCGGCTCATAATGCGCGTAGGACCAGATTGCTTCTGAATGCAAATTTTGGGGGCAATTGGTTGGGAACATTTGGACCGGTTAGGTGGCCTGCTAGATCTCCAGATCTGACACCGTTAGATTTTTTTTATGGGGATACCTGAAGGACAAAATTTACAAGCAGCCTATAATTAATTTAGACATATTGGAGCAAAATTTTCATGATGCCATAGGAAATATTCGCAACATTCAAATTTATAACGCCATTAGAGCTGTAAGAGGTAGATGCCAAAGATGCATTGAAAATAATGGCCAGCAGTTTGAACATTTAAAATAAGTTTTTTTTCTTTCTAAATAAATAAAAATCGTAATAAATTTAAAAAAATAAAATTATGTTCTGCCTAATAAAGTATTCATTATTCAAAAAAGAATTTTTGTTATTATTATTTAAAAACCCTCTAGTTTATAATGTTTATCATAATTAAAATTGCGCATGCAAATGATCAAAAATGGCTTTTGTCTTCCGTATTCTAGTTTCTACCCTATAGTAACACTGTTTTTAAGATAAATTCACAAAAGTAAACAGGGTGAGTTTTTTTCATGTGTTCTATGGGGATCTCGAAAACTATAAGAGATAAAGCAACGGTTAAGTAGACAGAGTAATGCAGTTTTACGAGCTAATTAGGAAAACGTTTGCAAAATTTTCAAAAAAGTCAAGGGTAACTAAATAATTTAAAAAATGTGAATTGTCGATTTTTTTAAATTGATTTTTCTCAGTTATTAAAAGAGATAGAAAAAACAATAAATGGCCAAGTTTTAGATAATTTTACACAAAATAATAAAATTTTATGAGATTTTATCTATCGACATTCGTTTTTGAGATATAACACAAACTTACGTTTATTTAAATGAAAACCATAGTTGGCTATGTCATTATTATAAAGAGATTTTTTTTTTCACTTGGCATACTTATTTGCAAAAATAACTAGGCTGTTAAATATATCCTATTTTATTTACAACAAAAAAATTGTTAGCCATGAAATAATGACTCAAATAAAAAAACAATTGTTCGTAACAGTTAATTTTATTGTTGTATTTTTGTCAATTAATTTAGTGTTAGAAACAACTGTCTTTAACGCACATTTGTTCGTACCGATTTTAATTTCTTGCTACACATAAATTTAAAATAAATTTATTTGAAATTTAACAAGCCGTAATTGTTTTATAATAATAATTTTTTCATGGGCAACAATTTTTTTGTTGTAAATATTGTATTGAAAATTGTTATTTACTAAGTCATTTTTATAAATATGTATGTCAAATGACATATCAGTTTAGAGAGAAAAAAAAATCCCATTTTAATAATGACATCGCCAACTATGGTTTCCATTTAAAAAAAAAAAAATTGGTCATAACTCGAAAATGTGTGCATAAAATAAAAAAAATTCCTACGCCACTAGATTCTACTCAGAAAAGTGTCATAAGAAGGTATTTATAATTTATGTCTAACTTATAAATTACGTAAGATATTTATTAAAGTTAAAAATCAAGAAAACCCGATTTTGCCTCATAACTTCTAAAAAAAACAAGATTTTTGTTGTTGGCATTATCCTAGTCTCAAAAAAAGAGATCGCGACTGCGCCATCGGTTTTTTTCTAACTCTTATATTTACCGAGATACCCATAAGCAACATCGAAATTAGACCACGCTGTACACACCTTTACAATTTTCACAATTCTATTTATAAATACCGGATCTGACTAAAGGATTAAGTTTTGTTGTTGAACTAAAAATTATATTGTTAAATTTGTGGGGGTATAAATTAAGTGCAAAATAAAGTGATTAAACAAAGTAAAAACTGTTTTATTTACAAGTGTAATAAAGATTATTATTATTAAATACCCCAATTTTAACAGTTTAAAATATCTTAACGTTTCTTAATTTTTGGATAATTTATTTGAATTCTATCTGAATTGGACAATCTATTGATTTCTACACAATTTTTCTCACTAAAACCTTAAAAATTCTTTAGAAGAATATTTATTAAATAATTGAATATGTTATAAAGAATTTAACAAAATGTTGGATTTAAAGTTAAATTGTATTTATACAGAATTATAAATCAAATTTAACTTTCATTCAATTATTTTGAAAAACATGTAACATATCTTTACAGCAGTTAAAAATATATTCAATTATTTAAGTTGATTTATTGAATATACAGTTACTAAATCGTTTTTAATAAAGTGTTTATTATTATCTTAACTAGTGTTTTCCACTCCTTGATAAAGCATGAAGTAAATATTTCAAGCTTTTCTAAACTCGAAATATTTACCTTATGCACCAGGTGCATAAAACACTAATTTAGTGTGAATTTCTAGAAACACTTCATCCAATTCAACGAAATAAATTAGAAACTGATATTTTGAGTATTGATAAGTCGTCGATTTTTACTTCGGACTATGTAATTTGCAAACATTTTATTTACGATACTGCTCTAAATACTAACTCGTGAATATTTTTTTTCACACCAGGCGCGCATTCATGGGGGTGGCTCGCGGGCTAGAGCCCCCCTCCCCCCCACACTAACTAAATTGTAACGCGACGACACGAAAATATCTAAAATTTTCAGAGTTCTATCTCTTTCCTAAAATGTTGGAGGGTAAGGGGAAAGAGACCGAGCACTCAGGGGGTAATCAATTATGAACACCAACCGCATTTTTTGATGTCAATGCCAACCCGATATTAGCAGGTAGTAAGAAGTCTGTTTTCAGCCAGCGCGTAGCGTTATCTTTTGTCCGACTTGGGGTGGTTTTGATAGGAATATTTAATTGATATTTATCAAATTATTTAAAATGTAATTATAATTAATACTACATTTGTAAAATAAAGTGGAAATTATGTCTACGTGTACAATTTTAGGTCAATAGAATTTTTTAAAACGTATCTGACGTTTACATCTCGGTAAATATTGATCATCACATCTGAACGTTATATATTTTAACTTTACTGTAAATCAGTGGTTTATACGCGTGGCGCATGAAGTAAAATTTCGAGTTTAGAAAAGCCCCGTGAAAATTTGTCTCGGGTCGCTGGGCGACCCTCGACAAATTTTCTACACGGGGCTTTTCTGAACTCGAAATTTTACTTCATGCTTAGTCTGGGAGTGGACAGCACTCGTTCTTAGAAGTTTCAAATTAAAGAATCACTCTACTAAGTTTATTACAATTTTATAAAGGTTACAGCTCCAAGGATCAATCATGGTCTTCGGAGACCGAAGGACTACAGGGAATCGAAGTTTTTTTACAAGAAAACAACGTAAATCTGAAGGTTTACTGCATGGATAGGAAAGAACACATCTAATTTAAAAAAAATATATCGAAGTTTTGTTGGTTTTCAGTGCATTTTTAACTTCACTTTAAATCAGTGTTTTATACGCGTGGCGCATGAAGTAAACTTTCGAGTTTAGAAAAGCCCCGTGAAAATTTGTCTCGGGTCGCTGCGCGACCCTCGACAAATTTTCTACGCGGGGCTTTTCTAAACTCGAAATTTTACTTCATGCTTAGTCTGGGAGTGGAAAACACTCGTTAGTTTAAAATACATCACAATTGGTAAAATATGTATCGTTGGATGCCCGCCTTCAGGGGTGATTTGTAAGCAAATTATGGGTCTTAGGAGTTGTCAAATAAGTGAGTTAGTTACTCAACTATTTCCAAGGCAATCTTTACGAAAACAAAAGATTAACATTTTACATATAAAATGTACAAGGTGAGAAACTCAATGTCTCAGCTCTAGTAAAAGAGAAGGAAAACCGATAGAAAAAATCTGAAAAGAGGTTTATAATTGGGATTGAGTAAGGTTCATTTTAATCCAAAATTGCATATTTTTCTAAATTTTGAAAGTGAAGTAATGACGTCGTCGAATATTTTTTCCCCAGAAACATACCTATATTTTTGGATATTTCAAAAGAGCTAATTTTTCTGAGCTTTGTAGAGAAAAAAATTTGCTATCTTCTATCGTTAATAAATTAAAAACAAACTTTAAAAAAAGTATTATCAAAAATTCCAAACTGTCAATAATTAAACTGATGGTTAACAAATATTGTTTTGTTGTCATTTGATTTTAGGTTTCAGATTTTTCTATCGTTTTTCCTTTTCATATAATAGAGCGAAGACATCGAGTTTCGCTCACCCTGTATAATAAACTATAAGTGTGATACATCATTGAATTCAGAAAAAAATATTCTTAGAAAAAATATGAAAATCCAAAAAAAAAAACCAAAAAACGTGAACGCCATCTACTCCCAATAGCATTGTCGATGGTACTCATAGAATTACTATTATAAATGTCAATTGATTGTGCATTTTGAAATCCAGAAGGAAACTGAACTTCTATAACCATTTTAGTAGTGTTATGCAATTTTCATATAAATTGACTATGTGAACGCCATCTGCTGCCAATTTTTGAGTAGTATAGTTACAGCTATTAACAGTAGATGGCGTTCACGTCGTTATTTTAAATGTAAATTACATATGAGCCTATTAAAATGAATAAAGATGGTTAGTTTTCTTCTGGATTTCAAATTGCACTATAAATTGGTAATTTTAATAGTCATATGTAATTTACATTTAGGTTGACGACGTGAACGCCATCTACTGCCATTAGTCTTGTCTATTGTACTCACAAAATGACTATTATAAATGTCAATTGATTGTGCTGTTTAAAATCCAGAAGAAAACTAAATATCTATAACCATTTTAGTAGTCATGTGTAATTTACATATAAATTGACGATGTGAACGCCATCTGCTGTCAATTTTTGATCAGTGCTATTGACAGTAGATAGTGTTCACGTCGTTAATACAAAAATAATATATATGTTTATTATAGCACTTTTTCCGTCATTTAAAGAATTCATGATTGTCGTACTAAACTTATTTCACTTGCTAATTTGATGGTTATAGACCATTTCCCATTAAATCAGCGTTTTATACGAGTCGCGCACGAAGTAAAATTTCGAGTTTAGAAAAGCCTAATTTGTCTCAGTCGCTCTGCTGCGCTATGCCCGAGCCAAATGTTCAGGCTTTTCTAAACTCAAAATTTTACTTCATGCTTAATCTGGGATTGGAAACACTCGTTAGATGATCAATCATAACCAGAGTTGTTATATTTAAAACACATTGTTTTAAAATAGTGTTTTAAACATGTTTAAAAACAGCCGTCATGTTTTAAACGGTTTTGTTTTAAACATGTTTTAAATCTTAAATTTGTTTAAAACATGTTTTAAACGTTGGATTTGTTTAAAACCGTTTTTTTATTATCTTAACTGCTAAAACTGCATATTTTCTAAATTATATTTTATATTACTTCAATAAAGTTTTTTGTTTGTTTTTAAATTTTAGGTAAATTGTTGAAGATATTTCAAATTACATTATCAAACATAACATTTTATTACAATAAAACTGTGTGTGCATAGATGTGGTTTTTAAATACAGGGATTTTTTCTTTCAGGTATACATAAGCATACACTGTAAATTTTTCGACGTTCGTTGTTTTTTGTTCAAGATTTCAATTTGAATCTTTAAACGAGGGCTTTCCACTCCCATACTAAGCATGAAGTAAAATTTCGAGTTTAGAAAAGCCTGAAAATTTGGATTGGCCGCGTAGCGAAGCGGAGCGGCCAATCCAAATTAGGCTTTTCTAAACTCGAAATTTTACTTCAAGCGCCACGCGTATAAAACACTGAAATATCGTAATGTTTAAAATATACGGCTTTAGCAATCTAATATGTAAATGTGGATAAAACTCATTGATCTTGTAGTTGTTTTTTAATTGTATTTATTAGCTAATTGTAACTTAAATTTTATAACTATCATGTGCAGTGTATTATTTGTTATATGTTTAATTTACACACATTTATTATTATATATATATTTAATGTAAAATGGAGACTTCCGTACAAATAAATAAATAAATAAATAAAACGTGAGTCAAATTCTGCGCTGAAAAAATTGTTTAAAGCAGTGATTATAGGCAACCCATAAACTCTAACGTATATTAGGTTGCCTATAACCGTTGTTGTAAGTGTGTGTTTTTTGAACTTCACTGTAAATCAGTGTTTTTAAGCGTGGCGCATGAAGTAAAATTTCGAGTTTAGAAAAGCCTAATTTGGATTGGCCGCTCCGCTTCGCTACGCGGCCAATCCAAATTTTTAGGCTTTTCTAAACTCGAAATTTTACTTCATGCTTAGTCTGGGAGTGGAAAACACTCGTTTAAAGCCTCAAATTACCCGCATTAAAACAACGATTTCCCACAACTTTTAAAACGCTGTAATTATCGGGGTATGTATACTCAAAAGATAAACGTCCTGTATATTCTGTTTTAAACACGTTTTAAACGTATTTTAAACATGTTTTGAACACGTTTTAAACCCAGATCATAACATTATTTTGCATTTTATTTATTGCTAGATTAGCCTGCTCTATTTAATCGATTTGATTAAAACGTAACCAAATAATACCATTGCATAACATATTGATTAATGAGTTAAATTGTTGGAGTCATCAAATGAACATGAACGACCGTTTAAAACGCTTTAAAAAGGGCAAAAAGGGAAACTACCTGCTATTCAAACAGATAAAGTCATAAATTGTAACATCAACACACCATAAATTGTGGTTTCTTTTCTTCCATTATACTCCTGCGCTTGTAGAGGGTGTCTCTTCAAAATTTGCTGGCTTAGATATTTTGGAGAGGCCCTAATTGTAACATTTCGACGTATACGCATAGATTTAAATGCATAGGCCCTCCCATAAGACCGAGAGGAGTCCCCCCCCCCCCCTCCAAGAGCCCTTAAGACAGATTTCTGGGTGCGCGCCTATCTCATTTTGTAGAAAAGCCAAATAAAAGATATTTTACAAAACGAAGTTATTTTAGTTAAATGATCAGGTAAAACATTCTTGAATCAAGGAAAAGTCAGGAAACAGTTAGTTAATAGTCAGTTAATAGTTAGTCAATTTATCATTTCAAATTGGTCGTCACTATGATTATTACAGTCTAACAAATTTCAATTTAAAGTAACTGAGGGACGGCTAAATCATCCAACAAATTCGAAGAGAAAATGCTTAACTACATAAAAAAATAAAAACTTCAAGTGGTGTTAAGCCGATTTCAAAATTTTGAAAAAAAAAATCTGCTAGTTTCGGTGCACATATTCCTCAACTTTTAAAACAGACTTACATAAATTTCGGTAACTGTGCGTTCGCACACAAACAAACTCGTAACCGTGCTCACGGTTTGGATTTACTTTCACCGAAACCGTTAGCCAGTGAATCCTCTAATTGACCATTAGAGTTTAGCATTTTTGCACGTATCTCAAACACCTGATTACGCGCGTTTAACCTGAATCGCGATTTTCCCGATTCGGATTCTGCTGGAAAACTTTTTCTTTCATTTAATTTACTAATATATTTTAGGAATAATATTACTGAATACTAAATAGTATTCAGTAATATTATTCCCAAAATATATCAGTAAATTAAATGAACATATTGCAACTCAATTCAGGGTCAATATATTTTATTCAATTTAAATTATATATAAAAAAAATCATTAATTAGTAGGTAGAATTATCATAACTTAATTTGCTGATAAGTTCTTTCAAAAATAAGTAACCCATGGAATTTCTCCATTTTCGTCACACAGGGCATTCTATAAAAACTTAGAGCGTCAAATTTAATTTACTGATAAGTTCTTTCCAAAATATGCAACCCATGGAATTGCTCTATTTTCGTCTCATAGAGTATTCTACAAAAACTTAGAACGTCAATTACCCATTCTGATAAGACCCCTGCTTCTAATTGGCTCCAACTTATAAGTTCTTTTTAAAAAAAGCAACCAATGGAATCGATCCATTTTCGTCTCACAGAGCTTTCTATAAAAACTTAGAACGTCAAATGAAAAGACCTCTGCTTCCATCCAATTGGCTTAAACTGAAAAGACCGCTGCTTTCAGTTCTGCCAAGTTATCAAACATCAAAAATGTAATTCCGTTTCAGAACAAAAATATTACAGAAAGAGATACATGAATTGAAGAAACAACAGTCACATACACAACAGCAGGCATTTGGAACATTTCTGAGGACATTATGAATTAATTTTACATGTAATAAATAATTTGTGTAATAAGTTATAATAATATATAACCAAATCATACTTCTATGTATTCAATGACATTTTATCTGTCATATTCGTTTGTTTACTCTGTTGCTTCAGGTAATTGCAACAGAATTTCGGGCTAAACAAAATGTATGCATATAGTTAATTTGATTTTTATAATAATTGTCAATATCAAAATTTTAGTAAAATATTACCAGGTATAATAAATACATTTTACTGAGCCACCCTTATAAGTTACTAGATTCTAACAAAGTAATGTATGGTTATTTTTTGCACCCACGACTATTTTGAACTTACATCTATTTTTATTTTAAATTTTAAAACTGTAATAGTTAGTTTTTGCAAATTAATTTAATTCAGTATTGAAAATGATGATTTTAAAATAAATACAGAAAACTTACATCAAAAATCCGAGAAGATCAAGCACAAAGCTTTTTATTGTTTCAATTCTTGTTTTGAGTTCTTCAATGCATCTGGCCACTCCTGATTTTTTTTCTGAAGGGAGAAAATCTCCATAGGTTTTCAATTTTTCGCTAAGATATTATTCTTTTTAGACATTTTTATGAAAATAAAGAGCGTCAAATTCAAAATCAAACTTTTGATGCTATTTAGGATATTTAGGACTAACTACCAACACTCACCAAAATCCCTATTCCAAAATATTGTATTTTGCCAACTTAAGAACACTTTGAGAATTAATATAAAAATCAAATGAACTTTAATTATCATTGCCCCTGGGATATTATAGCTGAACATGCAAAAAATCAATATTACGCATTTTGTTTTCAATATTTTTAATAAATTCCCTTTTTTTACTTTTATACATTTCATAAAAACACTGAACTTCCAATAAATTGTACTTTTTGATAATACATGTTTGTTTGCTGTATGTGCCTTAAGTTTTATATCTAGTTTTAAATTATCAATTGTTACCACGTTTCCAGTTATATTACCGAGAATATTATCAAATTTTAAATTACCGGTAATTTTACATCACTAGAAACAGTGGCGTAGACGGAGGGGGATTTAGGGGATCAATCTCTCCCCATGAGTTTTGAAAAATAGAACAATTAAATAAACGCCTCTGTTTTCTGTTAGCTCTATATTTTGTTATTATTTTTATTTTATTTTAATATACATCTAAGCATTTTTCTAAAATTCTACAAAAACAAGTACAAGAAATGGTTCTATTTTTCATTTAGATGCAGGGCCACAGTAAGGGGGAAATAGCAAGGGGGCGACGGCCCCAGGCCCATCAAATTTCATAAATTTAAATCAGATACTTTCAATTATACAAGTAATCTATATTTTAAATCGTTTAAATCGGTGTCTTATACGGGTGGCGCATGAAGTAAACTTTTGAGCTTAGAAAAGCCTGAAAATTTGGATTTGCAGGGGCGCGTCTCGGCAAATCCAAATTTTCAATGTTTTATAAACTCAAAATGTTATTTGAGGCATAATCTAGGAGTAGAGTATCAGTTTATCGTGTTTAAATTGACATGTATTTCTTAAAAGTATAAGAAAACGTTATTTACACGAGAAATTTGTCAATAATAAACTGTTTGTTATTATTATAACACTATATTTTATTAGCAGTCGATAGAGTAATTATTGTGAAAAAAACTATCACAGTCAAAAAATAATCGCCCAAGTGACATAACATCAGAATGTCGCTATAGCCAGAATACAGCCAGCAGAGTGCTCTAATGCGAAAATACAGTGATAGTAATAAAAAAATGTCGATCAATTATAAGGTCAAAATATCATAATTGTTAAAAAAGCAGTCAATCAAGTGATTAATATGAATATATTGTAATAGTCAAAAGACAGTCGAACTAGTGACTTACAGCCAAAATGTCACAATAATCAAAATACCGTCGACCGAGTGATTAGTATGAATAGTCAGCATACAGTCGAGCATGTGATTATTATGAATTCACTGTTTTAGTCAAATACAGTCGAACTAGTGGTTTACAGTCAAAAAGTCACAATAGTCAACATATAGTCGATCGAGTGAATAATATTAAAATATTGTAATAGTCAAAAGACAGTCGAACTAGGGACTTACAGTCAAAATATCACAATAGTCAAAATACAGTAGGTAAAGTGATTTAATGTTGAAATGTCAACATAATTAAAGGTAGTTAATTTAATCACTTACAGTCAAAATGTCACAATAGTCAAAAGATTATTGATTATTTATAGTAGTTTTTTTAATTTCAACAAATGTCAAAATCATTTAGAAAAACTGGCCTTTGTTAATGAAAAAGACTCATTAAATAAAGTCATAATAATCTAAGTAACATAACATCAAAATGTCAAAATACAGTGTACTAAGTAAGTTGCCAAATTTTGACAAAAACCAGTTTATTGACTAAGTTTTTATTTATTTATTTATTTAGTCAACGGACTCCGTATAAAAAATACATATAAATTAATAATATAGTACAACTAAAAATATAAAACTATACATTAAAACATAATTACAACTATAAATTTCAAAATGAATTAAAAACAATCAGTTGTGCAGTTGATCAAAATATCATAACAGTCAAAATACAGCGGTGTTCTAAAATGTCTTAGTTGGCCAAAATTAGTGCTCTAACAGTTATTTTCCATTTTGAATTTTATTCACATAAATTGTTCTTTTTGGCATAATTGAATATTTTTTAACACGTTATGTTAAATAGTTAAATAGTGTGTGTCGATAATGCTAAGGTACGTTAAAAAAATGAATTTATGTGAATAATTACTAATGTTAGCAACGGATGTTCCCAAAATAGTTAATTATGCCAAAAAAAATAAAATCACAATTTTATTCACATAAATTGTGCTTTGTTTTAGCATCATTTGATATTTTTAACACGGATTGACAGTGTGTGTCGATAAGCTACTTCAGAATTGCCAATTTATGTGAAAAATGACCAATTATGTTAAAAACGAGATATTATACTCAAAAATTGAATTTTGATACCAAAAATGCTGTGTTGAAAAAAATAATCAAAAAATGGAATTTTATCAGTTTTTGACATATTTAAAAAAACATTCAAAATGTTCTAGAAAAATAAAAGAAAAAAAATATGAGAAAGATTATTTAGTAAACTAACCTAACCGGTTTTTCTGAGATTAACGACTAACAATTTAGTTGACATTTTACGTCACAATTGACACGTCTGACATTTTACATCAAAATTACACCTGTGCTGCTATGAAATACTATCTAGTTTAATGTAATTTTTGACGTTTGCATTATTAATATTAATGTGTAAAATCAAAAATTGACATTTTTCAAGAGCAAAATTACATTTACAGCTATAATTTTTTAATCATTTGAAAGTTGCGCAATTATGTAAATTTGTTACAGTCTAACGTCGAAATTAACTTTTATTGTCTCAAACTGTAATTTATATCATTTGCCCTACAACTCCAATAAAAATGTCCTTCATTTATATTCAATTGAAAATAACTTTATGTAATGACCTTTTTTTTATTAACAATGGATTGTTTTTTCAAATAATTATGACATTAGGTTAAGTACATAACACTACAATAAAATATATTTTGACTAAAGTTGACAAATGTTGGCGAACTAAAGTGATTGATCTGTTATTATTTAAATATAATTGTAACGAGTGTGTTCCACTCCCAGATTAAGTATGAAGTAAAACTTCGAGTTTAGAAAAGCCTGAAAATTTGGATTTGCCGCGTACAAAACACCAAATTAAAGTAAAATTTAAAGTATAGATTACTTATATAATTCAAAATTTCTGTGATTTAAATTTATGAATTTTAGAATTTTTGGCTTCAAGATGCCACTCCCCCCCCCCACCCTAACGCGCCCTTGCATCTGAGGTAAAAAATAAAACATTTTTTTGTAATTGTTTTTGTACTACTTTAGAAAAATACATAAATACTAAATCAAATCCCCCCCATCGCAAAAAGCTATCTACGCCAATGACTAGAAATTGGATTTGAGATACTCTGGTTTATAGATTTATCAATTATTCATCATATACAATTACTGAAACTTATTTATTTAAAATTTTATAAATCGCCTTTAAACCAGGTATAATTACAAGTTTGTAACTTTGTGTAAAGATTATTTTTGCAATTTGCTATAAAAATTTGAGTTTTTTTTTTATCCAAGGAGTGAATTTTCTGTACCTATTTTTGTGTGAAACTTTTGTTTCAACTATGGGGTATGGATTGTTTTGCAGTCATATTTACTGTTTATGTGAAACTATATTGTTTTGTATTTTGTTTTATTATTTAGTTACTGAAATTTGCTTGTGTTAATTTTTCGAATACAAAGATGAGTATGCCACCACTTACAGTTACTGAAGCGCCTTTTCTCCACCGGCTTCTTCTTCTCCTTCCCATTTTTGCACTTCCGCTTCTTCACCTCCTCGGCCTTCACCTCTTTTTTAACGTAGCGCTTCACGCTTATCGCGAAACCTTCCTTCATCTTTTTTTACCGAAAAGCAAAAAATAATATTCAAAGATCACCAAGTTGAGGGTTCGAATGTTCACTGGGAAATGCACATAATTCGGTCGCGTCCGAGTGCAATTGGTAAATAAACAACACTGCGAGGCGAGGACTTGAATGCTAAGCAGCTTCGGGCACACGCGAAAGAGGAAGAAATGGGCCACTCCGGCTGAAGCAGTTGAAGTCGAAGGCTAAAAGAAGAAGAAGACGTGCACGCACTTGGCGCGTATACTGGGGAGGGTTTCACGCGCACTTGACGCACTCACGCACGGTTGTGCCGAAGAATGAAGAGACTGAAGAACGAGAAGAGAACGCGTCGTACGGTAAATAATCAGTTAGAGTCGCGTGTGTGTGTGTGTGTGTGTGTTGTCGGTACGGTGATGTTACTGAATCACTGAATGTTCACGGTGATGGTGATGGCTTTTTAAGGGGTCCAAATAGTTTTTAGAGTATATCTGCGTCAGAGGTCGAGGAACTCTTTGCGTTGCCCTGATCGGAATCGGGATTATTAATTCGTTTATTTATTGGCTGGCGAGTTAAATCGAGGTGGGAAAGCTTGTCTTGTCCACGTGGGAGACTTTCCGCGACTTTGCGGGCAACCCTTTCTTCAATCTTCCCGTTGACGCTGCGACTGCCGCAGTTGGGTTTAGGTGGGAGAGTTTTTCCGCAATCGCTGCGAAAATACGCATTCGCACTATTAGTTCGTTTGTGTGCATCCACAGACAACAATAAATGTTATGTTTGTATTTGTTTGCTCAATTATTTAACACTTTTGTTATCCTACATTCTCGGCAAAGAACTCTGACACTACGAGTATTACATTTTCTGCCTAATTTTACATTTTACAACATAAACTTTTAATTACATACAAATAGTACCTTGATACTCTAAATTTGATAGATAATATATTTGATAATAATGTAAAACTTAGTTGAATTGCCAATGAAAACCATAAATCATTTAGTACCTAACAGTATACTGCATACTGTTAGCGTTAAATGATTTATGGTTTTCATTGGCAATTCAACCAAATTTCACATTATTATCAAATATATTATCTATCAAATTTAGAGACTCGACCAGGGGCGGACTGGCTCTCTAAAATTTAACGAGGAATGAAGGAATTGGTCCCACATGTTTGCGAATATTCGCTTTCTATAGCCGTATTTGTATTCGTATTTGCTAAATATATTCCGAATACACGAATGTTATTCGTATAGTCAATCAAAATGTTACCTTATCTACTGGTTTAATGTTCTTTGAATTAAGAAAAGGGATTTTCAATTTTATTTGCCCTATGACATGTTGAGGGCCAAACTTTAGCGTGCAAATACGTTCGCGGGCCGCGTTTAAAAGTACTTAGTGCATTTTAATGTAGTGATAATATTTTTTGCGATAGATATTAGACATGAAATAATACGACAATGTTATTATAGTACAATTTATTAAAATAACAAAATGAAATTTAAAAAAATCGTACATTATAATTAAATCGTTAAATTTGCAATTGTTACAAACTACGAAAGTTAAATACACCGAAATCAATGAGACACTTGAGCTTGAATTTGGGAAACTAATCCATCGATATTTGGATTAATTCCACTGACAAAAAGACGATGTGTTGATTTATTAACTTTCATCAATGAAGGGAACTGTTCCTATCTATAAGTACTGCCAAACGCACAAATCAATCTTCTTGCGAATTTTCTAAGATGCGGAAAATTGTCTTCTTCTAGGTATTTTTTGTAGAAATCGCACAACTCTACGTCTTCAAATTTGGATTTTAGCAGTGAGTTTTCTTGAATCTCGATCAACTCCATTTGTAAGTGTATTGGAGCATTTTGTACAATATATGTTGTAGGAGTAGCAAATAAACTGAAACAGTCTTCCATGTTTTTGAAGTCGCAAAATCTGTTCGAAAATTGTTCCGACAGTAACTTGAGTTCTTCAGCATATTGAGCATAAGCAGTATTTTCATACGCAGAGAGCGTGTTGAAATGGTAACTGTTACCAGACAGCATCTGTGACTCCCACAAGCGTAGTTTGATCTGAAACGCTTTTAAATGGCTGTACAAATCATTTACTAACTGTCCTTGTTTTTGAAGTTTCAAATTTAAATCATTCAAATAGCCTGTAAGATCGACCAGAAATGCTAAGTCACATATCCATTTTGGGTCACTTAATTCAGATAGTGGTTTATCTTTTATTTTCATAAAGTCTGCTATCTCATTTCTAAGCTCGTAAAACCGTCTCAACATTTTTCCTTTGCTCAGCCATCTGACTTCACAATAATATGTTACGTCGTTATATTCAGCTGATATTTCATCCAAAAACGCCTTGAACTGACGATGGTTAAGCCCTCAGGATCGAATAAAGTTGATGGTTTTTACTACCACATTCATAACATTCTGGAGTCGAATGGACTTAGAACACAAGTTCTGTTTGTGGATAATGCAATGAAGGACTATCAAATCATCTTTTTGCACATTTAATTCTGTTGCTTTTTCATTCAAAATTCCGATGAAACCTTTACGTAAGCCGACCATAGAAGGTGCACCATCAGTACATACTCCAATTAATTTTGACCATGGCAAGCCAAAACTTGTGAATACCTCTTGAACTTCAATAAAAATATCCTCTCCTGTAGTGGTTCCTTTTAGCGGCTGTAATGCAAGCAATTTCTCAGTAACAGTGAACTCCTTATCAACACCTCGAATAAATATAGCCAGTTGAGCTGTGTCAGACAAATCGGTGCCGGTGCTCTCGTCTAATGCTATGGAAAATGATTCAAAACCAGCCATACGGTCAGTCAATGTTGTATTTATATCATTAGCCATCATTTCTATACGTCGAACAACAGTTCGTCTTGACAAACTAATTTTTTCAAATTCTTTTTTCTTTTCAGGACACATAATACCGCAAACTTCTAACATACACTCCTTGATAAATTCTCCTTCGGCAAATGGTTTTAATGCCTTTGCCAATTTTGAGCTAACTATAAAACTAGCTTTCACAACATTATCAAGTTGTGTTCTTTGTTTATGAAACATTTGTTGCTGTTTTTCCAAATTTGCGGTAAGCTTCTGGATTTTGTCTGTTCTTAATTGTCCTGTCAGTGAGTGCAGCCTAGCATGCTTAGTTGAGTAATGCCTCTTTATATTGAATTCTTTCATTACTGAAATGGATTCATTACACAGCACACAAATAGGCTCACCATTGTGCAAGATAAAAAAGAATTCTGCTGTCCATTTTTCTTGAAAATGGCGACCCTCTGTATCTACTTTTCGTTTCTTTCCACCAGACATCATTTTTGTTTACTTTTCGTTCAATAAACTTAATAACAAACTATAGTTAGTAACCACTCAAGATGCACACAGAGTCACAAAGCAAGTTGAAGGCTCGAGCAGTTCGCTAGGATATCGCTTGTCCAAGTTATCACCTCGGTAGCTCAAATAGAACTGAACTAACGTTCGGGCCATCCACCCGCTTATATAGGCAAAATGAACGAATAATCTGGAATAAACCAGTTTAGAATAATTGAGAAGCAATAAATCTTTTGATGTGTCGCCTGCAGAGCTGGGATGATTCCTCAAAAACAGGATTCGAATCACCTAATATGATTCGAATCACGAATACTCAAATAAAGGATTCGTAAGTGAAAAATATGATTCTAATCCTCATTTTTCAATCACGGATACAAATCCTTTAAAAATAAATTTGAATCTATTATTTGCAACAAGTAACATTTAATTCCATCAGCTTTTATTAACATAAATGTTCATTTACCGACTAAATACCTGATTAAATAATGATTTTAATTAATGATGATATATGTGTTATTGAACATCATTTTAAATCAGTGTTTTATACGCGTGGCGCATGAAGTAAAATTTCGAGTTTAGAAAAGCCCCGTGAAAATTCATCTCGGGTCGCTGCGCGACCCTCGACAAATTTTCTACGCGGGGCTTTTCTAAACTCGAAATTTTACTTCATGCTTAGTCTGGGAGTGGACCGTCAAGATTTTCTACATGTCGAGATTTTCGATATTTCTAGATATTTGTCGATTTATTCACAGTTTGTTATTATATTAAATGCAACTTTAATATTAAATAAATACGGTTTTTCTTAGGAATAGAATATTCACCCATTTAAAGCCGAGCATATTATAAAGTTAACTCTAAAAGTTAATTTTAGGTAAAATCTTTTTCTATGGTTTCAATGGATGATTTATTATATTACATACGTCGATTTTATAAAAGAGTTAAATTTAAAGTTCAAACGAGAGTTGTCCAATCCCAGACTAAGCATGAAGTAAAATTTCGAGTTTAGAAAACCCCGCGTAGAAAATTTGTCGAGGGTCGCGCAGCGACCCGAGACAAATTTTCGCAGGGCTTTTCTAAACTCTAAATTTTACTTCATGCGCCAAGCGTATAAAACACTGATTTAAAGTGAAGTTAAAAATGCACTGAAAACCAACCTAACTTCGATATTTTTTCAAAATTGGATGTTTTCTTTCCTATCCATGCTGTAAACCTTCAGATATTTGTTGTTTTTTTATAAAAAAAAACGTCGATTCCCTGTAGTCCTTCGATCTCCAAAGACCATGATTGGTCCTTCGAGCTGTAGCCTTTGTAAAATGGTAGTAAACTTAGTAATCTAGAGTGATCCTTCAATTTGAAACTTCTAAGAACGAGTGTTGTCCACTCCCAGACTAAGCATGAAGTAAAATTTCGAGTTTAGAAAAGCCCCGCGTAGAAAATTTGTCGCGGGTCGCGCAGCGACCCGAGACTAATTTTCACGGGGCTTTTCTAAACTCGAAATTTTACTTTATGCGCCACGCGTATAAAACACTGACTTCAAGTGAAGTTAAAAATATACTATCAAGGTTCGAAATTTTTCATAGTTAAGTAACCAAATATGCATTCTCAAATATTTGAATTATTCGGAAATTTAAATATTTATATTCAAATATGAATAATTTAGTGATTTAAATATTCATATTAGAATATTTAACTATTTGAATTAATCGAATTCGAATCCCAGCCTTAATAGCGATGATTCGAATTATTTGGGAAGATTTGAATCCGTGTATGAGGATTCGAATCCGTTTATAACGATTCGAATCCTTTTATAAGGATTCGAATCTTTTTATAAGAATTCGAATTCTTTTATAAGGATTCGAATCATCTAAGTCTGGATTCGAATACGAATCCTTTTAAAAAAATGTAACGAATCCGGATCACGAATCCGTTTTTACCAAAGTATTCGAATACCTCTTTTAAATCCTCTAAAAGGATTCGAATCCGGGAATCAACTCCTGAATGATTCGAATCCTGCCCAGCTCTGGTCGCCCGTAAGGCGGCAAACCTCAAAGAATTTGATCGAGCAAGTCGAGTGGCGGCGATTATCAAAGAGTGAGGCGGCAAACATCAAAGAATTTGATGTTTGCCGCCTCACTGTCACTCCCGTGAGTATAAGTACCTAATGTAATATTTTTTTATTAATGATTTCGATAGCTAACGGCATCTAATGCTTCATAGTGGCATCGTCAGTGACACGAATGCACAAAGTGCATATACAGGTCACTGTTTCGTCCACGAGCGAGCAGAACTCTGTTTGTGAAACCAGAAAACAAATATCAAAATTGAATTTGTGTTCAGTATTCCGGCACCAGGTACCCACAGACGCGTTTCGGACTTCAAGGTCCTCTTCATTGCTGAGGAATACTGAACATTTCTGACTATTTCAAGCCAATATGTGAAAACTATTAATGATTTCGATAGCACACGCCATCTAATGCTTCATAGTGGCATCGTCAGTGACACGAATGCACAAAGTGCATATGGGTCGGGACCACACTGAAGAGGACCTTAAAGTCCGAAACGCGTCTGTGGGTACCTGGTGCCGGAATACTGAACACAAATTCAATTTTAATATTTTTTTAATTGGGTTTTTTCAAAATGTCTCGCGGGCCGGATCATATCTTACAGCGGGCCGGATTCGGCCCGCGGGCCGGGAATTGCCCATATGTGATATAGTCAATCAAAATGTTAACTTATGCACTGTTTTAATGTTCTTTGCATTGAGGAAAGGGATTTTTAATTTTATTGCGAATACTCATCAACTTATTGATGAATATGTTAAAGATATACGACACAACACTCAGATAACTCATATTAACGTCAACTTCTTCTCAATAAGTTATGGTAAGTATCGGGCATGGGTGAAATTCCGATCACAGCGCTGCGATGGCAGGAACTACAAATGGAACTTACTTTCTGGTTACACCATGTATATGAATTCCAAGTATTTTGACGAGATTTACAACTTATTATTTAAAACATTTTTTGATACTTACAGAGATGGAGCAAAAATTCACTTTTTCATAATATTCACTTCCGTTATCCGCACTTTCACCAAAAACTTTTCAAGTCCTAGGATTGCTTTTACTATATGTACACACACACAACCAGACAGACATTTTGTGAAAATGGACTTAATCTTTGGTTCCGGTTTTCGTTCCGAAAAAAAAAAAATGTTTTTTTGCGGTTTTCGGTTCAGCTCCAAGTGATGTTTTTATTCCATATTAAATTTAAATATTAAAGTATGAAAATGTGTCTCAAACTAAATTTGTTCTACTTTTATTACTATTATCACATTTACAAAATATTTACGAAATAAATTTTTTTGCATTTTTTCGCTATATCTTAGTGAATATCTGTCACATCTCAGCAGTATATATTTTCAACTTTACTTTAAATCAGTGGCTTATACGCGTGGCACATGAAGTACAATTTCGAGTTTAGAAAAGCCCCGTGAAAATTGACAATAGTCCTAACGTCGGCTGATGCCAATTTGTGTCAAGTTTGATACATTGGACTAAATGTCATTTCAAGTTGACAGGATAGACTAATGTCGGCTGACGGCGACTCATGTCAAGTTGACACAATGGACTATCGTCGTCTTAGGTCAAGTTAACACGATAGACTAATGTTAGTCAATATAGTGACTTACAGTCATAAACTCACAATAGTGAAAATACAGTCGATATAGTGATTTAAGGACAAAATTACAACATAATCAAAAGACAGTAAACCAAGTGACTTACAGTCATATTATCGCAATAGTGAATATATAGTGAATTAATGACATAATCCTAATAAGTTGAAATACAGTCAACCTAGTTACTTACAGTCATAATATCACAATAGTCGAAATACAGTCGATAAAGACATGATATGACAAAATCTTAGCATAGTCAAAAGACAGTCAACCAAGCGACTTACCGCTATAATGTCACAGTTGTCCGAATACAATCGATGAAGACATTTTTTGATAAAATCCTAGCATAGACAAAAAAGAGCCAAACCCTAATAAGTAAAAGACACTCAACCAAGTGACTTACGGTTGTAATGCCACAATATAGAAAAAAAAAACAGTCAATAGAAAGATTTAATGATAAAATTCAATTATAGTCAAAATACAGTCAACCAACTGACTTACAGTCATGATGTCACAATAGTCAAAATACAGTCGATAAAGATATATGTCAAAATCCTATAATAGCCTAAAGTCAGCCAAATAATTGACATACAATCAAAATGTTACAAATGTCAATATACAGTCAATAGAGCGATTTAATGTGTTATCGGCGATTCTTTAGATCCTGGGTCTCCAAACTATCTTCTTCCCGGGCCACAAATACAATTCTACATAATAAAGTCGGCCAAGATCCGATTAATTTTATAAAATTATGAAAAATTTAAGGAACAATTGTTACAATATTTCAAAATATGACATTTACAAAAAAAAAATTACAAACAATCACAGGCCGGATTCATGCAAGTCGCGGGCCGGATTTGGCCCGCGGACCGTAGTTTGGAGACCACTGCTTTAGATCAGCGGCAACAAAAATTAAATTTCTAATTTTAATTTTTTTGTATATAAAATGAATTTATCCCCTGCACCTCCAGATTCGTCTTATGTTTGTAATTGCGATGGATTCGGCAAATTTCGGCCGGCTGATCACGTCCACCAAGGAAACTACCCCTCTCCACCCTTATTTCCAGCATATAAATAATGGAGGAACTTCTTCAGCAGTGGCAAACCAGTAATAAAAGCGGCAACAAGTTTATACAAGTGCAGCCTATGGTGTTTAAGCACTTTTTAACTTTGTTACTTTTTGTGTTACTTTTCTTTATTTAATGCAAGCGCACTAATCAGAAGATCCGGAATAGCTCCCAGTGCCGCATGTTACCGCTCCGGTATTCGTTACTGTTAAAACAGCAATTGGTCAATGCTTTTCGGAATACTCCGGACTTTTTCCGACACTGCTCGACTCCCGACGACGCCTTCCGGACTTTCCGACTCCGTCCGGTTTTTACCTCTGTTCTCCGGACTCCGTCGACGCCTTCCGGATACTTCCGGATTTTTCTGACGCCGTTCGGACCTTATCGTCGTATACTTTGCCGTTTTCTGCGAGATTTTGCTGCCGCCACTCATCACATCTGACGAACAGGCTGCTACTACTTATTAATTATTATTTGCTGCTGTGCTTTTTTTTGTGCTGTTTGTGTCAATAAATTTGTGGTCTTAGATTGGTGTTTTAAAGACTAGTTGCTCGTGCTCTCCATTCCCAAATCCCTGAGCTAGCTGGAAGTGCATTGTACCCCAAATGACAAATGACGTAGTCATACTTAGAGACTTATAGTCAATATTGCAATAGTCAATATACAAGTGATAAATAAATGTAATTACTAAATTGAATGTTCAATAAAAAGAAACTTCTAAAGTGCCATGATTTAATATTTGTGTTAATTTAAGTTGGCTGTAATTAATTTATGATATAAAATCAGGCAAAATTTCACAATAAATAATTATATCTTGTAAGCTGAATTAAAAATGTTCACTATTTCATTTCACATTTTTTCTATAGAAGGAGTGATCAAAAAGTGAGGTTACATAAAACATGTACATTTTGCAACCTTACTTTTATAACACCCCTTGTAATAATGCTTACTACTAATACTAATGTTTCAAATATTACTCACAATTGCCATAAGCAATGTCAGCTGTCTGAAAAGTTTTCCAATCTAAAGTAGTTCAAAACTTATTTAAAATCAACAGTAAGTACTTTAAGGTTATCTATAGAGCAAGAATTGTGTAATGAGATAGACATTGATAGTAGGCGAATAAAGTTTTAGTTAGAGATAAAAGTTATATTTGTAATTTTATTATTTTTTTAATAAAAGTATTTATGGTAATAGTATCATTCCAGTTCTAATTGGAAGTTGATTTGTGTCATATTCTATTTGCTCTTCTATTAGGTGACCCTAAGCGACCACCAAGGGCCACCTAAGCCAAAGGGCGCTAGAACATGGAAAAATAACCAATAAAACTAGAAAATTGGCAAATATGTAAATTTTCCGGCGAATTTAACAATCCGCTTGGTAAATATAGATAGAGTGTCCGTAAAACCGTGTTTATTTATACATTTAGTGGTAAATGTGCATATGCAGTGATTTTTTTTCAAACTATACGCTGTATTTTTTTAGGCATTTTTTGTTTTTGAAAAAGATTAATTTGAAATATCAATAGATATTAAAAACGTTAAAAATGCATTTATGTTTTTCGGAATTTTTGAAAATTTTCTTAACTCGAATTTTTACTTCATGCCTAATCATGAAATGGAAACACCCGTTTGATATTTCAAATTAATCTTTTTCAAAAACAAAAAATGCCTAAAAAAATACAGCGTATAGTTTGAAAAAAAAATCACTGCATATGCACATTTATTATTTTAATTAATCCTTTTCAAAAACAAAAAATGCCTAAAAAAATACAGCGTAGTTTGAAAAAAAATCACTGCATATGCACATTTTTTTCTAAATGTGCATATGCAGTGATTTTTTTTCAAACTATACGCTGCATTTTTTTAGGCATGTTTTGTTTTTGAAAAAGATTAATTTGAAATATCAAACGGGTGTTTCCATTTCATGATTAGGCATGAAGTAAAAATTCGAGTTAAGAAAATTTTCAAAAATTCCGAAAAACAAATGCATTTTTAACGTTTTTATTATCTATTAATAACAAAATAATTGTGAAACAAACCAAGTGTAATTTAATTTAAACCTTCATTATCAATATTTAAAAATGTTTCACCAAGTGAGAAAATTATTCAAGAAACAAAATAAGTTATTTATTAATAAAAATAAGGGATATTGAGAAACGTCGTAAAATGATAAATATAAAGAGAAATAATTTTTTTTTTAATAAAAAAAAACGGACATTATTCTAGTACAAATTGAAATGATCAATTTTAATAAAATTTGATAAAAAAAAATCTTGGAAACTGACGAAAAGCGTCAATATTATAAAAATCGACGAATAATTCTTAACGTTGTTTCAACATCAATATTTTGAAAATCAACGGAAATCTTGGATATTCATTAATATTGAAAATTCACGATAATGCCATTATTTTCAAAGATCGCAAAAATCTTAAAAAAGTCATAAAATTAACGACAATCTTGGAAATTTGTGAAAAGCATCAATATTTTTAAAATTAATGAAATTCTTGAAAAAAATCACGATAGCGGCAGCTAATTTTTGAAAATTCAAATTCACGAAACCTGTCAAGAACTGTAAAATAAAAGAAAATGAAGAAAATTTAGGAAACGTTTTAAAAAATAATAAAAATTTTGGAAATTTACGAAATATTGTTGAGATTTTAAAAATCAACCAAAATTGTGGAAAATTCATGAAAACCGTCAACTTTTTTAAATGTAACAAAAATTTAAGAAGTTTACGAAAACTATTAGGATTTTAAAAAAAAGAAAAATTACGAAAAAAAGAAAAATTTAAAATTCATGAAAAGTATCAAAATATTTAAATTTGACGAAAATTAAGGAAATTTACGAAAACTGCGAAGATTTAAAAAATCATCGAAATTTTGTTAAAAGTGTAAAATATTTCAAAATTACCGAAAATTTACGGAAATCTTGGAATTTCATGAAAAACTTCAACATTTTCTAAGTTAAAGAATAGTAAGTAAATTCATGAAAATTGCCAAGAATTTGAACATTTTAAATTTATGGAAAGTATCGAAATATTTCAAATTAATAAAAATGTAGGAAATTCAGGAAAACTGTCAGAATTTTGAAAATTAAAGAAAATCTTTAATTAATTTCTCACTTTACCCGTGGTGAAACATTTTTGAATATAATACTGGATATTTAATTAAAACACTTGGTTTGTTTCACTAATTAGTGAAACAAACCAAGTGTTTTAATTAAATATCCAGTATTAAAGAAAATCTTAGAAATTTACAAAAAGCGTTAAAAAATAACTGAAACTTTGAAAATTCAAAAATCTTCAAAATTCATCAAAACTTTCAAAAAACTAAACGAGTGTCTTCCACTCTCAGACTTAGCATGAAGTAAAATTTCGAGTTAAAAAAATCCCTAAGATATTAGATTTTGTCCTAATCCAAATCTTGGCTTTACTCAACTCGATTTTTTTATGCGCCACGCCTACAAAACACCGATTTCAAACTGAAAAATATCACGAATCACAACTGTTACAATAATCTTGTGTAAAACTTCCTTGTAGTTATGGCATCAATGAATTATATGAATATGAATATGAATATGAATCTAAATGCCATGTGACATTATAAGATAAATCTGACATTATAAATTAAATTTGTTTATTCTATTTGTATATTGTTTCTGATTTTATATTTGAACTTATTTATTACATCTTCAATTTGGTTCTCATTAATCACTTGATGAAACATGTTTACAATATTGATAATTAATAATTAATAATCAATATTATTTATTACTTTTAATGTATTGTTAGTATTAAGCAGTATGTACTTTAAATGGAATTTCCGTAAATAAACTTTAAACATGTAAATTAAATGTGTCATTACGACTAAATGTCAACTACCATCCTATACAACTTCCTACATAACCGTTTCCTTAAAGTTAAAATAAGAACCTCCTTCTCATACTCTTTCTCCCCACTTCAAGGTGTCCCTCAAGGTTCCCCGCTATCTCCCTTGCTCTACAACATATTCGTCCACGATATATATAATCCTAACCCAACTTACCACAATCCCTCTTCCTATATTTTACAATATGCAGATGATACTGCTCTAGTTGCTCACTGTTCCACAATAGCAAAAGCCGTCAACACTCTTCAGGTCCTAATCAACAAAACAATAAATTGGTTCAACAAATGGAGGATATCCATCAATATCCAAAAAAGTAAGCTGCTTATTCCCTATCATAAGTTTCATAACTCTCCTTTCACTATTTCCATACATCACATTCCAATATCCCCCTCACCTACATGTAAATACCTTGGAATTCTGTATGACACCAAAATAACCTTTAAAGCCCACACCCAAAATATCAAAGCCGCGGTCAAGAAGAGGGCTAGGCATTTTAGATGCCTCACATATAAAAATGATGGAATCACAACACAATCTGCTGTGACTATATATAAAATGATCTGCCGTCTATTTCTTGACTACGCGGCCATCCTTTACTGCAACCCCCATCCCACAGCCCTAAAAAATTTACAGGTAGCAGAAAGATCGGCCCTGAGAGTGTTGACGAAAATCAGACATCCCAACAACCCCCTCCACAACCCCTCCAACAACCTCCTTTATCAAAAAACACAAGTGACTCCTATAGAAACTCGAATTATCCACCTAGCCCATAAATTTGCATCCAGACCCACTAATCATGATCCTATAAACCACCTTTACCTACACCGAAACCCCAACACAATCCCCAAATTTAAATTTCCTCATTCCACCATCGTTGACTTCATCTTAGAAACACCTACTAACTAGAACGACATTTATTCATACTATTCATTCATTACTATCATCTATTCATAACATACTTTAAAAGCACAAGCACTCACTAAAACAAGCAGAAAGACCTCGGGTCGATAGCCTATGATATAAGAATACAAGATCGTATTATATTAAAGAATAATGTACATAAATTCCTTGAATAAAGATATTTGTATATATGTCAACTACCATATATATTTTTTCCGATTTATGATAAAATTTAACAGTATCCAAATAAAACATTAAATAAATAACAGAGCTGGGCAGGATTCGAATAATTCAGAATTCGAATCCTGGATTCGAATCCTTTTAGAGGATTCAAAAGAGGTATTCGAATACTTTAGTTTAACTGGATTCGTGATCCGGATTCGTTACACTTTTTTAAAAGGATTCGTATTCGAATCCAAATGCTGGTGATTCGAATCCTTATAAAAGGATTCGAATCATCATAAAAGGATTCGAATCCTCGTAAAAGGATTCGATTCCTCATAAAAGGATTCGAATCCTCATAAAAGGATTCGAATCCTCATTAAAGGATTCGAATATTTATAAAAGGATTCGAATAGTTACAAAAGGATTCGAATCGTCATAAATAATTCGAATTAATCGTAAGGATTAACATGAAAAATTTGTTTTGTATGTTTTTAAATTTCTCGTTAAATCACTGTTTTATACGCGTGGCGCATGAAGTAAAATTTCGAGTTTAGAAAAGCCCCGTGAAAATTTGTCTCGGGTCGCTGCGCGACCCTCGACAAATTTTCTACGCGGGGCTTTTCTAAACTCGAAATTTTACTTCATGCTTAGTCTGGGAGTGGACGACACTCGTTTGCAAGTGATAAAATCAATTAAATTAATGATCTGTGTCAAATTTGACATTTTGATAAATTTTGATGAGTTTTGCCAGATTTAAGATTTTTAATTGTTTTTCGGTAATTTCGCCAAATAAAACATTTTGATGAATATAAATTGACATTCCCAATCAAATTTTTACACTTAACATGTCGATTTATAATATTTTTATAAGATTTTCAACAAATCGATATTTTCATAAAATTATCATCAATTAGAGATTTTTTTCGATTAATCAAATTTTTATCAGATTTTGCAATATTTCTTAAATTTTTCTTAATTTATCGAATGTTGATGAAATTTTCAATATTTCGAGATTTTTAATTAATTTATGAAAATTTTTATCAGATTTTCAACATATCTTGATTTTTGATATTTTGTCATTTTTATCGATTCATAAAATTTTGATGAAATTTTCGATAAAATGTTTATATGTAAGATTTTCAATATTTTTATTCAGATCTGTAACGATTTTTAAAAATTATTGAATCATTATTTGAACACACAAATTTGAGAATTTTTTTTCTACAAGACATATTTAATCATTTTTGACATTGGATGACATTTTTGATATTTTTTACCTTTTGAGATGTCAGTTTTGACAATAGATTATATTCTTGATATTAGACTACGTTTTTTGACATTAGATGACATGTTTCACATTAGATGTTACTTTTGATAAACAATGAAATTTTTTACTTTTTTACTATTTCTGATGTTGACATTAAATGACGTATTTGACATTAGATGGCAGTTCTTACATTTTATATTTTTTTACTTTTTTGACATTAGACGGCAATTTTGACATTTGATATTTTTGATATTTCATATTTACTTGTTTTACATTAGATAACAATTTTTATATTATTAGATAACTTTTTTGACATTAATACTGATTATAACAGAAATTTTCGTTCTTGTAAGAACGTTTTTGTCAAACTGTCACGTACTGACATAAAATGATAATTTTGACGTAAATCGATTTGATCAACAAGCCGAATTTTTGACGTTTTTGATATTTTTTATATTTACGAGATGACATTTTGGTGATTTTGATGTTTTTGGCAATTTTAAATAATTTTGACATATTTTGATAACTTTTAAAACTGAAAACAGTTTTAATATATTTTTATATTTTTAACTCTACTTGAAATCAGTGTTATATACGTGTGGCGCATGAAGTAAAATTTTGAGTTTAGAAAAGCCCCTCGACAAATTTTCTACGCGGGGCTTTTCTAAACTCGAAATTTTACTTCATGCTTAGTCTGGGAGTGGAGACACTCGTTCTTAAATTTTCGAATTATCATAAAGTTGTGTATTTATTTTCAAAAAAATCTTTCTCGGTTTATTGAACAAAAACAAAAGAGCTGAGGTAAAAAGCGTTTAGGTAAAAGTGGTTTATTTTTGCGTTGGCTACAACTTTTGTTTGAAACATTTTTTGATTCAGACGTCGAAAGCCATAATCGGCGACTAAATAATCTAGTGGAGATCAAGAAATCTCCACTAGATTTTTTAGTTTCAAATTTAAATTCAAAAAGAGCTGACGTGAAAAGTGTTTAGGTAAAAAAGGTTTATTTTTTCGTTGGCTACAACTTTTGTTTCAAACATTTTTTGACTTATACGTCGAAAGCCATAGTGAAATTCGTTTAATAAAAAAGTATCTAGACTTTTAGACATTTGATGGTATAATTAATATTGAATTACTGAAATAAGTATTTATTTTTAATATATTCGTAAATATACGGTAAACAATGTAAATATATTTATTCAATTAAAACACAAATACAATAAATTTTATATTATTATTATTATTATTATACTGGGTGTCCGTATTTCAACACAATGTATGGGGATCTCGGTTATTTAAAGAGATAGAGAGGCGGTTAAATTGGGGCAAAGTTGCATAATAATAGGGCCCAATAATAACCCAAAAACAAGTTTGAAATATCTTATTTCCTTAATGAGATATTGTCAAAAAACGTATTTTTTGAAAATTTGTTTTTATTTTTTTACTCAAAAACTATTGAATCCAGACATTTACAGCACTTTTTAACGATAAATCTAGTAACATATTTTATTTTAAAATAACTATAACATTTACCTAGGGACCATAGCTTACTTTTGTTTTTCTTATGGGCGCCATTTTAGATTTTGATATTTTTTAGAAGAATATTTTTTTACTGAATTCAATGATGTATCACACTTATAGTTTATTGTACATTTTATATGTAAAATTTTAATCTTTTGGTTTTTCAAAGAGTGCCTTGGAAATAGTTGAGTAACTCACTTATTTGGCAACTCCTAGGACCCATAATTTGCTTACATATCACCTCTGAAGACGGGCATCCGACGATACATACTTTAACAGTTGTGACATATTTTAAAGTAACGAGTGTCTTCCACTCCCAGACTAAGTATGAAGTAAAATTTCGAGTTTAGAAAAGCCCCGCGTAGAAAATTTGTCGGGGGTCGCGCAGCTACCCGAGACAAATTTTCAGGGGGCTTTTCTAAACTCGAAATTTTACTTCATGCGCCACGCATATAAACCATTGATTTGAAGTGTAGTTCAAAAACACACAAATACATCTTTAATCAGAGTAACACAGAAGTTTAGTCTGTTATCAACGATGTTCAATGTTACTATTAAATAATTAGGTTGTGAATATTATTGTTAAAACTACTGATAACGATATTTATATGTTAATGGTTGTAAAAAAATAATAAAATCAAATTTATTCTTAAACCATTTGTATTCGTGATTCTAAAAAGCAGGATTCGAATCTTTGATTCGAATCATATTTATCTCTAACGAATCCTTTATTCAAGTATTCGCGATTCGAATCATATTAGGTGATTCGGATTCCTGATTTGAATCCTTTTAACGAGGATTTGCCTCAGCTCTGATAAATAAAACTTAAAAACAAATATTTCAAACACGAAAAATCTTAAATTTTTAATAATAACTTTTATTTTATATAAAACTTGATATTGGCAGCAGTTGACAGACAAACTTTCAAATTTGATCAAAATAGGGTTTTTTCACAAAATGAATTTATATTTAAAAGACAGGGAAACAAATTCTTGAAGTTTATTAATAATATCTATAATACCTATATGAGGGGGCGGCAACTTTAGCCTCCGCCTCAGGCGGCTGAAACACTCGCTACGCCACTGCATTTGACAATATTGACTATTAATCGATTATGTTGACCACATGATTTATGCTGATTGTTGACTACTATTTAATATTGATTTTTATTTGACAAAATTAATTATTCATCGACTATGTTGACTACCATTCATTGGCTGTCATTCTAAAACATTGACTGTAATAACTAAATTGAGAATTGTCGGCGGTTTACGTTAATATTTATGTTGATCTGACTTTGACGAAATCGACAATTCGCGTCAAAATCGCGATGTTTACGTCAGAAAAGACAAAACTGGCACTATACCCGAAAAACTGAAATATACAAGGGCTGGGAATTCGAATACTCGTGAATATTCAAAAATGAAACATTCAAATTAGCCAAATATTTAAACAAATAAACGATTTAAATTTAGAAAATTGTTTAGTATTAAAAAATATATTAGACATTTTCTAACTAATTTATTAAAACATTTAAATATTCAAACAATTAAATGTGTGAAAAAGTGAGTGATTTAATATAAGTAATGTGGTATTGGAACATCCGAGAATATTCAAATTCCCAACCCTAAAATTTACGAAAAGACAGCATCTGCTGATTTAAGACTAATTCGATTTTTTTTCTCTAAACATTATTAACAAAACCGTTGATATTTTGGAAAATCCAATGGAGATATTTGATTTGTGATTGTCAACGTTTATTAATTTCTGAGTAAGTTTATTCTTTGATGTTGACTATTTTCGTTAGATTTAGTTAATTCTGTAATTTTTATTCTCAAAAAAAAAACCGAGGTGGAACGAAAATTCACTTTTTATCAAATCCGAACTAAAACTAAAATGCCCACTACAAAAAAAAACCTCGAATCGAATATTTCTGCAAACAATTTTTATTTAAAATTTGCAAGTGCAGTGCGTGTTTGAACCGAAATACACCGATATTTTTTTTCGATTCAGTTCCGGTTTTCTTTTCGACAAAAATAACGGTTTTTCCAGTTTTCGGTTTCGATCCGGTTCGAAGCCCAGGCGGCTGAAACACTCGCTACGCCACTGCATTTGACAATATTGACTATTAATCGATTATGTTGACCACATGATTTATGCTGATTGTTGACTACTATTTAATATTGATTTTTATTTGACAAAATTAATTAGTCATCGATTATGTTGACTACCATTCATTGGCTGTCATTCTAAAACATTGACTGTAATAACTAAATTGACAATTGTCGGCGTTTTACGTTAATATTTATGTTGATCTGACTTTGACGAAATCGACATTTCACGTCAAAATCGCGATGTTTACGTCAGAAAAGACAAAACTGGCACTATACCCGAAAAACTGAAATATACTAGGGCTGGGAATTCGAATACTCGCGAATATTCAAAAATGAAACATTCAAATTAGTCAAATATTTAAACAAATAAACGATTTAAATTTAGAAAATTGTTTAGTATTAGAAAATATATTAGACATTTTCTAACAAATTTATTAAAACATTTAAATATTCAAACAATTAAATGTGTGAAAAAGTGAGTGCTTTAATATAAGTAATGTGGTATTTGAACATCCGAGAATATTCAAATTCCCAACCCTAACGAAAAGACAGCATCTGCTGATTTAAGACAAAGTCGATTTTTTTTCTCTAAACATTATTAACAAAACCGTTGACATTTTGGAAAATCCAGTGGAGATATTTGATTTGTGATTGTCAACGTTTATTAATTTCTGAGTAAGTTTATTCTTTGATGTTGACTATTTTCATTAGATTTAGTTAATTCTGTAATTTTTATTCTCAAAAAAAACCGAGGTGGAACGAAAATTCACTTTTTATCAAATCCGAACTAAAACTAAAATGCCTACTACAAAAAAAACCTCGAATCGAATATTTCTCCCTAGGTTAAACTCTAGGTGTTCCCACAACTTTGCGTATCCTACATCTAGAACAAATGCTCTTTATTACTCTCCTTTAGTTCGAATCATTCGAAATTGCAATAACAACCCAAATATTGATATATTCAATGTAACGCCCCAGCTAATCGGGAATGCATTTTTAGAAGTAATTATCTATAGCGCACAACCTTATATATATCCATACTTCAAGATTTATACACTCCAAATTTTCCATGTTTTTTTTATATGTATTATTATTAGTAATAGTTACACTATATTTTAGATATCATTATACATTTCTCTGTAATTGGAAGTAATTCTGTTGAGAAATAAAGCATTTTTATTATTATTATTATTATTATTTCTGCAAACAATTTTTATTTAAAATTTGCAAGTGCAGTGCGTGTTTGAACCGAAATACACCGATATTTTTTTTTCGATTCAGTTCCGGTTTTCTTTTCGACAAAAATAACGGTTTTTTCCAGTTTTCGGTTTCGATCCGGTTCGAAGCCCTGAAGTAAATTGCCGCTTGTATCTTGCTTTTTTTGTGCGGCCAATTTTAATTCTGACAATTGTAGTAGATTGGGAGCAAAAAATTGCACAGGATACTCGCGTCGCGTAGTTTGGTCACGCATGAAGTAAAATTTTAAGTTTAGAAATGCCCGAAAATGTTCAGGCTTTTTTAAACTCGAAATTTCACTTCATGCGCCGCGAGTGTAAAGCATTGATTTAAAGTGAAGTTAAAAACTTATTGCTAAAGTTTGATTTCCCGCTCACACACTGTAAAAACTCAGCGGTTAGAAAAGTTTGATACAGTTTTCTAACCTCTGAGTTTTTATAGTGTGTGAACGTGAGATCAAATTTTAGCTAAGAATCCCCACATTAATTATAGATACGCTTTGATTAAAACACTTGGTTTGTTTCAGTGATTTTTTATTTTTACTCCAACTAGTTTCGACCTTAGGTCATTCTCAAGGAGATATGTACAAAATTTTACAAATGTATCGATATTTATACAAATTTTACAGCTAATTTCAGGTAATAAGGGCCGTCGCGATGGGGGAAAGCTAAATGTCTTCGATGTTATTAAGCGTGGTTTTTCCATTTTTTATTGCTCTGTTTATTTCTAATCCCTCTCGAAGATTCAAGTCACGTCCCTTATTACCTGAATACAAAATATTTAAATTACTATTATTGAAAAAATGGTTATTTTCTATACAATGTTGTGAAAGTCCGGTGGAAAATTTATTATTTAATATTGATTTTTTGTGTTCACTTAATCTAATTTTAAAAGTTCTTCCTGTTTGTCCTATATATACACAATCACAATCTCCGCACTTGATTATGTATACGCCACTTTTTTCAAATTTGCCTATGTCGGATTTATTATGCACTAAAAGTTTGTGTAGATTAATTGGATTCGTCATTATAACATTAAATTAATACCCTTTAAAACAATTTTTTATATTTTCTGATAGGTTGTTAACAAATTCCAATTTGTACCACTTATTTTTTTCCGTTTTGTTTTGCGCATAAAAATATTTTTCAAATTGTTTTAATTTTTTCTTTTTGACAAATCTATCTATTAATTGAGTACTGTAACCGTTATTAAATGCAATTGTTTTTATAGTTCTTAGTTCTTGTTTAAAATTATGTTGATTAAGGGGGATATGTATAAGTCTATGGATTAAGGAGTGGAAAGTGCTGTATTTAATTTTATGGTGTGTGTTAGAAGAATTAGGTATTATGGCATCGGTAAAGCTATGTTTTCTATAAATTTTAAAATCTAATTTGTTGTCAATTCTGGATATGGTTAAGTCGAGGAAAATTAAACTATTGTTAACCTCCATTTCTGTAGTGAACTGAATATTATTATTAATGGAGTTAAGAAGATGTGTGAAAATTTCAAGTTGGCGAGTTGTTCCTTTCCAAATACAAAAGATATCATCGACATATCTAGCCCAATAAAATATGTTGGAAGTCGTTTTTTGTTTAAATAAATATTGGTCAAAATTAGCCATAAATATTTCAGTTAGGAGCGGTGATAATGGAGACCCCATTGGCAAACCGTCTTTTTGGTAATATATTTTATTATTAAATTCAAAATAATTTTGATCTATGCAGAGATTGACTCGTACTTTCATTTCTGTTTTATTTGAATCTGGGTGGTTGGTACTATTGATGAGATCATCTAAAATATACTGCCTTTCAAAAAAATCAGAACACAAAGTATTTATTGGACGATTTTAATGAAATTTACAGAATTTGATAATGTAAATGAACTGCATCGATGATCAAAAAATCAATTGTTTTGGTTACTATTTAATGGTATTTTTCCTTGATTTCACCATTATGAAGAGCTGCTGATTTTTTAATGTAATTGCTTCTAATATCCAAGTAGCCTCTGAGTAGTTTGACGTTTCAGTTTGTAAAGCATAAAAAGATGCCCCGTGTTCGTCGGCGTGCACAATATCATCATCTAAGTGAATTTGAAAGGGGTCGCATTATTGGAATGCGAGAAGCGGGTTTTTCGGTTCGTGCTATTGCTGAAAGGGTAGGCCGTAGTGTATCGGTGATCGTACGCTGCTCGTCTAGATGGTCCGAAGCTGGGGAGAATCGACGTAGACTTGGATCAGGACGTCCAAGAAGCACCACTGAGCGTGAAGATCGAGCTCTTCGTCTTACAACTTTAAGGGACAGATTTACAACGTCGCGGGCATTGGGAAATGACTGGTTGGCTCTAAATGGCCAAAGAGTATCCATGGCTACTGTTTACAGAAGAATCCGCAGTTTTGGTATAAGATCCTACCGTCCACAATTGTGTCTACCTCTTACTCCGCAGCATCGCAGAGCAAGACTTGATTGGTGCAGGGAAAGACAACATTGGACCCATTAATAGAATAACATTATCTTCAGCGATGAGTCTCGGTTCTGTTTATGGGCTCATGATGGTCGCAGAAGAGTGAGACGTCGACGCGGTGAACGCAGAATTTTACAATTTGCTGTTGAAAGACATACAGCTCTTACACAGGGAGTTATGGTTTGGGGGGCGATAGCATATGGTAGTCGGTCTCCTCTAGTTTTTTTAGAAGCAAGTCTTAACGTGATTCGGTATATTGACAACATTTTACGGCCAGTGTTAGTGCCCTATGTAAATGGCTTGCAGAACCCCATTTTTCAGCAAGATAATGCTCGACCTCACACAGCGGCCATTACAAGACAGTTTTTTGATAGTGCCGAAATCAATTTTTTACCTTGGCCATCTCGTTCTCCAGATCTATCATCAATAGAACATGTTTGGGATATGATAGGTGTTAGAATAAGTAACTTACAGCGCCCCGCTAACACTGTAATGGAACTTAGAGGTCAAATTATCGAAGTTAGGAATGAAATACCCCAAGTCGATATTGACAGCCTGATTTCTAGCATGCCTCGACGTGTTAATGAGTGTTTGGGAAATCGTGGAGGCCCAGCACATTATTAATTTTTATTCATTTGTTTTTTTGTTTTCGAAGTTGATTTTTTGATCATCGATACAGTTCGTTTACATGATAAAATTGTGTAAATTTTATTAAAATCGTGCAATAAATACTTGGTGTTCTGATTTTTTTGAAAGGCAGTATATTTTTTAGTTGCTTTGTTGGGACTGAAGTAAAAAGGCTTTTAACGTCAAACGATATTAATTTTGAGTTTTCAGGAACCTCTAAAGATTTTAATTTTTTTACTAATTCTATTGAATTTCTAATTGAGTATGTTGACTTAAAATTAGTGAACTCTGGTAAAATATTATTCAGATATTTACATAAATTGTATGAAGGAGCACTTAAATATGAAACTACCGGCCTCATAGGTATTCCGTCTTTGTGTAATTTCGGTAAACCATACAAAGCCGGTGCTCTAGGGTTCATTTTAATGAATTTAAAACTTTCTGTTTTCACAATCAAGTTTTCACAATTTTTTAAGGTGGTTTTTAATTCTTGCTGATATTTCTTAGAGAATGACCTAAGGTCGAAACTAGTTGGAGTAAAAATAAAAAATCAGTGAAACAAACCAAGTGTTTTAATCAAAGCGTATTAATTATAGATATTTCTCTGTTTCTTATTCTGATTCCAATTCTCATTCTACGCTCACCACCACACGAAAATTCCACTACCAGACTCTTAGGCTTGGTGCAAACAGAAATCACTGTCATTACTTACCGGACAAACTATGTGAACTTTACTTTAAATCAGTCGTTACAAGTACTATTAATAATTAAAAAGTTTCATTGAATGATAATTTTTATTGTTCTCTTTAATTTATCAGATAAGATAGGTCGCCACTCAACAAGATTAATACTACTATAAAAATATATCATACCTGATTGCAGATTTGCCATAAATCTAATAAATCATCTTACTGCATGAAACAACAATTACATATCTCACAATAAAAAACTCTCCCAATAATATCGAATCGAACGTAAACGCCGAAGTCAACGTCCTCACTGTACTATTAAAACCTTTATGTGAGGAAAATCACGAAACGAAACTTAATGACGCATTCGATTTAAAAGAATGTTAAAAAAACTTTTCAATTGCCCCACTAATTAACGAGATTTAAATTTATTCATTCGTACTGAAAGAAAGACAAATTAGATAATTAAAAAAAACTATATGATTTAAACTTAATCATTCGTTTGAATTATATTAATCATCGGTTCGCAAAGAAGAAAAAGGTCCGCTTAAAATTTAAAAAAGTTAACCTTTGGCCCGTTCATTGCCAAAAATTAAGTTTGGGCTGATTGAATGTGCGGCGAACAGTAATTCTTTGAAGAGTTCAATGGATTCTTGATGAGGTAATACCAATGTAATAAAAGCAAATTTGCTTTTGTAATTGATTTCATTTGTGTGTCACATACGTGATTGATTAATCGTTTTAGTATTAATTTGTTGAAACAAGTTTTGGGAATGATTACATTATAATTTAGAGATTGACAAAATTAAAGTGGTCGATGGAAAGATAAGATTTATAGAAATCAGTGAGTGTGTGATAAATAAATAATCTCGATAAAATCCAAAAAAAATTGAAATTGGGAGTCCTTCATCTTTATCGACGACGATGAAATTAGTTGGAATTAAAAACAAAAAAATTACTGACATTTAACCAAGTGATTTCATATAAAAACACGTAATTCATGAATATTTGCATGGGTATAGCAGGGTTTATCACTTACCCACACCAGGGCATTAAATATTTCATAAATATAAATCATACATTTTAAAATAATAACAGCTATGTGCAAAAATTATGTAAATGATTATTTATTATACTTATCTGAAAACATAATTTTTCCAGATGCCTCTAAAACCTGGGTCTCCAAACTATCTTCTTCGCGGGCCACAAATACAATTCTACATAATAAAGTCGGCCAAGATCCGATTAATTTTATAAAATTATGAAAAATTTAAGAAAGAATTGTTACAATATTTCAAAATATGACATTTACAAAAAAATTACAAACAATGGCGGGCCGGATTCATGCAAGTCGCGGGCCGGATTTGGCCCGCGGGCCGTAGTTTGGAGACCACTGCTCTAAAATAATGAAAACGTCTCTTTTTTAAATCACCGTAAGGAAAACATTTGTTTGTGCGCTCATTTCGTGCGCTGGCCGTTTCCATATAAACGATGTATTTTTTTACTGACGCTTTATTTTCTATCAGTGAAATATGTACAGGTATTTACAATGTACTCAGACTTACAAGAAACTGATTTAAGGGCATGATTTTGTTGATACCGTTGCATACGGTATTCTACATAAAGTTGATTAAGTTGCATATGTTGAATTGGTCAGAGCTGGGACGAATCCTCGTAAAATAGATTCGAATCACGAATCCGAATCACCTAATATGATTCGAATCACGAATACTCGAACAAAGGATTCGTAAGAGATAAATATGATTCGAATCAAAGATTCGAATCCTGTTTTTTCGAATCACGAATACAAATCCTTTAAGAATAAATTTGATTTTATAATTTTTTTGCAACCATCAATATACAAATATCGTTACCAGTTGTTTTAACAAAAATATTCAAAACCTAATTATTTATTATTAACACTGAACATCATTGCTAACAGACTAAATATCTGATTCCTGTTACTCTAATTAAAGATGTATTTGTGTCTTTCTGAACTTCACTTCAAATCAGTGGTTTGTACGCGTGGCGCATGAAGTAAAATTTCGAGTTTAAAAAAGCCCGAAAATTTGTCTCGGGTCGCTGCGCGACCCGAGACAAATTTTCACGGGGCTTTTCTAAACTCGAAATTTTACTTCATGCTTAGCCTGGGAGTGGAAACACTCGTTTAAAACTTCAAATTAAACTCTATTGTAAAATCGACGAATGCCTAAAAATTACGTAAATAAAAAATTCACTGAATATCATTAAAACCGGGAAAGTCAGAGAAAAGTCATGGAAATTAACTTAAATATTAACAAAAACAATAAAAGCAATTTAACAAAATGGGGGTTTCCCACAGAAGAAAAGTATATTAAAAGGCTAGAGAAAAAAATCATGAACCAGGGAAATGTCGAAAAAAATTTAACATTTCAGATTGTGGCTACCATGTTAGTTTTACTTTCAATAATATTAAACAAAATTTTGAAAACTAGATTATTATCTTTAAAAACATTTTCAGTCATTTAATGTTCTTATCAAAGCATTCAGTTTGAAGTTTCGAACGAGCGTTTCCACTCCCACACTAAGCATGAAGTAAATTTTCGGGCTTTTCTAAACTCGAAATTTTACTTCATGCGCCACGCGTATAAAACAGTGATGTAACGAGAAATTTAAAAACACACAAAAGACATTTTTCATGTTAATCCTCACAACTATTTCAAATAATTTTTGACGATTCAAATCCTTTTGTGAGTATTCGAATCCTTTTATAAATATTCTAATCCTTTTATAAATATTCGAATCCTTCTATAAGGATTCGAATCACACACATTTGGATTCGAATACGAATCCTTTAAAAAAATGGTGATGTGTCCATCATAGTACTCGTAAATTGCGTATTAAATCACTTTTAAAATATTTGTAGCATTATTATTTTCAAAATGTCTTCAACTTTTTGATAACTACAACTTTTATTTGAAACATTTTTCAATTGGATCAACACATACTGACACAAACCAATGACTAGATAAAAAACACTATTTATTGAATATCTCAAAAACTAAGAGTGCTATGACAAAAAGTGAAGATACAAAAAATATTTAATATTTTATTACCTACAACTTTTATTTGAAACATTTTCTAATTGTATCAACACACACACTGACACAAATCAATGACTAGATAAAAAACACTATTTATTAAATATCTCAAAAACTAAGAGTGCTATGACAAAAAGTGGGTCCACAAAAAATCTTTAGTTTTTTATTTCCTACAACTTTTATTTGAAACATTTTTCAATTGTATCGACACATACATTGTCACACATCAATAACTAGATAAAACAAAGAACTTTTAAAATATCTCAAAAACTAAGAGTGCTATGACAAAAAGTAAATAAACAATATATCTTCATTTTGTTATTATCTACAACTTTTATTTGAAAGCATTTTTTTGTTTGATGAACAAATAATAAAAAAATCAGAAAAAACTGAAAAACGCTACGAGTAAAGTACCACTTCCGGTTTTCCGATTTTCACCAAAAGCTTTTCAGTTCTTCCGATTGTGACAAAAAGCTTAAGTTTTAAGTTTCATCTCGATATCTTTAGCGGTTTTTGCGGTATAGCGCACACAGACACACACACAGCCACACAGACAGACAGACAGACATTTTTCAAAAATGGTCTTATTCGACTCAGGGGACATCAAAACGGATATTTCTGCTAAAATTTTTGATTCGAAAATTTTCACGAAAACAATACTTTCCCTTTGTTTTACATACGGGGGAATGTAAAAATGTAACGAATCCGGATCACGAATCCAGTTGAACTTAAGTATTCTAATGCCTCTTATATATAAAACGGGAATGACAGCGGAGACAATTGCGAAATTGTTCGGGGCGTTTCGGCAACCCGAAGGGAACGTTATTCCTACACTTCAACATATACACGGTGTCCCATTTTAATCTGATCAGGTGAATATCTCGAGACACGTGTGTCCAGTTGAAAAACTTTCTGGATAAAAATTGGATGATTCGGAGGGGGACATCCGATGCTGTAACAAATTTCACCCCCCGACCTCTAGGGGGGTGGATAATAGGGGTGACTTTGAAATCTTAAATAGGAACCCCTATTTTGTATTCCAGATTCGAAAAGAGAAAAAAAAGCAATGAAGGTTTTATTCGGGAACTTTTTTTATGTGCGATAGGTGGCGCTGAAATCGATAAACTGTGCTTTTCTAGAATAAGGCATCAAATAATTGTTTTCATGACAATTTGTTATCAAAAACAGGTCAGATTAATAAAAATTTAAACACTTTTTTTAATAAATAGTTTAAGCTCCAATCTCCAACGTTTGGAACACACTAGCGGGATCATAGCCTTAATAGCTGATATTCCGGATGTTAATATATCAAGCGGCATAAGTATAAGAAGTATAAGAAGAATTACAACTAGTAAAATCGAAATATGGACACAGTTTTAATAAATGGCGGACTGTTAAAAATATAATATATGTGAGTGACAAAGTATAACTTCTAATTAATTTTTCCGAAAAGGCCAAATCTATTAATTCGTCCACTTTATAGTGTTAATTCGCTATGTTAGAAAGATATTTAGCTTAAACAGAAAGTGATAACCTAACCAAATTCCGAAAAACTGGCATTAAATTTGATTTTCTTTAGAATTAGTTCTATCTTTCACAACCAGAGATGTTTGATGTTTGGAAATAAAACATTAATTTAAATATTTAGTTTTGTGCTGTTGTTTTGAGATAAGTATAATAAAAAATAGCGTCTAGAAATGCATTTTTTCGGGTTTGCATGACTTCCCGTGTTCAGCTACGCCTCACACGCGCGCACTGAAAAATCCTTTTTTCTGGACTCCTAATGAAATGTACTATTTTCATTCTTATCAAAAAAAAAGACCTTTATTGGCATATCTCCACACTTTACATTACATTTACATTTACATTTGATTACCTCATTACACTCCCGTATCCCTCTTACCTTCCCTTCTCTTTTCCCTCTCCCTCCCCAGCTTTTCCAACGTCCTTACCCCGCTCCCATCCTCCCTCGTCCACTCCACTACCCTTCTATTCCCTTTCGCTCCCAGCCACTCCTCTTTCACCCCCTCACATTCCTCCGCCAAGTGTCCCCACGTATCCTTCCCCTGTCCACACAACACACACCTTCCATATTCTTCCCCCATCCATACTTTCCTTCCTCTCTCCTCCGATCCACACCTTGCCCTTGCCACAATCACCCTATCCTCTCTACCCCATCCCTTCTCTATCAAATACTTCGGCACCCTCCCATACACCTGCCACCTCCCATACATATCATTATACTGACTTCTGTCAATACACCCTTGCCTTTCCTGCCCTTCCACCTCCTTCCCTTTCCCCCTCACCCACTCATCCATCTTCACCCCATTTCCTAGCCATTCCATTACCTTCGCCTCCGACAGCCCTACCCTCTCATACATTTTCCTCCTCTCCCCCCTCCATATACCCTCACCCCCACCCACACTCGTCACCCATACATCCTTCACCAATCTCTCTTCATTCAGTTCCCACAATCTCATTTCGTACTTCACCACCCTCACCACTGCCTCCCACTCTAGCCTCTCTCTGTTGGTCTCCTGAAGAACTATGTAGCTAGGCGTGGACCTTTCCACCCCCAACATGTGCTTCAGGAACCACATCTGCTTCCTCTCTATCACCTCGTACCCTCTCGACCCCCACACTTCTACTCCATACATTAGCACCGCTCTTACACACGCATCCCATATCTTACACGCAACCGTCACATTGTTCCCCATCCACTTCCCCACTTGCCCTACGCCATTCCCCACGCCTTCCTCGCCTTACCCTGCACCCACCTCACATGCTCCTCATACCCTCCCGTTCCTTTAAACCAAAACCCCAAATACTTGAAACTCCTCACCCTCTCAATAACTACCCCCTTCCACTCCAATTCTTTCACCTTCCCCTCCCTCCCTTTATTTCTAAACTTCACCCACTTCGTTTTCACTACATTCACATCCATTCCCCTTTTATCCATAAACCTCTCCACTCTCTTCAACATCTCTTTCATCCCTTCATACTCTCTTGCAACCAACACCACATCATACGCATACACCAGCATCCATACCTTCCTTTTACCCATCACCACTCCCCCCGCCTGCCCTTTCCTCATCACCTCTTCCAATTCACTTACGTATACATTAAATAGCATCGGGCTTAGCGGGCACCCTTGCCTCAAACCCTCCCACGTCCTAAAGCACCCCGACACCTCCTTCCCCACTTTCGCCACCACCCATGTCTCCTCATACACTCTCCTTCTCAAACATTCTATCAAGCTTGCCCTCGGCACTGAGTCATATGCTGCCTTCAGGTCCATAAATACCGCATACATACATCCTTTCTCTTCCATCACTCTCTCCACCATTCGCGCCAGAGTAAAGACCTGCTCTCTCGTCCCCCTCCCCCTTCTAAACCCCCCCCCCTGCGTCTCTGGCAGTATCCCCTTCTCCTCCACCTCCACCTCCATCCGATTCCTCACAATCATCATTCTTATCATTTTTTCTCAGAATAAACTCTTTAAGTTTTCACTATCCGTCAGTTGGTATCAAATATATAATCAAACCGAGTTCGCTATGAAACCAAAACGTAATTAAGTTAAATATTCGAAGAAATCTCCGAAAGCTCCATTGTAGTGTTGTGAGTTGGCGAAAATTCGGCAGCACGTTCTCTATGACCGAAATGGCGAAATATAGAGAACGTTCTGCTGGGGAATGACCTTCATAATTTTAATGCCTCTGCTCGCTGTTTTATCACGAGCTGAATGCGTGGTCATCATGTATCCTCATCGTAAAGGCTGTTTGCACTATTACATGCTCTCTTTGTTTGTTTTTAATATTATAATACATAAATCAATACTAAAATAATTAAAATCCCGCACATGTCAATATTAAAGTTGACCCTGAACGATATGTTTTTGTCTGAATAAGATCAGGAATTATGTTATTTATCACTTTAATTAAATCATGATTTCCTATATATGTTTTTAATATTAAATTATGATAAAATATATAATAATAATAATATAATATTTCTTGTATTGTTATTTCTTAAGTATTATAATAAAATAATTATTTTACATAATTTTACAAAAAATTAATACTTATTTCACTTATTTTAATTATACCATTAAAAGTCTTAAGTTAAAAATCACCAATAATCATTAGATATTTTGTTTGTTTTTTTATTAAAAGAATTTCAATTATGTTAACAACAAAAAACTCTGAAATAATTAAGATCTTTGTAAGAATGATGAATTTTCGAAAAGATTTTGATACTATTTTTCTTTTTTGGCATATTTTTAAATTTAAAACTTTTTTATAAACATTTTTAAGCAATATTTTTTCAAAATTTTATAAAATTTGTAACAGGTCAGTAGGGGTCATGTGCACATATTAAAACTAAAATATTAAAACAAAAATGCTGGAAGATACAGAAAGATTCAGTTCAGGGTTTAACGAACGTAACAAGTGTGCGAAGTCAGGAAAATTACCTTGACGTCAGAGAGGGATGGGTTTTGTGACCATATATGGGTTACACATAAAGTCTACACCTACAAATTAGAGGAGGGGAGAACTTTGAGAGCAGCGAAGAAACGATTCTAAAAATCAGTTAGTTTTTAGGACGGGGACGAGGAGAGTGGGTATTTGAATGAAAACGGGTACAGTTGAGAATCGGAAGTTTCAGTGGGATTTAATTTACAGAATTAATGTTGATAAAAAGAGCTAAGTTATGTATTAAGAATGGAGTTAAGGATAAAAACGTAGGAGGGGCCATCGCGTAAGAGTAACATTATTTCTATACCAAATCAACTAATGAGGGCAGTGTCGAGCCTACCTAAGTCGAGAGCTGATCCCGCTGCTCAATTGTCTAAAGCAGTTGTAGTGTCGAGCCTACCTAAAAAATGGTAAGATAAAGGCAAAGCAAAAGGCTGGTTCCACTATCTAATTCTGTAAAGCAATTGTGAAGCGGGATGCACTTAATTTTTGTGACGAGGGCTGGTTCCACTATAAAAAAGTTAAGCGTGGCATTAAGAAAGAGAGAGAAAGGGGGTTGATGTGTAAGGCCGACTTGAGCGAGAAAACGAGGTATGTCCTACTAACTAATTGACCCAGTCGATTGATGTGTAAGGCCAATCTGAGTTAGTATTGCGATAAACGTCCTACTAACTAATCACAAGAATGAGGGATATATGGTGGCTGATGTGTAAGGTCGACTTGAGCGAGAAAACGAGGTATGTCCTTTTAACTAATCGACCCAGTCGATTGATGTAAAAAGCCAATCTGAGTTAGTATAGCGATAGATGTTCTACTAACTAATCATGAGGGATGAGTGGTGGTTGATGTGTAAGGTCGACTTGAACGAGAAAACGAGGTATGTCCTACTAACTAATCATGAGGGATGTATGGTGGTTGATGTGTAAAGTCGACTTGAGCGAGAAAACGAGGTTTGTCCTAATAACTAATCCACCAAATCGATTGATGTGTAATGCCAATCTGAGTTAGTATTGCGATAGATGTCCTACTAACTAATCACAAGAATGAGGGATGTATGGTGGTTGATGTGTAAGGTCGACTTGAGCGAGAAAACGAGGTATGTCCTACTAACTAATCGACCCCGTCGATTGATGCATAAGGCCAATCTGAGTTGGTATTGCGATAGATGTCCTACTAACTAATCACAAGAATGACGAATTCGATTATGAGTCGACCGAGGTGAAAAGTCGTTTCTCTCACCAATCGAGAATGTATGGTGATTGATGTGTAGGGCCGATGTGAGAGATTGTCCCACTAACTAATCGCAAGTGTGTCGAGTGTGTGATGCTAGCTCCGGGAAGGTTTTTGTGGGTTTCCCATCTCATAATGCAAATGCAGGGGCTAGTCAATTTTGCTCCCACAAGTAGTCATACATTTTTTTTGAGTTTAACTAAATGCACATGGCCTCTAAGCACAAACGCTTGATACAATATTTTGTGAATATAAATAATATAATACATAACAATTCATTAGAAATGCCATGAAAGGTCAATACACTTTGCATACGTTAAGCTCATATCCTGTTTTATTTATTGTCCAGACATCCTCCTGGTCAAATTAAATGGGAAGAAAGACATAGCATTTACGATAACAACACAAACAACCAACCTGGTAAATAAATTAAAGGGTTACTACATACACAACACAACGTAAATAATAATACAAATTATAAATTTGTACAATACCTAGGGTCGAATCATTACAAATTTAATGCTTAATTATACCTCAATGTATCACATTATTTTAGTTTTTCAAAAAATGTTTCAAACAAAAGTTGTAGATAATGAAAGAAACACACAACTTTTACCTTAACACTTTTCACCTTAACTCTTTTGTTTATGATCAGTATGCTAAAAAGGCTAGGGGAGATTTTTATTTAATAATCACTCACACATTGCTGCTTTATTAGTAACTTAATCAAAAAAAGTTTCAAACGAAAGATAATGAAAAAACACAACACAAACTTTTGTTTATTCACTTTTCACCTCAGTTCTTTTGTTTATGAACTAGAAACTAAAAAAATCTAGTGGAGATCAATAACTCACCGACTATGGCTTTTGACGTCTCAATCAAAAAATGTTTCAAACAAAAGTTGTAGCCAGCGAGAAAATAAACTTTTATCTAAACACTTTTCATCTCAGCTCTTTTGTTTTTGGTCAATAAACCGAGAATGTTTGTTTTAATAATAAATACACAACTTTATGATAATTCGAAAATTTGCTAAATCTTGCGGGATTTTCTGAACTCGAAATTTTACTTCATGCGCCACGCGTGTTAAACACTGATTTCAAGTGAAGTTAGAAATATAGAAACATATTAATACTGTTTTTAGTTTTAAAAATTATCAAAAGATGTCATGATTATTAAAATTATTTTAAAATGTCAAAACATCAAAATTACCAAAATGTCATCTCGTAAATATAAAAAATATCAAAATCGTAAAAAATTCGGCGTGATGATAAAATAAATTTACCTCAAAATTATCATTTTATGTCAGTATGTGACAGTTTGACAAAAACGTTCTTACAAAAACGAAAATGTCTGTCAAAATCAGTAATAATGTCAAAAATGTTATTTAATAATATCAAAATTGTCATTTAATGTTAACAAAGTAAGTTAGTAAAACTATCAAGTGTCAAAATTGTCGTCTAATGTCAAAAATATGAGAAAAGTTGATTCGGAATGTCAAAAATGTTAATTCATATGAAAATTGTCAAAATATAATTCGAAACGTCATAAATGTTAATCCGTGTGAAAATTGTCAAAATATGATATGATTGGTAACGTCAAAAATATCAATTTGTACGAAAATTGACAAAATACGCTTGAAAACGTCGAATATTAAAAATATCACATTTGTTGAAATTATTTAAAATACAATTAAAAATGTCAAAGTTGACAGAAATCATCAAAATTTATCAAAATGTCAAATTTAGCGCAATTGCCGAAAAACAATTACAAATCTCAAATCTGATAAAAATCATCAATAGTTATCAAAATGTCAAATTTGCCATAAATCATCAATTTACTTGATTTTTGATTTTATCACTTTCGAACGAGTGTCGTCCACTCCCAGACTAAGCATGAAGCAAAATTTCAAGTTTAGAAAAGCCCCGCGTATAAAATTAGTCGAGGGTCGCGCTAGCGACCCGAGACTAATTTTCACGGGGCTTTTCTAAACTCGAAATTTTACTTCATGCGCCACGCGTACAAAACAGTGAATTCAAATGACGTTTAAAATATACTCGTTGGTAATGATTTATACAAGATTGATCAAAAAGGATTCTCTTGCAAATGTTTGACCATTTGGACATGGAAAATTTTATAAATGATATGCTGACTATTTCCTTCAAAAAATGTCTACCAATCATATTACGAGAATTCATTTTCATTGCCCAATCACAATTAAATTTCAGCGAAAATTGCATAGTAGGTGAAAATTCTACGAAAAATTACAGCGAAAATTGCACTGTTGTGACGTCACATGTCAGGTATCAATCAATTTCTCTCAATCTTTTAAAATTAAAGTTTTTTGATCTAACTCGTATTTTCTTTCATCACAGCATGTCATAAATTGTCTCCAAACGAACTCTTTACTCTTTCTTGTATTTTCGGATGAATTTTTCTCGATATTTTTCGATATATCTTTCGAAGAAAAACTTCGGAAGCGATTCATGTTGACACATTAAGTGACACTGATTGATAATTAATATTTTAAATAATACGTCAACTTGATTAAAAATCGTATTTTTCAGGAAATAGTCTATTAAATACATTTCGTGCATTAAAAATGCTCTGAAAATTTAGTAATCAAAGCTCGTTGCCTTTAAGAAACTACATTCGTTCATTTTGATTGTAATTTGACTGAAAAAGTGCCCTCGACGCTTCGCGTCTCGGGCACTTTTTGTCAAATCACAATCAAAATGGACTCATGCAGTTTCTAGGCAACGGCTTTTCGTGCAAAATTTTCGATCATTTTTAATGCACTTAATATATTACTTTTGAATATTTACCAATTTTTTATAGTTTTGAAAGTATTTTGCCACGTTCGACTGTTTTAACTTCAATCACTTTCTGATGACAGTAAATCACTAGATTGTCACTGAAAACTTCCAACAAACATCAGAATTTAGCCACAACTAAATCACAAACAATTTGTCTGAATCCGAATATGGAAAACACCAGATTTGATGACAAAATTACTGATTTGACAACCCTTACGATATTCTTAGTTAGCTTAGTGTGTGCGAGGAGGATAATTGATGACAGCGCATTTAGCCTGCGTGAAAACAGAGAGCAAAGGCATGCAAATTATCAAGGTCGTTCCCCAATAGAACGGCGACGACACGAAAATATCTAAACTTTTCAGATTTCTATCTCTTTCCTAAAATGTTGGAGGGTAAGGGGAAAGAGACCGAGTACTCAGGGGGTAATCCATTATGAACACCAACCGCATTTTTTGTATGTCAACCCTATATTAGCAGGTAGTAAGAAGTCTATTTGTTTTCAGCCAGCGCGTAGCGTTATCTTTTGTCCGACTTCGGGTGGTTTTGATAGGAATATTCATTTGATATTTATGAAATTATTTAAAATGTAATTATAATTAATACGACATTTGTAAAATAAAGTCGAAATTATGTCTACGTGTACAATTTTAGGTCAGTAGAATTTTTTAAAACGTATCTGACGTTTAAATCTCGGTAAATATTGATCATCACATCTGAACGTTACATATTTTAACTTTACTGTAAATCAGTGGTTTATACGCGTGGCGCATAAAGTAAAATTTCGAGTTTAGAAAAGCCCCGTGAAAATTTGTCTCGGGTCGCTGCGCGACCCTCGACAAATTTTCTACGCGGGGCTTTTCTAAACTCGAAATTTTACTTCATGCTTAGTCTGGGAGTGGACAACATGCGTTCTTAGAAGTTTCAAATTAAAGAATCACTCTACTAAGTTTATTACAATTTTACAAAGGTTACAGCTCGGAGGACCAATCATGGTCTTCGGAGACCGAAGGACTACAGGGAATCGAAGTTTTTTTACAAGAAAACAACATAAATCTGAAGGTTTACTGCATGGATAGGAAAAACACATCTAATTTTGAAAAAAATATCGAAGTTTTGTTGGTTTTCAGTGCATTTTTAACTTCACTTTAAATCAGTGTTTTATACGCGTGGCGCATGAAGTAAAATTTCGAGTTTAGAAAAGCCCCGTGAAAATTTGTCTCAGGTCGCTGCGCGACCCTCGACAAATTTTCTACGCGGGGCTTTTCTAAACTCGAAATTTTACTTCATGCTTACTCTGGGAGTGGAAAACACTCGTTAGTTTAAAATACACCACAATTGGTAAAATATGTATCGTTGGATCCCCGTCTTCAGAAGTGATATGTAAGCAAATTATGGGTCTTAGGAGTTGTCAAATAAGTGAGTTACTCAACTGTTTCCAAGGCAATCTTTACGAAAACAAAAGATTAACATTTTACATATAAAATGTACAAGGTGAGAAACTCGATGTCTCAACTCTATTAAAAGGGAAGGAAAACCGATAGAAAAAATCTGAGAAGAGGTTCATAATTGGGATTGAGTAAGGTTCATTTGAATCCAAAATTGCATATTTTTCTAAATTTTGAAAGTGAAGTAATGACGTCATCGAATATTTTTTCCCCAGAAACATACCTATATATTTGGATATTTCAAAAGAGCTAATTTTTCTGAACTTTGTAGAGAAAAAAATTTGCTATCTTCTTTCGTTAAAAAATTAAAAGCAAATTTAAAAAAAAGTATTATCAAAAATTCCAAATTATCACGACTTACGGGGATTATTGCAGTGTAACACGCCGATCGTGTCATAAAGAAAAGCGGCAGTTCGCTGTGCATTTGTGCATTGCTCCTTGGCATGAACGGATGGGGTCTCGCGTCGCGTGGAATAGACGAAAAAAGAAGCGTATAAAAAAGACGGATCGAAGGAAAGTGTCGATTCGTATTATTTAAACACGCTGATAATACATACAAGCTATGTATTGTTTTCAATTCGTTAGAAAGCGTTATCGGATCCTGTGGTATTTTTCGGTATTTACAAAACTGATGATTCTTATTCTTGTCATAACACATTATTTTTACTTTTAAGACTCCAGTTTCGACAGCCGAACAAACTATGTGTTTTATTTTATTAAATTATAGATTATTTCTTAAAAATATAATAATAAAATAATTTATGTTCATAAGCTCATTGTGAATATTTATATGCCGGACATATATGAAAAAAACGGAACATAGGATTTTCAATATTTTTTAAATGGGAATATTATCTTCCCTAACTGCTATTGCCATGAAAATAATGTGTAGTAATTTGGCCTCTGCCAAATTGGGTAAATACCCCCAATTTTGGGGAGAATTTTAATTTATATTCGGTCAAATATTCTAGTTTTTATGAATGCAACAAATAAATAATAGATTGAAAACAATTAAACGGAAAGCTGCCCTGTTTTTTTATGTTTAGTACAGGGTTTACAAAATGATGATGTGTATAAATAGGCTCAGTCAACTTAGCCCCCCGAAGTTCGACTTTTTTTAAAAAAGCGATTGCGCTAGACCGGCCTTAGCTAGCGCCACAAAAATTAGAGCTAGCGCCATTTAGACAAGAAAACTACAGGGATTTGAACTTTCCGGGGGCTAGGTTGATGCTAGCCCCCCGAGTTTGGATTTTTTAAGTTTTTTTACACTATTCGGATTCCTCAGAGCTAGCGCCAGCTAGCGCTACCAATTTAAAAGCCAACGCCACTCCCACAACCCCAAAAAAATGATAAAACATATTTAACCCTGGCTTCCTAAAATGAGATGTTTTTAATCAAATTAAAAAAATATTCTCTCAAAAATATCAGGTAAAAAAAAGTTCACATACAAATTTTGATGCGAGAGTTTTCATATCCTTATTACCATTTACTTCCTGAATTTTAATACAAAATGATGTTTGGGATATAATATACCGCTTCCAACAAAAAGTTCGGAGTTGTTATTACTTTATTTATGTTTATAGACACTGGCTATTAGAAACATGATGCCTAGAAGACAGTAGCGTAACTGACAATTGTGTTTTCACTCCTAGCTAATTTAAATCGTTATAACTCAAGAACTTACCGTACGACTTAAAAAACTCTTTTGGCATTGTAATTACTATACTAATGTTTATAAACACTGGCAACGAGATAGCTTGCGCTAGTAAGACAGTGGCGTAACTGACGATTGTTTTTGATAATTGAAATCGCTATAACTCGGAAACTAACCGTACGATTTCCAAATTTTTTTTGGCATTGCAATTGCTATACTGAAGTCTATAAACACTAAAACACTAACAACGACATAGCTAGTAATATTAAAGGATAAATTAAAATCACTTGGTTTGTTTCACTATTTGTTTCTATTTACTCGACTAGTTTCGCTTTTTACCTCATTATCAAAGTTCACTCTTGATAATGCCGTAAAAAGCGAAACTAGTCAAGTAAATAGAAACAAATAGTGAAACAAACCAAGTGTTTTTAATTTATCCTTTATTATCATTTCAAAATGTTTCACCAAGTGATAAATGAGAAAGTTATTCAAGAGATAGCTAGTGCTAGCAAGACAGTGGCGTACCTCATGGTTGTTTTTTTTTATTACGTGATAACTTAAATCGTTATTACTCGGTGGAAAATACTCGTTGGGAGTTTCAAACTGAACGCTTTTCAAAAACAATGAATGCCTGAAAATTTACCTAGTACACATCGGGTTATGTACAATGTACCTAATCAAAACATGGGTATCTTTTCGATGCTACAAAATTGTGATTAAGCTCCTTTCGTTGCTATTTAATTGACTTTATTTTCATTCTAACACAATCTATCTCAATATCCTAATTCTACAATATACAGGGAGTTTTTCTTTAAAGTATACGTATTCCAGATTCACTTTATTTTCTTTAAATCTTTAGATATATGTTGTTTTTACAGGAATTCAATTTGAAGCTTTAAGCGAGTGTTTTCCACTCCCAGACTAAGCATGAAGTAAAATTTCGAGTTTAGAAAAGCCCCGTGAAAATTTGTCGAGGGTCGCGCAGCGACCCGAGACAAATTTTCTGGGCTTTTCTAAACTCGAAATTTTACTTCATGCGCCACGCGTATAGAACACTAAAATATTGTGAAATTTGTGTATATTTGAACCTAACTTGAAATCAGCGTTTTATACGCGTGGCGCATGAAGTAAAATTTCGAGTTTAGAAAAGCCCAGAAAATTTGTCTCGGGTCGCTGCGCGACCCTCGACAAATTTTCACGGGGCTTTTCTAAACTCGAAATTTTACTTCATGCTTAGTCTGGGAGTGGAAAACACTCGTTTAAAGCCTTGAATTGAACTTTTTTTAAAAAAACAAGGAATATCTAAAGATTTAAAAAAAATAAGCTAAATTTGGAAAACGTATACTTTAAAGAAAAACTCCCTGTATGTTATTATGTTGTATTCAACTTAAATATTATTAGGTTATTACTCATATTAAGTTTAAGATTCACTTCTTGCCTGATGAAGGAGCAACTCTCTAAGCAAACCCAAATATCTAATCCATGTTACATATCAAATATTTAGCTTAAATGTTTTAATAGTTGTTGCTTACATTATACGGCTCAGTCAACTTAGCCCCCCGAAGTACTACTTTGTTGAAAAAAACTTGTCAGTTGGGCTACTGTTTTCTAGGCATCATCTATGTAATAGCCAGTGTCTTTGAACATACACAAAGTAATTACAACGCCAACATATTTCTTGGAAGCGGTATTTTATATGCCCATCATGATTTTGTATTGAAATTCAGCAAGTAAATGGTAATACGCATACAGGAGCTGAAAGCTCTCACATCAAAGTTTGGATGTGAACTTTTTTTTACCTGATATTTTTGAGAGAATATTTTTTTCATATTCTGCTGGCGCTAGCTCTAAGCAATCTTTTGCACCCAATTTGATTAAAAAAATCTCATTTCGGGGGGCTAGGGTTTAAAATGTTTTATAATCTTTTGGGGTTGTGGGGGTGGCGCTAGCTTTTAAATTGATAGCGCTAGCTCTGAGGAATCCGAATACTGTAAGAAAACTTGAAAAATCCAAACTCGGGGGGCTAGCATCAACCTAGCCCCCCGAAAGTTCAAACCCCCGTAACTTTCTTGTCTAAACGGCGCTAGCTCTAATTTTTGTGGCGCTAGCTAAGGCCCGTCTAGCGAAACAGTTATTTTTTAAAAAGTCGAACTTCGGGGGGCTAAGTTGACTGAGCCGTATAAATAGAGGATTGCAATAACATTCAATTTCAATTCATTTATTCCTTAGTTACTTACTATCAAAATATGACTCAACATAAATCAGCCAAATTTGAAAAAAATATATTGGGCTCGGTGCAATGTTGAGCAAGAAGCTTGTTATTTGAAATGCATTATAATAACTACCTTATTATTATTATAGTTCTATTATTTCTAAAATAGTTAACAATGAATATGCACGCAGTTAAACCCTACATTTTTTCAAACATTCGTCAAACAAATATTACCTGTGCTCAGTAAAAAATAGTTGATTTGTAACATTAATCTACGACAACGTCATATTGGTGTTATTCTTACTATTCTTATAGTTTTGATATCATTGATTCGTTGATGAAGTCGCAATTGGTTCAAATAGGCCCGATTGCTAGAAACTTTACAATTCACTTTAATAGTTTTATTGCGAGAAGTTTAATGGCATTTAACAACTGCATTTAACGAAAGATTTAAGACGAAATAATGATTTGAACAAGACTGATTGTTATTCGATTGCTTCTGGCTTATTAATCAGCTTAAAAACTTTAAAAATAATTTAATAATACCGACACTGTCAAATAATAAGGAAAGCCAATATTAAAGGTATATTACACATCTTTATTTAAATTAGTGAAACATTTCGTTTTTTGTTTTCTATATTAGTGAACATGCAGTATAAAAAAATACTTATTCCATTAGTAGTCAGAAAGCATGAAAATAAAACACTAGTAAGATAAAATATCGATTATAATTGCGAAATATTCATTTTACGAGAATAAATGCTAATGACTCGAGCCGTTTTTGTTAACTATGATTGAAAAAAGAAAAGAAAAACAAACGCGAAGCCGCGCAGCGTTTACCGGCCCAGGGATAAACGCTGGCCGCATGCTGCTCGCCCCTCCAATAATTGTGCAGATGAGTGTACAACGCGTTCAACTAAGAGAAGATCCGCAAGGCGGCGGTATTTTACGGTCTTATTTTTCAAGATTTTTATTTTAACCTGACTCGGGCATGAGCTATCGCATCCTTATGAAATGTTCACATTATATTCCTTATAGTATAAACTAGTAAGATATGGGAATATTTTTTTTAATTTTGAAAAATTTAACATTATTTTTTTCATACCTCTGAAAGCAAATTGTTAAAAAAAAAGTAATTCGATATTTTACTAGATAATTGGGCTTAATATACGCTATCAAAATTTCAACTTTCTAGGACCTTTAGTTTTTAAATAAACCTAACATTAAATTTCAGACCACTGTTATATTCCCCTTAAACAAGTAGCCTTTGGAAGCAAATAACAGAGCCGCACCTGTCAATAATTAAACTAATGGCTAACAAATATTGTTTTGTTGTCATTTGATTTTAGATTTCAGATTTTTCTCTCGTTTTTCCTTTTCATATAATAGAGCTGAGACATCGAATTTCGCTCACTCTGTATAATAAACTATAAGTGTGATACATCATTGAATTCAGAAAAAATTATTCTAAAAAAAATATGAAAATCCAAAGGAAAATCCAGAAAACGTGAACGCCATCTACTCCCAATAGCATTGTCGATGGTACTCCCAGAATTACTATTACAAATGTCAATTGATTGTGCATTTTGAAATCCAGAAGGAAACTGAACTTCTATAACCATTTTAGTAGTCATATGCAATTTTCATATAAATTGACGATGTGAACGCCATCTGCTGCCAATTTTTGAGTAGTATCGTTAGAGCTATTAACAGTAGATGGCGTTCACGTCGTTATTTTAAATGTAAAATACATATGAGACTATTAAAATGAATAAAGATGGTTAGTTTTCTTCTGGATTTCAAATTGCACTATAAATTGGCAATTTCAATAGTCCTATGTAATTTACATTTAGGTTGGCGACGTGAACGCCATCTACTGCCAATAGTATTGTCCATTGTACTCACAAAATGACTATTATAAATGTTAATTGATTGTGCTGTTTAAAACCCAGAAGAAAACTAAACATCTATAATCATTTTAGTAGTCATGTGTAATTTACATATAAATTGACGATGTGAACGCCATCTGCTGCCAATTTTTGAGTAGTATCGTTACAGCTATTAACAGTAGATGGCGTTCACTTCGTTATTTTAAATGTAAATTACATATGAGACTATTAAAATGAATAAAGATAGTTAGTTTTCTTCTGGATTTCAAATTGCACTATAAATTGGCAATTTTAATAGTCATATGTAATTTACATTAAGGTTGACGAGGTGAACGCCATCTACTGCCAATAGTTTTGTATATTGTACTCACAAAATGACTATTATAAATGTTAATTTATTGTGCTGTTTAAAACCCAGAAGAAAACTAAACATCTATAATCATTTTAGTAGTCATGTGTAATTTACATATAAATTGACGATGTGAACGCCATCTGCTGTCAATTTTTGAGCAGTGCTATTGACAGTAGATAGTGTTGACGTCGTTAATACAAAAATAATATATATGTTCATTATAGCACTTTTTCCGTCATTTAAAGAATTGATGATTGTCGTACTAAACTTATTTCACTTGCTAATTGGTTGGTTATAGACCATTTCACATTAAATCAGCGTTTTATACGAGTCGCGCATGAAGTAAAATTTCGAGTTCAGAAAAGCCTCATTTGTCTCAGTCGCTCTGCTGCGCTATGCCCGAGCCAAATGTTCAGGCTTTTCTAAACTAAAAATTTTACTTCATGCTTAATCTGGGATTGGAAACACTCGTTAGATGATCAAACATGTTTTAAACGTTGGATTTGTTTAAAACCGTTTTCTATTATCTTAACTGCTAAAAATAAATATTTGCTGAATTATATTTTATATTACTTCATTTAAGTTTTTTGTTTGTTTTTAAATTCTAGCTAAATTGTTGAAGATATTTCAAATTACATTATCAAACATAACATTTTATTACAATAAAACTGTGTGTGCATAGATGTGGTTTTTTAAATACAGGGATTTTTTCTTTCAGGTATACATAAGCATACACTGTAAATTTTTCGACGTTCGTTGTTTTTTGTTCAAGATTTCAATTTGAATCTTTAAACGAGGGCTTTCCACTCCCAGACTAAGCATGAAGTAAAATTTCGAGTTTAGAAAAGCCTGAAAATTTGGATTGGCCGCGTAGCGAAGCGGAGCGGCCAATCCAAATTAGGCTTTTCTAAACTCGAAATTTTACCTCATGCGCCACGCGTATAAAACACTGAAATATCGTAATATTTAAAATATACGGCTTTAGCAATCTAATATGTAAATGTGGATAAAACGTGAGTCAAATTCTGCGCTAAAAAAAGTGTTTAAAGCAGTGATTATAGGCAACCCATAAACTCTAACGTATATTAGGTTGCCTATAACCGTTGTTGTAAGTGTGTGTTTTTTGAACTTCACTGTAAATCAGTGTTTTTAAGCGTGGCGCATGAAGTAACATTTCGAGTTTAGAAAAGCCTAATTTGGATTGGCCGCTCCGCTTCGCTACGCGGCCAATCCAAATTTTTAGGCTTTTCTAAACTCGAAATTTTACTCCATGCTTAGTCTGGGAGTGGAAAACACTCGTTTAAAGCCTCAAATTAACCGCATTAAAACAACGGTTTCCCACAACTTTTAAAACGCTGTAATTTTCGGGGTATGTATACTCAAAAGAAAAACGCCCTGTGTATTCTGTTTTGAACACATTTTAAACGTGTTTTAAACAAGTTTTGAGCACGTTTTAAACCCAGATCATAACCTTATTTTGATTTTTTTTTATTGATAGATTAGCTTGCTCTGTTTAATCGATTTGATTAAAACGTAACCAAATATTACCATTGCATAACATATTGATTAATGAGTTAAATTGTTGGAGTCATCAAATGAACATAAACGACCGTTTAAAACGCAAAAAAGGGCAAAAAGGGAAACTACCTGCTATTCAAACAGATAAAGTAATAAATTGTAACATCAACACACCATAAATTGTGGTTTCTTTTCTTCCATTATACTCCTGCGCTTGTAGAGGGTGTCTCTCTTCAAAATTTGCTGGTTTAGATATTTTGGAGAGGCCCTACAGAACGTTCTCTATATTTAACCATTTCGGTCATAGTGAACGTGCTGTCGAATTTTCGACAACTCACAACACTACTCCAATGAGTGAAAAAATGGCCTTTTGAAAACCAAAAATCCCAAGAGATGCAAAGCCTGTTTAGCGAATATTAAAGATAATGATTTGGCTAACAACCCGAATGAAAAAATTAAGTATTTAACTGAAGATACAAATAAAGTCACACATTTTTCACCAAAAGAAAAAGATGAATATATTGTTGGTATTAATAATTCATCTGAAAATACAACTGGTTATATGAATGTTATACCTACATGTAGATGTAACAATAATGTTGAAATTTACAATAAATCAGTGTTGTATACGCCTGGCGCATGAAGTAACATTTCGAGTTTAGAAAAGCCTGAACATTTTACTTCACCCTTAAATAAGGAGTGCAACCCTATGCTCAAAAAATGAAATAAAGCACAACTCATTGTAATTTCTTAAGGTTTAAACTAAGTTTGGCATATTTGTTGTCTCGTCCCCTTTCCTGGTAAATATACTGGTACATGCTTAATTGTGCATTTATAAATAAAAGGTGTTCAAAGTGCAATTTATAATGTCTTAACTAATTCTGTAATCCTGTAGCGAATGATAATTATTTGATAGTTATATAGGCGCCCCCACACCGCCAAATCCAAATTTTCAGGCTTTTCTAAACACGGAATTTTACTTCATGCCTAAACAAGGACTGTAAACACTCGTTGGAATACTATTGAATACTTCAATTAATATAAAGAAATCAAACTAAATATTACTATTTTTCATCATGCAAAATTAAAAAATAAAGAGAAAATCCGTGAAACTAAGCAATCGTTTGTAAAAAACGTAAAAAACAATGAGATTATTTAATCAACAAAAAAATCTCAAAATTTACTTAAAAAGAATGGATCTGTAACTTTTTTTATAGACAAGTTATTCTAAGACAATGACAAGAGAAAATGTGTTCAAAAAATTGTGCAAAATTAAAAAATTAATCATTCAATATAGAATTGCCTGAACTTATATAGAAATAAAGACATTTTAAGAATGTCTAATAAAAAGATAATGGATCTATATTTTTGTTTTAGAATAATATAAATTTATAATTTTAAAAAAATGACAAAACTTAAAATAAACAGAACATTAGAACAAAATATGTTTCAAAGATTGTGCAAAATTAAACAATAAAGAATTTCTTGAACTTACTTAGAATTAAATATTTTTTTAGATTGTTTAATGAAATGTTAACCTCAACCTCAACTAGTTTCTTAATACATCTTCAATCGTAACTTTTTATTCTAGTTGTGATCAAGTTATTAAGTAATACGCTTATTTCAACTAAAAAATGCAGTCGATTTTATTGTAGTCGATTTAAAGTATCTATCATTTTTTAAGAAAATGACAAATACTTAAAATAAACAGAACATTAGAACAAAATATGTTTCAAACATTGTGCATAATTAAAAAACAAAGAATTGCTTGAATTTACTCAGAATTAAATTATTTTTAAGATTGTTTAATGAAATGTTAAATACCTCAACTAGCTTCTTTATATATCTTCAATCGTAACTTTTTACTCTAGTTATAAATAAACAGGTTATTAAGGAATACACTTATTTCAACTAAAAAATGCAGTCGATTTTAAGTATCTCTCTTATAAATTTTCTGAAGAGTAATTAAATATAATAATGAATAATTTTTTAATATTTTATAAAAATATACTATTTCGTTTTCTGCATTCTTGATTAGTTAGTTTCATTGAGATGTTGAAAGGATAACTGGTTAATTTTTGTCCAATTTTAGAATTCATACTATTTTTTTCTGTAATTGTGTTTTATTAAAATCCGTTTCAATTATTTTTGTTTTATAAAGAAAAGGCAATACATCTTTATATTAAAACATTATATTCAATATTATTATATTTTTTTAATGAAACATTATCACTGTCTTCATAGTTTAAATTTTATGTTTTGAACGAGTTCGTCCACTCCTTGATTAAGCATAAAGTAACATTTTGAGTTCAGAAAAGGCTGAAAATTTGGTTTGATCGCGTAGCGCTACGCGACCAAACCAAATATTCAGCCTTTTCTAAACTCAAAATTTTGCTTCATGCGCCACGAATATAAAACACTTATAAATTGTGAAATTAAAAATATGCAGCTAAATCAGTATTAAAAATATACTGTTAAAGCGGGATTAAAAATATGCTGCTAAACAAAAATGTTTTGAATTTCATAATATTTCAGTACAGAAACTAAACCAAATGTTCAGGATTTTCTAAACTCGTCAGAAACTTAAAATAGAACTCAACAACGAACATAAAATCCCTAATTACCTGAATATTTAAAAAAATATATAATCAATACGAAATTTTAAGTTCTGAACTTTTGGAAAAATATTTTAAAAAGTTTATTCTACAAAAATATATATTTTTTAGGTGCGGCCGTTAAAACATTTTAAGTGTTAGTTTTGGCCCTCGATGCAATTTGGATTGGCCAGCCCTGATTTTTATATATGTTACGGACAAAATACGAAATACGGACAAAACACGGTTTGTCTAGACAAAACGCGAATTGATGTTTTTAGAGAATAGTTGAATAATATTGCATTCGTCTGTCATTTCGCACATTGTTCGGCAAAATGTGTTGTATCTAAAGGCTATCAGACAAAATGCGTTTAAAGATTTTACATTTACATAAAAAAAGTATACATCACTTCGTTGTTAGCTTGTATAAAAATTCTATTTTTCATAATTGGAAGTAATTAATTATCAAATCAAAATTGGTTTGATATTATTTGAAGTAAAAGAAATACTTATAATTCTTGATGTTTTTTAATCAAGTACTTTTATTTTAATTTCAAATTAAAAAAGTATATAAATTAAAATATAATTAATTAATGATAGTAATTGATAGTAATAATGTTTTGACATATTAAAGTTAAATAAAATAACGTTATTATATTTGAATTTAATATTAGAAAAATAATAATAATCATGTTACAATAATTCTTTGATAGTAATAATGTTTTGACATATTAAAGTTTGTAATATTGTTAGACAGCCGTAAGAATGTTTTGTTTGTCACTTTATTACTTTTGAAATTGTCTCACCTATTATGTTTATTGCCTACTTTTACGTAGAAATGCCTAGCATTTTTAAAAATCAAGTGATTTTATTTAAATTTAGTTAGAATTAAATAATATATTTAAATTAAAACAGAATCAACTGATTTCAAGAATAGTTTCAAATAAAGTGAAACATATAAAGTAATCACCAAGTAAATAATGATTAACTGATTAACGGATTACTCAATAATTACTTGGTGATTACGTAATTTGTTTAACTTTATTTGAAACTATTATTGAAATCAGTTGATTTTGTATTCATCCATCTCCTGACACTTACTTTTTGACACAATTTTTTACGATTGTGATATTTTCGACAGTCATGAAAATGTTTTGTTCATTTGTCAGTTAATAGCTTTTGACATTTGTATGTTAATTATAATGTTTATTTAACGTTAATATTAATCCATAAAGACAGCTGATATAATTTGATATCTAAACCACGGGGTGCTGATTCGATCAGGTGTATACATAGGGATTTAACATGTTAAATCGTATTTATGCATTTTCCTGCTTCCAGGATCATTTTAGGGGAAAAGTACAAGAGTAAAGAAAAAATAAGAAAAGAAAACAGTAAAAGTAATTTTGGTCGCTATTTGGTTGAAATCCGACGTCGTTTACTATTTTTAACCAATTTTGAAATATTAAAATTTTTTATAAATTAACTAAATAACAAAATAATATGTGCATTTACAGCACGGGATTACGGCTATTTAGAGGTCTAATGCTTGACTATTATGCTTAAAATCATTAACGCCGCAATACGCAGGTTTGTTTTCTTAATTTTTGTTTACTCTTCCATTTTTACTCTAAAATAACCCGCTAAGCAGGAAAATATATAAATGTAGTTTTACATGTTAAATCCCTATGTATACCTGATCGAATCAACAGCCGGTATATTTATAGTTGATGTAAATCAGAGCGTTAGACATCTTACCTAACCTAATTAACAAATCCTGACGATGTTGTATGTCAACCTAACTTGACACGCTGAAAACGTCGAATGTGTTTAAAGTTAGGTTATGTTAGATGTTACATTGTCAAGTTAGGTTCCAACTAAAATGTGACACCTAACCTGACTTAACTGTTTACACATTCGACGTATACACTTCCAACACTTAATGTTATAACTATTAATGGATTTTGATAGCTAACGCCATCTAATGCTATGAAGTATTAGATGGCGTTAGCTATCGAAATCCATTAATAGTTTTCACATATTGGCTTGAAATAGTCAGAAATGTTCAGTATTCCTCAGCACTGGGTCGGGACCACACTGAAGAGGACCTTGAAGTCCGAAACGCGTCTGTGGGTATCTGGTACCGGAATACTGAACACAAATTCAACTTAATGTTATGGTAATTTTAGAATAAAAAACAAACTGTAAAAAATATTCAATTCTTTGTTTTCTATGTAAAAAAGCAACAAAATTGAGCCAATAAAACAAAAGACGCTTAAAGTTACGACTAAATTATGAAAAATATAAGACGAACGAATATAAAAGTGTTTATCATAATTTAGTCTCAGCTTTTTAGCTTCTCTAATTTTATTGGCTCAATTTCGTTGTTTTACTTTTTAATTTTTAATAGAAAACACAAAATATGCATATTTCATTTAAGCAAAATGTTCTTACATTTTCAATAATTTCGGTTAACTTTAAGCTTCTCTTATTACAACTTTACCTATTTGTTCGGGTGCAGTTTCGTTGGACAAGTAAAAATAAAACACGACGTACGTTTTTGATGTTTTTACGTTTACTTCTAGAGATCGAATTCATCAAATATACATATTTACAAGTTTATAAATGAATTACCCCGACAACGGGGTGTGCATCTTAATTTTCTATTGGTTAGAAATATTAGTGGGAGAACAGTGTTAAATAAGGAGAAGGTTATGAAACGGAAGATAAAAAAGGATATTGGCAACGAGGCCTCATCTTAGGGATTTCTAAACTTTTACATTTACATTTCCACAAAATATATACAAAGGTTTAAAAACGGTTATTTACATTAACTAAATTGCATCCTAATAAAACTGTGTAAAGAGTCTTTCACGGTCGCTGGTAATTGCAAGTAATACAAGCAACCCCATGCGGCGACGGGTGCTGGTCGGGTTTTGACCTGCTAGGGTACTCGCGGTATTGAGACGCGACACTATTAGTGTAAAAATGTTTCATACATATGTCAAATAAAGAGAGTCATATCTAAACAAAAAATGGGACACCTTATATAAAATTTGTCAATTTCATTGTATTTTTAAGGACTTATTTAGGTTATGTACAAATTATTGTATGAAAATTGTGTTATTAGTACAAAAGATATATGCTGTTGGTTTTGCAATTGCTTGTTTAAACAAATATTTGGTATTTAATAAGTTAATAAGAAAGACAACGATGATAAATCTGAAAAGTTTTAATTTTTTTCAAATTGACATTTTTCGAAAACTTTAAAAGAACCACACTTTTTTATGTATTTTTAATCGAAAATAACTTAAAAACTACGAATGGATTTCACTGAAATATTTTATAGCGCTTTCAAAGTAGAGTTTTTATAAACCTCAATTTCGCTAAAACTACATTTTCTATTGCATTTGTTTATGTTCAATTAAAAATAACTAAAAAACTATTTATTATTTTTGGATTTTAACATATTTAAAAACAGCAATATTTTGATTAAAACACACTTAGAACCTTTCTTCAATACTTTATTTTGTAACCAAATGTACATTTCGGACACGAAGTGTCCATTATCCATTATGATAATGGACACTTCGTGTCCGAAATGTACATTTGGTTACAAAATAAAGTATTGAAGAAAGGTTCTAAGTGTTTTATAATCAAAGTATAATTATCTTCAAGTAACTCAATCAATCCAAACAGCAATATTTGCTTAATATCCATACAGAATTTTACAAAGATATTGTATTGCGTTTTGAAGTTTGATTTTTATTATGTCTATATTTCTTTAAAAGAATTACTCTTTATTTATGTTTTATGTTCAATTAAAAATAATTTAAAAACTATAAATAGAGTGTTTTTGGATTTTCACATATTTTGGCAGAACAATGATTTTTCGAAAGTGACGATTTTTTGATATCCTAATCTCCTTGAAATGTATATACAAGTATTCTTTTTTGACAATACATTAAAAATATTTTAAATTCAAAACAAAAACAGCATTCATTTCTTGAAATATTTTTATATTTTGACGTGAAAACAGACCAAATGCCAGAGCTGGGATGAATCCTCAAAAACAGGATTCGAATCACGAATCCGAATCACCTAATATGATTCGAATCACGAATACTCGAATAAAGGATTCGTAAGTGAAAAATATGATTCGAATCAAAGATTCGAATACTCATTTTTGAATCACGGATACAAATCCTTTAAAAATAAATTTGAATCTATTATTTGCAACCAGTAATATTTTATTCCATCAGTTTCTATTAACAAAAATGTACATTTACACACTAAATATCTGATTATATAATGATTTTAATTAATGATGATATATGTGTTATTGAACTTCATTTTAAATCTGTGTTTTATACGCGTGGCGCATGAAGTAAAATTTCGAGTTTAGAAAAGCCCCGTGAAAATTTGTCTCGGGTCGCTGCGCGACCCTCGACAAATTTTCTACGCGGGGCTTTTCTAAACTCGAAATTTTACTTCATGCTTAGTCTGGGAGTGGACCGTCAAGATTTTCTACATGTCGAGATTTTCGATATTTCTAGATTTATGTCGATTTATTCACAGTTTGTTATTGTATTAAATGCAACTTTAATATTAAATAAAAACGGTTTTTGTTAGGAATAGAATATTCACCCATTAAGAGCCGACCAAATTATAAAGTTAACTCTAAAAGTTAATTTTAGATAAAATTTTGAATCTTTTTCTATGATTTCAATGAATGATTTATTATATTACATACGTCGATTTTTTAAAAAAGTTAAATTTAAAATTCAAACGAGTGTTGTCCACTCCCAGACTAAGCATGAAGTAAAATTTCGAGTTTAGAAAAGCCCCGCGTAGTAAATTTGTCGAAGGTCGCGCAGCGACTCGAGACAAATTTTAGCGGGGCTTTTCTAAACTCGAAATTTTACTTCATGCGCCACGCGTATAAAACACTGATTTAAAGTGAAGTTAAAAATGCACTGAAAACCAACCCAACTTCGATATTTTTTCAAAATTAGATGTTTTCTTTCCTATCCATGCTGTAAACCTTCATTCGTTGTTTTCTTGTAAAAAAACTTCGATTCCCTGCAGTCCTTCGGTCTCCGAAGACCATGGTTGGTCCTTCGAGCTGTAGCCTTTGTAAAATGGTAATAAACTTAGTAATCTAGAGTGATCCTTCAATTTGAAACTTCTAAGAACCAGTGTTGTCCACTCCCAGACTAAGCATGAAGTAAAATTTCGAGTTTAGAAAAGCCCCGCGTAGAAAATTTGTCGAGGGTCGCGCAGCGACCCGAGACAAATTTTCACGGGGCTTTACTAAACTCGAAATTTTACTTCATGCGCCACGCGTATAGAACACTGATTTCAAGTGAAGTTAAAAATATACTATTAACGTTGGATATTTTTCATGGTTAAGTAACCAAATATCCATTCACAAATATTTGAATTATTCGAAAATTTCAATATTTATATTCAAATATGAATAATTTAGTGATTTAAATATTCATATTAGAATATTTAACTATTTGAATTAATCGAATTCGAATCCCAGCCTAAATAGCGATGATTCGAATTATTTAGGAGGATTTGAATCCGTGTATGAGGATTCGAATGCTTTTATAAGGATTCGATTTTTTCTATAAGGATTCGAATCCTTTTATAAGAATTCGAATCCTTTTATAAGGATTCGATCCTTTTATAAGAATTCGAATCGTTTTATAAGGATTCGAATCATCTACGTCTGGATTCGAATACGAATCCTTTTAAAAAAATGTAACGAATCCGGATCACGAATCCGTTTTCACTAAAGTATTCGAATACCTCTGTTGAATCCTCTAAAAGGATTCGAATCCGGGAATCGAATCCTGAATGATTCGAATCCTGCCCAGCTCTGCCAAATGCCAACCGGTTTTGACATAATTTATGTTTATTGACATGAATTTTATTAATATATTTATTAGTGCTAGTAATAAAGCTTAACATTGAATTTAAATGAACCGGTAGAAATATGGAATAATGTTGAAATGTTATACAGGATGTTCCATTTTATGAGATATGATAAATACTATTTTAATTTGAGAGTAAACGCGCGGTATAAGTGCTTATATTGCTTTTTATATACAGGGATTTTTCGTTTATGTATACATATCCCAATTACCAGTGTATATGCAGTAAATCTTCAGATATTCGTATTTTGTGTAAGTTTAATTCAAAGTTTTAAACTAGTGTTTTCCACTCCCCGATGTTTGTTTTTTCCGCGACCAAACTAAATTTTCAGGCTTTTCTAAACTCGACATTTTACTTTATGTGCCACGCGTACAAAACACTAAAATATTGTGAAGTTCACAATACGCTACTAAGGCAGTATGCTAAAGACGTGTATTTTGAAGTTTACTTAAAACTAGTGTTTTATACGTGTGGAACATGAGTACAGTTTCGAGTTTAGAAAAGTCTGATTATTGTTATTATATTTTGCCCCCCCCCCCCCCCTGAAAAAAATTCTGCGGGCGCCCATGGGTAGTCAACTATTTATATGTAAGAAGACCTATTTATAGCCTACTCTAAGGGGAATAGGTTTTTAACGCGCATTTATATTTATATTGAAAAATTGATCTTTTTTCTTGGAATAAAAAAGGTTCGATTATTGTTTTAATCTTAGCAACGTCGTTACTAGTCTCCTTAATTAAAAAAAGCACAATGTTTTGTATAAAGAGAAAGACGACTTATTTAATATTCTATTTGCAAGACGATTTTTTCTGTCTGCATTTTTTTTACTTTCAATAAATGAATAGATAGATACATGCGTGTAGATTTATGCGAGGAAAATACAAAATGTGCAACCGCAACACATTTTATTGTGGATTGTGAATTCATCGTCTTTGCTGCATTTCAGCACGAACAGGGCAGTTTCCTGCTGATCAAGGACAATTGCGGTGACAATGGGTAATTACTTGGATCGCAGCCAATATTGACTCTTTATTCATCGCAACAAGTTACTTAGACAATGAGATGTTATAATGTAATTATGTATTAACGAGGTATAACAAATACTTAAATGGATACAAAATCTACTTGAAATATGAAGATACTGACTGTTCATAAATCCTTAAATAAATACTGGGTTGGCAACAGATGTTTATAACTATGCTCACACCTCTATTTTCATCTATCTGAACTAACTTCAATCCTTCTAGCTTAATGCCCACTTGCACCGGCTCTAATTAACTTTCTTAATTAACTAATCACGATTAACTTTCATTGGCGGATTTCTGTTGCACGACTGATTTACTAACTAGCCATTATATAGTAATAATGCAGATAGCACGCGTTTTTCTAGCGAATTTAGTTGATTTTTGTGTTTGTTTTGTCGTACTATTGTCAACAGCGGAAACAAATGCGCAGGATATATTTATCTTATTGAAAAGTTTAAGAGTTGGAATAACTCTAATGCCCACTAGCACCGCAAGTACTTTCGTTAATCACGATTAAGTCAGAAATTGGCTTGCACCGTCCCCTAACAACCTCAAATAGTTAATCACCCGATTTCGACCGATTAACATTACGAGCATTCGTCTTCACGACGTTTATTTCCATGAAATTATTTATTGTTTATTTGTTTTTTTTTATATTCATTTATTTATTTCAACTCGTTGAACACCTATTGTGCTTTTTTAATAAGCAAATGTATAAATAAAGTTACAATCAATTTAAATATAGAAATATATATCATTTATAAAACCCGCGTATTTGTTTCCGATGTTCAAAAATAAAGTAAACTCCCTAGAATTCTCTAGAAAAATGCGTGATGTCTTCATTATTTCTCTATGGTGGCTGATTAGTAAATCGACTCACTGCGCAACAAAAATCCGTCGATTAAAGATAATCGTGGTTCGTGGGCATAAGAAAATAAATAAAAAATCTAACCTTGTTAAATGTAAATAACTAACGTCATGAAGAAATTGGCCGCTAACTATTTAGCGTTTTTGGGGACTTTAGCCATGATTAAATTGCGGTGCAACATAATTTTTGACTTTTTCCTGATCCACTTTTTAACCAAGATTAAGTGCCTGCGGTGCAAGTGGGAATAAGAAAATTGAATCAAATTTGATGCTAAAAACGAATTTTAAACTAAACTAAAAAATGATGTAAAATTTAACTTGACACACAGATAGTATTTTTAGAACATATAAAACTGTCAAATTTGCCAAATTTTTATGCTACGTCTGTCGTCACAAGAGGAAATTAAAAAGTATATTAAAAAATAATTAAACTATGACTAGAATATTAAAAATATTGTTGGGTGAAAGATAATACCAAGAATTTGAATAATTTATTTAAAGACAATGCATTAAAATTGACTTTGAATTTCAAGTCGACTTCACTTTAAAAATCAATAATTTTCTAATTGGTAACAGAAAATCAAAAATTTACTAAAATAGTAATCATCATATACCGGGTGTAACACAAAACAGCATCACCCCCTTTAGTTTTTTATTAATTTAGATATCAATTTGAAATTTTCTACATTTATATTAAAAATAATTTAGAGTTCAGTGGTGATTATAAAACTTTTATAGCACTTCCACTTTCACCGGAAGTGATTTCAATTTAGAAATTTCAAACGGAATACCCTATATATTTTTTTGTTTTCGTATACAGAATTTCATTTTACATACAAATCAATTGTTTTTTTACAAAATTACTAGTGTCATATTTTTTTTCAAAAAAATAATAATGCATCTAGGTTGCTGTGATCGACCTAATATCTTTTGTTTCGTATCATAGACGTATATAAAACAAATATTACCAACTTTTGTTTCTTAATTTAGCCAACAAATGACTTTAAATTGTAATTCGATCGTTTTTTAAATAACTCAATTTTTTCAAATGGCAACATAGCGGATTATTATAATTTTTTAAAATGTATTTATTTGAAACTTGAAAAAAACTAAAAAAAAGTATACGTATTTAATTTACCAAATTGCGGTATTTTTTAATCACACAGGCCAAGTTTAAATAACAATGAAGTATCTAGTAAGCTATGTTTGGCATTTAAAACGATGAAATTAATGATAAATCAACAAACTAAAAAACAAAACTTGTTTTCATTTAATAAATAAATTTGTGCGTGTATATTTTTGTGGTAACAATTTATTAAAATGTCTCACAATCAAACTGAAAAAGTGGATATGTTATTAATGCCCGTACTTTAACAGAGTGTATGGGGATCTCGGTTATTTGAAGAGATAGTAAGTGACGCATGCAGCCGTTAATGAAATATTTGAGAGGAAATGGTTAAACGCTAAAATATTTTTTTTAGAAATGTTCACAAAGACAATACAATACTTTCCTTTATGAATAGGAAAAGTAAAAACCTCCATAACGGTATCTGGGTAGATACAACTTAACGAAATTACGTGCATTATCAAAATGAACGTGAACTGAATTTGTTGACAATCATTAGCTATGCAGTTCTCGACTCCGTGACGTTATTTCGGGGATTAATTGAAATTTCACGGGCGCTCCGACGATTCGTTTGGTAACGAGTGTGAAATTTTACCGGTCCTCTCCGGATCCGAGTAGCACGTAATCGAGTACTCCCAGCACTAACGACCAATAAGAGGAGATATCGGACAAAGCTGGTCGTTCCGCGGGTACCGTTAACCGAGTTAGTCGATAGCCCACTTTGTACGGAACTACAATAGACAACACGCACCTGGATGTCGGAGCTTCCAAGCGCTTAATCATCAGGTGACCTATTTCGTGCCTACGCCGTTCAGCACGATCCATTGTTGGATACGTTTACTTTTTTAAACTATGGAAATTATTAAACAATGGATACGGAAATGGAGATAAAACTTATGATTAGTGTAGAAATCACGCTAATCACTGATCTGCAATTTGAAGTTTTTGAATTGGTTGAAATGTGAAAATTCTGTGTTTTTTTTTAGGTATGGGAAAATGAATAAATCTAAAATTGTAAGGTCTGGACTTCGAGGTGGAAACTGAATTACTCGATTATTGAAAAGCACCAATTTAAAAGCATTATTTTAAGCAAAAAGGGATTATTTTAGGTATATTTATATATAGAGGGTGTTCACGATTGTGAACTAAATTATTATTTAAGCTATACCGGGTGTTCGATAAAAAACGCCCAAGGCGATAACTCTGTTAATTATTGACCGATTAACTTTGTTATTTATTAACCGTTTATATTGAACTAAAAAGTAAAGGCAATGCCCGTTTGAATACTTAGAAAGACATTAATATTGATTTTTTTCAATAATAACTTCATTGCCAAACAATAGCCAACTTAACATTTTTAAACGACTGCCTGTAATTTTTTTATTTTATTAGATTAGACATTATTTTTCTGAATCTAATAATGCCCAATATATTGTTTTTCAAAAATACTGTTGTCGAAAATAATTTGGAATACATTTTCTATGTCAAATTATATTTTTTTTAAAATTAAATTGGCAAAAATATTCGAATACATAAATTTTAAAAATTCTGACTTCATTTTAATAATAATAATAATTATTATTATTATGAGAGTGGTCCTGGGTACGGCTTGTAAGGTCGTACAAAGTTCTGACCCCTGCTCCGCATGGTGCGAGAGCACGAACAAACAGGGGCCGGGGCATTTATCTTAAAGGCAGCACAAAAGGCAGCTGAAGACCTCGGTTTAAACTTCGATAACGGTCAGGGAGAACTCGCTACGCTCAATCCTGACCAGTTAAGAGTCCAGCTGAAAACCGCTGAAGTCCAAAAGCTGCTTCAACGCCACATGGACAAGCCAATGCATTCCGTCTTCTTTAAGAACATAGAAGAACTTGGCTTATCCAAGCAGCTTACGTTTGGATTCCTGCGAGCAGCTGGACTAAAGTCAGAAACTGAGGGCTTCATCATAGCTTGTCAAGACGGTGTACATAACACCCTGGTCTACCGTAGCGCCGGAGACAATAAAGCATCTGCTATCTTCATGCAGAGCATATGCGTCTTCAGCCTACATCCATAGACATAACGCGGCGCTACGAGTGCTATATTACCACCTCAGGCACTCGTACGGTATCGACGAAACACCAGTGCTGCCATATGCCCCGGATGATATTGAGTCCGTAGTGGAGAATGAGAGGTGCCGAATATATTGGAACTTCTCATTCCCAACGCTCAGGCAAATACGAGCAAACAAGCCTGACATAGTCCTCCTCGACCACCGTCTAAAAACGATGTTTGTCATCGAATTCTCTGCACCAGCAGAGACAAACATCGTTTTAAAAGAGGAGGAAAAACGGACGAAATATCAGGATCTTTTGTACGACATGAGCAGACTCTACCCAGGCCACACTGTTAAGTTGGTGGTATTAGTCGTCGGTGCTCTAGGCGGCATCAGTGGTTCAATGCTGAACAGCCTTAGGGCCATACCAGCATGTCGCGACACCGCACACTCCCTTATCGGAGGGATGCAGAAGGCCGTGATACTGGGTTCGCTGCGTCTGCTGAGATCGCACACCGTTAGGCACCACTAGTTACCCCACTTCCAGGCTTGGAGGAGGTAACTAGGGGATATATTTGGCATCCTCTCCACATGAAATCAGAGGCATGTGGGTGTAGAGGGTGACCATTAAGTTTAAAAAAAAAAAAAAAAAAATAATAATAATAATTCTTTATTAACGGACAAGCCATTTACAATGTAGAGCCTAAAACATTTAACTAAAATGTAAGACACAAAACATGAATCACAAATATGCACAAAGACACATATGTTAATCTGCGTAAACCACAATAGGGTTATATCATTTAGTGCACACCATCCGCGAGACTCCTCCTAATTAAACCTAAAGATGAGTTAAAAAAGTCAATACCGCTACAAATGTCACTAGCCGTGCGCGTTAATCGAGTCATGGGGCAATTTAAACTGCAAGTCGTCCTGCAAAATTCGTTATGAAGTAGCATGCGGCTACGTGCATGTTTTGAACCAATGTTTTATGCCCGTGGCGCATAAAGTAAAATTTCGAGTTTAGAAAAGCCCCGTGAAAATTTGTCTCGGGTCGCTGCGCGACCCTCGACAAATTTTCTACGCACAAAACACTGATTTTACGTGAGGTTCAAATATACTTAAATTTCACAATATTTTAGTGTTTTATACGCGTGGCGCATGAAGTAAAATTTCGAGTTTAGAAAAGCCCCGTGAAAATTTGTCTCGGGTCGCTGCGCGACCCTCGACAAATTTTCTACGCGGGGCTTTTCTAAACTCGAAATTTTACTTCATGCTTTGTCTGGGAGTGGAAAACTCTCGTTTCATCGTTAGACATTTTATTTTTTAATTCAATAATGCGAAATATGTTATTTTTCAAAAACATTATTGTCGAAACAAAATTCAAATAAACTTTCTATTTGAAATTATATTTTTCAAAAATTAGTTAATTATTAGTGTGTCTGGGAAAAAAAGTGACGAATGTCATTTATTGTAAGGTTATGACTAACTATTCAGGTGTGACATAACACATCAAAGACCACATCGTTTAAATCAATTTTAGAGCTTACAGCGTTAAATTCTCCAGTATTTAAATTAAATTTGGAGGTTACGTTCGTAAAATCCTGTTTGTTTACATCAAATTCTGAGTTTAGAATTGTCATATCTTGTTTGTTTACATCAAATTTGTAGGTTAGGTTGGTTAAATCTTGTTCGTTTACAGCAAATTTGTAGGTTAAGTTATTTAAATCTTGTTTGTTTACATCAAATTTGTAGGTCAGGTTTACAATGTAAACTTTACATCAAATGTGTAGGTTAGTTTAGTTAAATCATGTTTGTTTACGTCAAATTTGGGGGTTAGGATTGTTAAATCCTGTTTCTTAAAATTAAATTTGGAGGATAGATTCGTTGAATCTTGTTTATTTGGAAACTTTATGTAACATAGAATAAATTAATAGTGCAAGTGTTAAATTAATATTCTTTCCAAGAAATTAAGTATTTATTAAAATTAAAGTTGCGTTTAAAATAATAACACACTGTAAATGTATAATAAATTAGTTAACGGAACACGCGGATTTTAAATATAACCCAATAAACAATTTGAACAGTATTAAGAGGCAAATTTACAAAAATAATAAAAAAAATTGGTTGACATTACTATACAATAAATGACATTTGTAAATATTTTCGTTGCAACACATTTGTATCACACATTTGTAAATATTTTTGTTTACAACAGATTCAACAAAAATATTTACAAATGTCATTTATTGTATAGTAATGTCAACCAATTTTTTTAATTATTTTTGTAAATTGGCCTCTTAATACTGTTCAAATTGTTTATTGGGTTATATTTAAAATCCGCGTGTTCCGTTAACTTGTCTAATATTATACAATCTAATAGACCAATAAATTAATCGATTCATTGATTTATAACTGTATGTTTTGAGTTTACATAAAGGGATTATTACACATAAAAAGACTCGCATTCCTTACCTTATTTTTTTATTAATGTAAGGAATAACGGTCTTTTTATGAGTGATTGATTTATTATTATATTTTTCTAAATATGTAAGAAACTATAATACTAAAATCAACATATCGGACATAATTGGAAAAGAAAAATAATGTCTAATTTAGTCAAATAAGAGAAGTATATGCCGTCATTTAAAAGTTTTAAATAGACAATTATTTGGCAATGGAGGTAATTTTAAAACAATATACAATTACTGTCATTTTGTAGTATTTAAATGGTCATTGACTTTGTTTTTTAATTCGTCCAAATCGGTCAATAAATAATAGAGTTATGGCATTAGGCGTTTTTTTATCGAACGCCCGGTATAGTCGATTAAATGAGCAAAGTAGAAGGAAATTTAATAACAATCACAATGGTGAAATCAAAAAAACAATTAAGCGTTTTATTTTTAAAATATTTAGAAAATATATTTTTTTAAACGTAACACCCGTATATTTTACAACCGATCGATAGAGAAGATCATTCTTAACATCATTATTAAGAAAGTTATTCACATACAGGGTGAGTCACTAAGCGGAAATCGGTCTATAGTGGGCGTATCGTTGAAAATAGCAAAAAATGTTTGAAATATGAGTTGTTAAGAATCAATTTTTCCATAACCCAAAATTATTGTTAGATATAGCGGCCTTGCGGTTATACCGGAAGTAAACACCAACTTCCTTATTTTAAATAGAACACCCTATATATTTTTACATATTTGGATTGCTCGTTAAAAATAAACATGAGTTTATTCACACAACATTGGGTCTCAGTTGAACCGTTTTCGAGTTATTTCATTTCTTTTGATAAATTTGACGATTTCAGAGCTCGACGCCATTAACAATATCTTCAAAACGAAATAAGTCAGAGTTGTACGGCTTACGGTTATGGATTTGGAAAGAAATGTATTTGTTTAAGTTTTTGCCATTAGTCAGATTTTCTAAATTGAACCGAGTCCGTCGATGGTATTCTTCATGTTAGAAGCAATTTATATATTTAAAAATAAAGATAAGCTACTAAATTTCGATTTAAGCCCCCTAAATAATCCCCTCCTTGAAATTTTTGTTTAAGTGACACTGTCAATTAATAAAATAAACATATTTGTCAATTGTAATACTATTGAGAATGAACACAAAGTGTTCGAAATGTACATTTAGTGAATAAAACTAATTTGTGAAGAAAGAGATAACTACAATAATTATTAGAAAACACTTTACGTAACTAAAAGAAGAATATTGATGTATAACTTCATTTTTTTAAATGGAACCATCTATCTTGTGACACTTTATCTGATGCGAAATTATGGCAACAACCTGGTATCAATAAAAAGGAAATTTAATTTCGCATCAGATAAAGTGTCACAAGATATATGGTTTTATTTAAAAAAATTAAGTTATACATGTTTGAAGTACTGAAGAATACCGTCGACGGACTCGGTTCAATTTAGAAAATCTGACTAATGGCAAAAACTTAAACAAATACTACATTTCTTGCTGAATCCAAAACCGTAAGCCGCACAACTCTGACTTATTTCGTTTGGTAATGGCGTCGAGCTCTGAAATCGTCAAATTTATCAAAAAAAAGAAATAACTCGAAAACGGTTCAACTGAGACCCAATGTTGTGTGAATAAATTCGTGTTTATTTTTAACGAGTGTTCCAAATATGTAAAAATATATAGGGTGTTCTATTTAAAATAAGGAAGTTGGTGTTTACTTTCGGTATAACCGCAAGGCCGCCGTATTTAGCAATAATTTTGGGTTATGAAAAACTTGATTCTAAACAACTTTTATTTGAAACTTTTTTGCTATTTTCAACGATACGCCCACTATAGACCGATTTCCGCTTAGTGACTCACCTTGTATAATTGTTTCTCTTAATACGTGTAAAATCAAGAAGCCCTAAAAATATTTAATATTGTAGCAGGTGTTCATTTAAAAACACAATCGAGAAGGCGTTGCTTTTTTGATAGAAGGTAATGGAATGAAAAAGTAAAGTCGCAGATTAATTTACGTTTTGTCATGCCTAACATAAATGTCAGATTGTGTTAATTATAAGCTCATTAGTTTGCCTTGTTCTTATAGCTGTGTTACTTCTGCTTATAAATCAGCTGTTTGCACGGCTGTTTTCTGAGTGCGCTTTGAAATGGCCAATAAAATACAAACACTTTTGTAAAACTGGGTTAGATTAACATTGACAAAAGCGACTGGCAAATTCACGTAAGACCTACTTCCAATGTTTTTGAAAATTTCACAGTCAACTCGATTGTGTTTTTAACTGAACAAATGATGTAACAAAAATCACCCTAAATAAGAATTTTACTGATACATCCAATAAACTGACTTTGTTTTGGTCATTTGTTAGAATCCTCTTTTGTTTTTAAGGCTTCTTGATTGTATTAAACAAAACCGAAATATGTCAATAAACTTTCTTATTTATAATTTGTTTGTAATGATGTATTGTAACTTTTCTGTTACGAATAGTATTCTTTATCGATGGGTAATAATAATATATACGATTTTATTCCAATTCTTTCTCTTAAAATTCTATTAATAATCATTTAAGTGGACAAATTTTGTTCTGTGCCTACAAGATACATAGAAAAATTGATCCTCTTTATTTTGAGAGAATTTTCTTTTTAAATTATCTGTACATGTCAATATGGAGCTTGTTTTTAAAACTATAATATGGAAATTATCGACACTTTCTCTTTTTCGTTTTAAATTATTACAAAAAGTTGTGAACTCTTAAATAAGACCATAGTTGGCTATTGTTTCATTGGTTTAAAAAAAAGTATCACTAATATTTTGTTTAGGCGGTAGCAAAGTTAAAGACGTAACTTTAACAAATTCAAATAAACAAAAATAAGTCTTTTAACTTGTTTTGATAATAATAGTATACATAGTAATGTAAGTGTAATTTAAGGCGGTAATTACCGCTGGTAATTTACCATAAATTACGGTATATTACGCAGGTGTTTCAGTAACACTGGTAACATCAATTTTATGCGCATGCACTTTGTGCTTATTAAGTAATTTTTGTATTTTAAATAACGCGCTCATACATCTTAAAAATTACTACTACTATCATAGTTACAAACTCTAAACCTTGATTTATTCATAAATCAATTTATGTTAAGAATTGTAAAATTTATTTTAATTACTGAAAACAACTCATTCTAAAAATAAACTTTCAATTTTGAGTGTTTGCTCTCAACGCAATTTTCAAGCTATATAAATCATACAGAGTTTAAATAACAGCTTATTTAATTCCAAATATATTTCAAAACATTAAAAGTGCCGAGATTCTGTACGGAATCTACAACAAATTTGTCTTTCAAAGACTAAATTAAGTATCAAATATATTATTTAAAGATAGTTTTTTGAAATTTATGATAAAATGCTTGTAAATAATAATAAATAAAGCTTTAATTTTAGGTGTAAAATGTTTTTTTAAACTCAAAAATTACTCATAGTACAAGAGCCGAAAGTTCAAATATAAAATAAATATTGATCTTTTTATGGTTTAAAAATTGTAGTGTGACGAAAAATCACTGTGAAAAAAATTGTTTATAGTGATTCTAAGAATATCTCTAAAAAATTTTAGTAACATTTTTTTTAGAAATTTTATCACAAAAATGTCGATTGACGAATGAAAATGTTAGATTTTTAAAGAGTCCGACAAATTCCTATTAATTATAAAAGACAAATAATTTCTTAAGAAAATAACCATTTTTTTTGCTAAATTATCATGTAAAAAGCTGTGGTACCGATAAATAAATAAATGATTAAGTTGCAAAATGACCAAGAGCATAAATAAATTTAATTCAAAATATAATGCTTTAAATAAATGTCTACATTTTTAAATCGATATATTTTTTTAAATTTAATTATCTATACAGTTTTTAAACAATTTTATTTTTTATAGAAATTAAATCTTGTAGAAATATTGAAACAATGTATAATTTTAATTCTACAATCTTCCGTCTTAAAAATTACATCTTGTACCAATCTTGATACAATATAGAATTTTAATTCTACAATCTTGTATCTATATTAGGATGTGAACACGAACTAGGTTGTAACAATATTGAAATACAACTGGAAAATAAATATTAATACAAGATTATCACATGATTGTGTCAAGCTGATACAATTGTCTCAACCTTGAATTTTAACTTGTAATTCAAGTTTGAATGAAGTTGATACAATAATGTTTCTATCTTGATTTCCAAATTTAATTCAATCTTAAAACAATGTAGAATTTCTACTTGGAATTTTTTGAAAGTAATATTATTACTAACGTTACAATATATTTTTAAGGTTTATTTAAATTATCTGTGCTGGTAAACTGCAGTATAGCACACATTTCAGTTTAATCATTAATCAATTAATGAATTATTGAATAAATACGTTTGCAATTTGTTTAGAAAAGCCTGAAAATCTTTTAGATGTTCATTTAAGATTGTAATTTTACTGACTTTTTCCATCACCGATAATTCAATATCGGTGTGAAACACAATATTCTTGTTTTAGGAGTAAAATTCAATATGTGGAAATTTAATAGCATCCAATGACTTGCCTTTAATAAGGGGTTTCCACTCCCAGGTTATGCATGAAGTAAAATTTCGAGTTTAGAAAAGCCTGAAAATTTGGTTAGTTCGCGTAGCGCGGCCAAACCAAATTTTCAGGCTATTCTAAACTCGAAATTTTACTTCATGCGCCACGCTTATCAAACACTAATTTATGTGAAGTTCTAAAACACATCAAAACATTTAATTGGAATATCATGAAATAAATATCCAAATCCATGCCTTTTTATTATGTACATTTTTGGTAATCATAATAAATATTCATTTATTTAAGTTGGTTTAAAAATAGTAATGTTTTTAAATGGTTGTGTTCAAAATAAATATCGTATTAATCACTAAGTAAGCAGTATTCAAAAGAAAAACAAACTTAAAATATGTGAAATAGAATGTAAAAGTATTATCTGATATATACATGTTGAAGAAATATAAACAAATATTACTCTTGTGGAAACAATTGATTATTAAATGGTGTTAGAAATTTGTTTGCGTCACTGGCGTTTTTTTATATTCCCTAAACTAGATAAATGAATTAATAGTTCGTGTTTCGATCGTACAGATAATATATATATATATATACATATATATACATATATATATATATATATATATATATATATATATATATATATATGTATCACTGTTTCTTCGGGTTTGGTCCCGCGTATTTTCTTGGCTCTGGTCCATTTTATTTTTAATTCGACGTTTCGATGACGTCGCAGTCATCATCGTCAGGAATAACTATTAAAATTCCATTGCTCTAGCAACCACTTGTTTGACTTTTACGCACTACTTGATGCGTGAATTTTTTGTTTGGCTTCGTGTTACTCTTCTGTTTTGTTCTTCTAATGATGTAGTAGTGACAATTTCAATATTATTTTCGGATTTTATCTAGAACGAGTGAATGCCTGCTGAGAGAATCAATTCAACGAAAAAGATCTGAAATTAACCAAGTAGGTACAACTTTATATAATCTTCATCTTTATCTCAGCAATTTAATCCATCCATCTATTTGGAACATTATTGAAAGATTGGCAGCTTTTAGAGCAGAAACGAGCAAAGATTTAAAATAAAAAAACCAAAAACAAAAATTTGATAAACTCCAATCACGTAATAAAGAAAAACTCCCGGATTGTAAATTAAAAACAGTGTGTAACCTTTCAAACAAAATTCTAAACGAAACAGAGAAAAAAGTTCTTTCAAAAGGTTTCAACTTTGCGGTGACACCTAAATTCATTCCAAACGAGGACATTATTTGCAATATTGAAATGGGTATAAACGGATTAGATAATACCATTGCTGAGAACATTCGCCAAGAAATAGCTACTATTTTAAAAAAAGCCATACCACCACGAAATAATTTAACAAAAAGAGAAATGTCGGCTCTTAAATCACTAAAAGAAGATAGATCTATTATAATTCTTCCTGCGGACAAGGGTAATTCCACCGTCATTATGCAAACAGACGGGTATGACAAAAAAATGTGTTCCCTCTTAGATGATTCAACCTACAAAAAAATCGAGACAAATCCGATCACCTATTTAGAAAAAAACAACGAAATCAAAAATTAAAAATTCCAAAATTGATAAAAATACAGCGTTGAAACTAATTCCTAGGGAAAAATCTTCTATTTGCCCCAAAATGTATGGTGTACCAAAAATACACAAGGAAGGTGTTCCTTTACGACCAATCGTCTCCGGAATTTGTTCCCCAACAGTTAAATTAGCAGCATATATTGCTAAAAAATGGCAGCCACTAACTGAAGACGCTGATTCATACATAATCAACTCCGCAGATTTTGTAAACAAAATTAAAGATCAAATTTTAGATGCAAATGATATATTAGTAAGTTTCGATGTTAAATCTCTCTTCACACAAATCCCAATTGACGAGACGATAGCAATAATAAAATCCAAGTATCATCAGTCAAACGAAATTTTAGATCTTGCGTCACACTGCCTAAAAAACACTTTCTTTACATATAAAGGACAAAAATTCAAACAATTGGAAGGTGCACCAATGGGTTCTCCTCTATCACCAATAGTTGCAAATTTATTTATGGTAGATTTCGAAACTAAAGCACTAAATTCTTCCCCTCTAAAACCTAAACTTTGGCTACGATACGTGGATGATACTTTCGTTATTTGACAACATGGTATTGAAAACCTCAACCATTTTTTATCGCATCTAAACAATATCCACAACAAAATTCAATTCACAATGGAAGTTGAAGAAAACAAACGTTTACCCTTTCTGGACACTCTTATTATCCGAAATCCTAGTGGAAACTTAAATTACACCGTATACCGAAAACCGACAAACACAAACAGGTACTTGAATGCGAAGTCACATCACCATCAAGCTCAAATAGCGTCTGTGGCAAAATCGCTTCTACTAAGAGCACGTACGCTATCGGACGAACACCACTTAAATAATGAAATATCCAATGTCAAAAAGGCATTAATGCAAAATGGGTTTTCCAAAAAAACAATCAATAAATTAAACAGAAACAAAAGTCCAAAAACAAGAAGTGAAAGTCCGTGTAGCAACGTCACCCTTCCCTACATTAAAGGAACAACTGATAAAATCGGAAAAGTCCTCTCCAAATACAATATTAGAACTTGTTTCAATATACACACAAAAATTCAAAATTTACTCCGAACTCCAAAAGAAATTATCCCACTTGAAGCTCAAGGCGTATATGAAATTCCATGTGGTATGTGTGAGAAGAGCTATGTAGGACAAACAAACCGGAAAATTAGTACTCGTCGAGATGAACACATTTCAGCAGTAAGAAAGTGTGATCCACAATCTTCTTTATTTCAACACGTAAACATTTCTAAACATACAATAAATTTCGAAAAAAACGAGAATTTTAAAAATGAAAGACATCTTCCACGCGAGGATTATTAGAGAAGCGATAGAAATTGAAAAGAGGCCGAACAGTCTAAATCAAAGAGATGATGCTAAAAGACTACCACCAGTTTGGAAAACTTGTATAAATTCTGGTCAAAATATATTATCTCCGAACAACAACCAAGAAATTCGAAATTCAACCCCTTCCGAAAATAATATTGAAATTGTCACTACTACATCATTAGAAGAACAAATCAGAAGAGTAACACAAAGCCAAACAAGAAATTCACGCATCAAGTAGTACGTAAAAGTCAAACAAGTGGTTGCTAGAGCAATGGAATTTTAATAGTTATTCCTGACGATGATGACTGCGACGTCATCGAAACGTCGAATTAAAAATAAAATGGACCAGAGCCAAGAAAATACGCGGGACCAAACCCGAAGAAAGAGTGTTACATGTTACGCCCGCGAAAATCTACGTTTTAACATATATATATATATATATATATATATATATATATATATATATATATATATATATATATATATATATATACAGGGTGAGTCGGGAGGAGCGCACCAAACTCTAGGAGTGTATTATACACGTGAAAATAATGTAAAAAAACTCATTTGTTCTTATCCGATTTTTATTTGTTTTCAAGTTATAGCATATTAACAAATAAACAAGTTATTATACAAAAAAATGTTCTTAATCATAGCGTTCTTTCAACAAATGTTCAAAAATACCGCCATTGACTTCTAAACATTTTCTGCTTCGATACATTACGATGATTATTATTTATCCACCGACAAAATTCCGTACGGTTAGCGTAATCTCCTGGTTGTAGGTGCTGTACTCTCTGAACGTGATAAGGATATAAGCCTTGCTCGTGTAGCGTGTTCATCACTCTTTTTTGTGGAATTGCCAATTGAGTGGCAATTCTCCGTGAGCTAGTAGTTGCATCTTCTTCTAGTAGATGCAGAATATTTTCTACTTCTACAAAACCTTGTCGAGCAGCGCGCTCATATGTTATGTTAGCACTGGGAAGCTTACCAGTCTCGCACAATTTGTTGAAAACTCTAATAAATATGTTTTTATCAGGATGTCTTTGGTGTGGAAAACGTTCACGATATTCTTCAACAGCAGCTGTAGCATTTCCATTACAGAAACCATATACAAACACCATATTTGCATATTCTAAATTTGAATAAGTATGTGGCATTTAGCAACACTAACAATCACATTAATTCGAACTTAAACGTTCAGTTACTGTTCACCGTACACTGACAGTTCATCAAAACGTCAGAATTATCAAATGTTCATAAGCCTCGAACATGGCATACTTTGATAATGTTAAAATTCAGATAGAAGTGGAAAGCTAGATGAACATTTTTAATTACGCCATAACTTGAAAACAAATGAAAATCGGATAAGAACAAATGAGTTTTTTTACATTATTTTCACGTGTATAATACACTCCTAGAGTTTGGTGCGCTCCTCCCGACTCACCCTGTATATGCTTATTTGGTTTTTATTTCGTTAAATTTTAGATCGTGGACAATTATTATTATTATTATTATTATTATTATATTATAAGTTACTAGCAGAAAAAAAAAACGGAAAACATCATTAGTGTCAAATGATTCAACTTTCTATGATTCGTAAACATATAATTAATTCATGTTGATGCTTTTAATTATCAGCATAAGCTGTTTGCTTAGAAATTCGAGCTTTATTATTAGATAACTCGTGACTTCCAGCCGTAGTTTTCCTGTTTAATGAACTGTTCGTCATTGTGAAGATTTTGGAAAAAAAGGTTCGAGCATATAAATTTTATATCTCTCGGAATTTACCGTTCCTTAGAAAAAACAGCTCCAAATATTCGGTCTCTAGACCGCTAGCCAAACATCAATTTTCAGCGGATAGAGAGGCGATTGAATAAACTCATGCGGATTAATTGCCGACCAAATTCTCATATTTTGTTTCTCTACATAGCCAGAAAGGTTAAACCATGCTTTGTCGATAAAAAAGTTAAATCCAAGTTGTTGTTATTTATATGATTCAAAAACCACTGACAATATTCAAATCGCATAGAAAAATCTCGCGGAAAGTGCTCTTTAATGATGGTGATTTTATATGGACAAAGATTTAAATTTTGTTTCACTATTTTTTGGCAAGGAACCAAACCAAGGAACTATCCAACGAATAGGTTTTTTTAGGAGACTCTTCAATTTCCACAGCAGCATCTGCCACAATCTTAGTTTTGTTTTTGGGAGCTCCGCTACCGGCTGTTCGACCAACTGTCCCAATGTTACGAAATCTTGAAACACATTTATTCATTTGTTGGACCAGTTAAAATCATTAACCCAGTACTCCACAAAATACTTTCCTTCGCCATTTTGTTGTCGTTCCGCATTTTCAAATTCAGAGCCTACTCTAATTTATGTTTTAAATGATTGCACGGTACTAATAACTCATTATTAAAATAACTTTACGACCATAAAGAAATGCATAAGTACACAAGGGAATAACACAGAATAGGGAAAAGGTCAATAATAGATTACATTCTAACAGAAAGGATAAACAGAAGAAAGGTGAAAGATATATGAAATAGGAAGCGACCACTATTTACTAATACCACATATAAACCAAGAAAAACCCAGAGAAAAGGACGAGAAAGGCAAGGGTAAAGCATATGATGATGTAATAATAGAAAAGAAAGAAATAGATTGAAAAAACAAAGTAGAAATAAACAAGGCAATAAACAAATTACCAGAAGTAGAAAAACAAAGCATAGACGAAGAATGGGAATCATTAAAGACAATAATAATAGAGGCAGCAAAACGAGAATGCGGGACAAACAAAGCAAGTTCAAAAAACAAACATCATGGTGGACGATGGAAATAAATGAGCAAATAAAAATTAAGAAAGAAACATAGCAGAAGTACCTAAGCACAAGAACACAGAGCAACTATGATGACTACAAGAGAGAGAGAGAGAGGGAATCAAAACGAAGAAAAAATACGACTACATAAGAATATAAGATAAAACAGGAAAACTATTAACGAAAGGGAAAAAAAGCACTGGCAACATGAAAGAGATACTTCCAAAAACTACTAAACGAAGACTATGAACCAAACCGAAAAGCAGACACAAAAAGAGAAGAGGCAGAAACTCAACAAGATGATATAACAGCAGAAGAAGTAGAAGAAGCAATTCAAAAATGGGAAAGCGCCAGGAATAGACAAAACAACGGGTGAAATGATCAGAAATATAGAAATAAATAGAAAGAACAAGTTACAAAAACTATTCAACAAAGTGTGGAGAGAAGAAAAATAACAAGAGAGTGGGAAGGAGTAATAGTGCTTATTTACAAAGCTGGGAACAAGACAGAATGCAATAACTATAGAGGAATCTCACTAATTAGAACTACTACAAAAATATACGAGAAAATTATAGAAAAAAGGTTAACTGTTAACTGTGGAGGCTTCCTTATACATTATTATTTACACAAATAAGACACTTAAACTTTATTTGTATAAGTAAGGTTCTTATTGTGATTAGTCACAATAAAAACTCAGTTATACAAACAAAGTTTAAGTGTTTTATGTGTGAAATGTTTCGAAAACTTTAAGTTGCCATTATCAAACTAGAAGTAATTTAAACTAACAATTCCTCAGATATATGTACAAAAAATTAGTTAGTCGTTAATTACGGGAATTTCCCGGTTATCGCGTGCTCTGTGAATTTCCAGAGCCTCCAGGAGGTTCACCGTACGATCCTTTTCGGCTAAATGTATTACTGAGAGTACATATTGCCAAAAGTATGATTGTTTTCAATCATATGTCTAGCAAATGACGACTTATTAATCAAATTAAGCCGAAAAGACCGGAGATGCTTTTTAAGTCTGATGTTAAAATTACGACCGGATTGGCCATATTGTACTAACTATAAGTAAACTTACATATCATTGTATCAATTATAATTAACAATTTTGACAGTACTGAATATATATCGACCGTATTGATTATATTGAATATTTTGACAGTACTGACTGTATTGATTATATCGAAGATTTTGACATTACTGATTACACTGGTCGGCATGAAAATCGGTCCTGACACCATTCCTGCTGATTCTTATGTAAAATGACCTCCTGAATTCGAATATGACCTCCGTTTTCCCCCATCACCCACCGTTTTCGGGGGAGGCCCCCCACCTATTTTTATCACTTTTCGATAATTTGGAGAGATGAAAAGGATTATTTTAGCCTTTACGTTTCTTCTGAGGGGCTAGAGAGGTGAAAAGTTCCGAAACATGAACATTTGTAGCAAGGAGGTAGATTTGGGGGGGGGGGTTTTTCCCCCTTAAATTGTAAAAAAATCCTTAAAAATAATCGATTTTTCCGTTTTTTTCGCAGTTTTTTCACTTATTTTCTACATATTCCAGCTTCCATCCCCTCTCACCTTCCCCCAAACAATAAAAATATATAGCAACAATATATAGCAACAATAATAAAAATATATAGCAACAATAATAAAAATATATAGCAACAGTTCGGAAGATTCACTGTACCACGCTGGCGCTCTCAATACCTCGCGCGCACAGGTTTGCCCAGGAATTTTCGGATAAACACGGGGAACGGTTTCATCAAGACATCTCTAAGTTCGAGAGGGGATTTTCGGGGAAGTGGAATGCGAGCATGTTAGCAGAGTAGTGCTGGTTTTTGATACGAGAAACTTCTACCTCAGGGTACAAAAGGAAAGCAAGCACCAAATGAAGGTACTTATCTTAGTTATTTATTATTCTTTACATTTATTATTTTACATTTATTATTTTACTTTTTATTTATTATTCTTTACAGCTAAAATAATCCTTTTCACCCCTCCAATGGATGGGGGAAACGGGGGGAGTATTGAGAGCGCCAGCGTGGTAGAGTGAATCTTCCGAACTGTTGCTATATATTTTTATTATTGTTGCTATATATTTTTATTATTGTTGCTATATATTGTTGCAATATATTTTTATTATTGTAGCTTTATATTGTTGCAATATATTTTTATTATTTGGGGGTGTTTGGGGGAGGATGAGGGGGAATGGAAGCTGGAATATGTAGAAAATAAGTGAAAAAACTGCGAAAAAAACGGAAAAAATTGATCATTTTTAATGATTTTTTTTACAACACAAGTACTATTCTAGTAAATTTTACAATTTACTAGAATAGTACTTGTGAAGACAACAATTCGAAGTTTCACCACTGTACAATTATTTTAATAGTGTAGAAAACAGATAAATATATCGAATCTTACCTATTCTGAAAAACGTGCTGTCAAAGTAGAAAGAAGTACTGGTATTTGAAACTTACCTGAAACAAAAGATATAAATAAGTAACACACATACAACTATTGATTATTTTTCTAAGAAAAATATAAAATGGAATGTTTGTAGATTTATAATCAACAATGCAAAAAAAAATCCAATGCTACAAATGGTGGCCAACACAATGATTTCCCACAAAAGTTAAATATGCATTCTTCTAGAAATTGCATGAGGAATTTAACGTATTTAAAAATACTCCCAATACATCCCACCCATTGTGTTTATGAAAAACAAGGAAGAAATATGCAAAACGATTATAAAATAAAAGATACAGATTTTTATAAAATCCTGGTTCTAATTATTACCGAATCTAATAATTGACCCAGACATAAATACTTAAAATGTATCTAGAAAACAATGAACTTCTGGGGTCTGTAGAAATAAAGGTTGAGATGTGGTGGGAATTATTATTCTTTTAACGATACCTTATACGGGGTGAGTCATAATTAGGTGTAAAAAATGTTACCAAAGCTTCTTTAGGCTAATACAAGGCAATTAGCCTAATACAACTTACACAAACTTAAACTTTGTTTGTAAACCTGAGGTTTTTATTGTGACTATAGTTTCGACAACTTTAACTTGTTATTATCAAGCTAGAATAGTAGTACAAATAGAGTGTGGTTATAAATAAATAGCGAAATACGAATAATTAAATATAGTAAGAATTTACAACAATTTAGTAAAATAAGAGAAAGAGACGGGAAAAATACAGATAATTCAGAAGCATTATTTAAGTGCTTAGATCTCCAAAACAAAAAAAAATTAAAGAAACGAATATACGAAAATTGGACGCGGACATAAGGATGCGCGACTTTTGGACGCGTGACTTTTGGACGCGTAATATTTGAACCCGCGATATTTAGACGCACGACCGTTGTACGAATTGATTGTTTAGCTTATATTAGCTAAACATTTTAGACACAAAAGATGGATGTTATTTGTGTTGTCCAAATGTAAATTAAAATCAGTACTTGAAAAATCGGTTACGCATTTCTAATCAGGTTGGTTTTAAATTTATCAAAGAAACTAAATAAACTAATTTTTTTTTCTGAATTTGCTTTAATAATAAAATATAAAAGATGGTAATGTATACTCAATGACATTAGAAGCGTAACACCAAGAAGGAATGATTTTTTTGAATTCATATTTTAGCAACAGAGTGACTATATTTAAAGCATACATTGATAACAAGTTCAACCTTGTGCCTTTTATATTTATTGTGAAAAAAAAAATTCACATTTTCTTTTTTGATAAAACTATTTATATGAGCTGTTGTTTAGTACAGATGTTTTTAGTTTTCGTGTTTCCGTTGAGTGTGTTAAGCTTAAATAAAATGCCTCGAGTCCGAAGACGTCCACAATATCACCATTTGAGCGATTTTGACCGGGGTCGAGTTGTTGCTTATCGAGATATCGGTATGTCCTATCGCGAAATTGCCCGCCGTATTGATTCCACTGCAGCAACTGTAATGCGTGTGTATCAGGTATGGACAGAAGAAGGTAGAGGAGCAAGAAGAAGACCAATTGGTCAACCAAGGCGTACCACAGAACGTCAAGATCGGCGCTTAAGACAAATAGCCCTGCGAGACCGTTTCGCTACTACGCGTCAAATCGGTGATCAATGGATTGGAGAAGAAGGTAGGCCCGTTAGTATGCGAACCTTATATCGCCGCATTCAATCCTTTGGGCTTCTTTCGTATCGTCCAAGATTAGTGCTTCCTTTAACAGCGAGACACTGTCGCCAAAGGTTGGACTGGTGCAGAGAACAGAGAACGGCAGCATTGGGAGGCAGAATGGCACGATGTCGTATTCAGCGATGAGTCACGATTTTGTCTAGGCACGCATGATGGCCGTAGAAGGGTACGACGCTACCGTGGAGAACGACCTGATCTTAGGTTTGCTATTGAGAGGCATGTACACAGGACTGCTGGAGTAATGGTTTGGGGGGCTATTGCTTATGGTAGTCGATCACCTCTTGTATTCATTCGAGGCAGTATGACAGCTGCGCGTTATGTTGAAGACGTCATACGACCGACTTTGTTGCCTTATTTAGATGGCCGCCCAGACGTACTTTTTCAACAAGATAACGCACGTCCCCATATTGCTCGTCGAACTATGAACTTTCTTAATGAAGCTGGTGTTAATGTTTTGGCGTGGCCGCCCCGTTCGCCGGTTTTAAATCCCATTGAACATGTGTGGGATATCATGGGAAGAAGAATATTCTGTTTGCACCATCCTCCACCGACTCTAGCACAGTTGATCGATGAAATTCAAGTTGCTTGGAACGAGATGCCTCAAGAAGACATCGACCATCTCATTTTGTCGATGCCCAGACGTCTACAGGAGTGTATACAGCAAAGGGGTCGCCAAACACATTATTAATTATTTTATATTGTTTTTTAATAAAATTTCTTGAAAATGTAATCATTTTATTCTTGATGTAAAACTACCATACTGGCAAAAAATCAAGTTAAAATAATAACTCCTTCTGGGTGTTACGCTTCTAATGTTATTGAGTATATATCAATTTATAAGATTAGTCTCGCATTTATTAAACAATTTTCAATTACTTAAAAATCGAAAATTTTAACTGTCTCGCAATTATTTAAGATGTTCGTGTTCATTGTCGAATGCTATAAATCTATTACAAACCTTTCTCCAAACCTAACCTAACCTACAAGTGTGTGGAATAGGCATCGTGCACAAAGAGACGTACGCAATTTATTCTACTGCAAACTTTTCTCCTAACCTAACCTAACCTAGAAGTATGTGAAATAGGCATCGTTATTGCAAACTTTTCTACTAACTTAACCTAACCTAGAAGTAAGTTGTAGTCCGTCATATCAAGTATTTTAAAAGAGGACGTGTAATGAAAAAATAGCTACATTTAATGATAATTTTTTTTATTAGATCAATAATAAAGAAAAACCCAAAAAATGCTAAGAGTAAACTACCACTTCCGGTTTCCGAATTATCACCAATAATTGATCGAATAATACTATTGTAATAAAAAGCTTAAGTTTATAGTGTCATTTTAACAGCTCAATCTGTATTTATAAACACTATTGATTTTTTAATTTTAAATAAATATGTTAGTTATATTGTTAATTGAAAAATTGTTGAAAAACATTTCAATTAGTTTTTTAAATTTAATTCACAATAACACGTTATTTTTCGTAACTTTCCGTTAATTTTTAAAAATGCTCATGAATTTAGAAGATTTTAGTTCATTATCAAAGCTTCGAGAATTTTTAATGACTTTCCAAAATATTTGTTATTCTTTAACGCTTTTCGTAGCTTTCCTAAGATTTCCTTTAATTTTTAAAATTACTGAATTGTTTAGATTTTCATTAATTTTTAAAATGTTGATACATTAGGTCAATTTTCCAGTTTTTGTGAATTTCCCCAAGACTTTTATTAATTTTTAAAATGTTAACGCGTTTCATGACATTGCAAGATTTTCGTTAATTTTCAAACGGTTGATACAATTCATGGATTTTCAAGATTATTTTCGGATTTTGAAACATTAGCAATTTTCGTGAATTTTCCAAATTTTCCTTTTCATGAATTTCCACGATTTCGAGTAATTTTAAAAATCACGACCATTTTTCGTGAGTTTTAAAAATCTAAACGCTTTTCGTAAATCTCCAAGATTTCCATTTATTTTGATTTTTTTTTTTTTGTGAAATCCAAAGATTTTTAGTAATTTTAAAAATCTAAACGCAAGTCATTAATTTTATAAGATTTTCGTAAATCTTTAAAATCGAAAATTTCCAAGATTTCGTTTAATCTTCAAAATTTTCATTCAAGTATAAATCTCCTAGAAGTTATCAAAATTAACATGACAGTTTGTTATTGATAATGAGCACCTTGTGTCTCGAAATGTAAATCTAACATAAAAATAAAAGTGAAGTAAGGAATAACAGTCTTTCTATTTGTGATTAATCACTTCCCGTAAACTCGAAACAATACAGTTAAAATTAACACGAACTTTCAATAATTATAAAATTGTATCATGAATTTTTCAGCATCGATTAATTAATTTAGACGTTTTATTAATCGTTAACGATTAATAAATGATTTGAAGAAATGCCTCGTATTTTATGTCAATCTGTTTGGCTCAGTCAACTTAGCCCTCCGAGATTCGATGTTTTTGAAAAAAACTATCCGCTAGATGGGCCTTAGCTAGCGCCAAAAAAATAAAGATAGCGCCATTTAGACAAAAAAGTTACGGGGTTTGAACTTCCGGGGAGCAAGATTTGGGTTTTTCAAGTTTTTTTACACTATTCGGATTCCTCAGAGCTAGCGCCACCAATTTAAAATCTAGGGCCACCCCCACAAACCCAACAAATAATAAAACATTTTTAACCCCAGCCCCCCGAAATAGGATTTTTTTAATCAAATTAGGTGGAAAAGATAAGTTAGAGCTAGCGCCAGCAGAATATGAAAAAAAAATATTCTTTCAAAAAATCAGGTTAAAACATATTTATTTATTTATTTATTTATTCTCTCACGGGAAACCCCTTTTACAAAGAATATGTATCCAAATTTTAATGAGAGAGCTTTGAGATCCTGTGTGCGTATTACCATTTACTTGCTGAATTTCAATGCAAAATCATGTTTGGCATATAAAATACCGTTTCCAAAAATTATTTCGGCGCTGTAATTACCTTATTTATGTTTATAGACACTGGCTATTAGAAACAAGATGCCTAGAAGACAGTAGCGTAACTGACAATTGTGTTTTCACTCCTTGCTAATTTAAATCGTTATAACTCGGGAACTAACCGTATGATTTTCGGCATTGTAATTACTATAATAATGTTTATAGCTATTTTTAAGAATGATGTACAAAAAAAAACAGAAAAATACCAGAAAAATATGTAAACGTATTTTAACTAATTAAACACTCAATTTTATCAATAAGTAAATTATTTATCAGCAATTTAGTGATGATTAAAAGAATTTGCAACACTCCTGCTCTAACGGTAAGTGTTTTATTTTAAAATATTAAGTTAATTCGTTCCTAATACAGAAAATGTTTTTTTTTAAAGTTACATATCCCGATGTATACTCGGGATGCGCCACGATTGATTTCAAGTGAAGTTTAAAATCTACTCCTAAAACAGTATGCTAAAGCAGTATACTGTGAACTTTACTTTAAATTAATGTTTTGTACGCATGGCGCATGAAGTAAAATTTCGAGTTTAGAAAAGCCCAGAAAATTCACGGGGCTTTTCTAAACTCTAAATTTTACTTCATACTTAGTCTGGGAGTTGAAAACACTCGTTTAAAGCTTTACATTGAATTCTTTAAAAAAAAACAACGAATATCTGAAAATTACAGTATATATGCTGCAGTGCTGGGACGAATCCTCGTTAAAAGGATTCGAATCACGAATCCGAATCACCTAATATGATTCGAATCAGGAATACTCGAATAAAGGATTCGTAAGAGATAAATATGATTCGAATCACGAATACAAATCCTTTAAGAATAAATTTGGTTTTATTATTTTTTTACAACCATTAACATATAAATATCGTTATCACTTGTTTTAACAAAAATATTCACAACCTAATTATTTATTATTAACACTGAACATCGTTGATAACAGACTATATTTCTGTGTTACTCTGATTTAAAATGTATTTGTGTGTTTTTGAACCACACTTCAAATCAATGGGTCTACGCGTGGCGCATGAAGTAAAATTTCGAGTTTAGAAAAGCCCCGTGAAAATTTGTCTCGGGTCGCTGCACGACCCTCGACAAATTTTCTACGCGGGGCTTTTCTAAACTCGAAATTTTACTTCATGCTTAGTCTGGGAGTGGAAGACACTCGTTACTTTAAAATATGTCACAACTGTTAAAATATGTATCGTCGGATGCCCGTCTTCAGGGGTGATATGTAAGCAAATTATGGGTCCTAGGAGTTGCCAAATAAGTGAGTTACTCAACTGTTTCCAAGGCACTCTTTAAAAAACCAAAAGATTAAAATTTTACATATAAAATGTACAATAAACTATAAGTGTGATACATTATTGAATTCAGAAAAAACTATTCTTCCGAAAAATATCAAAATCCAAAATGACGCCCATAAGAAAAACAAAAGTTAGCTATGGTCCCTAGGTAAATGTTATAGTTATCTTAAAATAAAATATGTTACTAGATTTATCGTTAAAAAGTGCCTATAACGTCAAAGTTGTAAATGTCTGGATTCAATAGTTTTTGAATAAAAAAATAAAAACGAATTTTCAAAAATACGTTTTTTGACAATATCTCATTAAGGAAATAAGATATTTCAAACTTGTTTTCGGGTTATTATTGGGCCCTAATTTATGAAACTGTGCCCCAATTTAACCGACTCTCTATCTCTTTAAATAACCGATATCCCCATATATTCTGTTGAAAAACGGACACCCAGTATAATAATAATAATAATATAAAATTTATTGTAGTGTGATTTTCTAAATATTTTAATTAAATAAATATTTTACATTGTTTACCGTATACTTACGAATATATTAGAAATAACAACTTATTTCAGTAATTCAATATTAATTATACCATCAAATGTTTAAAAGTCTTGCGTTAAAAATCACCAGAAATCATAAGATGTTTTTTTATTAAACGAATTTCACTATGGCTTTCGACGTCTAAGTCAAAAAATGTTTGAAACAAATTTGTAGCCAACGAAAAAATAAACCTCTTTTACCTAAACACTTCACCTCAGCTCTTTTGTTTTTGAATTAGAAACTAAAAAATCTAGTGGACATCAACAACTCACCGATATGGCTTTCGACGTCTAAATTAAAAAATGTTTCAAACAAAAGTTGTAGCCAACGAAAAAATAAACCACTTTTACCTAAACAATTTTTACCTCAGCTCTTTTGTTTTTGTTCAATAAACCGAGAAAGATTTTTTTGAAAATAAATACACAACTTTATGATAATTCGAAAATTTACGAACGAGTGTCTCCACTCCCAGACTAAGCATGAAGTAAAATTTCGAGTTTAGAAAAGCCCCGCGTAGAAAATTTGTAGAGGGTCGCGCAGCGAACCGAGACAAATTTTCACGGGGCTTTTCTAAACTCGAAATTTTACTTTATGCGCCACGCGTATTAAACACTAATTTCAAGTAAAGTTAAAAATATAAAAACATATTAAAACTGTTTTCAATTTTAAAAGTTATCAAAATATGACAAAATTATTTAAAATTGCCAAAAACATCAAAATGGCCAAAATGTCATCTCGTAAATATAAAAAATATCAAAAACTTAAAAAATTCGGCGTGTTGATAAAATCGATTTACGTCAAAATTATCATTTTATGTCAGTACGTGACAGTTTGACAAAAACGTTCTTACAAAAACGAAAATTTCTGTTAAAATCAGTAATAATGTCAAAAAAGTTATCTAATAATATAAAAATTGTTATCTAATGTAAAACAAGTAAATATGTAATATCAAAAATATCAAATGTAAAAATTGTCGTCTAATATCAAAAAAGTAAAAAAATAGAAATAGTAAAAAAGTAAAAAATGTCATTGTTTATCAAAAGTAACATCTAATGTGAAACATGTCATCTAATGTCAAAAAACGAATTCAAATAGTTTTGAATTTGAAATTATCTTGTTTGAACGTAGTCTAATATCAAGAATATAATCTATTGTCAAAAATGTCATCTCAAAAGGTAAAAAATATCAAAAATGTCATTCAATGTCAAAAATGATTAAATATGTCTTGTAGAAAAAAAAATCTCAAATGTGTGTCTTCAATAATGTTTGAAAATCGGTACAAATCTGAATAAAAATATTGAAAATCTTACATATAAACATTTTATATATTTGACGAGAAAATATCGAAATATCGAAAATTTCATCAAAATTTTATAAATCGATAAAAATGACAAAATATCAAAAAAGATATGTTGAAAATCTGATAAACATTTTCATAAATTAATTAAAAATCTCAAAATATTGAAAATTTCATCAACATTCGATACATTAATGAAATATTGCAAAATCTGATAAAAATTTGATTAATCGACGAAAATCTCGAAATAATGATAATTTTATGAAAATATCGATTTGTCGAAAATCTAATAAAAATGTTATAAATCGACATGTTAAGTGTAAACATTTGATTGGGAATGTCAATTCATATTCATCAAAATGTTGTATTTGGCGAAATTACCGAAAAACTATTAAAAATCTCAAATCTGGCAAAAATCATCAAAATTTATCAAAATGTTAAATTTGACACAAATCATTAATTTAATTGATTTTATCACTTACAAACGAGTGTCGTCCACTCCCAGACTAAGCATGAAGTAAAATTTCGAGTTTAGAAAAGCCCCGCGTAGAAAATTTGTCGAGGGTCGCGCAGCGACCCGAGACAAATTTTCACGGGGCTTTTCTAAACTCGAAATTTTACTTCATGCGCCACGCGTATAAAATAGTGATTTAACGAGAAATTTAAAAACACACAAAACAAATTTTTCATGTTAATTGTAAGGATTATTTTTGACGATTAGAATCTTTTTGTAACTATTCGAATCCTTTTATAAATATTCGAATCCTTTTATAAGAATTCGAATCCTTTTATGAGGATTCGAATACTTTTACGAGGATTCAAATCCTTTTATGAGGATTCGAATCCTTTTACAAGGATTCGAATCCTTTTATGAGGATTCGAATAACCAGCATTTGGATTCGAATACGAATGTGCAACGAATCCGGATCACGAATCCAGTTTAACTAAAGTATTCGACTACCTCTTTTGAATCCTCTAAAAGGATTCGAATCCAGGATTCGAATCCTGAATGATTCGTATCCTGCCCAGCTCTGATATGCTGTAACTGGGATATGTATACTTAAAAATAGATCTTCTCTAATGTAGTACCTATTAAAGTTTAGACGATGTATTTTCAAATAAAAACCTGTATTATTTCTGTGTAATTGCATCTGCTTCAATGTATTAAAAAAAGCAATAAATATTAAATTCAACTCGAATAAAAAAAAGATAGTTTTTTTACTCCGCATTTTTTCCGCCTTCTTCGTACAGATCCTAGGAATTCCTTACGCACAAACACTTATTTAATAAAAAAATATGATTCACTCGGTCATTCAACATCCCCTTTAATATTTATTTTAAATTATGCGTTGTTTTTCTTTCAAATCTATTTACTTTTCGTACTTAAAATGCACGTTTTAAACAACGCAATCCGTTCGGCTTAAATTTACCCCATTTAGAAACAAAAAAATCGGACGCTTTGGTGTTATAAATAAACAAACACACTTTGTTACACTCGTGCGGATTGGTTGTTCTACAAGTCATATCTGGCGCTGGTTGGTTGGGTTGGTATGTAAGCCGGGCGCTGATTGGTCGGATTAGTCGGTGGCGCTTGCGGGATTCTGCGGAAATTCTTTTGTTTATGGTCAGTGACCGAGGGGGTTCCAAAGAGTCATCACGTACATTTTTGATTGTTGATAAAAAAAAATAGTGTTAGAGTGATTGCAATTAATTAATTAGAAATAGCAGAAAAATATGTAAACGTATTTTAACTAATTAACTAAAGGTATTTAATTATTGATTGCAATCACTCAAACACTCATTTTTATCAATTATCAAATTATTGATCAGCGATTTGGTGATGGTTAAAATAACACTGGTCGGCATGAAAATCGGCCCTGACACCATTCCTGCTGATTCTTATGTAAAATGACCTCCTGAATCCGAATATGACCCCCGTTTTCCCCCATCACCCACCGTTTTCGGGGGAGGCCCCCTACATATTTTTATCACTTTTCGATAATTTGGAGGGATGAAAAGGATTATTTTAGCCTTAACGTTTCTTCTGAGGGGCTGGAGAGGTGAAAAGTTCCAAAACATGAACATTTGTAGCAAGGAGGTAGATTTGGGGGGGGGGATTTGCCCCCTTAAATTGTAAAGAAATCCTTAAAAATGATCGATTTTTCCGTTTTTTTCGCAGTTTTTTCACTTATTTTCTACATATTCCAGCTTCCATCCCCCCTCATCCTCCCCCAAACAATAAAAATATATAGCAACAATATATAGCAACAATAATAAAAATATAGCAACAATAATAAAAATATATAGCAACAGTTCGGAAGATTCACTGTACCACGCTGGCGCTCTCAATACCTCGCGCGCACAGGTTTGCCGAGGAATTTTCGGATGAACACTGGGAACGGTTTCATCAAGACATCTCTAAGTTCGAGAGGAGATTTTCGGGGAAGTGGAATGCGAGCATGTTAGCAGAGTACTGCTGGTTTTTGATACGAGAAACTTCTACCTCAGGGTACAAAAGGAAAGCAAGCACCAAATGAAGGTACTTATCTTAGTTATTTATTATTCTTTACATTTATTATTTTACATTTATTATTTTACTTTTTATTTATTATTCTTTACAGCTAAAATAATCCTTTTCACCTCTCCAATGGATGGGGGAAACGGGGGGAGTATTGAGAGCGCCAGCGTGGTACAGTGAATCTTCCGAACTGTTGCTATATATTTTTATTATTGTTGCTATATATTGTTGCAATATATTTTTATTATTTGGGGGTGTTTGGAGGAGGATGAGGGGGAATGGAAGCTGGAATATGTAGAAAATAAGTGAAAAAACTGCGAAAAAAACGGAAAAAATTGATCATTTTTAATGATTTTTTTACAATTTAAGAGGGCAAATCCCCCCCCCAAATCTACCTCCTTGCTACAAATGTTCATGTTTTGGAACTTTTCACCTCTCTAGCCCCTCAGAAGAAATGTAAAGGCTAAAATAATCCTTTTCATCCCTCCAAATTATCGAAAAGTGATAAAAATAGGTGGGGGGGCCTCCCCCGAAAACGGTGGGTGATGGGGGAAAACGGAGGTCATATTCGGATTCATAAGGTCATTTTACATAAGAATCAGCAGGAATGGTGTCAGGGCTCGAAAAAAAAATTTTTTTGCAGACCAGTGTAATTTGCAACTTTTCTGTTCTAACGGTGTGTTTTCTTTTCAAATGTTAAGTTAGTTTATTCCTAATACAGGAAATGTTTTTTGTTTAAGTTACATATCCCGATATATACTCTGTAAATTTTCGGGCATTTGTTGTTTTTGAAAAAAGTTTAATTTGAGGTTTCTAACGAGTGTTTCTACTCCGAAATTAAGCATGAAGTAATATTTCGAGTTTAGAAAAGCCTGAAAATTTGGTTTGATCGTGTAGCTGCTGACGATAAAGCTAGCGCTAGCAAGACAGTGGCGTACCTGACGATTGTTTTTTATTCCTTGATAACTTAAATCGGTTTAACACGGGAACTGACCGTACAATTTTAATATTTTTTTCGGCATTAGAATACCTAAAGTAATGTCAATTACCACTGACAACGAGATAGCTAGCCCTAACAAGCAGAGGCGTACCTGACAATTGTTTTTTCACTCCTTGATAATTCAAATCGTTTTAACTCGAAAATTAACCGTTTAAAATTTAAATTGTAGTTAGTTCCTGAGTTAAAACGATTTAATTATCAAAGAGTAGAAAAACAATTGTCAGGTACACCACTGTCTTACTAGCGCTAGCTATCAAATTAGTTCCTGAGTTGTACCGATTTAAATTATTAAGGGGGTATTACCATTCGGAAGTTTTAAAAAATTGAATTTTTTTTTGCATGTATTGATACTTGATAGTATCTAGTTTCATGTCCGAAAGCCGTTTTACAATAGGCGAATTCGTTAGTTAAGATTTATGCTTGTTGATTGAAGTAAACAATGCTGAGTAGGTGGCTGGGTGGAAATACGCAGAACTCAAACGAAAGTTTGAATGCTTGTATCTAGAAGCTGGCTTCGAAGCACCTCAACTGTGGTGCAAAAACCGTCGTTATCGCGTCTTTCATAGCTACCAGCATTTTCAACGACGGATACTCGGCAGTTTTTAAGACGATAGAGACACTGGGAATCCATATCGGCCTGCAAGCCAAGGCTTTCCGGTGCGGACCGACGCAGAGCGCGAGATGTGAGACGAATTTTGCCTGACTCCAGCAACTCATAAGGCCATCCAACAACGCTGGCAGGAGTAAATCATTCAAACCCAGTTTTTAGAGGAAGAGGAGGGCCTAGTGTACGGAGCTGGCATAGCTGACTGAAGCCAAAAATCTCCAAAAATAGTTAAAACTTTAAACGCGTTTTTCTCGAAACCACTTTTTTTTCGCTGGCCGGAAACTTTCTTTTCAAACTATGAAACGGATTGACTTGAGCTTTTAGTGTTCGGTTCTTCACATTTTCCTCTGGAGTTTGAACCACCGTCATTCAAATATATTAACATTTGATATTTTTCATAGAGCCTTAAAGTCAGAAAAAGGGGGGCAAAAAAGCGAATGGCCTCCATTTTGTTATTTATCGAGATTTTTTATTGTCGGTGGTTCAAACTCCAGATAATTTAATACAGATTAATGACTACTACTTCATTTTACGTTTCAAATCACAGAATCGAAAAAATCTTTCCGGCCATGAGGAAAAACACGGCGGACACGGCCTTATTTGAGGCCAGATTTAGAGGTTTAGCCGGACGATTGAAAAGAATTAAAATTGATTTTTTATAGTTTATGAATCTATAAACAAGTTGCAAGAAACCGCAAGATCGCATGTATTAAATTTCCCAAAAATAAAAATTCTGAAAACCGTAAAAAAAAAACGCTGTCCTAGTGGTAATACCCCCTTAAGGAGTAATAAAACAATCGTCAGGTATGCCACTGTCTTGCTAGCGCTAGCTGTCTCGTTGCCAGTGTTTATGGATATTACTTTAGGTATTCCAAAGCCGAAAAAAAAATTGAAATCATGCGATTAGTTCCCGAGTCTTAGTGATTTAAATTATCAAAGAGTGAAAAAACAATCGCCATATACGCCACTGTCTTGCTAGCGCTAGTTATCTCGTTAGCAGCGTTTATAAATATCACTTTAGTTATTCCAACGCCAAAAACAATTTGAAATCGTACGGTTAGTTCCTGAGTTATAACGATTTAAATTATCAAGGGGTTAAAAAGCAATCGTCAGGTACGCCACTGTCTTACTAGCGCAAGCTATCTCGTTGTCAGTGTTTATAGACATCGGTATAATAATTATAATGTTGAAAGAATTCTTGAAATCGTACGGTTAGTTTCGCAGTTATAACGATTTTAATTATCAAGGGGTGAAAAAAACAATCGTCAGTTACGCCACTGTCTAATTATAATGTTGAAAGAATTCTTGAAATCGTACGGTTAGTTTCGCAGTTATAACGATTTTAATTATCAAGGGGTGAAAAAAACCAATCGTCAGTTACGCCACTGTCTAGGTATTTTGTATTTTGTATTTCGTAGGGGTAGTTTCCGAGTTATACCGTTTTAAACTTTAAAGGGATAAAAAAACAATCGTCAGTTTCACCACTGTCTTACTAGCACAAGATCTCGTTGCCACAAACATGAGTATAGTAGTTACAATGCCGAAAGATTTTTTGAAATCGTACGGTTAGTTCTCGAGTTATAACGATTTAAATTAGCAAGGAGTGAAAACACAATTGTCAGTTACGCTACTGTCTTATAGGCATCATCTTTCTAATAGCTAGTGTTTATGAACATAAATAAAGTAATTACAACGCCGAAATATTTTTTGGAAGCGGTATTTTATATGTCAAACATAATTTTGCATTGAAATTCAGCAAGTAAATGGTAATACGCACACAGGAACTGAAAGCTCTCGCATCAAAATTTGGATGTGAATATTTTTTTACCTGATTTTTTGAGAGAATATTTTTTTCATATTCTGCTAGTGCCAGCTCTAAGCTATCGTTTCCACCAAATTTGATTAAAAAAATCTCATTTTGGGGGGCTGATGCTAAAAATGTATTACCATTTTTTGGGGTTGTGGGGTGGCGCTAGCTTTTAAATTGGTGGCGCTAGCTCTGAGGAATCCGAATAGTGTAAAAAAACTTGAAAAATCAGAACTCGGGGGGCTAGCATCAACCTAGCCCCCCGAAAGTTCAAACCCCCGTAAGTTTCTTGTCTAAATGGCGTTAGCTTTAATTTCTGTGGCGCTAGCTAAGGCCCGTCTAGTGCAATAGTTTTTTTCAAAAACGTCGAACTTCGGGGGGTTAAGTTGACTGAGCCCATTTCTTTGAAATTTGCGAACACGAAAATTAACGAAACTCTTCACGAATTTGAAAATCAGCATGCATGGTTTTTGTGAAAATTTTGCAAATTGTTAAATCTTGGAATCAAAAAGTTTGAAAATTAACAAACTTATTGAAAAATTCAGGAGTCGTCAAAATTTCTAAAATTAATTAAAATCTTAAACATATACAAAAATTGACAAGAATTTTAAAATTTGACAAAAACTTGAAAACCCTCAAGATTTTGTAAATTGTTGAAACTAATGTAAAAAGCCAGTGATTATGTTTTAACGGATGTTTTCCACTTCCAGATTAGGCATGAAGTAAAATTTCCAGTTGAGAAAAGTATGAGCGTTTGAATTTCAACTTGAAATTTTACTTCATGCGCCACGCGCATTTATATATATACTGATTAATTGTTAAGTTTAAAATAATTGAAACATTTTTTTATTACAGATTAACACATTTCGACAATCTCAAAATGATGTCAAATTTCATTATTACTTTTTGACATTGTTTCAACAATTTCTCAATTATCTACATTTTTTTTAAATGTTGGCATCACTTTTCCATGCTTTGCGCACCACTGACAGAGCATAAAGTTTCTAATAAAGACAATAAACTTAGGCAATTTTTTTGAAAAATTAAAGAAAACCTAAGATATACATTAAAAAGTAACGAATTTAAAAATCAGCAATAAACTTGAAAAATGCATGATTTTTGTCAACATTTAAAAAATTGTTGTAATATTTTGGAAATCAAAAAAGTTTGAAAATTAACGAACGTATTAGAAGACTCAGGAGTCGTCAAAATTAAAGAAAACATTTTGGAAATTCCCAAAAATTGACAAGATTTTAAAAATTGAACAAAAACTTGAAAGCCCTTAAGATATTGTAAATTAATGAAAATATTGTAAAATGCGAGTGATTATTTTTTAACGAATATTTTTCAGTCCGAGACTAAGCATGAAGTAAAATTTCGAGTTGAGAAAAGCCTGAACGTTTGGATTTGGACGCGTAGCGTCCAAATCCAAACACAGGCTTTTCTCAACTCGAAATTTTACTTCATGCGCCACGGGCATAAAAATACTGATTAATTGTTAAATTTAAAGCATTTTTTTATTACAGATTATTACTTTTCGACACACCTCAAAATGTTGTCAAATTTTAATATCACTTTTTGACATTGTTTCAACATTTTTGCAATTTTTTTTATTTATTTTAATGTTGGCGAATTTCAACATTTTTACCTTGACATTTTATAACTTTTCCATGCTTTGCGCACCACTGCAAAGCATAAAACTTCTAACGAGTGTCTATAAACTGTCGGCATCCCAGTAGGTTCTGACTTCAGAACAGAGCTGGGATGAATCCTCAAAAACAGGATTCGAATCACGAATCCGAATCACCTAATATGATTCGAATCACGAATACTCGAATAAAATATTCGTAAGTGAAAAATATGATTCAAATCAAAGACTCGAATCCTCATTTTTGAATCACGGATACAAATCCTTTAAATATAAATTCGAATCTATTATTTGCAACCAGTAACATTTTATTCCATCAGTTTCCAATAACAAAAATGTTAATTTACCGACTAAATATCTGATTAATTAATGATGATATATGTGTTATTGAACTTCATTTTAAATCAGTGTTTTATACGCGTGGCGCATGAAGTAAAATTTCGAGTTTAGAAAAGCCCCGTGAAAATTTGACGAGGGTCGCGCAGCGACCCGAGACAAATTTTCTACGCGGGGCTTTTCTAAACTCGAAATTTTACTTCATGCTTAGTCTGGGAGTGGACAACACTCGTTCTTAGAAGTTTCAAATTAAAGGATCACTCTAGATTACTAAGTTTATTACCATTTTAAAAAGGCTACAGCTCGAAGGACCAATCATGGTCTTCGGAGACCGAAGGACTACAGGGAATCGAAGTTTCTTTACAAGAAAACAACGAATATCTGAAGGTTTACAGCATGGATAGGAAAGAAAACATCCAAGTTTGAAAAAATATCGAAGTTGGGTTGGTTTTCAGTGCGTTTTTAACTTCACTGTAAATCAGTGTTTTATACGCGTGGCGGATGAAGTAAAATTTCGAGTTTAGAAAAGCCCTGTGAAAATTTGTCTCAGGTCGCTGCGCGACCCTCGACAAATTTTCTACACGGGGCTTTTCTAAACTCGAAATTTTACTTCATGCTTAGTCTGGGAGTGGACCGTCAAGATATTCTACATGTCGAGATTTTCGATATTTCTAGATTTTTGTCGGTTTATTCACACTTTGTTATTATTTTAAATGCAACTTTAATATTAAATAAATACGGTTTTTCTTAGGAATAGAATATTCACCCATTAAGAGCCGAGCAAATTATAATGTTAACGATAAAAGTTAATTTTAGGTAAAATTTTGCATCTTTTTCTATGATTTCAATGAATGATTTATTATATTACATACCTCGATTTTATAGAAGAGTTAAATTTAAAGTTCAAACGAGTGTTGTCCACTCCCAGACTAAGCATGAAGTAAAATTTCGAGTTTAGAAAAGCCCCGCGTAGAAAATTTGTCAAGGGAGGGCCTCTACAAAATCTCTAAACCAGCAAATTTTAAAGAGAGACACCCTCTACAAGCGCGGGAGTATAATGGAAGAAAAGAAACCACAATTTATGGGGTGTTGATATTACAATTTATGACCTTATCTGTTAGAATAGCAGGTAGTTTCCCTTTTTTCCCTTTTTAAAGCGTTTTAAACGGTCGTTCATGTTTACTTGATAACTCAACAATTTACCACATTAATATATTATACAATGGTATTATTTGGTTACGCTTTAATCAAATCAATTTAATAAAACACGCTAATCTAGCAATAACAAAAAAATGCTAAATAAGGTTATGATTGATCATCTAACGAGTCTTTCTAATCCCAGTTTAAGCACGAAATAAAATTTTCAGTTTAGAAAAGCCTGAAACTTTAGTTCGGGCGCGTAGCGCAGCAGAGCGACTGAGATAAATTAGGCTTTTCTAAACTCGAAATTTTACTTCATGCGCGACGAGTATAAAACGCTGATTTAGTGTGAAATGGTTTATAACCAAGCAATTAACAAGTGAAATACGTTTAGTATCCCAATCATAATCTTGTTGGTCTTTAAAAAAAAGATCTGCAAACATTTTTCAAAATCCTCAAAAAATATTGGTTTAATCCAAAATAATTGTTAAGCATTACTCACTGAAATCTTCGCATTCTAATCGAAATATCAAACAAAACAACTTTTGTTCATACAAAAAAACTTGCAATTTACGTTTTCTATATATTAATTTTAAAATTACGAATACTACTAGAAATAATGATTTAGCAACATTTGGCCATAACAGTTTTCTTTAGAACGAACCTAGAGGAATATATTCCTTGCATCAGAACTACTACAGAAAATTTAATTTCAGCTTGATATAAGCAACTTAAGTTTATTTAATACATTCAGAAAAATACTACCAATAGCTTTATTTTGAACAATTAAACGTCAGATACATTTAAAAAAATCCTATTGACCTAAAATTATACATGTACACATAATTTTCGATTGCATATAACTTTTCGCACTTTAAAACTTTTTGAGATATGATTTTTTTACCCGAGAGCTGCGTTTAAGCGAGGCGCTCACCGTGATCCGGGCCATTACACCATTGGCGGGAGCGCCTCATGTCAATGTAGCGCTCGGTTAAAAAAATTATATCTCAAAAAGTTTTAAAGTGCCCACACTTTTAAAAACGGAAAAATTCTTAGGAAGGATCAGGGTACAACATATATTTTTTTTAAAGAAAATTAAAACATGAGTATTTGAATTTTTTTTGAGATATGTTTTATTTATTAAAAATATCTATATAAATAAAGTTTTTCGTTTTGAAAAAAAATGTATTTTAAACTTTGAACATTTAAGCACAAAAAAGTACTAAATAACTTTTTTTGTGTAGGTAACGGTTTACGATATTATTGAGTTCAAAATAAAAGTGTACTAATTGTTTATATTGTTATAACTTTTGACACAATAATTTGTTTAACCTCTAGTAACAACTAAACACCATGTCTTGATAGCTAGATGATAATATATGTGAAATTCGCTAAAATCCCTGATTTACCCCCAAAAAGTGTGCACTTACTTATGGAATAGCCGCATTATATTTTTATTTACTGTTATAATGATAATAATTATTAAAGTGATTTATTTAAAAATTATCAATAACAGTCTATTTCGAACTTCACATCAAATCGGCGTACACGCATGGCGCATGAAGCAATATTTTGATTTTAGAAAGGTCTGAAAATTTGGCAAACCCAAGTTTTCTGACATTTATAAACTCAAAATTTTACATCATGTTTAACCAATGAGTCATTATGTCAAATGTAAATAAATTTCTATGTAATTTTAAATAATAAAGATTTTTATCATTTTATATTGAGTTTATCAATTTCCACAAATTTTGTTAAAATTCAAAATTTTAAAGATTTTAGTTAGCTAACTTTATTACATTTAGGACTTTAACTTATTTTACAAATCAATTTTGACGATTTGTATTCGTATAGTTTACGTGTATATATATATATATATATATATATATATATATATATATATATATATATATATATATATATATATATATACATATATCAATTTTTGTTGATTTTTTTTATTATTACGAATTGTGTAATAAGTTTATTTATTTGTCAAGTTTGGCTATTTTATAATATTTTTGCGTTTTTGTCACTTTGTGATAATTTGGACAATTGTGAAGATTTTTATTAATTTTGATGATGTTTGTTGCTTTAATGATTTTATTAAATCAAATTAATAATCACAATATTATAATAAAATATGTGACTTTTATCATGTATGAAATTTAGGTTTTTTAATTTTAGTGATTTCGCAATTTCGCAATATTAATGCTTACATTTTGTCTGGATTCAATTTGAATTATATTTATTATTTATTTTAACAGGTTTCATTTTAAATATTAATAATAATGATATAAAAAATAAACTAAATTCTATGCAAATATAAAATTAAATTATTTTTTCTTTAAAATTGTTATTTTGTAAATATTGATGATGACAGTCAATGTGATTAGCTTTGAAAACAATTGATATATTCATATGTTAGGTAAACTTGATTTTTAATATTTTGATTGTTTAACGAATGTTTTGCTTTCCCTGATTAAGCATGAAGTAAATATTTCGAGTTTAGAAAAGCCTGAAAATTTGGATTGGCCGTGTAGCGAAGCAACCAATTCAAATTTTCAGGTTTTTGTTAAACTTAAAATATTTACTTCATGCGACAGGCGCGTTAATGCTGGCTTAATGTGAAGTTCAAAACGCGATCGTGTAGTTTTATGTCTAACTTAAAACTACCAATTATTACCATTTTTTAAGTAATATTACTGAAAATATTACCCAATTTTATATTACCTGTAATTTTACATCACTAGTCACTCATAGTTTTATAAATTTTTAATATTTATTCAATGCCAATATTTCTAATTTGTTCCTAATTTGGCTTGCAGGGTAAATTCAACTTCCATAAATTATTTTAGTTAAGTTAGTTACATTAGTTAAGTTTATTAAGTTAGTTCAGTTGGTTATGTTGGGTTAGTTTAGGTATATTATTTGTAAAAATTATTGTTACTAAACAACAAAAAATATTTTAACTAATTATATTATTAATTTTATTTTACAAATGTCGAACTAATTATAATTTCATTTTAAATAATTCCATAAATATTAAAAAAATCTTCCTATCAAAACCACCCCAAAGCGAATAAAAGATAACGCCACGCGCCGGCTGAAAACAGATGGACTTCTTACTACCTGCTAATATCGGGTTGACATTGACACTAAAAAAATGCGGTCGGTGTTCATAATGGATCACCCCTTGAGTGCTCGGTCTCTTTCCCCTTACCCTTCAACATTTTAGGAAAGAGATAGAAATCGGTAGATTTTAGGGATTTTGGTCTAGTCGCGTCGAGGGTCGCGCAGCGACCCGAGACAAATTTTCGCGGGGCTTTTCTAAACTCGAAATTTTACTTCATGCGCCACGCGTATAAAACACTGATTTAAAGTGAAGTTAAAAATTCACTGAAAATTGGATGTTTTCTTTAATATCCATGCCGTAAACCTACAGATATTCATTGTTTTCTTGTAAAAAATCTTCGATTCCCTGTAGTCCTTCGGTCTCCGAAGACCACGATTGGTCCTTCGAGCCGTAGCCTTTGTAAAATGGTAATAAACTTAGTAATGTGTGTGTTGAGTGAGTGTTGTCCACTCCCAGACTAAGCATGAAGTAAAATTTCGAGTTTAGAAAAGCCCCGCGTAGAAAATTTGTCGAGGGTCGCGCAGCGACCTGAGACAAATTTTCACGGGGCTTTTCTAAACTCGAAATTTTACTTCATGCGCCACGCGTATAAAACACTGATTTCAAGTGAAGTTAAAAATATACTATTAAGGTTGGACATTTTTCGTGCTTAAGTAACCAAATATGTATTCACAAATATTTGAATTATTCGAAAATTTAAATATTTATATTCAAACATGAATAATTTAGTGATTTAAATATTCATGTTAGAATATTTAACTATTTGAATTAATCGAATTTGAATCCCAGCCTTAATAGCGATGATTCGAATCTTTTTATAAGAATTCGAATCCTTTTTTATAAGGATTCGAATCATCTACGTCTGGATTCGAATACGAATCCTTTTAAAAAAATGTAACGAATCCGGATCACGAATCCGTTTTCACTAAAGTATTCGAATACCTCTTTTAAATCCTCTAAAAGGATTCGAATCCGGGAATCGAATCCTGAATGATTCGAATCCTGCCCAGCTCTGCTTCAGAAACATACATCGTAAATAGACATGCATCGTATGACTTTATCTAAGATATGTAATTTGTTTTTCAAAGCAACCGAGATGCCGACAGTTTGTAGACACTCGTTAGATAAAGACAATAAGCACTATTATTATTATTATATTTTGCCCCCCCCCCTCCCTGTAAAAGATTCTGCGGGCGCACAAACGTCGATTTGTTTGATTTAGGCGGCCATAATTGAATTTCCTTAAGTTTACCAGGTAACAAAACAAGTCATTAGCAGCCTTAGCAGACACTTCCAGGTACAATACTCAACCCCTTTCATCCCCTTGTATTGAGCGGGAGAGCGGCTACAGGTAATTGCCATTTGGTCATCGTTCGTGGTGTACGCAAGTAATCTCGGTGCTCTCAGTTTAAAGAAAGTTTACAAAGTGAATATTTGTATGTTAAAATCAGTTTTTCAAGAAAATATTAATGGATTCTAGCAATTCAGGTAAGCCCCTTTCTGATAACTATACATTTTTTTAAAACTTATTTCGATATAACATATTTCTAGGCCCTTAAAAATAGTTTGTTTACGGTTGTATTTTTTGGAGTAATTTTAGTTTTGAATCGTCTTTTTGTTGTGTATCCCTGTCCGTCCCGGCCTCAAGTTTTTTATGATTAATTAATTTGAAGTTATAGCTACTACCATTTTAAAATTTGGCCACCGGTTTGCACAGTTTTTCAAAATAATTCACTTTAAAAAATATTTGCAATTAAAAAAAAATTGTGTTTTTTTCTTATATGTTGATTTTTATTTTCTTTAGGGTCGTCCGGCACATCGGGTTTGAAAATAGTGACTCGTATACATCTATTTGAGAAGTTAGATGATCAAAATCTGCCATCGATTAACGAAAAACTCGAATTCTTAGAAAATGATCTTCTCTCGAGTTATGGTGACACAGAAGAGAGTAAACAACTTTTGAAGCATAAATTCTCCTATTTTAAAACCAACATAAAACGAAGATGGTCTAAAGCGCATAACATGAAAGAGACGTTTTTGAAAAACAACGATTCTTGGTTAGAGGGGACATTTGAAATACCCATATTGACGCAAAATCGCCCAGGTCGGCCCTGCAAATCATTTAGTGAATCGAGTGAAAGAAGTAAAAGGAGGAAGACGGAAGAAATTCGTTCTATCGTGGAAGAAGATGCAATAATTCATGCGGCCCAAGTGATACTACAGAAACGTGGACAAAGAAATGCGTCACATATCCTTAAGGACATCACAAATTCTCCAGCAAGTGCAAGTATATATAAAGAAAGGATTTCCGAAACAAAGGAAGATGCTGCTGCCCTGACCCCTCAGCAAGCGCTTTTAATGTTTGTAGAAGCAGATTTGACAAAGCGTCAATATAAAATAATAAGAGCAACAAATAAAAGTTTTTACCCGTGCTACGATCTAATATTAAAAGCGAAACAGGAATGTTATCCTCCCAAGGAAACAATACGTGTAACTGCTACCAGTGTTGAAAGTGATTTACAATGCCTAATGGATCTAACCGTTAGGCGCTTATCTCTTTACCTGCAAGAAGTCTTAGAAACACTTAACTAGACTGAAAGGAATACTCTACACATAATTTGCAAATGGGGCTGTGACGGTTCACAGCAAGCACAGTTGAAGCAGATGTTTAGCAACGATGTGGAATCAGATGCAAATATATCTATAAGTTCCTTTGTACCCTTAAAAATTGTGTGTGGAGAAGAAAAGAAAAAAGTTGTTTGGCAAAACCCTACACCGTCTTCTCCTCGATATTGTCGTCCAATAAGGTTTAGATTCGTAAAAGAATCTAAAGATGTCATCAAAGAAGAAATAAGTTACGTTGGAGACAGTGTAAAGTCACTTGCTATCACAAAAGTGGACCTAAAGGGTAAACATTTCAATTTTAAGCACATTTTGAAAATGACCATGGTTGACGGTAAAGTGTGCAATGCAGCAACCAACACAACATCAACGAGCAAGTGTTATATATGTGGTGCTACCTCCAAAAATTTTAATGATTTGTCAACAAAAAATGATGTCAGCTTACAAACTTTAGAGTTTGGGATTTCCGTGCTACATGCACGAATCCGGATATTTGAAAGTATCCTTCATTTGGCCTATAAATTAACCATAAAAAAAATTCGCAAAATTAAGACAAAAGAAGAAAAAGATATCGAAGAAAACAGAAAACGAGAAATTCAAGAAAGGTTTCGCCTCGAAACGGGCCTCTTGGTGGATATGCCAAAATCTAATTTTGGTAACAGCAATGATGGAAACACTAGTAGACGATTTTTTGCAAATCCAGAATTGGCTGCTGACATCACTGGAATCAGCTTTGAACTAATTTACAGGCTGAAAATAATTTTGGAAGCTATATCAAGTGGATATGACATAAATGTTAAAAAGTATGAGCAATACGCTTTAGAGACGGCAAAGCTATATGTTGAATTATATGGGTGGCATCCTATGACTCCAACCATGCATAAAGTCCTGATCCATGGTGGGGCAATCATAGAAAATGGGCTCCTGCCGATAGGGCAGCTCTCAGAAGAGGCAGCTGAAGCCCGAAATAAACATTTTCGGTCTTACCGCCAGAATTATGCTAGAAAATTTTCTAGAGAAGTATGCAATGAAGATATATATAGTAGATTACTATTAAGCTCAGACCCGTTAATGAGTAGTATGAAAAAGCCTAAAAAAACATCAGTTAAGTCATTTTCTCCAGAGACAATTGATCTTTTAATACCAGCCCAGCCAAATGAGGATAATTAATACTTTATTTTTTAAATATTTCTTTATGTTTACTTTTTTTATTATAATGTCTTGTCAATGATAAAGAACTATGTATTTTTATTTAAAATATACTATTAAACCTTAATAGACAGTAAAATAATTTTGGCCGCCTAAATCGGCCAAATCGACCTATGTGGGGCGCCCATGCTCATACCGAAACATATAGTTAGAATAGCAATAATTAAATACATAAATGTCTATTTGTTTCGTTATTTTTTAAGTTGTTTCAATTTTTTGAGACACGAATCAACAGGTGTTGGTGTTGATGGAACAAAAACAAAAACAAGTTTCGCACTTCTCTTTGTTTATGCACAGAGAAAGAGAGAGAGAAAGCAGATGCAAACTGACAATTTGGATGATACGCGAGTGTGTCATCAAGTGCAAGCCGGCCACAGCAGTAATAACAAGGATAATAACAAAACAAAAAAATAACGCCGAATGACCCACATTGCTCGGACTCCGGTGTGTCCTTTTTGCTCCTTGAAGCGGAATCGGCCAAAGAGTTCGACGACCTCCTCCTCTCCTTAACCACGCAGCTATTTTTAGAAGCAGCGTCCTTAAAGGCCAAAATTGGACAGAGCCGTTTTGGTTTCGTTTTTTCTCTCTCTCTCTCTCTGCTTCTCTCTATCTTCTTTATTTTTCTTTTGTTTCTCATTTTTGCGTTTATCGCGAAACGATAATTAATTCGCGGCATGCGTTCCTCCCATTTAGCGTTTCGCGCCGCCGCACATGCCCTCAATTATTTATGTTGTCCGACGGGGCCGTTGCTACCGAATAATTGATTCATAAAGAACCCAGATGAGAAAGAATTAAAGAGTAGAGAGGAAAAAAAAGACGAGAATGGAAGGAATAATGATGCGAAAGCAACGGGACGATTAATGATTGTGCGAAATATTCTGAATACTGAATAAGTGAATCCATGTAATTAATTTTAAAAATGGCACAGACAGAAATCTACTCAAAAACATATTTCTTTGTTGTGGTTATAGAAAACCGAATGCCCTTCATAAATTATTTAGTAATTTTCTTTCAATTGCATTTTTAAAGATTTATTTATGAATACAATTGAGAATATTCTGTGACTAGAGGGAAAGGCATCGGTGCCAATAATATTAAACAAGAACAAAATTTCAAGAACTAGACAAAACCTAGCAGTAGCTTCAATGTACAATATGTATAAGTTTCAATGCTCGATTTTCATTATTGTGGAAGATTAACCCTTGGTTGTTCTTATGGCCAAATAACATGTAAATTTCCGACCTTGAATTTTTTTTTTTTTTTTTATTGAATAAAACCGATATATCTGAATAACTTTCTTGTTTATTATTTTTTGTAATGATGTTTTGTAACTTTTTTGCTAAGAATAATTGTTTGTATCGATCAGCAATAAAATGTACAGGGTGTTTCATACATAAGATGTTATTTAAATTCTTTTTATTTAAATTGTATTAATAAATATTTATGTGCATCAAAATAATGACAAATTTGTGGTGTACTCAGATATTTAGAAAAAATGATCATACATTCCCCTTTTAAATGCAAACACTATGCATTTTCTTATTCACTAAACTAGATAGGTACATGAATTAGTAGTTCGTGTTTTGATTGTACAGGGATTTTTTCGTTGATATTATAGGGTATAGGCTAAACGGTAAGAGATACAAAAAAAACTATGATATGTTTCCCGTTCTCTTTTTTAGTGTTTAGTTTAATAGCTTAATCAGATCTAAGTTAACTAGATTGGTTTAGAAGATACAGGGCGATTCTCAAAATGTGCCAATTTTTATTATCTCTTGTGACTTGGTTATTTATGGAGATAAAAAAAAGTTAAATACGAAAGTTTTATGACTTTTTACGTAGAATCCAGTAGTGTCCTTGAAAAAATATAGATGTTTTCATTTTTAAGATATTATCAAAACTAGCATTTTCTTAAATGGGACACCCTATATCTGAGTATCTCAAAAAATGCATTTTTTCTTGTGAATGTAATAATATGTAACACTTAATATTTTGCTCTGTTCTAAATAGCTAAAATACTAAAAAAAAAACAAAAAAAAGATTTTCTAGATGGCCATGAATTGAATTCTTTAAGCGTTTGTATTTGTTTTTTTTACATGTGATAAAATTCAAAAACAATTACGTATTAATTTTGATATTCCGTTGTTAACGAAATATTTTCGATTATATTTCTTTAAAAAATGAGTTTAAAATAAATATTTTTTAAAACTATAAAAAATTAAACATGTTTGAGATAATGAGAGTTATAAAAATAAAGACGCAACTTTAGACCTATATTTTGAGCGTTATCCGCAACGACGACAGCCAAAAATCAAATATTTCAAAGATTATATCACAACTTAAGTGAGTATGGATCATTTGGAAAACCAAAAGATAAGATTTACAGTAAAGAAAATAGAGAAAGAGATGAAATAAACTCATTAGCTTCTGTTATTGCTGATCTGACGGTATCTAGCCGCAATATTAAGAAAAATATTGCCTTAAATGGGTGTTTTCCACTCCCAGGCTAAGCATGAAGTAAAATTTCGAGTTTAGAAAAGCCCCGTAAAAATTTGTCTCGGGTCGCGCAGCGACCCGAGACAAATTTTCTGGGCTTTTCTAAACTCGAAATTTTACTTCCAGCGCCACGCGTACAAAACATTAAAAAAATATAAAATTTATGTATATTTAAACTTTATTTGAAATCAGTGTTTTATACGCAGTGGAAAGAGATGAAATAAATTCATTAGCTTCTGTTATTGCTGATCCGACGGTATCTAGCCGCAATATTAAGAAAAATATTGCTTTAAATGAGTGTTTTCCACTCCCAGGCTAAGCATGAAGTAAAATTTCGAGTTTAGAAAAGCCCCGTAAAAATTTGTCGAGGATCGCGCAGCGACCCGAGACAAATTTTCTGGGCTTTTCTAAACTCGAAATTTTCCTTCCAGCACCACGCGTACAAAACATTAAAATATTGTGAAATTTATGTATATTTAAACTTCATTTGAAATCAGTGTTTTATACGTGTGGCGCATAAAGTAAAATTTCGAGTTTAGAAAAGCCCAGAAAATTTGTCTCAGGTCGCTGCGCGACCCTCGACAAATTTTCACGGGGCTTTTCTAAACTCGAAATTTTACTTCATGCTTAGCCTGGGAGTGGATAACACTCATATAAAGCTCCAAATTGAACTCTTTTAAGAAGCAACGAATATCGGAAATTTTGCAGCGCATGCATATGTATACTTAAACGAAAAATTCGCTGTATAAGTATATGAGATAATTGTAAAGTTATTATAAATTTTTGTTTGTTTTTTTGTAGTTGTTGTTGTTTTAATTTATCAATGTTTCAATATTCTTGTTAACTGGGTTTTTAATATACCTATTATAAAAAAAGAATAATCATTCAATTCATGGCCATCTAGAATTTTTACTTTCCCCCGTATGTAATACAAAGGGAAAGTATTGTTTTCGTGAAAATTTTCGAATCAAAAATTTTTGCGGAAATATCCGTTTTGAGGTCCCCTGAGTCGAATAATTCTATTTTTGAAAAATGTCTGTCTGTCTGTCTGTGTGTCTGTGTGTGTCTCTGTGTGCGCTGTACAGCAAAAACCGCTAAAGATATCGAAATGAAACTTGAAACTTAAGCTTTTTGTTAGAATCGGAAGAACTGAAAAGCTTTTGGTGAAAATCAGAAAGCCGGAAGTGGTACCTTACTCTTAGCGTTTTTCAGTTTTTTCAGATTTTTTCAATAAATGTTCATCAAACAAAAAATTCTTTCAAATAAAAGTTGTAGATAATAACAAAATGAAGATGTATTGTTCACTTACTTTTTGTCATAGCACTCTTAGTTTTTGAGATATTTCAAAAGTTGTGTGTTTTATCTAGTTATTGGTGTGTGACAGTGTATGTGTCGATACAATTGAAAAATGTTTCAAATAAAAGTTGTAGTTATCAAAAAGTTGAAGACATTTTGAAAATAAGAATGCTACAAATATTTTAAAAGTGATTTAATACGCAATTTACGGGGGAAAGTACTATGATGGACACATCACCATTTTTTGTTTTGTTTTTGTTTTTTGGTATTTTAGCTATTTAGGACAAAACAAAATATTAAGTGTTACATGCTGTTGCAATCACAAGAAAAAATGCAATATTTTGAGATACTCAGATACAGGGTGTCCCATTTAAGAAAATGTTAGTTTTGATAATATCTCAAAAATTCAAATATCTATATATTGTTTAAGTACACCACTGGATTCTACGTAAAAAGTCAAGGAACTTTTGTATATAAAATATTATTTTATCTCTATAAATAATCGAGTCATAAGAGATAATAAAAACCAGTAGATTTTGAGAATCACCCTGTATCTTCTAAACTAATTTAGTTAGCGTAGATCTGATTGCGTCATTAAACTAAACACTAAAAAAGAGAACAGGACACATATCTTATTTTTTTTATCTCTTACCGTTTAGCCTATACCCTATAATATCAACGAAAAAAACCACCCTGTACAGATAATAATTGTCCACGATCTAATATTTAACGAAATAAGCTCCAAATAAACAAATAAAAGCAAAATAAGCATAAAACCGAAAATAGCAAAAAAGCATTAAAAAATAGTGTCAAATGATTAAACTTTCTATAATTCGTACACATTTTATAAATTCATGTTTATTTCATTTTCAGTTAAAGCTGTTTTCTTAGAAATCCGAGCTCTAATCATATGTATCTTTCCATGTCTATTTTTGTCTTGTAGTTAGTTTCTCACTCAAAACAAACACCATCAAAATGCAACGAGGTACGCACATTTTGCAATTATTATTAAATCACATAATTCTCGCGGAGACACTGTTTGTAAATCAAGCGACGACATGTGCGCAGACGAGTTCCTGTTTTCTGAGAAAACCCGTCGCGGTTCTCGCGAGTTTTCACCTGAATTGAAAACGTGGTCACGTATTTCCTCCCGTCGTCTCATCTCGTCCAGCCAGCGTTAATTGAACCTTTCCATTTGGCCTTTAGTCTCTATTTCGTCGTAACTCCTTCTTCTAATGGTCACGGCCGAACGCCCGATGAGGAATCAAATCTTTCGAATAAATCTCCTTCGATCACGAAAACGACTCCTTCGGCGCAATTCACATCGGTTCGGGTCAACGGACTCGTTTCGAATATGGTATTACGAATCGATGATCATTTATTTTAGAATGGTATTATTATTAGTACATGCTTAATATACTCGTAGAAAACTTTGAAACTAAACCAGTTAAACAATTGTAGTCGTGTCCATTTATGATAATTTATTTTAAACAATCATGATTCAAATTTATTATATGAGTAATGGTTGGTAATATGGTCTACAGTATTCGGTGCCCTTGTAATTAAGAAAGGAGATAGATATGGGAAGAGTTTACCCATTTTCATTTCTTCGCGGCGACAGGCAGAGACAACTCTAGTCAGAATGAGGCAACCTCAACCAGTGGCGTAGAAAGCTTTTTGTGATGGGGGGAATTTGACATAGTATTTAAATTCATAAATCTATTTTTCTAAAGTTGTTCGCGCTAAACATCGCGAATTAAGTGTTTTTTTATATATTTTTATAAATTTGTGTGTTATTTCTATTTCTTTGAATATTTTGTAAACATTACATTCGGGTTGTGAAATGTTGACCATTTTACAATTCATTGTATCCTTTCTGGTACCTGCAGCCTTTGTGTCGCAGAGGCAGGGTGCGTTTTATAACTTCGAACAGGGCCTCTCCAAAATATCTAAACCAGCAAATTTTGAAGAGAGACACCCTCTACAAGCGCAGGAGCATAATGGAAGAAAAGAAACCACAATTTATGGTGTGTTGATGTTACAATTTATGACTTTATCTGTTTGTAGAGCAGGTAGTTTCCCTTTTTGCCCTTTCTAAAGCGTTTTAAACGGTCGTTTATGTTCATTTGATGACTCCAACAATTTAACTCATTAATCAATATGTTATGCAATGGTATTATTTGGTTGTTTTAATCAAATCGATTAAATAGAGCACGCTAATCTAGCAATAAAAAAAATGCAAAATAAGGTTATGATATGGGTTTAAAACGTGTTCAAAACATGTTTAAAACACGTTTAAAACGTGTTTAAAACAGAATACACAGGGCGTTTTTCTTTTGAGTATACATACCCCGATAATTACAGCGTTTTAAAAGTTGTGGGAAATCGTTGTTTTAATGCGGTTAATTTGAGGCTTTAAACGAGTGTTTTCCACTCCCAGACTAAGCATGAAGTAAAATTTCGAGTTTAGAAAAGCCTAAAAATTTAGATTGGCCGCGTAGCGAAGCGGAACGGCCAATCCAAATTAGGCTTTTCTAAACTCGAAGTTTTACTTCATGCGCCACGCTTAAAAACACTGATTTACAGTGAAGTTCAAAAAACACACACTTACAACAACGGTTATAGGCAACCTAATATACGTTAAAGTTTATGGGTTGCCTATAATCACTGCTTTAAACAATTTTTTCAGCGCAGAATTTAACTCACGTTTTATCCACATTTACATATTAGATTGCTAAAGCCGTATATTTTAAACATTACGATATTTCAGTGTTTTATACGCGTGGCGCATGAAGTAAAATTTCGAGTTAAGAAAAGCCTAATTTGGATTGGCCGATCCGGTTCGCTACGCGGCCAATCCAAATTTTCAGGCTTTTCTAAACTCGAAATTTTACTTCATGCTCAGTCTGGGAGTGGAAAGCCCTCGTTTAAAGATTCAAATTAAAATCTTGAACAAAAAACAACGAACGTCGAAAAATTTACAGTGAATGCTTATGTATACCTGAAAGAAAAAAATCCCTGTATTTAAAAACCACATTTATGCAGACAAAGTTTTATTGTAATAAAATGTTATGTTTGATAATGTAATTTGAAATATCTTTAACAATTTAGCTAGAATTTAAAAACAAACAAAAAACTTTAATGAAGTAATATAAAATATAATTTAGCAAATATTTATTTTTAGCAGTTAAGATAATAAAAAACGGTTTTAAACAAATCCAACGTTTAAAACATGTTTTAAACAAATTTAAGAATTAAAACATGTTTAAAACAAAACCGTTTAAAACATGACGGCTATTTTTAAACATGTTTAAAACACTATTTTAAAACAAAGTGTTTTAAACATAACAACCCTGGTTATGATCGATCATCTAACGAGTGTTTCCAATCCTAGATTAACCATGAAGTAAAATTTTGAATTTAGAAAAGCCTGAACATTTGGCTCGGGCATAGCGCAGCAGAGCGACTGAGACAAATTAGGCTTTTCTAAACTCGAAATTTTACTTCATGCGCGACTCGTATAAAAAGATGATTTAATGTGAAATGGTCTATAACCAACCAATTAGCAAGTGAAATAAGTTTAGTACGACAATTATCAATTGTTTAAATGACGGAAAAAGTGCTATAATGAACATATATATTATTTTTGTATTAACGACGTGAACTCTATCTACTGTCAATAGCACTGCTCAAAAATTGACAGCAGATGGCGTTCACATCGTCAATTTATATGTAAATTACACATGACTACTAAAATGGATATAGATGTTTAGTTTTTATTCTGGATTTTAAACAGTACAATCAATTGACATATATAATAGTCATTTTGTGAGTACAATAGACAAGACTATTTATTGGCAGTAGATGGCGTTCACGTCGTCAACCTAAATGTAAATTACATATGATATTAAAATTGCCAATTTATAGTGCAATTTGAAATCCAGAAGAAAACTAACCATCTTTATTCATTTTAATAGTCTCATATGTAATTTACATTTAAAATAACGACGTGAACGCCATCTACTGTTAATAGCTGTAACGATACTACTCAAAAATTGGTAGCAGATGGCGTTCATATCGTCAATTTATATGAAAATTGCATATGACTACTAAAATGGTTATAGAAGTTCAGTTTCCTTCTGGATTTCAAAATGCACAATCAATTGACATTTATAATAGTAATTCTGTGAGTACCATCGACAATGCTATTGGGAGTAGATGGCGTTCACGTTTTCTGGATTTTCTTTTAGATTTTCATATTCTTTTCTGAATTCAATGATGTATCACACTTATAGTTTATTATACAGGGTGAGCGAAACTCGATGTCTCCGCTCTATTATATGAAAAGGAAAAACGATAGAAAAATCTGAAATCTAAAATCAAATGACAACAAAACAATATTTGTTAACCATTAGTTTAATTATTGACAGGTGCGGTTTTGTTATTTGCTTCCAAAGGCTACTTGTTTAAGTCGTGACAATTTGGAATTTTTGATAATACTTCTTTTTAAGGTTGCTTTTAATTTTTTAACGAAAGAAGATAGCAAATTTTTGTCTCTACAAAGTTCAGAAAAATTAGCTCTTTTGAAATATCCAAAAATATAGGCAAATAAATAAACCTTTATTTCTTTCTTCAAAATACATGCATAGAAAAAGGAAAATACAATGTGAGAAAGAACGTGCGTCGAGAATAGTAGAATACAATAATAATAGTAATAAAGTAAATTAAAGAAATATAAACGAATTATGCATATAGAAGAGGTTACCACATATCTAGGAACTTCTCAATGGAGTAGAATTCATTTGCGCATAAATGTGTAAACAATTGAGTTTTAAATATTTTGATATTTTTGGACATTTTAATACTAATTGGTAATTTGTTATACAATATGATGCCTTTGTAATACATACAATTTTCTGAAGCAGTTAAACGATGACGTGGGATGTTGTATTTGTCTTTATTGCGTGTGTCATAGTTATGACAGATTTTTTGTTCCTCAAAAAATTGTCCGTATTTGTACATAAATGTTAAACATTCATATATATAGATTGAATGGAATGTTAGCAGGCTATTTGTTTTAAATACTCCTCTACACGATTTGTTGAGATTCATGTCGAATATAATTCGTAGAATGCGCTTTTGTAATACAAATACATGAGAACTATATTTACTATGACCCCAGAAACGGATACCATATCTAATGTTAGCTATGAAGACGTTATTATACACACGTTTCAAACAATTCAAATTTGTAATCTATTTTAATTTTCTTGCTGAGTAACATATTCCACTTAATTTTTTACATAGATTATCTATATGTTTCTGGGGAAAAAATATTCGATGACGTCATTACTTCACTTTTAAAATTTAGAAAAATATGCAATTTTGCATTAAAACGAACCTTACTCAATCTCAATTATGAACCTCTTTCCAGATTATTTCTATCGGTTTTCTTTCCCTTTTAATAGAGCTGAGACATCGAGTTTCTCACCTTATACATTTTATATGTAAAATGTTAATATTTTGTTTTCGTAAAGATTCTCTTGGAAACAGTTGAGTAACTCACTTATTTGACAACTCCTAAGACCCATAATTTGCTTACATATCACCCCTGAAGTAGGGCATCCAACGATACATATTTTACCAATTGTGATGTATTTTAAACTAACGAGTGTTTTCCACTCCCAGACTAAGCATGAAGTAAAATTTCGAGTTTAGAAAAGCCCCGCGTAGAAAATTTGTCGAGGGTCGCGCAGCGACCTGAGACAAATTTTCTACGCGGGGCTTTTCTAAACTTTTCTATAAAACACTGATTTAAAGTGAAGTTAAAAATGCACTGAAAACCAACAAAACTTCGATATTTTTTTAAAAATTAGATGTGTTCTTTCCTATCCATGCAGTAAACCTTCAGATTTTCGTTGTTTTCTTGTAAAAAAAACTTCGATTCCCTGTAGTCCTTCGGTCTCCGAAGACCATGATTGGTCCTTCGAGCTGTAACCTTTGTAAAATTGTAATAAACTTAGTAGATTCTTTAATTTGAAACTTCTAAGAACGAGTGTTGTCCACTCCTAGACTAAGCATGAAGTAAAATTTCGAGTTTAGAAAAGCCCCGTGTAGAAAATTTGTCGAGGGTCGCGCAGCGACCCGAGACAAATTTTCACGGGGTTTTTCTAAACTCGAAATTTTACTTCATGCGCCACGCGTATAAAAAACTGATTTACAGGAAAGTTAAAATATATAACGTTCAGATGTGATGATCAATATTTACCGAGATGTAAACGTCAGATACGTTTTAAAAAATTCTATTGACCTAAAATTGTACACGTAGACATAAATTAGACTTTATTTTACAAATGTCGTATTAATTATAATTACATTTTAAATAATTTCATAAATATCAAATAAATATTCCTATCAAAACCACCACCCCAAGTCGGACAAAAGAAAACGCTACGCGCTGGCTGAAAACAAATAGACTTCTTACTACCTGCTAACATCGGGTTGACATTGACATCAAAAAATGCGGTTGGTGTTCATAATGGATTACCCCCTGAGTACTCGGACTCTTTCCCCTTACCCTCCAACATTTTAGGAAAGAGATAGAAATCTGAAAATTTTAGATATTTTCGTGTCGTCGCCTTCGAACTCCTGGAAAACATCGTAAACCGAGCGGTAAAACTCATTGTCAAGAATTTTGGAGCAGACAATGGTTTCCAGCAGTACATGCCTTAAATTCCGTAATAAAGATTGAGCTCTCATCCAAGACTCAATGAAAATAAGTTATAAAACGCAGCCCTGACCTAAAATATTTTCTCATGAATTTCCTTCCCCATCTTACTCTTTTCTGCGCAAAATTACTATCATCTCTTTCCAAACATTTTCCCCATTTTCAAAACTTTCAACCAATCCTGTGCTTCCTTTAGTTTTCATTCCACAACATCTCTTCAACTGAAATCATTCCAATTCCAACCACGACATAAGTAAATTTAAAATATCTCACCTAATTGTGTAACTTTGTTGTAATTCATTTTCTTGTATTTTTTCAATCTTTAACTTTGCATTTTTTCGTCATTTATTCTTGTCATTTATTAATTTACTTTATTCATTGTTGTTATATATTTGGTTTGTATATATATTCAGATGCACATTTATTTAATAAATAGTTTGTTTATTTATGATACAATGTGTTTATTTTAATTAACTATAAAAAATCGTTAAACTCGTAAACAAAAGTTGTACAAAAACAAGTACAACAAATGGTAAAGATCCAAAAATTAATAAATTTAAATTAGAAATTTTAAATGAAATAAGTAATTTATATTTTAAATTTCACTTTAAATCGGTGTTTTATACGCGTGGCGAATGAAGTAAAGTTTCGAGTTTAGAAAAGCCTAAAAGTTTGGATTTGCCGGGGCGCGACTCGCTTCGCTCGCGCGCCCTGGCAGGCGTTTCTAAACTCGAAATTTTTCTTCATGCTTAATCTAGGAGTGGAAGACTCGTTAGAATTATATTCAATTAAAAACAGATTAATGACATTAATACATCAACATTTGTCAACTTTAATCAAAAGATAGGTTATTGTAGTATTTTTATACGTGACCTTATATCTAATCATTTAAAAAAAAAAAACAGTCCATTGTTAAGTAGAAAAACTCATTGAATTAAGTTATTTTGAATTGAATGTAAATGAAGAACATTTTTATCAGAATTTTATAGAAGATAAAATCACACTTAAAGTCAATTTTGAAGTTAGATCGTAACAAATTGACATAATTGCATAACTTTCAAATCACTAAGAAAAATGATGGTTGTAAATGTAATTTTGCATTCGAAAAATGGTAATTTTCTATTTTAAACATTGATGTTTATAATAATAATAAAAATGCCAAAAATGGCATTAAACGAAATGGTATTACATGCCAGCAAATGTGTAAGTTTTAACTAAATTATTAAATTTCAGGAAAACCGGTGAGGTTAGTTTACTAAATAATATTTCTATTGTTTTCTTTTTCTAGAAAACGTTAAATGATTTTTAAGATATGTCAAAAATTGATAAGGGTCGGTTTTTTGATTATATTTCAGAGCTGGGCAGGATTCGAATCATTCAGGATTCGATTCCTGGATTCGAATCCTTTTAGAGGATTCAAAAGAGGTATTCGAATACTTTAGTGAAAACGGATTCGTGATCAGGATTCGTTACATTTTTTTAAAAGGATTTGTATTCGAATCCAGACGTAGACGATTCGAATCCTTATAATAGGATTCGAATCCTTATAAAAGGATTCGAATCCTTATAAAAGGATTCGAATCCTCATACACGGATTCAAATCCTCCCAAATAATTCGAATCATCGCTATTAAGGCTGGGATTCGAATTCGATTAATTCAAATAGTTAAATATTCTAATATGAATATTTAAATCACTAAATTATTCATATTTGAATATAAATATTTACATTTTCGAATAATTCAAATATTTGTAAATGCATATTTGGTTATTAATTCATATAAAATTTCCAACCTTAATAGTATATTTTTAACTTCACTGACTTGAAATCAGTGTTTTATACGCGTGGCGCATGAAGTAAAATTTCGAGTTTAGAAAAGCCCCGTGCCCCATGCTTAGTCTGGGAGTGGACAACACTCGTTCTTAGGAGTTTCAAATTGAGTGATCACTCTAGATTACTAAGTTTATTACCATTTTACAAAGGCTAAAGCTCGAAGGACCAATCATGGTCTTCGGAGACCGAAGGACTACAGGGAATCGAAGTTTTTTACAAGAAAACAACGAATATCTGAAGGTTTATAGCATGGATAGGAAAGAAAACATCAAATTTTGAAAAAATATCGAAGTTAGGTTGGTTTTCAGTGCATTTTTAACTTCACTTTAAATCAATAAATAGAGGTGTGCCCGCCCTTGCCCATATGTGTAGACGCTCATGACGGTATGTGAAAATTCTAATGATATAATCACCTTGATTCAATTACTACTAAGTTAAATAATCTTGATATGGAGAATAAAAAACTAAAAGCTGAAATTGAAAAAATGAAGAGTACCCAAAGCATAAATCCTGAATCAAATAATAATATCATTAACGAAATTGAAGAGCGAAATGTCAGATCTAAAAACTTAATTATTTTTAACGTAAAGGAATCGATGTCTAGCAATACTCAGATACGTATTAAGGATGATATGTCTGCAGTTCATACATTGTTTAATAATAACACTGATATTATTAATACAATAAAAAAAATGTGGTCCATATTGGTCAAAGGAATGAACGTAAAATACGACCTATAAAAGTTATATTCATTAATAGAGATGCTCCTTTAGTTGTATTAAAGCAGTGGTGGGGAAACTTTTTTTAAGACGGGCCATTTGTAATAACCAGACAATCGTAGCGGGCCAAAAAATAATGCTTAATCGTAGGTAGGTAGTTTTTATGCGGGTCGTCACATTACGAAGTAAGAACGCGTTCAAACATTCTCACGACGGCACTCTTAAACGGGCCGGATTAAACCTTTCCGCGGGCCGGACTTGGCCCGCGGGCCGTAGTTTCCCCATCACTGTATTAAAGAATCTAAATAAACATCTACCGGAAAACACAAATATTAAAATTAAATCTGATCTAACAATGATTCAGAGACAATATATTAAAGACGTTTACAGCAGTATGGAGGAAAGAAAAACTAAAGCAGAAACGAACTTAACTATACGATATATTAATAATATTCCAAGGATAATTGAAATTCAAGAGGAACATACATCAAATAAACCGGTAAACAGCAAAAAAATAAAAAACTAAGTGTATATGTTCAAAATGTTAGTGGAATGCGTACAAAGATCGAAGATATAGTAGTAAATATAAATGTATGTAATTATGACGTCATTGTTCTCATTGAAACGTGGCTTAATGATGAAATATCAAACAGTGAACTTAATTTGTTTAATTATAATATTTATAGGTTAGATAGAAATCAGCTTAATAGTTTTAAAATTCGAGGAGGGGGTATATTGATATGTATACGAAAAGATATTTGTTCGAATGAATTGAGTATCTCTGAGGTTCGTGTGGAACAGCTTTATGTCTTATTAACGATAGGCGGCACTAATATTATTATAGGCGGCATTTATATTCCTCCCAGCTCTAACCTTGATAAATATTATCAACATTGTGATTCTTTGGAATTGATCAATATGCACTACAGTAATGCCAGATTTATTATATGCCTTTAACATCCCAAACATTAAATCTTGGAATAATTCTAACTTGGTACTATCAGTCCAAGCAAGCTCAAATAATTCATTAGATGTGTTAGCTAATGCATATCGTTTTTTTAACTTTGAGCAGAAGAACAATGTCTGTAACCAAAGGGGAACAATTCTAGATTTAATTTTTTCCGATTTTTATGAACTTTCAGTGGAGGGGGCTACGGACTTGTTGGATAAAAACTCGTTGCATCATACAGCGGTGACATTTACAGCCAATATTGATGATGTAGAAACGTTCACTTCCCCTCATTCTGTTAGGAATTTTAAGAATGCAAATTATGTAGAAATTAATAAATATTTGAGTTTAATTGATTGGGATGCACTCTTTGGGGAACGTGATATCGATAAGATTACACAGTTATTTTATGAACATTTGTATTATGTAATTAATTTGTATGTACCCATGAAAGTGATTTATTTGAACAACTACCCCTGTTGGTTTGATTTTTCACTAATTAAAATGACTAAGGAGAAGAAAGCTTTACATGCAAAGTACAAACAGCACGGAATCGATGAAGATTGGCAACGTTTTTGTGAATTGAGAAGAGAATATAAAAATCGCTGCAAAAATGTTAGAGAATCAAAATATAAAAAAAATGGAGTTAAATATAAATAGTCAACCTAGGAAGATGGTTTTCCACGAATAATGACTTTGAACGGCGTTATCTTCAGTAATTTGAATTCAATTGTTAACGCTTTTGCGGATAGTTTTGCTTCTAATTATAGAT